>JAOPSE010000025.1:41193123-42534768 GCA_029449295.1 Zea luxurians | reverse complement strand
CAATGTCACTAGGCTTTTGGCCACTAGTAGCTTCCTGTATAAACAAAAAACATTCATAAGCAATCGGATTATTTGTTGATCGACATAGAAAGATCAAACTTACCATTCTTTTAGCTTTTCGTATCATGTCATCACCGCCAAACTTGTGGTTAGGATTGGTTCCTCGACATTGTCTGTGATGCGCTGACGCTTTCTGGAAGCCTTCGGAAGCCCAATATCGACACCAAGCATAGTACGCATCAGGCACGGGCGCCATCCATGGAACCATCACCTGCACACACACAATGTTACATATTATATCAATCACAACAATAAATATAAAGGGTAAAACAATTTGAATACTAACCTCACGATATTGATCCTCAGTCAAATATATCTTTGAGGACCCTTCCTTTTATTCAAGGGGCCTGCTTCTTCTGGATGTTTTTGAAAATACAGGTTTGTAGCCTGAATTCTCGCATAGTATATGGCATCCTTCACCAGCTTCTTTGCATTGTTTTGCAAGACACGTTCAGCGTGCCCCATGTAATCCTCTCCGTCAGGCAACCGATATCGAAGCTACAACATAAAGAATACAAATACAATGGTATAAGTCATAGATTTACAATATTAAGAAACATAACAAAAATAATAAAGAATTCATACCCAAAAGCCATTACGCACAAGTCCCTGTCTGTCGTGTGTGTTTCGTTCCTTTTTAAACTTGTACTCATCCCAGGACTGATGAGCACCTCATCCTCGGTATCACCATTTGACACCTTCACTATACCAGGGTAGTGAAGGCAGCAAAGAGAACCCAACGTAAGGTTAACCTGAGTGTGGTGTCCCTTGCCGTCAAAGGACAGGTCCTCCCAATTCCTGCATTACACAAAAACATTAACAATACACATAATAGTTATATTAGATAAGTTAATATATTACACTCACCGATCTCCATGTGGCATGATTAAAGTCCTATCAGCCTCTCGCTCTATCGCGTGACGAGGCTTTACTGAGTGGCTTTTTCTAGAGCGACGTGTGCGTGTCGCTGAAGAGCCTCCCGAGCCATCATCCATCGGGTTGTCAGCCGGTTCGCCCTATTGGCCCCATTGGTCCCACGCCTGTTGCTGCTCTCTCTGGTGGTCCCACTGGTCCCATGGCTGGTGATGCTGTGTGGCCTGGTCCCATGTCACGTGGTCCACCTCCTCATTGTGCTCCACCTCCTCATTGTGCTGCTCAGCCTCATTGTGCTGCTCCTCCTCAATGTGCTGCTCCTCAGTGTGCTGCTCATCCTGGTACATACAACTCAAGATTTATTTGTAAATATGTAAACAAATTTATTTGTACAAGATATGTTACCTCATCTCCATGTACCGCGCTCAACAGCTCTCGACGTCTGCTGCTGCTCGAAGAACTGCCCTGAAAAAGGCCCAGGCCCTTGAACAGCCCCTTCACTGACTTCTTTGATTTTGGCGGCATCCTGCATAAAAAATAAGAAATTATTCATTAGTGCATCAAAAATGACATAATACTTAAAATATAAACAAATGAAATAACAAAACAACTTTACTTATTAAATATCATCAAAATCAGGATCTATTTGTTCTCTTCTATGCATAGGTCGCCATGTAACTTTTCTCCTAACAGGTTGTCTTCTTCGTCTCTCGGGAAAAGTTAAGTCGTTAACGTCTGCAACTAGTGAATCTAATGCCGGTGCAGGATCAATATGAAAACTAGTTGGCAACTCTTCTTCTTGAAACACCTCATCAACCTGCTCAAGGTGACCAATTTGATATTTGTCCTCACCAGGAGTGTATAGGCGTTCACGGGGATTTACATTGTACACAACCCTCCATTTAGACAACTTTTTGCATGGATATGTCGAGAAATAAACTTGGTCTGCTTGATGGGCAAGGATATACGTGTCGTGTCCTTGAAGCAATTTCTCAGGTTGGATCTGTGTCATCCCAAATTCGGTCCTATAATACTTCGGGTCATACCATTTACACTCAAAGAAAACTAGCGCTAAAGGCTTATTTCCAGCATATGGAAGATGTATAAAGAGATGCTGCATAGGATTGAAGAAACCCGGTGGAAATATTTTTTCCAATTTGCACAAAAGCACCGGTGCCTCTTTCTCCAGCTGTTCCATCACATCTCTTCTGATTTCTTTAGCACACAACTGTCTGTAGAAATAGCTAACTTCAGCTAACGTTTTCCACACAGCTTCGGAAATGTACCCACGAAACATTACAGGCATGAGCCTCTCCATAATTATGTGGAAGTCATGGCTCTTCAGTCCATTCATCTACATTGTCTTCAAGTTCACAGATCTTCTAAAACCAGTGGCATAACCATCGGGGAATTTAATATCCTTCATCCACTTCATCACTTCTTTCCGTTGCTTAGATTTCAGACAATAGTCAGCTTTTGGTTTGCCTCCATTTTCTCTAAGCACTTGGGTTGGACGATCACATATCACTGCTAAGTCCATGCGTGCCTTGTCATTGTCTTTCGTTTTATCAGGGAAATCCATGCATGTATTTATGAGGGCTTGGCAAAAGTTACTCTCTTGATGCATGACATCGATGTTGTGCATCAAAATCAATGACTTAGCATAAGGAAGCTCCCACAAGCCACATATGTGAGTCCAGTTATGCTCCTCACCAAAACCTTGATACCTTTTCCCACTATCGTCTAGGACAAGTTTCATATGCTCTTCTGTAATTTCTATCCCACTACGTCGCTTGGGCGGTCCCTTCGTGACAATGGTGCCCTTCCTAAATTCCTTTCTCTGCCTTCTGAAGGGGTGATTGAAGGGTAGAAAACATCTATGGCAATCAAAGTAACATATCTTGCCACCAGCACTAAGACAAAAACAATCTGTATCTTTAGCACAATAAGGACACGTCAATCTACCATGCACGCTCCATCCAGAGAAAATACCATACACCATAAATCATGAACCGAGAACAGATATGCAACACGAAGATTGAATTTCTGCTTCTTGAAGCAGTCATAGGCTTCCACACCTTGCCATAGCTTCTTTAACTCTTCAATCAGTGGTTGAAGCATCACATTGAGGCGTACGCCAGGATGCTCAGGCCCAGGTATAACAAGACATAGGAACATAAACTCATATTTCATGCAAAGAGCAGGTGGAAGGTTGTACGGTATGGCAATGACAGGCCAACATGAATACGACGCAGCGGTCATATTGAACGGCGTGAAACCATCAGTTGCCAAGCCGATACGAACGTTTCTTGCATCGCTGGCAAAATCTGGATCAAATTTGTCAAGAGCCTTCCATGCATCACCATCTGACGGGTGCACCATTAACCCATCTTGTCTGTCCGTACAATCTTTTATGCCACCTCATGTGCATAGCGGTCTTCCTCAAGAGAAACAAACGTTTCACTCTTGGAGTGAGAGGCATGTAACGAAGCTATTTATGTGCAACCTTTGTCACCACCTTCTCCCCATCTTCATTTACAAGCTCCACGTACCTCGACTTCCCACATTTTAAGCATTTCTGTTCTCTGCCATGTTCCTTCCAAAAAAGCATACAGTTGTATTGGCAAACATCAATCTTCTCATACTCCATACCAAGACCTTGAAGCAATTTCTTGGACTGGTACATGTCTTTTGGCATCTTGTGACCCGTAGGAAGAACCTCGCTAATCAAATCCACAAGCTCCTTGTAACAATTAATTGAGAATGCAAACTTGGACTTGATTGACATCAGCCGGGTCACGAATTCCAGTACGGTCACGTCAGTGTGCCCATGAAGAGGCTCTTCTGACGCTTTGAGTAGGTAGAAGAACTTCTGAACCTCCGGTGTAGGTGAATCATGATGATCTGGTGCCAGTTCAGGCTGCAGATCCTCAAGCATTTGGTCCATCCTATCAACATCATCTTCACCGTCATCAACTTCTACTTCTGTTGCTCGTTCAACATCTTCACCATGGAGATACCAGACCTTATAGCCTGGCACGAAACCATGCGAACACAGGTGTAGTGTGACCTGCCTCTTGGTGTTTCTCGTCATATTTCTATTTATTGCATGGACACCTAATATTATCTATTTGTGACAAAGCAGCTGCATGGTCCAGAAACATCTGCGTCTTGGCAAACCATTCACTAGTGTGACACCCACCCTTCTTGAAACCTTCATACATCCAATCACGTCTATCACCCATTATTGCGGCTGTGTACGTAAAGAGTGTGTGTGAGACAATCACGTTTCTACACGTCACACGTATATACATCTATAGATAAGTAGTAAAACTTTATATATACATAAATAATTATATATACACATAAATAACATCAAATTAATCACACATGTGATATTAAATTAATAACATCAAATAACATCAAATTAACATCAAATTATATATAAATAATTATATATACAATTAATAATTACATCAAATAATAATATCAAATTAACTAACATCAAATTAACATCAATTTATATATACATCAAATTAACATCAAATTAATAACATCAAATAACATCAAAATATACATAAATAATTATATATACAATTAATAATTACCTAACATGAAGCCACACATGTGATATTAAATTAACTATAATCACACTCTAATCACATGTGTTATTAAATTAATACTAATCACATGAAAGTTAACTCCCGTCGGCCATAAAAAACCGACGAAAATAAACATATACACACATAATTAACATTCACAATCCCATGCATTAACATGTACACACATAATTAACTCACGTGGGTGTCGTAGTCGGTTCGGAGATGCGGTCGGGGGCGTAGGCGGCGCTTGGGCGCGACGGCGGTGCTCGATGAGGCAGCGACGACGCTCCGAGAGGCGGCGGCGGCGCTTGTGGGCGCGATGGGAGGCCCGGCGGCAATGTGGGCGGTGTGGGGCACGGCGGAGACGAGCGAGGGCGGCACGGTGGCGGCGGACGGGCGGGCGCGTGGTGGGGAGGGGCGTCCGGACGCGCGCGCGGCGGGACCGGCGGCGGGCGGGCGAGCGGTGGCGGCGGCGACTGGCGCGTGGCGCCGAGGACGGGCGGCGGCGGCGCTGCGCGTGGCGTGGACGGGCGGGCGCGGCCGGGATGGCACGCCGGCGGGGAGGGGCGGCGGCGCGGTGGCGGTGGCGACGCGGTGGCGGTGGCGGCGCGGTGGCGGCTAGGGCAGAGAGACAAGCGGCGGCGCGACCAGGAAGAAAGGCAGCGAATGAGCCCGCGCGGGTTCGCCCGCGTGCTCATAAAAGGCTAATCCCCGTCGGCTTGCGATATGGCCGACGGGAGTTAAGTAATCCCCGTCGGCCTCTGTTCTGGCTGACGGGAGTTAAGTTAACTCCCGTCGGCCTACGCTCTGGCCGACGGGAGTTACATTATGCCCGTCGGCTACGGTCTGGCCGACGGGAGTTACATTATCCCCGTCGGTTTTTTCCCTGGCTGACGGGAATTATTGTGGCCGACGGGAATCATTAGAATTCCTGTAGTGAGTGGAGACCATTTCTTGGTCGAAAATCCGTAGGTGTTAGCCTTTGGAATTATTGAAAATGGGTGTTCATGGTATTTCTGACAAAAATGAGGGTTGTGTGGCCATTCATCATCGACCAGAGGGTTGTACTCCTGACCCCACATAAGTTTCCTTGCCATAGATCACATTCCTGGACTTCTGGTGGAGACCATTTCTTGGTCAAAAATCTGTAGGTTTTAGCCTTCGATATTATTGAAAATGGTCGTTCATGGCTATTTCCGACAAAAATGGGGGTTGTGTGGCCATTGATCATCGACCAGAGGCTCGTACACCTCACCCCACATATATTTCCTTGTCGTAGGTCACATTCTTGGATTTCTGGTGGAGACCATTTGTTGGACAAAAATCCGTAGCTGTTAGCCTTCGCTATTATTGAAAATGGTCGTTCATGGCTATTTTCGACAAAAATGGGGGTTGTGTTGCCATTGATCATTGACCAGCGGCTCGTTCACCTCACCCCACAAATGTTTCCTTGCCATAGATCACATTCTCGGATTTTTGGTGGAGACCATTTGTTGGTCAAAAATCCGTAGGTGTTAGCCTTGGGTATAATTGTAAATGGTCATTCATGGCTATTTTCGACAAAAATAGGGGTTGTGTGGCCTTTGATCAAGAACTAGAGTCAAGTACACCTCACCCCACATATGTTTCCTTGCCATAGATCACATTCTTGGATTTTTGGTGGAGACAATTTCTTGGTGAAAAATCTGTTGGTGTTAGCCTTTGGTATTATTGAAAATGGTCGTTCATGCTATTTTCGACAAAAATGGGGGTTGTGTGTCCATTGATCGTTGACCAGAGGCTCGTTCACCTCACCCCACATATGTTTCCTTGCCATAGATCACATTCTTGGATTTTGGGTGGAGACCATTTCTTGGTCAAAAATTCGTAGGTGTTAGCCTTTGGTATTATTGACAATGTTCGTTCATGGCTATTTTCTACAAAAATGGGGGTTGTGTGGCCATTGATCATTGCCCAGAGGCTCGTTCCCTTCACCCCACTTATGTTTCCTTGCCATAGATAACATTCTTGGATTTCTAGTGGAGACCATTTCTTGGTCAAAAATCCTTGGGTGTTAGCCTTCGGTATTATTGAAAATGGTCATTCATGCTATTTTCGACAAAATAGGGGTTGTGTGGCCTTTGATCATCAACCCGAGGCTGTGCACCTCACCCCACTTATGTTTCCTTGCCATAGATCACATTCTTGGATTTCTGGTGGAGACCATTTCTTGGTCAAAAATCCATAGGTGTTAGCCTTCAGTATTATTGAAAATGGTCGTTCATGGCTATTTCCGACAAAAATGGGGGTTGTGTAGCCATTGATCATCGACCAGATGCTCGTACACCTCAGCCCACATATGTTTCCTTGCCATAGGTTACATTCTTGTATTTCTAGTGGAGACCATTTCTTGGTCAAAAATCCGTAGCTGTTAGCCTTCGACATTATTAAAAATGGTCATTCATGACTATTTTCGACAAAAACTGGGGTTATGTGGCCATTGATCATTGACCAGAGGCTCGTTCACCTCACCCCACATATGTTTCCTTGCCATAGCTCACATTCTTGGATTACTATAATACCTACGGATTTTTGGCAAGGAAATCCAAGAATGTGATCTATGGCAAGGAAACATATGTGGGGTGAGGTGAACGAGCCTCTGGTCAATGATCAATGGCCACACAACCCCCATTTTTTTCGAAAATAGCCATGAACGACCATTTTCAATAATACTAAAGGCTAACACCTATGGATTTTTGACCAAGAAATGGTCTCCACCATACAAGAATGTTACCTATGGCAAGGAAACATATGTGGGGTGAGGTGTACGAGCCCCTGGTCAATGGTCAATGGCCACACAACCCCCTTTTGTCGAAAATAGCCATGAACGACCATTTTAAATAATACCGAAGGCTAACACCTACGGATTTTGACCAAGAAATGGTCTCCACCAGAAATCCAATAATGTGATCGAGTGTGGTGAACGATTCTCTGGTCAATGACCAATGGCCACAAAACCCCATTTTTTGTCGAAAATAGCCATGAACGACCATTTTCAATAATACAAAAGGCTAACACCTACGGATTTTTGACAAAGAAATGCTCTCCACCGGAAATCCAAGAATGTGACCTATGGCAAGAAAACATGTGTGGGTGAGGTGTACGAGCCTCTGGTCGATGAGCAATGGCCACACAACCCCCATTTTGTCAGAAATAGCCACGAACGACCATTTTCAATAATACCGAAGGCTAACACCTATGGATTTTTGACCAAGAAATGGTCTCCACCAGAAATCAAAGAATGTGATCTATGGCGAGGAAACATAAGTGGGTGAGGTGTACGAGCCTCTGGTTGATGATCAAAGGCCACACAACCCGAATTTTTGTTGAAAACATCATGAACAACCATTTCAATAATACCGAAGGCTAACACCTAAGGATTTTTTACCAAGAAATGGTCTCCACTAGAAATCCAAGAATGTGATCTATGGCAAGGAAACCTATGTGGGGTGAAGTGAACGTGCCTTTGGTCAATGAGCAGTGACCAAAAAACCCCCATTTTTGTCGAAAATAGCCATGAACGACCATTTTCAATATACCGAAGGCTAACACCACGAATTTTTGACCAAGAAATGGTCTCCACCAGAAATCTAAGAATGTTATCTATGGCAAGGAAACATATGTGGGGTGAGGTGAACGAGCCTCTGGTCAATGATTAATGGCCACACAACCCCCATTTTGTCGAAAATAGCCATGAACGACCATTTTCAACAATACTGAAGGCTAACACCTACAGATTTTTGACCAAGAAATGGTCACCACTAGAAATAAAAGAATGTTACCTATGGCAAGGAAACATATGAGGGGTGAGGTGTACGAGCCTCTGGTCAATGATCAATGGCCACACAACCCCCATTTTTGTCGGAAATAGCCATGAACGACCATTTTCAATAATACCGAAGGCTAACACCTATGGATTTTTGACCAAGAAATGGTCTCCACCAGAAATCCAATAATGTGATCTATGGCAAGGAAACATAAGAGGGGTGTGGTGTACGAGCCTCTGGTCAATGATCAAAGGCCACACAACCCCCATTTTTGTCGAAAATAGCCATGAATGACCATTTTCAATAATACTAAAGGCTAACACCTATGGATTTTTGACAAAGAAATGATCTTGACAAGAAATCCAAGAATGTGACCTATGGCAAGGAAACATATGTGGGGTGAGGTGTACGAGCCTTTGGTCGATGATCAATGGCCACACAACCCCCATTTTTGTTGGAAACAGCCACGAACGACCATTTTCAATAATACCGAAGGCTAACACCTATAGATTTTTGACCTAGAAATGGTCTCCACCAGAAATCCAAGAATGTGATCTGTTGGAGACCTGTTCTCAAATGCTATGAGTTAAGAACAAGGCAACACAAAAAATGTTAAACGTTAATGCCCTTCATCCTCCGAGACATTATTTCCCTTAAGATATAGTGATCTTCAGACGAAGGTCATGAAGGACATACCTTCATGATTGCAGTGTAAGATTATAAAAGGAGAATCATATGGAACTTAAGAGGTAACATGAACAATTATGTAACATTATCAGCTCATTTCTATTTTATTATCATGGAAAATAGAAATGATATCAAATTACAAATGTACCTTCGGTTTGATAGAAGGTAAAAGTACAAGTGTGATGCACGAGCAAATGCAAGTCAGTGTGAACAGTACAGGGGTACTGTTCATCTATTTATAGGCATGGGACGCAGCCCATGTGAAATTACATCCATGCCCTTTACATTTGCTAATGATTATAAGGTAATTCATCGAGGTCTAAATAGCCTTTTCCCCTTTAAGTCGGTTCCCTTTCCTGCTGTTATGCCGAAGCTCCCTCGCGCGTAGCTTCGGCGCTGCATCAATCTTTGTAATGTTTGTGGTTCTCCCACTTTGGTTCTGATCCGAGTTCGAAGGTACCTGTTCATATATTACAACTTCGGAAACATTGTTAAATCATGTTTTTGAAGACCTTCGGAAGATGAAGGCCCCCAACATGATCTATGCAAGGAAACATAAGTGGGGTGAGGTGTATGAGCCTCTGGTTGTGATGAAAGGCCACACAACCCGATTTTTTTGTCGAAAACAGCATGAATGACCATTTTCAATAATACCAAAGGCTAACACCTAAGGATTTTTGACCAAGAAATCGTCTCCACTAGAAATCCAAGAATGTGACCTATGGCAAGGAAAACATATGTGGGGTGCAGTGAACGTGCCTTTGGTCAATGAGCAGTGACCACAAAACCCCCATTTTGTGGAAATAGCCATGAACGACCATTTTCAATAATACCGAAAGGCTAACACCCATTGAATTTTTGACCTAGAAATGGTCTCCACCAGAAATCCAAGAATGTGATCTACGGCAAGGAAACATATGTGGGTGAGGTGAACGAGCCTCTGGTCAATGATTAATGGCCACACAACCCCCATTTTTGTCAAAAATAGCCATGAACGACCATTTTTCAACAATACTGAAGGCTAACACCTACAGATTTTTGACCAAGAAATGGTCACCACCAGAAATACAAGAATGTTTACCTATGGCAAGGAAAACATATGTAGGGTGAGGTGTACGAGCCTCTGGTCAATGATCAATGGCCACACAACCCCCATTTTTGTCGGAAATAGCCATGAACGACCATTTTCAATAATACCAAAGGCTAATACCTATGGATTTTTGACCAAGAAATGGTCTCCACCAGAAATCCAATAATGTGATCTATGGCAAGGGGAAACATAATAGGGGGTGTGGTGAACGAGCCTCTGGTCAATGATCAATCGCCACATAACCCCCATTTTTGTCGAAAAATAGACATGAACGACCATTTTAACAATACTAAAGGCTAACACCTATGGATTTTCGACAAAGAAATGATCTCGACAAGAAATCCAAGAATGTGACCTATGGCAAGGAAACATATGTGGGGTGAGGTGTACGAGCCTCTGGTCGATCATCAATGGCCACGCAACCCCCATTTTTGTCGGAAACAGCCACGAACGACCATTTTCAATAATACCGAAGGCTAACACCTATGGATTTTTGACCAAGAAATGGTCTCCACCAGAAATCCAAGAATGTGATCTATGGCAAGGAAACATTAGTGGGGTGAGGTGTACGAGCCTCTGGTTGTTGATCAAAGGCCAGACAACCCCTATTTTTGTCCAAAACACATTGAATGACCATTTCCAATAATATCGAAGGCTAACACCTAAGGATTTTTGACCAAGAAATGGTCTCCACTAGGAAATCCAAGAATGTGATCTATGGCAAGGAAACATATTGGGGTGAAGTGAACGAGCCTCTGGTCAATGATCAATGGCCACACAACCCCCATTTTTGTCAAAAAATAGCCATGAACGGACCATTTTAAATATTACCGAAGCCCTAACACCCCACGATTTTTGACCAAGAAATGGTCTCCACCAAAAATCCAAGAATGTGATCTGTGGCAAGGAAACATAAGGGGGTGAGGTGAACGAGCCTCTGGTCAATGATCAATGGCCACACAACCCCCATTTTTGTCAAAAATAGCCATGAACGACCATTTTCAATAATACTGAAGGCTATACACCTACGGATTTTTTGAGCAAGAAATGGTCACCACCGGAAAATACAAGAATGTTACCTATGGCAAGGAAACATATGTGGGGTGAGGTGAACGATCCTCTGGTCAATGATCAATGGCTACACAACCCCCATTTTTGTCGAAAATAGCAAAGAACGACCATTTTCATAATACCAAAGGCTAGCACCTACGGATTTTTTACCAAGAAATGGTCTCCACCAGAAATCCAATAATGTGATCTTATGGCAAGGAAACATATGTGTGGTTGGTGAACGAGCCTCTAATCAATGATCAATGGCCACAGAACCCCCATTTTTTGTCGAAAATAGCCATAAACGACCATTTTCAATAATACTGAAGGCTAACACCCATGAATTTTTGACCAAGAAATGGTCTCCACTAGAAATCCAAGAATGTGATCTATGGCAAGGAAACATATGTGGGGTGAGGTGAACGAGCCTCACGTCAATGATTAATGGCCACACAACCCCCATTTTTTGTCGAAAATAGCCATGAATGACCATTTTCAACAATACTGAAGGCTAACACCTACGGATTTTTGACCAAGAAATGGTCACCACCAGAAATACAATAATGTTACCTATGGCAAGGAAACATATGTGGGGTGAGGTGTACGAGCCTTCCTGGTCAATGATCAATGGCCACACAACCCCCATTTTTGTCGGAAATAGCCATGAACGACCATTTTCAATAATACCAAGGCTAACACCTAGGATTTTTGACCAAGAAATGGTCTCCACCAGATATCCAATAATGTGATCTATAGCAAGGAAACATAAGTGGGTGTGGTGAACGAGCTTCTGGTCAATGATCAATGGCCACACAACCCCATTTTTGTCGAAAATAGCCATGAACGACCATTTTGAATAATACTAAAGCCTAACACCCTATGGATTTTTGACAAAGAAATGATCTCCACAAGAAATCCAAGAATGTGACCTATGGCAAGGAAACATATGTGGGGTGAGGTGTACGAGCCTCTGGTCGATGATCAATGGCCACACAAACCTATTTTTTGTCGAAAACAGCCACGAACGACCATTTTTTCAATAATACCGAAGTCTAACACCTATGGATTTTTAACCGAGAAATGGTCTCCACAAGAAATCCAAGAATGTGATATATGGCAAGGAAACATAAGTGGGGTGAGGTGTACGAGCCTCTGGTTGTTGATCAAAGGCCACACAACCCATATTTTTGTCCAAAACACATGAACAACCATTTTCAATAATACCGAAGACTAACACCTAATTTTTTGACCAAGAAATGGTCTCCACTAGAAATCCAAGAATGTGATCTATGGCAAGGAAACATATTTGGGGTGAAGTGAGCGAGCCTCTGGTCAATGATCAATGGCCACACAACCCCCATTTTTGTCAAAAATAGCCATGAACAACCATTTTCAAAAATACCGAAGGCTAACACCCACGAATTTTTGACCAACAAATGGTCTCCACAAGAAATCCAAGAATGTGATCTATGGCAAGGAAACATATGTGGGGTGAGGTGAACGAGCCTATGGTCAATGATCAATGGCCACACAACCCCCCATTTTTGTCGAAAATAGCCATGAACGACCATTTTCAATAATACTGAAGGCTAACACCTACTAATTTTTGACCAAGAAATGGTCACCACCGGAAATACAACAATGTTACCTATGGCAAGGAAACATATGTGGGGTGAGGTGAACGATCCTCTGGTCAATGTTCAATGGCCACACAACCCCCATTTTTGTCGGAAATAGCAATGAACGACCATTTTCAATAATACCGAAGGCTAACACCTACGGATTTTTACCAAGAAATGGTCTCCACAAGAAATCCAATAATGTGATCTATGGCAAGGAAACATATGTGTGGTGTGGTGAATGATCCTCTAATCATTGATCAATGGCCACACAACCCCCATTTTTGTCAAAAATAACCATGAACGACCATTTTCAATAATAGCGAAGGCTAACACCTACGGATTTTTGACCAAGAAATGGTCTCCACCAGAAATCCAAGAATGTGACCTAAGGCAAGGAAACATATGTGGGGTGAGGTGTATGAGCCTCTAGTCGATGATCAATGGCCACACAACCCCCATTTTTGTCGAAAATAGCCACGAACGACCATTTTCAATAATACCGAAGGCTAACACCTATGGATTTTTGACCAAGGAATGGTCTTCACCAGAAATCCAAGAATGTGATCTATGGCAAGGAAACATAAGTGGGGTGAGGTGTATGAGCCTCTGGTTGATGATCAAAGGACACACAACCCCTATTTTTGTCGAAAACAACATGAACGACCATTTTCAATAATACCGAAGGCTAACACCTAAGGAGTTTTGACCAAGAAATGGTCTCCACTAGAAATCCAAGAATGTCATCTATGGCAAGGAAACATATGTGGGGTGAATTGAACGAGCCTCTAGTCAATGATCAATGGCCACACAACACCCATTTTTGTCGAAAATAGCCATGAACGACCATTTTCAATAATACCGAAGGCTAACGCCCACAGATTTTTGACCAAAAAATGGTCTCCACCAGAAATCCAAAAATGTGACCAATGGCAAGGAAACATATGTGGGGTGAGGTGTACGAGCCTCTGGTTGCTGATCAATGGCCACACCACCCCCATTTTTGTCAAAAATAGAATGAACGACCATTTTCAGTAATACCAAAGGCTAACACCAACAAATTTTTCACCACGAAATAGTCTCCACCAAAAATCCAAGAATGTGATCTATGGCAAGGAAAGATATGTGGGGTGAGGTGTACGAGAATATAGTTGATGATCAAAGGCCACACAACCCCTATTTTTGTCAAAAATAGCATGAACGACCATTTTCAATAATACCGAAGGCTAACACCTACGAATTTTTGACCAAGAAATGGTCTCCACCAGAAATCCAATAATGTGATCTAAGGCAAGGACACATTTGTGGGGTGAGGTGTACGAGCCTCTAGTTGATGATCAAAGGCCACACAACCCAAATTTGTGTTGAAAATAGCATGAACGACATTTTCAATAATACCGAAGGCTAACACCTACGGATTTTTGACCAAGAATTGGTCTCCACCAGAAATCCAATAATGTGACATATGGCAAGGAAACATATGTGGGGTGAGGTGAACGAGCCTCTGGTGAATGATCAATGGCCACATAACCCCCATTTTTGTCGAAAATAGCCATGAACGACCACTTTTAATAATACCGAAGGCTAACACCTACGGATTTTTGACCAAGAAATGGTCTCCACCAGAAATACAAGAATGTGACCTATGGCAAGGAAACATATGTGGGGTGAGGTCTACGAGCCTCTGGTTGATGATCAATGGCCACACAACCCCCATTTTTGTCGGAAATAGCCGTGAACGACCATTTTCAATAATACCGAAGGCTAACACCTATGGAATTTTGACCAAGAAATGGTCTCCACCAGAAATCCAAGAATGTGATCTATGGCAAGGAAAATTAAGTTGGGTGAGGTGTACGAGCCTCTGGTTGATGATCAAAGGTCACACGACCCCTATTTTTGTCAAAAATAGCATGAACGACCATTTTCAATAATACTGAAGCCTAACACCTACAGATTTGTGACCAAGAAATTGTCTCCACCAGAAATCCAATAATGTGATTTATGGCAAGGAAACATATGTGGGGTGTGGTGAATGAGCCTCTGGTCAATGATCAATGGCCACATAACCCCCATTTTTGTCGAAAATAGCCATGAACGACCATTTTCAATAATACCGAAGGCTAACACCTACGGATTTTTGACCAAGAAATGGTCTCCACCAGAAATCCGAGAATGTGACCTATGGCAAGGAAACATATGTGGGGTGAGGTGTACGAGCCTCTGGTCGATGATCAATGGCCACACAACCCCCATTTTTGTCGGAAATAGCCACAAATGACCATTTTCAATAATACTGAATGGTCTCCACTTGAAATCCAAGAATGTGATCTATGGCAAGGAAAATTAAGTGGGGTGAGGTGTACGAGCCTTTGGTTGATGATCAAAGGCCACACAACCCCTATTTTTGTCGAAAACAGCGTGAACGACCATTTTCAATAATACCGAAGGCTAACACCTAAGGATTTTTGACCAAGGAATGGTCTCCATTAGAAATCCAAGATTGTGATCTATGGCAAGGAAACATATGTAGGGTGAAGTGAACGAGCCTCTGGTCAATGATCAATGGCCACACACCACCATTTTTGTCGAAAATAGCCATGAACGACCATTTTCAATAATACCGAAGGCTAACACCCACGAATTTTTGACCAAGAAATGGTCTCCACCAAAAATCCAAGAATGTTATCTATGGCAAGGAAACATATTGGGGTGAGGTGAACGAGCCTCTGGTCAATGATCAATGGCCACACAACCCCCATTTTTGTCGAAAATAGCCATGAACGACAATTTTCAATAATACCGAAGGCTACCACCTACGGATTTTTGACCAAGAAATGGTTTCCACCAGAAATCCAAGAATGTGACAAATGGCAAGGAAACATATGTGGGGTGAGGTGTACGAGCCTCTAGTCGATGATCAATGGCCACACAACCCCCATTTTTGTCGAAAATAGCATGAACGACCATTTTCAATAATACCAAAGGCTAACACCAACAAATTTTTCACCAAGAAATGGTCTCCACCAAAAATCCAAGAATGTGATCTATGGAAAGGAAACATATGTGGGGTGAGGTGTACGAGACTCTGGTTCATGATCAAAGGCCACACAACCCCTATTTTTGTCGAAAATAGCATGAACGACCATTTTCAATAATATCGAAGGCTGACACCTACAAATTTTTGACCAAGAAATGGTCTCCACCAGAAATCCAAGAATGTGATCTAAGGCAAGGAAACTTATGTGGGGTGAGGTGTACGAGCCTCTAGTTGACTATCAAAGGCCACACAACCCCATTTTTTGTTGAAAATAGCATGAACGACCATTTTGAATAATACAGAAGGCTAACACCTACGGATTTTTTACCAAGAAATGGTCTCCACAAGAAATCCAAGAATTTGATCTATGGCAAGAAAACATATGTGGGGAGAGGTGAACAAGCCTTTGGTCAATGATCAATAGCCACATAACCCCCATTTTTGTCGAAAATAGCCATGAATTACCATTTTTAATAATGCCAAAGGCTAACACCTACAGATTGTTGACCAAGAAATGGTCTCCACCAGAAATCCAAGAATATGACATATGGCAAGGAAACATCTGTGGGGTGAGGTGTATGATCCTCTGGTTGATGATCAATGGCCACACAACCCCCATTTTTGTCGAAAATAGCCGTGAACGACCATTTTCAATAATACCGAAGGCTAACACCTATGGATTTTTGACCAAGAAATGGTCTCCACCAGAAATCCAATAATGTGATCTATGGCAAGGAAACATATGTGGGGTGAAGTGAACGAGCCTCTGAGCAGTGATCAATGGCCACACGACCCCCATTTTTGTAGAAAAAATAGCCATGAACGACCATTGTCAATAATTTCGAAGGCTAACACCTACGGATTTTTGACCAAGAAATGGTCTCCACCAAAAATACAAGAATCTGATCTATGGCAAGAAAACATATGCGGGGTGAGGTGAACGAGCCTCTGGTCAACGATCAATGGCCACACAACCCCCATTTTTGTCTAAAATAGCATGAACAACCATTTTCAATAATATCGAAGGCTGACACCTAAGGAATTTTGACCAAGAAATGGTCTACACCAGATACCCAAGAATGTGATCTATGGAAATGAAACACATGTGGGGTGAGGTGAACGAGCCTCTGGTCAATGATTAATGGCCACACAACCCCCATTTTTGTCGAAAATAGCCATGAATGACCATTTTCAATTATACCCAAGGCTAACACATACAGATTTTTGACCAACAAATGGTCTCCACCAGAAATCCGAGAATGTGATCTATAGCAAGGAAACATATGTAGGGTGAGGTGAACAAGCCTCTAGTCAATGATCAATGGCCACACAACCCCCATTTTTGTCGAAAATAACCATGAACGACCATTTTCAATAATACCGAAGTCTAACAGCTACAGATTTTTGTCCAACAAATGGTCTCCACCAAAAATCCAAGAATGTGACCTACAACAAGGAAACATATATGGGGTCAGGTGTACGACCCTATGGACGATGATCAATGGCCACACAACCCTCATTTTTGTCAAAAATAGCATGAACGCCCATTTTCAATAATACCAAAGGCTAACACCTACGGATTTTCGACCAAGAAGTGGTCTCCACTAGAAATCCAAGAATGTGATCTATTGCAAGGTAACATATGTGGCGTGAGGTGTATGAGCCTCTTGTCGATGATCAATGGACACTCAACCCATTTCTATCGAAAATAACATGAACAACCATTTTCAATAATACAGAAGGCTAACACCAAGTGATTTTCACCAAGAAATGGTCTCCACCAGAAATACAAGAATGTGATCTATGGCAAGAAAACATAAGTGGGATGAGGTCTATAAGCCTCTGGTTGATGATCAAAGGCCACACCACCCCTATTTTTGTCGAAAATAGCATGAACGACCACATTCAAAAATACCGAAGCCTAACACCTATGGATTTTTGACCAAAAATTGTCTCCACTAGACATCCAAGAATGTGATCTATGGCAAGGAAACATATGTGGGGTCAAGTGAACGAGACTGTGGTCAATAATCAATGGACACACAACCACCATTTTTGTCGAAAATAGCCATGAACAACCATTTTCAATAATACCGAAGGCTAACACCTACAAATTTTTGACCAAAAAATGGTCTCCACAAGAAATCCAAGAATGTGATCTATGGCAAGGAAACATATGTGGGATGAGGTGAACAAGCCTCTGGTCAATGATCAATGGCCACACAACCCCCAATTTTGTCGAAAATAGCCAAGAACGACCATTTTCAATAATGCCGAAGGCTAACACCTACGGATTTTTGACCAAGAAATGGTCTCCACCAGAAATGCAAGAGTGTGACCTACGGTAAGGAAACATATGTGGGGTGAGGTGTACGAGCCTCTGGTCGATGATCAATGGCCACACAACCCCCATTTTTGTCGGAAATAGCCATGAACGACCATTTTCAATAATACCGAAGGCACCTACGGATTTTTGACCAAGAAATGGTCTCCACCAGAAATCCAAGAATATGATCTATGGCAAGGAAACATATGTGGGGTCAGGTGTACGACCCTCTGGATGATGATCAATGGCCACACAACCCTCATTTTTGTCGAAAATAGCATGAACGCCCATTTTCAATAATACCAAAGGCTAACACCTATGGATTTTAGACCAAGAAATGGTCTCCACTAGAAATCCAAGAATGTGATCTATGGCAAGGAAACATATGTGGGGTGTGGTGTATGAGCCTCTGGTCGATGATCAATGGCCACACAACCACATTTCTGTCGAAAATAACATGAACGACCATTTTCAATAATACCGAAGGCTAACACCAACGAATTTTTCACCAAGAAATGGTCTCCACCAAAAATCCAATGTGATCTATGGCAAGTAAACATTTTCAATAAATGGTCTCCACCATTTTCAATAATATCGAATGTGATCTATGGCAAGTAAACATAAGTGGGGTGAAGTCTATAAGCCTCTGGTTGATCAAAGGCCACACAACCCCTATTTTTGTCGAAGATAGCATGAATGACCACTTACAATAATACCGAAGGCTAACACCTAAGGATTTTTTACCAAGAAATGGTCTCCACTATAAAGTCAATAATGTGATATATGGCAAGTAAACATATGGGTGAAGTGAACGAGCCTCTGGTCAATGATCAATGGACACACAACCCCTATTTTAGTCGAAAATAGCCATGAACGATCATTTTCAATAATACCGCAGGCTAACACCTACGGATTTTTGACCAAAAAATGGTCTCCACCAAAAATCTAAGAATGTGATCTATGGGAAGGAAACATATCTGGGGTAAGGTAAACGAGCCTCTAGTCAATGATCAATGGCCACACAACCCCCATTTTTGTCGGAAATAGCCATGAACAACCATTTTCAATAATACTGATGGCTAACACCTACGGATTTTTTACCAAGTAATGGTCTACACCAGAAATCCAATAATGTCATCTATGGCAAGGAAATATATGTGGGGTGAGGTGAACGAGATTCTGGTCAATGATCAATGGCCACACAACCCCCATTTTTGTCGATAATAGCCATGAACGACCATTTTCAATAATGCCGAAGGCTAACACCTACGGATTTTTGACAAAGAAATGGTATCCACGAGAAATCCAAGAATGTGATTTATGGCAAGGAAACATATGTGGTGTGAGGTGTACGAGCCTCTAGTCAATGATCAATGGCCACACAACACCCATTTTTGTCGAAAATAGCATGAACGACCATTTTCAATAATACTGAAGGCTAACACCTACGGATTTTTCACCAAGAAATGGTCTCAACCAGAAATCCAAGAATGTGATCTATGGCAAGGAAACATATGTGGCGTGAGGTGTACGAGCCTCTGGTTGATGATCAAAGGCCACACAACCCCTATTTTTGTCGAAAATAACATGAACGACCATTTTCAATAATACCGATTGCTAACACCTACGAATTTTTGACCAAGAAATGGTCTCCACTAGAAATCCAAGAATATTCTCTATGGCAAGGAAACATATGTGGGGTGAGGTGAACGAGCCTCTAGTCAATGATCAATGGCCACATAACCCCCATTTTTGTCGAAAATAGCCATTAATGACCATTTTCAATAATACCCAAGGCTAACACCTACGGATTTTTGACCAAGAAATGGTCTCCACCAGAAATCTGAGAATGTGATCTATGGCAAGGAAACATATGTGGTGTGAGGTGTACGAGCCTCTAGTCAATGATCAATGGCCGCACAACCCCCATTTTTGTCGAAAATAGCCATGAATGACCATTTTCAATAATACCGAAGGCTAACACCTATGGATTTTTGACATAGAAATGGTCACCACCAGAAATCCAAGAATGTGACCTATGGCAAGGAAACATATATGGGGTGAGGTGTACAAGCCTCTGGTCGACGATCAATGGCCACACAACCCCTATTTTTCGAAAATAGCCATGAACGACCATTTTCAATAATACTGAAGGCTAACACCTACGGATTTTTGACCAAGAAATGCTCTCCACCAGAATCCAAGAATGTGATCTATGGCAAGGAAACATATGTAGGGTGAGGTGAATGAGACTCTGGTCAATGATCAATAGCCACACAACCCCCATTTTTGTCGAAAATAGCAATGAACGACCATTTTCAATAACACCTACGGATTTTTGCGATGAAATGGTCTCCACCAGAAATCCAAGAATGTAATTTATGGCAAGGAAACATATGTGGTGTGAGGTCTATGAGCCTCTAGTCAATGATCAATGGCCACACAACCCCCATTTTTGTCGAAAATAGCATGAACGTTCATTTTCAATAATACCAAAGGCTAACATCAATGCATTTTTCACAAAGAAATGGTCTCCACTAGAAATCCAAGAATGTGATCTATGGCAAGGAAACATATGTGGGTTGAAGTGTACGAGCCTTTGGTTGATGATCAATGGCCACACAACCCCTATTTTTGTCGAAAACAGCATGAACTACCATTTTCAATAATACCGAAGGCTTAACACCTACGAATTTTTGACCAAGAAATGGTCTCCACCAGAAATCCAATAATATGAACTATGGCAAGGAAACATATGTGGGGTGAGGTGAACGAGCCTCTGGTCAATGATCAATGGCCACACAACCCCCATTTTTGTCAAAAATAGCCATGAAAGACAATTTTCAATAATACCGAAGGGTAACACCTACGGATTTTTGACCAAGAAATGGTCTCCACCAGAAATCCAGTAATGTGACCTATGTCAAGGAAACATATGAGGGGTGAGGTGTACGAGCCTCTGGTCGATGAACAATGGTCACACAACCCCCATTTTTGTCGGAAATAACCATGAACGACCATTTTCAATAATGTTGAAGGCTAACACCTACGGAGTTTTGACCAAGAAATGGTCTCCACCAGAAATCCAAGAATCTCATCTATGGCAAGAAAACATATGTGGGGTGAGGTGAACGAGCCTCTAGTCAATGATCAATTGCCACAAAACCCCCATTTTTGTCGAAAATAGCCATGAATGACCATTTTCAATAATACCGAAGGCTAACACCTATGGATTTTTGATGAAGAAATCGTCTCCACTAGAAATCCAAGAATGTGAACTATGGCAAGGAAGCATATGTGGGGTGAGGTGTACGAGCCTTTAGTCAATGATCAATGGCCACACAACCCCCATTTTTGTCAAAAATAGCCATGAATGACCATTTTCAATAATACCGAAGGCTAACACCAACAGATTTTTCACCAAGAAATGGTCTCCAAACGAAATCCAAGAATGTGATCTATCGCAAGGAAACATATGTGGGGTTAGGTGTACCAGCCACTGGTTGATGATCAAAGGCCACACAACCCCTATTTTTGTCGAAAATAGCATGAACGAACATTTTCAATAATAACGAAGGCTAACACCTACAGATTTTTGACCAAGAAATAGTCTCCACCAGAAATCCAAGATTGTGATTTATGTCAAGGAAACATATGTGGGGTGAGGTGAACGTGCCTCTGGTCAATGATCAATTGCCACACAACCCCCATTTTTGTCGAAAATAACCATTAATGACCATTTTCAATTATATCCAAGGCTAACACATACGGATTTTTTACCAAGAAATGGTCTCCCGCAGAAATCCAAGAATGTGATCTATGGCAAGGAAACATATGTGGGATGAGGTGAACGAGCCAATGGTCAATGATCAATGGCCACACAACCCCTATTTTTGTCGTAAATAGCCATGAACGACCATTTTCAATAATTCCGAAGGCTAACACCTACGAATTTTTGACCAAGAAATGGTCTCCACCAGAAATACAAGAATATGACCTATGGCAAGGAAACATATGTGGGGTGAGGTGTATGAGCCTCTGGTCGATGATCATTGGCCAGACAACCCCCATTTTTGTCGAAAACAGCCATGAACGACCATTTTCAATAATACCGAAGGTCAACACCAACGATTTTTGGACCAAGAAATGGTCTCCACCAGAAATCCAAGAATGTGATCTATGGCAATAAAACATATGTGGGTTGGGGTGAACGAGCCTTTGGTCAATGATCATTGGCCACAAAACCCCCATTTTTGTCAAAAATAGCCATGAATGACCATTTTCAATAATACCGAAGGCTAACACCTACGGTTTTTTGATGAAGAAATGGTTTCCACTAGAACTCCAAGAATGTGATCTATGTTAAGGAAACATATGTGGGGTGTGGTGTACGAGCCTCTAGTCAATAATCAATGGCCACACATGTAGGATTACGGGGAGGTTACGCTAGCGCAAAACAAAATTTTCATCCCCATAATACCAAGAACTACTACGGTTATAGGTCATGGGATTACCACTAGACGCGCAGAGCAGCGGAAGACGTCTCGATGTAGACGAACGCGTCGAGCAGTGTCGTGCAGTTGCCGGCGTCCTTCACGTCCTCGCACGGTTCGTCCAAGTGCTCCAGATGCAGCACCTCCGAGGTATCCACACGTACAGGGAGGAAGCGCCGCGTACCGAACTGCTAGGTTCGCGACGGCGGCTTGGCGAGGGCGAGAGGCGAGCGGCGGCTGCTGGTTTGCAGGTGGCGAATAAGGTTATCTCTTAACCGCGCCCCCGCCCCTCATTATATAGGCGTTATGGTGGGCTTCTGACGTCGAGGCCCATCATTAACCCTAAAGCCCAGTCTAATTTCGGATCTAATCCGAATTAGGCTTCCTTCCCCTTAAGTGTGTGACCCTATAGGTTCACGTACAAATAGACATAGCCCGAGTACTCTTACTTGGCCCAATAATTGACAGCGGCCTCTAGCAAGACATGTCAACTCCTATGTGTACGTAAAGATCATATCAGACGAACCATTGCGACATTACGTACATGTTGTTCCCTTTGTCTCATGATATTTGGTCTGGCTCTAAGCTGACCTCTCTTTCTCGATACTGTGAATTGGAATCCGTTCAATGGTTAACTCTTAACCCTAGCACGGCCATGCATTTCTTGATCCAATCACTCGAGGGGCCCAGAGATATCTCTCTCACAAAGAGAGGGACAAATTCCATCTTGACTGACCATGCCTCACAGCATGCTTCCTGACAAACCCAAAACTACCTTTATAACTACCCAGTTACGGGATAGCGTTTGATAGTCCCTAAGTAAGTCAATTCACATCTTGAGAACATGCGACAATCTCAGGTCTAAGGATACAGTATTCATGTTGCAAGAAGAGTACTATATTACAATATCTCACGTTGGGTCGGTCCAGCCTCATGTCATACATGCGCCCACATTATTAGTTTAACATCTCCATGTTCATAACTTGTGAAATGTAGTCATCAACTAATACATGTGCTAGTCATCGACTCTGACTAGGGACATCATTTAGAATAACCATATAAGTAAAGAATCTCACAAACAATTCACATAATTGCTAATCAATACAAGGTGCCTTCCATGGATATTCAATTAAGCAATATATATATCATGGATACAAAGAAATATGCTCATCTCTATGATTATCTCTAGGGCATATTTCTAACAACACAACCCCCATTTTTTGTCTAAAATAGCATGAACAACCATTTTCAATAATATTGATGGCTAACACCAACAGATTTTTCACCAAGAAATGGTCTCCACCAGAAATCCAAGAATGTGATCTACGGCAAGGAAACATATGTCGGGTGAGGAGTACAAGCCTCTGGTTGATGATCAAAGGCCACACAACCCCTATTTTTGTCGAAAATAGCATGAACGACCATTTTCAATAATACCGAAGGCTAACACCTACAGATTTTTGACCAAGAAATGGTTTCCACTAGAACTCCAAGAATGTGATCTATGTCAAGGAAACATATGTGGGGTGTGGTGTACGAGCCTCTAGTCAATAATCAATGGCCACACAACCCCCATTTTTGTCAGAAATAGCATGAACAACCATTTTCAATAATACCGAAGGCTAATAACTACGGATTTTTGACCAATTAATGGTCTCCACTTGAAATCCAAGAATGTGACTTATGGCATGGAAACATAAGTGGGGTGAGGTGTACGAACTTCTGGTTGATGATCAAAGGCCACACAACCCCTATTTTTGTCGAAAATAGCATGAACCACCATTTTCGATAATACCAAAGGCTAACACCTACGGATTTTTGACCAAGAAATGGTCTCCACCAGAAATCTGAGGATGTGGTCTATGGCAAAGAAACATATGTGGGGTGATGTGAACGGGCCTCTGGTCAATGATCAATGGCCACACGACCCCCATTTTTTGTCGAAAATAGCCATGAACGACCATTTTCAATAATGTCGAAGGCTAACACCTATGGATTTTTGACCAAGAAATGGTCTCCACTAGAAATCCAAGAATGTGACCCATGGTAAGGAAACATATGTGGGATGAGGTGTATGAGCCTCTGGTCGATGATCAATGGCCACACAACCCCCATTTTTGTTGGAAATAACCATGAACGACCATTTTCAATAATACCGAAGGCTAACACCTACGAAGTTTTGACCAAGAAATGGTCTCCACTAGAATTCCAAGAATGTGATCTATGGCAAGGAAACATATGTGGGGTGAGGTGTACGAGCCTCTAGTCAATGATCAATTGCCACACAACCCCCATTTTTGTCGAAAATTGCATGAACGGCCATTTTCAATAATACTGAAGGCTAACACCAATGGATTTTTCACCAAGAAATGGTCTCCACCAGAAATCCAAAAATGTGATCTATGGCAAGGAAACATATGTGGGGTGAGGTGTACGAGCCTCTGGTTGATGATCAAAGGCCACACAACCCCTATTTTAGTCAAAAATAGCATGAATGACCATTTTCAATAATACCAAAGGCTAACACCTACAGATTTTTGACCAAGAAATGGTCTCCACCAGAAATCCAAGAATGTGATTTATGGCAAGGAAACATATGTGGGGTTAGGTGAACATGCCTCTAGTCAATGATCAATTGCCACACAACCCCCATTTTTGTCGAAAATAGCCATAAATGACCATTTTCAATAATATCCAAGGCTAACACCTACGGATTTTTGACCAAGAAATGGTCTCCACCAGAAATCTAGGAATGTGATCTATGGCAAGGAAACATATGTGGGTGAGGTGAATGAGCCACTAGTCAACGATCATTGGCCACACAACCCCCATTTTTGTCGTAAATAGCCATGAACGACCATTTTCAATAATACCGAAGGCTAACACCTACAGATTATTGACCAAGAAATGGTCTCCATAAGAAATCCAAGAATGTGACCTATGGTAAGGAAACATATGTGGGGTGAGTTGTACGAGCCTCTGGTCGATGATCAATGGCCACACAACCCCCACTTTTGTCGGAAATAGCCATGAACTACCATTTTCACTAACACTGAAGGCTAACAACTACGGATTATTGACCAAGAAATGATCTGCACCAGAAATCCAAGAATTTGACCTATTGCAAGAAAACATATGTCGGATGAGGTGAACGAGCCTCTGGTCAATGATCAATGGCCACAAAACCCCCATTTTTGTTGAAAATAGCCATGTACGACCATTTTCAATAATATTGAAGGCTAACACCTATGAACTTTTGATGAAGAAATGGTTTCCACTAGAAATCCAAGAATGAGATCTATGTCAAGGAAATATATGTGGGGTGTGGTGTACGAGCCACTAGTCAATGATCAAAGGCCACACAACCCCGATTTTTGTCGAAAATAGCATGAACGACCATTTTCAATAATAACAAAGGCTAACACCTATGAACGACCATTTTCAATAATACCAAAGGCTAACACGTATGGATTTTTGATGAAGAAATTGTCTCCACTGGAAATCCAAGAATGTGTTCTATGGCAAGGAAACATATGTGGGGTGAGGTGTACGAGCCTCTAGTCAATGATCAATGGCCACACAACCCCCATTTTTGTCGAAAATAACATGAACGACCGTTTTCAATAATACTGAAGGCTAACACCAACAGATTTTTCACCAAGAAATGGTGTCAACAGAAATCCAAGAATGTGAACTATGGCAAGGAAACATATGTGGGGTGAGGTGTACAGCCTCTGATTGATGATCAAAGGCCACACAACCCCTATTTTTGTCGAAAATAGCATGAACGACCATTTTCAAGGCTAACACCTACGGATTATTGACCAAGAAATGATCTCCACCAGAAATCCAAGAATTCATTCTATTGCAAGAAAACATATGTGGGGTGAGGTGAACGAGCCTCTTGTCAATGATCAATGGCCACAAAACCCCCATTTTTGTCGAAAATAGCCATGTACGACCATTTTCAATAATATTGAAGGCTAACACCTATGAACTTTTGTCGAAGAAATGGTTTCAACTAGAAATCCAAGAATGTGATCTATGTCAAGAAAATGTATCTGGGGTGTGGTGTACGAGCCACTAGTCAATGATCAATGGCCATACAACCCTTATTTTTGTCGAAAATAGCATGAACGACCATTTTCAATAATACCAAAGGCTAACACCAACGGATTTTTCACCGAGAAATAGTCTCCACCAGAAATCCAAGAATGTGATCTATGGCAAGGAAACATATGTGGGGTGAGGTGTACGAGCCTCTGGTTGATGATCAAAGGCCACACAACCCCTATTTTTGTCAAAAATAGCATGAACGACCATTTTCAATTATACAAAATCATAACACCTACACATTTTTGTCCAATAAATGATCTCCACCAGAAATCCAAGAATGTGATCTATAGCAAGAAAACATATGTGGGGTGAGGTGAACGAGCCTCTGGTCAATGATCAATGGCCACACAACCCCCATTTTTCTCAAAAATAGCCATGAACGACCATTTTCAATAATACCGAAGGCTAACACCTACGGATTTTTGACCAAGAAATGGTCTCCACCAGAAATCTATGAATGTGATCTATGGCAAAAAATCCATATGTGAGGTGAGGTGAACGAGCCTCTGGTCAATGATCAATGGCCACACAACCCCCATTTTTGTCAAAAATAGCCATGAACGACCATTTTCAATAATATCGAAGGCTAACACCTATGAATTTCTTTACCAAGAAATGGTCTCCACGAGAAATCCAAGAATGTGACCTATGGCAAGGAAACATATGTGGGGTGAGGTGTACGAGCCTCTGGTCAATGATCAATGACCACAAAACCACCATTTTTGTCGAAAATTTCCATGAACGGCCATTTTCAATAATACCGAATTCTAACACGTACGAATTTTTGACAAAGAAATGGTTTCCACTAGAAATCCAAGAATGTGATATATGTCAAGTAAACATTTGTGGATGTGGTGTACGAGCCTCTAGTCAATGATCAATGGCCACACAACCCCAATTTTTGTCGAAAATAGCATGAACGACCATTTTCAAAAATACTGAATGCTAACACCAACGGATTTTTCACCAAGAAATGGTCTCCACCAGAAATCCAAGAATGTGATCTACTGCAAGCAAACATTTGTGGGGTGAGGTGTACGAGCCTCTGGTTGATGATCATAGGCCACACAACCCCTATTTTTGTCGAAAATAGCATGAACGACCATTAATAATATCGAAGGCTAACACCTACGAATTTTTGACAATGAAATGGTCTCCACCAAAAATCCAAAAATGTGATATATGGCAAGAAAACATACGTGGGGTGAGGTGAACGAGCCTCTGGTCAATGATCAATGGCGACACAACCGCTATTTTTGTCGAAAATAGCCATGAACGACCATTTTCAATAATACTGGAGCCTAACACCTACAGATTTTTTTATCAAGAAATGGTCTCCACCAGAAATCCAAGAATGTCACCTATGGCAAAGAAACATATGTGGAGTGAGGTGTACGAGTCTCTGGTCAATGATCAATGGCCACACAACCCCCATTTTTGTCGAAAATAGCCATGAACGACCATTTTCAATAATACCGAAGGCTAACCCCTACGGATTTTTGACCAAGAAATGGTCTCCAGCAGAAATCCAAGAATGTGACCTATGGCAAGGAAACATATGTGGGGTGAGGTGTACGAGCCTCTGGTCCATGATCAATGGCCACACAACCCCCATTTTTGTCGGAAATAGCCATGAACGACCATTTTCAATAATACCGAAGGCTAACACCTACGAATTTTTGACCAAGAAATGGTCTCCACCAGAAATCCAAGATTGTGATCTATGGCAAAGAAACATATGTGGGGTGAGGTGAACGAGCTTCTGGTCAATGATCAATGGCCACACAACCCCCATTTTTGTCGAAAATAGCCATGAACGACCATTTTCAATAATACCGAAGGCTAACACCTAAGGAGTTTTGACCAAGGAATGGTCTCCACCAGAAATCCAAGAACATGACCTATGGCAAGGAAACATATGTGGGGTGAGGTGTACGAGCCTCTGGTCAATGATCAATTGCCACAAAACCCCCATTTTTGTCGAAAATAGCCATGAACGACCATTTTCAATAATACTGAAGGCTAACACATACAGATTTTTGACATAGAAATGGTCTCCACAAGAAATCCAAGAATCTGATCTATGTCAAGGAAACATATGTGGGGTGAGGTGAACATGCCTCTGGTCAATGATCAATTGCCACACAACCCCCATTTTTGTCGAAAATAGCAAGACAACCCACTCGTTCAACTCACCCCACATATGTTTCCTTGCCATATATCAGATTCTTGGATTTCTGGTGGAGACCATTTCTTGGTCAAAACTTTGTAGGTGTTAGCCTTCGGTATTATTAAAAATGGTCGTTCATGGTTATTTCCAACAAAAATGGGGGTTGTTTGGCCATTGATCATCGACCAGAGGCTCGTACACCTCACCCCACATATGTTTCCTTGCCATAGGTCACATTCTTGGATTTCTGGTGGAGACCATTTCTTGGTCAAAAATCCGTAGGTGTTAGCCTTCGATATTATTGAAAATGGTCGTTTATGGCTATTTTTGACAAAAATGGGGGTTGTGTGGCCATTGATCATTGACTAGAGGCTCGTTCACCCCAACCCACATATGTTTCTTTGCCATAGATCACATTCTCAGATTTCTGGTGGATACCATTTCTTGGTCAAAAATCCGTAGGTGTTAGGCTTCGGTATTATTGAAAATGGTCGTTCATGGCTATTTTCGACAAAAATAGGGGTTGTGTGGCCATTGATCATTGACCAGAGGCTCGTTCACCTCACCCCACATATGTTTCCTTGCCATAGATCACATTCTTGGATTTCTGGTTGTTGGGGACTTGTTCTCAAATGCTATGAATTAAGAACAATGCAACACAAAAAGAAGTTAATGATTAATGCCCTTCGTCCTTCGAAGCATTATTTCCCTTGGGACATAACGATCTTCGGACGAAGGTCATGAAGGACGTACCTTTATCATCATAGTAAATGTTAATGAAAGAAGAAGCATATGAAACATGGGAAACAACATGAATGGTTATATGATATCATTCATATATCTTTATTATATCGTCATGGATAAGTAAGAACAATATTGAATTACATTTGTACCTTCGGCTTGATAGAAGGTAAAAGTCCAAGCGTGACGCACGAGCGAATACAAGTCAGCATGAACAGTTTAGGGGTACTGTTCATCTATTTTTAGCCACAGGACGCAGCCTGTTTGAAAATACATCCATGCCCTTCATATTTACAATTGACTTAAGGACAATCTATCGAGGACTAAATAGCCTTTTTCTCTTTAAGTCGGTTCCTTTTTCTGCTACTGAGCCAAAGCTTCCTCACGCGTAGCCTCGGAATTGACCTTCATCTCAATCGACCTTCGTCCCGATCATGCTTTCCGTATTGTGGATAGCTTCGTTCCAATTTCGAAGGTTCATGTACATATATTTCACTAGAAGAATATTGTTAATCCTGTTTTTGAGGACCTTCGGAAGGCGAAGCCCCCCAATAGTATCCCCTCGCAGTATTAGTTTGTTATAATAACGAATTTAGACTGCAACGTGAACGAAGGCCTTAAGCCGAAGGTCCAAAAAAACACCTTCCCTTTGCTAGAATAGCAACAGTCAATGACAGACGGGGCCCTTCAAGTTGCAACACACCAGGCGTATAAATATGATCCCATGTCAGCAGCATTTGATACATTGTTTCTGCCATTTGCATTATTTTCTCAAATTTTGAGGTCTTGCTCACTAGCTCTCGCTAGATTTTTCAAGCTTTTGAGCTTCGGTTTAAAGACGTGTTTGCACCATGTCTAGGGAAAAATGACTGAGAAGGTGAAGCTGACTGAAGAGACAGAGCTATTTGAGAAGAAAAAGATTGCGGATCCTTACATTGCTGGATTTATTGAGTCCATGGCAAAAACAAACATAGAGAAGATTACTAAAGAGATACTAGAAGGTTTATCCGAAGATACTGGTGACAGTGATAGTTATGATGTGGACAGCGGGGATGAAGATACTGAAGATCGGCTGTGGCGACCAAGCCATGGTGTCTTCGGAAAATCGAGTATTAAACAGACTCATCTTGACAACATGAGAGGAAGGTACTTTCGTGACATGTCTATCGTGAGAGTTGGCGGAGACAACACCGTCCCTGCTCCTGAGGAAGATGAAGTTGTTATCTATCGAAGCTTTTTAAGGCTGGCCTTCAGTTCCCTTTAAGCAAGTTTGTGGTTGAAGTGCTGAAGATTTATCAGATCTTCCTTCATCAGATCACCCCCGAAGCTATAATCAGGATGGGGATTTTTGTCAGGGCTGTAAGGAGTCAAGGGTTGGAGCCGAGCACGAAGTGCTTCTGCAGTATGCACGAGCTCTTGTATGAGACGAAGGCTACTAGCATAGAACAGTACCACAACAACTTCGGCTGTTACGGATTTATTGCTCGCCCTAATGCAAGCCACCTAGTGCCAACATTCCGGAAAAGGTGGCCTGGATCCTGGATGGAAGAGTGGTTTTATGTTAAGAATGATTTTAAAGCAAGGGAAGACATTAAAGAAATCATTCAGCGACCCATCTGGTCTCGCTTCGGCCTCCGAAGGCCGAAGGTGGAAATTGATGACGAAGTTGAAGCCTGCCAGAAGGCCTTTAGCACTGTGTGAGCCTTTATTGGCACAAGGGATTTGGTTCAAGAGCATATAGCTTTCAGGGTATGGCCACTTGTAGATAGCTGGGATATGCCGAAGGAGACAATCGCTGATTCCACTGAAGGTGGCCTGGTCCGATTGAAGTATAGCTTCAGATTTAGGGAGAAGTTTGATGAGCCAAACGATGACTGGCTGAAGTGTATCGAAGCTACCAGTGATGAGCTACTTGGAGCATACTCTAAGGCCGAAGATAATGCTTTGTCCGCAACCTTTGGAGGCCGGGACAAGAAAAGATTAAATAGGGTATTTGATGCGATTGGCTTTGTATACCCTGATTACCGCTACCCGTTGCGAGGACAGGAGAAAAAGAGGAAGATTGTTGCTTCGGTCACCCCAGCTGAGCCTGTGCCGAAGAGCAAAAAGGTGAAGGTTCTGACCCACCGTCCGCGTTACAATGAACCGGCCGTGGTGCCTGACTTTGGCGCAGGGTCCTCTTCAGCAGCCGAAGCAATACAAAATGCTCCGATTGCATAGAGCACTGAAGAACCAACTGTAATGCCGAAGACGGATACAGTTGAGCTAGTCAAAGATAAGGTTGATAAGGCTAAAGAGCCGAAGGTTAAACAGATAATAAAAATGCCAAAAATTCTGAGCCCTCTGACAGAGGCAGATTTGCCGAAGATGAAAAATGCTTCTGCCGCAACTCCCAAGAGGAGAAGGATGGCCAACGTACTGGATGCCATGCTGGAAACTACAAAGGCACTGAGCCCTGCTCCTGCAAAGAAAATTCCTCAAGCTAAAGTCAAATCACAGGCCGAAGCCGAAACTAGGCAAGCAGAAGCCAAAGCTACGCAAGCTCAAGCTGAAGCCGAAGCTGGGCCTTCAGTGCCTATCGAGACGGAGCCTGCCGCGCTTGAAGAAAAAATGGCAGAGCAAATTGCTCCTGAAAAGATCGAGACTCCTGCTCCCGAAGCTTTGATCGAAAACGTTGACTACATCATTCGACATGCTTCGGGGAAGAAGTTGTCCGAAGAAGAAATTCTGGAAGCCAGGCACTATGCGCGAAAGCTGAAATATCCGAAGGGAGCTTTGGTTTTTAACGGGAGTAATGAAGATGACTTCTTATACTATCTCCCAAACAACAAAGAAATATCCATTTGCCGAGAGATAGGTAGAAGCATGGGATTCTCGAAGCTGGAAGACGACCTTTCAATTTTGTCAAAGGATGATCTTGCTGACAGCCTAGCATACAATAGTATAAAGGTATAGAAGTTAATTTTGAACTTGAGAATGAAGTATTTTATTTGTCGTACTCAATTCTTTCCTCCTCTTGCAGGGCTTAATTCTTAGTAATGCCCTTAGGGCGCAGAAAAATATTGAAGATGAAGGCTATACAATGGCTCTGAATAACCTTCGTTCGGAGGTGATCGAATTGAGAAACGAAGGTCTTGAAAAAGACAAAATCTTAATTTCATTGGTAAACAAAGTGAAGGAAGACAAAGCTAGTTTCAAAGCTCAGACCGAAGCTCAAAAGACGGAAATTGAAGACCTTCGAAGACAGCTGGCCGAAGCTAAGGAAAATTGCGCACTGGCGCAAGCTAACCAAGAAATTAGCGAATATTGGAAAAATCATCTGGAGAAAAATTTTGAAGAACTTCGCACATCTAGGGAAAGGTGCTTTGAAAAATCCTTGGATTGCATGAAGAAAATAAAAGCTAGCTTCGCCAAAGTGGGTGCCTATTCTGCTGAAGAAAACTTCATACAAGGCGACCCCGAAGGCGTTGTTGAGTGGATAAGTGGAGAAGCCGAGACCTTCGAAGAAATTTTAAGTGATCGCGGGGATGTTTGTGCGTTTTCCGGTGCGTGGGGAATTTCAGCCATCTTGGAGAAGGCAGGATGTGATCACATTAAAGCCATAGCCCAGGCGAAGCTGCCTTCTCCGTAGATGATACGAAGGATCCTTCAGCTGAAGCAACCTTGATGGGCGGGAAATTTTACAATGATGTCTGGGTGAATGGTGGCCGAAAAATGGCCCATGAAATTATAAAGAAAAGTGAAAAAGATACCCATGACACCCGACCAGAAGTAAGACAAGCTGAAGAAGCTGCAGAGTGTGAAAAAGCGTATAGGTATTATTTTTGGCTTTTTAGCTTCGGTACTTGCTTTATGGCTTCGAGCTAATCTATTTTTCCTACTTCAGCTGAACTATCTCCTCCGCTGGAACCGTACGATCCCCTAGCTGATCCAAAAATGAAGGAAACGCTGGAGATTATTAACATGGCTGAATCTATTGTCGATGAAGTCGTTAACAAATTACTGAACGAAGTTGCAGAGAAAGTCCTTAAAGAGGAATAGCACTTATTGTAAAAACATTTTCAAATGGTCAATGTAAGAGATACTAGAATGGACATTGTGCTTTTATTGTAACAAAACTATAATATTTGATGTGTGTAACTTTGAATCGAATATGTAAATTATTGTAATTTATTTCTTTGCGATGCATGAAACTTACATACATACCATTTTTGAGCATTCGGCAAAAAAACACCTTCCCTTCTTTTCATGCTTCATAAAGAAAAAGATCCATGCTTCGTAAAGAAAGATATCCATGCTTCGCAAAGAGAGATCCCCTCTTTGTGATCAGGCTGATGAAATTGTATTTCCTGAAGCTTACTTCGTGCGTTAGCACTTTTTCATTTTGATGAAGCATTTTTCGAAAATCAGCTCCGTATTCAATTCTAATGTCATTGATGTGATATGATGTATGATGTGATGTTATGCAAAATGATGTGATGATATGATGCAAAATGATGATGATGATGAAGCCACACATCCACACACCCACACTGGAACACACAAGCTCTACATCCCCTTAGGAACGACTTTGGAGCTTCTTCACCTTCTATTTCGGTGATATAAGTTCTGCATCCCCTTAGGAACGTCTTTTGAACTTCTTCGCCTTCTATTTTGGCGGTATAAGTTCTGCATCCCCTTAGGAATGACTTTTGAACTTCTTCGCCTTATATTTCGGCGGTATTTGGCTCGACATTCCCTTTGGAACGACTTTTCAGCAGAAAATTTACGCTGCGCTCCCTTAGGAACGACTTTTTGTAGCTTCGACAATTTTAGCTCTGCATTCCCTTAGGAATGACTTTTGAGCACAAAACATACGCTGCGCTCCCTTAGGAACGACCTTTTGTAGCTTCGGCAATTGTAGCTTCGGTAATTTTGTAAATCTGTGAAGAAGATATATTTCATTCTGATAGAAGCAAAATCATTACAAGAAATTAAAACTAAGTTCTCATTGCTTGTTCCTTATTCAAAAAACAAAATAGCCTATAGTATAAAAGTATTTAAGAAGCAAGATATTGTTCAGTATATGTGCTTCGATTCTGGTACAGTACTATTGACTGTATGGGCTTCGGACTCCTCCCTGAATTCACGTTGTTGTTGGGAGTGCTAGCGCCCTTCTGGCTGCTGGCTTCGGGAGTAAGTAGGTTGCAGTAGTGGTGGCGGTGGGAGCTGAGGCAAAGAAGCCTGTGAATGGCTTGCCGAAGCAACAGAAGCGCCATGTTGGTTGCCCACATACTCTGGTATGTAAGGAGAGTGACACGAAGCAGTATGTAGGAGTTGCTTCGGCTGATTCTGCCAAGCTTCTGCTTCGGCAATCTCCTTTTGCTTCAGGATGGTGATCTGGCAGGTTCTTGTAGTATGACCTTTGTCCTATCCACATAATAAGCAATAGATCTTCCTAGGCTCATCCCCATATCTTCCTCCAAAGCCCCTGGCGCCTCTGTCCCTTGGAGCTAGCGGCCTGAAGGAGCTTTGCTGCTGTCCCGAAGACTGTGAGGTGTGCTGTGGCCTCTGAAGCTGGCTTCCTTTGTCATCATTCTGACTGGAGCTATGGATTGATCTGACATGCCTAGGGTGAACTCTCCTTCTGAAGCCCCTAGTCATCTCAGAAAATCTGTAAGCTTCCTCCCTTCTTTGTCGGAAGTCATTGTCAGCCTGGATGTACTCATCCATTTTCTGAAGCAACTTCTCCAGAGTTTGGGGAGGTTTCCTGGTGAAGTATTGGGTTGTAGGTCCTGGCCGAAGACCCTTCATCATGGCCTCAATGACAATTTCATTGGACACTGTGGGCGCTTGTGCTCTCAGTCGCAAGAACCTTCGGACATACGCCTGCAGGTATTCCTCATGGTCTTGTGTGCACTGGAACAAGGCTTGAGATGTGACTGGCTTCGTCTGAAAACTGGTAACCAGCATGTCCTTGAGCTTCTGCCATGGCGTGATTGTCCTTGGCCAAAGAGAAGAGTACCATGTCTGGGCCACGTTTTGGACCGCCATGACGAAGGACTTTGCCATAACAGCTGTGTTGCCTCCATATGAGGATATTGTTGCCTCATAGCTCATCAAAAAATGCTTTGGGTCTGAGTGCCCATCGTAAATGGGTAGCTGAGGTGGCTTGTAGGATTGTGGCCATGGGATAGCCTGCAATTCTGATACCAGAGGAGAAGCATCATCAAAAGCAAAGGTACCATGATTAAAATCATCGTACCATTCATCTTCGTTGAATGATCCCTCTTGACGAAGCTCCCGGTATTGGGGCCTTTGGTCGTGATCATCTTGAGTAAGATGACACACTTCCTCAGTAGCTTCGTCGATCTTCTTCTGAAGGTCGGCCAGCCGGGCCATCTTCTCCATTTTCCTTTGCACCTGTTGGTGAATAATTTCTAGGTCCCTGATCTCCTAGTCCAACTCTTCCTAAAGTGTTGGATTGGTGGCCTTTCTTTTTTGGCTCCTGGCTTCTCGGAGAGAGAGAGAGTCTCCTGGTTTGTGTCTAGTGGCTGCAATGCAGCCCCTGGTGCTGTTATCTTCTTCGGTGGCATGACAAAGGTTTATGCTCTGCCGAAGATTGTGGAAGTGAGTACACCGGAGGTGGGCGCCAATGTTGGGGACTTGTTCTCAAATGCTATGAATTAAGAACAAGGCAACACAAAAAGAAGTTAATGATTAATGCCCTTCGTCCTTCGAAGCATTATTTCCCTTGGGACATAACGATCTTCGGACGAAGGTCATGAACGACGTACCTTCATCATCACAGTAAATGTTAATGAAAGAAGAAGCATACGAAACATGGGAAATAACATGAATGGTTATATGACATCATTCATATATCTTTATTTTATCATCATGGATAAGTAAGAACAATATTGAATTACATTTGTACCTTTGACTTGATAGAAGGTAAAAGTTCAAGCGTGACACACGAGCGAATACAAGTCAGCGTGAACAGTACGAGGGTACTGTTCATCTATTTATAGGCATAGGACGCAGCCTGTTTGAAAATACATTCATGTCCTTCATATTTACAATTGACTTAAGGACAATCTATCAAGGACTAAATAGCTTTTTCCTCTTTAAGTCGGTTCCTTTTTCTGCTACTGAGCCGAAGCTTCCTCACGTGTAGCCTCGGAATTGACCTTCATCTCGATCGACCTTCATCTCGATCATGCTTTCCATATTGTGGACAGCTTCGTTCCAATTTCGAAGGTTCCTGTACATATATTTCACTAGAAGAATATTGTTAATCCTATTTTTGAGGACCTTCGGAAGGCGAAGGCCCCCAACACTAGTGGAGACCTTTTCTTGGTCAAAAATTCGTAGGTGTTAGCCTTCGGTATTATTGAAAATGGTCGTTCATGCTATTTTCTACAAAAATCGGGGTTGTGTGACCATTGATCATTTACTAGATGCTCGTACACTACACCCCACATATGTTTCCTTGATATAGATCACATTCTTGGATTTCTAGTGGAAACCATCTTCGTCAAAAATTCGTACGTGTTAGCCTTCGGTATTATTGAAAATGGTCATTCATGACTATTTTCGACAAAATGGGGGCTGTGTGGCAATTGATCATTGACTAGAGGCACGTTCACCTCACCCCACATATGTTTCCTTACCATAAATCACATTCTTGGATTTCTGGTGGAGACCATTTCTTGGTCAAAAATCCTTAGGTGTTAGCCTTCGGTATTATTGAAAATGGTCGTTGATGCTATTTTCGACAAAAATAGGGGTTGTGTGGCCATTGATCATCAACCAGAGGCTCATACATCTCACCCCACATATTTTTCCTTGCCATAGATCACATTCTTGGATTTCTGGTGGAGACCATTTCTTGGTGAAAAATATGTTGGTGTTAGCCTTCGGTATTATTGAAAATGGTCGTTCATGCTATTTTCGACAAAAATGGGGGTTGTGTGGCCATTGATCATGGACTAGAGGCTCGTACACCTCACGCCACATATGTTTCCTTGCCATAGATCACATTCTTGGATTTCTAGTGGGGACCATTTCTTCGTAAAAAATCCATAGGTGTTAGCCTTCGGTATTATTGAAAATGGTCATTCATGGCTATTTTCGACAAAACTGGGGGTTCTGTGGCCATTGATCATTGACCAGAGGCACATTCACCTCACCCCGCATAAGTTTCCTTGCCATAGATCACATTCTTGGATTTCTGGTGGAGACCATTTCATGATAAAAAAATTCGTAGGTCTTATCCTTCGGTATTATTGAAAATGGTCATTCATGGCTATTTTCGACAAAAATGGGGGTTGTGTGGCCATTGATCATCGATCAGAGGCTCGTACACCTCACCCCACATATGTTTCCTTGCCATAGGTCACATTCCAGGATTTCTGGTGGTAACCATTTCTTGGTCAAAAATCCGTAAGTGTTAGCCTTCGGTATTATTGAAAATGGTCGTTCGTGGCTATTTTCGACAAAAATGGGGGTTGTGTGGCCATTGATCATTGACTAGAGGCTCGTTCACCTCACCCCACATATGTTTCTTTGCCATAGATCACATTCTCGGATTTCTAGTGGAGACCATTTCTTGGTCAAAAATCCGTAGGTGTTAGCCTTGGGTATTATTGAAAATGGTTATTCATGGCTATTTTCGACAAAAATGGGGGTTGTGTAGCCATTAATCATTGACCAGAGGCTCGTTCACCTCACCCCACATATGTTTCCTTGCCATAGATCACATTCTTGGATTTCTGGTGGAGACCATTTCTTGGTCAAAAATTCATAGGTTTTGGCCTTCGGTATTATCGAAAATGGTTGTTCATGCTATTTTCGACAAAAATAGGGGTTGTATGGCCTTTGATCATCAACCAGAGGCTCGTACACCTGACCCCACATATGTTTCTTTGCCATAGATCACATTCTTGGATTTCTGGTGGAGACCATTTCTTGGTGAAAAATCCGTTTGTGTTAGCCTTCGGTATTGTTGAAAATGGTCATTCATACTATTTTCGACAAAAATGGGGGTTGTGTGGCCATTGATCATTGACTAGAGGATCGTACATCTCACACCACATATGTTTCCTTGCAATAAATCACATTCTTGGATTTCTGGTGGAGATCATTTCTTTGTCAAAAATCCATAGGTGTTAGCCTTCGGTATTTATTGAAAATGGTCGTTCATGGCTATTTTCGACAAAAACGGGGGTTGTGTGGCCATTGATCATTGTGTTGCGGACTTGTTCTCAAATGCTATGAGTTAGGAACAAGGCTACACAAAGTATTAAATGTTAATGTACTTCGTCCTTCGAAGCATTATTTCCCTTAGGATATAACGATCTTCGGACGAAGGTCATGAAGGACGTACCTTCATGATCACGGTATACGTTAATAAAAGACAAAGCACATGAAACATGAAAGTTAATATGATTAATCATATAACATAATCCACATATCTTCATTATATAAACTTGTATAAATCTAAATACATTTGTACCTTCGGCTTGATAGAATGCGAAAATCCGAGCGTTGTGCACGAGCGAATACCAGATAGCGTGAACAATATAGGGGTACTGTTCATCTATTTATAGGCACAGGACGCAGCCTGTGAGAAATTACATTCATGCCCTTTACAAATGATTACAATCATAATACAAGCTATCATGGGCCGATTGGTCATTTCATCTTTAAGTCGGTGCATCTCAAAATATACTCCGAACACTATAGGAATCAGGAAGATTCCCGTTGGCCATTTTAATTCCCGTCGGCCTTTGCTCGGGCCGACGGGAATTAGATAACTCCCGTCGGCTTAAAGCTAGCCCACGGGCTTTATTTTAACTCCCATCGGCCCAGCCGCCAGCCGACGGGCTTTATTTTAACTCTCGTCGGCCCAGCCGCCAGCCGACGGGAATTAGTTAACTCCCGTCGGCCCTAACGCTAGCCGACAGGAATTAATGCTTTTATGTGCCGGCGGTCATCCCGCGCGGCTCATTTCCTCTCTTCTCTCGGTTTCCAAGCCACGTACGCCACGGCCGGAGAAACGCCCGCCCCCGCCGCCGGCCACCGCCCACCACCGCCCCGACCAGCCGCCCCGCGGCCTAGGAGTGCGCCCGCCACCGCCCCGGGAGCGCCGCCCGCAACCGCCATCGCCCTGGAGCGCCGTCCGTCGCGCCGCCTCCGCCCCCGTAGCACCGCCGGCCCCGTAGTGCCGCCCGCCGCTCGCCCACGCCCCCGGAGCGCCGCCCGCTCCCGGTGCAACGACCGCCGCCCGCCCCGCCTCCGGAGCGCCGTCCGCCGCGCCGCCGGCTCCGGAGCGCTGTCTGCAGCCCGTCCCCGTTGCGCCGCCCGCCCCCGAAGCGTCGCCCGCTGCTCGCCGCCACCAACGTCGCCGCCGCGGAGCGCCACAGTCGCCCCGGACCATTAAGGTATATTATTGTTTGAATTATTTAATGTAAATGCGAGTGTTATTGTTAAATGTGTGTATAAATGTTTTTTTTCGTTGGTTTTTTATGGCCGACGGGAGTTAACTTTCATGTGATTAGAGTTAGTTTAGGGTGTGATTAGAGTGTAATTAGAGTTAGTTTAATATAACATGTGATTACAGTGTGCATAGAGTTAGTTTAATATCACATGTGTGCCTTGATGTTACGTATAAGTATTAATTCTATTATTATAATAAATTTAACTTATTCTATTAAATTGTTGAATTTGATGTTATTTATTGAATAGATTTAACGTATCATATTAGGTTGTATGAAGGTTTCGCTATTGATAAATTTAATGTTATTTATGTATATAATTATATATTTATGTATATATATAGTTTTTATGTATATATATAGTTATTTATGTATATGTATATATATATATATAGTTTTACTACTTACCTATAGATGTATGTGTTACGTTTAGAAACGTGATATTGTCTCACAAACTCTTTACTCGTACACACAGCCGCAATAATGGGTGATAGACGTGATTGGATGTATGAAGGTTTTAAGAAGGGTGGGTGTCACACAAGTGAATGGTTTGCCAAGACGCATATGTTTCTGGACCATGCAGCTGCTTTGTCACAAATAGATAATATTAGGTGTCCATGCAATAAATGTAGAAATATGATGAGCCACACCAAGAGGCAGGTCACACTACATCTGTGCTCGCATGTTTTCGTGCCAGGCTATAAGGTCTGGTATCTCCATGGTGAAGATGTTGAACGAGCAGCAGAAGTAGAAGTTGATGATGGTGAAGATGATGTTGATAGGATGGACCAGATGCTTGAGGATCTGCAGCCTGAACTGGCACCAGATCATCATGATTCACCTACACCGGAGGTTCAGAAGTTCTTCGACCTACTTAAAGCGTCAGAAGAGCCTCTTCACGGGCACACTAACGTGACCGTGCTCGAATTCGTGACCCGACTGATGTCAATCAAATCCAAGTTTGCATTTTCAATTAATTGTTACAAGGAGCTTGTGGATTTGATTAGCGAGGTTCTCCCTACGGGTCACAAGATGCCCAAAGACATGTACCAGTCCAAAAAATTGCTTGAAGGTCATGGTATGGAGTATGAGAAGATTGATGTTTGCCAAGACAACTGTATGCTTTTTTGGAAGGAACATGGCAGAGAACAGAAATGCTTAAAATGTGGGAAGTCGAGGTACGTGGAGCTTGTAAATGAAGATGGGGAGAAGGTGGTGACAAAGGTTGCACATAAACAGCTTCGGTACATGCCTCTCACTCCTAGAGTGAAACGTTTGTTTCTCTCGAGGAAGACCGCTATGCACATGAGGTGGCATAAAGATTGTACGAACAGACAAGATGGGTTAATGGTGCACCCGTCAGATGGTGATGCATGGAAGGCTCTTGACAAATTTGATCCAGATTTTGCCAGCGATGCAAGAAACGTTCGTATCGGCTTGGCAACTGATGGTTTCACGTCGTTCAATATGACCGCTGCGTCGTATTCATGTTGGCCTGTCATTGCCATACCATACAACCTTCCACCTGCTCTTTGCATGAAATATGAGTTTATGTTCCTATGTCTTGTTATACCTGGGCCTGAGCATCCTGGCGTACGCCTCAATGTGATGCTTCAACCACTTATTGAAGAGTTAAAGAATCTATGGCAAGGTGTGGAAGCCTATGACTGCTTCAAGAAGCAGAAATTCAATCTTTGTGTTGCATATCTGTTCTCGGTTCATGATTTTATGGCGTATGGTATTTTCTCTGGATGGAGCGTGCATGGTAGATTGACGTGTCCTTATTGTGCTAAAGATACAGATTGTTTTCGTCTTAGTGTTGGTGGCAAGATATGTTACTTTGATTGCCATAGATGTTTTCTACCCTTCAATCACCCCTTCAGAAGGCAGAGAAAGGAATTTAGGAAGGGCACCATTGTCACGAAGGGACCGCCCAAGCGACGTAGTGGGATAGAAATTACAGAAGAGCATATGAAACTTGTCCTAGACGAGAGTGGGAAAAGGTATCAAGGTTTTGGTGAGGAGCATAACTGGACTCACATATGTGGCTTGTGGGAGCTTCCTTATGCTAAGTCATTGATTTTGATGCACAACATCGATGTCATGCATCAAGAGAGTAACTTTTGCCAAGCCCTCATAAATACATGCATGGATTTCCCTGATAAAACGAAAGACAATGACAAGGCACGCATGGACTTAGCAGTGATATGTGATCGTCCAACCCAAGTGCTTAGAGAAAACGGAGGCAAACCAAAAGCTGACTATTGTCTGAAATCTAAGCAATGGAAAGAAGTGATGAACTGGATGAAGGATATTAAATTCCCCGATGGTTATGCCGCTGGTTTTAGAAGATCTATGAACTTGAAGACAATGAAGATGAATGGACTGAAGAGCCATGACTTCCACATAATTATGGAGAGGCTCATGCCTGTAATGTTTCCGAAGCTGTGTGGAAAACGTTAGCTGAAGTTAGCTATTTCTACAGACAGTTGTGTGCTAAAGAAATCAGAAGAGATGTGATGGAACGGCTGGAGAAAGAGGCATCGGTGCTTTTGTGCAAATTGGAAAAAATATTTCCACCGGGTTTCTTCAATCCTATGCAGCATCTCTTTATACATCTTCCATATGAGGCTATGGTCGGTGGTCCTGTTCAGTATAGGTGGATGTTTCATATAGAAAGAGCATTAAAGAAGCTTAGAGCAATGGTGGGCAATAAGGCAAGAGTTGAAGGATGTATTGCGGAACAATTTAAACTAAAGGAGGTAGCACACTTCACAAGTTGTTACTTTGCAGAAGAACATAATGTATTTGCTCGAAAGAAAAGGTACCATGATGATGAACGAGAGATGCCTCCGTGTAGTGATCTTTCGATTTTTCAGACAAACGACAAAGTCGTTGGTCCACCAAAGGCATATCACCTCAGTATGGAAGAACGGAAGTCTGCTTTACTGTACATGTTCACGAATATGCCTGAGGTGGAGAAATACTTTGTGTAAGACTTGTTTTCTTAAACTGTTCATATGTGAATTAGTTTATGTTATCAAATATCTCATGTCATACAATAATATTTGATAGCGAGTTTGATGAACAAAACATGAGGTGTCTCGGTAGGCCAACAGCGAGAGACATAGACAAATTGCGATGCGATGGTATGCATGGGCGACCTAATTTCATTATGTGGCTTTGGGACCGTGTAAGTCTTAATTATGTGGCTCCGAGAGCTAATTTCATTTAACTAATATTACAGAATTTGCTAATGCTTTGTGGCATGATTGACAGTTTGGGGAGGAAATGAATTTGAATGATGACTTACGTCAGTTATCGATTGGAAGCGTAACTGCCAAAAGCTATGGACGTTACGACGTCAATGGATATCGCTTTTGTTCAAGCATTTTCGAATCAAGTCATCCTATGGCCGCCACTCAAAATAGTGGAGTCGTTACTAGGGCAACCGACATGGAAGGACACGAAGCCTGCTATTACGGGAAAATCAAAAATATAATCGAGATTACATTTGCTGGAAATAAGCCTTTAGCGCTAGTTTTCTTTGAGTGTAAATGGTATGACCCGAAGAATTATAGGACCAAATTTGGGATGACACAGATCCAACCTGAGAAATTGCTTCAAGGACACGACACGTATATCCTTGCCCATCAAGCAGACCAAGTTTATTTCTCGACATATCCATGCAAAAAGTTGTCTAAATGGAGGGTTGTGTACAATGTAAATCCCTGTGAACGCCTATACACTCCTGGTGAGGACGAATATCAAATTGGTCACCTTGAGCAGGTTGATGAGGTGTTTCAAGAAGAAGAGTTGCCAACTAGTTTTCATATTGATCCTGCACCGGCATTAGATTCACTAGTTGCATACGTTAACGACTTAACTTTTCCCGAGAGACGGAGAAGACAACCTGTTAGGAGAAAAGTTACATGGCGACCTCTGCATAGAAGAGAACAAATAGATCCTGATTTTGATGATATTTAACAAGTAAAGTTGTTTTGTTATTTCATTTGTTTATATTTTAAGTATTATGTCATTTTTGATGCACTAATGAATAATTTCTTATTTTTTATGCAGGATGCCGCCAAAATCAAAGAAGTCAGTGAAGGGGTTGTTCAAGGGCCTGGGCCTTTCTTAGGGCAGTTCTTCGAGCAGCAGCAGACGTCGAGAGCTGTTGAGCGCGGTACATGGAGATGAGGTAACATATCTTGTACAAATAAATTTGTTTACATATTTACAAATAAATCTTGAGTTGTATGTACCAGGATGAGCAGCACACTGAGGAGCAGCACATTGAGGAGGAGCAGCACAATGAGGCTGAGCAGCACAATGAGGAGGTGGAGCACAATGAGGAGGTGGAGCACGTGACATGGGACCAGGCCGCACAGCATCAGCAGCCATGGGACCAGTGGGACCACCAGAGAGAGCAGCAACAGGCGTGGGACCAGTGAGGCCAACAGGGCGAACCGGCTGACAACCCGATGGATGATAGCTCGGGAGGCTCTTCAGCGACACGCACACGTCGCTCAAGAAAAAACCACTCAGTAAAGCCTCGTCACGCGATAGAGCGAGAGGCTGATAGGACTTTAATCATGCCACATGGAGATCGGTGAGTGTAATATATTAACTTATCTAATATAACTATTATGTGTATTGTTAATGTTTTTGTGTAATGCAGGAATTGGGAGGACCTGTCCTTTGACGGCAAGGGACACCACACTCAGGTTAACCTTACGTTGGGTTCTCTTTGCCGCCTTCACTACCCTGGTATAGTGAAGGTGTCAAACGGTGATACCGAGGATGAGGTGCTCGTCAGTACCTGGGATGAGTAGAAGTTTAAAAAGGAACGAAACCACACCGACAGACAGGGACTTGTGCGTAATGACTTTTGGGTATGAATTCTTTATTATTTTTGTTATGTTTCTTATCAGTTGGTGTTAGCCTTCGGTATTATTGAAAATGGTCGTTCATGTTATTTTCGATAGAAATGGGGTTGTGTGGCCATTGATCATCGACCAGAGGGTCATACACCTGACCCCACATATGTTAACTTGCCATAGATCGCATTCTTGGATTTCTGGTGGAGGGCATTTCTTGGTCAAAAATCCGTAGGTGTTAGCCTTCGGTATTATTAAAAATGGTCGTTCATGGCTATTTCCGACAAAAATGGGGGTTGTGTGGCCATTGGTCATCGACCAGAGGCTCGTACAGCTCACCCCACATATGTTTCCTTGTCGTAGGCCACATTCTTGGATTTCTGGTGGAGACCATTTCTTGGTTAAAAATCCGTTGGTGTTAGCCTTCGGTATTATTGAAAATGGTCGTTAATGGCTATTTTCGACAAAATTGGGGTTGTGTGGCCATTGATCATATACCAGAGGCTCGTACACCTCACCCCACATATGTTACCTTGCCATAGGTCACCTTCTTGGATTTCATGTGGAGACCATTTCTTGGTAAAAAATCCGTAGTTGTTAGCCTTCGGTATTATTGAAAATTGTCGTTCATGGCTATTATCGACAAAAATGGGGTCTGTGTGGCAATTGATCGTTGACCAGAGGCTTGTTCACCTCACCCCACATATGTTTCCTTGCTATAGATCACATTCTTGGATTTCTGGTGGAGACCATTTCTTGGTCAAAAATCCGTAGGTGTTGGCCTTCGGTATTATTGAAAATGGTCGTTCATGGCTATTTCTGACAAAAATGGGGTTTGTGTGGCCATTGATCATCAACCATGGGCTCGTACACCTCGCCCCAGATATGTTTCCTTGCCATCCATCACATTCTTGGATTTCTGGTGGAGACCATTTCTTGATCAAAAATCTATAGGTGTTTATTGAAAATGGCCGTTCATGTTATTTTCGACAGAAATAGGGTTGTGTGGCCATTGATCATCGACCAGAGGCTCGTACACCTCACCCCACATATGTTTCCTTGCCATAGATCACATTCTTTGATTTCTAGTGGAGACCATTTCTTGGTCTAAAATATGTAGGTGTTAGCTTTTGGTATTATTGAAAATGGGCGTTCATGTTATTTTCGACAAAAATGGGGGTTGTGTAGCCATTGATCATTGATCAGAGGCTCGAACACCTGACCCCACATATGTTTCCTTGCCATAGATCACATTTTTGGATTTCTGATGAAGACCATTTCTTGGTCAAAAATTCGTAGGTGCAAGCCTTTGGTATTATTGAAAATGGTCGTCATGCTATTTTTGACAAAAATAGGGGTTGTGTGGCAATTGATCATCGACCAGAGGCTCATACACCTCACCCCACATGTTTTCTTGCCATAGATTTCTGGTGGAGACCATTTCTTGGTCAAAAATCCATAGGTGTTAGCGTTTGGTATTATTGAAAATGGTCGTTCATGGCTAATTCTAACAAAAATGGGGGTCGTGTGGCCCTTGATCATCGACCAGAGGCTCGTATAGCTCACACCACATATGTTCCTTGTCATACATCACATTCTTGGATTTTTGGTGGAGACCATTTCTTGGTCAAAAATCCGTAGGTGTTAGCCTTCGGTATTATTGAAAATTGTCGTTCATTGCTATTTCCGACAAAAACTGGGGGTTGTGTGGCCATTGATCATCGACCAGAGGCTAGTACACCTCACCCCACAAAAGTTTCCTTTCCATACATCACATTCTTGGATTTCTGGTGGAGACCATTTCTTGGTAAAAAATCCGTAGGTGTTAGCCTTCGGTATAATTGAAAATGGTCGTTCATGGCTATTTTCGACAAAATGGGGGTTGTGTGGCCATTGATCATCTACCAGAGGCTCGTACACCTCACCCCACATATGTTACCTTGCCATAGGTCACATTATTGGATTTCTGGTGGAGTCCATTTCTTGGTCAAAAATCCGTAGGTGTTAGCCATCAATATTATTGAAAATGTCGTTCATGGCTATTTCCGTCAAAAATGGGGGTTGTGTGGCCTTTGATCATCAACAAGGGGCTCATACACCTCACCCCAGATATATTTCCTTGCCATACATCACATTCTTGGATTTCTGGTGGAGACCATTTCTTGATCAAAAATCCAAAGGTGTTTATTGAAAATGGTCGTTCATGTTATTTTCGACAAAAATAGGGTTGTGCGGCCATTGATCATCGAACAGAGGCTCGTACACGTCACCCCACATATGTTTCCTTGCCATAGATCACATTCTTTGATTTCTTGTGGAAACCATTTCTTGGTCTAAAATCGGTAGGTGTTAGCCTTCGGTATTATTGAAAATGGGCGTCCATGCTATTTTCGACAAAAATGGGGGTTGTGTAGCCATTAATCATCGACCAGAGGCTCGAGCACCTGACCCGACATATGTTTCCTTGCCATAGATCACAATCTTGGATTTCCGATGGAGACCATTTCTTGGTCAAAATCCGTAGGTGCAAGCCTTTGGTATTATGGAAAATGGTCGTCATGCTATTTTTGACAAAATAGGGGTTGTGTGGCCATTGATCATCGACCAGAGGCTCATACACCTCACCCCACATGTTTTCTTGGCATAGATCACATTCTTGGATTTCTGGTGGAGACCATTTCTTGGTCAAAAATCCATAGGTGGTAGCCTTCGGTATTATTGAAAATGGTCGTTCATGGCTATTTCTGACAAAAATGGGGGTTGTGTGGCCATTGATCATCGACCAGAGGCTCGTACACCTCACGCCACATATGTTTCCTTGTCATACATCATATTCTTGGATTTCTGGTGCAGACCATTTCTTGGTCAAAAATCCGTTGGTGTTAGGCTTCGGTATTATTGAAAATTGTCGTTCATGGCTATTTCCGACAAAAACGGAGGGTTGTGTGGCCATTGATCATCGACCAGAGGCTCGTACACCTCACCCTACAAATGTTTCCTTTCCAAACATCACATTCTTGGATTTTTGGTAGAGACCATTTCTTGGTAAAAAAATCCGTAGGCGTTAGCCGTCGGTATTATTGAAAATGGTCGTTCATGGCTATTATCAACAAAAATGGGGTCTGTGTGGCAATTGATCGTTGACCAGAGGCTCGTTCACCTCACCCAACATATGTTACCTTGCCATAGGTCACATTCTTGGATTTCTGGTGGAGTTCATTTCTTGGTAAAAAATCCGTAGGTGTTAGCCTTCAGTATTATTAAAAATGGTCGTTCATGGCTATTATCGACAAAAATGGGGGTTGTGTGGCCATTGATCGTTGACCAGAGCCTCGTTCACCTCACCCAACATATGTTTCCTTGCTATAGATCACATTCTTGGATTTCTGGTGGAGACCATTTCTTGGTCAAAAATTCGTAGGTGTTAGCCTTCGGTATTATTGAAAATGTCGTTCATGGCTATTTCCGACAAAAATGGGGGTTGTGTGGCCATTGTTCATCGACATGGGGCTCGTACACCTCACCCCAGATATTTTTCCTTGCCATACATCACATTCTTGGATTTCTGGTGGAGACCATTTCTTGATCAAAAATCCAAAGGTGTTTATTAAAAATGGTCATTCATGTTATTTTCGATAGAAATAGGGTTGTGTGGCCATTGATCATCGACCAGAGGCTCGTACACCTCACCCCACATATGTTTCCTTGCCATAGATCACATTCTTTGATTTCTTGTGGAAACCATTTCTTGGTCTAAAATTAGTAGGTGTTAGCCTTCGGTATTATTGAAAATGGGCGTTCATGCTATTTTCGACAAAAATGGGGGTTGTGTAGCCATTAATCATCGACCAGAGGCTAGAGCACCTCACCGCACATATGTTTCCTTGCCATAGATCACAATCTTGGATTTTCGATGGAGACCATTTCTTGGTCAAAAATCCGTAGGCGCAAGCCTTTGGTATTATGGAAAATGGTCGTCATGATATTTTTGACAAAAAAAGGGGTTGTGTGGCCATTGATCATCGACCAGAGGCTCATACACCTCACCCCACATGTTTTCTTGGCATAGATCACATTCTTGGATTTCTGGTGGAGACCATTTCTTGGTCAAAAATCCATAGGTGGTACCCTTCGGTATTATTGAAAATGTTCGTTCATGGCTATTTCCAACAAAAATGGGGGTTGTGTGGCCATTGATCATCGACCAGAGGCTCATACACCTCACGCCACATATGTTTCCTTGTCATACATCATATTCTTGAATTTCTGGTGCATACCATTTCTTGGTCAAAAATCTGTAAGTGTTAGCCTTCGGTATTATTGAAAATTGTCGTTCATGGCTACTTCCAACAAAAACGGAGGGTTGTGTGGCCATTGATCTTCGACCAGAGGCTCGTACACCTCACCCCACATATGTTTCCTTTCCATACATCACATTCTTGGATTTTTGGTGGAGACTGAAAGGGAATTAGGCTTACACCTAGTTCCTAAATAATTTTGGTGATTGAATTGCCCAACACAAATAATTGGACTAACTAGTTTTGCTCTAGTGTACAAGTTATACAGGTGCGAAAGGTTCACACTTAGCCAATAAAATGACCAAGTATTGGGGTCAACAAAGGAGCAAAGGGACAACCAAAGGCACCTCTAGTCTTGGGCACCGGACAGTGTCCGGTGCACCAGAGGACTCCAACTCAAACTCGTCACCTTCAGGAATTTACAGAGGCACTCCGCTATAATTCACCGGACTGTCCGGTGTACACCGGACAGTGTTCGGTGCTCCAAGGAAGAGCGGCCTCAGGAACTCGCCAGCTTCGGGAAACCAGAGCGGCTGCTCCGCTATAATTCACCGGACATGTCCGGTGTACACCGCACTGTCTGGTGAGCCAGCGGAGCAACGGCTACTTCGCGCCAACGGTCACCTGCAGGCGCATTTAATGCGCGCCAGAAGCGCGCAGAAGTCAGGCACGCGCGAGATGGTGCACCGGACAATCTACAGTACTTGTCCGGTGTGCACCGAACCGCCAGGCGGGCCCAGAAGTCAGAAGCTCCAACGGTCGAATCCCAACGGCCTGGTGACGTGGCTAGCGCACCGGACTGTCCGGTGCACCATACGACAGTCAGCCCCACCAAACGGCTAGTTTGGTGGTTGGGGCTATAAATACCCCCAACCACCCACCATTCATTGTATCCAAGTTTTCCACATCTCAACCACTTACAAGAGCTAGGCATTCAATTCTAGACACACCGAAAGAGATCAAATCCTCTCCAATTCCACACAAGGCTTTAGTGATTAGCGAGAGAGATTTGTCGTGTTCTTTTGAGCTCTTGCGCTTGGATTGCTTCTTTTCTTTCTCACTTGTTCTTGTGATCAAAACTCCATTGTAATCAAGGCAAGAGGCACCAATTGTGTGGTGGCCCTTGTGGGGAAGTTTTGTTCCCGGTTTTGATTTGAGAAGAGAAGCTCACTCGGTCGGAAGGACTGTTTGAGAGAGGGAAAGGGTTCAAAGAGACCCGGTCTTTGTGACCACCTCAACGGGGAGTAGGTTTGCGAGAACCGAACCTCGGTAAAACAAATCCTTGTGTCACACTCCTTATTTGCTTGAGATTTGTTTTGGACCCTCTCTCGCGGACTCGTTTTTATTTCTAACGCTAACCCGGCTTGTAGTTGTGTTTATATTTGTAAATTTCAGTTTCGCCCTATTCACCCCCCCTCTAGGCGACTATCAATTGGTATCAGAGGGCGGTGCTTCATTAGAGCCTAACCGCTCAAAGTGATGTCGGGAGATCACGCCAAGAAGGAGATGGAGACCGGCGAAAAGCCCACTACAAGCCACGAGAAGACTTCATCGGAAGAGTCCCGCAACAAGTGGAAGGAGAAGAAAGACTCCTCCAAAGGGAAGGAGAAGAAATCTTCTTCACACAAAGAGAAGAAGGAGAAATCCTCCTCCCACAAGCCGCATCGGAGTGGGGACAAGAAAAAGAGGATGAGGAAAGTGGTCTACTACGAGACCGATTCTTCATCAACATCCACCTCCGGCTCTGACGCGGCATCCGTCACTTCTAAGTGCCAAGAGCGCAAGAAGTATAGTAAGATTCCCCTACGCTACCCTCGCATTTCTAAACATACACCTTTACTTTTCGTCCCATTAGGCAAACCACCAACTTTTGATGGTGAAGATTACGCTAGGTGGAGTGATTTAATGCGATTTCATCTAACCTCACTCCACAAAAGCATATGGGATGTTATTGAGTTTGGTGCACAGGTACCATCCATAGGAGATGAAAACTATGATGAAGATGAAGTAGCCCAAATCGAGCACTTCAACTCCCAAGCCACAACCATACTCCTCGCCTCTCTAAGTAGAGAGGAATATAACAAGGTGCAAGGGTTGAAGAATGCGAAGGAGATTTGGGATATACTCAAGACCACCAAGCGGGAAACGAGGGTGATGAACTCACCAAGATCACCAAGCGGGAAACGATCGAGGGGGAGCTCAGTCGCTTCCGTCTTCGCTAAGGGGAGGAGCCATAAGATATGTACAACCGGCTCAAAACCTTGGTAAACCAAGTGCGCAACCTCGGGAGCAAGAAATGGGATGACCACGAGGTGGTTAAGGTTATTCTTAGATCACTCATCTTCCTTAACCCCACTCAAGTTCAATTAATTCATGGTAATCCTAGATATACACTAATGACTCCTGAGGAAGTTATTGGGAATTTTGTGAGCTTTGAATGTATGATCAAGGGCTCAAAGAAGATCAACGAGCTTGATGATCCCTCTACATCCGAAGCACAACCGGTGGCATTCAAGGCGACGGAGGAAAAGAAGGAGGAGTCTACACCAAGTAGACAACCAATCGACACTTCAAAGCTCGACAACGAGGAGATGGCTTTAATCATCAAAAGCTTTCGCCAAATCCTGAAGCAACGAAAGGGGAAGGATTACAAATCTCGTTCCAAGAAGGTTTGCTACAAGTGTGGTAAGCCCGGTTACTTTATCGCTAAATGTCCATTATCAAGTGACAGTGACAGGGATAACGACAAGAAGGGCAAGAGGAGAGAAAAGAAGAGGTACCACAAGAAGAGGGGCGGCGATGCCCACGTGTGCCGCGAATAGGACTCCGACGAGAGCTCCACCGACTCCTCTGACGACGAGGACGCCGCCAACATCGCCGTCACCAAGGGACTCCTCTTCCCCAACGTCGGCCACAAGTGCCTCATGGCAAAGGACGGCAAGTGGAAGAAGGTTAAATCCAAATCATCCACTAAATATGAGTCTTCTAGTGATGATAATGCTAGTGATGAGGAGGATAACTTGCGTACCCTTTTTGCCAACCTTAACATGGAACAAAAGGAAAAATTAAATGAATTATTTAGTGCTATTCATGAAAAGGATGACCTTTTGGATTCTCAAGAGGACTTCCTAATTAAGGAAAATAAGAAACATGTTAAGGTTAAAGATGCTTATGCTCTAGAGGTAGAAAAATGTGAAAAATTAACTAGTGAGCTAAGCACATGCCATGACACTATTGACAACCTTAGAAATGAAAATGCTAATTTGTTAGCTAAGGTTGATTCTCATGTTTGTAATGTTTCAACTTCCAATCCTAGATATAATAATGATGATTTACTTGCTAGGATTGAAGAATTGAATATTTCACTTGCTAGCCTTAGAAATGAAAATGAAAAATTGCTTCCTAAGGCTAAAGATTTTGATGTTTGCAATACTACTATTTCCGACCTTAGAACTAAGAATGATATGTTACATGCTAAGGTTGTAGAATTAAAATCTTGCAAACCCTCTACATCTACCATTGAGCACACTTCTATTTGCACTAGATGTAGAGATGTTGATATTAATGCTATTCATGATCACATGTCTTTAATTAAACAACAAAATGATCATATAGCAAAATTGGATGCTAAAATTGCCGAGCATAACTTAGAAAATGAAAAATTTAAATTTGCTAGAAGTATGCTCTATAGTGGGAGACGCCCTGGCATTAAGGATGGCATCGGCTTCCAAAGGGGAGAAAATGTAAAAATTAGTGCCCCTCCTAAGAAATTGTCAAACTTTGTTAAGGGCAAGACTCCCATGCCTCAGGATAACGAGGGTTACATTTTATACCCTGCCGGTTATCCTGAGAACAAAATTAGGAGAATTCATTCTAGGAAGTCTCACTCTGGCCCTAATCATGCATTTATGTATAAGGGTGAGACATCTAGCTCTAGGCAACCAACCCGTGCTAAGTTTCCTAAGAAGAAAACTCCTAGTGCATCAAATGAACATAGCATTTCATTTAAGACTTTTGATGCATCTTATGTTTTGACTAACAAATCCGGCAAAGTAGTTGCCAAATATGTTGGGGGCAAGCACAAGGGGTCAAAGACTTGTGTTTGGGTACCCAAAGTTCTTGTTTCTAATGCCAAAGGACCCAAAACCATTTGGGTACCTAAAGTCAAGAACTAAACTTATTTTGTAGGTTTATGCATCCGGAGGCTCAAGTTGGATTATCGACAGCGGGTGCACAAACCACATGACAGGGGAGAAGAAGATGTTCTCCTCCTACGAGAAAAACCAGGATCCCCAACGAGCTATCACATTCGGGGATGGAAATCAAGGTTTGGTCAAAGACTTGGGTAAAATAGCTATATCCCCTGACCATTCCATTTCCAATGTTTTTCTTGTTGATTCATTAGATTACAATTTGCTTTCTGTATCTCAATTATGCAAAATGGGCTACAACTGTCTCTTTACTGATATAGGTGTCACTGTCTTTAGAAGAAGTGATGATTCAATAGCCTTTAAGGGTGTGCTAGAGGGTCAGCTATACTTGGTAGATTTTGATAGAGCTGAACTCGACACATGCTTAATTGCTAAGACTAACATGGGTTGGCTCTGGCACCGCCGACTAGCCCATGTTGGGATGAAGAATCTTCATAAGCTTCTAAAGGGAGAACACATTTTAGGACTAACAAATGTTCATTTTGAGAAAGACAGGGTTTGTAGCACATGCCAAGCAGGAAAGCAAGTTGGTGCCCATCATCCACACAAGAACATCATGACGACCGACAGGCCGCTTGAGCTACTCCACATGGATCTATTCGGCTCGATTGCTTACATAAGCATCGGCAGGAGTAAGTATTGTCTTGTAACAGTGGATGATTATTCTCGCTTCACATGGGTGTTCTTTTTGCAGGAAAAATCTCAAACCCAAGAAACCTTAAAAGGATTCTTAAGACGAGCTCAAAACGAGTTCGGCTTAAGGATCAAGAAAATTAGAAGCGACAACGGGGCGGAGTTCAAGAACTCTCAAATTGAATGCTTCCTTGAGGAGGAGGGCATCAAGCATGAGTTCTCTTCTCCCTACACGCCACAACAAAATGGTGTAGTGGAGAGGAAGAATCGAACTCTATTGGACATGGCAAGGACCATGCTTGATGAGTACAAGACTTCGGATCGGTTTTGGGCCGAGGCGGTCAACACCGCCTGCTACGCCATCAACTGGTTATATCTACACCGAATCCTCAAGAAGTCATCTTATGAACTCCTAACCGGTAAAAAGCCCAATATTTCATATTTTAGAGTCTTTGGTAGCAAATGTTTTATTCTTGTTAAAAGAGGTAGAAAATCTAAATTTGCTCCTAAGACTGTAGAAGGCTTTTTACTAGGATATGATTCAAACACAAGGGCATATAGAGTCTTTAACAAGTCCACTGGACAAGTTGAAGTTTCTTGTGACGTTGTGTTTGATGAGACTAACGGCTCTCAAGTAGAGCAAGTTGATCTTAATGAGACAGGTAATGAAGAGGCTCCGTGCATCACGCTAAGAAACATGTCCATTGGGGATGTGTGTCCTAAGGAATCCGAAGAGCCTCCTAATGCACAAGATCAACCATCCTCCTCCACGCAAGCATCTCCACCAACTCAAAATGAGGATGAAGCTCAAGTTGATGAAGTAGAAGATCAAGCAAATGAGCCACCTCAAGATAACGGCAATGATCAAGGGGGAGATGCAAATGATCAAGACAAGGAGGATGAAGAGCAAAGGCCGCCACACCCAAGAGTCCACCAAGCAATTCAACGAGATCACCCCGTCGACACCATCCTTGGCGACATTCATAAGGGGGTAACCACTAGATCTCGTGTTGCACATTTTTGTAAACATTACTCTTTTGTTTCCTCTATTGAGCCACACAAGGTAGAGGAAGCACTACAAGATTCGGATTGGGTGGTGGCGATGCAAGAGGAGCTCAACAACTTCACTAGGAATGAGGTATGGCATTTAGTTCCACGTCCTAATCAAAATGTTGTAGGAACCAAATGGGTCTTCCGCAACAAGCAAGATGAGCATGGTGTGGTGACAAGGAACAAAGCTCGACTTGTGGCCAAAGGATATTCCCAAGTCAAAGGTTTGGATTTCGGTGAAACCTATGCACCCGTAGCTAGGCTTGAGTCAATTCGCATATTATTGGCCTATGCTACTTACCATGGCTTTAAGCTTTATCAAATGGACGTGAAAAGTGCCTTCCTCAATGGACCAATCAAGGAAGAGGTCTATGTTGAGCAACCTCCCGGCTTTGAAGATAGTGAGTACCCTAACCATGTTTATAAACTCTCTAAGGCGCTTTATGGGCTCAAGCAAGCCCCAATAGCATGGTATGAATGCCTTAGGGATTTTCTTATCACTAATGGATTCAAAGTCGGAAAGGCCGATCCTACTTTATTTACTAAAACTCTTGAAAATGACTTGTTCGTATGCCAAATTTATGTTGATGATATTATATTTGGGTCTACTAACGAGTCTACATGTGAAGAATTTAGTAGGATCATGACACAAAAGTTCGAGATGTCTATGATTGGGGAGTTGAAGTACTTCTTGGGATTTCAAGTGAAGCAACTCCAAGAGGGCACCTTCATTAGCCAAACGAAGTATACTCAAGACATTCTAAACAAGTTTGGGATGAAGGATGCCAAGCCCATCAAGACACCCATGGGAACCAATGGGCATCTCGACCTCGACACGGGAGGTAAGTCCGTGGATCAAAAGGTATACCGGTCGATGATAGGTTCTTTACTCTATTTATGTGCATCACGACCGGATATTATGCTTTCCGTATGCATGTGTGCAAGATTCCAAGCCGACCCTAAGGAAGCTCACCTTACGGCCGTAAAACGAATCTTGAGATATTTCGCTTACACTCCTAAGTTTGGGCTTTGGTATCCTAGGGGATCCACATTTGATTTGATTGGTTATTCGGATGCCGATTGGGCAGGGTGTAAAATCAATAGAAAGAGCACATCGGGGACTTGCCAGTTCTTGGGAAGATCCTTGGTGTCTTGGGCTTCAAAGAAGCAAAATTCGGTTGCTCTTTCTACCGCCGAAGCCGAGTACATTGCCGCAGACCATTGTTGCGCACAATTGCTTTGGATGAGGCAAACCCTGCGGGACTACGGTTACAAATTAACCAAAGTCCCTTTGCTATGTGATAATGAGAGTGCAATCAAGATGGCGGATAATCCCGTCGAGCATAGCTGCACTAAACACATAGCCATTCGGTATCATTTTCTTAGGGGTCACCAACAAAAGGGAGATATCGAGATTTCATACATTAATACTAAAGATCAATTAGCCGATATCTTTACCAAGCCACTTGATGAACAAACTTTTAACAAACTTAGGCATGAGCTAAATATCCTTGATTCTAGGAACTTATTTTGTTCATTTGCACACATAGCTCATTTTACATACCTTTGATCATATCTCTTTCATATGCTATGACTAATGTGTTTTCAAGTCCATTTCAAACCAAGTCATAGGAATATTGAAAGGGAATTGGAGTCTTCGACGACGACAAAGGCTTCCACTCCGTAACTCATCCTTCGCCGTCACTCCAAGCAACTCTACATTCTTGGGGGAGAAAGCATGAGCACAAAGCAAAAGGACTCCATCTTTGGTATAATCTTCACTCATTTATTTATGACCAAAGGGGGAGAGAGTAATAAAAGGGCTCTAATGATTTCGTTTTTGGCGATTCATGCCAAAGGGGGAGAAAGTATGAGCCCAAAGAAAAAGGACCGCACCACCACCTATTTTTTTTAAAAAAAGGGAGTTTTTCAATTGGTATGATTCTCAATTGATAAATTTAAAATTGGTATCTTATTGTGTTCAAAAGGGGGAGAAAAGTAGTATTTCAAAATTGATATATCAAAACCCTCTTGAACACTAAGAGGAGAATTTCATTTAGGGGGAGTTTTGTTTAGTCAAAAGAAAAGCATTTGAAATAGGGGGAGAAAATTTCAAATCTTGAAAATGCTTCGCAAAAACTTATTCAATTGCCTTTGACTATTTGCAAAAGAACTTTGAAGAGGATTTACAAAAGAATTTGCAAAAACAAAACATATGGTGCAAGCGTGGTCCAAAATGTTAAAAATGAAGAAACAATCCATGCATATCTTGTAAGTATTTATATTGGCTCAATTCCAAGCAACCTTTGCACTTACATTATGCAAACTAGTTCAATTATGCACTTCTATATTTGCTTTGGTTTGTGTTGGCATCAATCACCAAAAAGGGGGAGATTGAAAGGGAATTAGGCTTACACCTAGTTCCTAAATAATTTTGGTGATTGAATTGACCAACACAAATAATTGGACTAACTAGTTTTGCTCTAGTGTACAAGTTATACAGGTGCCAAAGGTTCACACTTAGCCAATAAAATGACCAAGTATTGGGGTCAACAAAGGAGCAAAGGGACAACCAAAGGCACCTCTGGTCTGGGGCACCGGACTGTCCGGTGTACACCAGACAGTGTCCGGTGCACCAGAGGACTCCAACTCAAACTCGTCACCTTCGGGAATTTACAGAGGCACTCCGCTATAATTCACCGGACTGTCCGGTGTACACCGGACAGTGTCCGGTGCTCCAAGGAAGAGCGGCCTCAGGAACTCGCCAGCTTCGGGAAACCAGAGCGGCTGCTCCGCTATAATTCACCGGACATGTCCGGTGTACACCGGACTGTCCGGTGAGCCAGCGGAGCAACGGCTACTTCGCGCCAACGGTCACCTGCAGGCGCATTTAATGCGCGCCAGAAGCACGCAGAAGTCAGGCACGCGCGAGACGGTGCACCAGACAATCTACAGTACTTGTCCGGTGTGCACCGGACAGCCAGGCGGGCCTAGAAGTCAAAAGCTCAAACGGTCGAATCCCAACGGCCTGGTGACGTGGCTGGCGCACCGGACATGTCCGGTGTGCACCAGACTGTCCGGTGCACCATACGACAGTCAGCCCCACCAAACGGCTAGTTTGGTGGTTGGGGCTATAAATACCCCCAACCACCCACCATTCATTGTATCCAAGTTTTTCGCATCTCAACCACTTACAAGAGCTAGGCATTCAATTCTAGACACACCGAAAGAGATCAAATCCTCTCCAATTCCACACAAGGCTTTAGTGATTAGCGAGAGAGATTTGTCGTGTTCTTTTGAGCTCTTGCGCTTGGATTGCTTCTTTTCTTTCTCACTTGTTCTTGTGATCAAAAATCCATTGTAATCAAGGCAAGAGGCACCAATTGTGTGGTGGCCCTTGTGGGGAAGTTTTGTTCCCGGTTTTGATTTGAGAAGAGAAGCTCACTCGGTCGGAAGGACCGTTTGAGAGAGGGAAAGGGTTGAAAGAGACCCGGTCTTTATGACCACCTCAACGGGGAGTAGGTTTGCGAGAACCGAACCTCGGTAAAACAAATCCTTGTGTCACACTCCTTATTTGCTTGAGATTTGTTTTGGACCCTCTCTCGCGGACTCGTTTTTATTTCTAACGCTAACCCGGCTTGTAGTTGTGTTTATATTTGTAAATTTCAGTTTCACCCTATTCACCCCCCCCCCCCCTCTAGGCGACTATCAGAGACCATTTCTTGGTAAAAAATCCGTAGGCGTTAGCCTTCGGTATTATTGAAAATGGTCGTTCATGGCTATTTTCGACAAAATGGGGGTTGTGTGGCCATTGATCATCTACCAAAGGCTCATACACCTCACCCCACATATGTTACCTTATCATAGGTCACATTCTTGGATTTCTTGTGGAGTTCATTTCTTGGTAAAAAATCCGTAGGTGTTAGCCTTCAGTATTATTGAAAATGGTCGTTCATGGCTATTATCGACAAAAATGGGGGTTGTGTGGCCATTGATCGTTGACCAGAGGCTCTTTCACCTCACCCCACATATGTTTCCTTGCTATAGATCACATTCTTGGATTTCTAGTGGAGACCATTTCTTGGTCAAAAATCCGTAGGTGTTAGCCTTCGGTATTATTGAAAATGGTCGTTCATGGCTATTTCCAACAAAAATGGGGGTTGTGTGGCCATTGATCATCGACCTAGGGCTTGTGCACCTCACCCCAGATATGTTTCCTTGCCATACACCACATTCTTGGATTTTTGGTGCAGACCATTTCTTGCTCAAAAATCCATAGGTGTTAGCCTTCAGTATTATTAAAAATGGTCGTTCATGTTATTTTCGACAGAAATAGGGTTGTGTGGCCATTGATCTTCGACCAGAGGCTCATACACCTCACCCCACATATGTTTCCTTGCCATAGATCACATTCTTTGATTTCTAATGCAGACCATTTCTTGGTCGAAAATCCGTAGGTGTTAGCCTTTGGTATTATTCAAAATGGGCGTTCATGCTATTTTCGACAAAAATGGGGGTTGAGTGACCATTGATCATCGACCAGAGGCTCGAACACTTGACCCCATATATGTTTCCTTGCCATAGATCACATTCTTGGATTTCTGATGGAGACCATTTCTTGGTCAAAAATCTGTAGGTGCAAGCCTTTGGTATTATTGAAAATGGGTGTTCATGCTATTTTCGACAAAAATAGGGTTGTGTGGCCATTGATCATCAACTAGAGGCTCGTACACCTCACCCACATATGTTTCCCTACCATAGATCACAACCTTGGATTTCTGGTGGAGACCATTTCTTCGTAAAAAATCCGTAGGTGTTAGCCTTCGGTATTATTGAAAATGGTCGTTCATGGCTATTTCCAACAAAAATGGGGGTTGTGTGGCCATTGATCATCGACCAGAGGCTCGTACACATCACCCCACATATGTTTCCTTGCCATACATCACATTCTTGGATTTCTGGTGGAGACCATTTCTTGGTCAAAAATCTGTAGGTGTTAGCCTTCGGTATTATTAAAAATGGTCATTCAAGGTTATTTTCGACACAAATGGGTGTTGTGTGGCCATTAATCATCGATCAGAGCCTCGTTCATTGCACCCCACATATGTTTCCTTGCCATAGATCACATTCTTGGATTTCTGGTGGAGACCATTTCTTGGTCAAAAATCCGTAGGTGTTAGCCTTCGGTATTATTGAATGTGGTCGTTCGTGCTATTTTCGACAAAAATAGGGGTTGTGTGGCCTTTGATCATCAACTAGAGGCTCGTACACCTCACCCCACATATGTATCCTTGCCGTAGGTCACATTCTTGTATTTCTGGTGGAGACCATTTCTTGATCAAAAATCCGTAGGTGTTAGCCTTCGCTATTATTGAAAATGGTTGTTCATGGCTATTTTCGACAAAAATGGGAGTTGTGTGGCCATTGATCATTAACCAGAGGCTCATTCACCTCACCCCACATATGTTTCCATGCCATAGATCACATTCTGGGATTTCTAGTGGAGACCATTTCTTGGTCAAAAATCTGTAGGTGTTAGCCTTGGGTATTATTGAAAATGGTCATTTTTGGCTATTTTCGACGAAAATGGGGTTTGTGTGGCCATTGATCTTTGATGAGAGGCTCATTCACCTCGCCCCACATATGTTTCCTTGCCATAGATCACATTGTTGGATTTCTTGTGGATACCATTTCTTGGTCAAAAATCCTTCGTGTTAGCCTTCGGTATTATTGAAAATGGTCGTTCATGCTATTATCGACAAAAATAGGGGTTGTGTGGCCTTTGATCATCAACTAGAGGCTCGTACAACTCACCCCACTTATGTTTCCTTGCCATAGATCACATTCTTGGATTTCTGGTGGAGACCATTTCTTGGTGAAAAATCCGTTGGTGTTAGCCTTCGATATTATTGAAAATGGCCGTTCATGCTATTTTCGACAAAAATGGGGGTTTTGTGGCCATTGATCATTGACTAGAGGCTTGTACACCTCACCCCACATATGTTTCCTTGCCATATATCACATTCTTGGATTTCTTATGGAGACCATTTCTTCGTAAAAAATCCGTAGGTGTTAGCCTTCGGTATTCTTAAAAATGGTCGATCATCTCTATTTTCGACAAAAAAGGTTGATCATTGACCAGAGGCTCGTTCACCTCACCCGACATATGTTTCCTTACCATACATTACATTCCTGGATTTCTGGTGGAGACCATTTCATGGTCGAAAATCCGTAGGTGTTAGCCTTCGGTATTATTGAAAATGGTCGTTCATGGCTATTTCCAACAAAAATGGGGGTTGTGTGACCATTGATCATTGACCAGAGGCTCGTTCACCTCACCCCACGTATGTTTCCTTGCCATAGATCACATTCTTGGATTTTCTGGTCGAGACCATTTCTTGGTCAAAAATCCGTAGGTGTTAGCCTTCGGTATTATTGAAAATGGTCGTTCATGCTATTTTCGACAAAAATAGGGGTTGTGTGGCCTTTGATCATAACTAGAGGCTCGTACACCTCACCCCGCATATGTTTCCTTGCCATAGATCACATTCTTGGATTTCTGGTGGAGACCATTTCTTCGTCAAAATCCGTAGGTGTTAGCCTTCGGTATTATTAAAAATGGTCGGTCATGGCTATTTCCGACAAAAATGGGGGTTGTGTGGCCATTGATCATCGACCAGAGGCTCGTACACATCACCCCACATATGTTTCCTTTCCATACATCACATTCTTGGATTTCTGGTGGAGACCATTTCTTGGTTAAAAATCAGTAGGTGTTAGCCTTCAGTATTTTTAAAAATGGTCATTCATGGTTATTTTCGACACAAATGGGGGTTGTGTGGCCATTAATCATCGATCAGAGCCTCATTCATTGCACCCCACATATGTTTCCTTGCCATAGATCACATTCTTGGATTTCCGGTGGAGACCATTTCTTGGTAAAAAAATCTGTAGGTGTTAGCCTTCAATATTATTGAATATGGTCGTTCATGCTATTTTCGACAAAAAATAGGGGTTCTGTGGCCTTTGATCATCAACTAGAGGCTCGTACACCTCACCCCAAATATATTTCCTTGCCATAGATCACATTCATAGATTTCTGGTGAAGGCCATTTCTTTGTCAAAAATCCATAGGTGTTAGCCTTCGGTATTATTGAAAATGCTCGTTCATGGCAATTTTCGACAAAAATGGGGGTTGTGTGGCCATTGATCAATGACCAGAGGCTCATTCACCTCACCCCACATATGTTTCCTTGCCATAGATCACATTCTTGGATTTCTAGTGGAGACCATTTCATGGTCAAAAATCCGTAGGTGTTAGCCTTCGGTATTATTAAAAATGGTCGTTCAAGGCTATTTCCGACAAAAATGGGGGTTGTGTGGCCATTGATCATCGACTAGATGCTTGTACACCTGACCCGACATATGTTTCCTTGCCGTAGGTCACATTCTTGGGTTTCTGGTGGAGACCATTTCTTGATCAAAAATCCGTAGGTGTTAACCTTTGGTATTATTGAAAATGGTCGTTCATGGCTATTTTCGACAAAAATGGGGGTTGTGTGGCCATTGATCATTAACCAGAGGCTCGTTCACCTCACCCCACATATGTTTACTTTCCATGGATCACATTATTGGATTTTTGGTGGAGACCATTTCTTGGTCGAAAATCCATAGGTGTAAGCCTTTTGTATTATTGAATATGGTCGTTAATGCTATTTTCGACATAAATGGGGTTGTGTGGCCATTGATCATCGACCAGAGGCTCGTACACCTCACCCCACATATGTTTCCTTGCCATAGATCACATTCTTGGATTTCAATTGGAGACCATTACTTGGTCGAAAATTCGTAGCTGTTAGCCTTTGGTATTATTGAAAATGGGCGTTCATGCAATTTTCTACAAAAATGGGGGTTGTGTGGCCATTGATCATAGACTAGAGGCTCGAACACCTGACCCCACATATGTTTCCTTGCCATAGATCACATTCTTGGATTTCTGGTGGTGACCATTTCTTGGTCAAAAATCCATAGGTGCTAGCTTTTGGTATTATTCAAAATGGTCATCATGCTATTTTGACAAAAATAGACTTTGTGTGGCCATTGATCATCGACCAGAGGCTCATACATCTCACCCCACATATGTTTCCTTGCTATACATCGCATTCTTTGATTTCTGGTGGAGACCATTTCTTGGTCAAAAATCTGTAGGTGTTAGCCTCCAGTATTATTGAAAATGGTCATTCATGGTTATTTTCGACACAAATGGGGTTGTGTGGCCATTAATCATCGACCAGAGCCTCGTTCATTGCACCCCACATATGTTTCTTGCCATAGATCACATTCTTGGATTTCTGGTGGATACCATTTCTTGGTAAAAAATTCATAGGTGTTACCCCTTGGTATAATTGAAAATGGTGGTTCTTGCTATTTTCGACAAAAATAGGGGTTGTGTCCTTTGATCATCGACCAGAGGCTGGTACACCTCACCCCATATATGTTTCCTTGCCATTTATCACATTCTTGGATTGCTGGTGGAGACCATTCCTTGGTGAAAAATCTGTTGGTGTTAGCCTTCGGTATTATTGAAAATGGTCGTTCATGGCTATTTTCGACAAAAATGGGGGTTGTGTGTCCATTGATCATTAACCAGAGGCTCGTTCACCTCACCCCACATATGTTTACTTGCCATAGATCACATTATTGGATTTCTGGTGGAGACCATTTCTTGGTCGAAAATCCATAGGTGTTAGCCTTCTGTATTATTGAAAATGGTCGTTCCAGTTATTTTTGACATAAATGGGGTTCTGTGGCCATTGATCATCGACCAGAGACTCGTACACCTCACCCCTCATATGTTTCCTTGCCATAGATCACATTCTTGGATTTCAAGTGGAGACCATTACTTGGTCGAAAATCCGTAGGTGTTAGGCTTTGGTATTATTGAAAATGGGCGTTCATGCAATTTTCAACAAAAATGGGGGTTGTGTGGCCATTGATCATAGACCAGAGGCTCGAACACCTGACCCCACATATGTTTCCTTGCCATAGATCACATTCTTGGATTTCTGGTGGTGACCATTTCTGGTCAAAAATCCATAGGTGCTAGCTTTTGGTATTATTCAAAATGGTCTTCATGCTATTTTGACAAAAATAGAGTTTGTGTGGCCATTGCTCATCGACCAGAGGCTCATACACGTCACCCACATATGTTACCTTGCAATAGATCACATTCTTGGATTTCTGGTGGAGACCATTTCTTGGTCAAAAATCCATAGGTGTTAGCCTTCGGTATTATTGAAAATGGTCGTTCATGGCTATTTCTGACAAAAATAGGGGTTGTGTGGCCATTGATCATCAATCAGAGGCTCGTACACCTCACCCCACATATATTTCCTTGCCATAGGTCACATTCTTGGATTTCTGGTGGAGACCATTTCTTGGTCAAAAATGGTGGTTCATGCTATTTTCGACAAAAATAGGGGTTGTGTGTCCTTTGATCATCGACTAGAGGCTGGTACACCTCACCCCGCATATGTTTCCTTGCCATAGATCACATTCTTGGATTGCTGGTGGAGACCATTTGTTGGTGAAAAATCCGTTGGTGTTAGCCTTCGGTATTATTGAAAATGGTCGTTCATGGCTATTTTCGACAAAAATGGGGGTTGTGTGGCCATTGATCATTAACCAGAGGCTCGTTCACCTCACCCCACATATGTTTACTTGCCATATATCACATTATTGGATTTCTGGTGGAGACCATTTCTTGGTCGAAAATCCATAGGTGTTAGGCTTTTGTATTATTGAAAATGGTCGTTCATGTTATTTTCGACATAAATGGGGTTCTATGGCCATTGATCATCGACCAGAGGCTCGTATAGCTCACCCCACATATGTTTCCTTGCCATTGATCACATTCTTGGATTTCAAGTGGAGACCATTACTTGGTCGAAAATCTGTAGGTGTTATCCTTTGGTATTATTGAAAATGGGCGTTCATGCAATTTTTGACAAAAATGGGGGTTGTGTGGCCATTGATCATAGACCAGAGGCTCGAACACCTGACCCCATATATGTTTCCTTGCCATAGATCACATTCTTGGATTTCTTGTGGTTACCATTTCTTGGTCAAAAATCCATAGGTGCTAGCTTTTGGTATTATTCAAAATGGTCTTCATGCTATTTTGATAAAAATAGAGTTTGTGTGGCCATTGATCATCGACCAGAGGCTCATACACCTCACCCTACATATGTTACCTTGCAATAGATCACATTCTTGGATTTCTGGTGGAGACCATTTCTTGGTCAAAAATCCATAGGTGTTAGGCTTCGGTATTGTTGGGGACTTATTCTCAAATGCTATGAGTTAAGAACAAGGCAACACAAAAAAGAAGTTAATGGTTAATGCCCTTCGTCCTTCGAAGCATTATTTCCATTAGGATATAATGATCTTCGGACGATGGTCATGAAGGACGTACCTTAATCATTACATATATATTAATGGGAGACGAAGCATATAAATCATGAGAGACAACATGAATGACCACACATCTTTAATATATCTTTATTAAATCATCATAAACGAATATGAATAATATTGAATTACACTGGTACCTTCGGCTTGAAAGAAGGTGAAAAGTCCAATTGTGACGCACAAGCCAATACAAGTCAGCGTGAACAGTATGGGGGTACTGTTCATCTATTTATAGGCACAGGGCGCAGCCTGTGTGAAATTACATTCATGCCCTTCATGTTCACTATTGACTTAAGAACAATCTATCAAGTACTAGAGAGCCTTTTCCTCCTTAAGTCGGTTTCTTTTTCTGCTACTGAGCCGAAGCTCCCTTGCGTGCATCTTCGGCGCTGGTTCAACCTTCGTTCTGACCCTGCTTTCCATATTGTGTTCAGCTTCATCTCGAGTCTGAAGGTTCCTGTATATGTATTACACTTGGGAAACATTGTTAATCATGTGAGGACCTTCGGAAGACGAAGGCCCCCAACAGATATTATTGAAAATGGTCGTTCATGGCTATTTCTGATAAAAATGGGGGTTGTGTGGCCATTGATCATCAACCAGAGGCTCGTACACCTCACCCCACATATGTTTCCTTGCCATAGGTCACATTCTTGGATTTCTGGTGGAGACCATTTCTTGGTCAAAAATCCATAGGTGTTAGCCCTCGGTATTATTGAAAATGGTCGTTCATGGCTATTTTCTACAAAAATGGGTGTTGTGTGGCCATTGATCATTGACCGGAGGCTCGTCCACCTCACCCCACATATGTTTCCCTACCATAGATCACATTCTTGGATTTCTAGTGGAGACCATTTCTTGGTCAAAAACTGTAGGTGTTAGCCTTGGGTATTATTGAAAATGGTCATTCATGGCTATTTTCGACAAAAATGGGGGTCGTGTGGACATTGATCATTGACCAAAGGCTCGTTCACCTCACCCCACATATGTTTCCTTGCCATAGATCACAATCCTTGAATTCTGGTGGAGACCATTTCTTGGTCAAAAATCCGTAGGTGTTATCCTTTGGTATTATAGAAAATGGACGTTCTGTCATTTTCGACAGAAATGAGGTTGTGTGGCCATTGATCATCGACCAGAGGCTCGTACACCTCACCCCACAAATGTTTCCTTGCCATAGATCACATTCTTGGATTGCTGGTGGAGACCATTTCTTGGTGAAAAATTCGTTGGTGTTAGCCTTCGGTATTATTGAAAATCGTCGTCCATGCTATTTTCGACAAAAATGGGGGTTGTGTGGCCATTGAACATCGACCAGAGGCTCGAACACCTAACCCCACATATGTTTCCTTGCCATAGACCACATTCTTGGATTCTGGTGGAGACCATTTCTTGGTCAAAAATCCATAGGTGCTAGCCTTTGGTATTATTGAAAATGGTCGTCATGTTATTTTTGACAAAAATAGGGGTTCTGTGGCCATTGATCATCGACCAGAGGCTCATACGCCTCACCCCACATATGTTTCCTAGCCATAGATCACATTCTTGGATTTCTAGTGGAGACCATTTCTTGTTAAAAAATCTGTAGGTGCTAGTCTTCGGTATTATTGAAAATGGTCGTTCATGGCTATTTCCGATAAAAAGGGGGGTTGTATGGCCATTGATCATCGACTAGAGGCTCGTACACCTCACCCCACATATGTTTCCTTGCCATACATCATATTCTTGGATTTCTAGTGGAGACCATTTCTTGGTCAAAAATTCGTAGGTGTTAGCCTTCGGTATTATTGAAAATGTCGTTCATGGCTATTTCCGACAAAAATGGGGGTTGTGTGGCCATTGATCATCGACCAAAGGCTCGTACACCTCACCCCACATATGTCTCCTTGCCATACATTACATTCTTGGATTTCTGGTGGAGACCATTTCTTGGTCAAAAATTTGTAGGTGTTAGCCTTCGGTATTATTGAAAATGGTCATTCATGGTTATTTTCGACACAAATGGGGTTGTGTGGCCCTTAATCATCGACCAGAGCCTCGTTCATTGCACCCCGCATATGTTTTCTTGACATATATCGCATTCTTGGATTTCTGGTGGAGACCATTTCTTGGTCAAAAATCCATAGGTGTTAGTCTTTGGTATTATTGAAAATGGTGGTTCATGCTATTTTCGTAAAAATAGGGGTTGGGTGTCCTTTGATCATCGACTAGAGGCTGGTACACATCACCCCACATATGTTTCCTTGCCATAGATCACATTCTTGGATTGCTGGTGGAGACCATTTCTTGGTGAAAAAATCGTTGGTGTTAGCCTTCGGTATTATTCAAAATGGTCGTCCATGCTATTTTCGACAAAAATGGGGGTTGTATGGCCATTGATCATTGTCTAGAGGCTCGTACATCTCACCCACATATGTTTCCTTGCCATAGGTCACATTTTTGGATTTCTGGTGGAGACCATTTCTTCATAAAAAATCCGTAGGTGTTAGCATTTGGTATTATTGAAAATGGTCGTTCATGGCTATTTTTGACAAAAATTGGCGTTGTGTGGCCATTGATCATTGACTAGAGATTTGTTCACCACACGCCACATATGTTTCCTAGCCATAGATCACATTCTTGGATTTCTGGTCGAGACCATTTCTTGGTCAAAAATCTGTAGGTGTTAAGCCTTCGGTATTATTGAAAATGGTCGTTCATGGCTATTTCCGACAAAAATGGGGGTTGTGTGGCCATTGATTATCGACCAGAGGCTCGTACACCTCACCCCATATATGTTTCCTTGCCATAGGTCACATTCTTGGATTGCTGGTGTAGACCATTTCTTGGTCAAAAATCCGTAGGTGTTAGATTTTGGTATTATTGAAAATAGTCGTTCATGGCTATTTTCAACAAAAAATGGGGTTGTGTGACCATTGATCATTGACCAGAGGCTCATTCACCTCACCCCAAACATGTTTCCTTTCCATAGATCACATTCTTGGATTTCTAGAGGAGACCATTTCTTGGTCAAAAATATGTACGTGTTAGCCTTGGGTATTATTGAAAATGGTCAATCATGGCTATTTTCAACAAAAATGGGGGTTGTGTGGCCATTGATCATTGACCAGAGGCAGTTCACCTCACCTCATATGTTTCCTTGCCATAAATCACATTCTTGGATTTCTGGTGGAGACCATTTCTTGGTCAAAAATCCGTAGGTGTTAGCCTTCGGTATTATTGAAAATGGTCGTTCATGCTATTTTCGACAAAAATAGGGGTTGTGTGGCCTTTGATCATCAACGAGAGGCTCGTACACCTCACCCCACATATGTTTCCCTGCCATAGATAACATTCTTGGATTTCTAGTGGAGACCATTTATGGTGAAAATCCGTTGGTGTTAGCCTTCGGTATTTTTGAAAATGGTCGTTCATGCTATTTTCAACAAAAATGGGGGTTGCATGGCCATTGATCATGGACTAGAAGCTCATACACCTCACCCCACATATGTTTATTTGCCATAGATCACATTCTTGCATTTCTAGTGGAGACCATTTCTTCGTCAAAAATCTGTAGGTGTTAGCCTTCGGTATTATTGTAAATGGTCCTTCATGGCTATTTTCGACAAAAATGGGGGTTTTGGGGCGATTGATCATTGACCAGTGGCTCGTTCACCTCACCTCAGATATGTATTCTTGCCATATATCACATTCTTGAATTTTTGGTGGAGACCATTTCTTGGTCAAAAATTCGTAGGTGTTAGCCTTCGATATTATTGAAAATGGTCATTCATGGCTATTTCCGACAAAAATGGGGTTTGTGTGGCCATTGATCATCGACCAGAGGCTCGTACACCTTACCCCACTTATGTTTCCTTGCTATAGGTCACATTCTTGGATTTCTAGTGGAGACCATTTCTTGGTAAAATTCGTAGGTGTTAGCCTTTGGTATTATTGAAAATGGTCGTTCATGGCTATTTTCGACAAAAATGGGTGTTGTGTGGCCATTGATCATTGACCAGAGGCTCGTTCGCCTCACCCCACATACGTTTCCTTGCCTTAGATCACATTCTTGGATTTCTGGTGGAGACCATTTCTTAGTGAAAAATCCGTTAGTGTTAGCCTTCGGTATTATTGAAAATGGTGGTTCATGCTATTTTCGACAAAAATGGGGGTTGTGTGGCTATTGATCATTTACTAGAGGCTCGTACACCTCACCCCACATATGTTTCCTTGCCATAGGTCACATTCATGGATTTCTGGTGGAGACCGTTTCTTCGTCAAAAATCCTTAGGTGTTAACCTTGGGTATTATTGAAAATGGTCGTTGCCAAGAGATGCACCAGGAGAGAGAGGAGATGCGCCAGGAAAGTAGGGTGCAATAGCAGCAAGCACCACTACCACCACCACCACCACCAGTTCCACCCCGAGACAAGCACCAGAAATTTATGAGCCACAAGCCGCCGACCTTCGCCAGCTCTCCAGATCCTCTGCATGCCGATGACTGGTTGAAGTCAGTGGAGAAAATGCTAAATATTGCTCAGTGCTCCGACCGGGAGAAGGTTCTCTATGCTTCTGGTCGTCTGACTGGTCCTGCTGCTGACTGATGGGATTCTTATGTTGCTGCCCATGATGCTGCTGACACTATTACTTGGGTGGATTTCACAACTCAGTTCAGAAACTATCACATTCCTGCTAGATTAATGAAGATCAAGAAGGAGTTTCTGTCATTGAAGCAAGGCAACATGTCTGTCAGCGAGTACCGTGATAAATTCATTCAGTTGTCAAGATATGCCTCTGATGAGGTGGCTGATGATGAAAGAAAGCAGGAGCACTTCACAGAGGGACTCAATGGGCCACTACAGTACGCATTGGTTGCTCATACCTTCCCATCATTTCAGAGATTGCTTGATAAAGCTCTAGTTATTGAACCCAAGCGTGTTCAACTAGCAGACTTGAAGAGGAAGGTCATTGCCCAGGGGCAGGGTAGCAGCAGTGTTCGTCCTTGCTACGTACCGCCCCGGGGTACACCGGCTTGTCCTAGATGAGGACCACACCCAGCTCAATACGCTCCACAGAGGAATCTGCAGACACCCCACACTCATCAGGCTGCCCCCACTGGCACCCCAGCGAGGCCAACAGGACAGAAGACAGGCCCTACATGCTTCAAGTGCAGTTAGGTTGGGCATTATGCAAATGCTTGTCCGGCGTGGAATTCCATTGCATCAACTTAGAATAGGCAACAAACTCCTGGCAAGGGATTCAGCATTACCAAGGTTAATCAAGTTAGTGCTGAGGCCACTGCTGACGGTGCTGACATCGCGCTTGCTATGTTTTATATTAATGCAATTCCTGCAACAATATTATTTGATTCTAGTGCTACAAATTCATTTATGTCTGCTCGATATGCAAACACAAATGAGTTACCACTGAAAATTATGAAAACACCAATGATAGTAATTACACCTAAAGGGTCTGTTGAGGCAAATCATATGACACATAGATTGACATTGACAATTATGGGAAGAGAATTTTGGGCTACCCCTATAATATTAGAATAGAGCAGTATAGATCTGATCCTTGGTATGTCATCTTTAAGAAAGGCAAAAGTCGTTATACAATGTGGTAGGGGTACTGTAGAACTCACCAGCCCTAAAGGAGAAAGATTCAAAGTTCATATTACCATAACTACCTCTACCAGACGTGCGGTATTCTTAGTAGATGGGAAGTTTGTTAGTGACAACATCTGTGTGGTTTGGGATTTTCCAGATGTTTTTTCCAGAGGAGTTACCAGGGATGCCACCAGATAGGGAAGTTGAGTTTGTCATTGATCTCTTACCTGGGACTGCTCCTATTTCTAAATGGCCATACAGGATGTCCGTAGAAGAACTAAAAGAACTTAAGAAGCAACTAACTGAGTTACAGGAGGTTGGGTACATTCGTCCGAGTTCCTCACCTTGGAGAGTGTCGGTTCTGTATGTACAGAAGAAAGATGGATCGCAAAGGAAGTGTGTGGATTATAGATCCCTTAATGATGTTACTGCAAAGAACAAGTATATGTTACCCCGCATTGAGGATTTATTTGATCAGATGAGAGGTGCAAGGGTATTCTCGAAGATTGATCTCTGTTCGGGTTACCATCAAATGAAGATTAGGCCATCTGACATTCCCAAGATGGCTTTCTCAACCTGATATGGTTTATATGAATTCACAGTTATGTCATTTGGACTGACTAATGCACTAGCCTTGTCACAGCCGGGTGCATCTCATATATGCGCCAAAGAAGACAACGCATATAATAAAAGAGTGTATAGAGATAAATGTCACAATATAATCAGAGTAAAAGATAAATATAAAGCAAACTAAAGTCCATCCTTGGCGCCATAATGTCAACTGGGAGACGCCACCTAGATTAAATCAAACTCCTCGCTGTGTGGCTCCTCTTGAACCACCTGTTCTTCTCCTATGAGGGGTGTGAGACAGCAAGGGTGAGCTCACACATGTTCATCGGTCAACAAGTTGTGGGGAATAATGTGCATGAACTCACCAAAGGTGGGAGTTCATGTGATGTGTAAGGCTGATCAACAATAGGGGTTAAAGCTGAGCATTGCTTTTAATAAGTTGGTCAAATTTTATTAGCAGTTACTAAATGTATGTAAATACCAAACCATAATAAAAATAATAGAACAAAGTTAATAAATGATCCCATGCAATGCAAATGACAAATTGAATTTAGTTCCCTAATTTAATCATGTGAGAGTCCTGAGCTCGACTAGTATACCAGTTTTACACTCTGCCGAGGTTGTACCCTGTACCCACAAGTCATGTTACGCATTTGCCAAGGGGTCATGAATCGCGGGTTCCACTAGCTTCCGAAAACCCGCTACAGTTTCTGGGAAGAGCACTTGCAGGAATCACTCGTCTGACCACCATCGCAGCAAAATCAACCCGAGAACCTCCCTGCATGCAACTCCCCTACTGCCCTTGCCCCTTTCGGGTAAGGTAGTCTTCCACTAGCTTTCCTAATTAGTCAGCCAAGGGCGTCCTATTCCACCCTTGTGGTGGCACGTGTTTCTCAAGTTAAGCTCCATGTTCCAATTAAAGATAATGATCTTGACATGAACATAAATAAAATAACAAAATAATTGGAACATGGATGTAATGAAATATTAACCCCAAAACCATGTAAAGCAATAACATAACTACCCAAATTGTCCAGGGATAAACAAGGTAAAAAGGATAACCAGTCTAGGGTGACCTATTGGGTCCCATCAAAATTAAACCTATGCATTGATAAGTGATAATAAAGTACATTATTGGGTAAGGCTAATCAACAATAGGGATTTCATGTGCATGAACTCACCAAAGGTGGGAGTTCATGTGATGTGTAAGGCTAATCAACAATAGGGATTAAAGCTAAGCATTGCTTTTAATAAGTTGGTCAAATTTTATTAGCAGTTACTAAATGTAAGTAAATACCAAACCATAATAAAAATAATAGAACAAAGTTAATAAATGATCACATGCAATGCAAATGACAAATTGAATTTAGTTCCATAATTTAATCATGCGAGAGTCCTGAGCTGCTCTTGACCGTGAGCTCGGCTAGTATACCAGTTTTACACTCTACAGAGGTTGTACCCTGTACCCACAAGTCATGTTACCCATCTGCCAAGGGGTCATGAATCCCATACACCTGTACCAAGGAAGCGAGGCAGGGTAACACTATGAGGCCTTTACAAAGTTCTACTAGCTTCTAAAAACCCGCTACAGTTCTGGGAAGAGCACTTGCAGGAATCCCTCGTTCGACCACCATCGCAGCAAAATCAACCCGAGAACCTCCCTCCATGCAACTCCCCTACTGCCTTTGCCCCTTTTGGGTAAGGTAGTCTTCCAGTAGCTTTCCTAATTAGTCAGTCAAGGGCGTCCCATTCCACCCTTGTGGTGGCACGTGTTTCTCAAGTTAAGCTCCATGTTCCAATTAAAGATAATGATCTTGACATGAACATAAATAAAATAACAGAATAATTGGAACATGGATGTAATGAAATATTAACCCAAAACCATGTAAAGCAATAGCATAACTACCCAAATGATTCAGGGATAAACAAGGTAAAAAGGATAACCAGTCTAGGGTGACCTGTTGGGTCCCATCAAAATTAAACCTACGCATTGATAAGTGATAATAAAGTACATTATTGGGTAACTAAAAGTGATCAAGGGCACAACTTGCCTGGGACTTGAGATTCCAGGTACTAGGATAATCCTCAGATTCTTGTAACATCGCTGTTAGTCGTAGCAACACAAACAAACATGGTATAGATAAAACTAACATCACACCAAACATAAGAACAACTGCATAATAATGATCTACGCGTCGATACGAGATCATGGGATCGAGAATTACTAAGATCGGAGTTATGGTCATCAAGTTATGATATAATTAAATGATTAAAACTAGGTTTTATGTTTATTTTATAATCCCAGAGAAAAGATAACCTAAAGTAGTAATTAATTCAACTTTAATCTAAATTATAAATTGGCCATAGATCATATTTTAGTAGATTATAATGACAAGAAGATTAACAAGACTAACCAACATAAGTTAAATAAAGATCTAATTATAAAAGCATGAGACATGGTACAATGAATGTTGTTATTGCATAGTAAATATTCATATGAAGCTAACGTAACTGAAACGGGTCAATTCGGAGTTAAAATGGGGAAGTTATGAATTTTCGAAGGTTTTATGTATTCGATACATGATTAAGTAATAGATTATTTTTAATACAGTTTTCATGTCAAACCAGAGATACTATGTAATGAACAATATTATTACAAAATTACAGGAACTGGAATGGGTCAAAAAGGAGTTAAAATAAATTTTATATGAATTTTACAAGTTCCTGCAATTATTTTTGTATTAAAATCAATTTCCATAATTAATTTTTGAATTAATAATGAATTGGTATGCAACCCACACCATTAGATCCGGGACTGGCGGCTCGAGATACGTCAACATTTTACTCTAATATCGGTCACCCAATCCGGAACGCACAACCGTGATTTAAACAAACTCGAAGGGGTACTGACTTCTAATCGGGACCGATCAAACGCCATCCAACGGTCCCCGCACTTCAACCCGCCCCTAGCCGTCCAGACGACAGACGGGGGGTAGTTGCACGGTGGCACCATGGCTGTACCACCACAAATTCCGGCACACCGCGCCAAGCTCTGATTCGAAGAGTGCTACATGTGGAGAAGATGAAGACGAGCTGGGTGGAAGGGTCCTCACCACTGGTTGTCACACAGGTGATGCAGTCCACGATGTAGCGGCGAATCAATGGCAAAGAAATGCTCTGATGAGCAATTCACGCCAACCCAGGAAGCCATACAATCCACCATCCCACGTGCATGATCCATGCCATCACCCGAACACCCCGGATGCACCATGGACGCCAATCGACCCTTGAATGCGAAGAATGGCGGTGGCGGTAGTACCTCTTTCTCTCTCTCCTCCCGCTCTGAACGCACGCACGGCACGGAGGCAGCACACTCCGACCTGCATATCCACGAAGGGCGACGAGGCTCGAGTCTTAAGCACCCACCAACGGAGTCCGGTCCCATGAGGAGGGGGGTTGACACGATCCCAACAGCCCGACGTCCGCGGCGAGTCTGTTGCAACAACCCGGATGTGAAGAAGGGGATAAGGCTGACGGTGTGGGTCCCACAGATAAGCGAAGCATGAGGGAGGGCGCAAAATGACAGACCGGGCCACCAGGCAGAGGGAATAGCCCAGCGCGCGTAATCTGGATGACGGGTGGGGCCCGCGTGACATTGACCGAACGCGCGCGTCTAGGGTGCGCAACGGTGAGTTGGGTTGCGCGGGTGTTCCGACCTGGGCTGCGGCTAGGCAAATTTGGCCCAAGGTGAGGAGGTGAGTTTTTCTTTTATTTCTGCTTCCTCTTCTATTTTTATTCCCACCTTCAAAATTCAAATTTAAATATGGGTTTCAAATCCTAATCTCAATGTAACATCCAGAATATCATAATAAAGGCAATGTATATATTTTTATAAACTTATATATTTATTTTAATTATTTTGTTTCCTTTGTTTAGTTAAAGGTTCAAAGTATGTTATGCACCCATATTATTATTATTTTTTAAGAAGAATTATCACCCTTGTGTGTGATCAAATCCCAAGTAAATATTCCTTACCTTCGGAAGATCAAAATAGAAGCGGTGTCGAAGCTACAAATCGGGGAGCTTCGTAGCGTACCTTCAGATGCACCGACTTAAAGATGAAAAGACCAATTGGCCCATGACAATTTGTGTTATGATTGTAACCGGTTGTAAATGACACAAATGTAAATTCATACAGGCTGCGCCCTGTGCCTATCAATAGATGAACAGTACCCATGTATTGTTCACGCTGACTCGTATTCACTCGCACATCACCTGGATTTTCACCTTCTGTCAAGCCGAAGGTACAAATGCAATTCGATATTGTTCATGTTTATTCCTGATAATATAATAAAAATATCCTAATGATGTCATATAATTATCCATGTTATTTTCCATGTTTCATATACTTCTACTTACATTATTATAATACTGAGATGACGAAGGTATGTCCTTCATAACCTTCGTCTGAAGATCGTTATATCCTAAGAGAGATAATGTTTCGAAGGACGAAGGTCTTTAACCATTAATACTTTGTGTTGCCTTGTTCTTATCTCATAGCATTTGAGAACAAGTCCCCAACACCTATTTTACTCCCTTCTCCCATTTTATAACCAGAATTTAAATGTTCACTTCAAAACCTCAACACGATATGCATATGCTTAGGGTAATCTAATTATTTTGCTACTTTAGTTTGATTATTATTTATTTCTTTTATTTTATTACTTTTTTCTACCAATTTTAGGTCTTACAAATCCTACCCCCTTAACAGAAATCTCGTCCTCAAGATTTGTAAGAAAAGGGTGTATAATCACATTGTCTCAGAACATATGCACAGACAAAAATTCTCGGCATGATGCGTAACTCATTAGCAACACATAGGGTCAATTAGACCTTACTATTCCTTCTAAAATAGTATCATAATGAATACTAATTAAAGTATCATTTAGGTCTTACAAATAGTAAAATATATATATATGTAGCTTGGTGGAGGTAGTAGGTTGTGACGGAACCTCCCAAGTCATTAGGCCCACCTACAGTTGTCCTTGTCCAACGGACCTCAGACAACCCTGCAGGTGCACCTGATCACTTGACAAGCTCGGTATCTGAATTCCTTACCTTCCCAAGAGTGTTTGACCCGTCACGCAGACATTACAAATCATCGGAGATGTGGAAGTGCGGAAGCAGTTACAATAACTTAGTTTTATTTGAAAAATAGGACAGAGTTAAATATTTATAGACCAAAACATAATATACGAGTGCAGAGTATTATTATTACAAACCATGGGAGGCAAAAACTCCTCCCCAAATAGATAGTAAAAAGTTTTTAACGGAGGGCCTTCCCTCCCGCAGCTCTAGTCTTGGTGTTCGTCTTTGGTTACCACCTTTGAACAGAAGCAACAAAAATTTGTAGCTTCCTCACCTAAAACAACATGGGACAAAGCCCTAAGTACGAAGTGTACTTTTGCAAGACTTACCCGACAAAGTAAAAGACTCTCAAGGATATGCTGGCTTTAAGGGAGTCAAGGTAAGGCTTATCAATAATCAATGACTTTGTTTGCAGAAATGCTTACTAAGGTGGATCCTTAAAAATCCAATTTTAATTTGTCAGGTTAAGTAAGATTACCTACAACTAGAGTTCTTTCTACCCTAGTTCAAACACTTGACCCGCACTAGCCAATTTCTTAACAACCCTTCATCTTTACTGGATTTCTACATATAGGTCAGTGACCAAGTCTTCATAACCGCGAAGGTACGGCGATCCGAATCGATTATACTCAACTAAGGATCTCCAATCACACGACATATGTAGCACTTAACCCTTGCATATGTCAACTCGCCACCAGGGTTCTTAAGACCAGATCAGGTTCACGCCAACCGAGAGCACAGATACACCACCGTCCAGCCTCTTGCCATGGAGGGTACACGCTACTCTCGCCATCTCTCCATGCCCATTGCGTGTTATCTTATTCTGGTATTAGTCTGCCCGAGCCAAAGCTTACCCATGATGAGGCATGTGACCAACTAAAGGGTCCTCGGTCAGCAGGCCTACATCGAGACGGTCCTTAATCGACTCAGACGGAGACACTACACCGAGACTCTCTTTTCGTGCAAGTCACCCGCCCGGTCTCAGCTTAATCCTTTCAAACCCAAAGTTTGGTACCTGGCAGAGGTACATCTTTTCCGATGTTGAACCCATCATGGCCATGATGGATCCACCATCAAGTTTTATTTTCAAAAACATCCCTCCCACTTTGCCACATCATATTTTTGTAAAAACAAAACATTTTGTTTTGCTAGAGCAAGACTAAGCATAGGAAAAACCTTTTGTAAAACAGGGATTCCAAGGAAGGTAATCAAATTCAAGGAAGGAAATGCAGGAATTGTTTTAGCACTCAACTCCTATTACCTAATGCATCAAACAAGTGAGAAAGATTTTAAAAGAAATCAAGGAGGTGGCAAATGCACTAGGGCTTGCCTTGTTTTACTGGTGAAACAGGCTCGGACCCGTAGATGTCAAAATAGAAACAGCTGCCTGCCTGATGTTCCTCAGGTGGTGGTGGTGGTGGTGTCCTTTCTCCTTCAACTTCAACTTCTTCTTCGTTTGCTATATATAGCCAAGTATAATAATGAATGCTCATGTAGTGCTCATGAAGATGCAAAAACAATAAAAATTGGTTATGTAAAGTCTTGAGTACAATTTTCCTTCACGGTTCTCCGAGAACCTAGGGTTTTCGGAGTCAATAGTGAAGTTTGGGTTCAAAGTATCAGACAAGGTCCAAATCATACCAAACTCTACCCAAGGCTTCTAAATATTATTTAGAGATTATCCCAAAAAAATTAGTGAATTTTGGATTTATTATTTATTTTCTAAAAATCCAGAAGCAAGGTCTTAGGCTGTTTTAAATACTCTATAATTTCCTGTTTGGATTAAAAATCCTAAAACTATTTTTATTAAATTCTATGGAAAATTAGGAATCTAGCAAAATTGTTCCTACTTTTTTAGGATTTTTCTACAATTTTCTAGAATTGTTTTAGCTCTGGTAGAAAAAGAAAAAGAAAAGGAATGATAAGTCTTGGGCCAAATCCAGCCCAGGCGGGCCAACTCCGGGTGGAAAACGCGCGCCCGCGCCCGCGCTGGCAGACTTGCATAGAGGCCCCCGCTGTTTAGAATATCTGTTAAGAACCCCTAGTTACTATTCCCTCTCTCTGACAGTTACACAAAGGTCCCTGGAACTTCGTTTCTTCTCCAAATAAGTCCCTGACCACGGTGCGCTCGCCGTTCATCACCGACGCGGCATGTACAGGCCATGGCCGGCGACGGCTGCCTAGTCTAGCTACAGGGGAGGCATAAACGACCAAGGGTGACCTAGGAACACTCGTCAATTTGGCTTAAACACCTTGAGAACGGTCTGCCGACGTGCATGGCGGAAACCGTGACCTCGAGCTCGCGTTCCTGCTCAATCATGGCTGAATTGACCAAACGGTTGCCAAGATGAGTTTCCTGGGCACACCGAGCTGCTAAAACAACACACGAGAGGCGTAGAGCCTTACCAGAGTGGGCTAGCCACGGAGCGCGGAGACTTAAACTTGCTGGTGACAAAGGAAGGGGGAAAATGGTGTCGCGGCGGCTCTAGGTGAAATTGGGGGTGGGATTGGGGCTATACAGCCGTAAGATACTGTAGTTTCACCATGCACAATCAATTTGGGAAGAGGGAGCTGAGGCAGCGTGAATTTTGGATTACGATCAACTCACTGAGTGGAGGTGTGCATACCCCATTGTGGATCACGGTGCAATTTATAGCCATGGCGGTCCAGCTAGCTATCTATGGCCACGGATAACTGCGTTGGCGCATGTATACCATGTAGGGAAGAGGCACAGTGAGGGAGATCGAGGCATGGGTGACACCGCGACAAAAGTTAACTGAGTCACGGTGACTGCCGGCGACTAACCCCGGCCACTCTTGACTGGGTTCGCGGAATTGCACCACGTTGGAAGTTATCCATCCCCGGATTGATTCTCCTCACTGGATCGCGCGAGCCCATCCGATTCAACAGTGGCCCTGATCTTATCGCGTTCATCAGATATTTGTCAGGGTTTGATCTTCAGTGTTCTTCTGAACTGACCACCTTCTACCCTCTTTATCTCTGGAATTTTGTTAAGAACAGAGCAACTTCCCTTAATAAAATGTGTTCACTTAACATCAGTCTACAAACTTACTATGGGATTCTTGGTTCAAAACCGAACGAATTCAAAGATATGGCATGCTCAAATTGATCCCATATCACTGTGACCATTTCTGTCTTCAGGTTCAGTTTCAGTTAATTGATACAAGTCTGACAAAGCAACTTTGGGCAACAATTTCTTTGATTTTTTCATAACAACTAGAGTGACTGTCTGCATCAAAGTTATTCTCCCATAATAGCTCTACCAAATTGATGTGGTGGCATAGCGCAAAATCCCTTTTGTTTGGAAGTTAGCAGGCCCTAAAGATGAACCCATTTCACTGAAATTCAGACTTAGACAAAAGAGTTCAAATGTGGCTCTTTTGCAAATAAGTCCAAAACTCAGGGTTTAGGTTGCAAATCTTCATAATTGTGGACCATACGACTTAAGATGCTTTAACTTCATAGTTTTTGCACTTTAGTCAAAAGTGCGCTAATTTTGCACTTAGCCTCCTAGGGTTTAACTCTAGGGTTTTCCAGGGTTCTATTTAGGGTTTTTGACATTTTAGGGGTTTGGATGTCACTTGAGTTCAACTATGGAGATACTTTATGACTTCTTCAATTGAATTTTGAATTTTCTCTTGTTTAGGCCTTGTTTGCTCTATTAAATCCAATTCAGGGTGGAGTACCCTACTCTAGGGTTTGATTCACAAAAGGTCATATCAACACAACTTGTTTGAAATTTTTGCCTAGTGAATGCACTCTAGGTGTAACAAACATATGGAATGCCAATGCTTATAATGTTATGCTCAAGTTTTAGTAACAGTAACACCAGGGGTGTTACATCCTTCCCCCCATAAAAGAATCTCATCCTGAGATTAGAAGTCCTAAGGCAAGTAATGGAAAAGGAAACACGACATGTCTTTATTTCCTTATTCTTGGTACAAGGCAGGGGTGGTTTTGGGCTCACTCCTTTATTACAACAATTGTATACACTTTACAAATTACATGAGGCTAAAAAGCCTGGGAAATTCTTTTCTAAAAAGTCTTGAGTTTCCCATGTAGCCTCACCTTCTGAATGCTGGTTCCACTTTATCTTGTAAAACTTGAGAGTTTTTCTTCGGGTAATTCTGTCCTTTTGATCCAGGACTCGAATAGGGTGCTCTGAATACGACAAGTCTGGTTCTAGGGAAACATTCGTTACTTCAATGGTTCGATTAGGAACCCGAAGACACTTCTTCAATTGAGACACGTGGAACACATTATGTACTGCAGACAAGGTTTTGGGTAACTGAAGTCGATATGCAACTGGTCCATATCTTTAAAGGATAGGAAAAGGACCAATATACCGGGGTGCAAGCTTCCCTTTTACCCCGAAACGTGATATACCCTTCATTGGTGAAACTTTCAGGTAGACATAGTCTCCAACTGAAAAGTACAAGGGTATCCGGTGGGTGTCTGCATAACTCTTCTGACGAGCTTGAGCTTTCTTCAAATTATGAATTATTCGTTGAACCTTCTCTTCTGTCTCCTTTACCATGTCAGGCTTGAAGAAATATCTTTCACCAGGTTCAGACCAGTTTAACGGAGTGCGACATCGTCGTCCATATAAAGCTTCGAAGGGTGCCATCTTAATACTTTCTTGATAGCTATTATTATATGAGAACTCCGCTAATGGTAAACAATCATCCCATTTCTGTGGGAACTCCAGAACACATGCTCGCAACATATCTTTGAGTATCTGATTTACCCTCTCAGTCTGCCCACTGGTTTGAGGATGATAGGCCGAACTATGGAGCAACTTGGTACCCAGGGATTTATGAAGTGCTTCCCAAAACTTGGCTATAAATTGTGGTCCACGATCCGACACTATAGTCTCGGGAACCCCGAGCAGACTAAGAATACGAGCAATGTATAATTGGGCATAGGCAGTAACCGGGTGATCTGTTTTGACTGGTAGAAAATGGGCTATCTTGGTAAGTTGATCAACTATAACCCAAATAGAATCATACCCTTTTGTTGTCCTGGGCAATCCCACAATAAAGTCCATGCTTATATCTTCCCATTTCCATGTAGGGATAGGTAGCGATTGTAATGGACCAGCAGCCTTCATGTGTATGGCCTTGACACATCTACAAGTGTCACATTTTGCCACATAGTGTGCGATTTCAATTTTCATCTTTGTCCACCAGTAATGCTGTTTCAGATCATGATACATCTTAGTGCTTCCGGGATGAATAGAATAGCGACTAAGATGTGCTTCATCCAAAATGTAACACCCTAAAAGTTCAATCTTGTGAAGATAAGGAAAAATTCTCAAAAATTTTAAATCAAAACACCTTTCCTTAAAGATAATCATAATTTAGGAGTTTCCACTCACAAATAAGTTAAAAATACATAATTAAAGATACTTAGATAATCTAAATTGCCTTTGGGTTAGGATATATAAAAGAATTATGGTTAAACTATTTCTTAACATATATAGGTCTAAATTTGATTTCCCTAGAATTAATGAGGTAGGGATTATTCTACAATATGAATAAAACTTGTTTAAAAGGACTAAAATAAATAAAGAAAAACATAAAATAGGTTTTTGCACATTATGCTAAAGTTCTATATGTGTATCCAAATTGAGTGTTTGAACTTTAAACTTGTGTTGATTTGAAATTCAAAGGAAAAATAGAAAATAGAAAATAAAAGGAGTAGGGAAAATGCTACATAAAACAAAATAAAATCAGAATAAAAATTCTTCATACTTACATTATTAAAGTATACTATTCAAACTGAGGACAAGTTATTCACAAAAGTTTGAACCCAAACTTGAATTCAAATTGGATTTGAATTGGATTTGAAAATGGGGAAAAGAAAATAGAAAAGAAAAAGAAAAAGGATACTATACCTTCATGGGCCGGCGGCCACGAATTCGGCCCACAACTGTTTTCAGCCGCGCAGCCCATTCCCAAACCCGGCGCCGACGTGTGGGCCCCCCGGGCAGCCTCTCGCCCCTCTCCCCCTCACGCACGCTCTCACCTCTCACTGGCGGGTGGGGCCCCCTGCCCAGTCGCTCGCGCGCGCGCTCGCCTGCTCTCCCTCTCTCTGATTCGCGGGCCCCCGCTGTCAGCCGCTCCCTCCCTTCGCGCTACTCGCCTCGCCGACTCGTGGGCCCTTGCGGTCGGACTCGTCCTTCCTACCGGAATCGCGCGCAACCGCCGCCGCGATATCCCCGGCGATTGACCGAGCTGGTTCAACGGCCCCTGCTCCCTCGGACTTCGCCGCCTGGGTATAAAGCTCGGGTCGTTCCCCTAGCTCCCCCGTGTCGCACCACGCCTGGGTCACCATTGCCGAGCAGCCGTAAAGAAGCGTGGTGCCGCTTGCTTCAAATTGTAAGTGGCATTGACTTCGTGCGCTCGAATCCGTGCTCGGGTGATCCGTCGTGCCGTGTGGAAGCTTGCGGTAGCATCGCTGGGTGGGGAAGGACTTTGCGGCCACCGGAATTGCTCACCGGTGTGGCGTCTCCGCCGTGAACCCGCCCTTCGTCGTGGCCGGCCTCCTTCGACCCCCTATCTCCGGTGAGTACCCTACAACCGTGTTCGCAATGGCTTCAGCATCGTGTAGACCTATCCAATTTGGGTTTCGTCGCTCGGAGTTGACCAATCGCCGTCGCACCCGCGTGCTCCACCGTATGAGCTCGACGGCGGCGGGTTGGTGGGGAAGAAGACTGGTGGCCGTTAGATCCTGAGGAACGGCCCTGATTAGATCTCGCATACCCCTTCGCCATGTGCGATCTGGGCCGTAGGATTGGATCGTGCGGTCACGATTACTTCGCGAGTGTTTAAAATCCGAGCCGTTAGATCCGGATCGTGTGGTCCCGTGCGCATACCGGTTCGGGTTATACTGGATCTAATCTGAACCGTCCGCGCTTGATCGGATGGCTCTCGATGGCCGATACCCCTTCGGCTTGCGCGTTTTGCTAAAGAGTCCCTGAGTTTTAAAGAAAACAGCCCGCCGTCCTCGGGACCCTGTTCCTTGTGTCTGGGGCGACTTACCCCGAGCCCCCTGACTTTTCTTATAATTGAGGCCCAGTCCAGAACATAATAAAATCAGAGATAATGATTATTAAATGGATTTTTAATATGAAAATAATTGCTAGAACTTAGATAATTCATAGAAAATCCATTTTTAGTCCAAATTGATCCATTCCAATTCCTAAAATTTTGTAATAATATTCTCTACCATTTAGAATCACTGTTTTGACATGAACTCTGTCAGAAAATTTATTTGTCATTTAATCATATTTTAATCACATTAAACCTTAGGAAAATCATAACTTGAATTCTACAACTCCAAAATTAATAATTCTTTTTCCTATGATCTTATTTTAATATGTAGATTATTAATATGTATTTTGCATATGTGTTTGGTGTAATGTTAATCTTGCCTATACCATGTATGTTTGTATTGCTACGACTAGCAGTGAGGTCACGAGGAACTGAAGATCATCCTGGTACCTGGAATCTCAAGGCCCAGGCAAGTTGTGCCCTTGATCACTTCTTTTTACCTACTCATGTTCTAATTAATCATAATGATCTGCATAGGTTAATTTTGATGGGACCCAATAGGATACCCTAGTTTGTCTATCTTTATACCTTGTTTACCACTGATCTTTCTGGGTAGTACTTGCTAGTGCTATATGTGGTTTTGGGTATGGAGATACACCTTACTATTCATGATTATACTTTTGTTATCAGTTGTTATTTATGGTTCATGTTGAGATCATTATGTTAATTGGAACATGGAGAACCACCCGGGAAAACAGTGCTACCACAAGGGTAGTATGGGATGCCCTTGGCTGATTAATTAGGAAAGCTAGTGGAAGACTACCTTACCCGAAAGGGGCAAGGGCAGTAGGGGAGAGGTCTGTGCGGGAAGTGCCCTCGGGAGGATTTTGCTGCGATGGCGGTCCTGCAAGGGATTCCTGTACTGGATCTTCCTATAAACTGTAGCGGGTTTTCGGAAGCTAGTGGAACTTTGTAAAGGCCTCGTAGTGCTACCCTGCCTCACTTCCTTGGTAGAGGTGTATGGGATTCATGACCCCTTGGCAGATGGGTAACACGACTTGTGGGTAAAGATGCGCAACCTCTGCAGAGTGTAAAACTGGTATACTAGCCGTGCTCACGGTCATGAGCAGCTCGGACACTCACATGATTAATTTATGGAACTAAATTCAATTTGTCATATGCATTGCATTGCAGGTGATGTTGTTATTACTTCTGTTCTACTATTTAACTGGGTTGGTATTTACTTACACTTAGTAACTGCTAATAAAATTTTGACCAACTTTAAAAGCAATGCTCAGCTCTAACCATCTTCTTTGGTAAGCCTTACACTTCACGTGAGCTCCCACCTTTGGCGAGTTCATGCACATTATTCCCCACAACTTGTTGAGCGATGAACGTATGTGAGCTCACTCTTGCTGTCTCACATACACCACAGGTCAAGACCAGGTACTGCAGGATGATGCTCATGGAAGATGCTGTGATGAGTTCGTGAGAGGTCTAGGCCGTCGTCTCCCAGTCAACTTTGGGTTGCTGGACCGTTGTCTCCTTATAATGTAATTATTTATTTTGTATGGAACTCCTGTTATATATAAAGATGTGACATTCGATCCTGTGCCACTATACATCATATGTATGAGACTTGGTCCCAGCATACCTGGTGTTTATGTTAACCCCGGGTTTTGGACCCCTAAAATCCGGGTGTTACAGAAGTGGTATCAGAGGAATGTTGACTGTAGGACGAAACCTAGATAGAACTGGACAACCATTCTTTACTTACCTTACTCTGATTCTTTTCTAAGCTTATCTTAATCTTTTCTCATCTATTTCCGCTTTACTCTGATTATTCTTACCTTTTCCTTCTAAAGACAAATGTGGATTTCACACTTCGAAATCCTGTGCCTAAAGTGACTTTAGGAGTAGGAGACCTAATCCTAGGAACAAAAACAAAACTATTTTTATAAGTGTTTATATATTTGAATGTTTGTTCTTATGACATCTGTCTGATTTGGATCTTTGGTTGAGTGTGATGGGTTGTGGATCAATATTCACAACTACATCTGCATATACAACTAGGCATAAAGGATAGCATTTGTAAAATAACTGGACAAACTAGATCATTCCTCATTAAAGTATCTAGCCAAAAATATCCATCTCATCTAAAAAGATTCTATCCTACACTCATAGATCCATCTCATCCCAAAAGATCCTAACTTATCCTAATTAAAATATATTTAACTTAATAGATCCATTTTGGCTTAAAAGATTATCTCTTACCTCAATAGATTCATCTCACCTTGACATATTCATCTTATCCTAACAACTTTGCTTATCTCATCCTAAAGTAACAACCATGATCTAGTGCAACTTAATTAGATCTTATCTAGTCAAACAAAGTCACACCAATCTAACCTAGATCTGATCAAATCTAAAGTGACTTATCAAACATGTTAGATAATACTGATGAAATAGTTTAGACTCTGCCCCTATAAAACAGGTCTTAACTTAGTTCACCCTGCACTAAATTAAGAATGACAGATCGACTTGGCCATATGCAACTACTTTAACCATCTGATAGTTGCAAAACCCCTCAATTTTAAACTAGCAAGAGATTCTATCTTATCATAACATATCTAACTAATCTCAAAACATCCTAACATATTCTACCCTGTTAGACCTATCTAACCTAAACTAGTCTAATCTAGTCACATCCAAATTAATCTAGATCTTATCTTACCTAATGTGACCTGATCCAGTGTGGTCTAATGTTATCTAACTTAAATGTGGTTCACTTAAACAGATTAATGACACTAGTAGAAGAGATTAGACCCCACTAGCCATGTATTAACTTATCTTAGCACATTGGATCAATTCAACCATGAGCTAACCCAACCCATAGTGCCATAATGAATAGTATGACCTTTCTATTCCCACCTAATAACAAACAAACTTCTAACCTACATCTTGTAGCCTATCTCACCCATGTATATCTCTCATCCTGACAGATTCTATCTTACCCTTGGATATTCACCTTATATGATTGGTTACCCCAATCTGGACATAAATTAAGCCCTACCAAAGAATCTATAGATTATAACCAACTACTAGCTTATCCATTCCGCTTAGTAACTTCCTTTGCAAAACTATTATCACATGCTTCTAACTTTCATGGTCAATACCAGGAAAGGAAAGATTATCACGTAACAACAAACAGAAAATGAATTCTCCAAATCCTCCACCTGTTGACCTCAATCAAGTGGTTGCTACCCAAAGACTGGTAATACAACAGTTAACAGACATGGTGACCGAGATGCAGAATCAGATAAGACAACAACGCGAGGAAATACGTCAAGCCCGCCAAGAAATAAGGCAAGCACGGCTGGAGAGACAACAACAACAACAACCCCCACCACCACCAGCTTCACCAAGCTACATAGATATAAATTATGATGATTTGTAAGATCTAGGTGTTACTTTAGTAATATGATAATATTTTAGAAGAAATAATAAAGGTCTGTTGACCCAATGTTTTGTTAAAGAATTATACCTCATACTGAGATCTCTTTGTTTGTGCATATGGGTATGCATCCTTTTTCCTTACAAATCTCGAGGACGAGATTATTTTTAAGGGGGGTAGGATTTGTAACACCCTAAAAGTTCAATCTTGTGAAGATAAGGAAAAATTCTCAAAAATTTTAAATCAAAACACCTTTCCTTAAAGATAATCATAATTTAGGAGTTTCCACTCACAAATAAGTTAAAAATACATAATTAAAGATACTTAGATAATCTAAATTGCCTTTGGGTTAGGATATATAAAAGAATTATGGTTAAACTATTTCTTAACATATATAGGTCTAAATTTGATTTCCCTAGAATTAATGAGGTAGGGATTATTCTACAATATGAATAAAACTTGTTTAAAAGGACTAAAATAAATAAAGAAAAACATAAAATAGGTTTTTGCACATTATGCTAAAGTTCTATATGTGTATCCAAATTGAGTGTTTGAACTTTAAACTTGTGTTGATTTGAAATTCAAAGGAAAAATAGAAAATAGAAAATAAAAGGAGTAGGGAAAATGCTACATAAAACAAAATAAAATCAGAATAAAAATTCTTCATACTTACATTATTAAAGTATACTATTCAAACTGAGGACAAGTTATTCACAAAAGTTTGAACCCAAACTTGAATTCAAATTGGATTTGAATTGGATTTGAAAATGGGGAAAAGAAAATAGAAAAGAAAAAGAAAAAGGATACTATACCTTCATGGGCCGGCGGCCACGAATTCGGCCCACAACTGTTTTCAGCCGCGCAGCCCATTCCCAAACCCGGCGCCGACGTGTGGGCCCCCCGGGCAGCCTCTCGCCCCTCTCCCCCTCACGCACGCTCTCACCTCTCACTGGCGGGTGGGGCCCCCTGCCCAGTCGCTCGCGCGCGCGCTCGCCTGCTCTCCCTCTCTCTGATTCGCGGGCCCCCGCTGTCAGCCGCTCCCTCCCTTCGCGCTACTCGCCTCGCCGACTCGTGGGCCCTTGCGGTCGGACTCGTCCTTCCTACCGGAATCGCGCGCAACCGCCGCCGCGATATCCCCGGCGATTGACCGAGCTGGTTCAACGGCCCCTGCTCCCTCGGACTTCGCCGCCTGGGTATAAAGCTCGGGTCGTTCCCCTAGCTCCCCCGTGTCGCACCACGCCTGGGTCACCATTGCCGAGCAGCCGTAAAGAAGCGTGGTGCCGCTTGCTTCAAATTGTAAGTGGCATTGACTTCGTGCGCTCGAATCCGTGCTCGGGTGATCCGTCGTGCCGTGTGGAAGCTTGCGGTAGCATCGCTGGGTGGGGAAGGACTTTGCGGCCACCGGAATTGCTCACCGGTGTGGCGTCTCCGCCGTGAACCCGCCCTTCGTCGTGGCCGGCCTCCTTCGACCCCCTATCTCCGGTGAGTACCCTACAACCGTGTTCGCAATGGCTTCAGCATCGTGTAGACCTATCCAATTTGGGTTTCGTCGCTCGGAGTTGACCAATCGCCGTCGCACCCGCGTGCTCCACCGTATGAGCTCGACGGCGGCGGGTTGGTGGGGAAGAAGACTGGTGGCCGTTAGATCCTGAGGAACGGCCCTGATTAGATCTCGCATACCCCTTCGCCATGTGCGATCTGGGCCGTAGGATTGGATCGTGCGGTCACGATTACTTCGCGAGTGTTTAAAATCCGAGCCGTTAGATCCGGATCGTGTGGTCCCGTGCGCATACCGGTTCGGGTTATACTGGATCTAATCTGAACCGTCCGCGCTTGATCGGATGGCTCTCGATGGCCGATACCCCTTCGGCTTGCGCGTTTTGCTAAAGAGTCCCTGAGTTTTAAAGAAAACAGCCCGCCGTCCTCGGGACCCTGTTCCTTGTGTCTGGGGCGACTTACCCCGAGCCCCCTGACTTTTCTTATAATTGAGGCCCAGTCCAGAACATAATAAAATCAGAGATAATGATTATTAAATGGATTTTTAATATGAAAATAATTGCTAGAACTTAGATAATTCATAGAAAATCCATTTTTAGTCCAAATTGATCCATTCCAATTCCTAAAATTTTGTAATAATATTCTCTACCATTTAGAATCACTGTTTTGACATGAACTCTGTCAGAAAATTTATTTGTCATTTAATCATATTTTAATCACATTAAACCTTAGGAAAATCATAACTTGAATTCTACAACTCCAAAATTAATAATTCTTTTTCCTATGATCTTATTTTAATATGTAGATTATTAATATGTATTTTGCATATGTGTTTGGTGTAATGTTAATCTTGCCTATACCATGTATGTTTGTATTGCTACGACTAGCAGTGAGGTCACGAGGAACTGAAGATCATCCTGGTACCTGGAATCTCAAGGCCCAGGCAAGTTGTGCCCTTGATCACTTCTTTTTACCTACTCATGTTCTAATTAATCATAATGATCTGCATAGGTTAATTTTGATGGGACCCAATAGGATACCCTAGTTTGTCTATCTTTATACCTTGTTTACCACTGATCTTTCTGGGTAGTACTTGCTAGTGCTATATGTGGTTTTGGGTATGGAGATACACCTTACTATTCATGATTATACTTTTGTTATCAGTTGTTATTTATGGTTCATGTTGAGATCATTATGTTAATTGGAACATGGAGAACCACCCGGGAAAACAGTGCTACCACAAGGGTAGTATGGGATGCCCTTGGCTGATTAATTAGGAAAGCTAGTGGAAGACTACCTTACCCGAAAGGGGCAAGGGCAGTAGGGGAGAGGTCTGTGCGGGAAGTGCCCTCGGGAGGATTTTGCTGCGATGGCGGTCCTGCAAGGGATTCCTGTACTGGATCTTCCTATAAACTGTAGCGGGTTTTCGGAAGCTAGTGGAACTTTGTAAAGGCCTCGTAGTGCTACCCTGCCTCACTTCCTTGGTAGAGGTGTATGGGATTCATGACCCCTTGGCAGATGGGTAACACGACTTGTGGGTAAAGATGCGCAACCTCTGCAGAGTGTAAAACTGGTATACTAGCCGTGCTCACGGTCATGAGCAGCTCGGACACTCACATGATTAATTTATGGAACTAAATTCAATTTGTCATATGCATTGCATTGCAGGTGATGTTGTTATTACTTCTGTTCTACTATTTAACTGGGTTGGTATTTACTTACACTTAGTAACTGCTAATAAAATTTTGACCAACTTTAAAAGCAATGCTCAGCTCTAACCATCTTCTTTGGTAAGCCTTACACTTCACGTGAGCTCCCACCTTTGGCGAGTTCATGCACATTATTCCCCACAACTTGTTGAGCGATGAACGTATGTGAGCTCACTCTTGCTGTCTCACATACACCACAGGTCAAGACCAGGTACTGCAGGATGATGCTCATGGAAGATGCTGTGATGAGTTCGTGAGAGGTCTAGGCCGTCGTCTCCCAGTCAACTTTGGGTTGCTGGACCGTTGTCTCCTTATAATGTAATTATTTATTTTGTATGGAACTCCTGTTATATATAAAGATGTGACATTCGATCCTGTGCCACTATACATCATATGTATGAGACTTGGTCCCAGCATACCTGGTGTTTATGTTAACCCCGGGTTTTGGACCCCTAAAATCCGGGTGTTACACAAAATTTGCTGGTGGAGCTCCTCATTCTTAGGCATAACTATGCGGTTGTTGAACCATACAACACCTTGATCACCTTTTTGGAAGCAGTCGGCTTTTCCAGCTTCTATCTTCTCATGAATGTGCTTCATTCCCTCATCACTTCTTTGTGCGTCAATTATTTGTTGCAGGATGACTGACTCAAGCTTCAAATGATTTGAAGTTCCATGTTGAATCATTCCCAGGTTCAACTTCTCCATTTCTTGGCATAACGTTTTGTCAGAAGTCTTCATGGTAAGACAATGGCAGAAAGCCTTACGACTCAACGCATCTGCCACCACATTAGCTTTTCCTGGGTGATAGTGAATCTCTAATTCATAATCCTTGATCAGCTCAAGCCATCTCCTTTGTCTCATATTGAGCTCTGACTGGGTAAAAATATACTTTAAACTCTTATGATCTGTATAAATGTGACAGACATTCCCCAGCAGATAGTGACGCCATATTTTGAGGGCATGAACCACTACAGCTAACTCCATGTCATGAGTTGGATAATGTTCCTCATGCCGGTGCAACTGCCGTGAAGCATAAGGTATTACTCGGCCTTCTTGCATTAAAACACAACCGAGACCACTGCCTGATGCGTCACAATACACATGGAAGGGCTTTTCAATATCCGGCTGAGCCAATACCGGAGCAGTGGTTAATAATACCTTCAATTGCTCAAAGGCTTCATTACACTTCGAAGACCAATTGAATTTAATATCACTCTTCAATAAACTTGTGATTGGTTTCACAAGCTTAGAAAAATCCGGAATGAATCGGCGGTAATAACCAGCTAGCCCAAGGAAACTTCAGACTTGATGTACAGTGGTTGGGGGTTTCCACTCCAAAATATCCTTGACTTTGCTGGGATCTACCGCAATCTCCTTAGCAGATAATACATGTCCCAGAAATTGAATCTCCTCTAGACAAAATGCGCACTTACTAAAGTTAGCATACAATTGATGTTCCCTTAAGCGCGTCAATACGATCCATAAGTGCTGAGCATGCTCCTCTTCATTCTTGGAGTATATTAAGATATCGTCAATGAAGACCACCACAAACTTGTCCAACTCGGGCATAAATACCGAGTTCATCAGATATGTGAAGTGGGCAGGAGCATTCGTCAGTTCGAAAGACATAACCAAATATTCAAATAGTCCATACCGCGTGGTGAATGCGGTCTTAGGTATAACTTCGGGTCGGATACGGATCTGATGATAACCCGACCTGAGGTCAATCTTGGAGAATACCCGAGCTCCGGTAAGTTGATCAAATAGAATGTCAATCCAGGGAAGAGGGTACTTATTCTTGATAGTGACCTCATTAAGGGGTCTATAGTCCACGCACATCTGTAACGTTTGATCCTTCTTGACGAAAATGGCTGGACAACCCCAAGGCGAAGAACTTGGTCGGATAAATCCTTTTTCAAGTAGATCTTGCAATTGGGTCTTGAGTTCTGCCAGTTCATTTGGAGGGATTCAGTACGACCTTCTAGAAATAGGAGCCATACCGGGCTTCAACTCAATCACAAATTCTACATCTCTTTCTGGAGGCAATCCCGGCAGATCTTCTGGGAAGACATCTGGGAACTCACATACTACCGGAATATCTTGGATCTCCGGTATGATAGCTTCATACACTCTGCCAGTTGGTCTAGCTGGAATGGCTATGGGGATAGACAAAAGAATCTCTTCTTGGCCATAACTCAACCTGATTGTTCTCAGATCAGTGTTGAGGATTGCTTTATGCTGGGCTAACCAATTCATGCCCAAAATTACATCTATGTCTTGGCCTTTTAGAACAATCATGTTTGTTGGAAAGTCCCGTTCAGCCAAGGTTACGGGCACTTGGTAAGCCACTTCTTTATTAAATATTTGTCCCCCAGGCGAATGAATAGTAAACCCTTCCCTTGATTCAGTATATGGAATGCAATGTTTTTCCACAAATTTCTTGCTCATGAAAGTATGTGAAGCACCAGAAACAAAGAGAATAAGTGCAGGGTGATTGGCCACGAGGAACGTACCCATCATCACCGGTTCGCCTTCCGGTGTTGTGGCCACTTGATCCGTCCCGTTTTCCTTGTATTTTTGGTTGCGGTATTGGTTGCTGCATTTCCCTTAGAACTCCCGGAACTCTATTGATTATTTGATTGATTTTGCCATGGACAGTCCTTAATAAAATGCCCAGACTTTCCACAGTTGAAGCAGCCTGTTGACAAGCTGGGAAGAGCAGGGAAACGAGTGCCAGGGGCACCTGGCTGATTTTTAGTGATGGGGGCAGTGGTAGGACGGATGAAAACTGGTTGCTTGGAAGGAAAGGAGGGTGGGCGCGATGAAGAACGATTCTCGTTGAAAGGCCAGATGACCAACTTTTGTCTCTTTTCAGGCCCCTGGTTAGGCCTGTCACCTCCATTTCCCTTTGATTTGCGGGAGCCTGCATATTTAGCTTCTACTGCCAGCGCCGTGCTGACAGCCCTTCCATAGGTAAGATCGATGCAGGTGGCCATCTTTCTTTGCATCCGATCATTCAAGCCTCTCATGAAGCAATTCCTCTTCTTTATATCCGTGTTGACTTGATCGATTGTGTATTGGGATAAGTGGTTGAATTTATTGAGATACTGGGTGACAGTATCCCCGCCCTGCTTCAGCTACATAAATTCCTCCTGCTTCATATGGAGGACTCTTTCAGGTATATAATGCTCTCTGAAGGCCAACTTGAACTCATCCCACGTGATTTGATGACCAGCCGGCTGAACAACAACAAAATTTCCCCACCACGTACTGGCAGGGCCACGCAATTGTTGTGCTGCGAAGAGGGGCTTTTGAATCTCCGTGCACCGGAGAAGCCCAAACTTCTGCTCAATAACGTGGATCCATTCATCCGCCTCCAAAGGATCTTCGGCTTTGACAAACAACGGAGGACATGTCTCGGAGAAATCCATATATGATGTTTCACGGGGGCCTTGCGGATATGCCCGCCTGCCTTGTTGCTGCATCTGTTGCCCTGCCATTTCCCGCAAGAAATGGGTATTGTCAGTTGTAGCATTAACCAAGGCAGTGATGGCCTCGGCTAGCGTCGGAGGTACTAGGGGTGGATTTGGAGTTGGTTCCCTCCCACGGGAGGTGCCCGCCCCATCCTGTGCGCGAGTCTTAGATGGCATCTGAGGCAAAGAACATTTGAAAATATGATATGCCAGAACAACCATCTATTTCACATTACTGAAAAAGGTAATGTTACAGACTCGTATATACAATAGGATTACGTTACCTATTACACACTACTACTACTTCTATACTATACTATTCTTGCTTCTTGTCGCTTTTGGTAGCCTCGCTGTCAGGCGTAGGAGACCACTGGTTGACCAAATTCATTGAAGGAGGGGGCCTGAAAAGGTCCAGTTCTCCTCCAAAGGCTTCTCCTGCTGCTCCAGATGGTCCGGCTCCCATCCCGACAGGATCCGCAGGGACGTTCGGGTGCAATTCTGAATACAACACATGAACTTCTTCATGTAATGTATTACAATATACCTGCAAGTTATCAACAGCTGAGTTAAGCTCTTCCACGCGGGCTCGAGCTCTAGCTTCCTTTTCCCAGGCTAGTGAATAAGAGTTCACAGCCCAGACGAGCGCTAGATCCCGATCCGCTAGCTGGTCTTGCAGGTGGCGGATTTCTGTTCTCAATTCATTGATTCTTTTGCCATCTGCAACCCATAGATCGTTCCTATGTCGAAGTTCTGCTCGAAGCTGATAAACTTGTGCTTCTAGATCTCCGATCGGATCGTTACTACCACTGCTGCTACCTTCATGTTGTGGGGCAAGTTGATGACGGGGCACGCCAAACGGCCCGGTTGACTTGCGCGTGGTCTTTCTCGTGCGCGGCGGCATATCTCCATGAGGGGAAAAAAACTTATTAATATAGTTTTTAGCATGATGCATGTATAATTACAGTATCAACCTTAGTTGATTCACACCTTATATACATTGCACTCCTACTATCTGGTCTTTAAAATAAACTCTTCAGAGATACTTAGGTAAGAAGGGAAGAAATTTTCTAGATAAGTTTGGAAAATTCTTTTTGAAGATGCCTCATAATATCTGCAGAGATGGGCTTCGCTCCGATACCAGCTGTGACGGAACCTCCCAAGTCATTAGGCCCACCTACAGTTGTCCTTGTCCAACGGACCTCAGACAACCCTGCAGGTGCACCTGATCACTTGACAAGCTCGGTATCTGAATTCCTTACCTTCCCAAGAGCGTTTTACCCATCACGCAGACATTACAAATCATCGGAGATGCGGAAGTGTGGAAGCAGTTACAATAACTTAGTTTTATTTGAAAAATAGGACAGAGTTAAATATTTACAGACCAGAACATATTATACAAGTGCAGAGTATTATTATTACAAACCATGGGAGGCAAAAACTCCTCCCCAAATAGATAGTAAAAAGTTTTTAACGGAGGGCCTTCCCTCCCGCAGCTCTAGTCTTGGTGTTCGTCTTTGGTTACCACCTTTGAATAGAAGCAACAAAAATTTGACGCTTCCTCACCTAAAACAACATGGGACAAAACCCTGAGTATGAAGTGTACTTTCGCAAGACTTACCCGACAAAGTAAAAGACTCTCAAGGATATGCTGGCTTTAAGGGAGTCAAGGCAAGGCTTATCAATAATCAATGACTTTGTTTGCAGAAATGCTTACTAAGGTGGATCCTTAAATATCCAACTTTAATTCACCAGGTTAAGTAAGATTACCTGCAACTAGAGTTCTTTCTACCCTAGTTCAAACACTTGACCTGCACTAGCTAATTTCTTAACAACCCTTCATCTTTACTGGATTTCTATGTATAGGTCAGTGACCAAGTCTTCATAACCGTAAAGGTACGGCGATCCGAATCGATTATACTCAGCTGAGGATCTCCAATCACACGACATATGTAGCACTTAACCTTGCATATGTCAACTCGCCACTGGGGTTCTTAAGACCAGATCAGGTTCACGCCAACCAAGAGCACAGATACACCACCGTCCAGCCTCTTGTCACGGAGGGTACATGCTACTCTCGCCATCTCTCCACGCCCATTGCGTGTTATCTTATTCTGGTATTAGTCTGCCCGAGGCAAAGCTTACCCATGACGAGGCATGTGACCAGCTAAAGGGTCCTCGGTCAGCAGGCCTACATCGAGACGGTCCTTAATCGACTCAGAAGGAGACACTACACCGAGACTCTCTTCTCGTACAAGTCACCCGCCCGATCTCAGCTTAATCCTTTCAAACCCAAAGTTTGGTACATGGCAGAGGTACATCTTTTCCGATGTTGAACCCATCATGGCCATGATGGATCCACCATCAAGTTTTATTTTCAAAAACATCCCTCCCACTTTGCCACATCATCTTTTTGTAAAAACAAAACATTTTGTTTTGCTATAGCCAGACTAAGCATAGGAAAAACCTTTTGTAAAACAGGGATTCCAAGGAAGGTAATCAAATTCAAGGAAGGAAATGCAGGAATTGTTTTAGCACTCAACTCCTATTACCTAATGCATCAAACAAGTGAGAAAGATTTTAAAAGAAATCAAGGAGGTGGCAAATGCACCGGGGCTTGCCTTGTTTTACTGGTGAATCAGGCTCGGACCCGCAGATGTCAAAATAGAAACAACTGCCTGCCTGATGTTCCTCAGGTGGTGGTGGTGTCCTTTCTGCTTCAACTTCTACTTCTTCTTCATTTGCTATATATAGCCAAGTATAATAATGAATGCTCATGTAGTGCTCATGAAGATGCATAAACAATAGAAATTGGTTATCTAAAGTCTTGAGTACATTTTTCATTCACGATTCTCCGAGAACCTAGGGTTTCCGGAGTCAATAGTGAAGTTCATATGGCAGGGGGTAGGGTTTTGGGTTCTAAGTATCAGACAAGGTCCAAATCATACCAAACTCTACCCAAGGCTTCTAAATATTATTTAGAGATTATCCCAAAAAATTAGTGAATTTTGGATTTATTATTTATTTTCTAAAAATCTAGAAGCAAGGTCTTAGGCTATTTTGAATACTCTATAACTTCCTGTTTGGATTAAAAATCATAAAACTATTTTTATTAAATTCTATGGAAAATTAGGAATCTAGCAAAATTGGTCCTACATTTTTTGGATTTTTCTACAATTTTCTAGAATTGTTTTAGCTCTGGTAGAAAAAGAAAAAGAAAAGGAATGAACAGTCTTGGGCCAAATCCAGCCCAGGCGGCCCAACTCCGGGTGGAAAACACGCGCGCTCGCGCCCGCGCTGGCAGACTTGCACAGAGGCTCCCGCTGTTTAGAATATCTGTTAAGAACCCCTAGTTACTATTCCCTCTCTCTCTCTGACAGTTACACAAAGGTCCCTGGAACTTCGTTCCTTCTCCAAATAAGTCCCTGACCACGGTGCGCTCGCCGTTCATCACCGACACGGCATGTACAGGCCATGGCCGGCGATGGCTGCCTAGTCTAGCTACAGGGGAGGCGTAAACGACCAAGGGTGACCTAGGAACACTCGTCAATTTGGCTTAAACACCTTGAGAACGGTCTGCCCACGTGCACGGCGGAAACCGTGACCTCGAGCTCGCGTTCCCTCTCAATCATGGTTGAATTGACCAAACGGTTGCCATGATGAGTTTATTGGGCACACCGAGCTGCTAAAACAACACACGAGAGGCGTAGAGCCTTACCAGAGTGGGTTGGCCATGGAGCACGGAGACTTTGGCTTGCCGGTGACAGAGGAAGGGGGAAAATGGTGTCGCGGCGGCTCTGGGTGAAATTGGGGGGTGGGATTGGGGCTATACAGCCGTAAGAGACTATAGTTTCACCGTGCACAATCAATTTGGGAAGAGGGAGCTGAGGCAGCGCGAATTTTGGATTGCGATCAACTCACTGAGTGGAGGTGTGCATACCCCGCCGTGGATCACGGTGCAACTTATAGCCACGGCGGTCCGGCTAGCTATCTATGGCCACGGATAACTGCGTTGGCGCATGTATACCACGTAGGGAAGAGGCACAGTGAGGGAGATCGAGGCATGGGTGACACCGCGGCAAAAGTTAACTGAGTCACGGTGACCTCCGGCGACTAACTCCGGCCACGCTTGACTGGGTTCACGGAATTGCGCCACGTTCGAAGTTTTCCATCCCCGGATTGATTCTCCTCACTAGATCGCGCAAGCCCATCTGATTCAACAGTGGCCCTGATCTTATCACGTTCATCAGATATTTGTCAGGGTTTGATCTTCAGTGTTCTTCTGAACCGACCACCTTCTACCCTCTTTATCTCTGGATTTTTGTTAAGAACAGAGCAACTTCCCTTAATAAAATTTGTTCACTTAACATTAGTCTACAAACTTACTATGGGATTCTTGGGTCAAAACCGAACGAATTCAAAGATATGGCGTGCTCAAATTGATCCCATATCACTATGACCATTTCTGTCTTCAGGTTCAGTTTCAGTTACTTGATACAAGTCTGACAGAGCAACTTTGGGCAACAATTTCTTTGATTTTTGCATAACAACTAGAGTGGCTGTCTGCATCAAAGTTATTCTCCCATAATAGCTCTACCAAATTGATGTGGTGGCATAGGGCAAAATCTCTTTTGTTTGGAAGTTACAAGGCCCTTAAGATGAACCCATTACACTGAAATTCAGACTTAGTCAAAAGAGTTCGAATGTGGCTCTTTTGCAAATAAGTCCAAAACTCAGGGTTTAGGTTGCAAATCTTCATAATTGTGGACCATATGACTTAAGATGCTTTAACTTCATAGTTTTTGCACTTTAGTCAAAAGTGCACTAATTTTGCACTTAGCCCCCTAGGGTTTAACTCTAGGGTTTTCTAGGGTTCTATTTAGGGTTTTTGACATTTTAGGGGTTTGGATGTCACTTGAGTTCATCTATGGAGATACATTATGACTTCTTCAATTAAATTTTGAAGTTTTCTCTTGTTTAGGCCTTGTTTGCTCTTTTAAACCCAATTCAGGGTGGAGTACCCTACTCTAGGGTTTAATTCACAAAAGATCATATCAACACAACTTGTTTGAAATTTTTGCCTAGTGAATGCACTATAGGTGTGACAAACATATGGAATGCCAATGCTTATGATGTTATGCTCAAGTTTTAGTAACAGTAACACCAGGGGTGTTACATGGGTGTTGTTGTTGTTGTCTTTCCTACCATGCTTGCCTCATTTCTTGACGCATCTGCAATCGGTCCTGACGCATTTCCTGGTGTTCTTGCCTTATCTGATTTTGCATTTCGTTAACCACTTTTGTCATTTGTTGAAGCACTTCTGTCATTTGTTGTAGCACCAGCATTTGGGCGTCAACCACTGGATCGATTCCAGCCGGTGGAGGATTTGGAGGATTCATTTCTGTTTCTTGTTGCCTGATAATCCTCCCTTCCTGGTATTAACCATCAGAGTTAGAAGCATATGATAAAATAGTTTGAAAGTGAAATTATTTGATAGGCAGAACAAATAGGCTAATAGCTGGTTATGAACTGAAGATTCTTTGGCATGACTTAATCTGTTGCTTTATGTCCAGGTTGGGATAACTAGCCATATAAGGTGAATGTCCAAAGGTAAGATAGAAGCTGTCAAGATGAGGGAGATATGGGTGAGATAGACTACATGATGTAGGTCAAAAATCTTGTTTGATGTTAGATGAGGATAGACAGATTATGCAATTCATCATGACTCTATTGGTTGGGTTAGCTCTTGTGCTCATGGTTAAGTTGGTATAATGTACTTGATTAAGTTAACACCTGGCTAGTAAGGTCTAATCTCTTCTACCAGTATCACTAATTTGTTTAAGTAGACCACATCAGATTAGATCATTTTAGATTAGATCACATTAGATTCTATAATCCTATTTAAGAATATCATTTAGTTAAGAATATCAAGCTGAATTTATCTTTAAAAAATCCTAATAGATATATATATTAAGTGGAACTTCCAATTAGTATATTTTTTATACCTAAGATTTTCATGCCATTAGTAGGTGTGCATAGAAACAAGGGTACATCATGTTTTAGCTATTTGGTGAGTGTAGAGAAAATTTGGAGGTAAAAAAAAGTTAAGTAATGAAGACTTTTATTCCGGGTGGTGAATCTTAATTCATCTGAAGATCTGTTTCTACTCATATCCTTCATTGTCGAGGTTAACCTTCTTCTTGGGTCTGATTTAGGGACCATAAGCTATGGTGTTAGATGCCATTATCTGAGTTGGGATAACAGTTGCGGGTACATGGGGTAGGTAGGTTAAACAGAGTTTTACTTTGCTTTTGGGATAAATGGGTTTGGGCAACCTATAACATAGGCTAGGTCATGGTTCCACGGATGAGTTGGTCTAAGACACCAATTTAGGTTTAAAACCCATTTATAGGGATATGGTCTAATCTATGTTACCAGTACTAAATAACTTGTTTAAGTAACTTCCTTTAGATTAGATCATATCAGAGTAGGTAGGGTCTAGATTAGATTGGATTTAACTAGAATTGACTAGTTTAAGTTAAATAGATCTACCAGGGTAGAATATATATTATTAAGATATGTTAGAATCTTTTGAGATATGACGGATCATATGACGTAAGTAAGTCAGAATCTCTGTTAGGTTAGAACAGAGGGATTATGTAGCTATCGGGTGGTTAAGGTAGTTGTGTATGGCCAGGTTGAACTAAGACTCCAACTTAGGTTGAAACATATTTATAAGAGTAGCATCCAATCTTATTTTACCAGTATTATCTAACATGTTTGTCCATTAGATTAGATCTGACCAGATTAGATGGGATCAGGATTAAATTGGTGTAATCAGATTAGACTAGATAAGATCTACTTAATTTATTTTGGAATAGACCATGTTTGTTACACTATTATGAGATAAGCAAAGTGGTGGGGATAAGTATGCTTATTAGGACAAGATGAGTCTCTAAGAATAAGATAGAATCTTTTGAGATTAGTTAGATCTATTAGGATTGGATGGAATCTTTTTGAGATAAGATGGATCTATTAAGATAAGGGAGAACCTTCCAAGATAAGATGGATCTATTTGATATATTCTAGTGGGGGTACTTTTAGTTGGTCTAGTTTATCTTATAAACAATTTAAGAGGATAAGATAATTTTTTTAACACAAGATGAACCTATTAGGATAAGATAGATTCCTTTAAGTTAAGGGGGATCTATTTAAAATAGATACACTTTAAAGGAGGATAATCTAAGTTGTTTAGTTATCTTATGAATTCTATTTATGTCTATATGTATATGCAGATGTATTTGTGGACATTACTCCACAACTCATCACACTCAATCAAAGATCCAAATCAAACAAGTATCATAAGAACAAGCACTCAAGCGTATAGATACCTATAAAAATAGTTTGTTTTTGTTCATAAGAGTAGGTCTCCTATTCCTAAAGGTCATTTTATGAAGCGTCCCCAATCCTCTGGGACTCAAATGTGATATAATTACTAGTCCCAGGAGGCTAGTAAACACATTTATACATCAGATGATACCAAATCTGCTTAAACGAGACAAACCTACAAAGGTGGCGAACAACTTTAAGAGTTGGTCCACAACTCGAGACATGTCATCAGAGTGGGGCTGAAGCAGCCCGATATACGCAGCGAAGCAAATCAGCGGTCCAACAGCCACAGGCAAGGTTGGGAACAGTCGTAACTCTTACCCGATCTCCTTTTTCTGAAAAACAACAAATAAGCAAGGGTGAGTACAAACGTACTCAGCAGCCCACCTTCACCCGCGGAATGGGGAAATCAGATATAATGCATGGAATATGTGGAGCTCAGAATATTTTGCAGAAACAGCAATATTTTATGCAGGGTTGTTTTGAAAAACATTTTGTACTTTTGCAAAGCGCATCCTCTCCAAAAGGAGCAGGAAGTTTTTCAGTATTATAACAAAATCCCCTGGACTAAACCATCCAGGTATCTCAGCAGTTTCCCACTGGTTTTCCTTTTCAAAAACAGCTACTGGACTTCTCGTCCACCATAGCTCACGGCTCAACCGCCGAACCTTTTAAAAACCACTTTTCTCAAAACCATCTCTTTTTTTAGAAAACAAAATACTAATTGTCATACCACACCAGACTCGTCCATTCCTATGGACATAGACTATTCGAATAGGTTTAAACTCCGCGCAGAGGTGTACACTTTACCCACTAGTCTGGCTCTGTGATCTCATAGCTAGTGAGATCCGAATCCGAATCTCTTTCTTTCCTCGCACGTCCTAACCTTAACGGTTATACCGAAAGGATTCAGGCCACCGCCATGTCCAAACCAGACAAAACATTCCCCCTCCTTATCCTCCCGGTGCTCCCCAGCCTTCATAACCCTGGGGTTGGACCGTACGAGTTCAGATTGAGTGACTGCCCACACAGTCTCGAGTGGTTGTACTATTAAAGAGTATAGGTAGTGAAGATGACAAACCGGTCCTTATATGAGGGGACAATCCTTCTGCTCACGCCTAAACCAGCTGAGCCAACACCTTAGGCCCTCCCCTAAACCAGGGAGTCCCTGATTATCCCACTCACAAGGTGATAAGGGTGAAAAACCTTCATCATACACATTTTGAAAAGCATTTTCTTTTGAAAACTCACACCTTTTCTCAAATCATTTGGAACATATATATTAGGGATTGATTGCGGCAAGCGGCTGGGTGGCCATAATAACTTGTCTCAAAATCATATCATGCAAAAAATAACAGGCTGAGGGTTGTGGTTGAAAAATCATAGGTAATTTATGCATCAAAGGGATCCAGTGAGCTTGTCGTGCTTCTTTGGCGAAGGGGAGCTCGCGGAACTGGCTTCTAGCTCCACTGCCTGGCGTAGACTTGCAGATCTGGCCTCCACGAGACGGCACGAACGCTTCGATAACTATGCAACATGAACAAGCAAACATACAAACAAGCAAGTATACCAACAAATATTTAGTATAGTGGCCAGAATAGCGATATATTGATGGGCAGAGTCTTGAGCATAATCTATGTCATGTGGTGTTGAGATAATACTAGTGGTGGAGCGGAGGTGCTTACCAGGAGGGTGGACTAGAGGCGAAGCGACACTATGCGTGTAGCCGGCAGAGCGGAGTAACTGAGTGGGTGGGGTGTTTGCCTTAGCTGAGGGTGTTGAGTGTGTGTGGAGAGGGAGAGGGTAGCTGGGTGTATTTATAGCTGAGTGTAGGTGGTGTAGCACAGTGAAGTTCACTGTTGGTGAGAATAGTGACGAATGAATCGTCTGACTTAGTATGAACAGAAGAGTTATAGGCAGAATATGGGACAAGAGTATTTTGGGAGCTTTCTGGAATATGGACCATGCATAAGGGATGACATGGTTGGATAGGGAATAGTTTGATAAAAATTTAGAAACGAGAATTATTGGAATCTGAGTTTGGGAGCCTGGTTCGAAGGAATCTCAAAGTTAAGCGTGCTCAACTTGGAGAAACCTGGGATGGGTGACCAGATGGGAAGTTCCCACTGGAAGGAAAATCACAGTCACTAGAGTTCGTATGACTGGAATATGGGTCTGGCTGGTCTTAGGTGGACTGGACAACATGATGTATGAGTAGTTGAAATTTGGGGTGATCGGCTAATCGATGAATAGTAACGATGAATAGTAACGATGAATAGTGACGACGAAAAAGTTACTAGATATCATCGATGAGTAGTAACGATGATGAATAGTAACGATGATGAATAGTAACACTGAATAGTAACGATAGTGAATAGTGTCAGTGAATAGTAATGATAAATAGTAACGGTGAATAGTGATGGTGGATAGTCGTATGAACGAACGATGAACGATGAATAGGAACTATGAACGAACGGACGATCGATCGAATGATCGGACGAACGAACGATCGGAATTTCGGCAGCATAACGGCAGGACAAAGATTATCTGGAAGAACGATGAATAGGGACTATGAACGAACGAAGAACGATGAATAGGAACTATGAACGAATGATGAACGATCGAACGATCGGAATTTCGGCAGCATAACGGCAGGACAAAGATTATTTGGATGAACGAACGGACGAACGATCGAATGATCGAACGAACGATCGGAATTTCGGTAGCATAACGGCAGGACAAAGATTATCTGGAAGAACGATGAATAGGGACTATGAATGAACGATGAACGATGAATAGGAACTATGAACGAACGATGAACGATCGAATGATCGAACGAACGAACGATCGGAATTTCGGCAGCATAACGGTAGGAAAAAGATTATTTGGACGAACGAACGGACGAACGATCGAACGATCGGACGCACGGACGAACGAACCATGAACGATCGGACGAACGATCGAACGATCGGACGAACAAACGAACAAACTAAGAACAGGGGACGAACGATCGAAGAACGATCGAACGATCCTTGTGCTAGTGTGTGCTTGTGTGGAACATGGAGTGGGTGTGTGTGGGGGGAAGAGAGTTGCCATGAAATGGCTTGGGGTGGGATGAGAGGAGGCCCTTGCCCCTCTATTTATAGCCATGGTGGGGGATTAGGGGGAGGGATGAGGGGATTAGTGGGAGGATGAGAGGATTAGTGGGAGATTAGCATGTATTTGTCTTGTATAAGTGAGATTAGCTTGTAGAGCTCACTGTATGACACTGGAGGCATACATATATGTATGAGCATGATAAAAGTTATGAAGAAAATATTTGTGGGGACTTGAAAAATGATTCGGAAGGTATTTCTGAGGAAGAAAAATACTTGGAGAATTATCGGTGGAATATTTGGGCAATATTTCTGGAAAAATTTTAAGGGGATCACTCGGGAAATATCTGGGCGGTATTTCTGGAAGAATTTGAGGGGGATCACTAGAGAAACATTTGTAGGATATTTTGAGGAGGATTTTAGAGAGACTATAGACCACTATACTTTATTTGTTGATATCAACTCGCAAACAAACATTTTGAAATGAAATTTGAAATTCATTTTGAATTTAGAGCGAGTTTGAGAAAATTTCAGGATTTGAATTTTTGGGATGCTACACTTTAGGCACAGGATTTCAACGTGTGAAATCCACATTTGTCTTTAGAAATAAAAGGTAAGAATAATCAGAGTAAAGCAGAAATAGATGAGAAAAGATTAAGAAAAGTTTAGAAAGAATCAGAGTAGCAGAGGTATGTAAATAAGGGTTGTCCAGTTCTATCAAGGTTTCGTCCTACAGTCAACATTCCTCTGATACCACTTCTATCACACTCGGGTTTAAAGGACAAAGCCGGGTGCATCTCATATATGCGTCAAAGAAGACAACACATATAATAAGAGAGTGTATAGAGATAAATGTCACAATATAATCAGAGTACTTATTACATAGCGTAAGTCTTACAAAATAAAAGATAAATATAAAGTGAACTAAAGTCCATCCTTGGTGCCATAAAGTAAACTGGGAGACGTCACCTAGATCAAATCGAAGTCCTCGTTGTGTGGCTCCTCTTGAACCACGTGTTCTTCTAATGTGGGGTTGTGAGACAGCAAGGGTGAGATCACACATGTTCATCGCTCAACAAGTTGTGGGGAATAATGTGCATGAACTCACCAAAGGTGGGAGTTCATGTGTTGTGCAAGGCTAATCAACAATAGGGATTAAAGTTGAGCATTGCTTTTAATAAGTTGGTCAAATTTTATTAGCAGTTACTAAGTGTAAGTAAATACCAAACCATAATAAAAATAATAGAACAAAGTTAATAAATGATCACATGCAATGCAAATGACAAATTGAATTTAGTTCCATAATTTAATCATGCGAGAGTCCTGAGCTGCTCTTGATAGTGAGCTCGGCTAGTATACCAGTTTTACACTCTACAAAGGTTGTACCTTGTACCCACAAGTCATGTTACCCATCTGCCAAGGGGTCATGAATCTCATACACCTCTACCAAGGAAGCGAGGCAGAGTAACACTACGAGGCCTTTACAAAGTTCCACTAGCTTCCAAAAACCCGCTATAGTTTCTGGGAAGAGCACTTGCAGGAATCCCTCGTCCGACCGCCATCGCAGCAAAATCAAACCAAGAACCTCCCTCCATGCAACTCCCCTACTGCCTTTGCCCCTTTTGGGTAAGGTAGTCTTCCAGTAGCTTTCCAAATTAGTCAGCCAAGGGCGTCCCATTCCACCTTTGTGGTGGCACGTGTTTCTCAAGTTAAGCTTCATGTTCCAATTAAATATAATGATCTTGACATGAACATAAATAAAATAATAGAATAATTGGAACATGGATGTAATGAAATATTAACCCAAAACCATGTAAAGCAATAGCATAACTACCCAAATGATTCAAGGATAAACAAGGTAAAAAGGATAACCAGTCTAGGGTGACCTATTGGGTCCCATCAAAATTAAACCTATGCATTGATAAGTGATAATAAAGTACATTATTGGGTAACTGAAAGTGATCAAGGGCACAACTTGCCTGGGACTTGAGATTCCAGGTACCAGGATAATCCTCAGATTCTTGTAACCTCGTTGTTAGTCGTAGCAACACAAACAAACATGGTATAGATAAAACTAACATCACACCAAACATAAGAACAACTGCATAATAATGATCTACACGTCGATACGAGATCGTGGGATCGAGAATTACTAAGATCGGAGTTACGGTCATCAAGTTATGATATAATTAAATGATTAAAACTAGGTTCTATGTTTATTTTATAATCCCAGAGAAAAGATAACCTAAAGTAGTAATTAATTCAACTTTAAACTAAATTATAAATTGGCCATAGATCATATTTTAGTAGATTATAATGATAAGCAGATTAACAAGACTTACCAACATAAGTTAAATAAAGATCTAATTATAAAAGCATGAGACATGGTACAATGAATGTTGGTATTGCATAGTAAATATTCATATGAAGCTAACGCAACTGGAACGGGTCAATTCGGAGTTAAAATGGGGAAGTTATGAATTTTCGAAGATTTTATGTATTCGATACAAGATTAATTAATAGATTATTTTAATACAGTTTTCATGTCAAACCAGAGATACTATGTGATGAACAATATTATTACAAAATTATAGGAACTAGAATGGGCTAAAAAGGAGTTAAAATGAATTTTATATGAATTTTACAAGTTCCTGCAATTATTTTTGTATTAAAATCAATTTCCATAATTAATTTCCTAGTTTTCACTGCCCTCTGGACTATGCACACAATTCCCAGAGAGCTCAGGGACTAACTCGCAAAACTCCCTAAGACTCAGATCCCAATTCGCCAAGACTGCGGGTTTATTTGATAAAAGAATAGGGTCTTATTCGCAAAATGAGCGGACGAAGGGGTATTGCGCGATCCTGGCCGTTGGATGACCGCTGAACGACATAGATTAGATTGAATTAATAATGAATTGGTATGCAATCCACACCATTAGATCTGGGACTGACGGTCACCCAATCTAGAATGCACGGCCGTGATTTAAACAAACTCGAAGGGGTATTGACTTCTAATCGGGGCCGATCAAACGCCATCCAACAGTCCCCACACTTCAACCCGCCACCAACCGTCCAGACGACCGACGGCGGGCAGCTGCACGGTGGCGCCATGGCTGTACCACCACAAATTCCAGCACACCACGCCAAGCTCTAATTCGAAGAGTGCTACACGTGGAGAAGATGAAGACGAGCTGGGTGCAAGGGTCCTCACCACTGGTTGTCGCACAGGTGATGCAGTCCACGACGCAGCGGCGAATCAATGGTGAAGAAACGCTCCGACAAGCAATTCATGCCAACCCAGGAAGCCATACGATCCACCATCCCACGCGCATGATCCATGCCATCACCCGAACACCCCGGATGCACCGCGAACGCCAATCGACCCTTGAATGCGAAGAATGGCGGCGGCGGTGGTACCTCTTTCTCTCTCTCCTCCCACTCTGAACGCGTGCACGGCACGTAGGCAGCACACTCCGACCTGCATATCCACGAAGGGCGGCGAGGCTCGAGTCTTAAGCACCTACCAACGGAGTCTGGTCCCGTGAGGAGGGGGGTTGACCCGATCCCAATAGCCCGACGTCCGTGGCGAGTCTGTTGCAACAACCCGGACGTGAAGAAGGGGATAAGGCTGACGGTGTGGGTCCCACAGGTAAGCGAAGCATGAGGGAGGGCGCGAAATGACGGACCGGGCCACCAGGCAGAGGGAATCGCCCAGCGCGCACGTAATCTGGATGACGGGTGGGGCCCGCGTGACATTGATCGAACGGGCGCGTCTAGGGTGCGCAACGGTGAGTTGGGCTACGCGGGTGTTCCGACCTAGGTCGCGGCTAGGCAAATTTGGCCCAAGGTGAGGAGGTGAGTTTTTCTTTTATTTATGCTTCCTCTTCTATTTTTATTCCCACCTTCAAAATTCAAATTTAAATATGGGTTTCAAATCCTAATCTCAATGTAACATCTAGAATATCATAATGAAGGCAATGTATATATTTTTATAAACTTATATATTTATTTTAGTTATTTTGTTTCCTTTGTTTAGTTTAGGGTTCAAAGTATGTTATGCACCCATATTATTATTATTATTATTTAGGAAGAATTATCACTCTTGTGTGTGATCAAATCCCAAGTAAATATTCATTACCTTATTTGCAAGAAGTTAGTTCACTTAATCCAAAGTGTTATTTTCCATATTCCATATTCAAATTCCTATTTTACTCCCTTCTCCCATTTTTTAACCAGAATTTAAATGTTCACTTCAAAACCTCAACATGATATGCATATGCTTAGGGTAATCTATTTATTTTGCTACTTTATTTTATTACTATTTATTTCTTTTATTTTATTACTTATTTTTTTGTACCAATTTTAGGTCTTACAAACCTATTTGATGAATCTGATGAATAAGGTGTTCATGGAGTATCTTGACAGATTTGTCGTGGTTTTCATCGACGATATTCTTATTTATTCCAAGAATGATAGTGATCGTGAGGAACATCTGAGATTGGTGCTACAAAAGCTACGGGATAATCAACTCTACGCCAAGTATAGCAAATATGAGTTTTGGATTGACGAAGTGCCATCCTTGGACATATCATTTCTAATGGTGGGATATTAGTGGATCCTGCTAAAGTCAAGGAGATTATGGCATGGAGCATACCCACTACAGTTACTGAGGTCCAGAGTTTCTTGGGACTTGCAGGATATTATCGGAGATTTATTGAAGGGTTATCTAAGATTGCTAAGCCTATGACCTCACTTCTAGAGAAGGGGAAAGAGTTTAAGTGGGACGAGAAGTGCCAAGATAGCTTTGATCAATTACAGATGAGGTTGATGTCACCCCCAGTGTTGGTTATGCCAGATCTACATAAGGGATTTGACATTTATTGTGATGCATGTGGCCAAGGCTTGGGATGTGTGCTTATGCAAGAAGGACACATGATCGCCTACTTGTCTTGTCAATTGCGGAAACATGAGTTGAACTATCCCACTCATGACTTAGAACTGGCAGCCGTAGTGCATGCACTTAAGATATGGAGACATTATATATGGGAACCAAGTGCCAAGTGTACACCAATCACAAGAGTTTGAAGTACATGTTCACTCAGAAGGATCTCAACCTTAGGCAACACCAATGGTTGGAACTCATAAAGGATTATGATTTGGAGATTCACTATCACCCGAGCAAGGCGAATCTAGTTGCGGATGCCTTGAGTCGGAAGGAACATGTCCATTCAGCTATTGTTGCCCAGCTACCTGATGAAATTGTTGAAGATTTCAGGAGACTCAACCTGGGAATTGTTGCACACACTGAAGGAGTCACCATTGAATTGGAATCTACCTTGGAGCAAGAAATCCGTAAGGGTCAGGTTGGTGATGCTAAAATTCAAGAGATCAAGGATCTTATTACTCGAGGTAGAGGTCTAGAATTCACTGAGGATGAGCAAGGCACAGTATGGTTCAAGGACCGGATATGTGTTCCTGAGATTGATAGCCTTCGTGAGACTATATTGAAGGAGGCCCATGATTCTGATTACTCTATTCACCCTGGTAGCACTAAGATGTATCAGGATTTGAAGCAGAAGTACTGGTGGTATGGGCTAAAAAGGGATGTGGCTGCACACGTGACTAGGTGTGATGTGTGTCAACGGATCAAGGCCGAACATCAAAGACCAGCTAGACTATTGCACCCGCTTAAGATACCTGAGTGGAAATGGGAAGAAATTGGCATGGATTTCATTGTTGGGCTACCCCGCACTCCTGCAGGGTATGACTCTATTTGGGTGATTGTGGACAGACTGACGAAATTGGCTCACTTCATACCTGTAAGGACTAATTACACAGGGGCCAAGCTTGCAGAGTTGTATATGACCCGGATAGTTTGTCTACATGGGTGCCTAAGAAGATCGTGTTAGACCGAGGATCATAGTTTACTTCCTGGTTTTGGAAGAAGTTGCACGAGTGCTTAGACACACAGTTGAATCTCAGTTCGGCCTACCATCCTCAAACTAATGGGCAGACCGAGAGAACCAACCAAGTGCTGGAGGATATGTTGAGAGCTTGTGCTCTTAAACATGGTGGCAATTGGGATAAGAGCTTACCGTATGCGGAGTTCTCCTACAATAATAGCTACCAGGCCATTGAGGCTCTATATGGCAGAAAATGCGGGACTCCACTGTATTGGGATCAAACTGGTGAACGACAGTTCTTTGGGCCTGAGATTATACAAGAGGCAGAAGAACAAGTACGAATGGTAAGGGAGAATTTGAGAACTACACAGTCTAGGCAGAAAAGTTATGTGGATACCCGGAGAAGGCTACTAGAGTTTAAGGAGGGTGTTCACGTGTATTTGAAGGTGTTACCGATCTGGGGAATGCGAAGATTTAAAGTTAAAGGGAAGTTGTCCCCTCGCTTCATTGGACCCTTCTTGATCTTGAAACGAGTAGGAGAAGTTGCATATCAACTAGAACTACCCGATCATCTTGTGGATGTACATGATGTCTTCCATGTATCTCAATTGAAGAAATATCTCAGGGTACCCGAAGAGCAGCTACCATGGAGGATCTTAGTGTTCGAGATGATCTGACTTATGCTGAGTATCCTATCAAGATTCTTGATACATTGACTCGTGTCACAAGGAGTAAAGTGATTAAAATGTGCAAAGTACAATGGAGTCAACATGGAGAAGATGAGGCTACTTGGGAGAGAGAAGAAGAACTACGCATAGACTTTCCCCGCCTCTTTCATAGTTCTACCTAAATCTCGAGGACGAGATTCTTTGTAAGGGGGTAGGATTTGTAATACCTAGTTTGGAAATAATAAGAGAAATGGATGATCTCAATAGTTGTTTTGTTTTCTACTTATCATCACTTGGGAATAACCATACTTAGAGAGAATAAGTAGTTAAAGACACCAAAGATAATTTGTGCATCATGCTGGATTTTAAGTGTTTGTGCAATTAATAATGATAAAATTAATAGGGATACATTAATAATGAGAATTTGGGATTTAGCCTAAATTTAAATTCTAGAATTGGAAAATAAGAGAAGGAAAGAAATGAGAAAATACTACATAAAATAAAATAAAAATACGAATAAATATCTTTCACACTGATATTTTCAAACTGTACATTTAAAACTGAGGACAAATTCATCACAAAGTTGAATTCAAAATTTAGGATCTAAAATAAAAAGAAAAAGGAACAGAATAAGAAAAGGATAAAGAGAAAGAGCTCGTGTGGGCGTAAACTGTTACACCGCGCGGCCCATTTACCCCTTTACACTCGGACGGCGGCTGACGTTTGGGCCCCAGTGCCCAGCTTCCCTCCGCGCGCGCTGACTCGCTGATTGGTGGCCCCCACCTGTCATCCCTTTCCTCACCGTGCAGTGCGGAACCACTCCCCCGTGAAGACCGCGTCGCCGCCAACAAACTCGGGATTCAGCCTCCGGGCCCAACGACCTCTGACCTGGTCGGTCGCCCTCATCTATCCGCCCATAAAGCCATTACGAAGCTCGGGCACAAACCCTAGCACCACAGTCTACAATTCCCTTGCGCTAATGTTTGCCACAACCCCAGCAACCTTCTAACAAATCGTAGAGTCATAGGTGCCGCTGGTTGTGCCATCGGATGAACTCCGGCGTGGTTCCGCCACCGTGTTAGCTCGGGCGCCGCCGTGTTCGGCCATCGTGGGAACACGAGGATGGGCAGTCGTCGGATGGCTATCGCAGGGTTGCGATTGTGTGACCGGGATACCGTTTCAAACTTTGATCTGCGTCGTTAATACATGATAGGTCAGTCGGCACCCTGATGGGTTATTTTAAATCCTAGCCATCGAAACCAGATCCTAGGGTCATGTGTGGATACCGGTTCGCGCTGGGTGCTGATTTAATCTGGGGCACACATATGTGATCCATCGGCCAGAAACAAAATATACCCCTTTAACCGTACCACTTTGTAAAAGAACCACTGGACTTCTAGGGAATAAACTCGTAGTGTGCAGGGTATGTCGCCTGAGTCTTAGTACAATTCGCGCCATGGCCCCTGCACTCTTCAGAAATTGGCGCCCAATCCAGAGAGTAATGAAAATATAGAATTAATTCTGGAAATTGATTTTAATACAAAAATAGTTCCAGAAACTTGTATAATTCATATTAAATTCATTTTAACTCCACATTAATTCATTCTAGAGACATTAATTTTTTTTAATATTGTTTATCACTTAGTAAATTTGTTTAGCCATGAAACTTGAACTAAAATTATTCACATGAGTTATGCTATTCCAAGTACTTAGTAACTTCAAAAATTCATACCTTAATAACCGTAGATCCAAATTTAGTGGTTCTTGTTCCTATGATCTCGTTACGCATCGTAGAATATTATCATGTATTCTGTTCTACTGTTTGGTATGATGTTAATTTTTGCTATACTATATATGTTTGTATTGATGCGAGTAGACGAGCAAGCTACTGAGCATCCGGGGGTTCAGCAGGAGGAGACTGCTGAGCAGGAGCTCGTTGAAGGCAAGTTGTGCCCTTGATCACTTGCTTTTTACCCAGTCATGTTCTTATTAATCATAATGATCTGCATAGTTTAATTTTGATGGGACCCAATAGATTACCCTAGTTTGGCTATCTTTATACCTTATTTTACCACTGGATTTTTGGGTAGTACATGCTAATGCTTTATGTGGTTTTGGGTATAAAGATATACATTACTCATGTTCACACTTTTATTATCAGTTTATTACTACTGTTCATGATAACATCATTATGTTAATGGGAACATAGAGAACCACCCGGGAAAATAGTGCTACCACAAGGGCGGTATGGGACGCCCTTGGCTGATTAACTAGGAAAGCTAGTGGAAGACTACCTTACCCGATAGGGGCAAGGGCAGTAGGGGAGTGGTCAGTGTAGGGAGGTACTTGGGTTGATTTTGCTGTGATGGTGGTCAGGCGAGGGATCCCTACACTGGAGATTTCTATAAACTGTAGCGGGTTTTCTGAAGCTAGTGGAACTTTGTAAAGGCCTCATAGTGGTACCCTGCCTCGCTTCCTTGGTAGAGGTGTATGGGGTCCGATCAACCTCGTGGCAAATGGGTAACATGACTTGTGGGTAAAAATGTGCAACCTCTGCAGAGTGTAAAACTGGTATACTAGCCGTGCTCACGGTCATGAACAGCTCGGACACTCACATGATTAATTTATGGAATTAAATTCAATTTGTCATTTGCATCGCATTTGGACTATTTTATTATTATTTTTATTTATTATTACTAAGGTTTGGTATTTATTTACACTTAGTAACTGCTAATAAAATTTTGACCAACTTATGAAAGCAATGCTCAGCTTCAACCTTTATTTTATTGATCAGCCTTACACTTCACATGAACTCCCACCTTTGGTGAGTTCATGCACATTATTCCCCACAACTTGTTGAGCGATGAACATGTGTGATCTCACCCTTGCTGTCTCACACCCCCCCCCCCACAGGCCTTATGATTACCAGTAAATGTCAGGGATATGAATGTAATTTTGCTCGGGTTGTATCCCGTGCCTATAAATAGATGAACAGTAGCACCGTACTGTTCACACTGCATTGTAATCGCTCTCGTGTCACTCACATTTTCACCTTCAGACAAGCCGAAGGTATCAATGTAATATAAATATTGTGGATATTTATTCATGATTTATTGATATATCATTATTATTTACATTCTTTTATACCTCATGTATCTCCATTTATATTTGTTTACTGAGATGATGAAGGTATGTCCTTCATGACCTTCGTCTGAAGATCATTATACCCGAAAGGAGATAATGTGTCGAAGGAGGAAGGTATTTAATCGTTAACAATTGTGTTGCTTTGTTCTTGATGTATAACATTCGAGAACAAGGACCAACACGGATCTTTTTGACAAACTAAGCATGTACCTTATGTTTGAACCAAGAAATGAAATCGGGCAATCTATTTCACGTACCCTTTCTAAGAAGGGTATCATATTCCTGTGGAGTTGGGTCCCTTGGTCGACGCTAGAATTCATGAAGAAATTGTTTCGAGTATGGTGTCACCTCTTCAAGGTTGGTCAATACATATAGCATGATATGACGCCACTCTTCATGTCTCAGGGTCTTGGTAGTCGAACCACTTGCGCTTCCAAGTTGGCCTCGAAATATGTTGAGGTTCGATTCATTGCCGCCATTATTGTAACGAGGAGGTGGATTATGCACGCTCGATAGTTCGTCACCATATTAAGTTGTTGTGAAGTTTAACACGACATCTAGAATGTATGCCTCTGCAATGGAAGCCTCGATTTTGTATTTATTTCTACATTTCTTTCGAATAGTCTTTAGACATCTCTCGATTGGATAGCACCAACGTCCCTGCACGCCCCCCCCCATTCATGCCTCATACAGGAGCTGAAGAATCAAATACTGCATTGGATTGAAGAAGTCAGGTAGAAATATCTTCTCAAGCTTACATAGTAACATGGGTGTCAATCATTCCGAGTCTGCAATCACGGTCCAAGATAACTCTTTTGCACAAAGCTGGCGAAAGAAATAGCTCAACTCTGTAAGCGATAGCTAGACATGCTCAGTGACATAGCCTCCAACCATCACCAGAAGAATTTATTCAATCCATATGTGGAAGTCATGACTCTTCATCCCTAAGACTCGCAGAGTAGATAAGTTCACCCTCTACTCAGGTTAGCTACATACCCATCAGGAAACATCAACATCTTGATCCAATGCAGTACTTCCTTCCTCTAGGCCCTGCTTAGGACAAAATCGGTCTTAGGCCTTCTCCATGTATTTCCACCACTAGGTGGCTTCATCTCATGGTTTGGTCTATCACATAACGCTGCCAAATCCACTCTTGCCTTTACGTTATCCTTTGACTTATCAGGAATGTCCATAATTGTTGCCCAAAGTGGCAACATTCTTGCATCACGTCAATGTTGTGTGGAAGGAGAAGGTCGTCATAATAGGGGAGCCGAGTCAAGCCTGACTTATGTGTCCACATATGCTGCTCACCATATCCCACAAAACGACCTTCTAGATTGGTCATGAGCCCATCTATCTGTTGACAAATTTCGGCACCAGTCATCATTGTAGGTGGGTGGTCTGTCAGTACGACACCTTTTGTAAAGTTCTTGATGTCTAGGCGTAATGGATGGTCATGAGGGAGAAATTATCGATGTTTATCGAATGATGAATATTTGTCACCCTTCTTCAACCAAATGAACCTAAGAGCTTCCTTGCAAACTAGGCATGGGAACTTACCGTGAACACACTAAGCGCAGAATAGCCCACACGCCGATAAGTCATGCATGGAGTACTGGTACCAAACATGCATTTTGATGTTTGTCTTCATAGCTTGGTCATACGTCCCTACCCCTTCCTCCAAAGCACGGACCAATTCATCAATCAAAGGCTCCATCTACACGCCCATTTTATTCCCCAGGTGTCCAGGAATTATCAACGACACACGAATATGTTCTGTCTTTGAAAGCATACATCGGGGATATTGATGGGGATAACAAACATAGACCAACATGTGTACGGGGCAGCGCTCATTCCATAGGAATTGAACCCATCTGTGGCCAGCGCAACACGTACATTACGAGTCTCTTCGGCTTTCTCACGGTGAATGGCATCAAAGTGTTTCCATGCTTCACCATCGGATGTGTGCACCATCTTGTCAAGATTGTATTGTTTGCCATTTTTGTGCCATGTCATATGTTTTGCGGATTCCTCGGTCATGTATAGACGCTGGATCCTCACTACGAACGAAAGGTGGCGTAGGATTGTCACGGGGATGTCGAGCTGCCTCTTCTGTCCATCACCAGAGTCTACCTCCATGAACCTAGACGATTTACACTTCAGACAGTACTTTGCCTCCGTGTATTCTTTCTTAAATAGCACACAGCCCTTCGAACAAGCATGTATCTATTCATACGTCATATTGAGTGCATGAAGCAGTTTTTGTGCCTCGTACATGCTCTTTGGCAGAACGTGGTCCTCTGGAAGCAGACTGCCAATAAATGTCAACATACCATCGAATGTGTCTCGACTCATGTTGTACTATGACTTGAACGCCATTACACGCCCAGTGGCATCCAATTGAGAAACCTTTTGTCTGGCCGTGAAGGGGCTTCTGTGCCGCATCAAACAGGTCATAGAACGCCTTTGCGGTCGGCTTTGGCTCATCCTCCATACATCCTCCGGCGAATTGTGCCTCGTGATTGTAACATCCTGTCCAATCCCTGGACCGGCGGTACTTACTCCTGGCAGCTCGCTAGGATCATATATTGTCCCCACAGACCAACACTAGTCTTTTGTGTGCACTTTGTCCTCACTCATGCGCACCCGAGAAAACTTCCCGGACGATCACCCATCCCAAATTGCTCCAAGCCAAGCACGCTTAACTTGGAGGTTCTTTTGAGATAGGCTTCCGAAAAAGAAGATACACCTTATTGGTATGAATACTCTATTAATTCTATTAAGCCTTAGGCCAGGATATCCCATCCCAGGGGCCAGGATATCACAATCCACCCCCCTTAGAAGACCAGCGTCCTCGTCGGTCTCCCCTCTTAGCCACATCTATGTGTCTAGTGTCGTCATATGCCATGCCATGTGACCACTCCGGGCCCACATGCGCCATGTGCCATATACCCGAACCCCCAAGCCCACACACGCCTGTGAAACCTCGAGGGTCGGCTTTGATACCACTTGTAACACCCCGTCCAATCCCTGGACCGGCGGTACTTACTCCTGGCAGCTCTCTAGCATCATATATCGTCCCCACAGACCAACACGAGTCTTTTGTGCACACTTTGTCCTCACTCATGTGCACCCGAGAAAACTTCCCGGTCGGTCACTCATCCCAAATTGCTCCAAGCCAAGCACGCTTAACTTGGAGGTTCTTTTGAGATAGGCTTCCGAAAAAGAAGATGTACCTTATTAGTATGAATACTCTATTAATTCTATAAGGTGCATCTTCTTTTTCAGAAGCCCTGGGATGGGATATCCTAGCCCAAGGCTTAATAGAATTAATAGAGTATTCATACCAATAAGGTGCATCTTCTTTTTCGGAAGCCTATCTCAAAAGAACCTCCAAGTTAAGTGTGCTTGGCTTGGAGCAATTTGGGATGGGTGACCGACCGAGAACTTTTCTCGGGTGCGCATGAGTGAGGACAAAGTGTGCACAAAAGACCAGTGTTGGTCTGTGGGGACAATATATGACCCTAGCGAGCTGCCAGGAGTAAGTATCGACGGTCCAGGGATTGGACGGGGGGTTACATGATAGTCGTTCAACATATCCGCTACCCCGGCATCAGCATCATAATCCTCGACTTGTTGTCTCACCACCTCCTCTCTCGTACGATGAGCTTCACCATGGAAGATCCATCGAGTATAGTCCGGCGTAAATCCATTCTTCCAAATATGTTCTACCATGGCCTTCTTAGATTTTCTTTTTCAGTTGGCACATTTGCTGCACGAGCATGCAACTAGGCTCGCTCCTTTAGCAGCTTTGCCAAATGCCCGTTCCACGAAAGCATCGATCTTTCTGATCCATTCAGAGGTGACATCATTCCTTCCTACACGACCCGTGTACATCCACTCACGGTCCTCCATACTCTAACATATATAACCGAATATAGTTTAGTATAAACATGTAATGCATGTATACTATGTTCTTACCTTCTAATAGGTGAGGATAGGTCCTAATCCCACCCGCGGTTGCATAGACGGGGTTAGTTTCCATGCTCTAGTCCGATCCGAGACAGGTTTTTGATAGCACCTCCCCGCTGTTCTCCGGATACACGTCTTGGCTGGGAGAGTGTACTGTCCGGAGAACAACAGGGAGGTGATGCCGAAACTCTGTCTCGGACCGAAGTAGAGCATGGAAACTAACACCATCTACGTAACCGTGGGTTGTCCAAAAAACGTGGACAATTCGAAACAGATACATTTGTGGATATGAAAAGATCTGCATATCTACATTGTATCTCTTTCGAACGGGAGACGCCTAACTGGTTTATGTGATCTACGACCATGATGCAGAAATAAAGGTTATACCTAGTGTGGCGGTGGAGTCAGGCTAGCGGGGCTATGACGGGTAGGTGCAGTGGCGACGCGAAGTGGTGCAAGCAGACCCGCAATGGCTAGGAAGACCTCTGCAAAAAATTAACAATCCTATCAACAAAACATTTTGGCAGCACCTCCCCTACACAGGGAGGTTTCCAAAACCTACAAATAAAACTAGCAGCACGATGGCTGACATTCACACATATTTTAACGACACCTTTACCGGCAATCATATATAATCGGCATCCATATCCACCATCACGTTATGCCGAATTGACACACATACTAAACTCACTAAACTCAATAAATTCACTAAACACGCATAATATAATATGAAACTCACTAAAGTCACTAAATTCACTAAACACATATAGTATAATATGAATCATTAAACTCACGAAATTCGTCGGGGCGGGGCGGGGTCGAAGACGAGGTGGTGTCGGGCCGGCGATGGTGGGCGTGGGCGATGGTGGGTGCGGACGGGGGTGGGCGCGGGCGGCGGCGCGACGGCGGTGGGCGAGGGCGAGGCGGCGCGGGCAGCAGTGGTGGGGCACGACAGCGGCACGCGAGTGAGAGTGAGTGAGGGTGCCGGCCAGTAATAGCTATGTAAACGTTCTTTACCGAGTGCCCACGATCTGGCACTCGACAAATATTTTTTAATTTAAAAATATACTTTAACGAGTGACCGTGATCTGGCACTCGACAAAGAGTTCGTCGAGTGCCCACTGACAAGCACTCGGCAAAGATTGTTTTAATATTTTTTTAAAAACATTGTCGAGCGTCCCCTGCCCGACACTTGGCAAAGTATTCTTTGCCGAGTGCCTTACTTGGACACTCGACAAGTATGTTTTTATTTTTTTTCTTTTTCTAACCAAATTTTTTGTGGTTTGTTCCTACACTATGTAGACTTACATGTTCCATTTTTTGGCACAATTATAAAAATGTTTGCTATAACTATTAGATTTTGTTTGTTTAATTGAATTTCCTCGAATAATTCAGATTCAAACTGCAAGTCACTCGAAAAATGGAAAATCGTGAATGCAAAAATGATATTCATGTTATTTAGCACAAGTTACGGCCGATTTCAGGAGCAGACAAGAATTTTTGAGCACCATGCTCATGAAACATGACCGTAAACTTACCATCCAGTTGTTTAAAAATTGTATAAAACATAAACAAAGTCAGAAAATCATGAAACATGTGCACATGTCATGATAACATATGTAGAGCCTACGATAAAAATTTGAGAATGTTTTGAGAAAGTTGTCACGCACTATGTGTAGAAACCTAAGTGTTCTACACATGAATTCTTAGAACTTCAATGTAGACCGGTTAGGTTTCTACATATAGTGTGTGATAACTTTTACGAAACATTCTCAAATTTTTATCATAGGCTCTACATATGATGTCATGACATGTGGACAAGTTTCATGATTTTCTGACTTTGTTTGTGTTTTATACAATTTTTAAACAACTGGATGGCAAGTTCACGGTCTTGTTTCATGAGCATGGTGCTCGAAAATTCTGGTCTGCTCCTGAAATTGGTCATAACTTGTGCTAAATAACATTAATATCATTTTTGCAGTCACGGTTTTCCATTTTTCGAGTGACTTGCGGTTCAAATCTGAATTATTCAAGGAAATTCAATTAAACGAACAAAATCTAATAGATATAGCAAACACTTTTATAATTGTGCCAAAATTGAACATTTAGGTCTACATAGTGTGGGAATAAACCACAAAAAGTTTGGTTAGAAAAAAGAATAAAAATATATTTCGCCGAGTGTCAAATAAAAACACTTGGTAACGCATGGTTTGACGAGTGTTAGTCGGACGACACTTGGCAAAGTACCTTCTTTGTCGAGTGTCAACACCTAGCACTCGGCAAAGATAACAGTCGTCAGCTATAGACGGCTGCTGACGGCCCTTTGCCAAGCGTCGTCGTTTGTCGAGTGTTTGGCTATACCGAGTGTGCAACTCTCGGTAAATGTGTTGAGCATCATTTGTAGCACTGAGCACGGTCGGACAGTCGGGCCCTAAGGTTCGGACGGTTCGGCCCACGGACGGTCCGCCCGTAGGCGCAGACAGTCCGTGAGTAGATCGAATCAGGCGGTTAAAACTTCTATCTCCCCGCGCGTTTAGCCCTCTAATCTCGCGCGAGCTGTTGGAGAACGACTAGGAACGAGTGTAGACCTCCCCCTTATATATTTGAAGGGGTACGGCCGATTAAACCCCAAACAATTGATCATTCAATCAATATATATCTAGTTCTTTATATTTTTTCCTAGGAATAGACAATAACCTAGATTCCTCTCTCTAATCTTCACCTCTCTCCGGCTCTAAGTCGTTTAGAGTTGTCTTGGGTGGCCTGTCGATCCCAATACACACCCTACGATCTCTCCTCCCCGATGGGGTCCCTCCCGGATGCGAGATCCCAGCGCAGTCGGCGAACTCCGCTGTCCCTGCGCACGCGTGGACCGTCTGGCTACCAGACGCAGACCATCCGCCTCGTCAGGCAAGAACTCTAGCCTCTGCGTCAGGTCGCGGATCGTCCAGCCACCAGGCGAGGACCGTCCGGCTCGTAAGGCAGGAACCCTAGCCTCTGCGCAGCCTCTGCACTAGGTTACGGATCGTCCGCGCCTCCGCAGATAGCATCACTGCTGATTCCCATCGTAGTGATTGGCGCCTGAATCGACGCCAACACAAACAATTTGCGACGTGTTTGGTTCGATGTAATGTAACGGTATAGGATTCCTTCGGGTATCAGATAACGTTACATGTGTTTGTTTTGGGTTCTATTGAAATCACATACATTGGAATCGGATACCGTGGTATACAAAACTCAAACCCTCCAACCCTATCCGGAATCAATCGTCCGGGTTGGCACCAGTGCCACGCCGCCACCAGGCCAGTGTCGGATTCAGCTGAAAGCTCTCCTCCTCCTCCTCCTCGGACGCCAGTGCCGCGCCGCCACCAGGCTAGTGCCGCGCCAGTGCCGGATTCAGCTGAAAGCTCTCCTCCTCCTTGGACGCTAGTGCCGCGCCGCCACCAGGCCTCCCTCCTCGAACGCCAGCAGCGGGCGCCAAGTCTTCGCCGCCGTCCAGGTAACAAATCTCCCAAATCTCGAACTAGTGGACTGTGCGATAGACTGCTCGTCGGAGTTCTAGATCCAAGGGTGACTCGCCTGTGCTCCCCTTCCCAACCACATACCACATCCTAGCAGGCTCCCTCGCCAAGAATGGTAGCTCTTGGCCCTGATCTGTCGCTTGTCGATCTGTCGCTTCTGCCGCTTCTCAATCTGAGACGGGCGACCGTCAGGGCCTTGGCCCTGATCTCATGCTCCAGCCACCTGAAGTGTAGACTTGTGTGGATTGGTCTCTGCCGGATTGCATGGATTGGTCTCTGCCGGATTGTAGACTTGTGTGGCACCATTATAGACTAGTTTTAAATTCCGCTTGTGGAATCATCACAATTTTTAATGTGGAACTATGCCCTCGAGCATTGCATTTCAAGGCATATGTGGCTCCCCTGAAGTGTGAGTAAGCATTTTCTGTGCATCACATGTGCTATTATTATTGGTTTAATGACCGTCTTGTTTTTTTTGGGGTACAAAACTGTTGCAGTTGTAACATTACAGCCCTGCCGCTCTATATGTAAACTTGTTGTGTAGAGAACAGACCAATCAAAACTAAACCATCTCTGTAGTAATAGAAAGAAAAGGGCACAAATCTTGGTTGTACACTAACAGGCATCTCCATCTCTTCAAGAGATGATGTCGTCCATTTAATCATAGGTTAGTTGTTAGGATTAGGCAGTTTCATATGTCACCAAAGGGGCATGTCTGTTCAACACACTCCTTTACACACACACACACACGAGATAATGGAATTTAAGAAGTGCCATTTGAATTTCAGAAACAGAACCAGCAGTGAATTTAAGAAGGGGCTTGGTGCTTATAATTCGTTGACCTCCAGATTTATCCTCAAGAACTCGACGAAGGAATATGGCATTTAGGGCTATCTTGAGTTCTCTCCTTGTCACGTACTATTATGTTTGGTTGCTCATGGGATTAGCATATAGAAGAAAATGTCTGAGAATAGAAAGAAGGTTAAGAAATAGAGAGCGTAGGATGGAGAATTTAAATGGACTCATTCGTGAGAGTGATAGAAAATGTATTAGTGAGCTACGTATGGATAGAAGAACTTTCTTTATTTTGTGTGAGATGCTTAGAGATGTTGGTGGGCTAAAGGCCACACGCAATATGACCCTAGAGGAGATAGTGGCTCATTTTTTGTATACGTTGGCTCATCATTTGAAGAATCGAACAATTGGAAGGTTTTTCTTTCGAAGCGGCGAGACGGTTAGTAGGCAGTTCAACTTATGCCTTCTAGCTGTTCTAAAGTTGCAACATTTGCTTCTTAAGACTCCTGACCCAATTCCAGAGAATAGCACAGATAATACTTGGAAAAACTTTAAGGTAAATACATAAAACTTTAAGGTTTTTCTTCAACTATAAATAGACGCATTGAAGTGATATTTCTTTTATGACATATTTGTAGAATTGTTTGGGTGCATTAGACGGAACCGCTATCAAGGTAACTGTGCCAACACATCTAAAAGGAAGATATAGGGTGATATTTCTTTTACAATCTGTTGCTCCGTTTACAATCTGCTGCTCCGTTTACAGTACAATACATTACTTTTCTGCTCCGTTTACAGTACAGTACAATCTGCTCTGTTTACAATCTGCTCTGTTTACAATCTGCTCCCCAGTTATAATCTAGTAATGCACGCGTGACCGACCCCTTCAGTTCTATTTTAATATTGCAACCTCCCATGAAACAGAACCACCAAAGCAGTAATCTTGAGCAGCGGTAGCAGTAATTTTATTTTGGGTCTGAGGGAGTAATACAAATACTTTTGTTGGATTCAGTGACAAGATGCATCCGTATAATAGTAATTCAGCCAAACAAACCATTTTTGGAGAATGTAGTTAACTGACGTGCTGTTCCTGACAACATTATCCTAAAAACACTAATTTGTTATATTACATGCTTTGTTAACTGACGTGCTGTTCCTAGTCACTGACATGCTGTTCCTAGTCAATTCCATGGTAAGCGTTAAGAACTGATGTGTTGTTACTGTACCTCAGCCTAGTTATCTTCTGTTTTTCTTCATTCAGTTCTTAGTGAGATTTTTTTACATGGTAAACTGATGCTTTATTCAGTTCCATGGTAAACTGATGCTTTATTCAGTTCTTAGTGAGATTTTTTTACAACCCTTGCTTTCATTTTTTGTTCTTTGGTTCCTTACAGCCCTTCAATGTCTTGGAAGTATGCTATATCTGTCAGCGTCACATTATCGTCAGTAGTAAACCAAACAACTGGTGTTTAGTGTTGCTGCATAGCAATCTTTTCTTGTATCTGCTGCTGATGACGTGTCTTTGTTTTTTCACAGAATAATCCAGATACAAAAAGGGTTGTATGGAGTCTCCTTTCCTTACTATGATGAACTCTCAATGGTATATTCCAAGGACATGGCCACAAGTGAAGGTGCGGAAGACATGACAGATGCTGTTAAAAACTTGGAAGAAGAGTTAGTTTGTGTAAATGCTAATGATGACACCGAGGCGTTCTGTTGACTCAACATCATCTAGCTCCAAAAAACGGAAGAAAGAGTGGAAAGGAATGAAGACCGCATCAAGTGACCCGCTTCTTGACGTGTTCAATGAAGTGAGTGGTGATCTGAAGGTTGCCACCATGTCAATTGGAAAAATAGCGCAAGCTATGGATCGTGAGGCATCCAACCAAGAGAAGGCAAGGGATGAGGATCCACAACAAAAGCTAAGAGAGAAGGCGATCAATGAGGTCCGAAGACTTGAATTTACTGGCTCAGAAGTTATCAAAGCAGCTGCTGTGTTTGTCAGGATGCCAGATCAAATGGGGATGTTGTTTGCACTTCCAGAACCACTAAGGAGGGAATACATTGTCGACATGCTACGTGGTAACTAGAATTTTGTTTGTAGAAATGTACATGGCTAGTTTTGATATTGGTTTAATTCACTAATTGTTTAATTTTTGCTAGATGAAGCAGCAAGGAGAGAGAGAGAGAGGTCGAAGTGAAGGTGCTAGTCTTGCTGTGGAATGATGGAGCTTTGAAAGTTGTTGGTTTAGTTGGTCTCAAACTTTTTAGCTTTAGTGTTCTTCATATGTTGCTGTTGAATGATGGTAAAAACTGAAACTTTATGATGTTAAATGTGGTTGAATGTTCATGAATGGTATTGAATGTGGCATTGTATCTATCGGCAGCTTTCAATGTGGTTTGTTGAATGTTAGCTCTCAATGTGGTAAAAGCTGAATTTTTATGAGTTTTGTATGTTGTTGAATGTTCGCGATGGGAATGATGGTAAATACTGAATTTTTATGTTTACAAATAATGTTGAATGATTTCTTATATTAAAAGTGTATTGGAATCAAAAAAATGTTACAAAACTCAAATTTTTAATTTCATTACGTTACATTGGTTTCCAAAACAAACAGTGTATTGGAATCAAAAAGTATTACAAAGCTTAACCAAACAAAGCATGTAATGGTATTCATTGATTTAAAATCCACCGCTTTTTAACTTCCATTGCGATACCATTACACATGGTAAACCAAACACCACATTGGTTAGTCCCATTGATTGCACTATCACCAAATCAATTGATCATTTGACTTCTTAGAGCCACGCGCGCTACACCTCCACACACACATGCATGCATATTAATTGAATACAATACGCATGCATTGGGAGTTTAAGTTTTCCATAGATTCAGGACTTTAAAGATAGGATTCTTGGGCATGCAGGATGCACACAAAATCAGCACTTTTCTTTCTTCCTTTTGGCTAGTTACCTTCAATTTTTGTCTCAAAACCAGCATTGAAACATAGGCTACCCCAATAACTAGATAAATACCCTATATATTATACTACCTCCGTCCTCGAATATTTTTGAACTAAAACATGACAGATAAAAAAAGAACGGAGCGAATAACATTATTAAGCTGCAAGCAGAAACACCAAAAGCGCTTGCCACCGCGTTACTGTTTTCCCATGTCAACAGCTGACAGCAACTTCCTGCACCTTAGCGACAAGGTTTCCCAGCTCCGTCACTCCAGCCTCCTGCGATTTCTGCAACAGACACACAGCTTCGAATTACATATATAGAGAAGAAGTCGCTTGGCTTCTTTCTGTGTTTCTCTAGAAAAAGAAAACAATTGGATTTCTACTAGGCTGCATTGACAGACAAAGTATGTCAGCACAGTTCAGTCAAATTTACTACCAACAACCACCGAATTCATCCTAACATAAAGCAACCCAATGGCATATTGGCATGTGATGCAACGCCACGGAGTATTTGCTTGTAAGTTGCCGACGCATAATAATGAAATTCAAAGAGTGAAAATGCTCTCATCTAGGTCCTTCAATTTTTCATGTGGTTCGTTCAGAGTGGGAACTTAGAGGGTGTTTGAACGCGCTAGAGCTAATAGTTACTTGGCTATAAAAAAACTAGTAAAATTAGCTAGCTAACAAATAAATAGCTAACTATTAACTAATTTACTAAAAATAGCTAATAGTTGAACCATTAGCGAGGGTGTTTGGATGTCTCCAATTAATTTTAGCCACTAACTATTAGCTCTAGTGCATTCAAACAACTCCTTAGTACATGACTGAGCTAGAGTGAACTTAGAATGACCTACTTGAGAAGTTTAATGGACCTAGATGAGCCTACATGGAAAGCTGAAGAACTCACTGTGCATTTTACTCAAATTCAAATATTACTATGATGGTTATACAAGAATATGCAAAACAAACATAGTTCGGTTTTCTTGGGAAGTACTTCAGTGTACATATAATATACAGGATAATGACCCTGTAATATGCACAACAAAAACATTTTTGTTTTATTTCATAAAAAACACTTCAATAATAAGTCATTGGAGTTCACGAATTTATAACTAGATCATTACCATTCATTATCAAGAATATTAGCATACAAACTATTAGACAGGGACCCAACCACCTAATCCTGTATCAGCCTAGAAACCCTTGCTGTTCTCACGGACAGAGTTGTCCCAACAAGAAAAATCAAACCTTAATACTAAGTTGATTCAAATATAGATTGTTCTAGAGCAAACGAGCGTACCACCCCCAGATCCAATTATTGAATGGTGGTTTTCCCTTTTACTTTGATTTTTTTTTGGCCATTGCATAGGTTCTACGCCCATGTAATAAAAAAATAGAAGGGAAAAGAGAGGAATGACAAATAGATAAAAAATTATCCAAGAACACCAGTAATAAAAATTAAAACTTTCAGGTTAATCCATCAGTACAGATCAAAGGCACGTTGTCAGGCTAAGAGGTCCACAGAACTATAGGACAGTACAGCATACGGCATATTACAAGGGATTCTAGTGAATTTAACTCCTCGAGACACCAATCACATGCCTACCTGCCATTAACGTATATTGTCAATCCAACCACCAAACTCGAAATATGGTAAGCACAATATCTACCCACTTTAAAGGGGAGTCAAATACTTCATCTAATTTACCCCATAAAATGTCCTAGAATACTAGGATACCTTATACTTTGGGACAGAGGTAGTATAGGATCAGCACTAAATTTTACTATAACAGTATATTACCTCCACAATTGACATCATACAGACAGAAATAAAGGCTTATAGCATAAGGTAGCTCAAAAGTAATGGAGAGCCCATTGCGGGAGACTCATACCTGAATCGAGGGTAACTCAAAACAGACATAATTCCAGTAATCTACTAACTTGTGATCTTTTGGAACCACTTCGTTTGCCCTTCCAGCACAGAAGATTGCGTAAGCATCAGCAGCATACCTAGAGTAAGAGGCAACATTCGAATAATAATTCAAGAGGGCAAAAAAACAGCATTCAACGAATATTCCATATACAGAGTTTTTTTTTTTTGGGGGGGGGGGGGGGGGGGGGGGGGGGGCTACTCACTTGCCAACACCACAAAGCTCAGTGATATAGGTCCATTCTTCTCCAACGTAAGCCTTAGAGAATTTCTGAATTCTGTTTGTTTTCACACGCTGCAGTCCAAGAGGTGCTAGATACTCTGCCATCTTTTCGGGATCAGCTGTATATGCAGTCTGAGCATCAGGATAGCGCTTGAAGAAGCCCTTCACTTTCTTCCTGACCTGTAGCAGTAACCAGTAAACAAAGAAAATTCAATCCTTGAATCCAAAGAATGAAATGTTCCACCAAAGCAACAGCAAATAGGGGAATAGCCTTGGTAATAATAAATTCAAATGTGAAACACCTAGCTGAATTAGCATTGCAATAAAAACACACTATATAAGTAATTTATGAGCTAGCATAAACCATCAGGGTAATAAATAGTATTCATAAAAATAAACAAATGTGAAACACCTATCTGAGTCAGTGTTAGTGTGTTACACTTAAAATGCATAATAAACTAGCCTGTTCTGGGCTGCAGTATAATCCATAAAGGATTTGACCCAAACATGCATATGTTGCGTATCTATAACAAGTGGTCCGCTATTCAAATTTGTTTGTGGATCCTATGTGCACTGTGGAAACATATAATCGATCATCTCGTATCAAAGAAAGTAGGCACAGACAACCATTATTAAACCTTGTTCGTCAATCCTATGCGCACTGTGGAAACATATAATTGATCATCTGATATCAAAGAAAGTAGGCGCAGACAACCATTTTAAAGCACTCATTTATCATGGAAACAAAAAGTGAAGTCTCTTTCTCTTTGACAAGCATGAAAAGTGTTCTGATGAATCAAGCCACTGACTATGAATCTAAATAACTGTTTGGTCAAGTAACATTTACAGAGATGACACAAAGTAGAAAGAATTGAAGTGTCACCTGTTTTCCCTGTGTTAAGTTGAGGAGCATGCATATTACGATGACCTTCCAGGGGTCAGAAGCATACTTCTCCTGCAATAGCTTATGGGGGGAGCGTGGTGGGGGCACCAGCTGATCCAGCGGCAGGCGGCGGTATTTATCTGACCACTTCTCGGCAGGACTAAGTAATATCGGTGGTTTCCTCGGCTTTTTCTCCATTGTCGTTTTCTCCTCAGGTTTTTTCTTTCCCTTGACCCTTACACCTTCTTGTGAACTTGAGATTGATGCTGAGGCTGGGCATGCTTGCTTGGTGTTCAAGGTTGTTGTCCGGGCAGCCTTGGAGACCTCTTTTGCAGTAAGCAGAGAAGACCCAGATGACGGGTGGCCTCGAGGAGGCAGCCTCGCTGTGCGACCAGTGGTACTAGGAAGTGGCGAACCATTCCCATCTTGCCGGCGCTCAGGTTTGTAGGCGAATTGGGCAAAAAATGCACCAAAAGGTGAACAATAATTGGGGTCCTGATCAATGAAATCGGGATTAGCTATGGGAGGGAAAAAGCCTTGGGGCAGTGTCTGCTGCTTCTTCAAAACCTTGGAATTCTTGCTGCGGTTGATCCTCTTGACACACTGTCTGCCCATGACGCCACCAGCAGCAGCTTCTTCCCCTGCCCTTGAATAGACATCATTGAGAAATGGTGTTTCGCCAGATTGCTCCTGCTCCACCTTCCGCCGCCTATGTTTCTTCCTTACCGTCGCACCCTCTGTCATCACCTTCTTTTCCATCTGCGTGATTTGTGCCACAGCAGCAGTGGGCACCGATGGTATAATCATTGCAGCCTCCCTATCCTTCCTTTTCTTGTGCCTCTTTTCTACCTTCGGCACAGGGTCCTCAATTAATGGAGCTGCCGGCAGCGCCTCCTGATTCTCCCTCTTGCGCTCCTTATCCTGCATCACTGTCGCTGCTGTCATCGCCGAGGTTAGGGTTTCGGGAGCGACTGGGACTGAGGAAGCAGACATGGATTCCAGTATTGCCAAATGTCGGGGAGACTCCCTCGCTGCCATCTCCCTTGTCATCTTCTTCTCAGGCTTTTCTTTCCCTTCGATCCTTGCCTCTTCTTGTGAATCTGAGGTTGATTCTGAGGCTGGGCATGGTTGCTTGGTGTTCAAGGTTGTTGTCCGGGCAGCCTTGGAGACCTCTTTTGCAGTAAGCAGAGAAGACCCAGATAACGGGTGGCCTCGAGGAGGCAGCCTCGCTGTGCGACCAGTGGTACTAGGAAGTGGCGAACCATTCCCATCTTGCCGGCGCTCAGGTTTGTAGGCGAATTGGGCAAAAAATGCACCAAAAGGAGAACAATAATTGGGGTCCTGATCAATGAAATCGGGATTGGCTATGGGAGGGAAAAAGCCTTGGGGCAGTGTCTGCTGCTTCTTCAAAACCTTGGAATTCTTGCTGCGGTCGATCCTCTTGACACACTGACTGCCCATGACGCCACCAGCAGCAGCTTCTTCCCCTGCCTTTGAATAGACATCATTGAGAAATGGTGTTTGGCCAGATTGCTCCTGCTTCACCTTCTGCCGCCTATGTTTCTTCCTTACCGTCGCACCCTCTGTCATCACCTTGTTTTCCATCTGCGTGATTTGTGCCACTTTTCTTTTCTTGTGCCTCTTTTCTACCTTCGGCACAGGGTCCTCAATTAATGGAGCTGCCGGCAGTGCCTCCTGATTCTCCCTCTTGCACTCCTTATCCTGCATCACTGTCGCTGCTGTCATCGCCGCCGAGGTTGGGGTTTCGGGAGCGACTGGGACTGAGGAAGCAGACATGGATTCCAGTATTGCCAAATGTCGGGTAGACTCCCTCACTGCCATCTCCCTTGTCATCTTCTTCTCAGGCTTTTCTTTCCCTTCGATCCTTGCCTCTTCTTGTGAATCTGAGGTTGATTCTGAGGCTGGGCATGGTTGCTTGGTGTTTGAGGTTGCTGTCCAGGCAGCCTTGGAGGTCTCTTTTCCAGTGAGTAGAGAAGACCCAGATGATGGGTGGCCTCGAGGAGGCAGCCTCGCTGGGCGATCAGCGATATTAGCAGGTTTGTAGGCGAATTGGGCAAAGAATGCACCAAAAGGTGAGGAATAATTGGGGTCCTGATCAATGGAATTGGGATTGGCCATGGGAGGGAAAAAACCTTGGGGCAGTGTCTGCTGCGTCTTCAAAACCCGGGAGTTCTTGCTTTTGCTCCTCTTGACACACTGAGTGACCATGACGCCAACGCCACCACCATCAGTAGCTTCTTCCCCTCCCTGTGGATGGACATCAATTGAAAATGGTGGCTCGCCGGATTGCTCCTGCCCCGCCTTCGGCCGCCTCTGCTTCTTCCTCACCGTCGCCCCCTCAGCCATCATCTTGGCTTCCATCCGCAAGTTTTGGGCCGCATCAGGAGTCGGCGGCGATGGAACCACCAGTGCGGCGTCCCCGTGCTTCCTTTTCTTACGCTGCTTTTCCTCCTTCCACACGGGCTCCTCCATTAACGGAGATGCCGGTGGCACCACCTGATTCTTCCTCTCGCGCTCCTTAACCAGCCTCACTGCCGCCGCTGCCATCACCGCCGAGGCTAGGGTTTCGGGAGCGACTGGTAGCGGCGACTCGGACTTAGATTCCGGGTTTCCCAGAGGTCGGGGAGACTCCCTCACCGCCGCTGAGGTTAGGGTTTCGGGAGCGACTGGAATTGTTGACTTGGGCTTGGACTCCGGGGTTGCCGGAGGTGGAGGAGGCTCCGAGGATGCCGCTATAGCCTCCACCTGCTCCCTGTGCTTTTTCCTCCTCCGCCGCTTCTTCTGATGCGACGCATCCAATTCCTCTGCCGGCGGCAGTGCCGACATAGTGCACTCCGGCGAAAAGAACTGGACAAGAGAGATCGAGATGGGGACCGCCTCAGCGATCGCCACCGGGCCGGCGGCGGGATTGGTAGATGGAAGCCAAGCGATCGACATAGTGTGGTCTCTCTCTCCTTTCTACCATCCACTCCAGAATTGGGAAGTGAACGAATGTGGGTCCGAACGCAGTGAAAATGGAGGAATAGATAGATGGAAGCCAAGCGGCCAAGGCAAGGACAGCCACAATTATTTTTCGCGGGAAACTCCCTGATGTTGCCGCCAAAATACACACACCGTAATACAAATAGACTAGATGGGAAAAAAATAGTACATGGGAAATATTTCTTTCGCACCACTAAATACAAACAGTTGCCATTTTTTCGTGCAAAGACGGACGACGATACACTCTCTCTCTCTCTCTCTCTTCTGTGCAAACTAGTGGAAGTGCACGCGTGACTCGCGCGTGTGAACAAAAAATAACACATCCCCGTGTACTATAATAATATTATTCAACTATAAATGAGTCATTATTATATATTAATATAATTATTTGTATGATTTTTTATTTGAATTTAAAGTTAGATAGGCAGACCTTTATGAACAATTTCTAAAAGATGTTGCCACATAATCTCAAAAATAATCTCGTTCAAAAAATATATGCCTTTTTCTGATGTATTTGTGGTAGAATCATAAGGGCTTGTTTAGTTAAAAGTGGATTGAATAAGATTAAAGAAGATTGAATCTCTTATTAGCCAAATTTAAATAGAAAGTGATTTAATCTTCTTCAACCTACTCCAATCCCATGCAACCGAACAAGACCACCTAGACCTCGACAATCTCATCCACTGCCACAGGTCGGTCATGTCACGAGATGGCAAGGACGACGACATAGAGCTAGAGTCGATGATCGGGCAGGTGGAGAATAGGGGCGTGGAGATGTGGACTTCAATAGGAGGACAACGACATCTAGGTGGTTGCGTCGGACCATTTAGATAAGTTCCGCACTCGTGTCAGAATCACAGAGGACGGTGACTAGGTGGTGTGCGGCTGCGTCTAGTCGTCCATCAAAGTTTATGTGTTTCTGCTATTTAATGACTATCGTACGATTTAAAAAGGTTAAATCTAATGACTGTGATGATAAAAGAATACTGGATCTTTTATATCCTTTAATTACCAACGGGGAGACAATAGGTCTTTCAAGTTTCTTTGTTTTTGGCGCTTGATGCCAAAGGGGGGGAAAGTATTAGGCCCAAATCAAAAGGATCGCACCACCCACCATCCCATTTTCAAACATTCAAAATTTCAATTGGTATTTCATTTAGTTTCAAAATCTCAAGTTGCGTAATTTCATCTGATATCTGCCTCAAGAATGGAAATCATTTCAAAACCCTCTTGACAGTTAAGGGGAGAATCTTCGATGGGAGCTTTTATTTAGTCAAAGGAAAAGCATTTGAAACAGGAGGAGGAATTTCAAATATTTAAAATGCTTCTTGAAATCATATTCTTATACATTTTGCTATTTGCAAAAGAATTTGAAAAAGAGTTTTCTAAAAAATTTGCAAAAACAAGCAGGTGGTGCAAATGTGGTCCAAAATGTTAAATAGAACAAAGCAATCATGTTTATTCTTAGACTTATGTAGATAGTCTTTCAATTGGTCTAATTCTAAGTAACCTATGCACATCTATCATAATTGCAAACTAGTTATATCTCTACTATTTATATTTGCTTTGGTTTGTGTTGGCATCAATCACCAAAAAGGGAGAGATAGAAAGGGAAATGAGCTTAAAACATTTCCTATAATTAATTTTGGTGTTTGATGTCCGTCACAAACCACGTGGACTAATTAGTTTGCCAAGATGTCTTTTATCTCAGGTGCATAAGGTTCAACATAAGCCAAGAAAGAGATTAAGTTGGGGACTCAAATAAATTTGGAGCAAAGACTTGAAATGGTGCTACCAGTGGCACACCGGACACTGTCCGGTGTCGTAGGCCAAGCACCACTCGAATAGCACCACTCTTGGATTGCTTTCTCCTTCTCATTCTTAATTCTCTAAGTGCTTTGTAAAGCTAGCAAAAGGCACCTAAGTGTGTGGTGATCCTTGCGGGTTCTTAGTGACCCAAGTGATTAAGGACAAGCCTCGACCGGTCTGTGTGACCGATTGAGAGAGCGAAAGGGTTGGAATAGACCCGACCTTTGTGGACTCCTCAACAGGGACTAGGTTCTTAGGAACCGAACATCAGTAAACAAATCATCGTGTTCACTTGCATTGATCTTCACTTGATTTGTTACTCCTCATTCCTCTCTCTAAAGTTTCCTTGCTCATATTGATTTGAGTTTGCTCCCAAACGTTATCCGCATTGATTGAGCAACTCTAAGCAAGGAGAACTATCTTTCGAACTCCTATTTAATTCTAACGCTAACCCCGGCCTTAGTGCGTGTTTAAAGTTTGTAAATTTCAGGTTTCGCCTATTCACCCCCCTCTAGGCAACTTTCAACGGGGACAAGGACGCAAGCGCATGGGGGCAGCGGGAGCGGACCTCACGGCCATCGCAAGTTGCTCGCATAAGGACACGGGGCGCTGGTTCGGATTGGCGGGGACCTCGGTGGGATTCTCGGGGGGCGAGGGTGCGCGGGTGATGTTATGTTCGGTGGTGACGTCGGTGAGATTTTCGGGTTTGCAGGGTGCGCAAGCGCGGAGGGGTGCTCGCGTGGGCGGGGGCATGGTGATGCTGGTGTGGACGCCTATAGTGCGATCATATAGAGTAGTAGATATATATATATATTATCGAGTTTCCAAGGTTTTGTAGTTTTTGCAAATACTAAATTTTAGGTATTTAATTAATATTAGAGAGACTGAAATTCATATTTAATACTCGAAAAAACGTTTCGAAGGTTCCCGAAAAATTCTGGAAACATGATCAAGATAATTCGATATAGTTCGAAAACCTTGGCACTCATAAACACTATGCAACGACATGAATGCAACAATCAAAGCTTCTCCAGGATTTTATTTTACTATACTAAAAACTTATATATATAATAAAATTAATGTCCATTATCTAGAAAAAATAGAAGAAAAAGAAGTAAAGAAAAGGGTAACACCTGAATTTGGTGGATATTAGAAAAGAAATTTTATACCCCCAAATTCAGGGTGTTACAAATCTAACCCTCTTAACAGGAATCTCGCCCCGAGATTCAAGAAGAAGCTTGTAAGAAAGACAAGATTGGTTCATCTGTTGGTCGCAAGACCTTACAAACAAATCTGCCCACTGACAAGAGACTCAACACTCTCTCGGCTAGAGAAGTGTGATTGTTGTACTTAATGATATATCGATATCTAGCGTTTACTTATGAGTGTTGTAATGCCTCGCCATTAAGTGTTTAATTCCATATTGTGTAGATCATATTTGAAAGGGAATTAGGCTTACACCCATTTCCTAATTGATTTTGGTGGTTGAATTGCCCAACACAAATAATTGGACTAACTAGTTTGCTCTAGTCTATAAGTTTTACAGGTGCCAAAGGTTCACAATAAGCCAATAAAAAGACCAAGAAAGGGTTCAAACAAAGAGAGCAAAAGACATCCCGAAAGGCACCCTGGTCTGGCGCACCGGACTGTCCGGTGTGCCACCGGACAGTGTCCGGTGCACCAGGGCACTCGAGGCTAAACTCTTCACCTTCGAGAAATTCAGAGGGCGCTCCGCTATAAATTCACCGGACTGTCCGGTGAGTCACCGGACAGTGTCCGGTGTGCCAGCGGAGCAACGGCTACTTCACACGCAACGGTCGACTGCAACCGCATTCAATGCACTACAGTGCGCGCCAGAGTCAGAGCACGCGCAGTTGGCGCACCGGACAGTCTACACGACCTGTCTGGTGCACCACCGGACAGCCCAGAGGCCCCACAAGTCAGAACTCCAACGGTCGAACCCCAACGGTCTGCTAACGTGGCTGGCGCACCGGACAGTGTCCGGTGGCCAATCGGACTGTCCGGTGCGCCATGCGACAGCACATTTCCAACGGCCATTTTTGGTGGTTGGGGCTATAAATACCCCAACCACCCCACATTCAATGACATCTAAGTTTCTACACTTCTACACCTTACAAGAGCTATAGCATTCAATACAAGACACACCAAAGAGATCAAATCCTCTCCCAACTCCACACAAAAGCTTTAGTGATTAGAGAGAGAGATTTGTTGTGTTCATTTGAGCTCTTGCGCTTGGATCGCTTCTTTTCTTTCTCATTCTTCTTGAGACAAACTCATTTGTAATCAAGGCAAGAGACACCAATTGTGTGGTGGTCCTTGCGGGAACTTTGTGTTCCGATTGATTGAGAAGAGAAGCTCACTCGGTCTAAGTGACCGTTTGAGAGAGGGAAAGGGTTGAAAGAGACCCGGTCTTTGTGACCACCTCAACGGGGAATAGGTTTGCAAGAACCGAACCTCGGTAAAACAAATCATCATGTCTCGCTCTTTATTCGCTCACGATTTGTTTTGTGCCCTCTCTCTCGGACTCGTTTATATTTCTAACACTAACTCGGCTTGTAGTTGTGCTTAAGTTTGTAAATTTCAGATTCGCCCTATTCACCCCCCCGCTCTAGGCAACTTTCAATTGGTATCAGAGCCCGGTGCTTCATTAGAGCCTAACCGCTCGAAGTGATGTTGGGAGCATCCGCCAAGAGGGATCTCGGGACCGGCGACAAGTCCGCAAGCTCGGGAAGAACACACTCAAGGGAGTCCGCCCACAAGCACAAGGAGGAATCCTCTTCCTCCGTCAAGTCCCATCGGATGGGTGACAAGAAGAAGAAGATGAGAAAAGTGGTCTACTACGAGACCGACTCTTCGTCACCCTCCACCTCCGGCTCGGAATCGGCCTCCACTACTTTAAAGCGCCATGAGCGCAAGAAGTATAGTAAGATGCCCCTTCGCTATCCTCGCAATGCTAGACGTACTCCATTACTCTCTGTTCCATTAGGCAAACCACCTATGTTTGAAGGTGAAGATTATTCAATGTGGAGTGATAAAATGAGGCATCACCTAACCTCACTCCACAAAAGCATATGGGATATTGTTGAGTATGGAGTGCAGGTACCTAAGAAGGGAGACAAAGATTACGACGAGGAGGAGGTCGAACAAATCCAACACTTCAACTCCCAAGCCACAACTATACTCCTCGCCTCTCTAAGTCGAGAGGAGTATAATAAGGTGCAAGGGTTGAAGAGCGCAAAAGAGATTTGGGACGTGCTAAAAACCGCGCACGAAGGAGACGAGGTGACCAAGATCACCAAGCGGGAGACGATCGAGGGTGAGCTCGGTCGCTTCCGACTTCGCCAAGGGGAGGAGCCACAAGATATGTACAACCGGCTCAAAACCTTGGTGAACCAAGTGCGCAACCTCGGGAGCAAAAAATGGGATGACCACGAAATGGTTAAGGTTATTCTTAGATCACTTGTTTTCCTTAACCCTACTCAAGTTCAATTAATTCGTGGTAATCCTAGATATACACAAATGACTCCCGAGGAAGTAATAGGGAATTTTGTGAGCTTTGAGTTGATGATCAAAGGCTCAAAGAAAATCGCTGCGCTTGATGGCCCCTCCACGTCCGAAGCACAACTGGTCGCATTCAAGGCGACAGAAGAAAAGAAGGAAGAATATACATCAAGTAGAACACCCATCGACGCCTCCAAGCTCGACAATGAGGAAATGGCGCTCATCATCAAGAGCTTCCGCCAAATCCTCAAACAAAGGAGGGGGAAGGATTACAAGCCCCGCTCCAAGAAAGTATGCTACAAGTGTGGTAAGCCCGGTCATTTCATTGCTAAATGTCCATTATCTAGTGATAGTGACAGGGGCGACGGCAAGAAGGGGAGAAGAAAGGAGAAGAAGAGGTACTACAAGAAGAAGGGCGGCGATGCTCATGTTTGCCGGGAATGGGACTCCGACGAGAGCTCCACCGACTCCTCCTCCGACGAGGATGCCGCAAACATCGCCGTCACCAAGGGTCTTTTCTTCCCCAACGTCGGCCACAGGTGCCTCATGGCAAAGGACGGCAAAAGGAAGAAAGTAAAATCTAAATCCTCCACTAAATATGCAACCTCTAGTGATGAGGATAATTGTAGTGATGAGGAGGATAACTTATGTACCCTTAGGATGAACTCTTGGACACCCAAGAGGACTTCCTAATTAAGGAAAATAAGAAGCATGTTAAGGTTAAAAATGCTTACGCTCTAGTAGTAGAAAAATGTGAAAAACTATCTAGTGAGCTAAGCACTTGCCATGATACTATTGTCAACCTTAGAAATGAGAATGCTAAATTAATTGCTAAGGTTGATTCAAATGCTTGTATTGATTCAATTCCCAATCTTAGTGATGATAATGCTAACTTGCTTGTTAAGATTGAAAAGTTGAATGATTCACTTGCTAGCCTTAAGATTGAAAATGAAAAATTAATTGCTAAGGCTAAAGAATTAGATGTTTGCAATGTTACAATTTCCGATCTTAGAGATAACAATGATATCTTATGTGCTAAGATTGCTGAACTTAATTCTTGCAAACCCTCTACATCTACCACTGAGCATGTCACTATTTGCACTAGATGTAGAGATATTAACATTGATGCTATTCATAATCATATGGCTTTAATTAAGCAACAAAATGATCATATAGCAAAATTAAATGCTAAAATTGCCGAGCATGACTTAGAAAATGAAAAGTTTAAATTTGCTAGAAGCATGCTCTATAGTGGGAGACGCCCTGGCATCAAGGATGGCATTGGCTTCCAAAAGGGAGACAATGTCAAACTTAATGCCCCTCCTAAAAGATTGTCTAATTTTGTTAAGGGCAAGGCTCCCATGCCTCAGGACAACGAGGGTTACATTTTGTACCCTGCCGGTTATCCTGAGAGCAAAATTAGGAGAATTCATTCTAGGAAGTCTCACTCTAGCCCTAATCATGCGTTTATGTATAAGGGTGAGACATCTAGTTCTAGGCAATCAACCCATGCAAAATTGCCTAAGAAGAAAGCTCCTAAGGCATCAAATGATTCTAACATTTCATTTAAGACCTTTGATGCTTCCTATGTTTTAACTAACAAATCCGGCAAGGTAGTTGCCAAGTATGTTGGGGGCAAGCACAAGGGGTCAAAGACTTGTGTTTGGGTACCCAAAGTTCTTGTATCTAATGTTAAAGGACCCAAAACCATTTGGGTACCTAAAATCAAGAACTAAACTTGTTTTGTAGGTTTATGCATCCGGGGGCTCAAGTTGGATCATCGATAGCGGGTGCACAAACCATATGACAGGGGAGAAGAAAATGTTCTCCTCCTATGAGAAAAACCAAGATCCCCAAAGAGCGATCACATTCGGGGATGGAAACCAAGGTTTGGTCAAAGGATTGGGTAAAATTGCTATATCTCCTGACCATTCCATTTCCAATGTTTTTCTTGTAGATTCTTTAGATTACAACTTGCTTCCAGTTTCACAATTATGTAAAATGGGCTACAACTGTCTTTTTACAGATATAGGTGTTACTGCCTTTAGAAGAAGTGATGATTCAGTAGCATTTAAGGGAGTGTTAGAGGGTCAGCTATACTTGGTAGATTTTGATAGAGCTGAACTCGACACTTGCTTAATTGCTAAGACCAACATGGGCTGGCTCTGGCATCACCGACTAGCACATGTTGGAATGAAGAATCTTCATAAGCTTCTAAAGGGAGAACACATTTTGGGACTAACAAATGTTCATTTTGAGAAAGACAGGATTTGTAGTGCATGTTAGGGAGGGAAGCAAGTTGGTGTTCATCATCCTCACAAGAACAACATGACGACTGACAGGCCACTCGAGCTCCTACACATGGACCTATTCGGCCCGATAGCTTACATAAGCATCGGCGGAAGTAAGTACTGTCTAGTTATTGTGGATGATTATTCTCGCTTCACTTGGGTGTTATTTTTGCAGGAAAAATCTCATACCCAAGAGACCTTAAAGGGATTCTTGAGACAGGCTCAAAATGAGTTCGGCTTAAGGATCAAGAAAGTTAGAAGCGACAACGGGACGGAGTTCAAGAAATCACAAATCGAAGGCTTCCTTGAGGAGGAGGGCATCAAGCATGAGTTCTCTTCTCCCTACACCCCACAACAAAATGGTGTAGTGGAGAGGAAGAATAGAACTCTATTGGACATGGCAAGAACCATGCTTGATGAGTACAAGACTTCGGATCGGTTTTGGGCCGAGGCGGTCAACACCGCCTACTACGCCATCAACCGGTTGTATCTACACTGAATCCTCAAGAAGACATCATATGAACTCATAACCCGTAAAAAGCCCAATATTTCATATTTTAGAGTCTTTGGTAGCAAATGCTTTATTCTTGTTAAAAGAGGTAGAAAATCTAAATTTGCTCCTAAGACGGTAGAAGGCTTTTTACTAGGATATGATTCAAACACAAGGGCATATAGAGTCTTTAACAAGTCCTCAGGACTAGTTGAAGTTTCTTGTGACATTGTGTTTGATGAGACTAACGGCTCTCAAGTAGAGCAAGTTGATCTTGATGAGATAGGTGATGAAGAGGCTCCGTGCGTCGCGCTAAGGAACATGTCCATTGGGGATGTGTGTCCTAAGGAATCCAAAGAGCCTCCAAATGCACAAGATCAACCTTCCTCCTCCACACAAGCATCTCCACCAACCCAAAATGAGGATGAGGCTCAAGTTGATGAAGGAGAAGGTCAAAAAGATGAGCCACCTCTAGATGACGGCAATGATCAAAGAGGAGATGCAAATGATCAAGACAAGGAGGATGAAGAACCAAGACCGCCACACCCAAGAGTCCACCAAGCAATTCAACGAGATCACCCCGTCGACACCATCCTCGACGACATTCATAAGGGGGTAACCACTAGATCTCGTGTTGCACATTTTTGTGAGCATTACTCTTTTGTTTCCTCTATTGAGTCACACAGGGTAGAGGAAGCACTACAAGATTCGGATTGGGTGGTGGCGATGCAAGAGGAGCTCAACAACTTCACTAGGAACGAGGTATGGCATTTGGTTCCACGTCCTAATCAAAATGTTGTAGGAACCAAGTGGGTCTTCCGCAACAAGCAAGACGAGCATGGTGTGGTGACAAGGAACAAAGCCCGACTTGTGGCCAAGGGATATTCATAAGTCGAAGGTTTGGATTTCGGTGAAACCTATGCACCCGTAGCTAGGCTTAAGTCAATTCGTATATTACTTGCCTATGCTACTTACCATGGCTTTAAGCTTTACCAAATGGACGTGAAAAGTGCCTTCCTCAATGGACCAATCAAGGAAGAGGTCTATGTTGAGCAATCTCCCGGCTTTGAAGATAGTGAGTACCCTAACCATGTTTATAAACTCTCTAAGGTGCTTTATAGGCTCAAGCAAGCCCCGAGAGCATGGTATGAATGCCTAAGAGATTTCCTTATCACTAATGGCTTCAAAGTCGGAAAGGCCGATCCTACTCTATTTACCAAAACACTTGAAAATTATTTGTTTGTATGCCAAATTTATGTTGATGATATTATATTTGGGTCTACTAATGAATCTACATGTGCAGAATTTAGTAGGATCATGACACAAAAATTCGAGATGTCTATGATGGGGGAGTTGAAGTACTTCTTGGGATTTCAAGTGAAGCAACTCCAAGAGGGCACCTTCATTAGCCAAACGAAGTATATTCAAGACATTCTAAGTAAGTTTGGAATGAAGGATGCCAAGCCCATCAAGACACCCATGGGAACCAATGGGCATCTCGACCTCGACATAGGAGGTAAATCCGTCGATCAAAAGGTATATCGGTCGATGATAGGCTCTTTACTCTATTTATGTGCATCTCGACCGGATATTATGCTTTCCGTATGTATGTGTGCAAGATTCCAAGCCGACCCTAAGGAAGCTCACCTTACGGCCGTAAAACGAATCTTGAGATATTTAGTTCATACTCCTAAGTTTGGGCTTTGGTACCCTCGGGGATCCACGTTTGATTTAATTGGTTATTCGGATGCCGATTGGGCGGGGTGTAAGATTAATAGAAAGAACACATCGGGGACTTGCCAGTTCTTGGGAAGATCCTTGGTGTCTTGGGCTTCAAAGAAGCAAAATTTCGTAGCTCTTTCTACCGCCGAAGCCGAGTATATTGTCGCAGGTCATTGTTGCGCGCAATTGCTTTGGATGAGGCAAACCCTTAGGGACTACGGTTACAAATTAACCAAAGTTCCTCTTCTATGTGATAATGAGAGTGCAATCCGCATGGCAGATAATCCCGTTGAGCATAGCCGCACTAAACACATAGCCATTCGGTATCATTTCTTAAGGGATCACCAACAAAAGGGAGATATCGAGATTGCATATATTAACACTATGGAACAATTAACCGATATCTTTACCAAGCCACTAGATGAACAAACTTTTAACAAACTTAGGCATGAGCTAAATATTCTTGATTCTAGGAATTTCTTTTGATGTCTTGCATACATAGCTCATAAGTATACCTTTGATCATGTCTCTTTTATATGCTATGACTAATGTGTTTTCAAGTATATTTCAAACCAAGTCATAGGTGTATTGAAAGGGAATTGGAGTCTTTGGCGAAAACAAAGGCTTCCACTCCACTCCATAACTCATCCTTCGCCGTCGCTCCGAGCAACTCTCCAACTTTGGTATAATCTTCACTCATATTTTATTTGCCAAAGGGGAGAAAGTAGTTAGAAAAGGGCTTATATTTTACTCAAAGTATCCGTTTTTGGCGATTCATGTCAAAGGGGGAGAAAGTATTAGCCCAAAGCAAAAGGACCGCACCACCACCCTTATTTTAAAGAGTTTTTCAAATTGGTATCTTATTGTGTTCAAAAGGGGAAGAAAATAGCACCTTCAAAAATTTAGTATCTTAAAACCCTCCTGAACACTAAGAGGAGGAATTTATTGAGGGGGAGTTTTGTTCTAGTCAAAGGAAAAGCATTTGAAACAGGGGGAGAAATCTTCAAATCTTGAAAATGCTTATCAAAATCTTATTCATTTACCTTTGACTATTTGCAAAAGGACTTTGAAAAGAATTTACAAAAGAATTTGCAAAAACAAAACATGTGGTGCAAGTGTGGTCCAAATGATAAAAATATAAAGAAACAATCCATGCATATCTTATGAGAATTTATATTGGCTCAATTCTAAGTAACCTTTGCACTTACATTATGCAAACTAGTTCAATTATGCACTTCTATACTTGCTTTGGTTTGTGTTGGCATCAATCACCAAAAAGGGGGAGATTGAAAGGGAATTAGGCTTACACCCATTTCCTAATTGATTTTGGTGGTTGAATTGCCCAACACAAATAATTGGACTAACTAGTTTGCTCTAGTCTATAAGTTTTACAGGTGTCAAAGGTTCACAATAAGCCAATAAAAAGACCAAGAAAGGGTTCAAACAAAGAGAGCAAAAGACATCCCGAAAGGCACCCTGGTCTGGCGCACCGGACAGTGTCCGGTGCACCAGGGCACTCGAGGCTAAACTTTTCACCTTTGGGAAATTCAGAGGGCGCTCTGCTATAAATTCACCGGACTGTCCGGTGTGCCAGCGGAGCAACGACTACTTCGCGCGCAACGGTCGACTGCAACCGCATTCAATGCGCTACAGTGCGCGCCAGAGTCAGAGCACACGCAGTTGGCGCACCGGACAGTCTACAGGACCTGTCCGGTGCACCACCGGACAGCCCAGAGGCCCCACAAGTCAGAACTCCAACGGTCGAACCCCAATGGTCTGCTGACGTGGCTACGCACCGGACAGTGTCCGGTGGTGCACCGGACTGTCCGGTGCGCCATGCGACAACACATTTCCAACGGCCATTTTTGGTGGTTGGGGCTATAAATACCCCAACCACCCCACATTCAATGGCATCCAAGTTTCTACACTTCTACACCTTACAAGAGCTATAGCATTCAATACAAGACACACCAAAGAGATCAAATCCTCTCCCAACTCCACACAAAAACTTTAGTGATTAGAGAGAGAGATTTGTTGTGTTCATTTGAGCTCTTGCGCTTGGATCACTTCTTTTCTTTCTCATTCTTCTTGAGACAAACTCATTTGTAATCGAGGCAAGAGACACCAATTGTGTGGTGGTCCTTGCGGGAACTTTGTGTTCCGATTGATTGAGAAGAGAAGCTCACTCGGTCTAAGTGACCGTTTGAGAGAGGGAAAGGGTTGAAAGAGACCCGGTCTTTGTGACCACCTCAACGGGGAGTAGGTTTGCAAGAACCGAACCTTGGTAAAACAAATCATCGTGTCTCGCTCTTTATTCACTCATGATTTGTTTTGTGCCCTCTCTCTCGGACTCGTTTATATTTCTAACGCTAACTCGGCTTGTAGTTGTGCTTAAGTTTGTAAATTTCAGATTCGCCCTATTCACCCCCCCTCTAGGCGACTTTCAATATTGTCTTATGCCATTCCTCATTATGTTCATTCACATGCATCACACATCTCATTAGATACGCTAGCTAAGAATCATGCGAAATGAAGGACATGGATTAGAGCAAACCAAAAGACGATATTGGCATATCAACCTGAAGATGGATGGACTGATCGAGGGCCAGAATATTTGATGCTCGCCAAGCAGATATCGTCTAATAATCATTAACTTAGTATGAGAATTCAGACAAGCCTTATGCATTTAACCATTTCCTTGATGTTTGCAAATTTTATATCACTTACTTGATATTGTTGCATTAAGTAATAGAGTTTGTGTGATTAACCAAATTGTTGCATTTCCAATCTGGATTAAATTGATATCATCCTTGATTCCTATTTTTCTCAAAATTTAGTTATGCTTAACTCTGCGGTGATGGTTGCATCATTTGAGTAGGGTACCTCTCTTAGGTACAAAGTTTGGAACACGGAATATGAAATGGCTAATTAATATGAGACCGGGCGGGTAAATTGCATCGAAATGTAGTATCGGTTTCCGCATGTATCGATTAAGGATTGTTCGATGTAGGCCTGTTGTGGTTGAGACTTGCAACTAGCCACATGCTTCGGTAAGCCTAACTCCAACTATTCCATTATGTGAAAAGACAATCGCACACTGGGCGAGGGAGATGGTGGGAGTGGTAGATACCCATCATGTGACCGTCCAGGATAGTGTAGGAACTGTGGGAGTGTCGTGCTCCCCGGTAGCACGGACGACTCACGTTTTGGAGGATCTGAGAGATGCATTGACATAGGCAAGGGTCAAGTGCTACATATGTCGTGTGGTTAGGGATCCCTAGCTGTGTATAATCGGCTCGAATTGTTGTTGCTCCTAAGTTATGGAGTCTCGACCCTCCAACCACTCATCGTAGTTAAAAAGAGAAATGAAACCTGGTGAAATGAGGTTGGTACTTTGATAATTGTTTGATCTAGAATAGGCTAATATAGATTCAGGTTATACTTATTTTGACAAGTTAAAATGATGGCTTAAGGATTCACTATTAGTAAGCTTTTATGCTAAAGAGTCCTTGATTCTTGATTAACCTTACCTTGAGTCCCCAAAGCTAGCATATCCTTGGAGTCTTTTCTTTTAATCGGGTAAGGTCCTGTTTGTTACGGATTATAATCTCTCGCGATTATATAATCCAGCGCAAATAATCCAGCAGATAAACAAACACCTAGATTGTATGTTCAGATTATATAATCTAAAGCCCAGATTATGATAATCTCATAATCTCCTAAAGAGTAGCTTATTTGAGATTATTTTTGGCAAAAGGCTCAGTACTCATGGTTATGTAAATAGAAATTATAATATATGTCATCCTTTTTTTCACCTCAAATAAACAAACAAAGGTGCTGTTGTCTTTGTGAATAATCTACATTTGTATAATCTAGACTACCAAACTGCTACATATAGATTATAATCTGTCTAGATTATAATTTAGATTATATAATTTAGATTATAATCCAGATTATATAATCTATAAGCTAAAACAAACATGCCCTAAGTCTTGTGGAGTACTTGTGTACTCAGGGTTTTATCCCACCATGTTGTTGCAGGTGATGGACTTGTTCTGCTGTGGATAGTAGCTAATTATCAGTGGGCTCGACCTTCTTATATAAGTATCCATTTTGTACTTTATGTTAAGGATTGTTATTTAGGCTAGCAATGTATTTTGAACTTAAAATTGTAATTAATATCATTCAAAGTTGTATTTGTATCAAATTTGTACTTTGTAATTTGTAAATTTATTGTAATTTGTAAATTTATTGTAATATGAATTTTTCTGTAAAACTTTGGTATGTGATTTATGTTTACTTACCCTTGTGATCTTGGTCATAAGTGGTTTATCCAAGGTCTCTTGGGATACTCGGACAAATTCTTTTAAGTTATCTGAAATACATGCATAGCCGTGTGAGGTCTTTATGACAAAGATAGGTATATGTGAGCCATATAATTTAGGAGGTTCTACAGACAGATGCTTTGAAGGACAACTTGAAGAATCCGACAAGGAGGAAGACACCATGGAGAGTCTCTTAGGGCAGATCTCACAACGCTCAAAGCCAAATTCAATGAAGTTTTGGAGTGCTGTGTAGGAGAGCTTTGGTGTATGGAGCTTTAAGACAGATTAGAAATTTTAGGAAGGCCCTTTGCACCAAAACCTGCTAGTTAGCGGAAGCTACCGAGCAGGCAGAATTATATAATCTAAAAATGCCTTGAGTGCGTAGTGCTTTAAAGAGGCGCTTAGTTAGTCAGGTTTAGTTAGTTTCGTTTAGTTTGTAATCAAGTGCCTCGCATTTTATCTTCATTCAAGAAAGTACTTTAGTTTAATCCATTCAAATGCAAGTGCTTTTAGTTTTACAAGAGTTTGCAACCCCAACCACTAATCATGTAGAGAAAACAAAAATAGAACTAACATGCAGGGTATGAAAGAAGTTCTCTTTCGAAGTTTGAATTTTTTTGAAACTAAGTAGTTGGCCTGCCGAGATTCGGCCGCTAGGACTGCAACAACTTTATGAAAATTTTTGAACGTGTGCACAAGCCAGCATTGGAAATTCAGTAGAAAAGGGGAGGTCGTCTGGCCCTGCACAGGCTGACTGGCCAGGGCATAGGCCGCCTAGCCACAACTAGGCTGGCCACCGCCAGGCCACCTGGCCACTCCCTAGTCTTCGGTTCATCTTTTTCTTTCGTTGCTGCAACTTCTCCAAACTCAGATCATATTTCTATTGCATTATTTCTTATGAACTTGAGAAATATGCTTATGCATAAGTTTGGGATTGACACACTCTACATGATCCGGATGCACGTTATTCCTGAGTTTGCATTAGTTTTATTCCCTATGCTAAGTAAATTACTCTAGATACTAGTATGAGTACGGACCCACTTTATTCTTAGTTGTGGACTCATGAGATATAGAAATCAGGATACGACTCTGGAAACTTCCACATGAATAAAAGAGTTTTATCTTTTCAAGAGAGAGAGAGAGAGAGTAGTCATCTCTAAAGTTTCTCAAGGTTTTATGCCCTGTCCTACTGGTCCAACATACATATAGAAAAACCATACAAGTTTTTACATCTTAAAGTGTTTTGAGTTGGATCAAACTTTGTTCCACTTAAGAGTTATACCATGCAATAGATTGACCTACATATACACGTACCACAAATTAGATGACATAAAAAAAGAAAAGTGTATGCTGTTTTGCTCAAGTATGCATCAATAATATCCATAAAAGAAAGGATGACACACGAGCTTGTTCTTTGTTATTTAAAAAAAAGAAAAAAAGAGGGAACACTATGTCATCCAAAATATAAATAGGATTGCAACAGTCACCTCAGAGGCATCCATCTTGTACACAAGCGCTTGATCATGTTACTTGTGTGAAAACTTCTCTTTTGACTCTTAGTTTGATATGACAATATATATATATGGTAAGGAGTTTTACATATTTCTCGCTACCTAAAGCTCCATAAAGGCCCAAATAGGATAGATGTGAGGAAAAAGAAGAAACCAAAAATGCATGGGCAATTTAGTCCACTGAGTGAATGAGAGGTAATCTAGAGATCTTATGAGATGAATTACTCTGTTTTCTTTTAAAAAATCTAAAATACCCATTTGTTCAAGTGTTTTGAGGGGGCCTGGTTAAATCCATGATATGATGTTCCATTTGTCAACATCTCAAGTTTGAAGTGTAGCCACTATTGAAATCCGGGGTAAATTGAAAATAGCTGGGAGTAACGCTCGTGCTTGCCTTGGTACAGGTTGGTCTGAGGTCCTAGCCACTTGTGCTTACTCGACAATTTGCTTGAGGATAATAAAAAAATCTAAGTGTGTGTGTGTGTGGGGGGGGGGTGTTGGCAGTCATAACAACATGTGACCACCAACATTTTGTGTTTAAAGAGAAATATTGGACCAAAGTTATGTTATTTAACGGGTTCGACTAGCTATGTATAATCTTTTTATACAAGACACCACCATGAAAGAGGACAAAAGATAACGGTGGTGGTCAGCTGGCCAGAGCTAGGGCCGACCGATCAAAGCCATGACACCCAGCTAGGAAGGGTGCCCCCTTTGCCCTTGCTCCCCTCCTCTACACTTGACACAACTCAAATGAAATAACTTGTGTACGATGGACGTGCATATGAGCCGAGAGGTGACACATCAATGATCCATGTGCTCGAATCCAACGCATGAGAAAGAAACACACATTGTGATCAATTGTGGATGATCCTAACGGCAAAACCGACCTTGAGAAGGCATCTACATCATTTGATCGGGATTGGATGGTAGAGAGGGGGGTAGGCTGGCCCACCCCTTGGTCGACCAACCATTTGGAGGCCGCCTAGCCTGCCACGTTGCTCCGTTCCAACCACCTTAATCACTCTACTGACCTAGTGAACCTATAAATACCCCTAACCATGATTAGGCTATAAATATCCCCAAGTGTTCATTTGAGAAGTGTAGAAATGTAGAGAAGCTTGTTGGTGCGAAGGCGTAATGCCCCCTCGCTCGACCGTTTCACGATAGGGATAAAACACGACGTAGGGAAAGAGAAGGCAGACGAAGACTGAAAGAGTGAAGGCCCAAGACGGAGGGAGCGTACGGAGCAGGCGGAGGGCTTGTCGGTCCCTGTCGAAGCCAGAAACGGCGAAGGCCTCTACGATTACCGAAGACCTGGCGCATGGAGCACGAAGGCTACACATTGCCACCCGCGTGTTACTTGGACGGTGGGCCCATGCAAATCCATCTTGGGCCGTCCGGTCCCACTTGTAAGCCACTGTGCGGGTAGAGTTGATGGTGTGTCCATCCGTGAAATACTTAATCACGCTGTAATGACCCTTGAGAGGGGAATATCCTACGGATAACGTAGGTAACCAGGGGCATAACTGTATTTGATAGAGTGGAACCATCCCTCGGTTACCTATAAATACCCCTGCACTGTACCCTATTGCAGAAGGCAGAAAAACACTGTTGCACTAATACGCTATGTTAACAAGCATCAAATCATTTCCGCACTCCCACTATTTGAATTAGCTTGACCACATGTCGGTAAGTTCCAACATTTGGCGCCCACCTTTCGTGCCTCGAAAAACCATACCTGCGATGGCCCCCAAGAAAGCGACTTCGAAGGCCACCACTTCCATCGATGACGTAGCGAAGGCAGCCCTTCTCTCTGAAAAGAAAGGCAATGCAGCCCTCGCTGACGACATCCCCCATGAGGCCTTTGAGGATGAGGCAGTCAGTAGCAAGAGACCTCGTCAAGATAATCCACCCACCCCAGAGGGCGCCGTTCGCACATGCAGCTCTAAGGGATTACCTCGGGCAACCCCACCAGGTTTCACCCCCAAAGGCAGATGACATCATCGAAGATGGCGAAGTCCTAGGCATTTCAGTCAAAGACCCGCTCAAGTTGCGAGCCCTTCACATCAAGAACAATCACTTACAGAAGCAGAAAGAAATACTTGCAGTCAAGTGCCAGCACATCACCATGCAGGCAAGGTCAAGCAGATGATACTAGATGAGGAACAAAAGGCCAAAGAGCTGGAACAACAAATTGCAGACATGCAAGGCGAAGGCCACAACCAGTTGCAACAAAATCCTCTCCATATACCAGTCATGACTCCAACTGCTTTCTACGGGATAAATTACCTTGACGAGCGAAGCCCTCTTGCACCACAGCTCCAAGCATCACCTTGGCCTAGAAATTTCAAAGTAGGTACTTATCCCAAGTACAACGGCAGCACCGACTCCGCACAGTACATCATGAGCTACCAAGTTGTGGTCGCATCATCCGGAGGGGACGACACTGTCGGTGTTTAGAGTCCGATTGCACACCCAGGGATACCCCTGCAGTGCTTTTGGGTAGGACGGTGTTGTTGACTGTAGCTCGATGGTTCGTGTTAGGGGCACGAGAGAAAGACGATTTTTTTGCAGGTTTGGGCCGCTTTGAGAGGCGTAATACCCTACTTCCTGGGATGGGTCTGTATGTGGTGTGTTACAAGTGGTGTCTCCTGAATGGAGAAGGGCTAATCCGATAAAAATGGTGGGGTTCCCCCTGGGCCTTATATACACGACCGTGGGATACTCCCTACGTACATGATGATCACGTTCTTCCAGTATATCTCCTAACTAATAGCGAACCGACTTAGCTTATCTTAAGGAAAACTCATCGACCCTATCCCGAACTATCCCGATATTCAAGGATGCCGGACGCGGGGAGAACAGACAGTTCCTTGAAATTGTGCGCGATCTGACGGACGATCCGGGCATGAGCCCATTGCCCTCTTGGGTCAGCCCATCTCATTTGCAGTTTTTTCCCAGCCCACGACGAGGCGACCTTGTGGGGCGACTGGTCTGTGACCCCATGCAAGGGTCTTTCCCCTTCTAGTGGATCCGAGGGATATCTGTCCCCCACAAGCCCCCAATCTTTGAGTTGATTTTGAAATAATCGACTCAAAGGTTCTTGGTCCTGCCTGTGGGTTCATTGCATGGCTTGATTTTTGTATTGCTATTGGGTGTGCACCCAATGGGTGTAGCCCCCGAGGTTTGAGTGAATTTTAGAAATAATCCATTCGAAGCTCTTCATTTTTATGCTTTAGAAATCAGCATTCCGGCTTCAGGGCATTGTGAATCTATTGGTGCACCCAATGGGTGTATTCCCGAGCTTTGAGTGGATTTTAGAAATAATCCATTCAAAGATCTTCATTTTATGCTTTAGAAATCAACATTTTGAAAGTAACCAGGCGACGCTATGTGCCCATGCCTTGTTAGGTCTGAAATCAATTTGATCGGTGATAGGTTGGACATCTGCCCCTGCTCTGTGCTTCAATGCTTCTGTTGATTTGACTTGCACTTCAGTAACCACAATTGTGCTTCTTCCCACTTCAGCTGATCTCCTCCTTTTGTCGCGATACATTCATTGTGTATATTTCGTCGATATTGATTCTTTAGAAAATCTTGAAAATTCTGGGCGATACTGAAAGGGAATTAGGCTTACACCTATTTCCTAATTGATTTTGGTGGTTGAATTGCCCAACACAAATATTTAGACTAACTAGTTTGCTCTAGTCCTTAAATTCTACAGGTGCCAAAGGTTCACAAAAGGTCAATAAAAAGACCAAGAAAAGGGTTTAACAAAGAGAGCAAGGGACAACCGAAGGCTGCCCTGGTCTAGCGCACCGGACTGTCCGGTGCACCAGGGGACTCCAAGCTAAACTTCGCACCTTCGGGAATTCTCAGAGGCGCTTCGCTATAATTCACCGGACTGTCCGGTGCCCCAAGGGAGAGCAGCTCTGAACTCGCCAGCTTCGGATTTCCGCTCCGCTAAAATTCACCGGACATGTCCGGTGCACACCGGACTGTCCGGTGAGCCAGCGAAGCAACGACTACTTCACGCGCAACGGCCGACTGCAACGCATTAAATGCGCGCCTGTGCGCGCAGAGGAGCAGTGCACGCGCGGGTGGCACACCAGACAGTCTACAGGACTTGTCCGGTGCGCCACCGGACAGCCAGGCGGGCCCACAAGACAGAGCTCCAACGGTCGGAACCCAACGGCCAGGTGACGTGGCTGGCGCACCAGACAGTGCCCGGTGGCGCACCGGACTGTCCGGTGCGCCCGTCGACTGCAGCCTTCACCAAACGGCTAGTTTGGTGGTTGGGGTTATAAATACCCCCAACCACCCCACATTCAAGTCATCCAAGTTTTCCACCCTCCAACTACTTACAAGAGCTAAGCATTCAATACAAGACACACAAAGTGATCAAATCCTCTCCCAATTCCACACAAGGCTTTAGTGATTAGTGAGAGAGATTTGTTGTGTTCTTTTGAGCTCTTGCGCTTGGATTGCTTCCTTCTTTCATTCTTTCTTGCGAACAACTCAATTGTAACCAAGGCAAGAGACACCAATTGTGTGGTGGTCCTTGCGAGGAAGTTTGTTCCCATTTGATTGAGAAGAAGAAGCTCACTCGGTCCGAGAGACCGTTTGAGAGAGGGAAAGGGTTGAAAGAGACCCGGTCTTTGTGACCACCTCAACGGGGAGTAGGTTTGCGAGAACCGAACCTCGGTAAAACAAATCCGCGTGTCACACTCTTTATTCGCTTGCGATTTGTTTTGCACCCTCTCTCTCGGACTCAATTATATTACTAACGCTAACCCGGCTTGTAGTTGTGATTAAGTTTGTAAATTTCAGATTCGCCCTATTCACCCCCCTCTAGGTGACTTTCAATTGGTATCAGAACCCGATGCTTCATTAGAGCCTAACCGCTCGAAGTGATGTCGGGAGATCACGCCAAGAAGGAGATGGAGACCGGCGACAAGCCCACTACAAGCCACGAGAAGGCTTCGTCGGAAGAGTCCCGCAACAAAGGGAAAGGGAAGGAGAAGAAATCCTCTTCCCACAAGTCGCATCGGAGTGGCAACAAGAAAAAGAAGATGAGGAAGGTGGTCTACTACGAGACCGATACTTCATCACCTTCCACCTCCGACTCTGACGCGCCATCCATTACTTCTAAGCGCCATGAGCGCAAGAAGTTTAGTAAGATCCCCCTACGCTACCCTCGCATTTCTAAACATACACCTTTACTTTCCGTCCCATTAGGCAAACCACCAACATTTGATGGTGAAGATTATGCTAGGTGGAGTGATTTGATGCGATTTCACCTAACCTCACTCCACAAAAGTATATGGGATGTTGTTGAGTTTGGTGTACAGGTACCATCCGTAGGGGATGAAGATTATGATGAGGATGAAGTGGCCCAAATCCAACACTTCAACTCCCAAGCCTCAACTATACTCCTCGCCTCTCTAAGTCGAGAGGAGTATAACAAGGTGCAAGGGTTGAAAGATGCCAAGGAGATTTAGGACACGCTAAAGACCGCGCACGAAGGAGATGAGGTGACCAAAATCACCAAGCGGGAAACGATCGAGGGGGAGCTCGGTCGCTTCTGACTTCGCCAAGGGGAGGAGCCACAAGACATGTATAACCGGCTCAAAACCTTGGTGAACCAAGTGCGCAACCTCGGGAGTAAAAAATGGGATGACCACGAAATGGTTAAGGTTATTCTAAGATCACTTGTTTTCCTTAACCCTACTCAAGTTCAATTAATTCGTGGCAATCCTAGATATACACTAATGACTCCCGAGGAAGTAATCGGGAATTTTGTGAGCTTTGAATTGATGGTCAAAGGCTCAAAGAAGATCAACGAGCTTGATGGCCCCTCCATGTCCGAAGCACAACCGGTTGCGTTCAAAGCGACGGAGGAGAAGAAGGAGGAGTCTACATCAAGTAGACAACCAATCGACGCCTCAAAGCTCGACAATGAGGAGATGACGCTCATCATCAAGAGCTTCCGCCAAATCCTCAAGCAAAGAAGGGGAAGGACTACAAATCCTGCTCCAAGAAAGTGTGCTACAAGTGTGGTAAGCCCGGTCATTTTATTGCAAAATGTCCATTATCCAGTGAAAGTGACAGGGGCGACGACAAGAAGGGGAGAAGAAAGGAGAAGAAGAGATTCTACAAGAAGAAGGGCGGCGATGCCCATGTTTGCCGAGAGTGGGACTCCGACGAGGACTCCACCGACTCCTCCTCCGACGAGGACGCTGCAAACATCGCCGTCACCAAGGGTCTTCTCTTCCCAAACGTCGGCCACAAGTGCCTCATGGCAAAGGACGGCAAAAGGAAGAAGGTAAAATCAAGTTCCTCCACCAAATATGAAACCTCTAGTGATGAGGATAATGCTAGTAATGAGGAGGATAGCTTGCACATTCTTTTTGCCAACCTAAACATGCAACAAAAGGAAAAATTAAATGAATTGATTAGTCCTATTCATGAGAAGGATGATCTCTTGGACACCCAAGAGGACTTCCTTATTAAAGAAAACAAAAAGCATGTTAAGGTTAAAAATGCTTACGCTATAGAAGTAGAAAAATGTGAAAAACTATCTAGTGAGCTAAGCACTTGCCATGAGACCATTGACAACCTTAGAAATGAGAATGCTAGTTTAATTGCTAAGGTTGATTCAAATGCTTGTGATGTTTCAATTCCCAATCTTAAAAATGACAATGTTGATTTGCTTGCTAAGGTTGAAGAATTGAATATCTCTCTTGCTAGCCTTAGGATTGAAAATGAAAAATTGCTTGCTAAGGCTAAAGAATTAGATGTTTGCAATGTTACAATTTCCGATCTTAGAGATAAAAATGATATATTGCGTGCTAAGATTGTTGAACTTAATTCTTGCAAACCCTCTACATCTATCACTGAGCATGTCACTAGTTGCACTAGATGTAGAGATGTTGATGTTAATGCTATACATGATCACCTTTCCATGATTAAACAACAAAATGATCATATAACTAAATTAGATGCAAAAATTGCCGAGCATGAACTTGAAAATAAAAAATTTAAGTTTGCTCGTAGTATGCTTTATAATGGGAGACGCCCTGGCATTAAGGATGGCATTGGCTTCCAACAGGAGGCAATGTCAAACTTAATGCCCCTCCTAAGAAATTGTCCAACTTTGTTAAGGGCAAGGCTCCCATGCCTCAGGATAACGAGGGTTACATTTTGTACCCTGCCGGTTATCCCGAAAGCAAAATTAGGAGAATTTATTCTAGGAAGTCTCACTCTGGCCCTAACCATGCTTTTATGTATAAGGGTCAGACATCTAGTTCTAGGCAACCAACCCGTGCTAAGTTGCCTAAGAAGAAAACTCCTAGTGCATCAAATGATCATAGCATTTCATTTAAAACTTTTGATGCCTCTTATGTCTTAACTAACAAATCCGGCAAGGTAGTTGCCAAGTTTGTTGGGGGCAAACACAAGGGATCAAAGACTTGTGTTTGGGTACCCAAAGTTCTTGTTTCTAATGCCAAAGGACCCAAAACAGTTTGAGTACCTAAAACCAAGAACTAAACTTGTTTTGTAGGTTTATGCATCCGGGGGCTCAAGTTGGATCATTGATAGCGGGTGCACAAACCACATGACAGGGGAGAAGAAAATGTTCTCCTTCTATGAGAAAAACCAAGATCCCCAACGAGCTATCACATTCGGGGATGGAAACCAAGGTTTGGTCAAAGGTTTGGGTAAAATTGCTATATCACCTGACCATTCCATTTCCAATGTTTTTCTTATAGATTTTTTAGATTACAATTTGCTTTCCATATCTCAATTATGCAAAATGGGCTACAACTGTCTTTTTACTGATATATGTGTTACTGTCTTTAGAAGAAGTGATGATTCAATAGCATTTAAGGGAGCGTTAGAGGGTCAGCTATACTTGGTAGATTTTGATAGAGCTGAACTCGACACCTGCTTAATTGCTAAGACTAACATGGGTTGGCTCTGGCACCGCCGACTAGCTCATGTTGGGATGAAGAATCTTCATAAGCTTCTAAAGGCAGAGCACATTTTAGGATTAACAAATGTTCATTTTGAGAAAGACGGGATTTGTAGCGCATGCCAAGCAGGGAAGCAAGTTAGTGCTCATCATCCACATAAGAACATCATGACGACTGACAGGCCACTCGAGCTCCTACACATGGATCTATTCGGCCCGATAGCTTACATAAGCAGCGGCGGGAGTAAGTACTGTCTAGTTATTGTGGATGACTATTCTCGCTTCACTTGGGTGTTCTTTTTGCAGGAAAAATCTCATACCCAAGAGACCTTAAAAGGATTCTTGAGACGGGCTCAAAATGAGTTCGGCTTAAGGATCAAGAAAATTAGAAGCGACAACGGGACGATGTTCAAGAACTCTCAAATTGAAGGCTTCCTTGAGGAGGAGGGCATCAAGCATGAGTTCTCTTCTCCCTACACGCCACAACAAAATGGCGTAGTGGAGAGGAAGAATAGAACTCTATTGGACATGGCAAGAACCATGCTTGATGAGTACAAGACTTCGTATCGGTTTTGGGACGAGGCGGTCAACACCGCTTGCTACGCTATCAACCGGTTATATCTACACCGAATCCTCAAAAGACATCATATGAACTCCTAACCGGTAAAAAGCCCAATATTTCATATTTTAGAGTCTTTGGTAGCAAATGCTTTATTCTTGTTAAAATAGGTAGAAAATCTAAATTTGCTCCTAAAACAGTAGAAGGCTTTTTACTAGGATATGACTCAAACACAAGGGCATATAGAGTCTTTAACAAGTCCTCAGGACTTGTTGAAGTTTCTTGTGACGTTGTGTTTGATGAGACTAACGACTCTCAAGTAGAGCAAGTTGATCTTGATGAGATAGGTGATGAAGAGGCTCCGTGCGTCGCGCTAAGGAACATGTCCATTGGGGATGTGTGTCCTAAGGAATCCAAAGAGCCTCCAAATGCACAAGATCAACCTTCCTCCTCCACACAAGCATCTCCACCAACCCAAAATGAGGATGAGGCTCAAGTTGATGAAGGAGAAGGTCAAAAAGATGAGCCACCTCAAGATGACGACAATGATCAAAGAGGAGATGCAAATGATCAAGACAAGGAGGATGAAGAACCAAGACCGCCACACCCAAGAGTCCACCAAGCAATTCAACGAGATCACCCCGTCGACACCATCCTCGGCGACATTCATAAGGGGGTAACCACTAGATCTCGTGTTGCACATTTTTGTGAGCATTACTCTTTTGTTTCCTCTATTGAGTCACACAGGGTAGAGGAAGCACTACAAGATTCGGATTGGGTGGTGGCGATGCAAGAGGAGCTCAACAACTTCACTAGGAACGAGGTATGGCATTTGGTTCCACGTCCTAATCAAAATGTTGTAGGACTCCAGGTATCAAGATTTATCTTTCAATTAGTATGACAATATTCATTTGATATCTTGGACCTATGTCACAATTATGCCAATAAGAGATTGCAAAATGAACTCTAAATACAACACAAGTGTGGAACACCCCTTTGAAAAGGTAAAACGCAAAGGTACATCACTTATGACACTTCTCCATTACCTTTGTGCCATACAAGGACCCGTTTCATGATAGTGTGTTCAAATCTTGCTTAAATCATAATTTCTACCCTTTATATTCTTTGTATCCTTTTTGGAGATTTATGACAAAGGGGGAGAAATTTTGCATTAAAGCTTATCTTTATTTTTGAAAAGGGGAGAAATAATTAACAAAAAGGGGGAATCATAAGAAAAACATAAGATGTAGAAAGTTGATGAGTGCATACTATGTCATGAGCATCACGTTTATTTTCTGACACACTGCACCCTATGAATAGTATGGTATAAGTTGTCTCCATACTTTAACCCAAATATGTGCTTTTGGCATTTGAGTACAAAAGTGTTATTTCCTGAAATGCACATATTTAGGGGGACGAAACTATATCATAGGATTCAAAATCTTATTTATTAAATCTTATGTAAGCTTTAAATGTGTTGTCATCAATCACCAAAAAGGGGGAGATTGAAAGTGCATTCATCCCTTTTGTGAGTTTTGGTGATTTGGATGACAACACATTTAAAAGACTAACAAGTTTGCTAAGTGTTGAACAGGAAATTCAGTATGATGAATATACTTGAATAGTGTATAATGACAGTGAACAAAGGTTCAACACAAGGTTAAATAACCAGTGAGACAATGCAAATGGATACAATATGATCTCTATATTGGTTTGAATATATGGACAAGACCTAAGAAATCACTACATACATATGATCAGAATAGAGGATGAAGTGATTAAGAGGATTGGTCAAACCAAAGTGAATAAGATATGAGGAATCGTGAATTGGCTTGACCATATTACTATCAGTCCATATATGCTTCTATGAGAATCAAACTAGAGCTTGATTGGTCTTAACAATTATATCTAAAAGACATTCAAGCAAGGTTCACAATATTGAAGAAATGATTCTCTCAATGGATGCTCAATATGATGTGACTCAAGAATGGCTTGATAGGGTGAAGATAGCAAGGAAAGGGCTTCGAGGAACTAAGCGAAGGTGAAGGCCAAGCGACGGCTTGTGGACCGAGGTACCATGGCTAAGGTGAAGAAGAGAGTACTTGCACTAAGTCGATGAACTAATCAGCTATGAAGAGTTATAACATGTTGATGAATTAGTACGGTGACTTGAAGCCATGATTTGAACTCACATATGGTGATATGGTACAAGTCACAGGGTTTGATTTATGTTTGCTTCAAAAGGTGAGACAAAGATGTTTGTGATCCTTATGAAGCAACGCCATGGAGAAATCACACATGAGACACCAATGACTCAAGGAGTTTACTTAATTATATTTTATTTAACTTGAGTATAGGAATCGTCGTACTATAAAGAGGGATCCAAAAAGAAGGTAGGTGTTTGCCAAAGCTCAAGCCTCTATATTCAAAAGCTAATTTATGAAAACCAAAAATCTCTTTAAAATTCTATGGTTGACCGTGGTTAGGTTTGAGAAACCTAGAGTGTTCTGGTTGAAAAGCAGCTGAACTTCTTCAACTGCAGCTGAGCTTTTCAGCTGAGCTGAACTTCAGCTGAGTTGAGCTTCTTCAGCTGCAACTGAGCTGAACTTCAGCTGTGTTGAACTTTCTCAACTCCAGCTGAACTTCAACTTCAACTGGGGTCCAGGCAGGTTCAACCGGGGTCCAGGGCAAGTTCAACCGGGGTCCAGAGAGGTTCAACCGGGGTCCGAGAAATGTTCAGCCGGGTTTTTTTTTCCGGACCTCACTGGTCAATACCGGTTGAACCGGCCCTAGGGGCGGTTCAACCGGTGTCAGGACCTGTTTTTGCAGTCTGACTTGCAATCTGCCAGTCTGACTGGCAGACTGTCTGTCATCCTGCCCCAGGCGGTTGAACCGGTCTTAGGGGCGGTTCAACCGGTCTTGGTCAACTTGACCAGTTTGCAGGTCAGTCTGCGCGTCAGTCTGCCAGTCAGACTGGCAGACAGGCTGCCAGGCCTGCCAGGGGCGGTTCAACCGCCCTAGGGGGCGGTTCAACCGGTCTCAGACAGAAAAATCTGCCCCAACGGCTAGTTTTGAGCTCCACCTATATATACTACCTCCTACCTCTCTCCCCAAAGTAGTGAGCACGATTTGAACTCCATTTCCAACCCAAGAAACACCTCCCTCTCTCTCACACACATCTCTTGCCTCTCCCATTTCAAATCTTTGGAGAGAAATCTTTGAGTGAGCTTGAGAGCTGCGGTTTTTGTGCTCCATCTCTAAATCTCTCTTGCTCTTCTTCATTCGAGCTTTGGTACTACATCGAGTTCTTTGTGGATTCATTACTCTTGGAGCTTCTAGCTCCTAGACGACTAGGTGTCTCTTGTGAGTCTCCAAATCTTGTGGAAGACCACAAGAAAGTTTGTATCACCTGCTCGTTTGAGCAAAGATTATTGTGTGGGCTTGACCTTTGTGGTCGGCGAAGGGAGGATTAGGGTTGAAAGAGACCCGACTCTTTGTGGGCGCCTCAACGAGGAAGTAGGGCACCTTGGTGGTGTGACCGAACCTCGGGATAAATCTTGTGTCTCTTGTGTTCTTGTTCATTGTGTTTGTTTGTGTTCTTCGTTCTCTCACCCTCCGTGAAAGATTTGTTCATATCTTTTTGGTGTGTGGATTTTGAGAAGTGCCCTTCTCAGATCTACTACTTTGAACCCTGTGGATCATTTAGAACATCTCATTTCCAAAGTTAACTGGGTGAATTTCGAGATCAATTCAGTTTTACCCAGTTTGCTTCTAGTTTTTGTTGAAAAAGTTTTAACTTGCCTATTCACCCCCCTCTAGGCAACTTTCAATTGGTATCAGAGCCTAATCCTCGTTCTAACGCTTAACCGCGTGAGGAAAGATCATGTCGGGGGGTCTAAGAAACGAAAGTGCTTCTAAGCTTGAAAAAGTTGAGGTTGCCTCAACTTTATCTTTTGGTGCAGATGTTGATCCTAGGGCAATAGATCTTGCCATGAGAATCGCCGAAAGGATGTTCCTCAAAATGAAGGAAGATGAGGCGAAGAACAAGATTGAAGAAGAAAATGATCGATGGAGACCAAACGATGAATCCACCTCTTCACAAGGTTCGTCTTTCAAATCCACTTCTCATATGTGCTTTGTCGCTAATGGGAGTGACAGTGAAAGCGAAAGTGAGGATGAAGAGGAGCAAGAAAGTGATAGTGAAGATGAGGATGATCTTCAACAATTCTTTGCTCAGCTAAGCAAGAAACATCGGATGAGCTTGCTCAAACTCATGAAAAGAGCGGAAGAACAAAAAGAAATGCTTCATAAGCAAGAAGACATCCTCATTAGAAAAATCGAAGACTTAGAGAAGTTGACCAAAGAGCATGAGAAGCTAAAGTGCTCTCATGATGATTTGGTCCAAAGGTATGAAGACATTTCAATTGAGCAAATTAAAGCTATTAATCATTCATCATATATTGCTCAATTAGAAAATAAAAATGCTATGCTCAAGAACACGGTAGAAAAGCTAAACATTGAAAATCTAGCTTTGCAAGAAAAACATGATATGCTTGTATGCTCTCATAATAAATTTATGGATTCACATATCATGTTAGAAATGGCTCATGAGGTTGTGTTAACTAATTTGAAATCATACCAACCTCACATGTGCACATGTGTTGAAATTGAAACTATATTACCATGTGCTAACAATTGTTGTTATCAAGCAAGCCAATCTTCCATTGAGCTAGAAATTTCAGGAATTAGTGATATTTCTATCACACAAGAAAATAAAGAGCTCAAGGAAGAAGTTGGAAGGCTAAGAAGGAGCTTAACTCTTTTGAAGGGAAAGTGTCATGCTCAACCTTCTCACGATAATCGTGATAACATGGTGAAGAAGCTTGAGAAGGGGACAACCGTAGCATGCACAAACCCGCTTCAAAATAATGCTAAGTTCCCTAAGAAAGACATGAGCAAACATCAAGAGAAGAAAGACAAAGCTCATGACAAGTGCCTCAACCATGCCTCCACATGCTCCACACAAGGTAACAAACAAGCCACTCTTCCAAATAAGAGAAGATGCACTAGAAAGTGTTATCAATGTCATGAGAAGGGACATGAGATTAAGTCATGTCCTTACATAAAAGATAGTGGTTTATCTTTAGAAAGAAAGAGGCTCACTAACCATGTAGCAAACAAGAAGCAAGGCAAGAAGGAGTCTTGCAAAATTAAAAATCATATTTGCTACACTTGCCGAAGAAAGGGACACCTTTGCAAGGATTGTCCCATGAGTAAGTATCCTAAGTCTACCATGTCAATTCATTCATATTCGCTTAGGAGACCCAAAAATGACACTTGTGCTAGAAAGGTAATTAGTTCACCTAAAACTAGCACAAAGGCCATTTGGGTGCCTAAGTACTTATTAGCTAACCTTGGTGGACCCATCCAAAAATGGGTACCAAAATGTACTTAATAAGTTTTGCAGGTACCTAGAGATGATATGAAGCTTTGGGGTGCTTGAGCAGTTTAACTCAATTCTTATCCCAAGCTATCAATCTTACATTGTCTATCCTTTAAGATTGACCCAAAGATGAATTGAGTTGTTATATCACTAACTTCATATCCATCTCTAGCAAGAACTTGTGTTGTAGGGAATAAGGATTAACCTTTGTGGGAATCAAGCAAAAGGCCTACAACCAAGTGATATCCAAAGGATGGTAACGATTAATTCTTAAGTGCACATTGCTTTTAATTGGTATATTCCTTTGTGTCTTTTGTAGCCACATAGGAAAAATGAAGCACTTAAGAATGAACTTAAAAGATTTTACCTTGCTTTGGAAAGGATCTAATTATATGGTAGATTGCAAGTTCATATTTTTATATTGTGACAATCTACATGATTTAAATTGATTGTATGTATCTTGTGGCATATTTCCAATTTATTATCATATTATTGCCATGACCTAGACATAAAGAGTATTATCCCATGTTCTTAAATGAATAGAGTGCTAAGTAAGAAATTCAAATTCTTAAAGCACTTACCAAAAGGGAATTCTCTATATGACTAGAGTTGTGAGACTAATGTTTCTATCCAAGTGTTTATGTAGTCTCACAACATGAGAATGTGTTTCCCAAATGGAGTGTGCCATTCAACATTCAAAGAAGATCGAACCAATACTATGTGATGTATTCATTCTTGTTTAAATTGGTTTTGAGTCTTCTACATTAATCACTCACCATGCTATGAATTAAACTTGCCATGTAAACTTAATTAAATAATCATGTTTTTCACCTTGTTTAATTTTGGTATTATGCATGATGCTTGTAAGGGCAATTTAGTTCATATCATGAGGTTTCCTTATTTTAGTAACCTTCTTGTCATTCATATACTAGTGGTTTCTAAATAGGAAACTATTGTTTGTGTTTCTAATGCAATCTCTTTTAAGTCATTTCATGGAAATTCATAAGTAGAGATTGTGCTCTTTCATTTGGTAAAATCACAAGCATTAAAGGTTAATCTTCACCTAAAAGAAAGATTAGGATTGCTCAAGGCAAAGGTATGGAACTAGTTGTTTCATTTGGTATGAGACCAATAATAGTTCCTTTCAAGTGGTATTCTTTCAATTGGTAATAATCTATTTCATGGAAAGAAATGCCAATATGAAGGTTAAATTCCTTTTGGCTTAAATTTGTAAATTGGTGCATATTATTAATTCACTCATCCATGTGCATTAATTTAAAAGGAATTTAATTTATGCTTGTATGCCCATAAATGATGATTTGCTTGCCATTCATATATAGATATCATCATTCATTAAATACTTCCTTGTACTACTAATACCTCTTTTCAAAGTGTTTTATCGACTAGTTTTAAAAGGAAAAGAGATAACAAAGAAGGAAGTCTCCACAAATGATGAAAAGAAGAATAATAAGGTGACACCACCACAGATAGTAAGATCTGTCAAATTGGTATAAAAAATGGTACATTCTATATGGTGGTAAGTATTCTTAGGCATAAGTTAATTCATTGCAAATTTGTCATTCCTTGACCATGCTATGTAATGTACTCCTCATGAGACTCTTAACTGAATTGATAGTGCATGTGGTAAGTCATTCAAATACTTGATGCACATATCTAGTGGGAGAACATTATATATCTTATGTCATAGAGAATAAGTTTCACTTGAGTAAGCTATACTAAGACAATCCAAAATGGTAAATTTGTTTCTCATTCATTTGGATTGTAATCTTTGTTTTCCAAATAGCTACTCTTGATGCAGTTTAAAATTCCCTTATCGTTAATTCTAAAAGTGCATAAGAATCTTTTTGTTAATATTCATCACATACGTATGCACTAACATGGATATGATTTTTAAACTATAAAAGGTACAATTAGTGATCCATATTCTCTAAAATTTGGAAACCCACATTTTGATATCTTAGAAATCTACTTCAATCGATATCCATATGCTTCACATTGAATTGGATCACTAAGTTGTAAATTCCATGCATAACTTGTCTTTATGATATGAATGCTTGTGCGACTAACCTTGATAAGCTAGGTGCACCCAAAGTCAAGGTAGGTTCATCATCAAGAAGGCAACAAAACAATGTATTAATAAAAGGAGAAAAGGCTCCTATTCTTAACTCTAGTTTTTATCTATGTGATTAAATATTGACTTGAAACCATGTAAGATGGTTGTCAAGTATATGTGGGTGCCTACACAAAGAGAAAGGCCACAATAAGGATTGTGTGGGTACTCAAGGCTCTTACTACTAATCTCAAAGGACCCAATTCAAATTGGGTACCAAGATATGAAGCTTAAACTTGTTTTGCAGGATCACTCCTTCAATGGATCAAGTTGGGTGCTCGATAATGAATGTATAAATCATCTTTGGAGATAGTAGCTAGGGTGGTAACAACTGAATCTCAAGTGCATATTATTTTCAAATCTTATCTTTTTGTGACTTATGTAGCCACTAAGGAAAAAGAAGCACTTGAGGATATACATCAGTTGTTGATTATGAAATTAAGGTCTAATTGGAAGTTGAATGAATATTATCATATGGTGAACAATCCAAAATTATGTGACGTATTCTCTATCTAGTTAATTTGGATTTGATTCTTCTATATTAGACACTCACCATAATATGGATTAAGTCATCCCTTTAGACTTCATTGAATAACCATGCATATTATCCATGTCATTCAAAATATATTGTGCATGAGGGATCAAGGGAAATTTAGTCCATATTATGAGGTTTCTCTATTTTAGCAACCCGTTTGCCTTTCACATATAAAGGGTTGCTGAATAAGAAACTAGTGCTTGTGCTACTAATGCCATCTCTTGTGTTGAGTTTATCCATAGAAAATCTATGTTAAGAGATGGTGCTTGTTTTAAATTGGATAAATCACAAGCTTAAAGGATACTATTCAACTAAAGTAAGATGAAGTTGATAAGAGGCCAAGGTATGAAAACTTCTTATCCTTCAGTTGTTTTAGTATTCTATCCTTAGTGGGATGTACCATAGTATAGGTTAAATTCATTGCATTATAAAATGTTCAATAGTGCATATAACTTTGACATCAACTATATGTGTGCACTAATTTAAAGGAATTTAGTCTATCCTTTTGGGTTTCAAGAATGATGGTTCATTTTCATCCACATATAAGGATCATCATTTGTCAAACCTTCCCATGTGTTTTTAATGCTCTCTTTTCTAAGTGTTTCAACAAGGTCCTTCCAAGTGCTTTCAAGATGGATTCAAAATCTACAAATATAAGAGACTTGGTTCTTTCAATCATTGAGTTTCAATGGTTCTCATATCAAGTATGATCGAACCAAGCAAAGATGAAAGAAGTTCATGATCACTTGGTTGGATGAAATCGTAAAGAGAAAAGAGATCACAGTGATTCAAGAAGGGAGTTATATTTTTTTTGTCAACCAAATAATGAAGATGTAGTGATATATTTATATGATATCCTTCATTATGAGGTTTGAGGTTCATATTAGCATGCTTTACCCTTCAAGATTTCAATTGATATACTTTTAGTTCTTAAACTTTTAATTGGTATAATTTTCATCATCTATGTAAAGCATGTTATGTTAAACCAAGATACAGTGCAAACATCTCCTTTAACCTCGTTTTGTTGATGTGCATAAGTGTACTTTGTGTACTCTTGCATGCACAAATTGAGGGAGAGTTTAGCCTATATCTTGTGAGACTAATGATTTCTTTCAAGTTCATGTTGTGTAGTCTCACACCTTGGTGAAAGAAGAACATCAAATGAGGATGAGTGGTTCCAAAGAAATGATCAAATAATTACCACATGTCACCCCATGGATTAGTTCTTTTGGGGAACGACATGTGTTCTCTAGCATAAATTCAATTGTTTCAAATATATTATGCCTTGACCAAGATATATGATGAACTCCTCTAAGAATCTTAATTGAATCAAGTGCATGTTACAAGTAATTCAAGTACTTGATGCATACATTTAGGGGGAGCTCATTCTATATCTTGTGTCCTTAAAGACTAACATTTTCTTTTAGTGAATTTGTGTAGTTCTTTGAAGAGAATGAGTTTCTCTTGATTGTTTAAAGAGGATAAGTTTCTCTTTGAAATGTCAAGCCTATCAAAAGCTAAGATAGAAATTCATGATTATAATGAAGACCATATGGCATGGAACAAAGGTGTGTCACTCCATGAACTATTGTATTACATTTGTGTATCTAGGCTCTTACAAGTTAGTGTATGCATGTATATGCAATATCTTAAGTCACATCATAAGGTTGCACTTGAATCTTGGCTTAAAATATTGCATATCATGTCTATTAGTATACCGTTTGATTATGAGTAATTCCTTAAATTGGTGCAATTTCATATTTTCATACTTTATTTGTACCAAGGTTCAAATTGTAGGACTTAATCCCCTGGCCTCACAAGTCCAAGTGCATAAGCTAAACAAGTATTCATCACTTGTATGCACACATTTAGGGGGAGAATAGTCTATAATTTGAATCTTTGAGACTAACTTCATTTCCAAGTCTATTATGTGTGTAGTCTCGAATTAGAAAGGAATCTTCGGGCAAAGACAATCGCTTCCACTGCAAATTTTGATGGGTATCAAAGATTCTTTGCTCCAATAAATGTATCTTCTATACATTTCATAAGAGAATGAGTTTCTCTTGTATATGCTACTCCAACATCATCTAAAATTGGTAAATATGTATCACATCTTTTTGGATTACAAATATCTGAAGTAGCATAGCTTATAGATTCTCCTGTCTAGAACTTAATTGATTAAATAGTGCACATGTTTCTTATGTTGCATGATTATGTTCAATTGATACTCCTTTTATGCCAATGGTACTTTAAGTTGCAAATAAGTACTCTCAACAGGTATCAATTGAATTCATATATATGTGTGCACTAAAACTTGAGGAGAACTTAGTGTAATATGTAATTAGTGATCTGATTATCTATCAAATTGTATCAATTGGTGGTTTTCAATTGATATTTTTCGTACATGATCACTAGTTGTATAATTCATACTTGTGCAATTTTCATGCTGCCTCTTGTTATGATAAGAAAATGCTAGGTGACATCTAGACTCCAGGTATCAACATTTATCTTTCAATTAGTATGACAATATTCATTTGATATCTTGGACCTATGTCACAATTATGCCAACAAGAGATTGCAAAATGAACTCTAAATATAACACAAGTGTGGAACACCCCTTTGAAAAGGTAAAACGCAAAGGTACATCACTTATGACACTTCTCCATTACCTTTGTGCCATACAAGGACCCGTTTCATGATAGTGTGTTCAAATCTTGCTTAAATCATAATTTCTACCCTTTATATTCTTTGTATCCTTTTTGGAGATTTATGACAAAGGGGGAGAAATTTTGCATTAAAGCTTATCTTTATTTTTGAAAAGGGGAGAAATAATTAACAAAAAGGGGGAATCATAAGAAAAACATAAGATGTAGAAAGTTGATGAGTGCATACTATGTCATGAGCATCACGTTTATTTTCTGACACACTGCACCCTATGAATAGTATGGTATAAGTTGTCTCCATACTTTAACCCAAATATGTGCTTTTGGCATTTGAGTACAAAAGTGTTATTTCCTGAAATGCACATATTTAGGGGGACGAAACTATATCATAGGATTCAAAATCTTATTTATTAAATCTTATGTAAGCTTTAAATGTGTTGTCATCAATCACCAAAAAGGGGGAGATTGAAAGTGCATTCATCCCTTTTGTGAGTTTTGATGATTTGGATGACAACACATTTAAAAGACTAACAAGTTTGCTAAGTGTTGAACAGGAAATTCAGTATGATGAATATACTTGAATAGTGTATAATGACAGTGAACAAAGGTTCAACACAAGGTTAAATAACCAGTGAGACAATGCAAATGGATACAATATGATCTCTATATTGGTTTGAATATATGGACAAGACCTAAGAAATCACTACATACATATGATCAGAATAGAGGATGAAGTGATTAAGAGGATTGGTCAAACCAAAGTGAATAAGATATGAGGAATCGTGAATTGGCTTGACCATATTACTATCAGTCCATATATGCTTCTATGAGAATCAAACTAGAGCTTGATTGGTCTTAACAATTATATCTAAAAGACATTCAAGCAAGGTTCACAATATTGAAGAAATGATTCTCTCAATGGATGCTCAATATGATGTGACTCAAGAATGGCTTGATAGGGTGAAGATAGCAAGGAAAGGGCTTCGAGGAACTAAGCGAAGGTGAAGGCCAAGCGACGGCTTGTGGACCGAGGTACCATGGCTAAGGTGAAGAAGAGAGTACTTGCACTAAGTCGATGAACTAATCAGCTATGAAGAGTTATAACATGTTGATGAATTAGTACGGTGACTTGAAGCCATGATTTGAACTCACATATGGTGATATGGTACAAGTCACAGGGTTTGATTTATGTTTGCTTCAAAAGGTGAGACAAAGATGTTTGTGATCCTTATGAAGCAACGCCATGGAGAAATCACACATGAGACACCAATGACTCAAGGAGTTTACTTAATTATATTTTATTTAACTTGAGTATAGGAATCGTCGTACTATAAAGAGGGATCCAAAAAGAAGGTAGGTGTTTGCCAAAGCTCAAGCCTCTATATTCAAAAGCTAATTTTTGAAAACCAAAAATCTCTTTAAAATTCTATGGTTGACCGTGGTTAGGTTTGAGAAACCTAGAGTGTTCTGGTTGAAAAGCAGCTGAACTTCTTCAACTGCAGCTGAGCTTTTTAGCTGAGCTGAACTTCAGCTGAGTTGAGCTTCTTCAGCTGCAGCTGAGCTGAACTTCAGCTGTGTTGAACTTTCTCAACTCCAGCTGAACTTCAACTTCAACTGTGGTCCAGGCAGGTTCAACCGGGGTCCAGGGCAAGTTCAACTGGGGTCCAAGAAAAGTTCAGCCGGGTTTTTTTTCCCGGACCTCACTGGTCAATACCGGTTGAACCGGCCCTAGGGGCGGTTCAACCGGTGTCAGGACCTGTTTTTGCAGTCTGACTTGCAATCTGCCAGTCTGACTGGCAGACTGTCTGTCATCCTGCCCCAGGCGGTTGAACTGGTCTTAGGGGCGGTTCAACCGGTCTTGGTCAACTTGACCAGTCTACAGGTCAGTCTGCGCGTCAGTCTGCCAGTCAGACTGGCAGACAGGCTGCCATGCCTGCCAGGGGCGGTTCAACCGCCCTAGGGGGCGGTTCAACCGGTCTCAGGCAGAAAAATCTGCCCCAACGGCTAGTTTTGAGCTCCACCTATATATACTACCTCCTACTCTCTCCCCAAAGTAGTGAACACGATTTGAACTCCATTTCCAACCCAAGAAACACCTCCCTCTCTCTCTCACACACATCTCTTGCCTCTCCCATTTCAAATCTTTGGAGAGAAATCTTTGAGTGAGCTTGAGAGCTACGGTTTTTGTGCTCCATCTCTAAATCTCTCTTGCTCTTCTTCATTCGAGCTTTGGTACTTGAGAGCACCTAGAGGGGGGGTGAATAGGTGATCCTGTAAAACTTCAAACTTAAGCCACAAAACTTAGTTAAGTGTTAGCACAATTAATGCCAAGTGGCAAGAGAGGAGTCTCACAAAACACAGAAACCACAGAAGATCAATCACAGAGATGACACAGTGGTTTATCCCGTGGTTCGGCCAAGACCAACGCTTGCCTACTCCACGTTGTGGTGTCCCAACGGACGAGGGTTGCAATCAACCCCTCTCAAGCGGTCCAAAGACCCACTTGAATACCACGGTGTTTTGCTTTCTTTTCTTTATCCCGTTTGCAAGGAATCTCCACAAATTGGAGTCTCTTGCCCTTACAAGTATATGATCACAAAGAAGCACAGAGTAAGGTAGGGAAGCAACACACACAAATCCACAGTGAAACGCGCACACACACGGCCAAGAATCGAGCTCGAATGACTATCTCAAAGTTCTCACTAGAACGGAGCTCGAATCACTTAGAATCACAAACGGATGCGCAAAGACTGAGTGTGGATGATCAAGAATGCTCTAAGGTTGCTTGGTGTTCTCCTCCATGCGCCTAGGGGTCCCTTTTATAGCCCCAAGGCAGCTAGGAGCCGTTGAGAGCAAATCTGAAAGGCCATCCTTGCCTTCTGTCATCGGGCGCACCGGACAGTCCGGTGCACCACCGGACACTGTCCGGTGCCCGATTCCCTTCCTTAATTGGCGAAGCCGACCGTTGGCGCCTGAGAGCCGTTGGCGCACCGGACACTGTCCGGTGCACACCGGACAGTCTGGTGCCCCCTTCTAGCCGTTGTCTCGGCCACGTGTCCCGCGCGGATCGCGCGGTCGACCGTTGGCCCGGCCGACCGTTGGCTCACCGGACAGTCCGGTGCACCACCGGACAGTCCGGTGAATTATAGCCGTACGTCGCCGGTGAATTCCCGAGAGCGGCCAGTTCGCTCGAGCCAGCCTGGCGCACCGGACACTGTCCGGTGCACCATCGGACAGTCCGGTGCTCCCAGACTGAGCAGAGTCTTGGCTGCTCAAGCCAAGACATTTCCAATTGTATTTTCCTGTTTCCTGCACTTAGACACAATACATTAGTCTCTAAAACAATGTACTAAGTCTGAGAAACATACCTTGATACTTGATTTGTACTTTGTCCTCCATTTAGCACTTAAGTACTTGTGTTTGACACTAAATCACCAAAACACTTAGAAATGGCCCAAGGGCACATTTCCCTTTCAATCTCCCCCTTTTTGGTGATTTATGCCAACACAATATAAAGCAAGTAGAACAAATACAAAATCACTTCAAATAAGATCTCAAATTGTTTTGATTCATATTTTGACATATATGGATCACTCTTTGCCACCACTTGGTTTGTTTTTGCAAATCAAACTCAAATCTCTATCTCTAAGTCAAACACACTTGTTAAAACATAAAGAGAGTCATTTCAAGACAAATTGATTCAAGATTTCAAAAACTCCCCCTTTTTCCCATAATTAACACTTCTCCCCACAAGAAGCCAACTTTTGACAAGAGAGACAACAAAAGAGTTTTGACTAAAACCAAAAGCTCTATTCTACTATTTTCAAAATCTCTCAAGTGGTAGCTGATCCATTTATTGCTTTGGCCTTTATTTTCTCCCCCTTTGGCATTAAGCACCAAAACGGGATCAACCTTGGCCCTTTAACCCTATTGCCTCACCAAAATCTTCAATTAAGAGCAAATAGGCAATAAGAGTTTAAAGATGAACTTGGAAAAGTTACTCGTTTCATCGGAGTGCAGTGGAAGTCTTGCATGGTCCAAGTCCACCTTTTCCCTTTCAATTCTCCTTCAAGACTAAATCAAGCAAACTCAAGCATATGGTTAGTCTCAAAGGGTCAAGTTGTAACACAACTCCCCCTAAACATGTGCATCACTTGCACAAGGACTTGTGAGGTCCGGTGAGTGCTTGTACAACTTGAGCACCATAAATAAGCAACAAAATGCAGAATGAACATGATCAAAGGCATAAACACATGTATGCTACAATTCAATCCAGGTTCCGCGAATCTAAGACATTGAGCTCACTACGCAGCCTGCAAAAGGTCTTCTCATCTAGAGGCTTGGTAAAGATATCGGCTAGCTGGTTCTCGGTGCTAACATGAAACACTTCGATATCTCCCTTTTGCTGGTGGTCTCTCAAAAAGTGATGCCGGATGTCAATGTGCTTTGTGCGGCTGTGTTCAACAGGATTTTCCGCCATGCGGATAGCACTCTCATTATCACATAGGAGTGGGACTTTGCTCAGATTGTAGCCAAAGTCCCGGAGGGTTTGCCTCATCCAAAGTAGTTGCGCGCAACACTGTCCTGCGGCAACGTACTCGGCCTCAGCGGTGGATAGGGCAACGGAGGTTTGTTTCTTAGAGTTCCACGACACCAGGGACCTTCCTAAGAATTGGCACGTCCCCGATGTACTCTTCCTATCGACCTTACATCCAGCATAGTCGGAATCTGAATATCCAATCAAGTCAAAGGTAGACCCCTTTGGATACCAGATCCCGAAGCAAGGCGTAGCGACCAAATATCTAAAGATTCGCTTCACCGCCACTAAGTGACACTCCTTCGGATCGGATTGAAATCTAGCACACATGCATACACTTAGCATAATATCCGGTCTACTAGCACATAAATAAAGCAACGAACCTATCATTGACCGGTATGCCTTTTGATCAACGGACTTACCTCCTTTGTTGAGGTCGGTGTGTCCGTCAGTTCCCATCGGCGTCTTTGCGGGCTTGGCGTCCTTCATCCCAAACCGCTTTAGCAGGTCTTGCGTGTACTTCGTTTGGGAGATGAAGGTGCCGTCCTTGAGTTGCTTCACTTGGAACCCAAGGAAGTAGTTCAACTCGCCCATCATCAACATCTCGAATTTCTGTGTCATCACCCTGCTAAACTCTTCACAAGACTTTTGATTAGTAGAACCAAATATTATGTCATCGACATAAATTTGGCACACAAACAAATCACCATCACATGTCTTAGTGAAAAGAGTTGGATCGGCTTTCCCAACCTTGAAAGCATTAGCAATTAAGAAATCTCTAAGGCATTCATACCATGCTCTTGGGGCTTGCTTAAGTCCATAGAGCGCCTTAGAGAGCTTACACACGTGGTCGGGATACCGTTCATCCTCGAAGCCAGGGGGTTGCTCCACGTACACCTCCTCCTTGATTGGCCCGTTGAGGAAAGCGCTCTTCACATCCATTTGGTACAGCCTGAAAGAATGGTGAGCGGCATATGCTAGTAGAATACGAATTGATTCTAGCCTAGCCACAGGAGCGAAAGTCTCCTCAAAGTCCAAACCTGCGACTTGGGCATAACCTTTTGCCACAAGTCGAGCCTTGTTCCTTGTCACCACCCCGTGCTCGTCTTGTTTATTGCGGAATACCCACTTGGTTCCCACAATATTTTGCTTAGGACGAGGCACCAGCGTCCAAACTTCATTCCTTTTGAAGTTGTTGAGCTCCTCTTGCATGGCCAACACCCAGTCCGGATCTAGCAAGGCCTCTTCTACCCTGAAAGGCTCAATAGAAGAGACAAAGGAGTAATGCTCACAAAAATTAACTAATCGAGATCGAGTAGTTACTCCCTTGCTGATATCACCCAGAATTTGGTCGACGGGATGATCCCTTTGAATCATCGCTCGAACTTGGGTTGGAGGTGCCGGTTGCGCTTCTTCCTCCATCACATGATCATCTTGTGCTCCCCCTTGATCACATACCTCCTGTTGATGAACCTGTTCATCGTCTTGAGTAGGGGGATGCACCATAGTTGAGGAAGAAGGTTGATCTTGCTCCTTATGTTCCTGTGGTCGTACATCACCAATCGCCATGGTTCGTATAGCGGCCATCGGAACATCTTCTTCATCTACATCATCAAGATCAACAACTTGCTCTCTTGGAGAGCCATTAGTCTCATCAAATACAACGTCGCTAGAGACTTCAACCAAACCCGATGATTTGTTGAAGACCCTATACGCCTTTGTATTTGAATCATAACCTAATAAAAACCCTTCTACAGCTTTGGGAGCAAACTTAGAATTTCTACCCTTCTTCACTAGAATGTAGCATTTGCTCCCAAATACACGAAAGTACGATACATTGGGTTTGTTACCGGTTAGCAGCTCATACGACGTCTTCTTGAGGAGGCGGTGAAGGTAGACCCTGTTGATGGCGTGGCAAGCCGTGTTCACGGTTTCCGACCAAAAGCACTCGGGGGTCTTGAACTCTCCAAGCATCGTCCTCGCCATATCGATGAGTGTCCTGTTCTTCCTCTCTACCACACCATTTTGCTGTGGTGTGTAGGGAGTGGAGAACTCGTGCTTGATCCCTTCCTCCTCAAGATACTCCTCCACTTGAAGGTTCTTGAACTCGGACCCATTGTCGCTCCTTATCTTCTTTACCTTGAGCTCAAACTCGTTTTGAGCTCTCCTTAGAAAGTGCTTGAGAGTCCCTTGGGTTTCAGACTTGTCCTGCAAAAAGAATACCCAAGTGAAGCGGGAATAGTCATCGACAATAACTAGACCATACTTACTTCCTCCTATGCTTAGATAGGCGACGGGTCCGAAGAGGTCCATATGTAGCAGCTCCAGGGGTCTTGATGTGGTCATCACATTCTTGCTGTGATGCGCTCCTCCCACCTGTTTACCTGCTTGACAAGCTGCACAAGGTCTATCTTTTTCGAATTGCACATTAGTTAATCCTATCACGTGTTCTCCCTTTAGAAGCTTGTGAAGGTTCTTCATCCCTACATGTGCTAAGCGGCGATGCCACAGCCAGCCCATGCTAGTCTTAGCAATTAAGCATGCATCTAGACCGGCCTCCTCTTTTGCAAAATCAACTAAATAAAGTTTGCCTACACCCTTAAATGCTAGTGAACCATCACACCTTCTAAAGACAGACACATCTACATTTGTGAATAGACAGTTATATCCCATATTGCATAATTGACTAACAGATAGCAAATTATAACCAAGAGACTCAACTAAAAACACATTAGATATAGAGTGCTCATTAGAAATAGAAATTTTACCTAACCCTTTTACCTTGCCTTGATTCCCATCACCGAATATAATTGAATCTTGGGAATCCTTGTTTTTGACGTAGGAGGTGAACATTTTCTTCTCCCCCGTCATATGGTTTGTGCATCCGCTGTCGATTATCCAGCTTGAACCCCCGGATGCATAAACCTGCAAGGAAAATTTAGGCTTGGGTCTTAGGTACCCAACTCATGTTGGGTCCTACAAGGTTAGCACAAATATCCTTAGGGACCCAAATGCAAGCTTTATCTCCCTTGCATCTTGCCCCTAACTTCCTAGCAATTACCTTCTTACCCTTTCTATAAATAGCAAAGGAAGCATTCAAAGCATGATATATTGTAGAAGGTTCATTAACTTTCCTAGGAACATTAACAACATTTCTCCTAGGCATATTATGAACAACATTTCTCCTACCAACATTTCTATCATGCACATAGGAGGAACTAGAAGCAAACATGTCATGAGAATCAAAATCATTATAACTCCTATAAGCATTTCTAGTTTGTCTCCTATCATGGTACAAAAAGGCATGGTTCTTTTTAGCACTACCAGCCATAGGGGCCTTCCCTTTCTCCTTCACGGAGATGGGAGCCTTATGGCTTGTCAAGTTCTTGGCTTCCCTCTTGAAGCCAAGCCCATCCTTAATTGAGGGATGTCTTCCAATTGTGTAGGCATCCCTTGCAAATTTTAACTTATCAAATTCACTTTTGCTAGTCTTAAGTTGAGCATTAAGACTAGCTAATTCCTCATTTAATTTGGAAATTGAGACTAAATGATCACTACAAGCATCAATGTCAAAATCCTTACACCTATTACAAGTTTCCACGATTTCTACACGAGAATCAGATTTACTAGCTACTTCTAGTTTAGCATTTAAATCATCATTAAAACTTTTTAACTTAGCAATAGTTTCATGACAAGAAGATAATTCACTAGAGAGCATTTCATTCCTCTTAATTTCTAGAGCAAGAGATTTCTGTGCTTCTACAAATTTATCATGCTCTTCATACAACAAATCCTCTTGCTTTTCTAAAAGCGTATTCTTATCATTCAAGGCATCAATTAATTCATTAATTTTGTCTACCTTGGTTCTATCTAATCCCTTGAATAAGCATGAGTAATCAATCTCATCATCATCACTAGACTCATCCTCACTTGAAGAAGCATAAGTACTAGTATTATGAGTGCTTACTTTCTTCTCCCTTGCCATGAGGCAAGTGAGACGCTCATTGGGGAAGAGGGATGACTTGTTGAAGGCGGTGGCGGCGAGTCCTTCATTGTCGGAGTCAGACGAGGAGCAGTCCGAATCCCACTCCTTGCCAAGATGAGCCTCGCCCTTTGCCTTCTTATAGTTCTTCTTTTTCTCCCTCTTGTTCCCTTGTTCCTGATCACTATCATTGTCGGGACAGTTAGCAATAAAATGACCAAGCTTACCGCATTTGAAGCATGAGCGCTTCCCCTTGACTTTGGTCTTGCTTGGCTGTCCCTTGCGTCCTTTAAGCGCCGTCTTGAAGCGTTTAATGATGAGGGCCATCTCCTCATCATTAAGTCCGGCCGCCTCAATCTGTGCCACCTTGCTAGGTAGCGCCTCCTTGCTTCTTGTTGCCTTGAGAGCAAGGGGTTGCGGCTCATTGATCGGACCATTCAAGGCGTCGTCCACGTACCTTGCCTCCTTGATCATCATTCGCCCGCTAACGAATTTTCCGAGGACTTCTTCGGGCGACATTTTGGTGTACCTGGGATTCTCACGAATATTATTCACCAAATGAGGATCAAGAACGGTAAAGGACCTTAGCATCAGTCGGACGACGTCGTGGTCCGTCCATCGCGTGCTTCCGTAGCTCCTTATTTTGTTGATAAGGGTCTTGAGCCGGTTGTATGTTTGAGTTGGCTCCTCGCCCCTTATCATTGCGAATCGTCCAAGCTCGCCCTCCACCAATTCCATCATGGTGAGCAAGGTGACATCATTCCCCTCATGAGAGATCTTGAGGGTGTCCCAAATCTGCTTGGCATTGTCCAAGCCGCTCACCTTATGGTACTTGTCCCTGCACAAAGAGGCTAGCAACACAGTAGTAGCTTGTGCATTTTTATGAATCTGTTCATTAATAAACATAGGACTATCCGTACTATCAAAGTGCATTCCACTCTCTACAATCTCCCATATGCTAGGATGGAGAGAGAACAAGTGAGTACGCATTTTGTGGCTCCAAAATCCGTAGTCCTCTCCATCAAAGTGAGGGGGCTTGCCAAGTGGAATGGGGAGCAAATGTGAATTTGAACTTTGCGGAATACGAGAGTAGTCAAAAGAAAAGTTCGAATTAACCGATTTCCTTTTCTCGTAGTCGTTGTGGTCGTCGTCCTTTTGGGAAGAAGTAGACTCATCGCTGTCGTCGTAGTAGACGATCTCCTTGATGCGCCTCGTCTTCTTCTTCTTCCCTTCCTTCCGTCTATGGCCCGAGCCGGAGTCGGTAGGCTTGTCATCTTTGGGCTCGTTGACGAAGAACTCCTTCTCCTTATCGTTGATCACTATCCCCTTGCCCTTAGGATCCATCTCTTCGGGCGGTTAGTCCCTTTCTTGAAGAGAACGGCTCTGATACCAATTGAGAGCACCTAGAGGGGGGGGTGAATAGGTGATCCTGTAAAACTTCAAACTTAAGCCACAAAACTTAGTTAAGTGTTAGCACAATTAATGCCAAGTGGCAAGAGAGGAGTCTCACAAAACACAGAAACCACAGAAGATCAATCACAGAGATGACACAGTGGTTTATCCCGTGGTTCGGCCAAGACCAACGCTTGCCTACTCCACGTTGTGGTGTCCCAACGGACGAGGGTTGCAATCAACCCCTCTCAAGCGGTCCAAAGACCCACTTGAATACCACGGTGTTTTGCTTTCTTTTCTTTATCCCGTTTGCAAGGAATCTCCACAAATTGGAGTCTCTTGCCCTTACAAGTATATGATCACAAAGAAGCACAGAGTAAGGTAGGGAAGCAACACACACAAATCCACAGTGAAACGCGCACACACACGGCCAAGAATCGAGCTCGAATGACTATCTCAAAGTTCTCACTAGAACGGAGCTCGAATCACTTAGAATCACAAACGGATGCGCAAAGACTGAGTGTGGATGATCAAGAATGCTCTAAGGTTGCTTGGTGTTCTCCTCCATGCGCCTAGGGGTCCCTTTTATAGCCCCAAGGCAGCTAGGAGCCGTTGAGAGCAAATATGGAAGGCCATCCTTGCCTTCTGTCATCGGGCGCACCGGACAGTCCGGTGCACCACCGGACACTGTCCGGTGCCCGATTCCCTTCCTTAATTGGCGAAGCCGACCGTTGGCGCCTGAGAGCCGTTGGCGCACCGGACACTGTCCGGTGCACACCGGACAGTCTGGTGCCCCCTTCTAGCCGTTGGCTCGGCCACGTGTCCCGCGCGGATCGCGCGGTCGACCGTTGGCCCGACCGACCGTTGGCTCACCGGACAGTCCGGTGCACCACCGGACAGTCCGGTGAATTATAGCCGTATGTCGCCGGTGAATTCCCGAGAGCGGCCAGTTCGCTCGAGCCAGCCTGGCGCACCGGACACTGTCCGGTGCACCACCGGACAGTCCGGTGCTCCCAGACTGAGCAGAGTCTTGGCTGCTCAAGCCAAGACATTTCCAATTGTATTTTCCTGTTTCCTGCACTTAGACACAATACATTAGTCTCTAAAACAATGTACTAAGTCTGAGAAACATACCTTGATACTTGATTTGTACTTTGTCCTCCATTTAGCACTTAAGTACTTGTGTTTGACACTAAATCACCAAAACACTTAGAAATGGCCCAAGGGCACATTTCCCTTTCAGTACTACATCGAGTTCTTTGTGGATTCATTACTCTTGGAGCTTCTAGCTCCTAGACGACTAGGTGTCTCTTGTGAGTCTCCAAATCTTGTGGAAGACCACAAGAAAGTTTGTATTACCCGCTCGTTTGAGCAAAGATTATTGTGTGGGCTTGACCTTTGTGGTCGGCGAAGGGAGGATTAGGGTTGAAAGAGACCCGGCTCTTTGTGGGCGCCTCAACGAGGAAGTAGGGCACCTTGGTGGTGTGACCGAACCTCGGGATAAATCTTGTGTCTCTTGTGTTCTTGTTCATTGTGTTTGTTTGTGTTCTTCGTTCTCTCACCCTTCCGTGAAAGATTTGTTCATATCTTTTTGGTGTGTGGATTTTGAGAAGTGCCCTTCTCAGATCTACTACTTTGAACCCTGTGGATCATTTAGAACATCTCATTTCCAAAGTTAACTGGGTGAATTTCGAGATCAATTCAGTTTTACCCAGTTTGCTTCTAGTTTTTGTTGAAAAAGTTTTAACTTGCCTATTCACCCCCCCTCTAGGCAACTTTCAAGAGGGCACCTTCCTAAGCCAAACAAAGTATACTCAAGATATTCTAAGCAAGTTTGGGATGAAGGATGCCAAGCCCATCAAGACTCCCATGGGAACCAATGGGCATCTCGACCTCGACACGGAAGGTAAATCCGTGGATCAAAAGGTATACCGGTCGATGATAGGCTCTTTACTCTATTTATGTGCATCTCGACCGGATATTATGCTTTCCGTATGCATGTGTGCAAGATTCCAAGCCGACCCTAAGGAAGCTCACCTTACGGCCGTAAAACGAATCTTGAGATATTTAGTTTATACTCCTAAGTTTGGGCTTTGGTATCCTAGGGGATCCACATTTGATTTGATTGGTTATTCGGATGCCGATTGGGCAGGGTGTAAAATTAATAGAAAGAGCACATCGAGGACTTGCCAGTTCTTGGGAAGATCCTTGGTGTCTTGGGCTTCAAAGAAGCAAAATTCCGTAGCTCTTTCTACCGCCGAAGCCGAGTATATTGCCGCAGGCCATTGTTGCGTGCAACTACTTTGGATGAGGCAAACCCTTAGGGACTATGGTTACAAATTAACCAAAGTTCCTCTTCTATGTGATAATGAGAGTGGAATCTGCATGGCGGATAATCCGGTTGAGCATAGCCGCACTAAACACATAGCCATTCGGTATCATTTTCTAAGGGATCACCAACAAAAAGGAGATATCGAGATTGCATATATTAACACTAAAGATCAATTAGCCGATATCTTTACCAAGCCACTAGATGAACAAACTTTTAACAAACTTAGGCATGAGCTAAATATTCTTGACTCTAGGAATTTCTTTTGATGTCTTGCACACATAGCTCATAAATATACCTATGATCATGTCTCTTTTATATGCTATGACTAATATGTTTTCAAGTGGATTTCAAACCAAGTCATAGGTGTATTGAAAGGGAATTGGAGTCTTCGGCGAAAACAAAGGCTTCCACTCCATAACTCATCCTTCGCCGTCGCTCCGAACAACTCTCCGTCTTTGGTATAATCTTCACTCATGTTCTATTTGCCAAAGGGGAGAAAGTAGTTAGATAAGGGCTTATATCTCACTCAAAGTATCCGTTTTTGGCGATTCATGCCAAAGCGGGAGAAAGTATTAGCCCAAAGCAAAAGGACCGCACCACCACCTAATTTTAAAACTAATGATTTTCAAATTGGTATCCTATTGTGTTCAAAAGGAGGAGAAAGTAGTATTTTCAAAATTGATATCTTAAAACCCTCTTGAACACTAAGAGGAGGATCTCATTAAGGGGGAGTTTTGTCTAGTCAAAGGAAAAGCATTTGAAATAGGGGGAGAAAATTTCAAATCAAGTAAATGCTTCTAAAATTTCTTATTGCATTTACCTTTGACTATTTGCAAAAGACTTTGAAAAGAATTTCCAAAACATTTGCAAAAACAAAACATGTGGTGCAAGCGTGGTCCAAAATGTTAAGAATAAAGAAACAATCCATGCATATCCTATGAGAATTTATATTGGCTCAATTCTAAGTAACCTTTGCACTTACAATTATGCAAACTAGTACAATTATGCACTTCTATATTTGCTTTGGTTTGTGTTGGCATCAATCACCAAAAAGGGGGAGATTGAAAGGGAATTAGTCTTACACCTATTTCCTAATTGATTTTGGTGGTTGAATTTCCCAACACAAATATTTAGACTAACTAGTTTGCTCTAGTCCTTAAGTTCTACAGGTGCCAAAGGTTCACAAAATGCCAATAAAAAGACCAAGAAAAGGGTTCAACAAAGAGAGCAAGGGACAACCGAAGGCTGCCATGGTCTGGCGCACCGGACTGTCCGGTGCACCACCGGACATTGTCCGGTGCACTAGGGGACTCCAAGCTAAACTTCGCACCTTCAGGAATTCTCAGAGGCGCTTCGCTATAATTCACCGGACTGTCCGGTGTACCACCGGACAGTGTCCGGTGCCCCAAGGGAGAGCGGCTCTGAACTCGCCAGCTTCAGATTTCCGCTCCGCTAAAATTCACCAGACATGTCCGGTGCACACCGGACTGTCCGGTGATGTAATACTCCAAGTTGTATACCAAGAATAATAGAGAGAGTTGTTCTCAATTTTGTATGTCTCATTTGCATCATGAAAAGAGCATATACAAAAATTTAGAGTTTAATTCAAACAATTGATAAAAATTTGCATCATGTTGGAGTTTTATTGTTTGTGCATTAAATAAAATAAAATAATAATTTTAAAAGATAATAATATAAGAATTGCTAGAAGTAGAATTAAAACCCTAAATTTGAAAATTAGGGTTTGGATTAAGAGAAGGGAAGAACTAAGAAAAATACTACATAAAATAAAATAAAGATGTGAATAAACACTCTTCACACTTATGTTATTAAATTATACATTTCAAACTGAGGACAAGTTATTCACAAAGTTTGAATTTAAACTTGAACTCAAATTAGATTTGAAAATGGAGAAAGGAAAATGGAAAAAGAAAAGAATAAAGAAGACTTAGCCTAACTGGGCCTTGTACCCGAATCTGGCCCATCTGAGAATTTCATCCGCGCAGCCCATTACCATCTCCATGCGGCGCCGACAGGCCGGGGCCACTGGCCAGCCGCCTTCCGCGCCCAGGTCGTGACCGGGTTACGCTGCACCGTGGGACCGACTCGTCATTCTACGCAGCCCAATCCCCACGTGGTCACTGGAAGGTGGGATCAGTGCGCCAGGGTCTGTGCCGTCGCTGTCGGGTGGGCCGGCCTCGTCAGCGTCTTCCCCAACCGGCCGAAACGGCCTCCCGCTGCTAGCGCGCGCGATGAACGGAGCCCGACGACCGGTCGCTCCCTTCAAAAAGCTGAGGCCGAACCTCTCGCCCCACCTCGCGTCAACAAAAGCCGCCGTGGTGCTCCCCGCTCCTCCAGTCAACGTCGCACCCAGCCCCGGTTTCGGCGTCTCGGTTGATCAACGGTGCTTTTACTCACGCGCGTGCCGTCGGGTCTTGCTTCCGTCGCGCTCGTCGTGGTGAGCGGGATCCAACTCGTCGTCGCCTCCACTGCCGTCCAAACCACCGGGTGATCGTCGGGAGTTTGCCGCGGTGCCACGAAGCGAGTCACGCCGGGTCGGCATCAACCTCGGCGGCGGGCAATCCATATCGGCGTTATCGCTGGTGAGTGCTTCTCCCTCTGCGACATTGTGTATGCATCGGATTTTGGGAGCGGACCGGGACCAATGCGCCGCTGGGGACCGGCGGTGTCGTGGGAGGGCTTGCGAGGGCCGGGCAGCTCGTCGGTGGTTCATCGGAGAGAGAGAGAGAGAGTTCCAGGGAGGGCGCGGCGTCTGCCCCGGGAACGAAGGTGGACGACGGATCGTGCGCCGTTGGATCTAGATGTAGGGCCAGGATTAGATCAGGGGTGCGGATGCGCCGTGTCCGTTGATCTGATGACGGAGGGCTGTGATTAGAAGCTCGCGTACCGCTTCGGGAATAAAATCATCGCCGCAAATTTTTGATCTGAGGGCTAGGCTAAGTCATAGGCGTGGTACTCCCTCGACCGTCGATCTCCGATCCGAGGGTCATCGTTGCATACCGACTCAGCGCGGGTTGGATCTAATCTCAGCCGTTAGATGTTGATCGGGCGGCCCACCGTGGCCGATACCCTTTCGCCTGGGCGATTTTGCATATGAGTCCCTGGAACCTTATTAAATCAACCCGCAGTCCTGCGCTGTGGCGCTCTGAGTCATTGTATATTTCGCGTATAAGCCCCTGCAGTTTCCTGTAATTGAGGCCCGATCCAGAGAACTTGGAAAATCAGAAATTAATATTAGAAATTAATTTTTAGTGCAAAAATAAATGTTAAAACTTGTTTAATTCATAGTAAATGCATATGAACTCCAAATTAGACCATTCCAGTTCCTAAATTTTCATAAAATTATTGTCTATCTATTAGTGCCTCTGTTCTGACATGACAAACACATTAAAATTATTCTTTCACTTAATCTTGTATTAAATGCATAAAACCTTAGAAAATCCATAACTTAAAATATATAACTCCAAATTTAATGATTCCAGTTCCTGTGATCTTATTTTAATGTCTAGTTTATTACTGTATATTTTATTTGCATGTTTGATGTGATGTTAATTTATGCTATGCCATGTATGTATTGTATTGATGCGAGTAGACGAGCAACCTACTGTGGAACCTGAGCTTCAACAAGTTGAAGTAGCTGAGCAGGAGCTCGTTGAAGGCAAGTTGTGCCCTTGATCACTTCTTTTACCCATTCATGTTCTTATTATTCATAATGATCTGCATAGGATAATTTTGATGGGACCCAGTAGGATGCCCTAGATTTTGACTATCTTTATACCTTGTTTCACCACTGGTTTTACTACTAAAGTTTTGGGTAGTACATGCTATTGCTTTATGTGGATTTGGGTATAGAGATATTCATCACTCATTGTTATACTATTTATTGTTATCTGTTTTATTCTTCCTTGTTCATGTTAAGATCATTATGTTAATGGGAACATGGAGAACCACCCGGGAAAACAGTGCTACCACAAGGGTGGAATGGGACGCCCTTGGCTGATTAACTAGGAAAGCTAGGGGAGGGCTACCTTACCCGAAAGGGGCAAGGGCAGTAGGGGAGAGGTCAGTGCGGGGAGGTCCCTGGTTGATTTTGCTGCGATGGCTATCAGCCAGGAACCCTGTACTGGATCTTCCCATAAACTGTAGCGGGTAGTCTGAAGCTAGTGGAACTTTGTAAAGGCCTCGTAGTGGTACCCTGCCTCGCTTCCTAGGTAGAGGTGTATGGAGTCTGATCAACTCTGTGGCAAATGGGTAACACGACTTGTGGGTAAAGATGCGCAACCTCTGCAGAGTGTAAAACTGGTATACTAGCCGTGCTCACGGTCATGAGCGGCTCGGACACTCACATGATTAAATTATGGAACTTAAACTTAACCTGTCATTTCATTGCATTTGGGATTATTTTATTATTACTTTTACTTATTGTTATTATGGTTTGGTATTTACTTACACTTAGTAACTGCTAATAAAATTTTGACCAACTTATAAAAGCAATGCTCAGCTTCAGCCTTTATGTCATTGATCAGCCTTACACTTCATGAACTCCCACCTTTGGTGAGTTCATGTCACATTATTCCCCACGACTTGTTGAGCTATGATCGTATGTGAGCTCACTCTTGCTGTCTCACCCCCCCCCCACAGGAGAAGAGCAGGTGGTTCAGGAGGAGCTGCCTAACACTGAGGAGTTTGATCTGATCTAGGTGGCGTTTCTCAGTCGACATTGGCGCCATCGATCCTTAGTTCGTTTTACATTTATCTTTATTTTGTAATAAGTCTTCCGCTATGTAATAAATACTCTGATGTTTTATGACATTTATCTCTATACACTCTGTTATTATATGTGTTGTCTTCTTGGCGCATGTATGAGATGCACCCGGCTTTGTTCTTTAAAACCGGGTGTTACAGAAGTGGTATTAGAGGGAAATGTTGACTGTAGGACAGAACCTAGATAGAAATGGACAAACCCTTACCTACTTATCTCATTCTGAATCATTCTACACTTACCTTACTCTGAATCTTTCTATACTTATCTTGATCCTGTCTCACCTTCTACTGTTCTACTCTGATCAATCTTATCTTTTCTACTCTGAGACAAGATGGATTTCAAACTTTGGAATCCCTACCCTTATGACATTTTAAGAGATAGGGAACCTAAGACAAAATTAAAACTATTTTCTCTATTTTAAAATGTTGGTTGATTGTTCTGATGATCAATGCCTGATTTGCTTCTTTGATTGATTGAAATAGTATAGATGGACATCTTAGCATGTACCACTATAAGGTATTGTATTAGCTTTAGTAGGTGACAAACTAATCTGCTTAGCTAATAAAACCCCCAAAGTAACACGATTGTAATTACTGCCTTGTCTACTGCTCTTTCTTACCATATGTATCTAACTCAGATGGTCAATACCAGGAGGGGTGGTGGAATTGACTTGCCTCCTAACCAACACACTCGAAGACAACCTCAGCCACAACCTGCAGGGATGAATCCTCCCAATCCTCCACCAGGCGGAGTTGACCCACTGGTTGCTGCTCAGATGGCAATGATGCAGCAAATGGCAGACACTATGGCGGATATGCGTGCCCAGATGCAGCAAGAACGCCAGGAGATGCGTCAAGAAAGAGAAGATATACGCCAGGAGCTGCGCCAGGAGAGAGATGAGATACGCCAAGAAAGGAGGGCGCAACAACAGCAGCTGCAACAACAACTTCAACAACAGCAGCAACAGCAACAAGTGCCACTGCCTCCACCACCACCACCAGTTCCACCTCGTGACAAGCACCGGGAGTTTATGAGTCACAAACCACCAACCTTCGCCAGCTCGCCAGATCCACTTGATGCAGACGATTGGTTGAAGTCAATTGAGAAGATGCTGAATATTGCACAATGCACTGATCGGGAGAAAGATTTCAAGTCAATATTGCAGTAACCTCCTCATCCATGCGTGCAATGTTCTTTATGCCTGAGGAGTTTGTTGGTGACAACATCCGGGTGGTTAGAGATTTTCCGGATGTCTTTCCAGAGGAGTTACCAGGGATGCCACCTGATAGAGAAGTTGAGTTTGTTATTGATCTCTTACCTGGAACCGCCCCTATTTCTAAACGGCCATATAGAATGTCCGTAGAAGAGTTGAAGGAGCTTAAGAAGCAGTTGACGGAGTTACAAGAGGCTGGTTACATTCGTCCAAGTTCCTCACCTTGGGGAGCACCGGTGTTATTTGTGCAGAAGAAGGATGGTTCGCAACGGATGTGTGTGGATTATAGATCTCTTAATGATGTTACGGTGAAGAACAAGTATCCGTTGCCCCGCATTGAGGATTTATTTGATCAGATGAGAGGAGCCAGGGTATTCTCGAAGATTGATCTCCGATCGGGATACCATCAGATGAAGATTAGACCATCGGATATTCCCAAGACGGCTTTCTCGACTCGATATGGATTATATGAGTTTACTGTTATGTCATTTGGACTGACCAATGCACCAGCTTATTTCATGAATTTGATGAACAAAGTGTTTATGGAGTATTTGGATAGATTCGTCGTGGTATTCATCGATGATATCCTTATCTATTCTAAGAATGAAAGTGATCATGAACAACATCTGAGATTGGTGCTACAGAAGTTGCGAGATAATGAGCTCTACGCTAAGTTTAGCAAGTGTGAGTTTTGGATTGACAAAGTGCCATTCCTTGGTCATATTATTTCTAATGGAGGAATAGCAGTGGATCCTGCTAAAGTGAAGGAGATTATGGAATGGAGAGTGCCCACTACAGTTACGGAGATTCGGAGTTTCTTGGGTCTCGCAGGATATTATCGGAGATTTATCGAGGGATTCTCTAAGATTGCCAAGCCTATGACATCACTTTTGGAGAAAGGAAAAGAATTCAAGTGGGATGAGAAATGTCAAGAGAGCTTTGATCAATTGAAGGAAAGATTGATGTCTCCTCCAGTATTGATTATGCCAGACTTGCAGAAAGGATTTGATATTTATTGTGATGCATGTGGCCAAGGACTTGGATGTGTGCTCATGCAAGATGGACATGTGATTGCCTATGCATCTCGTCAGTTGCGGAAGCATGAACTGAACTACCCCACCCATGACTTGGAGCTGGCTGCAGTTGTGCATGCACTTAAAATTTGGAGACACTACATTATGGGAACTAAGTGCCAAGTATACACGGACCATAAGAGCTTGAAGTACATATTCGCTCAGAAGGATCTCAACCTTAGACAACGTCGTTGGTTGGAGCTTATTAAGGATTATGATTTGGAGATTCACTATCATCCAGGCAAGGCAAATTTGGTTGCAGATGCCTTGAGTCGAAAAGAACATGTTCACTCCGCTTTCGTTGTCCAGCTACCTGATGAATTAGCAAAAGATTTTGAGAGACTCAATTTGGGAATTGTTACTCATACTGAAGGAGTTACCATTGAGTTGGAATCTACCTTGGAGCAAGAGATTCGTAAAGGTCAGGTTAGTGATGCTAAGATTCAAGAGATTAAAGATCTGATTTCGGAAGGTCGAGTTCCGGAATTCACGGAGGATGAGCAAGGTACCATATGGTTCAAAGATCGGATATGTGTTCCAGAGATTGATAGCCTCCGGGAGACTATATTGAAAGAAGCTCATGATTCTGATTACTCCATCCACCCTGGAAGCACTAAGATGTATCAAGATTTGAAGCGAAAGTATTGGTGGTACGGACTAAAAAGAGATGTGGCTGCGCATGTGGCTAAGTGTGATGTTTGTCAAAGAGTTAAGGCTGAACATCAAAAACCCGCTGGACTATTGCACCCATTGAAGATACCTGAGTGGAAATGGGAAGAAATTGGTATGGATTTTATTGTTGGACTACCCCGCACTCCAGCAGGATATGACTCTATTTGGGTAATTGTAGACAGATTGACAAAGGTAGCTCATTTTATACCTGTGAGGACTAATTATACGGGAGCCAAGCTAGCAGAGTTGTATATGACTCGGATAGTTTGTCTACATGGAGTGCCTAAGAAGATCGTGTCTGATCGAGGATCACAGTTTACTTCTCGATTTTGGAAGAAGTTGCATGAGAGCTTGGATACAAAGTTGAATTTCAGTTCAGCATACCATCCCCAGACTGATGGACAGACAGAGAGAACTAATCAAGTGCTGGAAGATATGTTAAGAGCTTGTGCTCTCAAGCATGGTGGCAGCTGGGAGAAGAGCTTACCATATGCTGAGTTTTCTTATAATAATAGCTATCAGGCCAGTTTGAAGATGTCACCATTTGAGGCTTTGTATGGCAGAAAATGCAGGACCCCTCTGTATTGGGATCAAACTGGAGAGAGGCAGTTCTTTGGGCCTGAACTTATTCAAGAGGCAGAAGAGCAAGTTCGAATGATAAGAGAAAATTTGAGAATTGCACAATCAAGGCAAAAGAGCTATGCTGATAATAGAAGAAGATTACTGGAGTTTAAGGAGGGTGATCATGTCTATTTGAAGGTATCACCACTTCGGGGTATGAGGAGATTTAAAGTTAAAGGAAAGTTGTCCCCTCGCTTCATTGGGCCTTTCTTGATTTTAAAGCGAGTGGGTGAAGTTGCATATCAACTGGAGTTACCTGATCATCTGTCAGATGTACATGATGTGTTTCATGTGTCTCAGCTAAAGAAGTGCCTCAGGGTACCTGAGGAACAATTACCAATGGAAGACCTTAGTGTTCAGGATGATCTGACTTATGCTGAGTACCCTATCAAGATTTTGGACACTTTGACTCGAGTTACAAGGAATAAGGTGATAAAGATGTGCAAAGTACAATGGAGTCACCATGGTGAAGACGAAGCAACTTGGGAAAGAGAAGAAGAGCTTCGCATAGATTTTCCCTATCTTTTCCCTAGTCCTTCTTAAATCTCGAGGACGAGATTATTTTTAAGGGGGGTAGGATTTGTAATACTCCAAGTTGTATACCAAGAATAATAGAGAGAGTTGTTCTCAATTTTGTATGTCTCATTTGCATCATGAAAAGAGCATATACAAAAATTTAGAGTTTAATTCAAACAATTGATAAAAATTTGCATCATGTTGGAGTTTTATTGTTTGTGCATTAAATAAAATAAAATAATAATTTTAAAAGATAATAATATAAGAATTGCTAGAAGTAGAATTAAAACCCTAAATTTGAAAATTAGGGTTTGGATTAAGAGAAGGGAAGAACTAAGAAAAATACTACATAAAATAAAATAAAGATGTGAATAAACACTCTTCACACTTATGTTATTAAATTATACATTTCAAACTGAGGACAAGTTATTCACAAAGTTTGAATTTAAACTTGAACTCAAATTAGATTTGAAAATGGAGAAAGGAAAATGGAAAAAGAAAAGAATAAAGAAGACTTAGCCTAACTGGGCCTTGTACCCGAATCTGGCCCATCTGAGAATTTCATCCGCGCAGCCCATTACCATCTCCATGCGGCGCCGACAGGCCGGGGCCACTGGCCAGCCGCCTTCCGCGCCCAGGTCGTGACCGGGTTACGCTGCACCGTGGGACCGACTCGTCATTCTACGCAGCCCAATCCCCACGTGGTCACTGGAAGGTGGGATCAGTGCGCCAGGGTCTGTGCCGTCGCTGTCGGGTGGGCCGGCCTCGTCAGCGTCTTCCCCAACCGGCCGAAACGGCCTCCCGCTGCTAGCGCGCGCGATGAACGGAGCCCGACGACCGGTCGCTCCCTTCAAAAAGCTGAGGCCGAACCTCTCGCCCCACCTCGCGTCAACAAAAGCCGTCGTGGTGCTCCCCGCTCCTCCAGTCAACGTCGCACCCAGCCCCGGTTTCGGCGTCTCGGTTGATCAACGGTGCTTTTACTCACGCGCGTGCCGTCGGGTCTTGCTTCCGTCGCGCTCGTCGTGGTGAGCGGGATCCAACTCGTCGTCGCCTCCACTGCCGTCCAAACCACCGGGTGATCGTCGGGAGTTTGCCGCGGTGCCACGAAGCGAGTCACGCCGGGTCGGCATCAACCTCGGCGGCGGGCAATCCATATCGGCGTTATCGCTGGTGAGTGCTTCTCCCTCTGCGACATTGTGTATGCATCGGATTTTGGGAGCGGACCGGGACCAATGCGCCGCTGGGGACCGGTGGTGTCGTGGGAGGGCTTGCGAGGGTCGGGCAGCTCGTCGGTGGTTCATCGGAGAGAGAGAGAGAGAGTTCCAGGGAGGGCGCGGCGTCTGCCCCGGGAACGAAGGTGGACGACGGATCGTGCGCCGTTGGATCTAGATGTAGGGCCAGGATTAGATCAGGGGTGCGGATGCGCCGTGTCCGTTGATCTGATGACGGAGGGCTGTGATTAGAAGCTCGCGTACCGCTTCGGGAATAAAATCATCGCCGCAAATTTTTGATCTGAGGGCTAGGCTAAGTCATAGGCGTGGTACTCCCTCGACCGTCGATCTCCGATCCGAGGGTCATCGTTGCATACCGACTCAGCGCGGGTTGGATCTAATCTCAGCCGTTAGATGTTGATCGGGCGGCCCACCGTGGCCGATACCCTTTCGCCTGGGCGATTTTGCATATGAGTCCCTGGAACCTTATTAAATCAACCCGCAGTCCTGCGCTGTGGCGCTCTGAGTCATTGTATATTTCGCGTATAAGCCCCTGCAGTTTCCTGTAATTGAGGCCCGATCCAGAGAACTTGGAAAATCAGAAATTAATATTAGAAATTAATTTTTAGTGCAAAAATAAATGTTAAAACTTGTTTAATTCATAGTAAATGCATATGAACTCCAAATTAGACCATTCCAGTTCCTAAATTTTCATAAAATTATTGTCTATCTATTAGTGCCTCTGTTCTGACATGACAAACACATTAAAATTATTCTTTCACTTAATCTTGTATTAAATGCATAAAACCTTAGAAAATCCATAACTTAAAATATATAACTCCAAATTTAATGATTCCAGTTCCTGTGATCTTATTTTAATGTCTAGTTTATTACTGTATATTTTATTTGCATGTTTGATGTGATGTTAATTTATGCTATGCCATGTATGTATTGTATTGATGCGAGTAGACGAGCAACCTACTGTGGAACCTGAGCTTCAACAAGTTGAAGTAGCTGAGCAGGAGCTCGTTGAAGGCAAGTTGTGCCCTTGATCACTTCTTTTACCCATTCATGTTCTTATTATTCATAATGATCTGCATAGGATAATTTTGATGGGACCCAGTAGGATGCCCTAGATTTTGACTATCTTTATACCTTGTTTCACCACTGGTTTTACTACTAAAGTTTTGGGTAGTACATGCTATTGCTTTATGTGGATTTGGGTATAGAGATATTCATCACTCATTGTTATACTATTTATTGTTATCTGTTTTATTCTTCCTTGTTCATGTTAAGATCATTATGTTAATGGGAACATGGAGAACCACCCGGGAAAACAGTGCTACCACAAGGGTGGAATGGGACGCCCTTGGCTGATTAACTAGGAAAGCTAGGGGAGGGCTACCTTACCCGAAAGGGGCAAGGGTAGTAGGGGAGAGGTCAGTGCGGGGAGGTCCCTGGTTGATTTTGCTGCGATGGCTATCAGCCAGGAACCCTGTACTGGATCTTCCCATAAACTGTAGCGGGTAGTCTGAAGCTAGTGGAACTTTGTAAAGGCCTCGTAGTGGTACCCTGCCTCGCTTCCTAGGTAGAGGTGTATGGAGTCTGATCAACTCTGTGGCAAATGGGTAACACGACTTGTGGGTAAAGATGCGCAACCTCTGCAGAGTGTAAAACTGGTATACTAGCCGTGCTCACGGTCATGAGCGGCTCGGACACTCACATGATTAAATTATGGAACTTAAACTTAACCTGTCATTTCATTGCATTTGGGATTATTTTATTATTACTTTTACTTATTATTATTATGGTTTGGTATTTACTTACACTTAGTAACTGCTAATAAAATTTTGACCAACTTATAAAAGCAATGCTCAGCTTCAGCCTTTATGTCATTGATCAGCCTTACACTTCATGAACTCCCACCTTTGGTGAGTTCATGTCACATTATTCCCCACGACTTGTTGAGCTATGATCGTATGTGAGCTCACTCTTGCTGTCTCACCCCCCCCCCCACAGGAGAAGAGCAGGTGGTTCAGGAGGAGCTGCCTAACACTGAGGAGTTTGATCTGATCTAGGTGGCGTTTCTCAGTCGACATTGGCGCCATCGATCCTTAGTTCGTTTTACATTTATCTTTATTTTGTAATAAGTCTTCCGCTATGTAATAAATACTCTGATGTTTTATGACATTTATCTCTATACACTCTGTTATTATATGTGTTGTCTTCTTGGCGCATGTATGAGATGCACCCGGCTTTGTTCTTTAAAACCGGGTGTTACAGGTGAGCCAGCGGAGCAACGGCTACTTCGCGCGCAACGGTCGACTGCAACGCATTAAATGCGCGCCTGCGCGCGCAGAGGAGCAGTGCACGCGCGGGTGGCACACCGGACAGTCTACAAGACTTGTCCGGTGCGCCACCGGACAGCCAGGCGGGCCCACAAGACAGAGCTCCAACGGTCGGAACCCAACGGCCAGGTGACGTGGCTGGCGCACCGGACAGTGCCCGGTGGCGCACCGTACTGTCCGGTGCGCCCGTCGACTGCAACATTCACCAAACGGCTAGTTTGGTGGTTGGGGTTATAAATACCCCCAACCACCCCACATTCAAGTCATCCAAGTTTTCCACCCTCCAACTACTTACAAGAGCTAAGCATTCAATACAAGACACACCAAAGTGATCAAATCCTCTCCCAATTCCACACAAGGCTTTAGTGATTAGTGAGAGAGATTTGTTGTGTTCTTTTGAGCTCTTGTGCTTGGATTGCTTCCTTCTTTCATTCTTTCTTGCGAACAACTCAATTGTAACCAAGGCAAGAGACACCAATTGTGTGGTGGTCCTTGCGGGGAAGTTTGTTCCCGTTTGATTGAGAAGAAGCTCACTCGGTCCGAGGGGCCGTTTGAGAGAGGGAAAGGGTTGAAAGAGACCCGGTCTTTGTGACCACCTCAACGGGGAGTAGGTTTGCGAGAACCGAACCTCGGTAAAACAAATCCGCGTGTCACACTCTTTATTCGTTTGCGATTTGTTTTGCACCCTCTCTCTTAGACTCAATTATATTACTAACGCTAACCCGGCTTGTAGTTGTGATTAAGTTTGTAAATTTCAGATTCGCCCTATTCACCCCCCCCTCTAGGCGACTTTCAGATACACCCAATGGGTGCACCTAATGGGTATCTTGGTACGTGGAGTGTTTATCGCATTGTCCCGAAGTAGTAACTTGATGTGACAAAGAGGTGTAGTCATTTGCCTGAGCGGTTGACTTGGGTCCAAACGGTGCCGTGTTACGTGAAACGGTGCCAGTTGCCTGACTCATTTTCAGGCGGCTTGAATTGCTTATTGAATTCTTGCGACTGTTCGGCGAGCGGGGTAGGAAGTGGACGGTCACCCTTTGACCCCTTTAAATAGCCCGCTTGCCCTGGCTGTTTACTTCACTTGCTCTTGATCGTTTGCTTTCTTCTTCTTCTTCTTAGTATAGATAGCGGTAGTAGTAGTAGTAAGTGGTAGTAAGCAGTAGTAAATTAAGGTAGTATTAGTATAGTGTAGTGTAAGTAGTAGAGTAGTGTAATGTAATGAATGACCAAGGGGTGAAGGAGGCCGACTCATAATGAGTCGGTTTCAAGTTTGTGACGAACTTCCCATATGAAAAAATGCAGCTCTTTTGCTAATCCATTGTTGCGTGCTTTTTGTTTGTGCGTTTGAAGGCTCGCTGGCATTTTAGAGGTAATGCCTGAGTGATGCTTGTGATTTCCGCTTTTCCGAGTTATGATCTGGCACTTTGCGCCCGACTTATCGAGCCAACTCATATTTATGCTGACGTGTCCTGTTGAGTTCCGAACCCTAATTCTTGCTTTTTTCCTCTGCCACTTCTCTGTTTCCTAAACTCTTGAGCCCACCCACTTCGCTTGAGAGATTGCAATGGCCCCCAAGAGGAAAAGACAGAGTGTTGCTGCTCCAATCATTCCGCTCATCGATCCCAATATCCAGCTTTCGTTTGCCGGTAACCATATGTCCGTTGTTTCTTAGTCTGATCTCTTGCACCTTGTCGAAAACGACGTTCCAACAAAGCTATCCTTGTTGTGTAGAGTGAGTGTGTTCCATTTGATCAAGGAAGAGGGGTGAGGATGAGAGTGGAGTTGGAATTCTCTTGGATTTATATCTCATGAGCTTGTATTGTCTAAGTACAACTCCAGGCTTGAGTAAAGATTCTCGTTATTCTACTCCCTGCATATTATACTTTTCACACTTCCATACATAGTTATTTTGCTTAGTCGATTATAGGAACCAACCGCATGCTTATAATTGAGTTGTAAAACAAGGATATACACTAATGTGGGGTGTAATATATTTGTTTCATTTCATGGCCAGTCCTAATATTTTTGATAAAAAAATTATAAAATAGGACATCGTTGGAACTATTTTTTCATTAGTTGAGCAATTAAAACAGGGCAATAATATAAGACACCGTTGGAGATACTCTTATTAGACATTAAAAAAAGCTAACATTTATGGTACCATATAAATATCACTAGATTAATTATATAATATAGTATAAACTTAGTTAAGAACATAAATATTAATGGGCATATCTGTGTATTGGCCGGCCGGCAGCGCCCCTCTGGCAGTCAGAGGTCAACAGTCACCGCGAGGGGATGTTTCATTTATTGAATGCTTTCTTTTTCGTTTCTCAGTTAATCCACCGTGGACGTCTGCTGCCCGGACGTCTACATCCTTGCCGACGTCTGCTACCCGGACACCGTGAACATAAATATTAATGGGCATATCTGTGTATTGGCTGGCTCTTCCCCACAGCAGCAACTTTACAGCACTTTTGAGTAGTGTTTACCAAAACGCATCACTTGTAATTTCTCGTGAAGCACCTGTAATTCTAAAACATGCAGACAACTTTACAGCAAACCTCACCAATTTGGATCAAAGACAATTCCAGATTCACACAATTAGGTGCTAATTTGGTAAACACTACTGTGGGGAAGTTCATACATAGCTGACATCTTGTTCATAAATCAAGACATCAAGTTGATACATAGGTGTACAAACAGTTAGGTGCTAATTTTTTCCTTCTTACTCTGTGTCAATTTCTTGGTAGTCCTTTTATTATTTGTTGGAGTACTCTTTCCTGGAGATGCATCACCAGTGGGCTGCCCAAGCAACATTGCGAGCTGTCTGTTGACGCCTTTTCGGAGCGCCAAACACTCAACAAGAACCGTGGCGGTGCCCTCTGCACAGGGGCGGACGGTCCGCGCGCAGGGGCCGGACGGTCCGCGGCCTGGTGCGAGGCGCGGTGGTGCTCTCTGCGCAAGGGCGGACAGTCCGCGGCCTGGGGCCGGACGGTCCGCGGCCTGGTGCGCGGCTAGGGCTCCTGCCTGACGGCCGGACGGTCCGCGCCCTGGGGCCGGACGGTCCGCGCGTACGCAGGGACGGCGGAAGATCGCCGACGGCGCCTGGATCTCGCTCCCGGGAGGGACCCCGTCGGGGAGTAGAGATCCTAGGTTGTGTCTAGGCTCGGGCTGGCCGACCTAGACTCCTCTAATCGACGTAGAGTCGAGGAGAGGCGGAGAATTTGGGGATTGGAAGACTAAACCTAAACTAGACTAGAACTACTCCTAAGATAAAATGCGAAATAGAAGTTGTATTGATTCGATTGTTGATGATTACAAATCGGCCGTATACCTCTCTATTTATAGAGGAGGGGGGCTGGACCCTTTACAAACTAATTTCCGAGCTTTTCCCGTGATTTTAGCTAACAACCGTAACACAAAACTCGGAACCCTAATCTGTTCTGTGCACGCGCGGACCGTCCGGCCCCAGGCGCGGACTGTCCGGACCGCGGACCGTCCGGCCTAAGGGCCGGACCGTCCGCAGGCTCAATTACGGTTCGAACATATGCCCCCCTGCCTTTTGGTGGAGCTGGGCGAACCAAAAGCAACTAACTCGATGTGCTCACATCGGTTCTCTTAGGCATCTTGCCACATACTAGGATGGTACTGTTTGAGGAAACGCCCATTCAAAGCCTTAGGCAAATCCTTGTCTTGTAATGTTTGTAGCAAATAGGCGTTGCCAGACATCACCTGTTTTACTTTATAAGGACCCTCCCAGCTTGGCGACCATTTTCCAAACTTCCGGTCTTTATTCCTTAGAGGTAAGATGGTCTTCCACACCAGATCCCCTACTTGAAATGATTTTGCTTTGACCTTTTTGTTGTAGGCCCTGGCTACCATAATCTTGTCCTTTTCTATTGCTCCCAATGCTATCATCCTCTTGTCGGTCACCTCATCAATATTATCCATCATTGAATTATAATAATCAGTGACAGTTAAATCATTTTGTCTGGCGAACCTGACAGCATTCAAACTTATTTCCACAGGCAATACTGCTTCCTGCCCATAGACAAGCTCAAAAGGAGATACTTTAGTAGCACTATGTTTAGATATTCTATGAGCCCATAAAGCTTTGGACAAAATCTTATGCCAATGTTTAGGATTATCAGATATCTTCTTTTTTATCAAATTAATCAATGTCCTATTACTAGACTCGGCCTGTCCATTGGCCTGAGCATAATATGGAGATGAATTAAGCAGCTTAATTCTGTATAATTCAGCAAATTCACGTACCTCCTTTGACATAAAAGAAGTCCCTTGATCTGTAGTCAAGGTCTGGGGAATGCCGAATCTATGAATAATATACTCAGTTATGAACTCAATTACCTCCTTGTGTGTCATGTTTTTCAGAGCAACGGCTTCAGTCCATTTGGTAAAATAGTCCGTGGCAACTAACACAAACCGATGCCCCTTTGATGATGAAGGATGAATTTCTCCAATAAAGTCTAATCCCCATCCTCTGAACGGCCAAGGCTTGATGATAGGATGCAATTCGGCTGCAGGGACCAACTGTAGGTCGCCGAATTTTTGACACACTTGGCATCCCTTGTAGTACTTGAAACAATCAGCTATCATACTAGGCCAATAAAAACCAGACCTTCGCAACAACCACTTCATCTTTGGAGCCGATTGATGAGTACCACAAATTCCTTCATGTACTTTGGCCATGGCTAATATAGCATCATCTGGGCCCAAGCACTTCAGCAGGACATCACTGACTGTTCGGCGGTAAAGTTCATCACTCATCAAAACGTACTTGAAAGCTGTTCGCCGAATGTTCTTATCTGTCCTAATATTGGGATTTCGTAAATAATTAAGTATAGGTGTCCTCCAATCACTTACATCGGCTTCATTGTCAGCCGAATCGATTAAGAGAACATTTCTGGAAACCCCGGACGGTCCGGCGTCGTCACGCGGACGGTCCGCGACCTGGGAATTTGGCTCTGCACTGGTTATCGGAATTTCAGTTTTGTGAAATTTCCCTCTCTTTATCCGGTAACCTGATGCACCTTGTGCCAAATCGTTAGCTCTATGATTCTCAACTCTAGAGATATGTCAAATACTGAATTCGTCAAAAGAATGGATTATGCTCCAACATTTCTCAAGATAACTATTTAGAGTACCATCAAGACATTGATATTCTTCTAACACTTGTTGGACAACCAGCTGAGAATCACCAAATACCTTCACATGTTTTACTCCCATACTATTTAAAAGTTCTAAACCGAATAGGAGGGCCTCATATTCAGCTTGATTATTAGTGCAATAAGTGTTCAATCGGCTAGAGAAGTCAAAGGAGACATTACTTGGTGAAACAAGCACAATGCCAATTCCTTGCCCTTCATTGCAAACCGATCCGTCAAAATATAAAGTCCAAGGACTAATAGTGAGGTATGACATGTCTAGTTCATGAATATCATTAACCCGATGTTCTACAATAAAATCCGCTACGACTTGGCCTTTCATAGATTTCAATGGTTCATAGGCCAAGTCATATTCTATGAGTGCATAAGCCCACTTACCAATTCTACCACTCATAATTGGGTTATGCAACATGTATTTGATTACATCGGCTTGACCAGAAACAGTGCAATGACTAGACAGTAAATAACATCTACATTTGGTGCATGCATAAAACAAGCATAAACATAACTTTTCAATAAAAGTGTACCTTGTTTCAGCATCCACCAACCTTCGGCTTAGATATGTCACCACATGCTCCTTCCCCTTATTTTCTTGTGTCAGAACAGCCCCAATAACCTTGTCTTCAGCTGCAATGTATAATCTGAATGGCGCTCCTACTTGTGGTGCTTTTAACACGGGAGCCGAAGACAAGTATTTTTTAATGAGATCAAATGCTTCCTGCTGCTCTGCCCCCCAAGTGAATTCAACATCATTCTTAAGCCGAAGGATAGGGGTGAAGGCATCAATCTTCCCGGCTATGTTAGAAATAAACCTTCGTAAATAATTCACCTTGCCGAGAAACCTCTGCACTTCGACCTTACAAGTCGGAGGCCCCACATTCCGAATAGACTTGATTCGGTCAGGGTCTATTTCTATACCATGTTCATGGATGACAAATCCTAAAAACTTACCAGCCGACACTCCAAAAGCACATTTACGTGGGTTCATTTTTAAACCATACCGACGCATCTTATCAAAGGCTTTGCGCAAATCAGCTATATGAGAACTAAACTTAGCCGATTTGACTACAATATCATCAATGTAGACTTCCACAGTGTTTCCTAACAACTCATGGAAGATCAGATTCATAGCCCTCTGATAAGTAGCACCAGCATTTTTAAGACCGAATGTCATGACAACCCATTCAAATAAACCAATGAAGCCTGGACATATAAAGGCCGTTTTAGACGCATCTTCTTCGGCCATGAAAATCTGATTATATCCGGCATTACCATCAAGGAAGCTAATAATTCTATTTCCTGATGCATTATTGATTAATGTGTCGGCTATGGGCATGGGGTATTCATCTTTAGGAGTTGCTTTATTTAAATTACGAAAATCAATGCATACTCTAAGTTTACCTGACTCCTTCTTCTCCACCGGCACAATATTGGAGACCCACTCTGCGTATCTGCAAGGTCTAATAAAATTAGCTTCTAACAGCCGGTGGATTTCGTCCTTGATTCGTGGGAGAAGATCTGGACGAAATGTTCTAGCTTTCTGCTTGAAGGGTCTGAAACCAGACTTAATGGGCAGCCGATGTTCGACAATCTCTCGGCTTAGTCCAGGCATTTCAGTGTAATTCCAAGCAAAACAATCTGAATATTCCTTCAATAGACCGATCATCTCATTTCTAGAATCGGTCTCCAGGGTCTTGTTTACAAAAGTCGGCCTTGGAGTTTTACCATTTCCTATGTCAATCTCCTCCAAAGGATCAGTCGATGTAAACCCCTGTCCTAGTTTATCAAGGTCTCTGAATTCCTCTATCATGTCCCCCACAGAGGAATCAGATGATCTTTGTGTGATGGCGGACTCTCCGGTCTCGGGGACCGGATCATCCGTAATACTGTCTTTTCGCTGTGATGGATATTCGGTCTTAAAGTCCGAACTGTTTTGTGAAAGACCGGACCATCCGGCTTTGAGAGCCGAATTGTCCGTGATCAACGACTCATGAACTTTGTGTGTATTCATCATTTAAACTTTATTTAGGATTTAGCCGATTCTCCATCGGCTCTAGCATTACAGGAACGAAACCTTTCTTATCTATACTTATGAACTGATAATCAGAAAAATCTACTCCTGTGAGACATGTAGCAGTCTCATAAGTCCAGAGTACAGGGGCATCGGCCACAGCGATGCAGGCCGATACATCAGCATGTACTTGTTCTACCTCATCGCCTACCCATTGTATTAGCATTTGATGTAATGTAGAAGGTATACATTGATTGGCATGAATCCAATCTCTGCCTAGAATTAAACTGTAATTCCCTTCTACATCAGCGACGAAGAATGCAGCAGCAAGGGTCTTAGTCCCGATGTTTAATTCAACGGACGTGACTCCCCTGGCTTTAATCGAACTATCCCCAACACCGCTGAGGGTCATGTTGGTTTTGACAAGTTCGTCATCTTGTTTACCTAATTTTCTGTATAATGAATAAGGCATTAGATTTACAGCCGCCCCTCCATCCACCAACATCTTAGCAATCGGTATTCCATCAATGTGACCGCGCACGAAGAGCGGCTTTAAATGATTTACCGATTCCTTTGGTTTAGTAAAGGCGGCTTCTTTAGGACCAAAATCAAACTGGGCAGCAACAGGTTCATCGTCGCTAATGATAGTACAATCAGAAGAAAATGTAATAATATTTACATCCATACCTGGGCGTTCTGGAGAAGCCTCGTAGTCGACCAGGTCTTCTCCTAGCAAGTCGTCCTCTTCCATTGATGTTGTCGTGTTGTTGGAGGCTTCCTGATGAACGGCGGACGGTCCGCATGCGGGGGCCGGACGGTCCGCGCCTGGTGCAGGTTGTCCAGAGCCTTCCTGGTGAACGGCGGACGCTCCGCACGCGGGGGCCGGACGGTCCGCGCCTGGTGCAGGTTGACTTTCTATTTCTGTGGCCGTTTGTTTTTTCTCAACAGCCTTCGGTCTCCATTTCTTTTGTGGTGGCGGGTATAGTGGATGTGTGTCATTAAATGTCTTTTCCGCCTCCTTCTCCTGGCTCTCCTTCGCTCTTAGGCGCTGTAATTTTCTCTTTTGGGATCGTGTCAATCCCGCTGGGCACCATCGAGGCATGGAGTATTTTGGATCGGCTGTTTTGATGGTAGCCGTATCCTTTTCGGTTGTGTTGGCCGATTCGCCGAAAATCATCGGTCCTTTATTGTCTCCCTGTATGACAACATCCGCAGTGCCTATTTTGATGATGTCCTTTTTTGTTGTTCTTTGAGTTGCTACAGGCATATGCCCCCCTGCCGGATTGGTCGGCCTAGGAGGCCGAGTAGTCCGGCAACCTTGTTGGGCCTGTGCCTGGTGACCGGATTCAGCAGTGCTCAATCGGTCTTGCACTGGCGGTGCCAACCTATCAAAAACGGATGTTTGGGGTGCCCCCCAGGCGGGGTACTGTGGCATCCCAAATGGATATGGTGGCATGCCCCACATTTGATTTGGGACATATGGTGGAGGTAAGTATGTGTATGGATATGGCATAGATGGATAAGGAGGTGGGGGGGGGTCCATGTCGGCATGTTAGGTCTCAATTGTACAATAGGACCTTTCATTTCTTCCGATTGGTGATGTGGTCCAATCGGCCTGACCTGACGTTGCTCATGAATGGGTGAGCGGGGTCGCTTCGGTGGCCGGTCACTGGGGCCAGCCTTCTTTTTCACATATTTAGACAACAATTGATCGAAAGTCGGGCCAGGCTTGATCAGCCGACCAGCTGCTTTAAATGTATTTGTTTTCCACGTACCTATCTCTGGTCGTCGTGGTTTGAAGGTACGTGGTCGCTGCGAGTCCTGAGCATGGCCGGACCGTTCGCCGGAGCTCTCCGGACTGTCCGGTGGGGTCCCGGACCGTCCGCTCCTACGTGCCGGACCGTCCGGGATACGCAGCACGGGTTCCTGTATCTGTCTCCCTGTCTGCGCTTGCCCCCCAGTACTGGAGGTTGTGATGGTCACCTTTATGGTCTCCCCTCCATCGGGAGTCTTCTCGGCTACCACTTTCCTGCAAGAAACTTTATGATCCTCATCGGCCCTTTTAGAACTGCCGATGATTGCCTTTTTGCCTTTGCCTTTATCGGCCGTGTTTGGCCGAACCAGGACTTTCTTGCCCTCGAAGTCGATCACGTTCATTGGAAATGGCTCTGTATCCACCTGCATTTCCTGAAATTTCAATCGTCCCTCATTAATGGCCGATTGAATCTGTCGTCGGAATACATTACAATCATTAGTGGCATGAGAAAATGAGTTATGCCACTTGCAGTATGCACGACGTTTTAGCTCGTCGGCGGATGGAACAGTGTGATTTATTTTAATATTGCCATTTTTGAGTAGTTCGTCAAATATTTTATCACATTTACCAACATTAAACGTAAACTTAACCTCCTCTTGCCGTTTCTTTTGAACCGGCTGCAAGGAGGAACAAGCCGAAGATTTGGCCTGTTTTGGCCAAACCATTTCAGCAACATATACTTCTGTTGATTCGTCATCTGAGCTACTTTGGTCGTATTCTACTATATGTACATTGTGACGCATTGTCTTAGCAGTTTCTTTGCTCCGGCTTTCGCAAGCCAAAGCCCTCTGGTGTAACTGTGCTAGTGTAAAAAATTGGATGCCTTCTAATCTTTCTTTTAAATAATATCGTAGACCGTTAAAGGCTAATCCTACTAGCTGTTTCTCTGCTAAATGAATTTGAAAGCATCGGTTTCTTGTATCTCGGAATCTCCGGATGTAATCATTAACCGATTCATCTTTCGTCTGTCGCAACGACGCTAAATCTACTAAATCCAATTCATAGTCACCGGAGAAAAAATGATCATGAAATTTTTGTTCTAAATCCCCCCATGATGAAACGGAATTAGGAGGTAAAGTGGCGTACCATGTAAACGCAGTTCCTGTTAAAGATAATGAAAACAAACGTACGCGAAATGCCTCTGTGTCGGCTAACTCTCCTAATTGTGCTAAAAATTGGCCTATGTGTTCACGTGTGTTCTTTCCTTGATCACCCGAAAATTTTGTGAATTCGGGTATCTTGGTTCCCTGTGGGTATGGGTGGTGATCAAATCGGCTGTCATAAGGTTTCCGATATGATTGCCCCCCAGGGACCATGCTTACTCCGAGCTTATCTCGGAACGCCCCAGCTATTTCTTCCCTTACTATATCAATGGCAGCCGGTGCGAGACCACCGGCTCTCTGGTCAAACATAGGTGGGGTTGGCTGGATATTAGCATGTTGTCTTTCCCCCCATTGGTTTGAGCTACGTGGTGCATTTCCATTTGCTCTATATGGCTCATATGTTTGATCGTTTCTTTCCGGCCTTCTAGGTGGGACCGGAAAGCTTTCCTGGGCTTTGGATCCTGAATTAGTGGGCTGGTGCATTGCATAGTGTGATGGGAAGTGTTGCTGGGACGGGCGAGGATTCATGTAATAATTCTCTTCAAAAGGCTCATGTGCGGACTGTCCGGATACGTACCCGAACCGTCCGTGGTCATATGCGGACCGTCCGTCATTGTATGCAGACCGTCCGACTGGGTAATTTGGGTTCTGTGTCATATGTGGTGGCTCGGGCGCATATCTAGGTAACTCATTAAAAATAGGCCCGACTGCTGTTGGCCCGGACGGTCCGCGCTCTCGTGCGGACGGTCCGGGCATGTGCAGATCGGCTGGTTTGCTGCCGATTTGCGATTGCTTAGGGTATGTGTCCATCGGCATCCCATAAAGGGGTTGTGACTGGTCGTGACAACCTGTAGCCGATGTGTTACGCGCGTTATCTCCTAACTCAACCTCGTGCGAAGGAAAATTTGCGGTACTAGATTTATCAAATGCACGTACTAGTCTCTTAAGATCGCTTTGCATACCCCCTATGATGTTCTGCATTTGTTCACGCTGATCTTCTACATAATTTCTAAGAGATTGCAGATCGTTGGTATTACTTACATTGGGGATATCTGGCGTGGGTTGGAGCGAAGCCGGATCCGTCGCCCGATGTCGGACGACCTTGTTGTTCCTGTCCACTTTGAAGTTGGCCAAGAACTTTGCTTTCGCCTCCTGGATCATCCGCTCCTTGTGCTCCTCAAACTGGAGCTGCTCGTCAGCCGGCAAGGTTTCCCAAGTCGGCTCTATGATGTTGCTTAAAGAAATATCAGAGCTATCCTTTGAACCGGCCATTGAGGGCCGATCTGATGAGCTTAGATGTGTTCTCCCCAGCGGAGTCGCCAAAAAGTATGTTGACGCCTTTTCGGAGCGCCAAACACTCAACAAGAACCGTGGCGGTGCCCTCTGCACAGGGGCGGACGGTCCGCGCGCAGGGGCCGGACGGTCCGCGGCCTGGTGCGAGGCGCGGTGGTGCTCTCTGCGCAAGGGCGGACAGTCCGCGGCCTGGTGCGCGGCTAGGGCTCCTGCCTGACGGCCGGACGGTCCGCGCCCTGGGGCCGGACGGTCCGCGCGTACGCAGGGACGGCGGAAGATCGCCGACGGCGCCTGGATCTCGCTCCCGGGAGGGACCCCGTCGGGGAGTAGAGATCCTAGGTTGTGTCTAGGCTCGGGCTGGCCGACCTAGACTCCTCTAATCGACGTAGAGTCGAGGAGAGGCGGAGAATTTGGGGATTGGAAGACTAAACCTAAACTAGACTAGAACTACTCCTAAGATAAAATGCGAAATAGAAGTTGTATTGATTCGATTGTTGATGATTACAAATCGGCCGTATACCTCTCTATTTATAGAGGAGGGGGGCTGGACCCTTTACAAACTAATTTCCGAGCTTTTCCCGTGATTTTAGCTAACAACCGTAACACAAAACTCGGAACCCTAATCTGTTCTGCGCACGCGCGGACCGTCCGGCCCCAGGCGCGGACTGTCCGGACCGCGGACCGTCCGGCCTAAGGGCCGGACCGTCCGCAGGCTCAATTACGGTTCGAACACTGTCTGTATAGCAAATACTCAAAATGATCAGTTTGTCCAACTCCATTATCAGTTTTGCACGAGGGTAATCTGTCGAAGCTCTCATTTGATGAGGGTAAAGCAGCAAATAACTCCTTTTTAAGGTGACCTCCTGAAAATCTCCACTCCTCGCTCCCTCTCCCACGCTGCAATTGCAAAATCACAACACGCCGTTACCGCCATGAGGCCGCCGCCGCCGCAGGCCCTATCGCCAGAGCATAGCACCAGCACGAAGCCGTCGTCCGCGGCGAAGAGGGCGTTCACGAGCCGGACGGCGCTGTCCACCAAGGGCCACGAGGCGCCACCCGAGCGCAAAAAGAGGAAGACGCCGCCGCCCGATTCAACGCCAGCCAAGGCCTCGGATGCCACAGAGCCGTCATCCAAGAAGAAGCTCGTGCTATTCGGGCGCGCGTGCCGCCCCGACGACGAGGCTCGCGTCCCAGAGACCCTCGCCGCGCCCTGCTGCGCCGCCGGCGGCGAGCAATCTAGCAAGGGCGTCGCCCAAGTGAAGAACGCCGGGCATCAATCCATCAATGACGCGCTGGGGCACAAGGCCAAGACTTTAGATGAGATGCGCGAACTGTATCCTCACCTCGTCGATGAGTCGATGGCCCTTCTCGACCCGGCGGTGCTGGAGAGGGTGCTACCCCGCATTGATGACAACGAGGCCCAGGCGTTGGACAAGAAGATCAAGAGGGCGAGGAGGCAGCTCACCAAGGCCATCAGGGAATCGGTGAGCAAACCCTTCTTATCCTTAATCAAACTTACTTGGGAGTACGATTTCCCTTTAATTACTCTCAACTCAAGGTTCCGGCCTTCCGTGTCTTTGTTTAATTTTCTTGTGATTGTGGTTGTGCTTCTAATGAATAAATTATTGGACTAGGTTGTTTCAAAGTATTTAACCATTGGTGAAAAGAGTTTGGATATTATGCCCACAGCATTTAGCTATTAGACATGGTTCCACTTTATGCTGAAAATATAGTGACAAGGGCATAAGGATGGGGTCCAATTGAATAAACTACACGAAAGTTAAAGTGGTCCTGCCGCTACTTAATAATTACTATACATTGCATTCATAGATAGGCATCTTTTGTTTTCTGGTTCCCAGATGTAGGCTACCTCAAAGTATTTTACTGCGATTGATGCCATTTGATAGTTAAGAGGGCATAGCCAATCTTTGCGTACATTTGTGATTATTACCTAAAAGTATTTTGCATGGACATTGCAAAATATGGAGTGCATCACTACAGTCAAATGGTGCCCCTTATCTGATGTCCTCAATTTTCAAGGCACTGATTGCCCCACTTTAGTACAGCCAGTGTACCGTACAACGCTTTGCCTATAAATAGGAAATATGGTTGCAAGCAACTCAAGGTTTCACTTTCAGCATACTGTTCCAGAATCCAAAACAATGATGTCTATTTGGGAATGAAACTAACAGAACTGCGACTTAAGTATACTAATATAAACTTCATTGTTTGAAGCACCATACTCTGGAAAGAATGGAATTTGTGACATCAAACTCTGCAAATAAAATGATTTTTTTCAATAGGTAGTCATCATCCTTTTGCCTTGGAAACTGCTATGTATACCAGACTTTTTTTCTGCCCTTCTAGTTTGCACTTGCTCTGAAATATTTTTTATATGCTGAAAGATGCATTTTACATTTGTGTCAAATTACCCCACCAATCACAAGAGGATGATGTTCAGGCTGCATCCTGTCTGACTTCTAAACTTCGGGTGCTAATATATCTTTTATCATCACTAGTGAAACCACATGTTGCCAAAATAACACTAGTCTATAAACTCGACCTGCAGGGGGGAGGGGTAAGGCAGCCCCCGAGTATTGTATTAAGAAGACCTTCTCACACAGGTCGAGAAACACCTGAACCCGTGCCCCGCCCATACATAGCGGCATCAAAGCCCATGTGAGAACAACCGCGCCCTGGGCGGAGCCTTAGACCTGTGCTTTAGCGTGGACAGATGAGGGGATTCTTTTAACCATAACCTGAAATTTGCTCCCACTGGGAGTCGAACCCAGGACCTGAGGAGTGCTACTCAGACCACCTAACCAATTCAGCTAGAGGCCCTTTCGCAAAACACTACTCTATGTCAATGACAAATGAGGTTGGGCCTCACATGTCATTCACAGGCACAACAATACTATTTTTTGGGTCATATACTGGGCTGAACACATGAAAGCTATCCACAGTTTTTGTAAAAAAATGGTTTGAAATCTATTGAAAGTTTGAAACAGAATAACTGGTCGGTTAGTGTCAATGTCTAAAGCAGCATTCTTCTACTGGATGGATTTCCACCTGTTGCATTTCATGCTTGGTGCAGTGTGCTTGCCACAAAATGTGTGATTTCTAGATTTACTTGCTTCTTTGTGTGTTCGTAACCTTTGATATAATAGTATTTTGTCCCTTAATATTCTTCTCAAGTTTTATGTGGTATTAGTTACTGGTTGATTATCATTTTTATATGAGCTGGATAAAATCTTCAACACTGACTTGTCGGATGAACTGATCTTTCACAACCAAGTTGGTCATGCCTTTCAGATAATATATATTTAATGTGACTTGTTTGTATTAGAATGGTTTAGAGTTAGTTGGATTAGTATACACATAAGAGTGAAAGGATGTGGATGCTTGTGATAAGGATTGCGACTTGTTTCTATTAGTGTGTGTGTTTGTGTGTGTCTATATATATGCTTGTGATAAGAAATGGAACCTATGACTATGAAGTAATAACAAATGAATATTGTATACATGCATTTAGTTCAGTGCATTCTTTGTTTGATTCATACATTTTACAGTAAGCAAGACACATACTAGATTATTAGCCTTCCATAACCTTTTTGAGACGTTACCATCAATACTTGAAGTTGATGAATATACATTTGTACTAATGTAGGCAATGATGAAAAACATGGAAACATCTGTTGTATTTCTTTGTGAGGCTACTAGGCTTCAAATGGAAAAGCCAAGAATGGATAAACAGGATGGTCTGGATATATGTGCTCAAGAACGATTGGCACGAGTGGAACGTGAAATAGTGGAACTGAGACAGATTGTGATAGATTCTCACTATCAGGCAGCGATAGAAAGCAATCTACTCCATGATAATTCATCATTGAAGGTTAGATTGTCATTTGATTACTATTGATATATCTCCTGGGTATGAATTTTTTTTCATTGTTTCTCTCCCCTTTTTCTTCCTAGGGTGTAAGATGTAAATCTGAAGAGAGTCACCCTCAACTGGCTGTAGCTGAAAATCAGATTCCACACAAAGTGATTATCTTCCTTTGTTGATTTTTTTCTATTGTGTTGCTTCATGTGATTTTTTATGTGTCACATCAAGTTTATTTTATTGTAGATACTACAAAAGAAGATCGATGTGCCAAATGGCTTCCCCCATGAAAAGAATGAGGAGGTTACATCTAAGTATAAATATGATGGTGTCGTTCCCCCAAGAAACCCACATGATAATCTGGTTATCTCCTGCTTTTGTTACTTTTCTATTTAGACATGAAACAAACAATTTGGTGAAAAGTAGAGAACTCTTTGGTTTTAACAGAAATCAATATGAGAAGGCAAACAAACCCCATCGATACCCACTCCTAGAGCGAAAAACATGTCCATTTGTGCATCATCATTAAGCAAGCTTACGCTCAAATTTATGATGTCTTGGGGGACATCCTTTTGGTTTCAAAAAAAAAGTTCATTTTTTAGTTTAAACTTGAAAACCTCTAAAAGTGTGATACAATATTTCCAAACTACTGTTGTGTTTTCAATGGAGAGCAGCCTTGTTCTAGCATGGTCATCAAGTGGGTCAAGGAGGAGTCTCACATCTGGTGTAGGGCTGGAGCCAGTGGATTAGACAGCATCCTTTCCGCTCCAGCGCACTAATCGGCGACCTTTTGTTTTGGGTTTCCATGGTCATGAGTACAGTTGTTCATACTATCATTGTATTTATAGCTATCCTCTAGTGTGTGTGGGTTCGTGTGGCTTTATATGAGGTTTTTATCCTCACCTTTTCTTCTTAATATAATGATACGCAGCTCTCATGCGTTTTCAAAAAAAAATATTTCCAAACTACTGAGCAAGTAGCTTTTAAACTTGAAAACCTCTAAAAATGTGATGCTATATTTCCAAACTACTGAGCAAGTAGCTTTTAAACTTGAAAACCTCTAAAAATGTGATGCTATATTTCCAAACTACTGAGCAAGTAGCTTCAAGGGTTGATGAGGACAATGACACGAGAAAGAGAGCTTTGACCATTGCGCTGTAGCCCTTTGATATCTCGTGTGTGTTTTGGGGTGCGGTGGTTGTGTGCTTAGTAACCAGGTTCCCGGATCGATGGGATCGAGGAACAGGAACGTGGTACGCGGAACGCTACAAAAACTAGGGTTTAACACTACTGGAACGAGATTGTTCCCACGTTCCCGGAACGGAACGAACATTCCCGGAACGAGGAACGTGGCCAAGTTCCCAGTTCCCGGTTACTAAGGTTGTGTGTACCCTTGTTGGGGAAGTGCCCCCCCTACCCCCACACACACAAACACATTTTTTTGGTTTTCCATACTGTGAACTGTTTTTTCTATCTTAATTGAAAGGTAGAGCTTCTACCGTTTCTTTAAAAAACTATTTCATAGGCTCTCTTCAATCTCCTTTTGTTTTTGCAAATTTGTGGTCGGTGCTGATGAGAACCAAAACAGCTCTTAACTTTTCACCAAATTAACTGTTTCCACTAAATATGTCCACCTTTATTTAGTGGAATTTATCATCCCTTGCTTAAACTGTCCACAGAAACTGCAAGGGTTGATAAAGCCACCATTCAATACATTTCATGGCCGGACAAGAAAGGTTGACGCTGAAAGTCAGACTGGGCCCAATATGGTTAGCTCCCTTTACACTTATTGAACTTACATCAGGCATGCTTCTGTTCTGGTAGAGGAAATAAAGCCTATATTTAGCACAAAATGTGTACATGTGCAACTGTATACCTGTGTCTTAATAGTTGAATTACGTTCCATATTTGCTTCTTCTGTTTAGGATGGCAAAGAGGTTGTGTTGCATTCAATAGTTTGGCCACATACTCCAGTAGGCAAGGCTATTCTTCAGAGCAGTTCGCCGTCTACAATAGTAGGTGGCGTGAGAATTGGAACTGAATGTTGTAAGGTTTTTTTGAGTGAGGTGTTAAAAAGAGATGCTCCACTGTTTCGGCAAAATGGGGAGATGAAGAAGATGTTTGATGCAATTAAGTGTTCAATTGCATGGCCAAATACCCTAGTAATATCTTGAATTCCTCTAGTTATTATAGATTATTTTATTGCCACATAAGTAAAGAAGCAAAAAAACATTTATTTTCAGGTCCAAAGATAATACCATTGCTAGCAAGGCAGTACCTGACCGACCGTATCATCAAGGTACCATAACTGCTAGTTGTTGGTTTATACTTTATACCTTATGAAACTTGTGCTCTCGAAAAATAACACATGAAATTTTATTGTAATCTCACTCGTTGATCATCTATATATTGTAATTGGTTGAAGGTTAAACCTTTTGAACAATGTCCAAAATGCAACATCCAGCATATCTTATTGGACTCGCAAACATGCTCTAGTTTAGTGATTAGTTTGTTTTGATGGGATGCCTTTCTCAAGTTGTTGAGATAGAAACTTAATTGTGCCTGTTGTCCAATTTTGCATTATAGATAGGAACAACAATCAAGCCTTTTTTATGGTAGATAGGAAGAACTACAAAGTGATTAATTTGGGCTGATCTGTTCATGAAACAATGCTAAGTTGCAGCTAAAAGCTTTAACATCAGTTTTTATGTTCAGGAAATCAAAATTAATTTCTGAAAAATTACATGGAACTATGATTTTCTTGGTGTCTCTGACAATTGCTTCAAGATGGAATGCATAAGCTCCATCAACGGCCATTTGTAAGTAGATCGATACCATAAGGATGCTTACAAAGTGTGTGTTTCTCTTAGTTTACCTGAGGGTGTGTGGGGTGCGTGTTTGTATGGCCATTTTGGCCTTCTCTTCTTTCTTAATGCAATGATACACAGTTCTGCGTAGTTCTGCGTATTCGAGAAAACATAAGGATGCTTAGTTAACGTGCTGATCCTTTACAGCATGCAATGGAAGCTCTTATTGGGTGCTACATATTGTTTGGTGTGCACTCAGTAGTGTGTTTTTTGTGGGAACATACAGTAGTATCATCAAATTTTATATGACGTCACTTTGTATATATTTTTGATATAAATTACAGTCTGTTGATATCTTTTTAGTGCAGTAGACAATTAATTATTATTTTCCATTTTCGTGTGTTATATAGGTCATCGACAAAGCTCGTTGGGCAACTGAATGGTGATGTGTCATTTTGCACATAACGTGGATGCCAATAGTAATATTATGATTTTGATCTTCAAACACAACACATACTTTTGGTATAGGATGTTCTAAGGAAAAAACGTCTCAAGTTGCATGTAACGAGTCTGTTTTGGCTTTTGTTCATATATGGGTGACAATGTGTGGTGTTACTAGACCACTGTTTGGTCAATTGGAGTAACAAATCTAGTGATCTCTCTTGTTGTAGTGATCTCTCTTGTTAGAGTTACTGTGGTTGTATTGTAGTGGCCTCTTTGTGTAATGGGCTTAGGTCTAACAATTCTATTATAAATATATCACCAACCCTAGTTAGGGTTATGGATGGCAATGTGACCCAATCCTCGATTCTCCGTGGGAAATTAATCTATTAGAGGATAGGGAACTTTCTTTCCATACGGAAATGTAAACGGAAAAAAATCTTCCCTGATAGGTAAATAGGGATGGAGACGGGGAAGCATTTCCCATCATCATTCCCTGCGAGACTCGTTAAATTTGTACGTGACAATGTTTTTATGTATAGTTAATGATAAAAATAAATAATTACCTTATCAAGAGATCATTCCTTATACAAATTTATTCATTTTGATGTATATATACTGATTTTTTACATCTGAGAATGTGTATAAATGACAATATTTTGAATTAATAACAAAGGAACTACATACTTAGGGTTAGGCTTTTCAGTCTAATATGGTATCTACAACTATGTTTAACCTTCTTCCCCACCCGAGTCCCAACTGTAGCCATCAGCTATAGTAACTCGTCGGCGTCCGCAGGTCACGCCCTCGACGTGCTAGGCTCCCTGGTCGGTGTCATCTGCTATCCACGCCCCCGACGCGCAAAGTTTGCTCCCTCGCCTAATTGCCTATGTCGACCTCTGTCACGTCTAGCGCCGTCGCGGGTCGAGCCACAACTCTGTTCCCCTGTCCACGCTCGACCTCGAGCCATGTCCGCTCCTCCGTCTGCGCCCTTCCTCCACCATGTCTAGGAGCCGTCGAGTTGTCGTGCCTCCACACCGTCGCATCCTTGGCAACAACACACCCCTCCCTCCTCTCTCCCATGGCAACCTCGTCTTGGGCGGCCGTCGCCGACTACGTCTCCATCATGAATGCGCCATCGCCCAGGTTCTCTGCTCTGTAGCTGCCACTAGGCGTCTCTGCGCCGCTGTTGTCGGTCACATCTGTCGTGGACCCGTCGCCTCTGACCATTGTCGTTGTTGGGTCCGGCGACATCACCCCCACCGCCCTAGACCTCGTCGCTGTGGAGGCCAGCGTCGCTGCCCTCCATGTGGCCAACACTGCCACCCTACCCCTAAGCAGCGACTCTACTCTCTTCGGAGCCTTGGACAGCATGGGCAGCGACCTCCTCCCCTTCACCGGCATTGGTGCCTCGACAGCACCCGCCTCCCTCGCCGCCCTCTACATGGCCGCACTACGGGAGGTCGCGCCCGTGACACATGTGCCTCTGCTCGATGCTGCTGCCTATCATGCCGAGCTTCTGGCCCCACACTTTCCCCACATGGGTATGGGAGTGGTCACCGCCTTCGTTGATGGATCTTCTCCTCTCGCGAGGGGTGGGGGTTTGGCATGCTCTTGTCACTGGTGTACAGTCACCAGTCGACGATCACCACCTCTCAGCGTCGTGCCCCCATCGTTGCCCTTGCGGCCACTTGCCAGCTTGTGCAGGCGACTGCCCGTGCCTAGGAGCAGGAGTGTGCGTCTGTTGACACCCTCGAGTGTTAGCTCGTCGTGCCCATCCACTCGCTTGAGAGCGTCCCGGGCACTGACTCCCACTCCGTGGACGACATCGACGACGAGGCTATTTTTCTCACCCTTGACACGCCGGTTATCGTCAGCCTTCATGCACAGGCGGCAAGATTCCCCAGCATACGAGCCCTTGTCTCCATCATCCTCGACCCAGAATCGGCTCAGCACTCGCTAGCGCGACCAAGCCCTGTGACTCTCCACGACTACGTCTTCAACGACCACGTCCTCGTCGATGCAGCTGTGCCGACGCAGGCCTGATGTCGGATGGACAACGTGGTCCTCTCCTGGATCCTCGCCCCCCTCACAGTCGAGATGCAGGACATCGTCCGGGTGCGGGGGAGGGGGGTTGGAACCGCTCGCTAGGCCTGTGTTGCTTTAGAGGCGCAGTTCCTAAGAAACCTTAGGTCCGGATCCTCCATGGACACCACCTTTCGCTATCTTGTCTAGGGGGATCTCACCGTCACTGAGTACTACCGACAGATGAATACCATGGCGAAGACCCTCCACGACCTTGGCTCTCTAGTCATGGATGAGACGCTCGTTATCAACCTCTTGCATGGGCTCAATCTCTTGCTTGAGGAACTCACATCTGCGGTCGTTACCATCGCTGACGCCGTGACAACCCTCTAAAGTGGCAACTGTGGGGGCAGGCCCAACGGGCCTCTCCTGCTGCCTCCGGGGGTGTGCCCTCTCATCTGAGTGCGAACCCACCGTCCTTTGGCGCTCCTTGTCTAGCTGCCAACTCCAGCGGTGGTCGTCGTCGTCGCTAGGATGATCGTGGTCGTGGCGGTGGTGCACCGACGACCCATGGCAGTAGCTCGTGGCTTTTTGTTGAGAACCAAATGTGACTGAGCGGACGGTCCAGACTGTACGTCGTAGTGGGGCAGACTGTGCAGAATCAGTTAGGCTTCTAGATTTCTTGTGGGATTTGTTAGCAAAACCTGCGGGATTACCTCGAGAACCGACTTGTAACGGGTCCAGACATCAGTTTTACACTCTGCAGAGGTTGTACCCTGTACCCACAAGTCGTGTATCCTATGTTGTCAGGGTTTGCAAGGCCCTTAGACACTACCGAGGTGAATGGCTAGGGATCCACTACGAGGCCTTTACAAAGTTCCACTAGCTTCCGAAAACCCGCTACAGTTTATGGGAAGAGCACTTGCAAGAATCCCTAGTCTGACCGCCATCGTAGCAAAATCAACCCGAGAACCTCCCTGCATGCAACTCCCCTAATGCCCTTGCCCCTTTCGAGTAAGATAGTCTTCCACTAACTTTCCTAATTAGTTAGCCAAGTGGTCCCATTCCTCCCTTGTGGTGGCACGTTTTCCCGGGTGGTTCTCTATGTTCCCATTAACATAATGGTCTTATCATGAACATAAATAACATAACAGAATAATTGGAACATGGATGTAATGAAATATTAACCCAAAACCATGTAAAGCAATAGCATAACTACCCAAATGATTCAGGGGATAAACAAGGGAAAAATGATAAACACACTAGGGTGACCTATTGGGTCCCATCAAAATTAACCTATGCAGATCATTATAATTAATAAGAACATGACTGGGTAAAAAGGAAGTGATCAAGGGCACAACTTGCCTGACACTTGAGATTCCAGGTACCAAGATGATTTTTCAGATCCTCGAAACCTCACTGCTAGTCTCAATAATACAAATAAACACGGTATAGATAAAATTAACATCACACCAAATATAAGTACAAACTGAATAATAATGATCTACGCAAAGCTACAAGATCGCAGGTTTGAGAACCACTAAAATCGGAGTTACGATTAAGGAGTTATGATTTTATAGAAGATCTATGTGATTAAAATATCAATCTATATTATGAATTGGTTAGTGTAAATTATATGAGAGGTTATTCTATAAATAATTATCTCCACCTTAATCTAAATCATTATTTGATTAAAGATCATCTGGTCAAATCATATCCATAAGATGAGATTAATATTAAGGCAGTTAATCCTATTAGTTACCTATTTATAAAAGTAGGGGATATCATATAACAAGTGTTGCTACTACGTGGTAAATATTTATATGATGCCAACACAACTGGAACGGGTCGATTTGGAGCTATAGATTTTAAGTTATGAATTTCTAAAGATTTTATGTGTTTTGTACAATATCAAATAAGATATAAATTTTAATGTGACTTTCATGTAAAAATAGTGGCACTAATTGATAAACAATAATATTATAAAATTATACAAATTGGAATGGATTAATTTGGACCTCATATAAATTTTCTATGAATTAAACAAGTTCTAACAATTATTTTCACATTAAAAATCATTTTATATTTACTTTTTCTGGGTTTTTTCTAATTCCTGGACCGGGCGCATAAAAACCAGAGAGTGCAGGTGGCTCGGTGTAACTCTTCCCAAGACTCAGTTTACCCACTTAGTGGACCGCGGGTTAATTACTGGATTCTAGAGGGGCTCTTTTACAAAATCAATCGGCGAAGGGGTATCGGACGGGCTGAGCCGTCCGATCATGATCCGACCGCACAGATCTAATTAGCCGCGCCTAAACCGGTACGCAAGCATGTCCATCAGATCAAGATATAAGGGTCCAAAACTAATAAAGGCCAACCTATCCACACACCTCCGATCTAGATCGGACGGTCCAACCACCACGACCGAATCGGTATCAAACACATCTGATCACAGCCGTTTATTCACCGATCTACGGTCAGCGCGCTTCTCTTTCTCACCCGATCCTGACCACAGCGGCACCGCCGGTACTCGCGGCGGAGAGCTCACCGGAGCAATGCCCACCCGCGCCCCAAAGCACATCTCCCAAATCTGAAAGGTGCTACACGTCGATGGGCCAAAAGGAAACAACAGGGGGAAGCTCATACCGAGTTTAGCACGGTGGGGAAAGCTGGCCACGAGCGATGGCAGATGGCGGCGATCCACCGGTTCTGGCGAGCAATTCGCCGCCCGACGATGGCTCACGAGCCCAATTGCCCACCCGCTCGCGATCCACACAGAACGGAGATCCCCCTAGTCAACTCCTCGGCCAACGAGCGACACTAGGCGCGGAATGAGCACACGACGGCGAGGTTTGGCTTCCTTCCCCCCCCCGATTCTGGCGTGCGCGACGAAACAGCCTGGTGATCTATGGTGGCGGCGCTTGGATGGGATGTGGAGAAAAGCCATGGTGCTTCAGTTCTTATACTCCGGTTCGGTGGGAACGACCTGCCCGGTCTTTGCGGTGATCCTGGCTGCGCGGACGTGCCACCGTTGGCGAGATCCGCGGAGAAGAAAGCGCCCCAACAGAACGGGCCCGCACGGGAGTGAGAGGCACGTGTTTGACCCAGGGGACCCACGCAGCAGAGATATAGGGCGGAAAGCGGCTGACTGTGCGGCCCCATAGGGCAGTGGCGCGGCGCGACGCGCGTGGCTTTGGCTGACAACTGGGACCCGCGGGGCAGCGACACACAGCGCGCGAGCGGGCGTGCCGATCGGTTGTGCATGAAAAGTCAAGATGGGTCGAGCGGGAAAGAATTAGCCCAACGCCACATTTGCTATTTTCTTCTTTTTCTTTTCTAATTCTGGTTTCTCTTTTATTCATTTTTAAATCCAAATTTGAATTCGAATTTAACTATAAATTTATACCATTTTAAACATACCCATTGAGTACTCCAGTATAAGAGGCTTTTATTTAATTAAATATTTTATTCTCTTTATTTTAGTGTAGTATTTTTCCCTTTGCTATTTTCTATTTTATTTTCATTTATAATTTGAGGTCAAGTTTAAATTAGGATTCCTTATGGTAATAAAATGTATTACCACAAATTCATAAGTATGGGATGCCCACTCTTTCATATGATTATTTTAATATTTTTAATTGATTATGAACATGAATTGCCTACTAAATTCCAAAGGCTTCAAAAATTCTAAAATCTCTATCATAGATATTCTTATTTCTTTGTTTTATTATTTTTTTTATTATTTTTGTACCAATTTTGGGCTCTACAGTACGCACATCCCATCTGGAGTTGGTAACGACGTGGGGGAACAATAGTCGTTATTCCTGGGCACACACCATCGTAGTTGGTGAAAGCGAACATGATTGTTGTCATGTCGCTCCTATTCGCCTGTGATGTTGCCTGGGTAGGTATGTGCATTGAATGATCATGTCCCCTGTGGCCTTTGGCTGAGGCTTGGCTCGAGGTTGTCTTCCTTGCTCGAGACGGGCTTAGGCGAGGCGGAAACGGTAGTTTGGTGGAGAGGAGACCTCGGGCGGGATGAGGATTTCCTCGAGTACGTACCTGGTCCGAGGGCAGGCTTGGGCGAGGTAGAGTTATGAGTGACCACCGAGAGGAGTCTCGGGCAAGTCGTGGTTTACACTATCTTGACATCGGGGATTGTGTCTGACGGTGGTCTTGGGGTTAAGCGCATTTTAGGGGCATAATCTATGTACCCCTAATTATGATACCCGACAAGTATCTCATTACGCATTGATTCGATGGCCTCTAATATTTCATGATCTGACTCACCAAACTAACTCTGGTACCAATATGTATACTTCAGGTTCACCAAACCACCTTTTCCTACCCCTTGTTCAGATGTGCTGCCCTCCTCAGCCTTCAACATTTCCCATTAATTCACAAGGGGTCATACCTTAAAGGCTATGTGCTCATGAACCAAATCTCTAGTGCAAATGTAACCGCAAACAACATTAAAAGCCACCAGGCAGGCTTGAGATTCTTCCATCTATACAACTGCTGGTCTCTTTACATCAAAGCAAGACATAATGGGCCTCTAAATAATTCCCTTAATATCTTCTCTCTTCTCGAAATTGTTTTTTTCATCAAACCATTATTTAATCCAAGAACCTGGCCATTTTCCTTGGAAGGCTGGTGTAACACCCCTGGTGTTACTGGCACTAAAATTTGAGCATAACATCATGTGCATTGACATTTCATGTTGTTTGTCACACCTAGAATGCATTCACTAGGTAAAAATTTTAAAAGAAGTTGTGATGAGGTGACTTGATGTGTGATCAACCCTAGGGTAGGGTACTCAACCCTGGGATTAGGGCATGAGGGTAGTAGTAAGCCCAAAATGAGAAAACCTCAAAAGTCATTAGAAATGTTCATAAGACATCTAGAGTATTGGGTTTGAGTGACACAAAAACCCTAAATTACTCAAAACCCTAAAAAACCCTAATTGGAACCCTAGGGGGTAAATGTAAATTCAAGGCACTCTTGGACCAAAGTACAAATATCAAAGTAATAGAACACCACAAACTAAGTAACTTTTACATTGGAGAATTTTCAAGTGGAGTGATGAAGTTTGGACTTATTTGCAAAAGGTCCAAGAAATCCTATGTGACTAAGTTCTGAAATTCAGAGAAAGTGAGTCATGTTTGGAGCTTGGTAACTCTGAATTCATAAGGAATTTGCCCTAGGTAAATACATCAAAATTGTAGAGCTATGATAGGGGTATAACTTTGCTTAAGTGACTAAGCCTTGATGACATACAAAATTTGGAGTAAAATGGACTCAAAGTTGGGCTGTCAGTCGCTACTGCTGACTGAATTATGGCCACCAGTGAAGCTGGGAGAACTTGAAGATCAAATTGTGAGGAATTGAGTGGGTAGCTGAGTAAGATCTTTATAACAAACCTGTAGCTAGTTCTTTGGATGACAATATTGATGCAGACAAGTGACTGAGTTGTTACATGAAAAATAGAGAATGAAGCTCTCCAAAACGAGCTGTCAGAGTGTCTGATGAAGATCATCATGGTACAGTGATCATAAAGATCTCCGGTGCCGTGAGCTCGATGCCGGTGATCTGCCGCCGCAATTTGTGCCCGCCTAGGAGATTCGTGCCACGGGAAGAGTAGATAACGTCGGGGCGGGGTGAAAATATCCAGTGTGGGGTGAATTCGGTCGCTGGTCGGACCGGCCGTCGTGTCCCGCCGCGGTCAATCGCGCTGGCATCACCGGAGTTCACCGTTATCCGGCTAGGCTATGTGCCTCAAATCCTTACCACGTCGTAGTAGACCACCTTAGGTAGCTTGTTCATCGCCTGAGACACTGCCCCGGTAAAAGTCACGATAGCGCTTGCGCCAGTGACTTCCCCTCTCTCCAGCTGCCAGCGCGCCTTCTCAAAATTAGACGCCACCACCGTAGGACTCTATAAATTGCTATCCCAGTGAGTTCCGCTAGGTAATTACGCATCCAACGCACCAAACCTTGCCTCGGATCATCCACCAGAGCCTCCCAATTTCGTGTTCCCCCAAATACGTTTTCCGCGCCATCGTGAACACTTCGTCGTGGCCAGCCCTCTGCAGGTCAATTCAAGCTTCCTTGATTGGTGTTCTAGCCTCCCTCAAGCCCCCTGTTGCTCGTAGACCCATTCGATTAAGCTAGACCGCACCAAATCGTCGTGAGCACCTCGGATTATCTCGGATTATCGCCGTCGTCGTGGGCAGAGATATTTTGGCCGGGATTCATGCAATTAGTTGAGGGATTAGGGTTGCCAGGGGTAGAATTTGGTGCCGATCGAGTAAGAAGCTTAGCCTTTGCGTATTCTGGCCAGTACAGGCTCGCCGGAGAGTGTGTTCACCACTGTCGGTGGTCGAGGACCTAATCTTGCGGGGAAACAAAAAGGGAGGGGCCTCGGTGCAAATGTCAGAGACACAGGTGAATAGTGCACAAGGATTCTTAATTAGTTATTTAAAAGGCCGGGGTCCTCTGCGTAAATTGAGCATCGCGGGCGTGTTTCCCTATTCATGGGCCGGCTCGGGCTGGTTTGAGCCCGTTACTATTCATTCCTTTTCCTTTTCTTTTTCTGCCAGGCTTAGGGAATTCATAGGAAATTCTAGAAAAATGTAAAAAATATGGGACCAATTTTACTATATTCCTAAATTCCTCTAGTGTTTAATAAAAATAGTTCCAAGATTTTTAGTCCAAACCAAGAATTATTTAGTATTTAAGAAGGTCTAAACCTAGTCTTTTGGAATTTTAGAAATTACTAAATAGCTCCAAAAATCATAAAACATTTTGGGTAAATTTAATTTGATAACAAGAGCCCTTGGGTGAAGTTGGACATGCTTTGGACATTGTTTGATCCCTAAACCCAAAATCCTAGCTTTCTAGGTAATAGTTGTCTTATCCTAGTGGAGTACTGACTCAGAAAACCCTAGTATCCCTGGTGTACCGTGAAGGAAAGTTGTATTCAAGATACAACTTGATGTATCATTAATATAATTGCATATTCATAGCATCACATGAGCATTCATGTATATGTATGGTTATGTATAGAAAACGAAGAAGAAGTAAGTGTCGAAGGAGAAGAGACTACACCACCTACTGAGACTCCACCTGCCGGGAATTATTTTTATTTTGATATCTGTGGAACAGATCCCCAATCCCCTACAACATAAGGCAAGCCCCGGTGCATTTACCTTGTTCCTTGTGATTTTTTAACTCTTTATCACTTGAATGATGCATTAGGTGATAGGAGTTGGGTGCTAAACCAATTGTTGCATTTCCTTCCTTGGAACTGTTTACCCTTCCTTGATTACCTATTTTGTTAAAAGGTTTTTTGATGCTTAGTCTTGCTTTAGAAAACAAAAATGTTTGGGTTTTAACAAAAGATGATGCTTCAGATGGAATGAGATGTTTTCGTAAATAAAACTTTATGGTGGATCCATCATGGCCGTGATGGGTTCAACATCGGACAAGATGTACCTCTTCCAGGTACCAAACTTTGAGATTTTAAATGATAAAGCTGAGACCGGGCGGGTGACTTGCACGAGAAGGAAGTCTCGGTGTAGTGTCTCTGTTTGAGTCGATTAAGGACCGTGTCGATGTAGGCCTGATGATCGAGGACCTTTTAACTGGTCACATGCCTCATCATGGGTAAGCTTTGCCTCGGGCAGACCAATACCAGAAAGGCCAACATGCAATGGGAGTGGAGAGATGGCGAGAGTAGCGTGTACCCTCCGTGGCAAGAGGCTGGACGGTGGTGTATCTATGCTCTCAGTTGGCGTGAACCTGGTCTGGTCTTGAGAAACCTGGTGGCGAGTTGACATATGCAAGGGTTAAGTGCTACATATGTCATGTGATTGGAGATCCCCAGCTGGGTATTAATCGATTCGGATCGCCGTTACTTCTCAGACATGAAGACTTGGTCACTGACTTACACGTAGCAATCCAGTAAAGTAAAAAGGGATGATAAAATATGGCTAGTGTAGGCCAAGTGCTTGAACTAGGGTAGAAAGAACTATAGATTCAGGTAATGACTTAAACTGATAATAAAACTGGATTTTTAAGGATCCACTATTAGTAAGCATTTCTGCTAACAGAGTCTTGATTCTTGAATAGCCTTACCTTGACTCCCTCAAGCCAGCATATCCTTGAGAATCTTTTCTTTTGTCGGGTAAGACTTGCGAAAGTACACTCCGTACTCAGGGTTTTTGAACCCATGTTGTTGTAGGTGAGGAAACAATAGACTTTTGCTATTTTTGTTCAAAGGTGGTACCCAAGGAAGAGCCCCAACAGTGAAGTCGCGGGAGGATGTTGGCCTCCCACTTTAAAAACAATCAACTTTTGTGCGAGAGGGTGTTTTGCCTCCCAGATCTGTAATAATACTCTATGCACTCGTAATACCCTGGTATTGTAATAATAATACTCTCTCTATATATTGGATGAAAGTAAATTAAATTATTATAATTTGCTTCCGCTTATTCTTTCCTCTGATGTGATGTAATATCTACGTGACGGGTGAAGCGCTCTTGGGCGAAATCATGAGGATACAGTTACCGAACTTGTCGAGTGATTAGGTGCATCTACAGGGTTGTCCAAGGTCCTTAGGACAAGGACAACTGTAGGTGGGCCTAATACCTTGGGAGGTTCCGTCACAGCTAGGACAGGGCACCGAGCATCCGACCGATATACGAAGGTGTAGCAACCAAAATTGTTATGAAGTTGTTCTTTCGCGTTTGCTTTTCTTTGATAATGGAGCTCATGAATATTACATAAACAATCAACATTCCGCTCCACAACTTGACTTCTCATTGCCCAGATAAAAACTCCTACACTAATCAAAGCGTCAGGAGTAAGTCGATGAAGTTATATGTCAAACCTCTTCAGAACTTCTACCAACATCTTATGAAGAGGAAACTGAAGCCCAACCTTTATAAAGCTTCGGTAAACTACTTTCTCAGGGAGTGGAACACTAGCCTCCCCACCGGGCCTCGCAATAGAAACATCATGAGAATATTTACCCTTCATCGCTTCGATGTGACCCTTCTTTACGGTTGATGTCACACCCGGATTTAAAGGATAAAGTCGGGTGCGTCTCATATGTGCGCCAAGGAAGAACAACACATATAATAACAGAGTGCATAGAGATAAATGTCATAAATATCATAAATGTACTTATTACATTGCGGAAGTCTTACAAAATAAATTATAAAATAAAGCGAACTATTATTAATTCCCTGGCGCCACAAAGTTGACTGAGAGATGCCACCTAGATCAAATCGAACTCCTCGTTAGGCGGCTCCTCTTCGACCACCTGTTCTTCTCCTGCGGGGGGTGAGACAACAAGGGTGAGGTCACATATGTTCATCACTCAACAAGTTGTGGGGAATAATGTGCATGAACTCACCAAAGGTGGGAGTTCATATGAACTGTAAGGTTTATCAATAAAATAAAGGTTGAACCTGAGCATTGCTTTTATAAGTTGGTCAAAATTTTATTAGCAGTTACTAAGTGTAAGTAAATACCAAACCTTAGTAATAATAAGTAAAAGTAATAATAAAATAATCCCAATGCGATGCAAATGACAAATTGAATTTAATTCTATAAATTAATCATGTGAGTGTCCGAGCTACTCATGACCGTAGGCCCAAAATTCAAACAATATGGGACTTTTCGGGCTTGGGCCGTGCTGGGCCGGGCGGCCCGAATGTACACCTATAATGTGGAGCGTACTGAGCTGGACGTGATCCTCCTCCAAAACGAGCTGGTGTACCCTGGGCCGGAACGTAGCGAGTGCGAATACTGCTGCTACCCTGCCCCTGGGCAATGGCCTTTCTCTTCAAGTCTCCCAGTTGGACATGTCTGTGTTCAATAGCTAAAGCTTTATCAAGCAGCCTCTGAGATGATGGAAATGTATGAGCAACCAATGCATATTGTAGTGGCCCATTGAGTCCTTCTGTGAAGTGCTCTTGCTTCCTTTCATCATCTGCCACCTCATCAGGAGCATATCTTGACAGCTGGATGAATTTGTCACGGTACTCGCTGATAGACATGTTGTCTTGCTTTAATGACAAAAACTCCTTCTTCTTGATCTTCATTAATTCAACAGGAATGTGGTAGTTTCTGAACTGTGTGGTGAATTCCGCCCAAGTAATAGTGTCAGCAGTATCATGGGCAGCAACATAAGAATCCCACAGTCAGCAGCAGGACCAGTCAGATGACCAGAAGCATATAGAACCTTCTCCCGGTCAGAGCATTGGACAATGTTTAGCATATTCTCTACTGATCAGCATGTAGTGGATCTGGTGAGCTGGCGAAGGTAGGCGGCTTGTGGCTCATAAATTCTCGGTGCTTGTCCCGGGGTGGAAGTGGTGGTGGTGGTAGTGGCAGTGGTGCTTGCTGCTTTTGAACCCTTCTCTCCTGACGCATCTCCTCTCTCTCTTGGCGCAACTCTTGGCGTTCCTGCCGCATCTGCGCGTGCATATCCGCCATAGTATCCGCCATCTGTTGCATTATTTGCATCTGGGCTGCAACTACTGGATCAGCACCGGCTGGTGGAGGATTTGGAGGATCCATCTCAGCTTGTTGTTGTTGCTGTCTAAGTACCCTCCGGTTGTGTCGATTGGGGGGTAGATCAATTCCTCCTCCATTCCTGGTATTGACCATCTGAGTTAGAAACACATGGTAAGAAAGAAATAAAGAATTGTAGACAAGGCGAGTAATTACGAGGCACGTTACTTTGGGGATTTATTAGCTAAGTAGATTAGTGTGTTACCTACTAAAGCTAATACATTACCTTATGGTGGTACATGATAATATGCCCAACTATAGTGTTTCAATCAATCAAAGAAGCAAATTAGACATTTATCATCAGAACAATCAACCAACATTTTAAATAGATAAAATAGTTTTAATTTTGTCTTGGGTCTCCTATGTCTTTAGAGGGTCATGGATGTAGGATTCCAAAGTGTGAAATCCTCCTTGTCTTAGAATAGAAAAGGTAAGAATAATCAGAGTAGAATAGTAGAAGGTGAGACAGGATCAAGAAAAGTATAGAAAGAATCAGAGTAAGGTAAGTAGGTAAGGGTTTTATCCATTTCTATCTAGGTTTCGTCCTACAGTCAACATTTCCTCTTATACCACTTCTGTCACGACCGAATTTAAGGGATAAAGTCGGGTGCGTCTCATATGTGCGCCAAGGAAGAACAACACATATAATAACAGAGTGCATAGAGATAAATGTCATAAATATCATAAATGTACTTATTACATAGCGGAAGTCTTACAAAATAAATGATAAAATAAAGTGAACTATTATTAATTCTCTAGTGCCACAAAGCTGACTGGGAGACACCACCTAGATCAAGTCAAACTCCTCGTTAGGCGGCTCCTCTTCGACCACCTGTTCTTCTCCTGTGGGGGGGGGGGGGGGGGGGTGAGACAGCAAGGGTGAGCTCACATATGTTCATCGCTCAACCAGTTGTGGGGAATAATGTGCATGAACTCACCAAAGGTGGGAGTTCATGTGAAGTGTAAGGTTGATCAATAAAATAAAGGTTAAAGTTGAGCATTGCTTTTATAAGTTGGTCAAAATTTTATTAGCAGTTACTAAGTGTAAAATACAAAACCTTAGTAATAATAAATAAAGTAATAATAAAATAATCCCAATGCGATGCAAATGACAAATTGAATTTAATTCCATAAATGTGAGTGTTAGAGCTGCTCATGACCGTAAGCACGGCTAGTATACCAGTTTTACACTCTGCAAAGGTTGCACATCTTTACCCACAAGTCGTGTTATCCATTTGCCACAGGGTTGATCGGACCCCATACACCTCTACCAAGGAAGCGAGGCAGGGTACCACGGCAAGGCCTTTACAAAGTTCCACTAGCTTCAGAAAACCCGCTACAGTTTATAGGAAGCTCCAGTGCAGGGATCCCTCACCTGACCGCCATCGCAGCAAAATCAACCCAAGGACCTCCCTACACTGACCACTCTCCTACTGCCCTTGCCCCTATCGGGTAAGGTAGTCATCCACTAGCTTTCCTAGTTAATCAACCAAGGGCGTCCCAAACCACCCTTGTGGTAGCACTGTTTTCCCGGGTGGTTCTCCATGTTCTCATTAACATAATGATCTTATCATGAACAATAAATAATAAACTGATAATAAAAGTGTGAACATGAGTAATGTATATCTCCATACCCAAAACAACATAAAGCAATAGCATATACTACCCAAAAATTCAGTGGTAAAACAAAGTATAAAGATAGCCAAAACTAGGTTAACCTATTGGGTCCCATCAAAATTAACCTATGTAGATCATTATGATTAATAAGAACATGACTAGGTAAAAGAAGTGATCAAGGGCACAACTTGCCTTCAATGAGCTCCTGCTAAGCAACTTCTATCTGCTGAACACCGGGATACTCAACCACTGGCTCTTCTACTCGCCGCAATACAAACAAGCATAGTGTATAGAGAAAATTAACATCACATCAAACATGTAAACAAAATACATAATAATAATCTACATATTAAAATAAGATCCTAGGAACAGGAATCATTAATTTTGGAGTTATAGATTTTAAGTTATGAATTTCCAAAGACTTTATGTGTTTGATACAAGATTAATTAGGATATAAATTTTAATGAGGCTTTCATGTCAAAACAGAGACACTAGGTGATGAACAATAATATTACAAAATTATAGAAACTGTAATGGATTAATTTGGACTTTATATGAATTTTATATGAATGAAACAAGTTCTAGCATTTATTTTTACATTAAAAATCATTTTCTAATTACTTTTACTGGATTTTCTATTTCCTGGATCGGGCGCATAAAAACAGAGAAGCCCGGGGGTCTCTGCGCAAGAATCCGCAAGACATAGAGCACAATCACCATGGACTGCGAGTTGATTATAGTTAAAGCTAGGGTTTCTTGTGAAAACGGGCTCGCGAAGGGGTATCGTCGATTAGGGCCGTCAGATTAGAAGCCGAGCGCCCGGATTAACTCACACTCTAGCGAATCGGTATGCGTTAAGCACCATCCGATCTGATTCTGACGCCCTAGATTTAAAATCTCTAAACTAAACCTTGCCTGCCCGATCAGATTCGGACGGCCCTGTTCTAACTCATCGAACGGGGTACCCCAGATCAAATCTCCACCGTGCATCTACAAATCTACAGTGAACGCGTCATCCTCTTCCTCGACCGCGACGGCGCTGTACCCCGGTGGTGCCCTCGCCGGAGTACTCTCTCCCAGCGATCCACTGTTCCAACCAGAGCGCGCCCAAGATCCCAAGAACGCGGAGATAAATGTGAACTCAATTGTACGTTCCATACCGATAATCGTTGTCAGGATGATTTTGGCCGCGGTGTAGGGCGGAACAACGACAATGCGATGACGACAGTGAGCAATTGGTGGGTACCCGAGTCGCGCTACTGCCCGCAGAGGGTACACACACAACGCCGGTACCCAGGCGATTCGCTCCGGCTGGTCCCAGGGCTCCCTGACGGCGAGAAGGTGAAGTGCGGCGACGGCGGCACGATTACTTCCATCGTCCCTGAAATTAGGCATGCGCCGTGGACGTGGAGGTGCGATAGAAGGAGGGGATATGACTGGGCTCCGATGACTCGGTACTTAAGTACTCGCGAGCCGGTCCACGCGCACGAACGAGCTACCCCGAGATCATCGGCCGAGGATTCCGCACCGCGGCGGTCGTGCAAGAAGTGCAGCCGAGTCTGTTGGGGAGAAATATGACATGTGGGGACCACGGTCAGGAACGCGAGGGAACGCGGTGCAATCAATGGTGGAGCTGGCGCGTGGGTCTTGCGGAGCAGCGAAAGAGGGACTGCGTGGACGCGAGGGTGTGATCGACCAAGCAGACCTGCCAGTCAGTGTCCCAGTCGGATTTAGCACAGTGAGCGGCTGACCAGTGGCACCCAGTGGTCGGCGCGAGCGTGCAGATGGGCCGTGCGGTTGAAGTGGGGAGTGGGCCGAATGGTTGGCTTAGGCCCATTCAGCGCACAGTTCTGTTTTTCTTTTAGATTTTCCTTTTTTCCTTTTCTATTCCTTCTAATTTTTAGAATTCAAATTTGAATTTGAATTTGGTTATGAGGTTCATCAATGATCAAAGTGTACCAAATTCAAATATTAGAGTAAAAATATATTCTTATTTTTATATTTTATTTTACCTCATTTGTTTAGTGTCTTCTTCTCTTTTCTCAAATTATAAAATTTCTTTTAGATCTTAAATTCCAATTTGGGCATTAATATATTTCTTTTTACATTATTTTTATATTGTCACAAAATGCACACAAAATGAAAAACCAGCATGATGCACATATTGTTTTTTGTGTCATTAATTAATTAATGGCCTTTTGATGTGATTATTCACATGTTACAACAAATGAAGGCAAATATATATTTGTAAAATATCTATATCTCCTCTTTACACTTTTTGGGTATTACAGTTGACTTGTCAAAAATGACATGACTTGGCTTCCAAGGTCGCTCTTTGGCATCGTCAGCATCCTCTTCAAAATCAAAGTCCTCGCTTTCTTCAGAATCATCCGATAACCTAGCATTTTATCAGTAATCTTCTCAATGTTGGCCGTCTCCATGGCCTCTTGAAATTCAACAAGGGCAAGCTCTTCTCTCTTGTTGTCCCAAGCCATTTCAGAAAAATGGAAAAAGTCAAAGCTGCATAGTGTAACACCCTGAATTTGTGGGTATAAAATTTCTTTTTTTAATATGCATCAAATTCAGGTGTTACCTTCTTTTTCCTATTTTCTTTTTGATCCTTTATTCATTTCTTCCCAAGTAATAGGGAATGTTACTTCAAATATAGTTGCTAATAAAACCCTACATGAATTGTTATTGATATATCCTGGTGGATCATATGTTTTGATTGACGAATTTATTGGATATGCATTCACTTAGTTTGTTTTTGCACTCGACATTTAGTTCAAATGATAGAAAAAGAAATAAATAAAGAAAAAAGAAAGAGATAGGAAAAGGAAAAGCCCACCTGGTCGTCGCGCATGGCGACATGCACAGATGCGCGCGCGCCCCGTGCCCACTCGCCCTGGCCCTGTCCGACTGCCTGTTGCCTGCATGCGCCCATGTGCAGTTACAGGAAGGAGGTGAAGAATGAAGAAATCGCATGCATGTGCCCCGTACGATCTCCACGAAAACTATCGTATGTGGGTCCGCTCGCATGCAAATTCTCCCACGTCATCATGTTCATCTTCTCCTTAACTGCTTCCTCCCATTTTCTCTGGTTCCCCATCGCCCATCTTCCCATGACCCTTCAAATCCGAGCTAGTAACAGATTACATTTGTCTTCATTGCCGCCTACAGATTTTCGTATCAAGTCGAGGTCAAGGTCATCGGTTGCAAGATCAACTGGGATTCTAGGACTTCGGTTCCAACCTCCACTGAAGCTAAGGTAACGTGAATATCAATTTGTGTTGGACTTACTTGTCAGCATAGATGCAGTTTATGTGTTTGAAGAACGTGGATCCATGGCCTTGTCTTAGTTCATAAACGTCACTAGACCTGAACAATGATTCCACGGTTAGGCTAAGACAACTAATGTAAATGGTAGGGATCAACTGCTTCTACAATTTTATTGTGGGGGGGATGATTTTTTTTGAATACAGAAGAAATTACCTATTGTTGTTCGCGGTTAACTGCAACCCATTGATATGTTCTATCCGTCGTATTTAGGGTTCAGGGTTTATTCCATAGATTGGCAACCTCAGTATCTTTATGATTGTAGCTTCAACCCTAATTTTGTAGAGTATCTCAATGGATGTAAGTACTGTCTAGTTCACTAACCACCTTAATCCACATCAGATGGATTCAGCAGACTCCATAGCCGACAAGGCAATTGGAAGGATGCAAGAGATTGCAGACAAGATTTTTTCCGTAGCTCGTCAAACAATCCGTCCAGGACGCGGGTTGACCTCATTTGAGGCTACCAAATTACGTGTAGCATTGGAGGACATTGCTTGCATGCTTGAGCAAGATTCTCTGGTGTTGCAAGAGAACTTGGACAACGTGAACAACGTACACAACCCTGCTGACAGCAGTTATGAACCGTCAGCCTTGTCCTCACCACCCCCAGCTGATGAGTTCCTTAGTCCGGATTGGGACTTTGCTGACCACTTTGCAAACTTCTGGGGTGTTGAATATGACTCCGACCAGATGCCATCATTTAGTGACAATGAAGTTTAAGTTGGATCATGTTAGAGTCAGGTGTTAGTAGTGTGACTGGGATAGATCAGGCTTTTGGTTCATGCGACTTTCTAAACTGTTCCTTGTGCTTTTGTGTTCAGCAGCACTTTAATTTCGTCAGTCCCTATATGTAATTATGACAAACGAATGTGACTGCTTATGGTACTACTTTGTTTTATTATGGTCAGTTTCCTGTTATATTTGTTGTCGTAGTAACTGATACTTCAATACGTATTTTCAATCTTGTACACTATTTGGCACTAGATGGACAAGTCTGGCAAAGTGATTGCTAAGTGGGATAGTAGAGCAACAAAAATTTACACAGAAATATGTGTAGAAGAGGTCAATGCACGGAACAGGCCACAACATTTCCTAAACGCCGAAGGGTATGCTAACCTGATAAGAAAGTTTAAGGAACGCACAGGTCGCACTTACATAAGGGATCAAATGAAGAATAAGTGGGATTCGTTGAAGAGAATGTTCACCCAGTGGAAAACTCTTAATGAAAGGGCTACAGGTGTTGGTCGAGAACCTCATACTGGTTCAATCAGTGTGCCAGATGAGGGGTGGGCCAAGCAAAATGAAGTAAGTAGATCTTTTTTTTCGTAGACTAACAATAGTATTGGCCATCTAAAACTAGGAACTACCATTTGGTGCAGGCAATGCCAGGTTGTATTATGTTCAAAACAGCCCCCCTAGAGAATGAGGACGAGCTAAAGGTTATGTTTGGACCCATTGTCTGCACAAATGAAAGAACCCTTGTTCCTGGCGTCGAGGATGCTAATTCATCATCTGATGATCATTTGGAAGGCACTTTAGGTGCTGGTGAAAACAGCACACCTGATCCAATCTCAAATGTGACTGGGAAGCGTAAGGTGCGTCATGATTCTCCTAAACCAAAGAGGAAAAGAGATTCGAGGGAAGAGTACATGAAACGACTTGTGGAGGCTTTTGAGTCGCGTTCAAGGAACACTAACAAGTCCATCACCTCTACTGAGACCGACCCTGTGCGTGTTGAGGTGAGTGCGCAGTTGCAACAAGTGATCGAGGATGGTAACCCAGAAGGCAGCAACCTCCATTTGTTTGCCACTCATCTGTTCACTTCCAAAAAGTATAGAGACATTTTTTCTGCACTCAAGACATCAGAGGGAAGGAACGCTTGGCTGCGCCATGCATTCGAGTTAGAAACAAAAAAGTCCACCTAGATGCTGCTGGTCCTACAACTGAGGCTTATGTTCTACTCATGTTAGTTGAGACTGCTTTATGAGTCATGTCGTGTCAGTTTTCGCTCGTATCTTTTTCGCTTTCAAACAATTTTCCAAATATTCGAGTTCAACATGTATTTGAATAATCAGAGTTGTAAGTTTGTGACCAATGTGAATCTGTGAACTTGATATGGCTTGTAAACTGTTCGTCTTCATTAATATGTGTTGTATAAACTGTGGTTGCATATGATAGTTTTGCCTGTTGCCTGTGTCCATGCAGATGTGTGACCCTTATGAACACACATATGCTGATTACCCTTATGCACACACATCTGATGATGACCCTTATGCACACACATCTGATGATGAAAAGGATGACACAGATGAAGAAATGGTTGTTGCTCTATTTGCTGTAGACATTTGGGGCAGGCATTTCAGTCAGGGTCCTAGAAGAACTTTGGTCAAATCTGGTATTCAATGGGTTCAGAGAACGTTGGAGATTAGTAACGACTGTTTTGACATGTTTCGCATGCGAAGAACTGTTTTTAGTCGCTTGCATGACACGTTGGTAGAAAATTATGGTCTGCTTCCTAGTCGGGGTGTGAGTACTATGGAAGCTCTTGGCATATTCTTGTGGGCATGTGGGGGTCCAGAATCTTTTAGGCAGATAAGGAATAAGTTTGGTCACTCATTGGAAACAATTAGTCGCAAGTACAGTGAAGTCCTTAATGCACTTTATAAGATGTCATCTGACATAATCAAGCCAAAAGACCCAACTTTCATCGAGATTCATCCTCGTTTGCGAGAGACGAGGTTTTGGCCACACTTCAAGGATTGCATCGGCGCAATTGATGGTAGTCACTTTCCAGCGGCAGTCCCGGCCTCGGAGCAAGCGAAATATATTGGGTTTCATTTTCTTCGTTATGGGTTTCATTTTATCGTTTCTTCGAACAGAATCTGCAATATGAGAATCTGATTATCCAAACACGTAGATTCTCACGAACAGCTTTTCTGCACAGCTGGCGAACCAAACACCTAAATTCTAACCACCAGCTTTTCCCAACAGCCAGCTTTTCAGATAAGCTGGTCAGAAAAAGCCGAACCAAACACGCCCAAGGTGAGCCTCCTCTTCCTCTTTCTTTCCCCATGGTGACCTCTCTCTATCCCGGCCATGGCTCCTTGCGCTCCCTGCTCCCTTGCACGTGGGCTCTGTTCTGGGCGCAGGCAGCGCGTCCTGTGCGCGATGGCTCGGCGGCCCGGTGCCCGGCGCGGTGGCGCGATGACCCGGTGCCCTGGTGTGGCCTACCAGCGCTGCCAGCTCGACCTCGCCGTATGCGGCCATGGCGTGGCGTGTGCCCGGCCCGACTTTTGGAGCAGCCCGTGGTCGGCTGCTGCGCGCGTTCCCTCGGCTGCTGCGTGCATCCCCCGGCCGCTGTGCGCGCTGCGCGCGTTCCCTCTGCTGCTGCACGCGTCAGGTGCGGCCCGGCCGCGGCCATCGCGGCTCGCGGTCTGCACGACGGTGCTCGGCATGGGAACACACAACTGCCCCGGCGCGGCCTACGTATGCCATGCGCAGCCACTAGCGCAGTAGCTCGGTGGTCTGGCGCGCAGCCTCGGTGCGTCCGGCGTGGCAGCTCACGGCCACCGCGGCCTGCGTAGCCCCAGCGTAGCACGTGGTCGCGTGTGTTACTTGCGGCGTTCGCGTTTCATTGTATGCACGTGCCATCTTTGTCTGTCGCGCGTCGGAACTCCGATAACGCTCGCCTATGCCCTTGTCTACCCCTAGACATAGTCGTCTACCCCCGAGCCCGTTTGTCTACCCCGCGCATCGTGTGTACCGATTTCGCGTCGTGTGCTTGCCGCGCGTTATTATTATTCCTCACGTAAAGTCAATTATGTTGGTTAATTAATTATACATTAGCCGTGTAGCTATCTTGCACACACGTTAAAATTATTATGCTGCCACCACACATGTTTTAGTTAAGTAATTAAATTATTGGTTGGTTCGATGGTTATTAAAATAACAATTTAATTAGAACGAGTCCATAGCTTTAACTCATGCTTTTATAAGTATAAATGTTAATTAACTTGATTAATATCAGCTTAAATAATCTTATTTAATTAATCATTTGTTGTTCACGTGTGGCATTGTTTGCGCATCATAGAGCTATTCGCGGGTATCGCGCGTTGCTCGCGCGTTGTCGCGTGTTATTTCGCGTGTCATTCGCGCGTGATGTGCTTGTTGTCGTGCTGGTTCCGTACGCAGTTCGCGCGTTGTCGCATGCGTTGCTTCGTGTGCCGTCCGCGCGCTATTCACAGCGTCGCGTGTCTTTTGCGCGTAGTCGCGCGCGTTGTTAAATTGTTTTTGCTTATGATCATTCATGTTAATTAACACCTGTGTAGCTGTTAACTATTAGAATATCAAATTAATCGAAACTAAGTAGTGTCGTTAATTTATATTTTATAAATGCATGCTAATATGATATGCCGAAGCTAAGTATTATAGTTAATACCCATTTAGCATAAACGCGATATCATTAGCGACCCTTGCGTGTCAGGCCTTTTCAAGATTTACTGCATAAATGTAGCAAGTCCTATGTAATATTTATAAATATTATCCGACTACTTCCAAAATTATAATTATTCGATATATTTCGTGTCATGGATCCGTTTTATACTGTTCCAGTCACGTTAATTTTGTAATAAAGTTATTTACATGTTAGTATGGTTAATGTCGACTCAACCATTTTTTATTAATAAATTCTTAGTATAAACGTGTCATCAATATGTTATTCTTGAGTGTCGTGTGCGTTGCTTCGCGCGTCGTTCACGCGTCGTGCTGTCTCGCGTGTCGATCACATGTGTCGCACGTCGTTAGCGTGTGATAATAAATTGTTTTTGCTTAGAAACACTCAGGTTAATAATGTTAGTTTGTCACGTCACATATTTACATATTTTGGGTAATTAACTTAAGGTTCGCTCGGCTAATCTTTATTAGATTAATATTCCGAGTAGATTAAGTGTGTAGTGTTCAACTTGCGCTTATATAATAAACATTAACACGGCTAATATTAACTTAACTACTTATTTAATAATTGTTTAGTATAAACACGTCACCTATTTAGTTTTCCTCGCCTGTCGCGCGAATTGTTCCGCGCATGGGGTCGTGCTGATTCACGCGTCATTCGCACGGGTCGCACGCACTGTTTCGGGTGTCGTGAGCGTGCTATGTCGCGTGTGTCCGCGCGTCGTTCGCACGCTGTCGTGTTGTTTCACGCGTCGTAAAACTCGCCTCGCTTAGAATCTCTCGTGCTAACTATATTACTTACTTATTTGACAAGTGTTAGTGTATCAGATTTAATCAAAACTAAATAGCAGTTATAATTTATATTTGATAATGTCAAATTAAATGTCCTATAACGTAAACGTTATAAATTCTTGACTGTGGCTTCGACCGTCTCATTTCTTTTTCCTCGCGTGACCGTAGTAACACGCTCTATTTTGTTTTGCATGTTTTATTATGTTTTTATTTGAATGATGTAATGTTCTTATGCATATATATGTTTGTTTGTGCCTGTTTGTATTCGCTATGCGTCGCAAATAGATTGTGGTCCGTTTCCGAGCTTCGAGGGATCGAAGATCAAGCGTTGGCGACCAAGTGATATAGCTCTTTGAGTTCTATGAGGCAGAAGATCATGAGCATCTGTTTGGTGAAGGCAAGTGTCCTCTGACCCATTATGTCCTATTTACCTTATAATTCACTGTCCCGCATACTATGAACAACCTAAGGATTGACTAGCTTTCTATTTACCTGATCCTTGTTTACCTTTTGGGCTACTATGGTTAGATTCATGCCATTGTTTTACTTTAATCAATAAACATGATGTGAACACTTATGATACGATGTTGTCATTATGATTATGATGTTGTACTGGTGATACTTAATGTCACACCCGGTTTTGGAAGGTAAACCGAATGCGAACTATGTACGTGCCAGGATCAGAACTCACGTACACAGCGATTACATAAATGAACTTCATCGCACAGTGCTCGAATTATAACATAAAAGAGTATTAACTTATTACATCACAGAGTCAGAGACATCCACATAGTCATCAACTTAACGGATAAATCAAAGTGCTAAGCGAAACGCAGTAAAGATAAGGCCTTCACAGGCAGCTGACTGGGGGTTGCCGCCAACCCACACCTAAAACTCGTCGTAGTCTTGGAACTCCTGGAAGTCTCCTTCCACGACTTCGTCTTCTCCTGAGCAGTGGTTGCAATGGGGACAACCTGGTGTTTTGTGGTAAAGCAAGGATGAGTACACATCAACGTACTCAGCAAATGCCCCGTTTGGTTGAGGTGGACTAGCTTTATGTGGGGTTAGGCTCAAGCAGTTGCTTTTAGTTGGTCAAGTATTTATTGTTAGTAGAAGCCAGATTTTATCATCAAGCCCAAGTTATAATCCCAAAAAGTACCTCCTCAGAGAGGAAATGCTAGAATGCACAATTAAAGTCACCATCATTAACCATCATCATTAAAGTCATCATCTGAGGTGTATCCGGAGTATCTCTAATCAAAGAGGATCCCAAGGCTGCTCTTAACCGTGAGCACGGCTGATATATCAGTTTCACTACCCTCTGCAGAGGTTGCACACTTTACCCATGAGTCATGATTCCCTTTCTGCCCGGGGAGAGCTAATCCCCATTGATCACTTCCTAGGTGGTCCGGCAGGGTATCACTACGTAGCTTTTACAAAGATTCCCTAGAGATCATAGCTGCCCGTTAGGTTTCTCCAGTTTGATAAACACAGTACCCCTCCCCGCAGGAGAGTGACTAACAAAAAGCAAAACGAAAGAACCTCGGCACTCAGCCTCGGCTGAGCAAGCACTGTGCCTGGACCCCATTGACGGCACGACGGCGAAGCAACTACACCTCTAGTTCCTCTAATTAATTAGCTAAGGGCATCCCATTTCACCCTCATGGTTGCACTGTTATCCCGGGTGGTCTCTCATCGAACAGGTCCTTACGGAGAGGTTCTCAGGAAACAGCCTGAGCCCCCTAGAGTATCACCAGATCATCAATATAATTCAGGATAACAGTATCGTATCATAAATAGTCACATCATGTTCATTGATTAGGTTAAGGCAATAGCAAAATGCTAACCATAATAATAACCCAAAAGGTCATCAAGGATAAGGTAAAGGATAAAGCTAGTCAATCCTTAGGCTTCAATTAAGTAATGCGGGAAAGTGAATTATAAGTGAATAGAACATAATGGGTCAGAGGACACTTGCCTTCACCAAACTGCTGATCAGGAACTTCTTCTGCAACTTCCTCGGGAAACACAGACTGCCCGTTGTCTACGTAAAGTAATCATTCATTCTATGCACTTGGGAAATAACAAACAAAAGCAATAAACCAAACATATGCAGCAGAGAGATCACAAGTTCACAGTAGAAAAGGATTGGCAATCAGGTGTTCCCTAGGTCTAGGGTAGATGATTATACAAAATGATTCATTATCCACTAATCAGGTCTAAGTCAGTGGTGGGGTTAAATCATTACATGGTTTTAAGTCCATAAACTTAGGTGCTCCAATCTTTTGTTAAAGTTTACTATCTTTTATTTATCTCAAATAGGGTTCCAATAACTTTAATTTTACCCTAATGATCAACTATTAATTGGGACATAAAAACAGCAGGGAAACATTGTTTAAATAGATAGATAAGAATATTATGAGCATTTTGCAATTTGAAGCACCTAATTTGGAGTTCATATGACAAAGTTATGAATTTTACAAGATTAGGGATTAAAAATATGCCTTAAATACTTATTTTGGATTAAATAAAAGGTCCGAGGACCTAACTGCGAAGATCCAGGGACGGCGGGTTAATTTGCAGAAAGCCGGGGGTCTCTTTAAGAAAATGCGCGGGTGAAGGGGTATCGGGCTCTTATAGCCGTTGGATCTCGGATCAACGCCCGAGATTAGATCCGCGGGCGGGCGCGCGAGCGCGCGGCGGCATGAGTGGCTGACAGGCGGGGCCGGGCGGGCAGCGCGGGGCGGACGGCTGACAGGCGGGGCCCAAATGACAGGAAGGCGGGGTGCGAGGGGGGGGGGGGGGGGGGGGAAACGGCTCTGGGCCGTTGGATCTCAGGCGGACGGCTAGGGTTGGCTCGGCCTATTTGAAACAGGGCCGTCTGATCTAAGCTGGACGGCTGAGATCTGACGGCCGGCTTCTGCCTTCCCCTCCGGCTAGCAGAGGCGGCGGCGCCCGTTCCCGCGGCGGAGAACTCGCCGGAGACGAGGGGCGCGGGGGCTCTGCGGGTCCTTGGGGCGACCTGGACGACCGGGAAGGTTGGGGAGGGCGCGGGGAACCTTTCGGTGGGGACTAGGTCGGGGCAGGGGCACTGGAGGGGGGCGGTCCACGGCGAAGCGGCTCGGCGGCGGCGCTAAAGGACTCCGGCGAGGAATTAAGCGCAGCGGGAGCAGTAAAAAAGGAAGGGAGAGGGCGGGAGAGGTTCCTTACCTCAAGGCGAACCCTGGTGTTGGGGGCCTTCGTCCTCCGAAGGTCCTCAAAAACATGATTTGACAATGTTTTCCAAGTGGATTATATGAACAGGTATCTTCGGACTCAGAATTATGAACATGGAGTACGATCAGGACGAAGCCTGAGCCAGACGAAGAGGGATTGAGATGAAGGACAGGCTGACTACCAAGCTGTACGAAGGATGGTGCACAGCCGAAGCTGTGCGCAGGAAAGCTTCGTCGCGATAACAGAAAGGGGAACCGACTTAAAGATGAAAAGACTACTTAGGCCTTAACAGATTCCCATAAGTCATTAACAAATGTAAGGGGCATGAATGTAATTTTACATGGGCTGCGTCCCACGTCTATAAATAGATGAACAGTACTCCCGTACTGTTCACGCTGACTTGGCATTTGCTTTTGCGTCATCCTTGTACTTCTGTCTTCCTGCAATCCGAAGGTACACTTGTAATCTAAAGTCATTTCTATTGTTATGCGATAATAAAATAGAAATGATATTATGAGATTTAAATGTTTGTATTACTTCTTATGTTGCGTATAAGTCCTTCGTCATAACTTATTGTGCTTACGAAGATATATTATTTGTAACCTTCGTCCAGAGCACATTATATCCCGAAGGGAAATAATGTTTTAAAGGACGAAGGACCTTATCATTTAACACTTTTTATGTTGCCTTGTTCTTAATCCGAAGCATTTGAGAACAAGTCACCAACATTGGCGCCCACCTCCGGTGAACTCACTTCCACTTTTGAGTTTTTTTTGAACACCTTCGGAAGTCAAAGACCCTCGCTATGGCGCCGAAGAAAGCTTCAGCGACTGGGGCTGCAGCCTTGCAACCGCTGGACCCCAACCAGGAGACTGTCTCTCTTCGGGAGGCCCGAAGCCAGAAGAGGAAGGCCGTCAGCCCGACGCTTCAGGAGGACGAGCTAGACCAAGAAATCAGGGATATGGAGATGCTTCATCAACAGGTGCAGAGGAAGAAGGAAAAGATGGCCAGGCTAGCTGAGCTGCAAAGGCAGATAGACGAAGCTTCTGAAGAAGTCCGCCATCTTACTCACGATGAGCAGAACCGAAGGCCTCAACAAAAAGACCTTCATCATGAGGGCTTCTTCAACGAAGATGACTGGTATGACAATTTCCATCATGGAAATTTTGTTTTCGATGATGCTTCTCCCCTGTCCGCCGAGCTGCAGGCTACACCTTGGCCTCCGTCCTACAAGCCGCCCCAGCTTCCCATGTTCGATGGCCATTCGGACCCGAAGCAGTTTTTGATGAGCTACGAAGCAACAGTATCTTCGTATGGTGGCAATGCTGCAGTCATGGCAAAGTCTTTTGTTATGGCTGTCAGGAGTGTTGCTCAGACCTGGTATTCCTCCCTTCGACCAGGAACGATCACTTCATGGCAGAAGCTGAAGGACATGTTGTTAACCAGCTTTCAAGGGTTTCAGACGAAGCCGGTCACCGCTCAAGCCTTGTTCCAGTGCACTCAGGATCATGAAGAATACCTTCAGGCGTATGTCAGAAGGTTCTTGCGTTTGAGGGCGCAGGCACCAACGGTGCCCAATGAAATTGTCATCGAAGCCATGATCAAGGGGCTTCGTCCTGGACCTTCAGCTCAATACTTTGCTAGGAAGCCTCCTCAGACTTTGGAGAAGCTCCTCCAGAAGATGGACGAGTACATTCGTGCCGACAATGATTTTCGCCAAAGAAGGGAGGAGGCTTTCAGATTTTCTGAAATGACCAGGGGCTTCGGAGGAAGATTCTATCCGAGGCATGTCAGGTCCATCCACAACTCTACTCAAAATGATGATAAGGGGAGTCAACAGAACAGGCCGCAGTGCTCCTCACAAGCTTCGGGGCAACAGCAAAGTTTCTTTCGGCCACCAGCTCCAAGAGGCAGAGGCGCCAGGGGCTTTGGCGGAAGATTTGGAGATCAAACAAGGAGAGTATTTTGCTTATTCTGTGGTGAAAACAAGGGCCATACCACCAGGATGTGCCATGTTACCATCCAGAAGCAAAAGGAGCTAGCAGAAGCTGCAGCGCAACAGGGCCAGCCGAAGCAGGTCATGCATACTGCTTCGTACCATCAGCCTTACATCCCAGAATACGTGGGCAACCACCCTGCAGTTTCTGTAGCTTCGGCGAGTCAACCTCAAGCTTCATGGCAACAGCCCCCACCTCCACCACCGCTGCAACAAGGCCAACAGCCCGAAGGAAGCCAATATGTTCCACACCAAAGGGATCTCAGAGAACAATCTGAAGCTCGCACAGTCAATAGCACTGTGCCAGAGTCGAAGCACATTTATTGACAAATATCCTACCTTGATAGCAGTCTTTTCCATTTAGTTCTATTTTCTGTGTAATAAAGAACATTTCAGTTTTCATGTAATAGCTTCGTGGTTGGTCATGAGGAAGATCTATTTTCTCCACAGGCTTAAGTTGCTGAAGCTTAAAAATTTGCGATAACAAGGAGGACCTTCGAATTATAAAAAATCCTTCGAAGCAACAAAAAGTCGTTCTAAGGAACGCAGAGTAAGTTGCTGAATTACAAAAAGCCGTTCCAAAGGGAGCGCAGTGTAAGTTTTCTGCTCCAAAGTCGTTCCTAAGGGAATGCAGAGCATACAGCGAAAAGTCAACGCTGATACCGCCTAAGTAAAAGGCGAAGAAGCTCCAAAGACGTTCCTAAGGGAATGCAGAGCTTACAGCGAAAAGTCAACGCTGATACCGCTTAAGTAAAAGGCGAAGAAGCTCCAAAGACGTTCCTAAGGGAATGCAGAGCTTACAGCGAAAAGTCAGCGCTGATACAGAGATATTTTGTGTTTTACGGGGATATGTGTGTATCTTCGGAACAAATGACATTTACATAACATAGCATCATCACATCATTTTGCATAGCATAAGCATCATACATCAAGTTGCACATAGCAAAAGAAGGGGACACAGTATCAACCTTCGAAAGGACGCTTTGAGAAAGTGAAAATCGTGCAGAGTCACGAGGGAATACAATGCTGATCTTCGGAATACAGCTTCGGAGAATATTTTCACGAAGCGTGGACGTGCTTCATCAGAGTAATATTGAAATTATACAGCTTCGGAGAATATTTTCACGAAGCGTAGACGTGCTTCATCAGAATAATATTAAAGGAGAATGTTTTCTTCACGAAGCATGAAAAGAAGGGAAGGTGTTTTTTCGCCGAAGGCTCAAAAACGGTACGTATGTGTAATACCCACTTTGTAAGAAAAGTCTGAAAAGAGAAATTATATTCCCTTATACATGTATGTGTCATCTATATTTATCATTCCATGTGAACACCACAATTAAACAAATAAATAAATGACAAGAGACGCCCAAAAACAATACATGCATCATGCTGGTGTTTTATTTGGTGTGCATTTTGCGACAACATAAAATGACAAGAAATATTAAAGCTCAAAGTAGAATTTGAATTCTAAAGGAAGAAGTCAAGAATTTAGAAAAGAGAGAAAGAAATATTATCCAATATAAAATAATATTATTAAATAACTTCACCACATGATGGGGTGACCAAATTGCATAGTCAACGTGAACTTGAATTTACACTTAGATTGAGTTCAAAATTTAAAATTCAAATGAATTAGGAATAAAAGAAAAAAAAATAGTAAAAACAAAAGAAAAAGAGAAGAAAACCGATGTGGGCTCCGAACCACGCTTTTGGCCCAGTTTGGAATTATCCCTGCGCGGCCCGTTTAGGCTCCCCTCCCACGCGCGCGGCCACTCTCCTTTTCTCGCCCGCTTCCAGCAATCGGTTAATCTCTCTGACAGTGGGGTCTGCCTGTCAGTTCGTCCTACCAGGGAAACCTGCGACTCAGTTGGCCTCCACGCTCGGTCACCTACGCGTGGGGCCCACCTGCCGGGATCTTCTTCAACGTCGTCGCGGAATGCGCGTTGAGCTCAACGCACTCCGGGGATCTCGGGCGGTTGGAGTCAACCCGCGCCTACCGGCCCCCTCCAATCCACGCTCCCTCCGATTTAATGCACGGACCTCCATCTCCTTCCCTCGCTCCCTTGACTTTCCTATCCAGTACCGCCACGGTGTGAGATTGAGAGAGCCGCCTCTGCAAGCCAGACGGTGGACGGAGTTGACCCGGGCCTTCGCGGGTCGGGCAGACAGCGGAGCCTCACCGGCGTGGACGGTCGATGTGGTCGTCAGTGGCGTCATCACGAATCGTGCTGCCGTGGTGGAGCTTGGACTTGCGCCGCCAGTGATGCCCCGCGTCCTCATTATCATTGGGGCCTTGGAATCGGACCAGGAAAGGGTCGAGCGAAGTCGCCTGTGCATGTGGGAACCTTTCGTGGCATCAGCGTTTGGTGGGGCTCTCAGAGTTGCGACAATTTCACGCCGACGGGAATCATCCGGCCGCTGATCGCAGGTTCCCGTGGCCAGGGCTGTCCGTGCTACCAACCGTGGTGAGAACTCCTGTACCAGTCTCGCAATCCACTACTCTTCGTTTTGCGGTTGCCGGAGTGAAGTTTACAGGCGGGACTTGAGTTTTGGGTGCTGCCGGCAATGGCTTTGCCGTGTCTGGTGAGCGCCGCGGCTGGGCATTCAGTCGGGTTATGGGCAATGTAGATGACGATCGCTGGACCGTTAGATCTCCGTGGAGGGCTGTGATTAGATCCTTGGCGGGATGCATTTTTAGCCGTTGGATAGAGTCTATGCGGTGGAGATTATATCACATAGTAATAGAACTCGGGCCTTCGGATTGAAAACGAGCGGTAGAGATTAAATCAGGCGCATACCGGTTCGGGCATGGATGAGTCTATCTTGCACCGTCGATCTCGCGTCCAACGATGCAGATCAACCGATACCCCTTCGTTGGCTTATTTGCTTAAGAGCCCCTGGGGTTTTAGAATAACAACCCGCCGTCCATTATAGCTGTGCACTGTGTCTTGAGATTCTTACCCCGAGACCCCTGCACTTTTATGTAAATGAGGCCCAGTCCAGAGCATATTTAAAATAAGTAAATGAATTAGTAAATGCAATTTTAATACAAAAATAATTGCTAGAACTTCAATAATTCATAGAAAATTCATACTAACTCCAAATTGAGCCATTCCAGTCCCTAAAATTTTGTAATTTTATTCTCTAGCACTTAGTGTCTCTGTTTTGGCATAAAAAAAGTAAGGAAATTTATTTATCACTTAATCCTATTTAAAACACATAAAACCTTTGAAAATGCATAACTTAAAATCTATAACTCAGAAAATTGTGATTCCAGTTCCTAGGATTTTATTTTAATATGTAGAATATCTCTGTGCATTTTGTTTATATGTTTGGTGTAATGTTAATTTCTCTATATGCACTGTGCTTGTTTGTATTGTGGCGAGTAGAAGAGCCCGTTGCTGAGGATACTGGTGAGCAGCAGGTTGAAGTAGCTGAGCAGGAGCTCATTGAAGGCAAGTTGTGCCCTTGACCACTTTTTACCCAATAATGTTCTTTAATATCACTTATCCATGCATAGGTTAATCTTGATGGGACCCAATAGGTCACCCTAGATTTGTTTATCTCAATACCTTGTTTACCCCTGAATCACTTAGGTAGTTTGCTATTGCTTTATATGGTTTTGGGATAATCATTTATTACCTCTATGTTCCAATTCTTGTTGTTATTCTGTTTATGTTCATGTTGTTATCATTAATGTTAATTGGAACATAGAGCTTAACTTGAGAACCACGTGCCACCACAAGGGAGGAATGGGACCCCTTGGCTGACTAATTAGGAAAGCTAGTGGAAGACTACCTTACCCGAAAGGGGCAAGGGCAGTAGGGGAGAGGTCAGTGCGGGGAGGTCCCTGGTTGATTTTGCTGCGATGGCGGTCAGCCAGGAACCCTTTACTGGATCTTCCCATAAACTGTAGCGGGTTTTCGGAAGCTAGTGGAACTTTGTAAAGGCCTCGTAGTGTTGCCCTGCCGTGCTTCCTAGGTAGAGGTATATGGGATTCATGACCCCTTGGCAGATGGGTAACATGACTTGTGGGTAAAGGGTACAACCTCTGCAGAGTGTAAAACTGGTGTACTAGCCGAGCTCACGGTCATGAGCGGCTCAGGACTCTCTGATGTTTAAATTATGGAACTTAAATTCAATTTTGTCATTCGCATTGCATGGGTTTGTTATTAATTTTGTTCTATTACTTTACTTATGGTTTGGTATTTACTTACACTTAGTAATTGCTAATAAAATTTTGACCAACTACTTAAAAGCAATGCTCAGCTTTAACCCCTGCCTTTGATTAAGCCTTACACATCACATGAACTCACACCTTTGTGAGTTTATGTCCACTGGTTCCCCACAACTTGTTGAGCTATGATCATGTGTGAGCTCACCCTTGCTGTCTCACACCCCCCCCACAGGAGATGATCAGGTGTTTCAGGAGGAGCCTCAAGCTGAGGAGTTTGATCTGATCTAGGTGGCGTTTCCCAGTCGACATTGGCGCCGACGATCCTTAGTTTGTTTTATCTTTATTACTTTTGTAATAAGTCTTCCGCTATGTAATAAATACTCTGATGTTTTATGACATTTATCTCTATACACTCTGTTATTGTATATGTTGTCTTCTTGGCGCATGTATGAGATGCACCTGGCTTTGTTCCTTAAAGCCGGGTGTTACAGAAGTGGTATCAGAGGAAATGTTGACTGTAGGACGAAACCTAGATAGAAATGGACAAAACCCTTACCTGCTTATCTCATTCTGATTCATTCTATACTTACCTTACTCTGATTCTTTCTACGCTTATCTTGATCCTGTCTCACCTTCTACTGTTCTACTCTGATCATTCTTACCTTTTCTACTCCGAGACAAGATGGATTTCAAACCTTGGGATCCCTACCCCTATGACATTTTAAGAGATAGGAGTCCTAAGACAAAATTAAAACTATTTTCTCTATTAAAAATGTTGGTTGATTGTTCTGATGATCAATGCCTGATTTGCTTCTTTGATTGATTGAGATATTATATATGGACATTTTAGCATGTACCACTATAAGGTACTGTATTAGCTTTAGTAGGTGACACATTAATCTACTTAGCTAATAAGTCCCCCAAAGTAACATGATTGTAATTACTGCCTTGTCTACTGCTCTTTCTTACCTTATGTATCTAACTCAGATGGTCAATACCAGGAAAGGAAAGATTATCACGCAACAGCAAACAGAAATGAATTCTCCAAATCCCCCACCTGTTGAAACCGAGCAAGTGATCGCAACCCAAAGGCTGGTAATACAGCAATTGACAGACATGATGACCGAAATGCAAAGCCAGATAAGACAAGAACGCGAGGAAATACGTCAGGCCCGTCTGGAGATACAGCAAGAAATAAGGCAATCACGGTTGGAGAGACAACGACAAGAGCAACCACCATCTCCACCACCACCGGCTCCACCAAGCTACATAAACATATATGTAAATTACTACTATTTGTAGGATCTACATGTTCCTTTAGTTAGTATTCGGTATGATACCATTTTAGGAGTAATAAAAAGGTCTATCTGTCCCCATGAGTTGCTAATAAAATTATGCGTCATGCTGAGATTTTGGTTTAGGCATATGTGTTGGACAATATGAGAAAACCCATGAGAGTAATTACACCTAAAGGGCCTGTTGTGGTGAATCAAATGACACGTAGATTGACATTGGCCATTATGGGTAGAGAATTTGGAGTTACTGCTATAATATTGGAGCCAAGCAGTATAGAATGTCTGTAGAAGAGTTAAAAGAACTCAAGAAGCACTTAACGGAGTTGCAAGAGGCTGAGTACATTCGTCCGAGTCTTCACCTTGGAGAGCACCAGTTTTGTTTGTAAAGAAGAAAGATGGATTGCAAGGGATGTGCGTGGATTAAAGGTCCCTTAATGATGTCACTGTGAAGAACAAGTTTCTGTTACCCCGCATTAAGGGTTTATTTAATCGGATGAGAGGAGCCAGGATATTCTCGAAGATTGACCTCCGATCGGGGTACCATCAGATGAAGATTGGACCATCGGATATTCCTAAGACGGCTTTCTCGACTCGATATGGGTTATATGAGATCATCGTTATGTCGTTTGGATTAACTAATGCACCAGCTTATTTTATGGATTTGATGAATAAGATGTTTTTGGAGCATTTGGACAGATTCGTCGTGGTGTTCATCGACGATATTCTTATCTATTCCAAGAATGAGAGTGACCATGAAGAACATCTAAGGTTGGTGCTACAGAAGCTTTAAGATAATCAACTCTATGCCAAGTACGGTAAATACGAGTTTTGGATTGGCAAGGTGCCATTTCTTGGACGTATCATTTCCAATGGAGGGATATTAGTGGATTTTGCCAAAGTCAAGGAGATAGTGGCGTGGAGCAAACCCACTACAGTTACTGAGATCCGAAGTTTCTTGGGACTTGCAGGATACTATTGGAGATTTATTGAAGGATTTTCTAAGATTGCCAAACCTATGACCTCGCTTTTGGTGAAGGAAAGAGAACTCAAGTGGGACGAGAAGTGCCAAGTATATACGGATCATAAGAATTTGAAGTATATATTCACTCAAAAGGATCTCAACCTTAGGCAACGTCGTTGGTTGGAGCTTATTAAGGATTATGATTTGGAAATTCACTATCACCCGGGCAAGGCAAATTTGGTTGCAGATGCCTTGAGTCGAAAGGAGCATGTTCATTTAGCTGTTGTTGCCCAGCTACTCGATGAGATTGTTGAGAATTTCAGGAGACTTAACCTGGTGTAACACCCTAAAGTTCAATCTTGTGAAGACAAGAAAAATTCTCAAAGATTTTAAATCAAAACACCTTTCCTTAAAGATAATCATAATTTAGAAGTTTCCACTCATGAATATGTTAAAAAAAACACACAATTAAAGATACTTAGATAATCTAAATTGCCTTTGGGTTAGGATGTATAGAAGAATTAGGATTAAACTATTTCTTAATATATATAGTCTACAATATAATTTTGATTTCCCTAGAAGTAATAAGGTAGGGATTATTCTACTATATGATTAAAAGCTTGTCTAAAAGAACTAAAATAAATAAAGAATTACATAAAATAGGTTTTGCGCATTATGCTAAAGTTCTATATGTGTATCCAAATTAAGTATTTGAACTTTAAACTTGTGTTGATTTGAAATTCAAATGGAAAGGAAAAATAGAAAATAGAAAATAAATGGGAAAGGGAGAAAAGAGAAGAGATATGAAAAATATACATAAAATGTATAACCAAATATCTTCAGGTTTAGCATTTTTAATTTCAAAAAGATGATTTTATAAATGAAGATCCACACAAAGTTTGAATTTAAACTTGAGCTCAAATTGGATTTGAAAATGGGGAAAAGAAAATAGAAAAGATAAAAGAAAAAGAATAAAACCCTATGTGGGCCAAGAACACCTGTAACACCCGGCTTTAAGGAACAAAGCCAGGTGCATCTCATACATGCGCCAAAGAAGACAACATATATAATAACAGAGTGCATAGAGATAAATGTCATTAACATCAGAGTATTTATTACAAAGCGGAAGACTTATTACAAAATAAAATAATAAAGATAAAACGAACTAAGGATCGATGGCGCCAATGCCGACTGAGAAACGCCACCTAGATCAGATCGAACTCCTCAGTGTTAGGCAGCTCCTCCTGAACCACCTGCTCTTCTCCTGTGGGGGGGGGGTGTGAGACAGCAAGAGTGAGCTCACATACGATCATAGCTCAACAAGTCGTGGGGAATAATGTGACATGAACTCACCAAAGGTGGGAGTTCATGAAGTGTAAGGCTGATCAATGAAATAAAGGCTGAAGCTGAGCATTGCTTTTATAAGTTGGTCAAAATTTTATTAGCAGTTACTAAGTGTAAGTAAATACCAAACCATAGTAATAATAAGTAAAAGTAATAATAAAATAATCCCAAATGCAATGAAATGACAAATTAAGTTTAAGTTCCATAATTTAATCATGTGAGTGTCCGAGCCGCTCATGACCGTGAGCACGGCTAGTATACCAGTTTTACACTCTGCAGAGGTTGCGCATCTTTACCCACAAGTCGTGTTACCCATTTGCCACAGAGTTGATCAGACTCCATACACCTCTACCTAGGAAGCGAGGCAGGGTACCACTACGAGGCCTTTACAAAGTTCCACTAGCTTCAGACTACCCGCTACAGTTTATGGGAAGATCCAGTAAAGGGTTCCTGGCTGATAGCCATCGCAGCAAAATCAACCAGGGACCTCCCCGCACTGACCTCTCCCCTACTGCCCTTGCCCCTTTCGGGTAAGGTAGCCCTCCCCTAGCTTCCCTAGTTAATCAGCCAAGGGCGTCCCATTCCACCCTTGTGGTAGCACTGTTTTCCCGGGTGGTTCTCCATGTTCCCATTAACATAATGATCTTAACATGAACAAGGAACAATAAAACAGGTAACAATAAATAGTATAACAAAGAGTGATGAATATCTCTATACCCAAATCCACATAAAGCAATAGCATGTACTACCCAAAACTTTAGTAGTAAAACCAGTGGTGAAGCAAGGTATAAAGACAGTCAAATCTAGGGCATCCTATTGGGTCCCAGCAAAATTATCCTATGCAGATCATTATGATTAATAAGAACATGAATAGGTAAAAGAAGTGATCAAGGGCACAACTTGCCTTCAACGAGCTCCTGCTCAGCTACTTCAACTTGTTGAAGCTCAGGTTCCACAGTGGGTTGCTCGTCTACTCGCATCAATACAATACATACATGGCATAGCATAAATTAACATCACATCAAACATGCAAATAAAATATACAGTAATAAACTAGACATTAAAATAAGATCACAGGAACTGGAATCATTAAATTTAGAGTTATATATTTTAAGTTATGGATTTTCTAATGTTTTATGCATTTAATACAAGATTAAGTGAAAGAATAATTTTAATGTGTTTGTCATGTCAGAACAGAGGCACTAATGGGTAGACAATAATTTTATGAAAATTTAGGAACTGGAATGGTCTAATTTGGAGTTCATATGCATTTATTATGAATTAAACAAGTTTTAACATTTATTTTTGCACTAAAAATTAATTTCTGAATTTGATTTCTGATTTCTAACACTCTCTGGATCGGGCCTCAATTACAGGAAACTGCAGGGGCGCCTAGGTAAAAATCCCGAGATACAGGGAATAGTATAGGGTGGACGGCGGGTTGATATACGAAAAAGGCAAGGTCTCTTTTATAAAACATACCCGCGAAGGGGTATCGGTGAATCTGAGCCGTTGGATCTAAGGCTTGCGGCTGCGATTAGAGTTTATCACATTATGAATCAGTGTGCGCCTGGAACCATCAGATCGGAATCCAACGGTTATGATTTTATGAAGTCTGATTCGCCCCGAACCGTCCGATCAAACATCGACGGCCGCGACTCAACCGAGCGAAGGGGTACGTGGTGTTCTAATCCAGGCCGTCCGCTCAAGATCTGACGACGAACGCCACCCTCCCCAATCTGAAAACCGCGCACGGCGGCGCCGCCCGCAGACACGGCGGCGACCATGGCCGGAGTTCGGCTGCGCCTCAATCCGGTCCCCAAACTTAAATCCAATTGGTCCTACACGTAGAGAAGCTCGAATCGCATGCAGGGCAGTGATCCTTACCGACAGCGGAGTTGAAGACTGAGCTGCCCTCGTCGCTCGGTGAAGCCACAGCAACGGCGAGAAATTCGCTAGCGTCAGGTGCACCAAAACCGACGTTGATGCCGCGGACACGGTCGCCGAGGCGTAGCACTTCTCCGCGACCCTCCTGGTTTGAGCAGCTCACAAATCCCAGCGAAGTCCCGCCCTTGCCCACACACGGCAACAATGGCGGCGGAAAATTTCTGCTGGGGGGGGGTTGACCTACGGACGCAGGGGTAGGGAGAAGGGGTTGGTTGGCTATGTAGGCGTGGGGGGGGGTGCTCTGTGCGACCCACGGCCACGTAACCACCCAAAGCGCGAGCTACGCGGATTCCGCGGAGCAGACGGGCGCGAGGAAGACGGTGATTTCTGTTTTGCCCGAGCGTGCGGATAGGGAGGAGTTGACCTGACGCGGCGGTCCCACGTGCTAGCGTGACTGGTCGGTGGGCCGTGCTTGTCAGCCACGGGCGCGCAGGGTGAGCGTGGAGCGCGCGGGAGGCTGACGAGGTGGGATCCGCGGGACAGCGAGTGAGAGGCAGGCGCGCGGCGCGGGTGAAGTGGGCCGCGTGAGTGGTTTCCTCAGTTGGGCCGAATTCGTGGCTCAGGGCCCAGGTAAGGTTTTCTCTTTTTCTTTTTATTTTTTTCTGTTTTCTTTCTTCATTTTCATACCCAAATTTGAATTCAAATTTTTAAATTCAAACCTTGTGCAGAGTTTGTCCTCAAATTTTACTGTGAACTTAGGAAGTACTAATTTGGAACATTTATGAAATTTGTTTTATATTTTATATACTTTCTCCTTCTCATTTTCAAAACCCTCATTTTCAAACTTAGGGTTTTAATTCTACTTCTAGCAACTCTTATGTTATTATCTTTTAACTTTATTATTTTATTTAATGCACAAACATATAAACTCCAACATATGCACTTTCTTTTATTTTAGAATCATTGTTTTATTTGGTCACACTCAATTACATAGGTGCTCTTTTTATGATGCATATGAGACACACAAAAATGAGAATAACTCTCTATTATTCCTGGTATACAATTTGGAGTATTACAAATCCTACCCCCCTTAAAAATAATCTCGTCCTCGAGATTTAGGAAGGACTAGGGAAAAGATGGGGAAAATCTATGCGAAGCTCTTCTTCTCTTTCCCAAGTTGCTTCATCTTCACCGTGATGGCTCCATTGAACTTTGCACATCTTTATAACCTTGTTTCTTGTAACTCGAGTCAAAGTGTCCAGAATCTTGATAGGGTACTCAGCATAAGTTAGGTCATCTTGAACACTAAGGTCCTCCATTGGTAGCTGCTCCTCAGGTACCCTGAGGCACTTCTTTAGCTGAGACACATGAAACACATCATGTACATCTGACAGATGATCGGGTAACTCCAGTTGATATGCAACTTCTCCCACTCGCTTTAAGATCAAGAAAGGTCCAATGAAGCGAGGGGACAATTTTCCTTTAACTTTAAATCTCCTCATACCACGAAGTGGTGACACCTTCAAGTAGACATGATCACCCTCCTTAAACTCCAGGAGTCTTCTCCTATTATCAGCATAGCTCTTTTGTCTGGACTGTGCAATCCTCAAATTTTCTCTTATCATTCGAACTTGTTCTTCTGCCTCTTGTATAAGTTCAGGTCCAAAGAACTGTCTTTCTCCAGTTTGATCCCAATACAGGGGAGTCCTGCATTTTCTACCATACAAAGCCTCAAATGGTGACATCTTCAAACTGGCCTGGTAACTATTATTATAAGAGAACTCGGCATAGGGTAAACTCTTCTCCCAACTGCCACCATGCTTAAGGGCACAAGCTCTTAACATATCTTCCAGCACTTGGTTAGTCCTTTCTGTCTGTCCATCAGTCTGGGGATGGTATGCTGAACTAAAATTCAACTTTGTATCCAAGCTTTCATGCAACTTCTTCCAAAATCGAGAAGTAAATTGTGATCCTCGATCAGACACTATCTTCTTAGGCACTCCATGTAGACAAACTATCCGAGTCATATACAATTCTGCTAGCTTGGCTCCCGTGTAATTAGTCCTCACAGGTATAAAATGAGCCACCTTTGTCAATCTGTCCACAATTACCCAAATAGAGTCATATCCTGCTGGAGTGCGGGGTAGTCCAACAATAAAATCCATACCAATTTCTTCCCATTTCCACTCAGGTATCTTCAATGGGTGCAATAGTCCAGCGGGTCTTTGATGTTCAGCCTTGACTCTTTGACATACATCACACTTAGCCACATGAGCAGCCACATCTCTTTTCAGTCCATACCACCAATACTTTCGCTTCAAATCTTGATACATCTTAGTGCTTCCAGGGTGGATGGAATAATCAGAATCATGAGCTTCTTTCAATATAGTCTCCCGAAGGCTATCAATCTCCGGAACACATATCCGATCTTTGAACCATATGGTACCTTGCTCATCCTCCGTGAATTCCGGAACTCTTCCTTCCGTAATAAGTTCCTTGATCTCTTGAATCTTAGCATCACCAACCTGACCTTTACGAATCTCTTGCTCCAAGGTAGGTTCCAACTCAATGGTGACTCCTTCAGTATGAGTAACAATTCCCAAATTGAGTCTCTCAAAGTCTTTTGCTAATTCATCAGGTAGTTGGACAACGAAAGCGGAGTAAACATGCTCCTTCCGACTCAAGGCATCTGCAACCAAATTTGCCTTGCCTGGATGATAGTGAATCTCCAAATCATAATCCTTGATGAGCTCCAACCAACGGCGTTGCCTAAGGTTGAGATCCTTTTGCGTGAATATATACTTCAAACTCTTATGATCCGTATATACTTGGCACTTAGTTCCCATAATGTAGTGTCTCCAAATCTTCAGTGCATGCACAACCGCTGCTAATTCCAAGTCATGAGTGGGGTAGTTCAATTCGTGCTTCCGCAACTGACGAGATGCGTAGGCAATCACATGACCTTCTTGCATAAGCACACATCCAAGTCCTTGGCCACATGCATCACAATAAATATCAAAACCTTTCTGCAAGTCTGGCATAATCAATACTGGAGGTGACATCAATCTTTCCTTCAATTGATCAAAGCTCTCTTGACATTTCTCATCCCACTTAAATTCTTTTCCTTTCTCCAGAAGCGATGTCATAGGCTTAGCAATCTTGGAGAAACCTTCAATAAATCTCCGATAGTATCCTGCGAGTCCCAAGAAACTCCGAATCTCAGTAACTGTAGTGGGTACTCTCCACTCCATTATCTCCTTAACCTTAGCAGGATCCACTGCTATTCCTCCATTAGAAATAATATGACCAAGGAATGGCACCTTGTCAATCCAAAACTCACACTTGCTAAACTTGGCGTAGAGCTCATTATCTCGCAACTTCTGCAGCACCAATCTCAGATGTTGTTCATGATCACTTTCATTCCTAGAATAGATAAGGATATCGTCGATGAACACCACGACGAATCTGTCCAAGTACTCCATAAACACCTTATTCATCAAATTCATGAAATATGCCGGTGCATTGGTCAATCCAAACGACATAACAGTGAACTCATATAGTCCATATCGAGTTGAGAAAGCCGTCTTGGGAATATCCGATGGTCTAATCTTCATCTGATGGTATCCCGATCGGAGATCAATCTTCGAGAATACCCTGGCTCCTCTCATCTGATCAAATAAATCCTCAATACGGGGCAACGGATACTTGTTCTTCACCGTAACATCATTAAGAGATCTATAATCCACACACATCCGTTGCGATCCATCCTTCTTCTGCACAAATAACACCGGTGCTCCCCAAGGTGAGGAACTTGGACGAATGTAACCAGCCTCTTGTAACTCCGTCAACTGCTTCTTCAGTTCCTTCAACTCCTCTACGGACATTCTATATGGCCGTTTAGAAATAGGGGCGGTTCCAGGTAAGAGATCAATAACAAACTCGACTTCTCTATCAGGTGGCATCCCTGGTAACTCCTCTGGAAAGACATCCGGAAAATCTCTAACCACCCGGATGTTGTCACCAACAAACTCCTCAGGCATAAAGAACATTGCACGCATGGATGAGGAGGTTACTGCAATATTAACTTGAAACCTTTCTCCTTTAGTAGTAGTGAGTTCTACGGTACCTCTACCACATGCTATAACGGCCTTTGCCTTTCTTAGCCATGACATACCCAGGATCAAATCTATACTGCTTGACTCCAATATTATAGCAGTAGCTCCAAAGTCTCTACCCATAATGGTTATTGTCAATCTACGTGTCATTTGATTCGCCTCAACAGGCCCTTTAGGTGTAATTACTATCAGGGGTTTTCTCATATTTAGCAGGGGTATTTCATTTGTGTTGGCATAACGAGCAGACATGAATGAATGGGTAGCACCAGAATCAAATAATATTGTTGCAGGAATTGCATTAACATAAAACATACCAATTACGAGGTCCCCTCCATCCGGAGTATCATCAACACTGACTTGATTCACCCTGGCTATAGAATATCCCTTGCCAGGGGTCTGTTGCTTGTTCTGGGCTGGAGTAGTCGCAATCCTCTGTGGGCAGACATTTGCATAATGACCAAACTTCCCACACTTGAAACATTGAGTGCCCGGACTCTGTCCTGCAAACTTCGTCGGGGTGCCAGTGGGTGTAGCCTGTCGAGTAGGTGTCCTCAGTGGTGATCGCTGAACTGGGCGCGGTCCTCCTGGTCGAGGCGGTGTACTCTGTGGTGAACTGTAGCGAGGACGAACACTGCTGCTACCCTGTCCTTGTGAGATAGCCTTCCTCTTCAAATCTCCCAATTGAACACGCTTGTGTTCAATAGCCAGGGCCTTATCCAACAGTCTCTGAAATGATGGAAAAGTGTGTGCCACTAGAGCATACTGCAGTGGCCCATTAAGTCCCTCAATGAAATGCTCCTGCTTCCTCTCATCTTCAGCAACTTCTTCAGGGGCATATCTGGATAACTGAATAAATTTGTCTCTGTACTCGCTGACTGACATACTTCCTTGCTTCAGCGACAGAAATTCCTTCTTCTTGATCTTTATCATCCCAGCTGGAATATGATAGTTCCTGAATTGTGTGCTGAACTCCGCCCAAGTAATATTATCCGCAGCATCATGGGCAGCAGTATACGAATCCCACCAGTCAGCAGCAGGACCAGTCAGACGTCCAGAAGCATATAAGACCTTCTCCCGATCAGTGCATTGAGCAATATTCAGCATCTTCTCAATTGACTTCAACCAATCGTCTGCATCAAGTGGATCTGGCGAGCTGGCGAAGGTTGGTGGCTTGTGACTCATGAACTCCCGGTGCTTATCACGAGGTGGAACTGGTGGTGGTGGTGGAGGCAATGGCACTTGTTGCTGCTGTTGCTGTTGTTGAAGCTGTTGTTGCGCCCTCCTTTCTTGGCGTATCTCATCTCTCTCCTGGCGCAACGCCTGGCGCATATCTTCTCTTTCTTGACGCATCTCCTGGCGTTCTTGCTGCATCTGGGCACGCATATCAGCCATAGTATCTGCCATTTGCTGCATCATTGCCATCTGAGCAGCAACCAGTGGGTCAACTCCGCCTGGTGGAGGATTGGGAGGATTCATCCCAGCAGGTTGTGGCTGAGGTTGTCTTCGAGTGTGTTGGTTAGGAGGCAAGTCAATTCCACCACCCCTCCTGGTATTGACCATCTGAGTTAGATACATATGGTAAGAAAGAGCAGTAGACAAGGCAGTAATTACAATCATGTTACTTTGGGGGATTTATTAGCTAAGTAGATTAGTGTGTCACCTACTAAAGCTAATACAATACCTTATAGTGGTACATGCTAAAATGCCCATCTATACTATTTCAATCAATCAAAGAAGCAAATCAGGCACTGATCATCAGAACAATCAACCAATATAGAGAAAATAGTTTTAATTTTTGTCTTAGGCTTCCTATCTCTTAAAAATGTCATAGGGGTAAGGATTCCAAGGTGTGAAATCCATCTTGTCTCAGAGTAGAAAAGGTAAGGATAATCAGAGTAGAACAGTAGAAGGTGAGACAGGATCAAGATAAGTGTAGAAAGAATCAGAGTAAGGTGAGTGTAGAATGAACCAGAATGAGATAAGTAGGTAAGGGTTTGTCCATTTCTATCTAGGTTTCGTCCTACAGTCAACATTTCCTCTGATACCACTTCTGTAACACCCGGCTTTAAGGAACAAAGCCAGGTGCATCTCATACATGCGCCAAAGAAGACAACATATATAATAACAGAGTGCATAGAGATAAATGTCATTAACATCAGAGTATTTATTACAAAGCGGAAGACTTATTACAAAATAAAATAATAAAGATAAAACGAACTAAGGATCGATGGCGCCAATGCCGACTGAGAAACGCCACCTAGATCAGATCGAACTCCTCAGTGTTAGGCAGCTCCTCCTGAACCACCTGCTCTTCTCCTGTGGGGGGGGGTGTGAGACAGCAAGAGTGAGCTCACATACGATCATAGCTCAACAAGTCGTGGGGAATAATGTGACATGAACTCACCAAAGGTGGGAGTTCATGAAGTGTAAGGCTGATCAATGAAATAAAGGCTGAAGCTGAGCATTGCTTTTATAAGTTGGTCAAAATTTTATTAGCAGTTACTAAGTGTAAGTAAATACCAAACCATAGTAATAATAAGTAAAAGTAATAATAAAATAATCCCAAATGCAATGAAATGACAAATTAAGTTTAAGTTCCATAATTTAATCATGTGAGTGTCCGAGCCGCTCATGACCGTGAGCACGGCTAGTATACCAGTTTTACACTCTGCAGAGGTTGCGCATCTTTACCCACAAGTCGTGTTACCCATTTGCCACAGAGTTGATCAGACTCCATACACCTCTACCTAGGAAGCGAGGCAGGGTACCACTACGAGGCCTTTACAAAGTTCCACTAGCTTCAGACTACCCGCTACAGTTTATGGGAAGATCCAGTAAAGGGTTCCTGGCTGATAGCCATCGCAGCAAAATCAACCAGGGACCTCCCCGCACTGACCTCTCCCCTACTGCCCTTGCCCCTTTCGGGTAAGGTAGCCCTCCCCTAGCTTCCCTAGTTAATCAGCCAAGGGCGTCCCATTCCACCCTTGTGGTAGCACTGTTTTCCCGGGTGGTTCTCCATGTTCCCATTAACATAATGATCTTAACATGAACAAGGAACAATAAAACAGGTAACAATAAATAGTATAACAAAGAGTGATGAATATCTCTATACCCAAATCCACATAAAGCAATAGCATGTACTACCCAAAACTTTAGTAGTAAAACCAGTGGTGAAGCAAGGTATAAAGACAGTCAAATCTAGGGCATCCTATTGGGTCCCAGCAAAATTATCCTATGCAGATCATTATGATTAATAAGAACATGAATAGGTAAAAGAAGTGATCAAGGGCACAACTTGCCTTCAACGAGCTCCTGCTCAGCTACTTCAACTTGTTGAAGCTCAGGTTCCACAGTGGGTTGCTCGTCTACTCGCATCAATACAATACATACATGGCATAGCATAAATTAACATCACATCAAACATGCAAATAAAATATACAGTAATAAACTAGACATTAAAATAAGATCACAGGAACTGGAATCATTAAATTTAGAGTTATATATTTTAAGTTATGGATTTTCTAATGTTTTATGCATTTAATACAAGATTAAGTGAAAGAATAATTTTAATGTGTTTGTCATGTCAGAACAGAGGCACTAATGGGTAGACAATAATTTTATGAAAATTTAGGAACTGGAATGGTCTAATTTGGAGTTCATATGCATTTATTATGAATTAAACAAGTTTTAACATTTATTTTTGCACTAAAAATTAATTTCTGAATTTGATTTCTGATTTCTAACACTCTCTGGATCGGGCCTCAATTACAGGAAACTGCAGGGGCGCCTAGGTAAAAATCCCGAGATACAGGGAATAGTATAGGGTGGACGGCGGGTTGATATACGAAAAAGGCAAGGTCTCTTTTATAAAACATACCCGCGAAGGGGTATCGGTGAATCTGAGCCGTTGGATCTAAGGCTTGCGGCTGCGATTAGAGTTTATCACATTATGAATCAGTGTGCGCCTGGAACCATCAGATCGGAATCCAACGGTTATGATTTTATGAAGTCTGATTCGCCCCGAACCGTCCGATCAAACATCGACGGCCGCGACTCAACCGAGCGAAGGGGTACGTGGTGTTCTAATCCAGGCCGTCCGCTCAAGATCTGACGACGAACGCCACCCTCCCCAATCTGAAAACCGCGCACGGCGGCGCCGCCCGCAGACACGGCGGCGACCATGGCCGGAGTTCGGCTGCGCCTCAATCCGGTCCCCAAACTTAAATCCAATTGGTCCTACACGTAGAGAAGCTCGAATCGCATGCAGGGCAGTGATCCTTACCGACAGCGGAGTTGAAGACTGAGCTGCCCTCGTCGCTCGGTGAAGCCACAGCAACGGCGAGAAATTCGCTAGCGTCAGGTGCACCAAAACCGACGTTGATGCCGCGGACACGGTCGCCGAGGCGTAGCACTTCTCCGCGACCCTCCTGGTTTGAGCAGCTCACAAATCCCAGCGAAGTCCCGCCCTTGCCCACACACGGCAACAATGGCGGCGGAAAATTTCTGCTGGGGGGGGTTGACCTACGGACGCAGGGGTAGGGAGAAGGGGTTGGTTGGCTATGTAGGCGTGGGGGGGGGGTGCTCTGTGCGACCCACGGCCACGTAACCACCCAAAGCGCGAGCTACGCGGATTCCGCGGAGCAGACGGGCGCGAGGAAGACGGTGATTTCTGTTTTGCCCGAGCGTGCGGATAGGGAGGAGTTGACCTGACGCGGCGGTCCCACGTGCTAGCGTGACTGGTCGGTGGGCCGTGCTTGTCAGCCACGGGCGCGCAGGGTGAGCGTGGAGCGCGCGGGAGGCTGACGAGGTGGGATCCGCGGGACAGCGAGTGAGAGGCAGGCGCGCGGCGCGGGTGAAGTGGGCCGCGTGAGTGGTTTCCTCAGTTGGGCCGAATTCGTGGCTCAGGGCCCAGGTAAGGTTTTCTCTTTTTCTTTTTATTTTTTTCTGTTTTCTTTCTTCATTTTCATACCCAAATTTGAATTCAAATTTTTAAATTCAAACCTTGTGCAGAGTTTGTCCTCAAATTTTACTGTGAACTTAGGAAGTACTAATTTGGAACATTTATGAAATTTGTTTTATATTTTATATACTTTCTCCTTCTCATTTTCAAAACCCTCATTTTCAAACTTAGGGTTTTAATTCTACTTCTAGCAACTCTTATGTTATTATCTTTTAACTTTATTATTTTATTTAATGCACAAACATATAAACTCCAACATATGCACTTTCTTTTATTTTAGAATCATTGTTTTATTTGGTCACACTCAATTACATAGGTGCTCTTTTTATGATGCATATGAGACACACAAAAATGAGAATAACTCTCTATTATTCCTGGTATACAATTTGGAGTATTACAACACCAAATTCGGCCCACAACTGTTTTCAGCCCGCTGCCCTGCCTGGTGACCGGCGCCGACATATGGGGCCCCCACGTCAGCCGGCGCACTTCCTTCTTCGCTTCCCCGCGCGGCTTACATGTGGGCCCTACCGGTCACTGACCCAAACTCCTTACCGCACGCGCGCTCAACGCTGACGTCGCGGGCCCGCCCGGCCAGTCACCCGCCTTCGCTCACCTCGCGCCAGACACTTACGACTGGGACCCACTGTCAGTTCTATCCCCGTCCGTGGCCAACGAACTCGCCGTAACAATCGCTCGCGATTTCCTCGCCGGTAACCTCGACGTCCAGCGGAATCCGACCGAGCAGGCTTCCCCTGGACTCGGAACCCCGTAGCTATATAAGACCGGGCCGTTCCTTTGCGTCCGTATCATCCGCCGTCACCGAGCGCAGAAAGAAGAGAGAGGAGTCTGCCGCCGCCGTCAAAGGCACGATTGGCCACCTCCTGGACCTCGGCTTGGGGTTCGGATCGAGCGCAGGGACGCTTGGAAGCTAGGGCCGCCGCGGATTTGACAAACGGTCGATCGGAGCTTCTCCAATTGCTCGCCGTTGAGATTGGACCGCCGCGGGCCGCACCTTCTCCGTGGCCAACCCTCCTGTGTGCGCCATCTTAGGTAAATATTCGCCCTCCATGTTCGCGAAGTAGTCCGCTTCATTTGGAACCGGTAGAATCGATGTTTGGGCGCACGATTCGAAGTTTGGCTGGGCGCCGGCGATGGTGCCGCCGTGGAGGTGCGGCTGTTGCCGTCGTCCGACAAGGAGCTGGGAAGAAGCACGTGGGCCGTTGGATGGTGGGGGTGCGGTTGGGATTTGATCTGGGTCAGTGAGGCTATGGACCGTTGATCTGTCGATGTGCGGCGTGGATTAAAAGGGCGATACCGGTTCGGTGCGGTGGGTTTGCGCCGTTCGATCAGAATCCAGTGACCCAGATTCGATCCCGTTTCATTAAACCACAACCGCTGATCTCGGATCCAAGGGCTCATATTGCATACCGTTTCATTTAAAGCACGATCTAATCTGGGGCGTCCGATTTTGATCGGAGGGCTCGGATCTCCCGATACCCCTTCGCGGGTATGATTTATAAAAGAAACCCTGGGTTTTCTCGGATTCGACCCGCCGTCCGTTGTCTCTGTTCACTGGGTCTCAGGAAACTTGCGCCGAGCCCCCTGTACTTCTGTTTAATTGAGGCCCAGTCCAGTGAATAAGAAAATCATAGAAAATGATTTAGAAAATGATTTTTAGTGTTAAAATAAATCCTGAAACTTAATTAATTCATAACTAATTCATTTTAGCTCCAAATTGAGTCATTCCAATTCCTAAAATTTTGTAATAATATTCTCTACCATTTTGAATCACTGTTTTGACATGAACTCTGTCAGAAAATTTATTTATCATTTAATCATATTTTAATCACATTAAACCTTAGGAAAATCATAACTTAAAATCTACAACACCAAATTTAGTGATTCCAGTTCCTGTGGTTTTATTTTAATGTGTAGATTATTACTGTGTATTTTGTTCTTATGTTTGGTGTAATGTTAAATTTGCCTATACTATGTATGTTTGTATTGCTACGACTAGCAGTGAGGTCACGAGGATCTGAAGAATCATCCTGGTACCTGGATTCTCAAGGCCCAGGCAAGTTGTGCCCTTGATCACTTCTTTTTACCCACTCATGTTCTGATTAATCATAATGATCTGCATAGGTTAATTTTGATGGGACCCAATAGGTTACTCTAGTTTGACTATCTTTATACCTTGTTCACCACTGAATCTTTGGGTAGTACTTGCTAGTGCTATATGTGGCTTTGGGTATAGAGATACACCTTACTATTCATGATTATACTTTTGTTATCAGTTGTTATTTATGGTTCATGTTAAGATCATTATGTTAATTGGAACATGGAGCGACCACCCGGGAAAACAGTGCTACCACAAGGGTAGTATGGGATGCCCTTGGCTGATTAATTAGGAAAGCTAGTGGAAGACTACCTTACCCGAAAGGGGCAAGGGCAGTAGGGGAGAGGTCAGTGTAGGGAGGCCCTCGGGAGGATTTTGCTGCGATGGCGGTCCTGCAAGGGATTCCTGCACTGGATCTTCCTATAAACTGTAGCGGGTTTTCGGAAGCTAGTGGAACTTTGTAAAGGCCTCGTAGTGCTACCCTGCCTCACTTCCTTGGTAGAGGTGTATGGGATTCATGACCCCTTGGCAGATGGGTAACACGACTTGTGGGTAAAGATGCGCAACCTCTGCAGAGTGTAAAACTGGTATACTAGCCGTGCTCACGGTCAAGAGCAGCTCGGACCCTCACATGATTAAATTATGGAACTTAAACTCAATTTGTCATATGCATTGCATCGCAGGTGAAGTTGTTACTTTTGTTCTACTATTTAACTGGGTTGGTATTTACTTATACTTAGTAACTGCTAATAAAATTTTGACCAACTTTAAAAGCAATACTCAGCTCTAACCATCTTCTTTGGTAAGCCTTACACTTCACGTGAGCTCCCACCTTTGGCGAGTTCATGCACATTATTCCCCACAACTTGTTGAGCGATGAACGTATGTGAGCTCACTCTTGCTGTCTCACACCCCCACAGGTCAAGAACAGGTACCGCAGGATGAGGCGCATGGAGGATGCTGCGATGTTTTCGTGAGAGGTCTAGGTCGTCGTCTCCCAGTCAACTTTGGGTTGCTGGACCGTTGTCTCCTTATAATGTAATTATTTATTTTGTATAGAACTCCTGTTATATATAAAGTTGTGACATTCGATCCTGTGCCACTATACATCATATGTGTGAGACTTGGTCCCAGCATACCTGGTGTTTATGTTAGCGCCCGGGGTTTTGGACCCCTAAAATCCGGGTGTTACAGAAGTGGTATCAGAGGAATGTTGACTGTAAGACGAAACCTAGATAGAACTGGACAACCCCTACATACTTATCTTTGCTACTCTGATTCTTCTAAACTTATCTTAATCTTTTCTCATCTATTTCCACTTCACTCTGATTATTCTTACCTTTTCATTCTAAAGACAAATGTGGATTTCACACTTTGAAGTCCTGTATCTAAAGTGACTTTTAGGAGTAGGAGACCTAATCTTAGGAACAAAAACAAAACTATCTTTAAAGTTATCTATATGCTTGAATGCTTGTTCTTATGATACTTGTCTGATTTGGATCTTTGATTGAGTGTGATGGGTTGTGGAGTAATGTCCACAATTGCATCTGCATATACACACAGGTATAAAAATATTTATAAAATAACTAGACAACCTAGATTATCCCCATTGGAACATATCTAGCTTAAGAGATTTATCTTATCCTAAAAAGCTCTCATTCCAACCAATTCATCTTATCCTAAAAGATCCTCCCTTATCTTAATAGATTCATCTCATCTCAAGAGATTCTATCCTATACTCATAGGTCTATCTTATCTCAAAAGGTCTTAACTTATCCTAATGTATATAGATCCATCTTATCTTAAGAGGTTTTCTCTTATCTTAATAAGATTTATCTTATCTTGAAGGATTCATCTTATCCTAACCACTTTACTTATCCCATCTTGATAGAACTAACTAACCTTAAAAGACTGTACCTTAACCTTATGGATTCATCTTGCCCTAATTAGCATAATGACCCCACTCTAGAATAACAACCATGATCTAATGCAAATTAATTAGATCTTATCTAGTCAAACTAGTCACACCAATCTAACATAGATCTGATCTAATCTAAAGTGACTTACTAAACATGTTAGATAATACTTGTGAAAGAGATTAGACCCCACTAGCCATGTATTAACTTATCTTAGCACATTGGATCAATTCAACCATGAGCTAACCCAACCCATAGAACCATGATGAATGGTATAACCTTTCTAGTCCCACCTAACAACAAACAAAACTTTTAACCTACATCCTGTAGTCCATCTCACTCATATATATCTCTCATCTTGACAGATTCTATCCTACCCTTAGATATTCACCTTATATGACTGATTACCCCAATCTGGACATAAAACAAAGATTAAGCCCTACCAAAGAATCTTTAGATTGTAACCAGCTACTAAGCTTATTCATTCCGCCTATTGAATAATTTCCTTTGCAAAACTATTACCATATGCTTCTAACTTTCATGGTCAATACCAGGAAAGGAAAGATTATCACGTAACAGCAAACAAAAATGAATCCTCCAAATCCTCCACCTGTTGAGATCAATCAAGTGGTTGCTACCCAAAGACTGGTAATACAACAATTAACAGACCTGGTGACCGAAATGCAAAATCAGATAAGACAACAACGCGAGGAAATACGTCAGGCCCGTCAAGAAATAAGGCAAGCAGGATTGGAGAGACAACAACAACAACAACCCCCACCACCACCAGCTTCACCAAGCTACATAGATATAAATTATGATGATTTGTAAGGTCTAGATGATACTTTAGTAGTAGATGATATGATATTATTCTAGAAGGAACAATAAGGTCTATTGACCCTATGTCTTGTTAAAGAAATATACCTCATGCTGAGATTTCTTTGTTTGTGCATATGTTCCGAGAACAATATGAGTATACATCCCTTTTCTTACAAATCTCGAGGACGAGATTATTTTTAAGGGGGGTAGGATTTGTAACACCCTAAAGTTCAATCTTGTGAAGACAAGAAAAATTCTCAAAGATTTTAAATCAAAACACCTTTCCTTAAAGATAATCATAATTTAGAAGTTTCCACTCATGAATATGTTAAAAAAAACACACAATTAAAGATACTTAGATAATCTAAATTGCCTTTGGGTTAGGATGTATAGAAGAATTAGGATTAAACTATTTCTTAATATATATAGTCTACAATATAATTTTGATTTCCCTAGAAGTAATAAGGTAGGGATTATTCTACTATATGATTAAAAGCTTGTCTAAAAGAACTAAAATAAATAAAGAATTACATAAAATAGGTTTTGCGCATTATGCTAAAGTTCTATATGTGTATCCAAATTAAGTATTTGAACTTTAAACTTGTGTTGATTTGAAATTCAAATGGAAAGGAAAAATAGAAAATAGAAAATAAATGGGAAAGGGAGAAAAGAGAAGAGATATGAAAAATATACATAAAATGTATAACCAAATATCTTCAGGTTTAGCATTTTTAATTTCAAAAAGATGATTTTATAAATGAAGATCCACACAAAGTTTGAATTTAAACTTGAGCTCAAATTGGATTTGAAAATGGGGAAAAGAAAATAGAAAAGATAAAAGAAAAAGAATAAAACCCTATGTGGGCCAAGAACACCAAATTCGGCCCACAACTGTTTTCAGCCCGCTGCCCTGCCTGGTGACCGGCGCCGACATATGGGGCCCCCACGTCAGCCGGCGCACTTCCTTCTTCGCTTCCCCGCGCGGCTTACATGTGGGCCCTACCGGTCACTGACCCAAACTCCTTACCGCACGCGCGCTCAACGCTGACGTCGCGGGCCCGCCCGGCCAGTCACCCGCCTTCGCTCACCTCGCGCCAGACACTTACGACTGGGACCCACTGTCAGTTCTATCCCCGTCCGTGGCCAACGAACTCGCCGTAACAATCGCTCGCGATTTCCTCGCCGGTAACCTCGACGTCCAGCGGAATCCGACCGAGCAGGCTTCCCCTGGACTCGGAACCCCGTAGCTATATAAGACCGGGCCGTTCCTTTGCGTCCGTATCATCCGCCGTCACCGAGCGCAGAAAGAAGAGAGAGGAGTCTGCCGCCGCCGTCAAAGGCACGATTGGCCACCTCCTGGACCTCGGCTTGGGGTTCGGATCGAGCGCAGGGACGCTTGGAAGCTAGGGCCGCCGCGGATTTGACAAACGGTCGATCGGAGCTTCTCCAATTGCTCGCCGTTGAGATTGGACCGCCGCGGGCCGCACCTTCTCCGTGGCCAACCCTCCTGTGTGCGCCATCTTAGGTAAATATTCGCCCTCCATGTTCGCGAAGTAGTCCGCTTCATTTGGAACCGGTAGAATCGATGTTTGGGCGCACGATTCGAAGTTTGGCTGGGCGCCGGCGATGGTGCCGCCGTGGAGGTGCGGCTGTTGCCGTCGTCCGACAAGGAGCTGGGAAGAAGCACGTGGGCCGTTGGATGGTGGGGGTGCGGTTGGGATTTGATCTGGGTCAGTGAGGCTATGGACCGTTGATCTGTCGATGTGCGGCGTGGATTAAAAGGGCGATACCGGTTCGGTGCGGTGGGTTTGCGCCGTTCGATCAGAATCCAGTGACCCAGATTCGATCCCGTTTCATTAAACCACAACCGCTGATCTCGGATCCAAGGGCTCATATTGCATACCGTTTCATTTAAAGCACGATCTAATCTGGGGCGTCCGATTTTGATCGGAGGGCTCGGATCTCCCGATACCCCTTCGCGGGTATGATTTATAAAAGAAACCCTGGGTTTTCTCGGATTCGACCCGCCGTCCGTTGTCTCTGTTCACTGGGTCTCAGGAAACTTGCGCCGAGCCCCCTGTACTTCTGTTTAATTGAGGCCCAGTCCAGTGAATAAGAAAATCATAGAAAATGATTTAGAAAATGATTTTTAGTGTTAAAATAAATCCTGAAACTTAATTAATTCATAACTAATTCATTTTAGCTCCAAATTGAGTCATTCCAATTCCTAAAATTTTGTAATAATATTCTCTACCATTTTGAATCACTGTTTTGACATGAACTCTGTCAGAAAATTTATTTATCATTTAATCATATTTTAATCACATTAAACCTTAGGAAAATCATAACTTAAAATCTACAACACCAAATTTAGTGATTCCAGTTCCTGTGGTTTTATTTTAATGTGTAGATTATTACTGTGTATTTTGTTCTTATGTTTGGTGTAATGTTAAATTTGCCTATACTATGTATGTTTGTATTGCTACGACTAGCAGTGAGGTCACGAGGATCTGAAGAATCATCCTGGTACCTGGATTCTCAAGGCCCAGGCAAGTTGTGCCCTTGATCACTTCTTTTTACCCACTCATGTTCTGATTAATCATAATGATCTGCATAGGTTAATTTTGATGGGACCCAATAGGTTACTCTAGTTTGACTATCTTTATACCTTGTTCACCACTGAATCTTTGGGTAGTACTTGCTAGTGCTATATGTGGCTTTGGGTATAGAGATACACCTTACTATTCATGATTATACTTTTGTTATCAGTTGTTATTTATGGTTCATGTTAAGATCATTATGTTAATTGGAACATGGAGCGACCACCCGGGAAAACAGTGCTACCACAAGGGTAGTATGGGATGCCCTTGGCTGATTAATTAGGAAAGCTAGTGGAAGACTACCTTACCCGAAAGGGGCAAGGGCAGTAGGGGAGAGGTCAGTGTAGGGAGGCCCTCGGGAGGATTTTGCTGCGATGGCGGTCCTGCAAGGGATTCCTGCACTGGATCTTCCTATAAACTGTAGCGAGTTTTCGGAAGCTAGTGGAACTTTGTAAAGGCCTCGTAGTGCTACCCTGCCTCACTTCCTTGGTAGAGGTGTATGGGATTCATGACCCCTTGGCAGATGGGTAACACGACTTGTGGGTAAAGATGCGCAACCTCTGCAGAGTGTAAAACTGGTATACTAGCCGTGCTCACGGTCAAGAGCAGCTCGGACCCTCACATGATTAAATTATGGAACTTAAACTCAATTTGTCATATGCATTGCATCGCAGGTGAAGTTGTTACTTTTGTTCTACTATTTAACTGGGTTGGTATTTACTTATACTTAGTAACTGCTAATAAAATTTTGACCAACTTTAAAAGCAATACTCAGCTCTAACCATCTTCTTTGGTAAGCCTTACACTTCACGTGAGCTCCCACCTTTGGCGAGTTCATGCACATTATTCCCCACAACTTGTTGAGCGATGAACGTATGTGAGCTCACTCTTGCTGTCTCACACCCCCACAGGTCAAGAACAGGTACCGCAGGATGAGGCGCATGGAGGATGCTGCGATGTTTTCGTGAGAGGTCTAGGTCGTCGTCTCCTAGTCAACTTTGGGTTGCTGGACCGTTGTCTCCTTATAATGTAATTATTTATTTTGTATAGAACTCCTGTTATATATAAAGTTGTGACATTCGATCCTGTGCCACTATACATCATATGTGTGAGACTTGGTCCCAGCATACCTGGTGTTTATGTTAGCGCCCGGGGTTTTGGACCCCTAAAATCCGGGTGTTACACCTGGGGATAGTTGCTCACACTAAAGGAGTTATTATTGATATGGAACCTACCTTGGAGCAAGAGATCCGCAAAGGACAAAATGGTGATGCTAAGATACAAGAGATTAAGGATCTGATTACTGAAGATCGAGTTCCGGAATTCACGGAAGATGAGCAAGGCACCGTATGCTTCAAGGACAAGAGATGTGTTCCGGAGATTGGAAGCCTTCGTGAGACTATTTTAAAGGAAGCCCATGACTCGGATTGTGTGTTTACATGGAGTACCAAAGAAGATCGTTTTGGATAAGAGGATCATAGTTTACCCCCAGATTTTGGAAAAGTTTTCATGAGAATACGGATGCGAAGTTGAATTTTAGTTTGGCCTACCTCAGACTGATGGACTGACCGAAAGGACTAACCAAGTATTGGAGGACATGTTGAGAGCTTGTGCCCTTCAGCATGGTAGTAGTTGGGACAAGAGTCTACCTTATGCTGAGTTCTTAGCCCAGTCTGAAGAGGTTACAGTTCGAGACTCTATATGACAGGAAATGCAGGACTCCTCTATTTTGGAACAGACTAGAGGAAGACAATCCTTTGGACCCAAACTTATTCAAGAGGCAGAAGAACAAGTTTGTATAATTCGAGAGAACTTGAGGATAGTTCAGACCAGACCAAAGAGATATGTTGATAATAGAAGAAGACCACTTGAGGTTGAGGAAAGAAATCATGTGTACCTCAAGGTGTCACCACTTCGTGGAATGGGGAGATTCAAAGCTAAGGGCAAATTGTCCCCTCGCTATAGTGGACCATTCCTGACCTTTAGGCGAGTTGGGGAGATGGCATACCAACTCGAGTTACCGGATAGTTTATCGGATGTGCATAGCGTGTTCCACGTATCTCAACTGAAGAAATGTCTCCGTGTCCCTGAGGAACAGTTACCAATGGAAGAGCTCAGTGTCCAGGGTGATTTGACTTACACGGAGTACCCGGTCAAGATTTTGGATACTTTAACCCGAGTTACAAGGAATAAGGTTATAAAGATGTGCAAAGCCCAATGGAGTCACCACGGTGAAGATGAAGCAACTTGGGAAAGAGAAGAAAAGCTTCGTATAGATTTTCCCCACCTTTTCCCTAGATCTTCTTAAATCTCGAGGACGAGATTATTTTTAAGGGGGGTAGGAATTGTAATACCCACTTTGTAAGAAAAGTCTGAAAAGAGAAATTATATTCCCTTATACATGTATGTGTCATCTATATTTATCATTCCATGTGAACACCACAATTAAACAAATAAATAAATGACAAGAGACGCCCAAAAACAATACATGCATCATGCTGGTGTTTTATTTGGTGTGCATTTTGCGACAACATAAAATGACAAGAAATATTAAAGCTCAAAGTAGAATTTGAATTCTAAAGGAAGAAGTCAAGAATTTAGAAAAGAGAGAAAGAAATATTATCCAATATAAAATAATATTATTAAATAACTTCACCACATGATGGGGTGACCAAATTGCATAGTCAACGTGAACTTGAATTTACACTTAGATTGAGTTCAAAATTTAAAATTCAAATGAATTAGGAATAAAAGAAAAAAAATAGTAAAAACAAAAGAAAAAGAGAAGAAAACCGATGTGGGCTCCGAACCACGCTTTTGGCCCAGTTTGGAATTATCCCTGCGCGGCCCGTTTAGGCTCCCCTCCCACGCGCGCGGCCACTCTCCTTTTCTCGCCCGCTTCCAGCAATCGGTTAATCTCTCTGACAGTGGGGTCTGCCTGTCAGTTCGTCCTACCAGGGAAACCTGCGACTCAGTTGGCCTCCACGCTCGGTCACCTACGCGTGGGGCCCACCTGCCGGGATCTTCTTCAACGTCGTCGCGGAATGCGCGTTGAGCTCAACGCACTCCGGGGATCTCGGGCGGTTGGAGTCAACCCGCGCCTACCGGCCCCCTCCAATCCGCGCTCCCTCCGATTTAATGCACGGACCTCCATCTCCTTCCCTCGCTCCCTTGACTTTCCTATCCAGTACCGCCACGGTGTGAGATTGAGAGAGCCGCCTCTGCAAGCCAGACGGTGGACGGAGTTGACCCGGGCCTTCGCGGGTCGGGCAGACAGCGGAGCCTCACCGGCGTGGACGGTCGATGTGGTCGTCAGTGGCGTCATCACGAATCGTGCTGCCGTGGTGGAGCTTGGACTTGCGCCGCCAGTGATGCCCCGCGTCCTCATTATCATTGGGGCCTTGGAATCGGACCAGGAAAGGGTCGAGCGAAGTCGCCTGTGCATGTGGGAACCTTTCGTGGCATCAGCGTTTGGTGGGGCTCTCAGAGTTGCGACAATTTCACGCCGACGGGAATCATCCGGCCGCTGATCGCAGGTTCCCGTGGCCAGGGCTGTCCGTGCTACCAACCGTGGTGAGAACTCCTGTACCAGTCTCGCAATCCACTACTCTTCGTTTTGCGGTTGCCGGAGTGAAGTTTACAGGCGGGACTTGAGTTTTGGGTGCTGCCGGCAATGGCTTTGCCGTGTCTGGTGAGCGCCGCGGCTGGGCATTCAGTCGGGTTATGGGTAATGTAGATGACGATCGCTGGACCGTTAGATCTCCGTGGAGGGCTGTGATTAGATCCTTGGCGGGATGCATTTTTAGCCGTTGGATAGAGTCTATGCGGTGGAGATTATATCACATAGTAATAGAACTCGGGCCTTCGGATTGAAAACGAGCGGTAGAGATTAAATCAGGCGCATACCGGTTCGGGCATGGATGAGTCTATCTTGCACCGTCGATCTCGCGTCCAACGATGCAGATCAACCGATACCCCTTCGTTGGCTTATTTGCTTAAGAGCCCCTGGGGTTTTAGAATAACAACCCGCCGTCCATTATAGCTGTGCACTGTGTCTTGAGATTCTTACCCCGAGACCCCTGCACTTTTATGTAAATGAGGCCCAGTCCAGAGCGTATTTAAAATAAGTAAATGAATTAGTAAATGCAATTTTAATACAAAAATAATTGCTAGAACTTCAATAATTCATAGAAAATTCATACTAACTCCAAATTGAGCCATTCCAGTCCCTAAAATTTTGTAATTTTATTCTCTAGCACTTAGTGTCTCTGTTTTGGCATAAAAAAGTAAGGAAATTTATTTATCACTTAATCCTATTTAAAACACATAAAACCTTTGAAAATGCATAACTTAAAATCTATAACTCAGAAAATTGTGATTCTAGTTCCTAGGATTTTATTTTAATATGTAGAATATCTCTGTGCATTTTGTTTATATGTTTGGTGTAATGTTAATTTCTCTATATGCACTGTGCTTGTTTGTATTGTGGCGAGTAGAAGAGCTCGTTGCTGAGGATACTGGTGAGCAGCAGGTTGAAGTAGCTGAGCAGGAGCTCATTGAAGGCAAGTTGTGCCCTTGACCACTTTTTACCCAATAATGTTCTTTAATATCACTTATCCATGCATAGGTTAATCTTGATGGGACCCAATAGGTCACCCTAGATTTGTTTATCTCAATACCTTGTTTACCCCTGAATCACTTAGGTAGTTTGCTATTGCTTTATATGGTTTTGGGATAATCATTTATTACCTCTATGTTCCAATTCTTGTTGTTATTCTGTTTATGTTCATGTTGTTATCATTAATGTTAATTGGAACATAGAGCTTAACTTGAGAACCACGTGCCACCACAAGGGAGGAATGGGACCCCTTGGCTGACTAATTAGGAAAGCTAGTGGAAGACTACCTTACCCGAAAGGGGCAAGGGCAGTAGGGGAGAGGTCAGTGCGGGGAGGTCCCTGGTTGATTTTGCTGCGATGGCGGTCAGCCAGGAACCCTTTACTGGATCTTCCCATAAACTGTAGCGGGTTTTCGGAAGCTAGTGGAACTTTGTAAAGGCCTCGTAGTGTTGCCCTGCCGTGCTTCCTAGGTAGAGGTATATGGGATTCATGACCCCTTGGCAGATGGGTAACATGACTTGTGGGTAAAGGGTACAACCTCTGCAGAGTGTAAAACTGGTATACTAGCCGAGCTCACGGTCATGAGCGGCTCAGGACTCTGATGTTTAAATTATGGAACTTAAATTCAATTTTGTCATTCGCATTGCATGGGTTTGTTATTAATTTTGTTCTATTACTTTACTTATGGTTTGGTATTTACTTACACTTAGTAATTGCTAATAAAATTTTGACCAACTACTTAAAAGCAATGCTCAGCTTTAACCCCTGCCTTTGATTAAGCCTTACACATCACATGAACTCACACCTTTGTGAGTTTATGTCCACTGGTTCCCCACAACTTGTTGAGCTATGATCATGTGTGAGCTCACCCTTGCTGTCTCACACCCCCCCACAGGAGATGATCAGGTGTTTCAGGAGGAGCCTCAAGCTGAGGAGTTTGATCTGATCTAGGTGGCGTTTCCCAGTCGACATTGGCGCCGACGATCCTTAGTTTGTTTTATCTTTATTACTTTTGTAATAAGTCTTCCGCTATGTAATAAATACTCTGATGTTTTATGACATTTATCTCTATACACTCTGTTATTGTATATGTTGTCTTCTTGGCGCATGTATGAGATGCACCTGGCTTTGTTCCTTAAAGCCGGGTGTTACAGTATGTAAAGTTTCATGCATCGTAAAGAGTTGAATAATGAAAAGAAACTTGTATATTACATTCAAATGTACAAAAAATTACATAGATCACATTTCAAATGTTTTTTCTAATAACATCTAGTCTTCCCTTAGTACTACTTCGGCAGCCTCATTTAGAAGTTGTTCAACAACTTTATCCATGATAGCTTCGGCCATTTGTTTAATTTCGTCATCCCTTTTCGTGTGAGGGCCTGCAGACGATCCAGCAGGTTCTGAGGGACGAGAATATGTCTACATTAATATCACAGACCGCGAACAAAGTTTGAAATTAAAAATTACAACACAATAAGAACGACTAATTAATACCTATTTGCCCTTCGGGCTCTATACTTTTTTCGGCAACTTCTGTCACTTTCCTAGCATCATGGATGCCTTTTTTACTCTTTTGAATAATTTCTTGCGCCATTTCTCGGCCGCCGTTGTCCCAGATATCAGTAAAGAATTTTCCGCCAACCATGCTTGCTTCGGCCGAGGGGTCTTTGATGTCTTCAGAGGACAAGGCAGCTTCGGACTGAGCTAAGGATTTTACATGCTCGCAACCTTTCTTCTCCAAAACAGTAGCAACTCCTCTGGCGCCCGAAAAAGCGCAGATGTCACCGTGGCTACTCAGGATTTCCTCGAAGGCCTCTGCTTCGTGGCTGATCCATTCCATTGGACCTTCGGGATTGCCTCTTGAGAAATTCTCTTCACTAGAAAATGCGCCAACGCTGGCGAAGCTGGATTTTATCTTTTTGACGCATTCTATAGATTTAACATAGCATTCCCTCTGGGATGCACGAAGCTCTTTAACACTCAACTCTAAATGATTGACCAACTGATCACTAAGCTCTCGTTTTGTTTCTTCAAGCACACGTTCCTCTTTAGCTCTAGCTAGCTGTTTCTGAAGATCTTTAATCTCACGTCTTTGGGCTTCGGCCTGGACCTTTGAGGCAGCTTCGTCCTTTTTTACCTTGTCTACCAATGTAAGCAGAATTTTATCCTTTTCTAGAGCTTCGTTTCTCAGTTTAATAACTTCTGACCGTAGGTTGTTGAACGCAATTTCATAGCTCTCATCTTCGGCACTCTTTTGTGCTCTTAATGCGTTGCTTAGGATTAAACCCTATATGTAAAAAAGTTGGTATAAGAATAAAAGAATGAGTTACGAATTAAAAAAAAATTTCAAGCGCCTAATTCCCATACCTTTAGGCTATTGTACGCAAGACTGTCCGCGAGATCCTCCTTCGTCATAGCACATAATCCAGCTTCGAGCTTCGGGAACCCCATACTTCTAGCCATCTCCCGGCAGACAGATAATTCTTTGTTATCAGGGAGGCAGTATAGGAAGTCATCTTCATTTGTCCCATTGAACACTACTGCCCCCTTCGGATATTTTAACTCTCTGGCATAGTGATTGGCTTCATAAGTCTCTTCTTCAGATAATTTCTTCCCCGAAGCATGTCGCACGATGTAATCGCATATGTTGGAAGGAGCTTCGGGGGCGGCAGTGTCAATTTCTTCAACCAAAACTGGTTCTGATATTTTTATTTTTTCGGTTTCCAAAGATTGTTCCTTGGTGGGCTCTGAAGGCCCAGCTGCAGCTTCAAGTTGTTGCTTCGAAGCTTTAGTAGACACTTCAGCAAGTTCAACAGTCTTCTTTGGAGTTGTGCTTGAAGACTTAATTGTCTCCAAGACATCTAGCACGTTCACCATTCTTTTTCTTTTTGGGGTCACCGATGGGCCCTTTTGATTTTTTATTGTTTCAACATTTGCTGAAGGACTTAAGATTTCCAATATTTTTTGTCCTTCAATCCTCGGTTTTTCTGCCTTCTTTGCTGAAGGCGCTTCAGTTTTTTCTTCTATCTTCGGCGCCGGAGCTGGTTCTGTAGCTTCAGAGGTCAAGGAGATTTCACCAATAAATTCAGGCACTGTGGCCGGCTCAATAAAACGCGCCCGGTGGGTGAGCACCTTCATCTTTTTTCTTTGCGGCGCTGGCTCGCTAGAGGCACTTGTGGCAACTTCTGTTGCAGGAGAAGTATTTTTTCTTTTACGGCCCAGCACCGGATAATGATAGTCAGGGTAGACAAACCCGATTGCATCAAATACCCGGTTGAGCCTCTTCTTCTTTCGGCTTCCGAAGGCTGCCGATAATGCAGTATGCTCGGCCTTCGAGTATACCCCAAGCAGTTCATCACTTAATGTTTCAATGCTTTTTAACCAGTCGTCATCAGGTTCAACAAATTTATCCCCGAATTTGAATGAGTATTTTAGTCTGACTAGTCCACCTTCGTCAGACTCTTTGATGGTCTCCTTCGGCATTTCCCACTTTTCTGCAAGTGGCCACACCCTGAAGGCAATATGCTCTTGGACCAGATCCCTTGTCCCAATAAAAGAGCAGACTACGCCGAAGGCTCTTTGGCATTCTTCGGCCGCTTCATCCATTTCAACCTTCGGCTTTCGTAGTCCGAAGCGTTGCCAAATGGGGCGCATAATGATACTCTTAACATCTTCCTGCGCTGTCAAGTCATTCTTTACATAGAACCATTCTGTCATCCAGGTGCCGGGCCACCTCTTCCGAAAGGTTGGCATAGGGCAGCTTGACCCGGCGCGGGCACCGAAGCTGTAACAACCGAAGTTGTTGTGATATTGTTCTTTCCCCCAGGGCTTCGTCTCATATAACAACTCATGAATGTTGCAAAAGCTTTTAGCATTTGGTTCTAAACCTTGGCTTCTTACAGCCCAGACAAAGATCCCCATTCTAATGATAGCTTCGGGAGTAATTTGATGAAGGTAGATTTGAAATGTCTTCAGGACTTCGACAACAAAGCTGCTCAGGGGGAATCGAAGCCCAGCCTTGAGAAAGCTTCGGAAGATTACAACTTCATCTTCTTCGGGGGTAGGAGAAATTTTTTCTCCAGCATCAGCCCTCACAATAGATATATCTCGAAAATATCTCCCCCTCATATTGTCAATATGACTCTGCTTAACGGTGGTTTTTCCGAAAACCGTGTGACTTGGCCGCCATGGTCGATCTTCGGACTCTCCCCCACAGCTTTCTGCATCATAGCTATCGCTGTCACCAGTATCTTCAGACAAACCTTCCAGAATCTCCTTGGTGATTTTTTCTGTATTGGTCTCCGCCATCGCTATAAGGAACCCCAAGTTCTTCTCTTCGTCGAGACTCAGCTTCATCTCAGCAGTGACCTTCTTATCTTCAGACATCTTCGGAAACACTAAAAAACTGTTTTCAAGGCCGAAGCTTCAAAACCAAAAGAACAGCAAATCTTAGTGCGCAAGAGCTAAAAATTTAGTAAGCGGGAGCAGATGGCAAGAAAGCGTACCAAACAAATTGTGGCGGGCATCTATTTATACACTCGATATAACGAAAACTGTGTGGTCCCGCGTGTCAGTGACTTTTGCTATTCTAGCAAAGGGAAGGTGTTTTTTCGGACCTTCGGCTTAAGGCCTTCGTCCATATCGCAATCTGAATTCATCATTAACAAATTAATATTGCGAGGGGCTACTGTTGGGGGCCTTCGTCCTCCGAAGGTCCTCAAAAACATGATTTGACAATGTTTTCCAAGTGGATTATATGAACAGGTATCTTTGGACTCAGAATTATGAACATGGAGTACGGTCAGGACGAAGCCTGAGCCAGACGAAGAGGGATTGAGATGAAGGACAGGCTGACTACCAAGCTGTACGAAGGATGGTGCACAGCCGAAGCTGTGCGCAGGAAAGCTTCGTCGCGATAACAGAAAGGGGAACCGACTTAAAGATGAAAAGACTACTTAGGCCTTAACAGATTCCCATAAGTCATTAACAAATGTAAGGGGCATGAATGTAATTTTACATGGGCTGCGTCCCACGTCTATAAATAGATGAACAGTACTCCCGTACTGTTCACGCTGACTTGGCATTTGCTTTTGCGTCATCCTTATACTTCTGTCTTCCTGCAATCCGAAGGTACACTTGTAATCTAAAGTCATTTCTATTGTTATGCGATAATAAAATAGAAATGATATTATGAGATTTAAATGTTTGTATTACTTCTTATGTTGCGTATAAGTCCTTCGTCATAACTTATTGTGCTTACGAAGATATATTATTTGTAACCTTCGTCCAGAGCACATTATATCCCGAAGGGAAATAATGTTTTAAAGGACGAAGGACCTTATCATTTAACACTTTTTATGTTGCCTTGTTCTTAATCCGAAGCATTTGAGAACAAGTCACCAACACTTGGGGACTCCTCGGTTGCGACGAAGGCGCGACGGCAACCCGAGTCGACGGCGGCGGACCTCGGCGGCTGCGCAGAGAACGGCGGGTGAGCGCGGGCAGAGGAATTCCGGGAGGGAGAGGGGATATTGGGGTGTGTCCCGGGTCCCGGACGTCGGGGCGAAGCTCACCGTGGCAGAGGGCACGGCGGGGCTCCAACGGCGACGGAGAAACGGGCTCGGGCGGCGGCGGTTAATGGCGGCGACGCTTTGGCGTGTGAGCAGCATGGGGGAGGTGGAAGAGAGGTCTGCAGGTGCGCAAATGAGGGAGGGAGAGAGGGCGAGCGAGGTTCTGGGCTCAAGTGGCCGAGGGCGAGGCGGTTGCGAGCTCCACGCGCGACGTGGGCGCGGAGTCCGCGGCACGCGCAGCTCGGGGCGGCGGTTACGCGGAGATGGAAGAGCTGACAGCTCGGGCTCGCGAGCAGAGAGAGCGGGGAAAGCGGGCGCGGGCGCGGGGAAAGCGGGCGCGCTGACGGGCGGGCCCGCCAGGGCAGAGAGAGAAGGGGGGGAGGAAGGCGCGCGCGGGATGGGCCAGATGGGCCGAAAGGCTGAGGGGGCGGGGGGTGTGGGCTTCTTTCCTTTTTTCTTTTATTCTGGCATTTGTTTTCCCTTTTCTTTTTATTTACTCTATTTGATTCAAATCCAAGTAGGCCACAAATTCAAATTAGCATTTCCAAGTATTATGCACCAAACAAAAGTAGAATTTAGGGTTTGACATGATGACACAATACATACTCCTTGGAGTTTTAGTCCAATAGACTATAATTACACAAAGTAAATAGCCACTCTTCTTCTATAGAAAAGAGAAAGAGAAGATTGGGAAAGGTGTGAAGAGAGGAGTAACACCTGAATTTGTGAATATGAGCAAAGAAATTTTATACCCCCAAATTCAGGGTGTTACAAACCTATCCCCCTTAAAAGAATCTCGCCCCGAGATTCAAGGTTGGTCAGCAAAGAGTTCAGGGTATTTGGCTTTCAGATCATCTTCCCGTTCCCAGGTTGCTTCTTCCTCAGAGTGGTGGCCCCATCTGACTTTGCACATTCTGATGGTGTTCCTCCGGGTGACTCTGTCTGCAAACTCCAGAATCTGCGTTGGCTTCTCTACGTAGGTCAGATCCTCTCGGACTTCCAAGTCCTCCACTGGCAACTCTTCTTCTGGTACTCGCAGACACTTCTTTAATTGGGACACATGGAACACATTGTGCACCGCTGACAACCTTTCTGGTAGGTTGAGCTGATAGGCCACTTCTCCACGCTTTGCTTGAATCTGATATGGTCCAACGTACCGGGGTGCTAACTTGCCCTTGACTCCGAACCTTCTGACTCCTCTGATAGGTGACACCTTCAGATAGACGTAGTCTCCCACTTCGAAACTCAATTCCCTTCTCCTTCTGTCAGCATAGCTTCGCTGTCTCGATTGTGCTATCTTCAGGTTCTCCCGAACCATTTTGATATTCTCTTCGGCTTCAAGCAAGATGTCGGGGCCAAACACCTGTCTCTCTCCAGGCTGGTCCCAATGCAGCGGAGTCCTACAACTCCGTCCATAGAGCGCCTGAAACGGTGACATCTTCAAGCTAGCCTGGTAACTATTGTTGTAGGAGAATTCTGCATAAGGTAACCTTTTGTCCCATCCTGACTTGTCTTGCAACGCACAGGCTCTCAGCATATCTTCTAGGATCTGATTAGTTCTTTCAGTCTGACCGTCTGTCTGCGGGTGATAAGCCGAGCTGAAGTTCAAATGTGTGCCCAAAGCTTCTTGTAGCTGCTGCCAAAAATGAGAGGTGAACTGTGTTCCTCGATCTGACACTATCTTCTTCGGCACACCATGAAGGCAGACTATCCGAGACATGTATAACTCAGCTAGTGTTGCTCCGGTGTATGTTGTATTCACAGGTATAAAATGGGCCACCTTTGTTAAGCGATCCACAACCACCCAGATGGAATCATAGCCGGCCCGGGTACGAGGTAGGCCAACTATAAAATCCATCCCGATCTCATCCCACTTCCACTGAGGGATCTGCAATGGCTGCAACAGTCCGGCGGGCCTTTGATGCTCTGCTTTGGTTCTTTGACAGCTATCACAGATAGCGACATATTCTGCGATCTCTCTTTTCATGCCATAGCACCAAAACCTCCTTTTTAAATCTTGATACATCTTCTCACTTCCAGGGTGTATGGAGTAGGCTGTCTCATGAGCTTCCTTGAGGATCAGTTCCCGAATAGGTTTGAGGTCGGGAACACACAATCGGTCCTTGAACCATATTACTCCCTCTTCATCCTCTCAAAAGTCCTTGCCTCTTCCTTCTAAGATCAGCTGCCGGATCTTGTTGTTGTTTTCATCATCCTTCTGCCCTTCTTTGATCTCCCGCTCTAGGGTGGGCTCTAATTCCACGGTTACTCCTTGTGTACTGTTCAGGAAACCAAGACTCAGTCTGTCGAACTCCTTGGCTAACTCATATGACATTGGGTACGTGGCCATCATATTAACTTGAATCTTCCTGCTTAGAGCATCTGCAACAACATTGGCTTTGCCTGGGTGGTAATGTATCTCCAACTCATAGTCTTTGATCAATTCCAACCATCTTCGCTGCCTCATGTTTAACTCTGACTGAGTGAATATGTACTTCAGACTCTTGTGATCTGTGTAGATGTCGCACTTCTGCCCATACAGGTAATGTCTCCATGTCTTTAATGCATGAACCACTGCTGCCAACTCCAGGTCGTGTGTGGGGTAATTTTTCTCATGGATCTTCAGCTATCGAGATGAGTATGCTACAACTCTTCCTTCTTGCATTAGCACACATCCCAATCCGGTGTAAGAAGCATCGCAATACACCGAGAATGGCTTGTGAACATCAGGCAGAACTAACACAGGTGCTGTAGTCAATCTATTCTTCAGTTCTTCAAATGCTTCTTTACACTTTTGGGTCCACTTAAACTCAACTTTCTTCGCTAGTAACGCTGTCATTGGTCTAGCAATCTTTGAAAAACCTTCGATGAAACGCCTATAATATCCGGCCATTCCAATGAAGCTCTTGATTCCACGAACATCCTTCGGTGCTTTCCAGTTTAGGATATCTGCTACTTTCTTTGGATCCACTGCTAACCCATCTTGGTTTATGATGTGACCCAGAAACAAGACTTCATGAATCCAGAACTCGCATTTGCTCAGCTTGGCATACAACTGATGCTCTCGTAGCCTTTGCAATACCATCTTCAAATGCTCCACATGATCTTCCTCACTTTGAGAGTATATGAGAATATCATCGATGAACACTACCACAAACTTGTCTAGATAGTCCATGAACACGCTGTTCATCAGATACATAAAGAAGGCTGACGCATTTGTCAAACCAAAGGACATAACTGTGAACTCATATAACCCATACTTGGTGATGAATGCTGTCTTTGGTATGTTCGAGGGTCGGATTCTGAGTTGATGGTAACCTGATCTCAGATCTATCTTCGAGAATACGCTAGCACCTCTGAGCTGGTCAAACAGATCTTCTATTCTTAGCAGGGGGTACTTGTTCTTAACAGTGACTTCATTTAGGGCTCTGTAATCTATGCACATCCTTTTGGTACCATCTTTCTTCTCTACAAACAATACTGGAGCGGCCCAAGGTGAGGTGCTTGGTCTGATGTAACCCTTCTCTAACATCTCATCTATCTGCTTCTTAAGTTCCACCAATTCTGGTCTAGACACTCGATAGGCTCTTTTGGAAATGGGGGCGGTACCAGGGATAAGCTCTATGGCAAATTCGACTTTTCTCTCGGGTGGCATGCCCATTAGCTCCTCGGGAAACACATCCGGAAAGTCCGACACAACCTTGATAGCCTCGAGCAGGTGGGTCTCCTTACTATCAACTGAAATCTGGTGACAAACTCCCTCCGCTGATTTAGGCATCTTTAGCTCAGCCACTACCTCCTCTCCGGACGGGGACTTCAATGTTATGGTCCTCTTGTCACAACTAACATTCGCTTCATATTTCATTAACCAATTCATCCCTAGGATGACATCTATCCCAGGGGTGTCTATTACTATTAGATCACTGGGGAACCCTATCCCCCTTATTTCCACCCTTATATTTGAGCATATTTTATCTGTTTGCACCTTGCCACCAACTGAATTAATCCTCATGGGCGGCATCATTGCCTCTACTGAGATGTTATGCATTTCTACCCATATTGCAGTGACAAATGAATGAGTTGCACCAGTATCAAATAGCACTTTTGCGGGATGAGATTCGACTGAGAACATACCTACTGCCACATCTGGTGCATCCTAGATTGCTTCGGCCTCCAAGTGGTTCACCTTTCCACGGTTGTACGCTTGGCCACGATTGCCTGCTGCCTGCTGCAGTACACCTTGCCTTGTTGGAGCATTGGGGTTGGTCTGCTGCTGCGCCATCTTCTTTGGGCACTGCATCGCCTAGTGGCCTTGTTCTCCACAATGGAAACATCCTCTGCCTCCTCCTTGTGCTGGGGCTGCTTGGTTGTTCTGATTTGCTGCGGGGGCAGGAAGGCGAGGTGTCTGGTTGTTCTGCTTCTGATACTGATTACCTCCCTGCTGGCTGTTCTGACGATACTGCTGCTGTTGTGGGTACTGCCTCTGAAACTGCTGTTGATGCGGACACTGACTCTGATGCTGATATCCCTGTGGGTGACCAGGCCTGCCTTGCTGAGGTGAACTGCCTGAGAAGCGGGGGCGGCTGATGCCTCCGGACTGTGGTCCACTCATTTTGCGCTTCCGATCTTCCATATCCTTACGCTTCTTCTCAGTCATAACTGCCCTATCGATCAGGTGCTGGAAGGTGGGGAAGGTGTGATTCATCAGCTGGTAATGCAGGGGATCCACCAAACCCCTCATGAACCTGTACTACCTTCTAGCATCAGTGTTGACATCTTCAGGTGCATAACGAGATAGCTGCAGAAACTTGTCCCTGTATTCACTAACAGACAGGGGTCCCTGCTTCAGAGCCAGAAATTCCTCCTTCTTCACGATCATCAGTCCCTCTGGAACATGGTACCGACGGAAACTCTCGCTGAATTCCTCCCAAGTGATGGCTTCGGGGTCAGCATGGGTGGCGAGGTAGGACTCCCACCAGGACTGGGCTGCTCCCCTTAGCTGGCGGGGACCATACATGACCTTCTCCCTATCGTCACATTGGGCGGTGCGCAGTTCCCTTTCCACTGTGCGCAGCCAGTCTTCTGCATCCATGGGGTCAGCAGAATGGGCGAAGGTAGGAGGGTGCCCTCTCATGAACTCGCCACGCTTATCCCGTGGCATCTGGGGCATCTGCACCTGCATCTGGAGTTGAGGTTGCTGTTGAGCCTGCTGCATGGCTGCCAGAGTCTGCCCAATAGCCTGCACTGCCTGAGTCTGCATCAAGAACATCTGCTCCACGGTCATCGGGGGTGGTGGGGGAGGCTGCCTCTGATGTTCCTCCTGCTGGGCACGCTGCTCTTGCTGAGGACGCCTGTTGCATCGGCGCCTGTTGTCAGACATCTGTGGAAGACATTCACACATCAGCATTGATCTTACAATCCTTCAACATAAGAAAAGGGAATACATAATTCTTCATGCCACTGAGTGAACAAAGAGCTTCACTGATCCTCAATATGATTCAACACAGCTTCTCAGATAAAAAGGAAAGTAGAGGTAAATGGTTTCCCAACTAAATAACTGACTTCATTAACATCACTAGCTAGGCCAAACTGCAGGGGAAACCCACAGGTTGGCAACAGTCATTACAAAGATTCAAATCCAGCACAAGTTCATCATAACAAGCATGTAAGCAACTGATAAGTAAACTAAACTAACTGGAAGCATCTGATAAGCAAACTAAACTGACTGTCTAAAACCGAGACATCTGACTTAAGAATTTATTACAAACTCCGACGCTAACGATCTAAGGATACAGATCTATCCTGGTCTTACAGGCAGGGGAACCATAAGTTTGGTGGCCACGTGGCGGCGAGCGGTAAGGGTGTTGAGTCCCAACAGGAGCGGGAGAACCACCCTCCTGGTGGCGGCGCTCTGCCAGCTCAACACGCAACTCAGCAATCTCCGTTCGAGCCCTGCTTAGCTCGTCCAGAGAGTGATCCAGCTTGGTGTTAAGCACCACGACTAGGTTGACTGTGCTGCTCAACCTAGGGTTATCCTCACCAACAGGTGAGACAACCACACTCTCGGTGCTGCCAGTAGGACGGCGGGGGTAGTACCTAAGGTTAAGACCGTCGGCCACCCCACCGAACAAGGAACAGTACTGGGAGAGTGCACGCCATGCTGCATCCTGCATAGCCGCCTCTGCAGTGTCCCTCTCGGAGATAGAGTAATGCTCCGAAACGGCCTCCACACCCCGGAGATCATCCTCCGGACGGCGAAATAGGCAGGTAGCCTCCCAGCGGTCCGGGTACCTCCCGCGACTATGCTGGTAGACTACACAACGATACTCGATCGACCAGGTGTGCCGGTCGAAAGCCTGGCACAGCAAGGTGTCAAGCGCGTCGTGGAAGTGACAACCGCGGGCGGCGTCACGGGTGATGGGTCGGGCGACCCATCCTTCCGCCTCCTGCGGCTCAGAGGAGTCCGTGCTGTGGTCTGAGTCGTCGTCGTCGGGGTCTCCTCCAGGACCTCCTCCAGCAGCTCCTCCAACAGCCGGGGCGTCCCGCGGTGGTGCAGGGGGTGCCTCCAGCTGGGGAACAGAGGAACGGCGCCTCACGGACTCCACCTCCTGCTCAGGTGGAGAAGAAGAGCCCTGCTGCTCTCTGTGCTGACGCCGGCGTTCCTGCTCCTCACGCAGGCGGTGGTGTAGTCTCTCTAGGTGACTCGACTGACCGGACACGGTGCGGCGCAGAGGACGCTCCGCAAGGCGAGACGGTAGGAAAGGAATCACCGACTTACGAGCAGTGTGTCTAAGTCGAGCCATCTACAAAAGACACCGTAAGCATAAGAGTAAGAACAGAACTAATATGACAAGTGAGTAAACCATAGACAGAACAAAATAAAATTTTAACAAGGTATAATATAGTATATATATATAGTAAAACATGGGGTTGGTCGAGATGACCGAATTTTGAAGTAACATCAGAGGTCAAGGTGAGAGGGAAGGTCAATAGTCCTTAGTACGACCAGTGCTACTCTAGGTCAGCGGTCCTATAGTCAGCACGGCTTTGATACCACTTATGTCACACCCGGTTTTGGAAGGTAAACCGAATGCGAACTATGTACGTGCCAGGATCAGAACTCACGTACACAACAATTACATAAATGAACATCATCGCACAGTGCTCGAATTATAACATAAAAGAGTATTAACTTATTACATCACAGAGTCAGAGACATCCACATAGTCATCAACATAACGGATAAATCAAAGTGCTAAGCGAAACGCAGTAAAGATAAGGCCTTCACAGGCAGCTGACTGGGGGTTGCCGCCAACCCACACCTAAAACTCGTCGTAGTCTTGGAACTCCTGGAAGTCTCCTTCCACGACTTCGTCTTCTCCTGAGCAGTGGTTGCAATGGGGACAACCTGGTGTTTTGTGGTAAAGCAAGGATGAGTACACATCAACGTACTCAGCAAATGCCCCGTTTGGTTGAGGTGGACTAGCTTTATGTGGGGTTAGGCTCAAGCAGTTGCTTTTAGTTGGTCAAGTATTTATTGTTAGTAGAAGCCAGATTTTATCATCAAGCCCAAGTTATAATCCCAAAAAGTACCTCCTCAGAGAGGAAATGCTAGAATGCACAATTAAAGTCACCATCATTAACCATCATCATTAAAGTCATCATCTGAGGTGTATCCGGAGTATCTCTAATCAAAGAGGATCCCAAGGCTGCTCTTAACCGTGAGCACGGCTGATATATCAGTTTCACTACCCTCTGCAGAGGTTTCACACTTTACCCATGAGTCATGATTCCCTTTCTGCCCGGGGAGAGCTAATCCCCATTGATCACTTCCTAGGTGGTCCGGCAGGGTATCACTATGTAGCTTTTACAAAGATTCCCTAGAGATCATAACTGCACGTTAGGTTTCTCCAGTTTGATAAACACAGTACCCCTCCCCGCAGGAGAGTGACTAACAAAAAGCAAAACGAAAGAACCTCGGCACTCAGCCTCGGCTGAGCAAGCACTGTGCCTGGACCCCATTGACGGCACGACAGCGAAGCAACTACACCTCTAGTTCCTCTAATTAATTAGCTAAGGGCATCCCATTTCACCCTCATGGTTGCACTGTTATCCCGGGTGGTCTCTCATCGAATAGGTCCTTACGGAGAGGTTCTCAGGAAACAGCCTGAGCCCCCTAGAGTATCACAAGATCATCAATATAATTCAGGATAACAGTATCGTATCATAAATAGTCACATCATGTTCATTGATTAGGTTAAGGCAATAGCAAAATGCTAACCATAATAATAACCCAAAAGGTCATCAAGGATAAGGTAAAGGATAAAGCTAGTCAATCCTTAGGCTTCAATTAAGTAATGCAGGAAAGTGAATTATAAGTGAATAGGACATAATGGGTCAGAGGACACTTGCCTTCACCAAACTGCTGATCAGGAACTTCTTCTGCAACTTCCTCGGGAAACACAGACTGCCCGTTGTCTACGTAAAGTAATCATTCATTCTATGCACTTGGGAAATAACAAACAAAAGCAATAAACCAAACATATGCAGCAGAGAGATCACAAGTTCACAGTAGAAAAGGATTGGCAATCAGGTGTTCCCTAGGTCTATGGTAGATGATTATACAAAATGATTCATTATCCACTAATCAGGTCTAAGTCAGTGGTGGGGTTAAATCATTACATGGTTTTAAGTCCATAAACTTAGGTGCTCCAATCTTTTGTTAAAGTTTACTATCTTTTATTTATCTCAAATAGGGTTCCAATAACATTAATTTTACCCTAATGATCAACTATTAATTAGGACATAAAAACAGCAGGGAAACATTGTTTAAATAGATAGATAAGAATATTATGAGCATTTTGCAATTTGAAGCACCTAATTTGGAGTTCATATGACAAAGTTATGAATTTTACAAGATTAGGGATTAAAAATATGCCTTAAATACTTATTTTGGATTAAATAAAAGGTCCGAGGACCTAACTGCGAAGATCCAGGGACGGCGGGTTAATTTGCAGAAAGCCGGGGGTCTCTTTAAGAAAATGCGCGGGCGAAGGGGTATCGGGCTCTTATAGCCGTTGGATCTCGGATCAACGCCCGAGATTAGATCCGCGGGCGGGCGCGCGAGCGCGCGGCGGCATGAGTGGCTGACAGGCGGGGCCGGGCGGGCAGCGCGGGGCGGATGGCTGACAGGCGGGGCCGGGCGGGCAGCGCGGGGCGGACGGCTGACAGGCGGGGCCCAAATGACAGGAAGGCGGGGTGCGAGGGGGGGGGGGGGGAAACGGCTCTGGGCCGTTGGATCTCAGGCGGACGGCTAGGGTTGGCTCGGCCAATTTGAAACAGGGCCGTCTGATCTAAGCTAGACTGCTGAGATCTGACGGCCGGCTTCTGCCTTCCCCTCCGGCTAGCAGAGGCGGCGGCGCCCGTTCCCGCAGCGGAGAACTCGCCGGAGACGAGGGGCACGGGGGCTCTGCGGGTCCTTGGGGCGACCTGGACGACCGGCAAGGTTGGGGAGGGCGCGGGGAACCTTTCGGTGGGGACTAGGTCGGGGCAGGGGCACTGGAGGGGGGCAGTCCACGGCGAAGCGGCTCGGCGGCGGTGCTAAAGGACTCCGGCGAGGAATTAAGCGCAGCGGGAGCAGTAAAAAAGGAAGGGAGAGGGCGGGAGAGGTTCCTTACCTCAAGGCGAACCCCGGGGACTCCTCGGTTGCGACGAAGGCGCGACGGCAACCCGAGTCGACGGCGGCGGACCTCGGCGGCTGCGCAGAGAACGGCGGGTGAGCGCGGGCAGAGGAATTCGGGGAGGGAGAGGGGAAATTGGGGCGTGTCCCGGGTCGCGGACGTCGGGGCGAAGCTCACCGTGGCAGAGGGCACGACGGGGCTCCAACGGCGACGGAGAAACGGGCTCGGGCGGCGGCGGTTAATGGCGGCGGCGCTTTGGCGTGTGAGCAGCGTGGGGGAGGTGGAAGAGAGGTCTGCAGGTGCGCAAATGAGGGAGGGAGAGAGGGCGAGCGAGGTTCTGGGCTCAAGTGGCCGAGGGCGAGGCGGTTGCGAGCTCCACGCGCGACGTGGGCGCGGAGTCCGCGGCACGCGCAGCTCGGGGCGGCGGTTACGCGGAGACGGAAGAGCTGACAGCTTGGGCCCGCGAGCAGAGAGAGCGGGGAAAGCGGGCGCGGGCGCAGGGAAAGCGGGCGCGCTGACGGGCGGGCCCGCCAGGGCAGAGAGAGAAGGGGGGAGGAAGGCGCGCGCGGGACGGGCCAGATGGGCCGAAAGGCCGAGGGGGCGGGGGGTGTGGGCTTCTTTCCTTTTTTCTTTTATTCTGGCATTTGTTTTCCCTTTTCTTTTTATTTACTCTATTTGATTCAAATCCAAGTAGGCCACAAATTCAAATTAGCATTTCCAAGTATTATGCACCAAACAAAAGTAGAATTTAGGGTTTGACATGATGACACAATACATACTCCTTGGAGTTTTAGTCCAATAGACTATAATTACACAAAGTAAATAGCCACTCTTCTTCTATAGAAAAGAGAAAGAGAAGATTGGGAAAGGTGTGAAGAGAGGAGTAACACCTGAATTTGTGAATATGAGCAAAGAAATTTTATACCCCCAAATTCAGGGTGTTACACTTTAGGGGGCTCGAGCGGTTTCTCGAGTGCCTCTCCGTAAGGACCTATTCGTTGAGAGACCACCCGGGGTAACAGTGCAACCATGAGGGTGAAATGGGAGGCCCTTAGCTAATTAATTAGAGGAACTAGAGGTGTAGTTGCTTCGCCGTTGTGCCGTCAATGGGGTCCAGGCACAGTGCTTGCTCTGCCGAGGCTGGGTGCCGAGGTTCTTTCGTTTTGCTTTTGTTAGTCACCCTCCTGCGGGGAGGGGTACTGTGTTTATCAAACTGGAGAAACCTAACGGGCGGCTATGACCTCTAGGGAATCTTTGTAAAAGCTACGTAGTGATACCCTGCCAGACCACCTAGGAAGTGATCAATGGGGAGTCATGATCCTCGGGCAAAACGGGAATCACGGCTCATGGGTAAAGTGTGCGACCTCTTCAGAGGGTAATGAAACTGATATATCAGCCGTGCTCACGGTTAAGAGCAGCCTTGTGATCCTCTTTGATTAGAGATACTCTGAATACACCTCAGATGATGACTTTAGTGATGATGGTTAATGATGGTGACTTTAATTATGAATTCTAGTATTTTCTCTCTGAGGAGGTAATTTTTGGGATTAAAACTTGGGTTTTATGATAAAATCTGGCTTCTACTAACAATAAATACCTGACCAACTAAAAGCAACTGCTTGAGCTTAACCCCACATAAAAAAGCTAGTCCACTTCAGCCAAACGGGGCATTTGCTGGGTATGTTGATGTGTACTCACTCTTGCTCTACACACCAAACCCCTCCCCCCAGGTTGTCCGCATTGCAACCACTGCTCATGAGAAGATGAAGCCGTGGAAGGAGACTTCCAGGAGTTCCAAGACTACGACGAGTTCTAGGTGTGGGTTAGCGGCAACCCCCAGTCAGCTGCCTGTGAAGGCCCTATCTTTACTGTGTTTCGCTTAGCACTTTGATTTACCCGTTAAGTTGATGACTATGTGGATGTCTCTGACATCGTGATGTAATAAGTTAATACTCTTTTATGTTATTATTCGAGCACTATGCGATGATGTTCATTTATGTAATCGCTGTGTACGTGAATTCTGATCCTGGCACGTACATAGTTCGCATTCGGTTTGCCTTCTAAAACCGGGTGTGACATAAGTGGTATCAAAGCCTTGCTGACTGTAGGACCGCTATCCTAGAGTAGCATTCACCGTTTTAAGGACTTATTGACTATTACTTCACCTCATCCTTGATTCTGCTTCAAAATATTAGTCACCTCGACTAATTTTATGTTGTGCTCCTATATGTCCCCTTGCCAAAAAGTATTTTATTCTAGTATGGTCTATACTCTTCTCAATCTATTAGATCTAATCTCACTTTTGTGCTTGCGATATCTTTGTAGATGCCCCCTGACCATAACCTTCTTATCTTTTTGGGATTCATTCCTCTTTCGTCATTAAATTGCTACCATCTGGCGAACTCTAGTCCTTTGGCATTGACATGCTTGTACCCCTTTAATACTCTTGTTTCGAATACTTGCCTCTAAATTTCTACTGCCTACTTAGACATTTCAGTTTATATGTCCATGATCTTCCTGTCTTTTGAGACCCTTTCCTCTTCTATTGTTAAGACGCTGTCTTTCAGCAATTTCTTGGCTCTTGGTATTTGTATGTTCATCTTCTTGAAATCTTGCATACTCTCATCTTTTTTATGCTTATCTTCATACCTCAATGACTGTTCAAAACATTTCAGCTTACATGACCTTGATGTAACACCCGGATTTTAGAGGTCCAAAACCCGGGCGCTAACATAAACACCAGGTATGCTGGGACCAAGTCTCACACACATGATGTATAGTGGCACAGGATCGAATGTCACAACTTTATATATAACAGGAGTTCTATACAAAATAAATAATTACATTATAGGGAGACAACGGTCCAGCAACCCAAAGTTGACTGGGAGACGACGACCTAGACCTCTCACGAACTCATCGTAGCATCCTCCAAGCGCCTCATCCTGTGGTACCTGTTCTTGACCTGTGGTGTGTGTGAGACAGCAAGAGTGAGCTCACATACGTTCATCGCTCAACAAGTTGTGGGGAATAATGTCCATGAACTCGCCAAAGGTGGGAGCTCACGTGAAGTGTAAGGCTTACCAAAAAAAAAGATGGTTAAAGCTGAGCATTGCTTTTAAAGTTGGTCAAAATTTTATTAGCAGTTACTAAGTATAAGTAAATACCAAACCCAATTAAGTAATAGAACAAAAGTAACACCTCACCTGCAATGCAATGCATGCGTCAAATTGAATTTAGTTCCATAAATTAATCATGTGAGGGTCCGAGCTGCTCATGACCGTGAGCACGGCTAGTATACCAGTTTTACACTCTGCAGAGGTTGCGCATCTTTACCCACAAGTCGTGTATCCCATGTCGCCAGGGTTTGCAAGGCCCTTAGACACTTCCGAGGTGAATGGCTAGGGATCCACTACGAGGCCTTTACAAAGTTCCACTAGCTTCCGAAAACCCGCTACAGTTTATAGGAAGTTCCAATGCAGGAATCCCTTGCAGGACCGCCATCGCAGCAAAATCCTCCCGAGGGCCTCCCTACACTGACCACTCCCCTACTGCCCTTGCCCCTTTCGGGTAAGGTAGTCTTCCACTAGCTTTCCTAATTAATCAGCCAAGGGCGTCCCATTCCACCCTTGTGGTAGCACTGTTTTCCCGGGTGGTTCTCCATGTTCCACTTAACATAATGATCTTATCATGAACAATAAATAACAACTGATAACAAAAGTGTAATCATGAATAGTGTATCTCCATACCCAAAACCACATATAGCACTAGCAAGTACTACCCAGAAAGTTCAGTGGTAAACAAGGTATAAAGATAGACAAACTGGGGTAACCTATTGGGTCCCATCAAAATTAACCTATGCAGATCATTATGATTAATTAGAACATGAGTGGGTAAAAGAAGTGATCAAGGGCACAACTTGCCTGGGACTTGAGAATCCAGGTACCAGGATGATCTTCAGATGACTCGTGACCTCACTGCTAGTCGTAGCAATTCAAACAAACATGGTATAGGCAAAATTAACATTACACCAAACATGTATGCCAAAATACAAATTAGTAATCTACATATTAAAATAAAACCATAGGAACTGGAATCACTAAATTTGGAGTTATAGATTTTAAGTTATGAATTTATGAAGCTTTTTAGGTACTTAGAATAGATTAATCTCAAATGAACATTTTTAGTTCAAATTTCATGGCTAAATAGAGGCACTAGGTGATAAACAATATTATAACAAAATTATTGCAACTGGAATGACTCAATTTGGAGTTAAAATGAATTAAATATGAATTATACAACTTTCTAGAATTATTTTTGTATTTAAAATCATTTTCTATAATTAATTTTCTAATTTCATTGATCTCTGGACTGGGCGCACAATTCCTGGAAAGTCCAGGGGTCTCGGGGAAAGATTTCCAAGACACAGCGCACAGTAACAAGAGGACGACGGGTTGTTTTCAAGTAAACCGAGGGACTCTTTAGTGAATTGGCCATCGCGAAGGGGTATTCTCAGATCTCGGCCGTCCGATCAATCGTGAACGGCCAAGATTAAATCCCGAGCCCCGCGAACCGGTATGCATTTATAACCGCACGATCCAAATCCTACGATCACGATTTTATGAAACGAGATCCAACCGGGTCCGTCTATTAGCAGATCAGCGGCCCAGATCATCCACGCGAAAGGGTATTCTCCCTTCTAATCTGAGCCGCACATACTAGATCCAACGGCCCAACGCCATCGTCATCACTTCGAGCTCACCCGCGGCGGCGCCGCCCTCGGCATGCGGCGGAGGCACGCCGGCGCGCCCGCGATTCGACGTTCCAGTGCCCCAAACACCACCGTCGACTAATCCTACTCGAAGCTGAGGTCATCGCGAATATACAGGAGGGGTTCTTACCGTGAATTACGCCGAGTTGCGCCCTAGCCGCGACGAAGGGCGGGTCTGCGGCGGAGACGCCACACCGGCGAGCAATTCCTCGCGTCACGGTGGTGTCCAACTCGAATTGGAGGCGCGGACAGCTTCCCCAGGCGAAGACGATACACCACGACCCGATTTCGAGAGCCGAGACCCCCCAACGACGGTTATCCTCGGCGGCGGCGCTCCTCTCCTTTCTCTCTCGGCGATGACTACGCGATTTCCCGCCTTGGTGTCCGGCTTGGAGGATTGAGGGAGCAGGGGAGAACATGTGGGTCTTTTATCCCCCCAGAGTCCGAGCGAGGAGGAGGCGGTGACCGGTAAGGTCGGCCCGAGATCAACGCGGCGAAGATCCCGGTTTGTTACGGAGTCCGCGCGGGAGAAGAAGATCCTGACAGCGCAGGCCCACCAGTCAGTGAGACAGGGCGTGCGGGTCGGGCGTGAGTACGCCTGACGAAATGGCCCACCCGGTCAGCGATAGAGTAAGGATGGCGCGAGCGCGAGAGGATGATCGGTGGGACCCGCGTGTCGGCGCGTGAGTGGAGTGGGCTGCGCGCGGGTAAAGGATCCTTAGGTGGGCCGAAATGGATCTGGCCGGCCCATGAAGGTTTTTATTCTTTTTCTTTTTATTTTCTATTTTCTTTTCTCCATTTTCAAACCCAATTTGAGTTCAAGTTTAAATTTAAACTTTGTGAATAACTTGTCCTCAGTTTGAATGGTATAATTTAATAATATAAGTGTGAAGGATGTTTACTCTGATTTTTATTTTATTTTATGTAGTATTTTTCTTAGTTCCTCCCTTCTCTTTTATTTTCTATTCTCTATTCCAAATTCAAACTTATACTTCTATTTTAGTTTTCAGATTTTTTTTCAAATGTATCAATTGAAACCCAAAGGTGAATATAAACCATACTATTTTAATATCACTAATTTAAGTTTTATTCTCCTTGTTATTTATCTCATGGGATGTATAAATGGTTTCCTTTAAAAGAAAAATCCCTTTTCTCATCATTTTTTTCTAATTTCCAAAGCATTATGATACTTTGTTTATATTTTTTTTCCTCTACTAATTTTGGGTCTTACAAATCCTACCCCCCTTAAAAATAACCTCGTCCTCGAGATTAGTAATAAAAGGGATGTACACTCATATCGTTCCTGGAACATATGCACAAACAAAGAAATCTCTGCATGAGGCATAATCCTTTAACAAAACATGGGGTCAATAGACCTTATTGTTCCTCCTAGAATATTATCATATCATCTACTAACTAAAGTGACATCTAGATCTTACAAATCATCATAATTTATATCTATGTAGCTTGGTGAAGCTGGTGGTGGTGGTGGAGGTTGGTGTTGTTGTCTCTCCAACCGTGCTTGTCTTATTTCTTGGCGGGCCTGACGTATTTCCTCGCGTTGTTGTCTTATCTGATTCTGCATCTCGGTCACCAGGTCTGTTAACTGTTGTATTACCAGTCTTTGGGTAGCAACCACTTGATCGATTTCAACAGGTGGAGGATTTGGAGGATTCATTTTCTGTTTGTTGTTACGTGATGATCTTTCCTTTCCTGGTATTGACCATGAAAGTTAGAAGCATATGGTAATAGTTTTGCAAAGGAAATTATTCAATAAGCGGAATGAATAAGCTAGTAGTTGGTTATACTCTAAAGATTCTTTGGTAGGGCTTTAATCTTTGTTTTATGTCCAGATTGGGGTAACCAATCGTATAAGGTGAATATCCAAGGGTAAGATAGAATCTGTCAAGATGAGAGATATATATGGTTGAGATAGATTACAAGATGTAGGTTACAAGTTTGTTTTAGGTGGGGGTTGATAGATTATGCAATCCATCATTACTCTATTGGTTGGGTTGTTATGCAACTTGTTATATAGGTCAAGTTGTTGGATATGGCCGAGTTGATCTAGGTCACCAATTTAGGCTTAAGTGAATTTTGGAGTATAGCCTTATCCTTTCTACCAGCATTAAGTAACTCACACTAGATTAGACCATATTAAATTAGATATGATCTAGATTAGACTAGTTTAAGTTAGATAGATTTATCAGGGTAAGATATGTCTTGTTAGGATATGTTAGAATCTTTTGAAATAGGATGGGGTATATGGTGTAGGTAGGTCAGAAGCTCTATTAGGTTAACACAGAGGGATTATGCATATATTGGATGGGTAAGGTAGTTGCATATGTATATGGTCAAGTTAATCTTAGGGCATCAATTTAGCTTAAATCATTTTTATAGGAGTGAGGTCTAATCCATTTCACTAGTATTATCTAACATGTTTGATAAGTCACTTTAGATTAGATCATATTAGGTTAGATGAGACCTAAATTAGATTGGTATGACTAGTTTAACTAGATAAGGTCTAATTAACTTGCATTAGATCATGGTTGATAAACTAGGGTGGATAAGTATGCCTATTAGGATAAGATGGATCCATAAAGATAAGATAAAATCTTTTGAGGTCAGTTAGATCTATTAGGATGAGATAAAATCTTTTTAAGATATGATGAGTATCTTTTAAGATGAGATGGATCAATTAAGATAAGGGAGAATCTTTTAAGATAAGATGAATTGGTTAGAATGAGAGCTTTTAGGATAAGATAAATCTCTTATGCTAGATATGTTCCAATGGGGATAATCTAGGTTGTCTAGTTATTTTATAAATATATTTTAATACCTATGTGTATATGCAGATGCAATTGTGGACATTACTCCACAACTCATCATACTCAAACAAAGATCCAAATCAGACAAATATCATAAGAACAAACATTCAAATACATAGACACTTATAAAAATAGTTTTGTTTTTGTTCCTAGGATTAGGTCTCCTATTCCTAAAGGTCACTTCAGTCACAGGATTTCAAGGTGTGAAATCCAAGTTTGTCTTTAGAAAGAAAAGGTAAGAATAATCAGAGTAAAGCGGAAATAGACGAGAAAAGATTAAGATAAGTTTAGAAATGATCAGAGTAGCAAAGGTAAGTAGACAATGGTTGTCCAGTTCTATCTAGGTTTCGTCCTACAGTCAACATTGCTCTGATACCACTTCTGTAACACCCGGATTTTAGAGGTCCAAAACCCGGGCGCTAACATAAACACCAGGTATGCTGGGACCAAGTCTCACACACATGATGTATAGTGGCACAGGATCGAATGTCACAACTTTATATATAACAGGAGTTCTATACAAAATAAATAATTACATTATAGGGAGACAACGGTCCAGCAACCCAAAGTTGACTGGGAGACGACGGCCTAGACCTCTCACGAACTCATCGTAGCATCCTCCAAGTGCCTCATCCTGTGGTACCTGTTCTTGACCTGTGGTGTGTGTGAGACAGCAAGAGTGAGCTCACATACGTTCATCGCTCAACAAGTTGTGGGGAATAATGTGCATGAACTCGCCAAAGGTGGGAGCTCACGTGAAGTGTAAGGCTTACCAAAAAAAAGATGGTTAAAGCTGAGCATTGCTTTTAAAGTTGGTCAAAATTTTATTAGCAGTTACTAAGTATAAGTAAATACCAAACCCAATTAAGTAATAGAACAAAAGTAACACCTCACCTGCAATGCAATGCATGCGTCAAATTGAATTTAGTTCCATAAATTAATCATGTGAGGGTCCGAGCTGCTCATGACCGTGAGCACGGCTAGTATACCAGTTTTACACTCTGCAGAGGTTGCGCATCTTTACCCACAAGTCGTGTATCCCATGTCGCCAGGGTTTGCAAGGCCCTTAGACACTTCCGAGGTGAATGGCTAGGGATCCACTACGAGGCCTTTACAAAGTTCCACTAGCTTCCGAAAACCCGCTACAGTTTATAGGAAGTTCCAATGCAGGAATCCCTTGCAGGACCGCCATCGCAGCAAAATCCTCCCGAGGGCCTCCCTACACTGACCACTCCCCTACTGCCCTTGCCCCTTTCGGGTAAGGTAGTCTTCCACTAGCTTTCCTAATTAATCAGCCAAGGGCGTCCCATTCCACCCTTGTGGTAGCACTGTTTTCCCGGGTGGTTCTCCATGTTCCACTTAACATAATGATCTTATCATGAACAATAAATAACAACTGATAACAAAAGTGTAATCATGAATAGTGTATCTCCATACCCAAAACCACATATAGCACTAGCAAGTACTACCCAGAAAGTTCAGTGGTAAACAAGGTATAAAGATAGACAAACTGGGGTAACCTATTGGGTCCCATCAAAATTAACCTATGCAGATCATTATGATTAATTAGAACATGAGTGGGTAAAAGAAGTGATCAAGGGCACAACTTGCCTGGGACTTGAGAATCCAGGTACCAGGATGATCTTCAGATGACTCGTGACCTCACTGCTAGTCGTAGCAATTCAAACAAACATGGTATAGGCAAAATTAACATTACACCAAACATGTATGCCAAAATACAAATTAGTAATCTACATATTAAAATAAAACCATAGGAACTGGAATCACTAAATTTGGAGTTATAGATTTTAAGTTATGAATTTATGAAGCTTTTTAGGTACTTAGAATAGATTAATCTCAAATGAACATTTTTAGTTCAAATTTCATGGCTAAATAGAGGCACTAGGTGATAAACAATATTATAACAAAATTATTGCAACTGGAATGACTCAATTTGGAGTTAAAATGAATTAAATATGAATTATACAACTTTCTAGAATTATTTTTGTATTTAAAATCATTTTCTATAATTAATTTTCTAATTTCATTGATCTCTGGACTGGGCGCACAATTCCTGGAAAGTCCAGGGGTCTCGGGGAAAGATTTCCAAGACACAGCGCACAGTAACAAGAGGACGACGGGTTGTTTTCAAGTAAACCGAGGGACTCTTTAGTGAATTGGCCATCGCGAAGGGGTATTCTCAGATCTCGGCCGTCCGATCAATCGTGAACGGCCAAGATTAAATCCCGAGCCCCGCGAACCGGTATGCATTTATAACCGCACGATCCAAATCCTACGATCACGATTTTATGAAACGAGATCCAACCGGGTCCGTCTATTAGCAGATCAGCGGCCCAGATCATCCACGCGAAAGGGTATTCTCCCTTCTAATCTGAGCCGCACATACTAGATCCAACGGCCCAACGCCATCGTCATCACTTCGAGCTCACCCGCGGCGGTGCCGCCCTCGGCATGCGGCGGAGGCACGCCGGCGCGCCCGCGATTCGACGTTCCAGTGCCCCAAACACCACCGTCGACTAATCCTACTCGAAGCTGAGGTCATCGCGAATATACAGGAGGGGTTCTTACCGTGAATTACGCCGAGTTGCGCCCTAGCCGCGACGAAGGGCGGGTCTGCGGCGGAGACGCCACACCGGCGAGCAATTCCTCGCGTCACGGTGGTGTCCAACTCGAATTGGAGGCGCGGACAGCTTCCCCAGGCGAAGACGATACACCACGACCCGATTTCGAGAGCCGAGACCCCCCAACGACGGTTATCCTCGGCGGCGGCGCTCCTCTCCTTTCTCTCTCGGCGATGACTACGCGATTTCCCGCCTTGGTGTCCGGCTTGGAGGATTGAGGGAGCAGGGGAGAACATGTGGGTCTTTTATCCCCCCCAGAGTCCGAGCGAGGAGGAGGCGGTGACCGGTAAGGTCGGCCCGAGATCAACGCGGCGAAGATCCCGGTTTGTTACGGAGTCCGCGTGGGAGAAGAAGATCCTGACAGCGCAGGCCCACCAGTCAGTGAGACAGGGCGTGCGGGTCGGGCGTGAGTACGCCTGACGAAATGGCCCACCCGGTCAGCGATAGAGTAAGGATGGCGCGAGCGCGAGAGGATGACCGGTGGGACCCGCGTGTCGGCGCGTGAGTGGAGTGGGCTGCGCGCGGGTAAAGGATCCTTAGGTGGGCCGAAATGGATCTGGCCGGCCCATGAAGGTTTTTATTCTTTTTCTTTTTATTTTCTATTTTCTTTTCTCCATTTTCAAACCCAATTTGAGTTCAAGTTTAAATTTAAACTTTGTGAATAACTTGTCCTCAGTTTGAATGGTATAATTTAATAATATAAGTGTGAAGGATGTTTACTCTGATTTTTATTTTATTTTATGTAGTATTTTTCTTAGTTCCTCCCTTCTCTTTTATTTTCTATTCTCTATTCCAAATTCAAACTTATACTTCTATTTTAGTTTTCAGATTTTTTTTTCAAATGTATCAATTGAAACCCAAAGGTGAATATAAACCATACTATTTTAATATCACTAATTTAAGTTTTATTCTCCTTGTTATTTATCTCATGGGATGTATAAATGGTTTCCTTTAAAAGAAAAATCCCTTTTCTCATCATTTTTTTCTAATTTCCAAAGCATTATGATACTTTGTTTATATTTTTTTTCCTCTACTAATTTTGGGTCTTACACCTTGACCACCCCTGTTCCTTAACGGTTCATGAGCGGTCATTTTTATTTTGCACATCCTTGGTGATCTTGTTAATTTCTTGTAACTTTCCTCAGTAAAGGATTTTTACTTCAACCCTTCCGTTGGAACCATACATATCTTACCCTTGATTATTTTCTCCACTTTGCCACTTTGCGAGTCTTGCCTTAACTCTATCCTTGGTTATGCTTTTCACGATTATCATCTTTACCCTTGTCACTTCTATATCTTACCTTGATGCTTATGTTATACCTGTCCTTTAAAACCTTCTCTCTTCCATCTCAATTTTATAGTTTTATTTTACCTATTTTCATTGGTCATATCCACTTCCTTGTCGCTTGCGAGTTTTTAACTCCATCCTTTGTTGTGCTCCAGTTGGGTATTACCCTTACCTTTCTTATCTCTCGATCCTACCTTGGTAATTACATTATGTCCGTTCTCTAAAATCTCCAATCTCCTATCCCAATTTGAGAGTGGTGTTTTACTTACCTCACCCTTGGCTATATCCTCTTCTTTACCGCGTGTAAGCTTGGGCGCAACTTGTAACACCCGGTTTTAAAGGACAAAGCCGGGTGCATCTCATACATGCGCCAAGAAGACAACATATATAATAACAGAGTGTATAGAGATAAATGTCATAAACATCAGAGTACATATTACATAGCGGAAGACTTACAAAAATAATACAAGATAAATATAACACGAACTAAGGATCGTCGGCGCCAATGTCGACTGAGCAACGCCACCTAGATCAAGTCGGATGCCTCGGTACTTGACTCCACTTGAAACCACCTGTTCTTCTCCTGTGGGGGGGGGGTGTGAGACAGCAAGAGTGAGCTCACATACGATCATAGCTCAACAAGTCGTGGGGAATAATGTGACATGAACTCACCAAAGGTGGGAGTTCATGTAGTGTAAGGCTGATCAATGAAATAAAGGCTGAAGCTGAGCATTGCTTTTATAAGTTGGTCAAAATTTTATTAGCAGTTACTAAGTGTAAGTAAATACCAAACCATAGTAATAATAAGTAAAAGTAATAATAAAATAATCCCAAATGCAATGAAATGACAGGTTAAGTTTAAGTTCCATAATTTAATCATGTGAGGGTCCGAGCCGCTCTTGACCGTGAGCACGGCTAGTATACTAGTTTTACACTCTGCAGAGGTTGCGCATCTTTACCCACAAGTCATGTTACCCATCTGCCAAGAGATGGCCAATCCCATACACCTCTACCGAGGAGGCGAGGCAGGGTAACACTACGAGGCCTTTACAAAGTTCCACTAGCTTCAGACTACCCGCTACAGTTTATGGGAAGATCCAGTACAGGGTTCCTGGCTGACCGCCATCGCAGCAAAATCAACCAGGGACCTCCCCGCACTGACCTCTCCCCTACTGCCCTTGCCCCTTTCGGGTAAGGTAGCCCTCCCCTAGCTTTCCTAGTTAATCAGCCAAGGGCGTCCCATTCCACCCTTGTGGTAGCACTGTTTTCCCGGGTGGTCGCTCCATGTTCCAATTAATTTAATGATCTTAACATGAACAATAATAATAACAAGATAATAACAGAATAATCATGAATAATGAATCTCCATACCCAATCCATATAAAGCAATAGCAAGTACTACCCAAAAATATTCCAGGGGTGAACAAGGTATAGAGGTAATCAAAACTGGGGTACATAAAGGTTCCCATCAAAATTAACCTATGCAGATCATTAAAATTAATAAGAACATGGCTGGGAAAAGTAAGTGATCAAGGGCACAACTTGCCTGGCACTTGAGATTCCAGGTACCAACTTGCTTTTCAGATGACACGTGTCCTCGCGCTAGACGTAGCAATACAGACAAACATGGTATAGCAAAATTAACATCACACCAAACATAAGAATATACTGCATAATAATGATCTATACGTTGCTACGAGACTAACGCAACTTGAACGAATCAAATCGGAGTTAAAACGGAGGAGATACGAATTTCCTAAGGTTTTATGTATTTGATACGAGATTAGCTAAGAAATAAATTTTAACACCATTTTCATGTTAAAACAGTGATACTAAATGATAAAGAATATTATTATAAAATTTTAGAAACTGGAATGGTTCAATTTGGACCAAAAATGGAATTTCTATGAATTTTACAAGTTTCTAGATTTGTTTTTGTATTAAAAATGAATTTCTAATACTATTTTTCTGTTTTTAAATGTCTCTGGACTGGGCCCCAATTTATGCAAAGCGCAGGGGTCAGCTTGCAAGTTTTCCCGAGACTCAGAATAACCCCAAGGTGGACGGCGGGTTGATTTCAGTAAAGTAGAGGGGCTCTTTAGCAAAACGTCCACGGCGAAGGGGTATCGTCAAACGGGATCCGTTGGATTAGAGGCGAACGAGCCAGATTAAATCCAGCTGCCCGCGAAGCGGTACGCGGCGTGGTCCGCCCGATCTAGGATCTACGGTCACGATTTAAATAACCGAGCGCAGATCGCATCCGTTCTAAACAAAGTGGACGGCCCAGATGAAGCAATCTGGGCAGCCATAGGTTTGATATAATCACCACCGTTGCCTCAGGATCCTAGGGACACGGCTGTGTCTTCTTCCTTACGTAGCAGCCTACGTATCCCATACGTATTGAACGCCGCCGTAACAGTGGGAATCAGCGGTACCCGCGGCTTGGAGAAGGGAAGAAGTGCTCACCGCCGATGCAGGAGGCCGACCGACGTTGAAGCGCGGATCCACAGCGAGGCGCAGACCCAGAGCTCGCCTTCTCCCTGCGTTCGCCTGTACCACCGCCGAGCGCAGTCGCAGAGGAAACCCGACGGCAGCGTGGTGACCGGTCCGAGCTCCACTCTGGGTTCCCAACTCCTGCGGCGAATTCGGTATGGATGGGGCGAGACGGCGAGCGATTCCGTCCGAGCCAGTGGCCCCACTTGCGCAGCGACGGCGAGTCGGCGAAGCGACCACGATACGGCTCGGCCCCAGGCGAGTCGGGTTCACCCGTGAGGAACTGCCGAGATCCGACCGCCAAACCCACAGTACCCGCTGAAGTCACCAGAAGCACTGTGGAATGTCACGAGGAACGGCGGCGTCGCGACTTCACGCCTCGACCCGACGGCGAATCCTTACTCCGTTTTCTATCTTCTCTCGATCTTTCTCTGTTCGGTCTCTCTTTCAGGTCTCCCCAAGCTCGGAGTTCATGGGAGGGATTTTCTTCTGCTGGATGCGACTGAACGAACAGGGGAGAGTAAGGCGGCGGCATGGCTCGGTTGGGATAGGTCCTATAGCTCGGGCGAGGGCACAACAACCGCGGCCGAATCGGCCGGGAGGTTGACGAGGTCCGGTTTGAGAGCTTGGTCCACAGAGCGAAATCCGCGCGAGGAAGACGATCCAGGGAGCATGCGCGGGGTTAGTGGCTGCCACATGGGACCCATGGTCCAGTCACACGCGACGTGGAGCTTTGATGCTGGGCTGGCGCGGTGAAAATCTCTGGTGGGCTGGCGCGGGATAGAGAAGGGGTTACTGGGCCGCGTGGAGGAGGAAGCAAGCTGGGCCAAATAGGTGGCGCTCGGCCCATTCAGTGCACAGTTCTATTTTTCATTTTCTTTTCTCTCTTTTTTTCCCTTTTTCTTTTCCTTTTAATTTTCAAATTTATAAGTTTGAATTCCTATTCAAATTCAAACTTCTGGTAGTTTTGTTTTCCCACTAAATACTCATCTTAGACATGGTAGGGGTAAATTTATGTATTGAATATTCACATTGTGATTATTAGTGCTTCTCTTTTCTTAACTTCTAGAATCCATTTTAAATCCCACTTTGGACCTAGACATACCTATATATTTTATACATTAGTTTTATCTTGTCACAAAAATGCACACAAAATGAAACCTCAGCATGATGCATAATTTAGTTGGAGTATCATTTGTTTTAATTAATCACTCTTAATTATAGGTATGCTCTTGTTATGAGGACTTTATGGTACACAAAATAAGAATATCAACTATATACTCATTGTATTCATTTTTGGGTATTACAAATCCTACCCCCCTTAAAATAATCTCGTCCTCGAGATTTAAGAAGGACTAGGGAAAAGATAAGGAGAATCTACGCGAAGCTCTTCTTCTCTTCCCCAAGTAGCTTGATCTTCACTGTGGTGGCTCCATTGAACTTTGCACATCTTTATGACCTTATTCCTTGTAACTCGAGTCAAGGTATCCAACATCTTGACCGGGTACTCCGTGTAAGTCAAATCACCTTGAACACTGAGCTCTTCCATTGGTAACTGTTCCTCGGGAACACGGAGACATTTCTTAAGTTGAGACACATGGAACACATTATGCACATCGGATAGATTATCAGGTAGCTCGAGCTGATAGGCCATCTCTCCAACTCGCTTTAAGATTAAGAAAGGTCCAATAAAGCGAGGGAACAATTTGATCTTAACTTTAAATCTCCTCATTCCACGAAGTGGTGACACCTTGAGGTACACATAATCTCCTTCTTCAAATTCCAGTGGTCTTCTTCTATTATCAGCATAACTCTTTTGCCTGGTTTGAGCCACTCTCAAATTCTCTCGAATTATACGGACTTGTTCTTCTGCTTCCTGAATCAATTCAGGCCCAAAGAACTGTCTTCCTCTAATCTGATCCAATATAGAGGAGTCCTGCATTTCTTGCCATACAAAGTCTCGAACAGTGACATCTTCAGACTGGCCCAGTAACTATTATTACATGAGAACTCAGCATAAGGTAGGCTCTTGTCCCAACTACTACCATGCTGAAGGGCACAAACTCTCAACATGTCCTCCGATACTTGATTAGCTCTTTCAGTCTGTCCATCAGTCTGAGGGTGGTAGGCCAACAAAAATTCAACTTTGTATCCATATCCTCATGAAAACTTTTCCAAAATCTAGGGGTAAACTGTGATCCTCTATCCAAAATGATCTTCCTTGGTACATTGCGTAGAGACTTAATCCGAGACATGTATAACTTAGCCAATTGCGATCCCTTATAAGTAGTCTTGACAAGAATGAAGTGAGCCACTTTGGTCAGTCTATCCACAATAACCAATATAGAATCATATCCTTTCGAGGTGCGAGGCAATCCAGTAATTAAGTCCATACCAATCTCTTCTCACTTCCACTCGGACATCTTTGGTGGGTGTAATAGTCCAGCTGGTCTTTGGTGTTTGGTCTTAACTCTTTGACACCCATCGCACATAGCCACATGTGTAGCCATATCTCTCTTCAATCCATACCACTAGTATTTCTGCTTCGAATCCTGATACATCTTGGTACTGCCAGGATGAATAGAACAATCCAAGTCATGGGCCTCCTTTTGATTAGTCTCACGAAGGCTTTCAATCTCAGGAACACATCTCTTGTCCTCGAACCATACGGTGCCCTGCTCATCTTTCGTAAATTCCGGAACTCGACCTTCAGTAATCAGATCTTTAATCTCTTATATCTTAGCATCACCAATTTGTCCTTTGCGGATCTCTTGCTCCCAGGTAGGTTCCACATCAATAGTAACTCCTTCAGTGTGAGTAACTATCCCCAGGTTAAGTCTCCTGAAACTCTCAACAATCTCATCGAGTAGCTGGGCAACAACAGCTAAATGAACATGCTCCTTTCGACTCACGGCATCTGCAACCAAATTTGCCTTGCCCGGGTGATAGTGAATTTCTAAATCGTAATCCTTAATAAGCTCCAACCAACGGCGTTGCCTAAGGTTGAGATCCTTTTGAGTGAATATGTACTTCAAACTCTTATGATCCGTATATACTTGGCACTTGGTCCCCATGATATAATGTCTCCAAATCTTAAGTGCATGCACAACGGCTGCCAATTCCAAGTCATGAGTGGGGTAGTTCAATTCATGTCTCCGCAACTGACGAGAAGCATAAGCAATCACATGTCCTTCTTGCATGAGCACACATCCAAGTCCTTGGCCACATGCATCACAATAAATGTCAAATCCCTTCTGTAGGTCTGGCATAACCAAAACTGGTGGCGACATCAACCTCTTCTTCAATAGATCAAAGCTGTCTTGACACTTCTCGTCCCACTTAAATTCTTTTCCTTTCTCCAAAAGCGAAGTCATCGGCTTAGCAATCTTAGAAAATCCTTCGATAAACCTCCGATAATATCCTGCAAGTCCCAAGAAACTCCGAATCTCAGTAACTGTAGTGGGTACGCTCCACACCACTATCCTTCACTTTAGCAGGATCCACTGATACTCCTTCATTAGAAATGATATGTCCAAGGAATGGCACCTCGCCAATCCAAAACTCGCATTTACCGTACTTGGCGTAGAGTTGATTATCTTAAAGCTTCCGTAGCACCAACCTTAGATGTTCTTCATGGTCACTCTCATTCTTAGAATAGATAAGAATATCGTCGATGAACACCACGACGAATCTGTCCAAATACTCCAAGAACATCTTATGCCTCAAATCCATAAAATAAGCTGGTGCATTAGTTAATCCAAACGACATAACGATGAACTCATACAATCCATATCGAGTCGAGAAGGCCGTCTTAGGAATATCTGATGGTCCAATCTTCATCTGATGGTACCCCGATCGGAGGTCAATCTTCGAGAATACCCTGGCTCCTCTCATCCGATTAAATAAATCCTTAATGCGGGGTAACAGAAACTTGTTCTTCACAGTGACATCATTAAGGGACCTTTAATCCACGCACATCCCTTACAATCCATCTTTTTTTCCTTTACAAACAAAACGGGTGCTCTCCAAGGTGAAGACTCGGACGAACGTACTCAGCCTCTTGCAACTCCGTTAATTGCTTCTTGAGTTCTTTTAACTCTTCTACAGACATTCTATACTGCTTGGCTCCAACATTATAGCAGTAACTCCAAATTCTCTACCCATAATGGTCAATGTCAATCTACGTGTCTTTTGATTCGCCTCAACAGGTCCTTTAGGTGTAGTTATTCTCATGGGTTTTCTCATATTGTCCAACACATTTGCACAAACTCAAAATCTCAGCATGACGCATAATTTTATTAGCAACTCATGGGGTCAAATAGATCTTTTTATTCCTCCTAAAATAGTATCTTACCGAATACTAACTAAAGGAACATGTAGATCCTACAAATAGTAGTAATTTACATATATGTTTATGTAGCTTGGTGGAGCCGGTGATGGTGGAGATGGTGGTTGCTCTTGTTGTTGTCTCTCCAACCGTGATTGCCTTATTTCTTGCTGTATCTCCAGACGGGCCTGACGTATTTCCTCGCGTTCTTGTCTTATCTGGCTTTGCATTTCGGTCATCATGTCTGTCAATTGCTGTATTACCAGCCTTTGGGTTGCGATCACTTGCTCGGTTTCAACAGGTGGGGGATTTGGAGGATTCATTTCTGCTTGCTGTTGCGTGATAATCTTTCCTTTCCTGGTATTGACCATCTGAGTTAGATACATAAGGTAAGAAAGAGCAGTAGACAAGGCAGTAATTACAATCATGTTACTTTGGGGGACTTATTAGCTAAGTAGATTAGTGTGTCACCTACTAAAGCTAATACAATACCTTATAGTGGTACATGCTAGGATGCCCATCTATAATGTTTCAATCAATCAAAGAAGCAAATCAGGCATTGATCATCAGAACAATCAACCAATATTTTTTTTAATAGAGAAAATAGTTTTGGTTTGGTCTTAGGCCTCCTATCTCTTAAAAATATCATAGGGGTAGGGATTCCAAGGTGTGAAATCCATCTTGTCTCAGAGTAGAAAAGGTAAGAATGATCAGAGTAGAACAGTAGAAGGTAAGATAGGATCAAGATGAGTGGAGAAAGAATCAGAATAAGGTGAGTGTAGAATGAATCAGAATGAGATAAGTAGGTAAGGGTTGTCCATTTCTATCTAGGTCTCGTCCTACAGTCAACATTTCCTCTGATACCACTTCTGTAACACCCGGTTTTAAAGGACAAAGCCGGGTGCATCTCATACATGCGCCAAGAAGACAACATATATAATAACAGAGTGTATAGAGATAAATGTCATAAACATCAGAGTACATATTACATAGCGGAAGACTTACAAAAATAATACAAGATAAATATAACACGAACTAAGGATCGTCGGCGCCAATGTCGACTGAGCAACGCCACCTAGATCAAGTCGGATGCCTCGGTACTTGACTCCACTTGAAACCACCTGTTCTTCTCCTGTGGGGGGGGTGTGAGACAGCAAGAGTGAGCTCACATACGATCATAGCTCAACAAGTCGTGGGGAATAATGTGACATGAACTCACCAAAGGTGGGAGTTCATGTAGTGTAAGGCTGATCAATGAAATAAAGGCTGAAGCTGAGCATTGCTTTTATAAGTTGGTCAAAATTTTATTAGCAGTTACTAAGTGTAAGTAAATACCAAACCATAGTAATAATAAGTAAAAGTAATAATAAAATAATCCCAAATGCAATGAAATGACAGGTTAAGTTTAAGTTCCATAATTTAATCATGTGAGGGTCCGAGCCGCTCTTGACCGTGAGCACGGCTAGTATACTAGTTTTACACTCTGCAGAGGTTGCGCATCTTTACCCACAAGTCATGTTACCCATCTGCCAAGAGATGGCCAATCCCATACACCTCTACCGAGGAGGCGAGGCAGGGTAACACTACGAGGCCTTTACAAAGTTCCACTAGCTTCAGACTACCCGCTACAGTTTATGGGAAGATCCAGTACAGGGTTCCTGGCTGACCGCCATCGCAGCAAAATCAACCAGGGACCTCCCCGCACTGACCTCTCCCCTACTGCCCTTGCCCCTTTCGGGTAAGGTAGCCCTCCCCTAGCTTTCCTAGTTAATCAGCCAAGGGCGTCCCATTCCACCCTTGTGGTAGCACTGTTTTCCCGGGTGGTCGCTCCATGTTCCAATTAATTTAATGATCTTAACATGAACAATAATAATAACAAGATAATAACAGAATAATCATGAATAATGAATCTCCATACCCAATCCATATAAAGCAATAGCAAGTACTACCCAAAAATATTCCAGGGGTGAACAAGGTATAGAGGTAATCAAAACTGGGGTACATAAAGGTTCCCATCAAAATTAACCTATGCAGATCATTAAAATTAATAAGAACATGGCTGGGAAAAGTAAGTGATCAAGGGCACAACTTGCCTGGCACTTGAGATTCCAGGTACCAACTTGCTTTTCAGATGACACGTGTCCTCGCGCTAGACGTAGCAATACAGACAAACATGGTATAGCAAAATTAACATCACACCAAACATAAGAATATACTGCATAATAATGATCTATACGTTGCTACGAGACTAACGCAACTTGAACGAATCAAATCGGAGTTAAAACGGAGGAGATACGAATTTCCTAAGGTTTTATGTATTTGATACGAGATTAGCTAAGAAATAAATTTTAACACCATTTTCATGTTAAAACAGTGATACTAAATGATAAAGAATATTATTATAAAATTTTAGAAACTGGAATGGTTCAATTTGGACCAAAAATGGAATTTCTATGAATTTTACAAGTTTCTAGATTTGTTTTTGTATTAAAAATGAATTTCTAATACTATTTTTCTGTTTTTAAATGTCTCTGGACTGGGCCCCAATTTATGCAAAGCGCAGGGGTCAGCTTGCAAGTTTTCCCGAGACTCAGAATAACCCCAAGGTGGACGGCGGGTTGATTTCAGTAAAGTAGAGGGGCTCTTTAGCAAAACGTCCACGGCGAAGGGGTATCGTCAAACGGGATCCGTTGGATTAGAGGCGAACGAGCCAGATTAAATCCAGCTGCCCGCGAAGCGGTACGCGGCGTGGTCCGCCCGATCTAGGATCTACGGTCACGATTTAAATAACCGAGCGCAGATCGCATCCGTTCTAAACAAAGTGGACGGCCCAGATGAAGCAATCTGGGCAGCCATAGGTTTGATATAATCACCACCGTTGCCTCAGGATCCTAGGGACACGGCTGTGTCTTCTTCCTTACGTAGCAGCCTACGTATCCCATACGTATTGAACGCCGCCGTAACAGTGGGAATCAGCGGTACCCGCGGCTTGGAGAAGGGAAGAAGTGCTCACCGCCGATGCAGGAGGCCGACCGACGTTGAAGCGCGGATCCACAGCGAGGCGCAGACCCAGAGCTCGCCTTCTCCCTGCGTTCGCCTGTACCACCGCCGAGCGCAGTCGCAGAGGAAACCCGACGGCAGCGTGGTGACCGGTCCGAGCTCCACTCTGGGTTCCCAACTCCTGCGGCGAATTCGGTATGGATGGGGCGAGACGGCGAGCGATTCCGTCCGAGCCAGTGGCCCCACTTGCGCAGCGACGGCGAGTCGGCGAAGCGACCACGATACGGCTCGGCCCCAGGCGAGTCGGGTTCACCCGTGAGGAACTGCCGAGATCCGACCGCCAAACCCACAGTACCCGCTGAAGTCACCAGAAGCACTGTGGAATGTCACGAGGAACGGCGGCGTCGCGACTTCACGCCTCGACCCGACGGCGAATCCTTACTCCGTTTTCTATCTTCTCTCGATCTTTCTCTGTTCGGTCTCTCTTTCAGGTCTCCCCAAGCTCGGAGTTCATGGGAGGGATTTTCTTCTGCTGGATGCGACTGAACGAACAGGGGAGAGTAAGGCGGCGGCATGGCTCGGTTGGGATAGGTCCTATAGCTCGGGCGAGGGCACAACAACCGCGGCCGAATCGGCCGGGAGGTTGACGAGGTCCGGTTTGAGAGCTTGGTCCACAGAGCGAAATCCGCGCGAGGAAGACGATCCAGGGAGCATGCGCGGGGTTAGTGGCTGCCACATGGGACCCATGGTCCAGTCACACGCGACGTGGAGCTTTGATGCTGGGCTGGCGCGGTGAAAATCTCTGGTGGGCTGGCGCGGGATAGAGAAGGGGTTACTGGGCCGCGTGGAGGAGGAAGCAAGCTGGGCCAAATAGGTGGCGCTCGGCCCATTCAGTGCACAGTTCTATTTTTCATTTTCTTTTCTCTCTTTTTTCCCTTTTTCTTTTCCTTTTAATTTTCAAATTTATAAGTTTGAATTCCTATTCAAATTCAAACTTCTGGTAGTTTTGTTTTCCCACTAAATACTCATCTTAGACATGGTAGGGGTAAATTTATGTATTGAATATTCACATTGTGATTATTAGTGCTTCTCTTTTCTTAACTTCTAGAATCCATTTTAAATCCCACTTTGGACCTAGACATACCTATATATTTTATACATTAGTTTTATCTTGTCACAAAAATGCACACAAAATGAAACCTCAGCATGATGCATAATTTAGTTGGAGTATCATTTGTTTTAATTAATCACTCTTAATTATAGGTATGCTCTTGTTATGAGGACTTTATGGTACACAAAATAAGAATATCAACTATATACTCATTGTATTCATTTTTGGGTATTACACAACTCCATTCTTTGTTGTACTCGTACCACTGGCTCTCCAATGCCTTCATATTTTCTCTCATACCCTTGTCTGTTGTCGCCTGTGACCCTTGCGATATTGAGGTCTTCTACCTAAATGATCACCTTGAACTTATCTTTTAAAGGCATCCCCTTTCTTTCCTCCCAGTTTGAGAAATTGCGAGTTACCTACCTCTCCCTTGATTTCTTTTCACTTCTTGTCGCCTTACGAGTTTTGTGTTAATTCCATCCCTTGATGTGTTTTTATTTGCTATCACCCTCACCTTGTCGTCCATCGATCTTGCCTTGATACCCATCTTTATTCCTACTTTTTAAAAAAATCCCCTCTCTTCCACCTCACTTTGAGAGTGGCAATTTACCTATCTGTCCCATGGACGTACCCTCTTCTTTTCCACTTGCAGGTCCTGTCTTAACTCCATCCTTTGTGGTACTTATACCTTTTGTCTTATGCCTAATTATCTCCTTCCATACATCCTTGTCCGTTATTACCTTTAAAACCCTCGTAATATCTATGCCCTCGCCTTCCTTCTTACCTTGAACCTACCCTTTTAAGCCTCCTCTTTTCCATCCCTGTTCAGGGATAATGCCTCATCTATTTCATTGTTGACTGCTCCACCTTCTTTGACACCTTGCAAGTTTTGTCTAAAATACATCCTTTATTGCGTGTTTCTCCGTTATCACCTTAACCCTTGTCATCCCTCGATCTTTACCTTGATGCTTACCATGTACTCGTATTTTTTAAAGACGCCTCTCCCATTTCATTTCAAGACTGATGTCTTACTCGTCCCGCTCTTGTTTGTTCCCTTTTCCTCAGTCACACTGCAAGCCTTGCCTTAACTCGAGCTTTTGGTGTGCTTTTGCCGGTTACCTCCCTTACCTTTGTAATATCTAGATCTTTCCATGATGCTTACCCTTTGCCTACCTTTTGAAATATCATCTTTCCCATCTCGATTTGAGAATGCTGTTTTACCTATCCTGACCTTGGTTGCATTCTATCCCGGTCGGTTACAATTCTTGCTTTAGCTCCATCCTTTATTATGTCATGCCCCTATCCTGTATGTATTGTTATTCCCCTTGCCTTTCGATGTCCTTAGAGTAGTTTCCCCCTTTGTAAGGAAAGACCACCATCTAGTTAACATTAACGTATAGCAACGAGATGCTTGTTGCCGTGTGCTTGTGCTGTTTGTCTTGGTGTGATGACTGATTTGCTTCTTTGTGATGAGTGTTGATGTGTTGTGGCCCGTGGTCCGCAATGGCATTAGTTTACTAGGATAATGTCCTATAGTTAAGTAATTGGGTTCTCCCCCCTGCTCTCTCTAATCCGTCTATGCTTACCTTTTCTATCTATACCCTTTCCTCTTGCACCTGCCTGGTTGGCATCCTACAACCTCTCTTAATCAGTCAAGATCTGAGTCGGTAGCATCTTCACCAAATGCATATCAACGCGCCTGTTAAGGGGGTTAGCCGCTAACCCCAATAAAGATCATGCGATCAGCCTCAACCAACAAGATTGAAGTGGTGCAGCAGAAGCGTGTTTGGGTCCTAATCCACAGGTCCAAGAGATCCTCAAGAATTGCATCAATCGGTCTCGAGCATCTGAAGTCAAAGCAACCAGTCTGCAAGTTAAGCTTGCAGAGTCAAAGTCAACTCAAGAAAGCTGTGGACAACCAAGGAATCGCTCTTGCTCTCTTGCTAGCCTCTTCTTGAATCTCGAGGGCAAGATTCTGTTAAGGGAGATAGATTTGTAACACCCTGAATTTGTGGGTATAAAATTTCTTTTTTTAATATGCATCAAATTCAGGTGTTACCTTCTTTTTCCTATTTTATTTTTGATCCTTTATTCATTTCTTCCCAAGTAATAGGGAATGTTACTTCAAATATAGTTGCTAATAAAACCTTACATGAATTGTTATTGATATATCCTGGTGGATCATATGTTTTGATTGACGAATTTATTGGATATGCATTCACTTAGTTTGTTTTTGCACTCGACATTTAGTTCAAATGATAGAAAAAGAAATAAATAAAGAAAAAAGAAAGAGATAGGAAAAGGAAAAGCCCACCTGGTCGTCGCGCATGGCGGCATGCACAGATGCGCGCGCGCCCCGTGCCCACTCGCCCTGGCCCTGTCCGACTGCCTGTTGCCTGCATGCGCCCATGTGCAGTTACAGGAAGGAGGTGAAGAATGAAGAAATCGCATGCATGTGCCCCGTACGATCTCCACGAAAACTGTCGTATGTGGGTCCGCTCGCATGCAAATTCTCCCACGTCATCATGTTCATCTTCTCCTTAACTGCTTCCTCCCATTTTCTCTGGTTCCCCATCGCCCATCTTCCCACGACCCTTCAAATCCGAATCACTCTGCTGCGCTCGCCATGGACGGCTCACCGTCTGCGCCATCGTCTTCTCGTCACCAAGGTGAGCCTCCTCTTCCTCTTTCTTTCCCCACGGTGACCTCTCTCTATCCCGGCCATGGCTCCTTGCGCTCCCTGCTCCCTTGCACGTGGGCTCTGTTCTGGGCGCAGGCAGCGTCCTGTGCGCGACGGCTCGGCGGCCCGGTGCCCGGCGTGGTGGCGCGTTGACCCGGTGCCCTAGCGTGGCCTACCAGCGCTGCCAGCTCGACCTCGCTGTATGCGGCCATGGCGTGGCGTGTGCCCGGCCCGACTTTTGGAGCAGCCCGTGGTCGGCTGCTGCGCGCGTTCCCTCGGCTGCTGCGTGCATCCCCCGGCCGCTGTGCGCGCTGCACACGTTCCCTCTGCTGCTGCACGCATCAGGTGCGGCCCGGCCGCGGCCATCGCGGCTCGCGGTCTGCGCGACGGTGCTCGGCATGGGAACACACAACTGCCCCGGCGCGGCCTACGTACACCATGCGCAGCCACTCAGCGCAGTAGCTCGGCGGTCTGGCGCGCAGCCTCGGTGCGTCCGGCGTGGCAGCTCACGGCCACCGCGGCCTGCGTAGCCCCAGCGCAGCACGTGGTCGCGTGTGTTACTTGCGGCGTTCGCGTTTCATTGTATGCACGTGCCATCATTGTCTGTCGCGCGTCGGAACTCCGATAACGCTCGCCTATGCCCTTGTCTACCCCTAGACATAGCCGTCTACCCCCGAGCCCGTTTGTCTACCCCGCACATCGTGTGTACCGATTTCGCGTCGTGTGCTTGCCGCACGTTATTATTATTCCTCACGTAAAGTCAATTATGTTGGTTAATTAATTATACATTAGCCGTGTAGCTATCTTGCACACACGTTAAAATTATTATGCTGCCACCACACATGTTTTAGTTAAGTAATTAAATTATTGGTTGGTTCGATGGTTATTAAAATAACAATTTAATTAGAACGAGTCCATAGCTTTAACTCATGCTTTTATAAGTATAAATGTTAATTAACTTAATTAATATCAGCTTAAATAATCTTATTTAATTAATCATTTGTTGTTCGCGTGTGGCATTGTTTGCGCATCATAGAGCTATTCGCACGTATCGCGCGTTGCTCGCGTGTTGTCGCTTGTTATTTCGCGTGTCATTCGCGCGTGATGTGCTTGTTGTCGTGCTGGTTGCGTACGTAGTTCACGCGTTGTCGCATGCGTTGCTTCGTGTGCCGTCCGCGCGCTATTCACAGCGTCGCGTGTCTTTTGCGCATAGTCGCGCGCGTTGTTAAATTGTTTTTTCTTATGATCATTCATGTTAATTAACACCTGTGTAGCTGTTAACTATTAGAATATCAAATTAATCGAAACTAAGCAGTGGCGTTAATTTATATTTTATAAATGCATGCTAATATGATATGCCGAAGCTAAGTATTATAGTTAATACCCATTTAGCATAAACGCGATATCATTAGCGACCCTTGCGTGTCAGGCCTTTTCAAGATTTACTGCATAAATGTAGCAAGTCCTATGTAATGTTTATAAATATTATCCGACTACTTTCAAAATTATAATTATTCGATATATTTCGTGTCATGGATCCGTTTTATACTGTTCTAGTCACGTTAATTTTGTAATAAAATCATTTACATGTTAGTTTGGTTAATGTTGACTCAACCATTTTTATTAATAAATTCTTAGTATAAACGTGTCGGGGACCATAATTAGGGGTACCCTCAAGACGCCTAATTCTCAGCTGGTAACCCCCATCAGCATAAAGCTGTAGAGGCCTGATGGGTTTGATTAAGTCAGGGATCAGTCCATACGAGCGACTCGATCACGCCTCGCCCGAGCCTAGCCTCGGGCAAGGGCAGCCGACCCTGAGGTGTTTCCGTCTCGCCCGAGGCCCCCTTTTTTACGGCAGACGCATCTCCGGCTCGCCCGAGGCCTTGCCTTCATTAAGAAGCAACCCTGACTAAATCACCGCGCCGACCGACCGAGTCGCAGGGGCATTTAACGCAAAGAGTAAGACTGACAGGCAGCCAGGCCTTGCCAAAGGCGCCGTAGAAAGCTTCGCCCGACCCAGGGCTCAGACTCGGGCTAAGGCCCCGGAAGATGGCGAACTCCGCTCCGCCCGACCCAGGGCTCGGACCCGGGCTAAGGCCCCGGAAGACGGCGAACTCCGCTCCGCCCGACCCAGGGCTCGGACTCGGGCTAAGGCCCCGGAAGACGACGAACCCCGCTTCGCCCGACCCAGGGCTCGGACTCCGCCCTGGCCTCTGCCGAACGACCTCCGCCTCGCCCGACCCAGGAGCTCGGGCTCGGCCTCGGCCATGCAGGACAAACTCGACCTCGGCTTCGGAGGAGCCTCCACGTCGCCCGACCTAGGGCACGAGTCCGCCACGTCGACAGGAAGCGCCATCATTACCCTACCCCGAGCCGACTTGGGTCACAGAGAACAAGACCGGCGTCCCATCTGGCCAGCTCCGCCAGATAGGCAATGATGGCGCCCCGCTAGACCCATGACGACGGCGGCTCTCCGCTCCCTTACGGAAGCAGGGAGACGTCAGCAAGAGCACAGCTGTTCCAACAGCTGTCCCTCCACCAGGCTCCGTTACTCCTCCGACAGCCACGACGCCACACCAGCTGGGTGCCAAGATCTCTCCGGCTGCCACCTTGGCATGTACTTAGGGCACTAGCTCTCCCCCGCTAGACACGTAGCACCTTGCTACACCCTCATTTGTACACCTAGATCCTCTCCTTGCGTCTATAAAAGGAAAGACCAGGGCCTTCTTAGAGAAGGTTGGCCTCGCGGGAACGAGGGCAGGGGCAGGCGCTCTCTTGGGGCCGCTCGCTCCCCTCACCCGCGCGGACGCTTGTAACCCCCTACTGCAAGCGCACCCGACCTGGGCGTGGGACGAACACGAAGGCCGCGGGATCTCCGCCTCCCTTACGACCCGGCTCCGGCCACCTCGCTCTTCCCCCCTTCGCGCTCGCCCACGCGCTCGACCCATCTGGGCTGGGGCACGCGGCACACTCACTCGTCGGCCCGGGGACCCCCCGGTCTCGAAACGTCGACAGTTGGCGCGCCAGGTAGGGGCCTGCTGCGTGTTGACGAGCAGTTTCCCGTCAAGCTCCAGATGGGCAGTCTCCAACGACCTCTTCAACCCGAGATGGTGCTCCGTTTCGGGAGCCTCGAGTTCATGTCTTTCGACGGCAGCTACGACATGATACTCCTTCCACCGCCGTGCGACAACGACAATGGTGGCGCACAGCCCGCCCGCCGGCGGCGGAATCGACGACGTCTTTCCCGCGTGGGGGAAGGACAACTTTCGAGCTCGCCCCGTCCTCTCCCTCGCCATCGGAGGAGGAGGCGGGGCAACCAGGGCCGAGCGGGAGGCTGCGCTCAGTCGGCTGTCGAGCAAATCGACATCCCCAGCGCCCCAACGGAGGACGCGTCGGGCATCACCCTCGCGTTTGAGGCGGAGGCGAGCGCCGTCCCCCCGCGACACGCTGATCCCGAGCAAGTGGACGATGCCAGCGCACTCACGGAGGGCTTGCAGGACGTCGCCCTCGCACCCAGGGCGACGGCGCGATCAGCCCCCGATGTGACTTCGTCGCTCCTCGTTGACCAAAAGGTACCAGCCGATTCCCATCCTTTGTCGTTTCAACTCAACCTCAACCCGCCTAGTGACCTCGCTCTGGCGGGCGCTCACGTTGAGGCGAGTGCAACCCCTTTCGGGTTTCGTGTGCGGTCACCTTGGGACCGATTGACGGGCGTCTCGACCTACGGACCCTCTAGGTCCGAGGAAGATGACGACCCCAGCATCTGCTGGGATTTCTCTGGATCTGGCAACCCCAGTGTCATGTGGGACTTCATGACCGCATGCAACTACTGCCTCTCCGACTGTTCCGACGGCAGCCGCAGCCTTGATGACAAGGACTGCGGCCCGAGCCGCGAATGTTTCCACGTCGAGCTAGGGGATCCCTCCAGAGGCAGCTGTCTCGGCATGCCGGAGGATGGTGATCCCCCTAGGCCAGCGCCTCGCGCCGACATCCCGCAGGAGCTAGCTGTGGTCCCCGTTCCGGCGGGGGGTCACGACCCACAGCTCGAGCAAGTCCGCGCGGCGCGGGCCGGGCTCGATGAGGGAGCAGGAGCGCTCGAGGCAATCCGCCGGGACGTCGGGCAGGTATGGGCGGGCCAGCCCCCGGCCGGAGAAATACGTCACCTGCCCCAGGGTCTCCAGCACCGCATCGCCAACGATGCCAGGGACAGACCGCCACCCGCATCCGGCGGAACCGGTCAGGACCTGGCAGCCGCAGCGATGCTCCTCCGCGCGATGCCGGAGTCATCAACCACCGAGGGTCGGCGAATCCAGGGAGAACTCAAGCATCTCCTGGAAGGCGCTGCGGCCCGGCGGGCCGAGAGCTCTGCCTCCCGAAGGCAGGGGTACCCCTCGGAACCTCGTGCCGCGACTTCCCGACTCATGCGGGAAGCCTCGGTCTACACCGGGCGCACGCGCAACACCGCGCCTGCGGCCCCGGGCCACCTCGGCGACGAGCACCCTCATCGCGACCGTCGGGCCCGCCTCGACGAAAGGGTGCGCCGAGGTTATCACCCCAGGCGTGGGGGACGCTATGACCGCGGGGAGGATCGGAGTCCCTCGCCCGAACCACCCGGTCCGCAGGTCTTCAGCCGGGCCATTCGGCGGGCGCCGTTTCCGACCCGATTCCGACCCCCGACTACTATCACAAAGTACTCGGGGGAAACGAGACCGGAATTGTGGCTCGCGGACTACCGCCTGGCCTGTCAACTGGGTGGAACGGACGACGACAACCTCATCATCCGCAACCTCCCCCTGTTCCTCTCCGACACTGCTCGCGCTTGGTTGGAGCACCTGCCTCCGGGGCAAATTTCCAACTGGGAGGATCTGGTCCAAGCTTTCGCCGGCAACTTCCAGGGCACGTATGTGCGCCCCGGTAATTCCTGGGACCTCCGAAGCTGCCGGCAACAGCCGGGAGAGTCTCTTCGGGACTACATCCGGCGATTCTCGAAGCAGCGCACCGAACTGCCCAACATCACCGACTCCGATGTCATCGGCGCGTTCCTTGCCGGCACCACCTGCCGTGACCTGGTGAGCAAGTTGGGTCGCAAGACCCCCACCAGGGCGAGCGAGCTGATGGACATCGCCACCAAGTTCGCCTCTGGTCAGGAGGCGGTCGAGGCCATCTTCCGAAAGGACAAGCAGCCCCAGGGCCGCCCGTCGAAAGATGCTCCCGAGGCGTCTACTCCGCTCGGCGCCAAGAAGAAAGGCAGGAGGAAGTCACAAGCGAAGCGCGACGCCGCCAGCACGGACCTTGTCGCCGCCGCCGAATACAAGAACCCTCGGAAGCCCCCCGGAGGCGCCAACCTCTTCGACAAGGCACTCAAGGAGACGTGCCCCTACCATCAGGGGCCCGTCAAGCACACCCTCGAGGAGTGTGTCATGCTTCGGTGCCACTTCCACCGGGCCGGGCCACCCGCAGAGGGTGGCAGGGCCCGCGACGACGACAAAAAGGAAGATCACCAAGCAGGAGAGTTCCCCGAGGTCCGCGACTGCTTCATGATCTACGGAGGGCATGCGGCAAATGCCTCGGCTCAGCATCGTAAGCAAGAGCGTCGGGAGGTCTGCTCGGTGAAGGTGGCGGCGCCAGTCTACCTAGACTGGTCCGACAAGCCCATCACCTTCAACCAGGATGACCACCCCGACCACGTGCCGAGCCCGGGGAAGTACCCGCTCGTCGTCAATCCCGTCATCGGCGACGTCAGGCTCACCAAGGTCCTGATGGATGGGGGCAGCTGCCTCAATATCATCTACGCCGAGACCCTCAGGCTCCTGCGCGTCGATCTGTCATCCGTCCGAGCAGGCGCTGCGCCCTTCCACGGGATTGTTCCTGGGAAGCGCGTCCAGCCCCTCGGACGGCTCGACCTCCCTGTCTGCTTCGGAACACCCTCCAACTTCCGAAGGGAGACTTTGACGTTCGAGGTGGTCGGGTTCCGAGGAACCTACCACGCAGTGTTGGGAAGGCCATGCTACGCGAAGTTCATGGCCATCCCCAACTACACCTACCTGAAGCTCAAGATGCCGGGTCCTAACGGGGTCATCACCGTCGGTCCCACGTACAAACACGCGTTCGAATGCGATGTGGAGTGCGTGGAGTACGCCGAGGCCCTCGCCGAGTCCGAGGCCCTCATCGCCGACCTGGAAAGCCTCTCCCGAGAGGTGCCGGATGTGAAGCGACATGCCGGCAACTTCGAGCCAGCGGAGACGGTTAAGGCCGTCCCTCTCGACCCCAGTGGCGACACCTTCAAGCAGATCCGGATCGGTTCCGGGCTCAACCCCAAATAGGAAGCAGTGCTCGTCGACTTTCTCCGCGCAAACGCCGACGTCTTTGCGTGGAGTCCCTCGGACATGCCTGGCATACCGAGGGATGTCGCCGAGCACTCGCTGGATATTCGGGCCGGAGCCCGACCGGTCAGACAGCCCCTGCGCCGATTCGACGAGGAAAGGCGCAGGGTGATAGGCGAGGAGATCCACAAGCTGATGGCAGCTGGGTTCATCAAAGAGGTATTCCATCCCGAATGGCTTGCCAACCCTGTACTTGTGAGGAAGAAAGGAGGGAAATGGCGGATGTGTGTAGACTACACTGGTCACAACAAAGCATGTCCGAAGGTCCCCTACCCTCTGCCTCGCATCGATCAAATCGTGGACTCCACTGCAGGGTGCGAAACCCTGTCTTTCCTCGATGCCTACTCAGGGTATCATCAAATCAAGATGAAAGAGTCCGACCAGCTCGCGACTTCTTTCATCACGCCCTTCGGCATGTACTGTTATGTCACCATGCCGTTCGGTTTGAGGAACGCGGGTGCAACGTACCAGCGGTGCATGAACCATGTGTTCAGCGAACACATCGGTCGCACGGTCGAGGCCTACGTCGATGACATCGTTGTCAAGACGAGGAAAGCCTCCGACCTTCTCTCCGACCTTGAAGTGACATTCCGGTGTCTCAAGGCGAAGGGCGTCAAGCTCAATCCCGAGAAGTGCGTCTTCGGGGTGCCCCGAGGCATGCTCTTGGGATTCATCGTCTCCGAGCGGGGCATCGAAGCCAACCCGGAGAAGATCGCAGCCATCACAAGCATGGGGCCCATCAAGGACTTAAAAGGCGTACAGAGGGTCATGGGATGTCTCGCGGCCTTGAGCCGTTTCATCTCGCGCCTCGGCGAAAGAGGCCTGCCCCTGTACCGTCTCTTAAGGAAGGCCGAGTGTTTCACTTGGACTCCCGAGGCCGAGGAAGCTCTCAGGAACCTGAAGGCGCTCCTCACCCAGGCGCCCGTCTTGGTACCCCCAGCTGATGGAGAAGCCCTCTTGGTCTACGTCGCCGCTACCACACAGGTGGTCAGCGCCGCAATCGTGGTCGAAAGGCAGGAAGAGGGGCATGCTTTGCCCATTCAGAGGCCAGTTTACTTCGTCAGCGAGGTGCTGTCCGAGACCAAGATCCGCTACCCACAAGTCCAGAAGCTACTGTATGCAGTGATCCTGACGAGGCGAAAGCTGCGACATTACTTCGAGTCTCATCCGGTGACTGTGGTGTCATCCTTCCCCCTGGGGGAGATCATCCAGTGCCGAGAAGCCTCGGGACGAATCGCAAAGTGGGCGGTGGAAATCATGGGCGAGACGATCTCGTTCGCCCCTCGGAAGGCCATCAAGTCCCAGGTACTGGCGGACTTCGTAGCCGAATGGGTCGACACCCAGTTGCCGACGGCTCCGATCCAACCGGAGCTCTGGACCATGTTTTTCGACGGATCGTTGATGAAGACGGGAGCCGGCGCGGGCCTGCTCTTCGTCTCGCCCCTCGGGAAACACCTGCGCTACATGCTCCGCCTCCATTTCCCGGCGTCCAACAATGTGGCAGAGTACGAGGCTCTGATCAACGGATTGCGAATCGCCATCGAGCTAGGGGTCCGACGCCTCGATGCTCGCGGCGACTCGCAGCTCGTCATCGACCAAGTCATGAAGAACTCCCACTGCCGTGACCCGAAGATGGAGGCCTATTGTGATGAAGTTCGACGCCTAGAAGACAAGTTCTACGGGCTCGAGCTTAACCACATCGCCCGGCGCTACAACAAGACTGCAGACGAGCTGGCAAAGATAGCCTCGGGTCGAACGACGGTTCCCCCGGACGTCTTCTCCCGGGATCTGCACCAACCCTCCGTCAAGATCGGCGACACGCCCGAGCCCGAGGCGCCCTCGGCCCCGTCCGAGGTAGCCTCGGCCCAGCCCGAGCCATCCTCGGTTCAGCCCGAGGAACCTTCGGCCCCCGAGGGCGAGGCACTGCGCATCGAGGAGGAGCGAAGCGGGGTCACGCCAGATCAAGATTGGCAGACCCCGTACCTGCAATATCTCCGCCAAGGAGAACTGCCCCTCGACCGTGCCGAGGCTCGGCGGGTGGCGCGACGCGCCAAGTCGTTCGTCTTGCTGGGCAATGAGAAGGAGCTCTACCACCGTAGCCCCTCGGGCATCCTCCAGCGATGCATCTCCATCGCCGAAGGTCAGGAACTCCTGCAGGAAATACACTCGGGGGCCTGCGGCCATCATGCAGCACCTCGAACCCTCGTCGGGAACGCTTTCCGGCAAGGCTTCTACTGGCCGACGGCGGTGGCTGACGCCACTAGAATTGTCCGCGCCTGCGAAGGGTGCCAATTCTATGCGAAGCAGACCCACCTGCCCGCTCAGGCTCTGCAAACGATACCCATCACCTGGCCCTTCGCTGTGTGGGGTTTGGACCTCGTCGACCCTCTGCAGAAGGCGCCCGGGGGCTACACGCACCTGCTGGTCGCCATCGACAAATTCTCCAAGTGGATCGAGGTCCGACCCCTGAACAGCATCAGATCCGAGCAGGCGGTGGCGTTCTTCATCAACATCATCCATCGCTTCGGGGTCCCGAACTCCATCATCACCGACAACGGCACCCAGTTCACCGGCAAAAAATTCTTGGATTTTTGCGAGGATCACAACATCCGGGTAGACTGGGCCGCCGTAGCTCATCCCATGTCGAATGGGCAAGTAGAACGTGCCAACAGCATGATTCTACAAGGGCTCAAGCCTCGGATTTACAATGATCTCAACAAGTTCGGCAAGCGATGGATGAAGGAACTCCCCTCGGTGGTCTGGAGCCTGAGGACGACGCCGAGCCGAGCCACAGGTTTCACGCCGTTCTTCCTGGTCTACGGGGCCGAGGCCGTCTTGCCCACTGACCTGGAATACGGCTCCCCGAGGACGAGGGCCTACGACGATGAAAGCAACCAAGCTAGCCGAGAAGACTTGCTGGACCAGCTGGACGAGGCTCGGGACAGGGCCTTACTACACTCGGCGCGGTATCAGCAGTCCCTGCGACACTACCACACCCGAGGGATCCGACCCCGAGACCTCCAGGTGGGCGACCTGGTGCTTCGGCTGCGGCAAGACGCCCGAAGGAGGCACAAGCTCACGCCCCCCTGGGAGGGGCCATTCGTCATCGCCAAAGTTCTGAAGCCCGGAACATACAAGCTGGCCAACAGTCAAGGCGAGGTCTACGGCAACGCCTGGAACATCCAACAGCTACGTCGTTTCTACCCTTAAGATGTTTCCAAGTTGTTCATATACCTCGCACCCACGCAAAGTTTAGTCAACAAGGAAGGGTCGGCCTCGCCTCGGCAAAGCCCGACCCTCCCTCGGGGGCTAAAAGGGGGGAAACCCCCTCCGCGTCAAAATTTTCCTCGAACAGAAAATCTCTTTTACCAGAATATCTTTCGTGCTTTTTGACTACTTCGAAAAGTGGGTCCTGGAAACGACGGGGTACACGTAAGCAGTCAAGGCTGACCGAGCCGAGGGACTCCTACGCCTCCGGGATACGGATACCTCACTCATCACCTTCTGCGATAAGTAACTCGCGTTCGGATAAGGTGACTCCACGGATCGAACAAGTCTCTACGTTCGGAAGCCCTTCTGTCGAAGCGATTCCTCGAGTTTTCTCGACCAAGTCGGTGATAGGGCCTCATGGACGAGTAAAGGTGCGCGTAAGCGGCAAGGCCGACCGAGCCGAGGGACTCCCACGCCTCCGGGATACGGATACCTCACTCATCACCTTCCGCGAGAAGCAACTTTCGCTCGCACAAACATCCTTGTTACCGACAAAAAGTCCAGACACTCGAAACAAGAGGAAGAGAGACGCAGCTTAACACGCGACAAGGGTGTGTGTTCTGGCCTCGACGGTCGCACAAAGCACACACTACAAGACAAGCTGATCCTGCAGGCTCGGGTCTTGACGCTGGAAGGGGGCAGCGACACCCTCAGCATCAACGGCACCTTCGGCGAGGCCCGGCCTAGCCTCGAACGGCAACGCGGTCCGAGGGTCTCCGCTCCGAAGGACGACGTCATCACCACGCCCGGGCAATCGCTGTCAGGGACTTCTCCGGGAATCCGGCCCGAGCGGGCGGCTCGGCCGGCCACCTCCGGGGCCTCGGCCAACCACCTTCCGAGGGCACCAGCCCGGTCCGAAGCCTCGGCTGACCAACTCCGGCGTCGATCCTGCCAACGGACAACTCGGCTAGGCTTCGGCCAACCAGGTTTCATTTCCGAACCAACTCCGCCTCTGCTCATGCTAATATCGCTACCCCTGGCCTCGGCTCGTCGAAGAGCGGCCGAGGGGTCTCTTTAACTAAGCTAGAGGGGGCTCGGACAGCAGGGCCGACCGAGCCGAGGGACTCCTACGCCTCCGGGATACAGATACCTCACTCGTCACCTTGACACGGGGCGACTCATGCTTGGTGAAGCGGTTCAGATAATCAGCAGACGAGTCTTAGTGCTCGGAAATGAGGAAAAAATGCAGCTCTGTGCCGACGTTACATATATGTTCAGGCCCCGAAAGCCGAAATGAACAAAAAACCCGGCACTCGAAGTGCCATTACAAATGGAACTCTGGTCCCCCCTCCGCAGGTACGAACAACCCCACTCGATGGGGGGGGGGGGGTCCTGCGGAGCAACGGAAGACCGACGAACGGCGCGCCGTCACCTGCTCCGGCAGCAGTGACGACGACGACTTCTGCTCTGGTGGGCCGAACAGCGGCAGCACTGACCTCAGGGCGGATGTTGCTGCCGGGAGGCCCCCGCCCATGCCCAAACTCGTGAAGCAAGGGCGGGCAGAAGGCCGTAGAGTCGGAGGTCGGTCCGTGGGCGGCCCTGGCTGTTGCGTCAGCGGAAGAACCTCTTCCAGCTGCCGTGGCAGAAGCCGGCACCGAGAGCGGCTCCGAAGCCACTCGGGCCCGAGAGCCAGGCACGGTGCAGCTGCCGGCGCCACGGACGACGATCGCCCTTCCCCCCGATCACTGAGGGAAGGAGCGGGCCACCGCCCGCGCAGGGGCCGACCCCAACTCGGCACACTCCCCTCCTCAGCCCTGGTGATGAAAATCCTTGAGGCTGAGGGAGGGGCAGAGGCCACAGCCCGGCTCGCTTTCCCCCACCATCAAGCCGGAGGTCACCCTCTTGGGTGACCGCCGGTGGAGGGGTGCAGCCGGGCTGCATGATGAAAATCCTTGAAGCCGAACGATGGCTGAAAGGTACCCACTCCCACGGAGTAGTGTCCTCCGACGATGAGGCACGGAGACGGCGGTTTCCCCCATCCCGGGGCTTGAAAGGCGGAAAGACACGATGCATAAGGAAGGAAGAAGACATGGTCGCCTTACGAAAGGGGTCGCCCTCCTTTTAAAGGCAACTCTCCCTGCTTATGCTCCCAGCCGTCACGGGCTGAGTCTTCTCTAACACGCCTCCAAAGCCCTCCCCTGCGGCGCGGGGGCTGGGACCCACATGTCATGCAGACCGGCTCCGAGCGAAGGAAGCCGAACCGCCGCGCACGACGCGCACAACCACCCAGCAGTTACAAGTGACCCTCCCCTTTTGCCCAGACCAACGGGCGAAAAGGGCGGACAGCCATGCGGGCGGCATGCAACCGTGACAAGTGGGCGCGCTTCTCCGACTCCTGACCTGCCAGCACGGAGGCCCAAGCCCACGCGTCGCGCGACCGGCGCGCCGGATGCTGCATGCAAGCAACTGTACCACTTGCGCCACCACCGCACCTCCTCGGTTGCGGAACCAATACCGCGACCCAAGGCGACCCAGCAGCGCCAGCCTGACACAGCGGTCAAACGCGGTCAAGAGTGGGCCGGCAGTAATGACGGTGGTAGGCGCGCAAGAGCAGCGGTCACGCCGTCAGCCAAGCTCACGTCCCGTTCGGAGGCAGCGAGAGAACCCCCTCTCACGGTGTGAAGACGACACGCCCATGACCCGTTCCTCGAACGGCTCGCGCACGCAACGGCAGCCTCGCCGACCGCTCGCCCCGGCGCATTAACTCCGCGGCTGGACAGGCGGTGCTTCTGGCAGGGGCAGCTGCCGCGCCGTTTCGCCTTCGCCCAAACGACCACATCAAAAAAGGTACGCCACGTCGTTCAATTTCGCATCCTTTTTTCCCTTTTTTCCTCTTTTCCTATCTCTTGCAACAGGGACCGGGAAAAGGAATACCCCCAAAGGGATCCTTCCCCGCGAAGGAATTAGGCTCCGAGCCTCCTTACTGATCAGGGGTTCGAAGGCTGGCCCCCCGAAGGGTTCAACAGCCGCCTCAGATCGCGTGGGCCCGACACCCACTACTGGTCAGGGGTTCGAAGGTCGGCCCCCCGAAAGGTTCCACGACCGCCTCAGGCTACTCGGGCTCCGCGCCCATTACTGATCAGGGGTTCGAAGGCTGGCCCCCCGAAGGGTTCACAGTCGCCTCAGACACCGAGCGAGGGATGACCAGGGGTACGTTCGATACATAACCAAGGCTCGGGCTGCGCTCCCGAGGTACCCTAGGACATTTCCGAGACCAGCGGGAACGATCCTGTAACGGAATCCCATCGGAGGGAGGCATCGAGCCCTCGAACCCCGTCGCCAGGGGACCGGGTCCGGCAGGTCACCCGCAGGTACTTTTGGGCGTGCCTCCGGGCCCCTAGCCGACCCCCAACGAACGGGGCACGGACGTCCACTCGGATTACCCGATTGCAGCTCACCGGAGACACCATGTTCGGTGCCCATCGAGGGTAACATGGCGCTCTCCCCCCTCCTCCTTGCGGAAAGGCGACGTAGGGGCGTATATAAAAAAGCCGAGTCTGTCCCTGATCGCCCTCTCGCCCTGTGCGGAGGCTCGGGGGCTGCTCTCTCAAAACCGGCTTCGGCCAAACCGTTGACAGCGTCAACATACCAGCCCGAGAACTTGGGCCCCGACAGTGCACCCGGGCTACGGCCTATTCGCATGAGGGAACCGCCAGACCAGCCGAAGCATTACGCCAGGCATTAAGACCTCGAAGGAGTGAAACCACTCCTCCGAGGCCTCGGGGGCTACACCCGGCGGGTGCGCTCGCGCGCACCCACCGGAACAAAGTGTAACCGAGAAAGGCTGGTCCCCTTGCAAAAAAGTGCGACGAAAGCCTCCAAGCGAGTGATAGCACTCCCTTCGAGGCTCGGGGGCTACTGTCGGGGACCATAATTAGGGGTACCCTCAAGACGCCTAATTCTCAGCTGGTAACCCCCATCAGCATAAAGCTGTAGAGGCCTGATGGGTTTGATTAAGTCAGGGATCAGTCCATACGAGCGACTCGATCACGCCTCGCCCGAGCCTAGCCTCGGGCAAGGGCAGCCGACCCTGAGGTGTTTCCGTCTCGCCCGAGGCCCCCTTTTTTACGGCAGACGCATCTCCGGCTCGCCCGAGGCCTTGCCTTCATTAAGAAGCAACCCTGACTAAATCACCGCGCCGACCGACCGAGTCGCAGGGGCATTTAACGCAAAGAGTAAGACTGACAGGCAGCCAGGCCTTGCCAAAGGCGCCGTAGAAAGCTTCGCCCGACCCAGGGCTCGGACTCGGGCTAAGGCCCCGGAAGATGGCGAACTCCGCTCCGCCCGACCCAGGGCTCGGACCCGGGCTAAGGCCCCGGAAGACGGCGAACTCCGCTCCGCCCGACCTAGGGCTCGGACTCGGGCTAAGGCCCCGGAAGACGACGAACCCCGCTTCGCCCGACCCAGGGCTCGGACTCCGCCCTGGCCTCTGCCGAACGACCTCCGCCTCGCCCGACCCAGGAGCTCGGGCTCGGCCTCGGCCATGCAGGACAAACTCGACCTCGGCTTCGGAGGAGCCTCCACGTCGCCCGACCTAGGGCACGAGTCCGCCACGTCGACAGGAAGCGCCATCATTACCCTACCCCGAGCCGACTTGGGTCACAGAGAACAAGACCGGTGTCCCATCTGGCCAGCTCCGCCAGATAGGCAATGATGGCACCCCGCTAGACCCATGACGACGGCGGCTCTCCGCTCCCTTACGGAAGCAGGGAGACGTCAGCAAGAGCACAGCTGTTCCAACAGCTGTCCCTCCACTAGGCTCCGTTACTCCTCCGACAGCCACGACGCCACACCAGCTGGGTGCCAAGATCTCTCCGGCTGCCACCTTGGCATGTACTTAGGGCACTAGCTCTCCCCCGCTAGACACGTAGCACCTTGCTACACCCCCATTTGTACACCTGGATCCTCTCCTTGCGTCTATAAAAGGAAAGACCAGGGCCTTCTTAGAGAAGGTTGGCCTCGCGAGAACGAGGGCAGGGGCAGGCGCTCTCTTGGGGCCGCTCGCTCCCCTCACCCGCGCGGACGCTTGTAACCCCCTACTGCAAGCGCACCCGACCTGGGCGCGGGACGAACACGAAGGTCGCGGGATCTCCGCCTCCCTTACGACCCGGCTCCGGCCACCTCGCTCTTCCCCCCTTCGCGCTCGCCCACGCGCTCGACCCATCTGGGCTGGGGCACGCGGCACACTCACTCGTCGGCCCGGGGACCCCCCGGTCTCGAAACGCCGACAAAATGTGTCATCAGTATGTTATTCTTGAGTGTCGTGTGCGTTGCTTCGCGCGTCGTTCACGCGTCGTGCTGTCTCACGTGTCGATCACATGTGTCACACGTCGTTAGCGTGTGATAATAAATTGTTTTTGCTTAGAAACACTCAGGTTAATAATGTTAGTTCGTCACGTCACATATTTACATATTTTGGGTAATTAACTTAAGGTTTGCTCGACTAATCTTTATTAGATTAATATTCCGGTTAGATTAAGTGTGTAGTGTTCAACTTGCGCTTATATAATAAACATTAACACGACTAATATTAACTTAACTACTTATTTAATAATTGTTTAGTATAAACACGTCACCTATTTAGTTTTCCTCGCCTGTTGCGCGAATTGTTCCGCGCATGGGGTCGTGCTGATTCACGCGTCATTCGCACTGGTCGCACGCACTGTTTCGGGTGTCGTGAGCGTGCTATGTCGCGCGTGTCCGCGCGTCGTTCGCACGCTGTCGTGTTGTTTCACGCGTCGTAAACTCGCCTCGCTTAGAATCTCTCGTGCTAACTATATTACTTACTTATTTGACAAGTGTTAGTGTATCAGATTTAATCAAAACTAAATAGCAGTTATAATTTATATTTGATAATGTCAAATTAAATGTCCTATAACGTAAACGTTATAAATTCTTGACCGTGGCTTCGACCGTCTCATTTCTTTTTCCTCGCGTGACCGTAGTAACACGCTCTATTTTGTTTTGCATGTTTTATTATGTTTTTATTTGAATGATGTAATGTTCTTATGCATATATATGTTTGTTTGTGCCTGTTTGTATTCGCTATGCGTCGCAAATAGATTGTGGTCCGTTTCCGAGCTTCGAGGGATCGAAGATCAAGCGTTGGCGACCAAGTGATATAGCTCTTCGAGTTCTATGAGGCAGAAGATCATGAGCATCTGTTTGGTGAAGGCAAGTGTCCTCTGACCCATTATGTCCTATTTACCTTATAATTCACTGTCCCGCATACTATGAACAACCTAAGGATTGACTAGTTTTCTATTTACCTGATCCTTGTTTACCTTTTGGGCTACTATGGTTAGATTCATGCCATTGTTTTACTTTAATCAATGAACATGATGTGAACACTTATGATACGATGTTGTCATTATGATTATGATGTTGGACTGGTGATACTTTAGGGGGCTCGAGCGGTTTCTCGAGTGCCTCTCCGTAAGGACCTGTTCGTTGAGAGACCACCCGGGATAACAGTGCAACCATGAGGGTGAAATGGGAGGCCCTTAGCTAATTAATTAGAGGAACTAGAGGTGTAGTTGCTTCGCCGTTGTGCCGTCAATGGGGTCCAGGCACAGTGCTTGCTCTGCCGAGGCTGGGTGTCGAGGTTCTTTCGTTTTGCTTTTGTTAGTCACCCTCCTGCGGGGAGGGGTACTGTGTTTATCAAACTGGAGAAACCTAACGGGCGGCTATGACCTCTAGGGAATCTTTGTAAAAGCTACGTAGTGATACCCTGCCAGACCACCTAGGAAGTGATCAATGGGGAGTCATGATCCCCGGGCAAAACGGGAATCACGGCTCATGGGTAAAGTGTGCGACCTCTGCAGAGGGTAATGAAACTGATATATCAGCCGTGCTCACGGTTAAGAGCAGCCTTGGGATCCTCTTTGATTAGAGATACTCTGAATACACCTCAGATGATGACTTTAGTGATGATGGTTAATGATGGTGACTTTAATTATGAATTCTAGTATTTCCTCTCTGAGGAGGTAATTTTTGGGATTATAACTTGGGTTTTATGATAAAATCTGGCTTCTACTAACAATAAATACCTGACCAACTAAAAGCAACTGCTTGAGCCTAACCCCACATAAAAAAGCTAGTCCACTTCAGCCAAATGGGGCATTTGCTGAGTATGTTGATGTGTACTCACTCTTGCTCTACACACCAAACCCCTCCCCCCAGGTTGTCCGCATTGCAACCACTGCTCATGAGAAGATGAAGCCGTGGAAGGAGACTTCCAGGAGTTCCAAGACTACGACGAGTTCTAGGTGTGGGTTAGCGGCAACCCCCAGTCAGCTGCCTGTGAAGGCCCTATCTTTACTGTGTTTCGCTTAGCACTTTGATTTACCCGTTAAGTTGATGACTATGTGGATGTCTCTGACATCATGATGTAATAAGTTAATACTCTTTTATGTTATTATTCGAGCAATATGCGATGATGTTCATTTATGTAATCGCTGTGTACGTGAATTCTGATCCTGGCACGTACATAGTTCGCATTCGGTTTGCCTTCTAAAACCGGGTGTGACACATAGGCAGGACTATGAGAGTAAGCTTCGTATTTTTAAACAAAAAAGCAGAACTAGTTGAAAGAAAGCAAAGTGAATGTTGTAATTAATATGTGCATGTCTCGACCCTTTTTATATACAACATGCCCACAAGAAGAGTGAGAAGCAAGAAAATTTAAATATAAGCTACCACTGCAAATGGGCCCCTCTTCACAAATCCTGTGAAGCATTTTTCATTTTTCGCTAACAAGCTAAGGGAAGGTGTTTTTTGGACCTTTAGCACAATGCCCTCGTTTGTTTCGCGATCTAATCTCGTTGCAAAGAAACGGCCTAATGCCGTGAGGGGCTACTTTTGGGAGCCTTTCTTCTTTCGAAGGTCCTGAAAACGTCTAGTTAACAACAATTTTTTGGTTTATTCCTAGATGTTACAGGTATTCATACCAGAAGCACCTTCAGATCAAGTAGTTATATGGATGAAGGAACAAGCTTCAGGATGGCATTATACAATGATGGATGACGAAGCTGGAGGAAGTAGAAGGAAGTCTTCAAGAGTTTGCCCTCCAAGATAGTAGAAGGAAAAGACACATTACCCTCCCGTTGTTAAATAGTTCAAATATATAGGCTTGAGGGTATAATTGTAATTTTATCGAAGTTTTACTCTACACCTATAAATAGAAGAACAATGGCATGCATTTGGGCACCTTCTGGTCGGAGCGAGAGTGGATAGCTTTTATCTATGAAATTGTAATTCTTTCTTTGTCTTGTAAGCCTCACAAAACCGAAGGTATAAACGTAATCTTTGATTTAATGCTAAAAAAAGCTGAAAGAAGTAAGCAATGCTTATAAGATTATGTGATATGTTTCATGTCTGTCTCCTATACATTCTACTTCCTATCTTATTTGTATTTTCCTTATTAATCTTGATCGTCCTTCTAACCAAAGGATGGGTGAATTTAAAGATGAAGGTTAATCTCAATCTCATTGTGTTACCTTATTTTTGATATGTTGGGGGTATGCTTCGTAGCCGAAGATCCTGAAGAAAGAAACACCTTCAGCGGATCCTCTCAAAAGCAAGGCCGAAGCTATCACCTATAAAGCTTCGGCATAGTGATTTGTCTCAAGACGAAGGAGTGAACCGACCTAAAGATGAAATGACCAATAAACCCTGGATAGTTTGTGTCATGACTATAATCGATTGTGGAGGGCATAAATGTAATTTCACACAGGCTGCACCCTATGCCTATAAATAGATGAACAGTACCCCTGTACTGTTCACGCTATCTTGTAATCGCTCGCACACAACACTTGGATTTTTGCCTTCTATCAAGCCGAAGGTATAAATGTAATTAAATATCGTATTTAAATATTCAAGTTTGTATAATGATAATATATGAATGATATTATGATGTGCTTATTTGTGTTTATCTTTCATGTTTTATATGTTTCATCTTTCATTTTCCTATAACCGTGATGATGAAGGTACGTCCTTCATGACCTTCGTCCGAAGATCGTTATATCCTAAGGGAAATAATGCTTCAAAGGACGAAGGACATTAACATTTAATATTTCGTGTTGCCTTATTCTTGACTCTTAGCATTTGAGAACAAGTCCCCAACATTGGCGCCCACCGTGGGTGAACTCACTTCCACTTTCTGAGCTGATGGCTTCATTCAACAACCAAGCTGAAGCTTCTTCGGCTACAAAGCTGGTGCTCCCAATAACAGGCGGTTCATTCTCAGAGCCAGCCAACAAGAAGCAGAAGAAGGAGGCTCAGAGAAGGGTACAACATGTTGGGGTGCAGGGACCCTTCATCAAGTCAAAATGGTCCCACATCCCAATCACCTTCTCCCAGGAGGACCTTCAGCTCAAGGATTACCCTCACAATGATGCTATGATTATTTCTTGTGTCATCAAGGGATTTCTAGTCCACAATGTTCTGGTTGATACAGGCAGTGCAGCGGATATTATATTTGCCAAGGCCTTCAGACAGATGCAAGAGCCAGAGGATACGATTCATGATGCTACACACCCTCTTTGTGGCTTCAGAGGAAGGCAGATCGTAGCACTTGGCAAGATCACGATGCCAGTGACCTTCAAATTTGTCAACAATACAAGGACTGAGCAAGTTGTGTTTGATATTGTTGACATGGAGTATCATTACAATGCAATCATTGGTCGTGGGACACTCAATGCTTTTGAAGCAATTTTTCATCCAGCATATCTATGTATGAAGATACCTTCGGATCAAGGGCCTATTGCTATTCATGGAAGTCAGGAAGCTGCCAGAAAGGCTAAAGGAAACTGGACAGATTCAAAAGCAATCCATAATATAGATGGAGCCAAAGCTTGTGAACAGTATAAGTACAGAAGGGAGAAGGCTGCTTCGGCTGATCAGCCGAAGCCCATGCTTCTATGTGAAGACATAGCAGAGCAGAAGGTATTGCTGGGATCTCAACTATCTGAAGAGCAGGAGAAAACCTTGTTAAGGTTTTTATTCAACAACAAAGATGTTTTTGCATGGTCAGCCAACGATCTCTGTGGTGTCAACAGGGACGTCATTGAACATTCGCTCAATGTCGATCCATCCTTCAGACCCAGAAAACAGAGGCTTCGGAAAATGTCTGATGACAAGGCCGAAGGTGCTAGGAATGAAGTGAAAAGACTTCTTAGTGCTGGAGTCATCAGAGAAGTAAAATACCCGGAATGGCTAGCTAACACTGTTATGGTGAAGAAGACCAATGGTAAATGGAGAATGTGCATTGATTTTACTGATCTCAATAAGGCTTGTCCAAAGGATGAGTTCCCATTACCAAGAATAGATTCTCTAGTGGATGCAGCAGCTTCGTCAGAGCTCATGAGTCTACTAGATTGTTATTCAGGTTACCATCAAATCTAGATGAAAAAGGAAGATGAGCCAAAAACCAGCTTCATAACCCCAGTGGTACATATTGTTACCTTTGGATGCCTGAGGGGCTCAAGAATGCTGGAGGAAGCTTCAGTAGAATGACAACCAAAGTCCTTCATTCTCAGATAGGCAGAAATGTACTAACATATGTTGATGATATCATAGTAAAGAGCACGAAGCACGAAAATCACATTGTTGATCTACAGGAAACATTTGCTAATTTTAGGCAAGCTGGCCTTAAATTAAATCCAGAAAAAATGTGTCTTTGGAGTAAAGAAAGGAAAATTCCTTGGTTGTTTAGTTTCAACGAAGGGGATCGAAGCTAATCCAAACAAAATCGAAGCTATTCTTCAGATGGAGCCGCCAAGCACAAAGAAGGGGGCTCAACGTCTGACAGGAAGATTGGCATCTTTGAATCGATTCATATCTAGATCAGCAGAGAGAAATTTACCATTCTTCGAAGTGTTGAAATCAGCCGAAGTCTTTCAATGGGGATCACCTCAGTAGAAAGCCTTCGAAGAGCTGAAGCAATACCTGATAGATCTAACAACGTTAACTCCACCCACGCCAGGGGCTCCTTTGCTATTGTATGTGGCAGCTTCACACTCTGCAGTAAGTGCGGCGCTTGTACAGGAGAAGCTTGAAGGACAAACTAAAAAGCAAGTTCTAGTATATTTTGTCTCCGAAGTATTAAGCTTATCAAAGAAAAATTACACAGAATTGGAGAAAGTGTTATATGCTGTATTAATGGCCTCCAGGAAGCTTCGGCATTATTTTCAAGCTTACCATATAATTGTTCCCTCGTCACAGCCTCTGAAGGATATTATGAGGAACAGAGAAGCTACTGGAAGGGTTGGAAAGTGGGCCACGGAGCTCAATGAATTCACCATTGACTACGTGCACAGATCTTCAATTCAATCCCAGGCGCTAGCAGACTTCATCGCTGATTGGACGCCAGGGGCTCACAAAGAGGGGACAAGCAAGGATACCGAAGCTTGGACGGTGTTCTGTAGCACCTTCAAGAGTCAAAACATGTTTTGCAGTCAAACTAGATTTTAGTTACACAAATAATATTGCTGAGTACGAAGCACTTCTTTTGGGGCTTCAGAAACTAAGGGCAATGGGAATAAGAAGGGCCATCCTAAAGACTGACTCTCAAGTTATTGCTGGCCATGTGGATAAGAGCAGCAAGGCACGAGATCCGAAGCTTGAAAAATATCTGGATGCAGTCCGAAGGTTGGAAGCTTCCTTCGAAGGTTTTTCCTTCAAGAATATTCCAAGAGGTGAAAATGAGCATGCAGATTTGCTAGCCAAATCAGCGGCTCAGGGGCTTCCCCTTCCCTCCGAGTTTTTTGAAGCAATAAAAGCACCTTCGGTTGAGCTCATGGAGAGAGCAGTGCTTACTATTTCTCCAGTACACAGTGAAGACTGGAGAACTGAAATAATATCTTTCCTTCAAGGCAATTGTCTTTCAAGTGACGAAGCTTATAACAAAAGAATGGAGGCAAGAACAAGACCATATGTGGTAATAGAACGGGAATTGTATAAACATGGAGTTTGTTCACCACTCCTCAAATGTTTATCAAGAACCGAAGGTATGGAATTAATGAAAGAGATACATGCAGGTCTGTGTGGATCTCACATTGGATCTAGGCCCTTATTGGGAAAAGTTTTCCGACAAGGATTCTATTGGCCGAAGGCAGCTTCGGTTGCGGCAGAATTAGTCCAAAAGTGTGAAGGCTATCAAAAATGTGCAAGAGATCAGAAGCAACCTTCATCTCTCACTCAATTAATACAACCCACTTGGCCATTGCAAAGGTGGGGCCTCGATTTACTAGGCCCACTTCCACCAGCACAAGGAAATCTAAAATATGTTGTGGTGACGGTAGAGTATTTTTCCAAGTGGATTGAGGCGAAGCCTTTAGCCATAATAACTTCGGTCACTGTCCAGAAATTTTTCTGGCAAAATATTGTTTGTCGCTTCAGAGTGCCGAAGGCTATTACTGTGGACAACGAGACACAATTCGATGCTGAAGCTTTCAAAGAATTCTGTGAACAAATTGGCACGAAGATTCATTTTGCATCGGTCAGACATCTGGAGTCAAATGGACTTGTTGAAAGAGCTAATGGCATAATAATGACGGGAATAATGAAGTGTCGGCATTTCGACCCCGGGGGGTCCCTGGACCGACGAGTAAATTGTCGTCGCGTGCCCCAGCCCAGATGGGTCGGCGCGAGACGGAGCATGGAGGGGGGGGGAAACAAGGAGACAGGCGTAAAGGGGAAACCTGCAGCCCTCGTGTTTGTCCCGCGCCCAGGTCGGGTGCGCTTGCAGTAGGGGGTTACAAGCGTCCGCGTGGGAGGGAGCGAGAGGCCTGTACGCGCCGTCCCGTCCTCCCCGCGTGGCCAACCCCCTCGTAAGAGAGCCCTGGACCTTCCTTTTATAGGCGTAAGGAGAGGGTCCAGGTGTACAATGGGAGATGTAGCAGTGTGCTAACGTGTCTAGCAGAGAGGAGCTAGTGCCCTAAGTACATGCCGTCGTGGCAGCCGGAGAGGTTTTGGCACCCTGTTCATGTGATGTCGTGGTCGTCGGAGGAGCGCTGGAGCCTAGCGGAAGGACAGCTGTCGGGGCTGTCGAGTCCTTGCTGACGTCTCCTTGCTTCCGTAAGGGGCTGAGAGCCGCCGTCGTCATGGAGCACGCGGGGCGCCATCATTATTTGTTTACCGGGGCGAGCCAGATGGGACGCCGGTCTTGTTCCCCGTAGCCTGAGCTAGCTAGGGGTAGGGTAATGATGGCCCCCTGTGACGTGGTCGGTCCGAGCCCTGGGTTGGGCGAGGCGGTGGCTCCTCCGAGGTTGAGGTCGAGTTTGTCTTCCGAGGTCGAGTCCGAGCCCCGGGTCGGGCGAGGCGGAGACCATCGTCTGTGGCCAAGGCTGAGTCCGAGCCCTAGGGTCGGGCGAGGCGGAGTTCGTCATCTTCCGGAGCCGAGGCCGAGTCCGAGCCCTGGGTCGGGCGAGGCGGAGTTCGTCGTCTTCCGGAGCCGAGGCCGAGTCCGAGCCCTGGGTCGGGCGAGGCGGAGTTCGTCATCTTCCGGAGCCATGGCTGAGTCCGAGCCCTAGGGTTGGGCGAGGCGGAGCTTCCTATGTGTAACACTCAAAATTGTATAAAAGGAATATATAGAGGTATCCTTATTTTATGTGTCTTATTTGCATCATGAAAAGAGCATACATAAAATTAAGAGTGATTAAATTAAACCATGACACTAAAATAAAAGAAAGTGCATCTTGTTGGAGTTTTATATGTTTGTGCACTAAATAAAATAATAAGGATAATAATAATAAGATAATAATTCTAAAGGTTGGATTAAATCCTAAATTAAAATTAGGGTTTGAAAATAAGAAAAAGAGAAAGGATATAAAAATATAAGTAATACATAGATAAATATATCTTCGAATTGGACTTCACTTTTGCACAATATAATCTGAGAATAAAGTTGGCACAAGTTTGAAGTTAAACTAGGATTTAAATGTGAAATTGAAGCTCTAAAAAAGGGGGGAAAAGAAAAAATATATATATATATATATAAAAACCACTCATCTGGGCCGATTTCTCCTGCCCTCGGCCCATTAGTCCCCAAACACTGCGCACCGCCAGCCCAACTCGATGAGTGGTGCCAACAGGTGGGCCTGTCCGGCCAGTCTCTCTCTCGCGATGCCTTTGTGGGTGCTGAACACTCGGGTCCGCATGTCTATGACTTCTAAGCACGCCTAGCTTCAATCTCTGTTGACCGGGCCTCACTTGTCTGCTCCTCCATCTCCAACGAACACCGCGTATGGCGGTATCGCGGCGGAGTTTGCGGCACGGGTGTGGGGTTCCGCACACCCCGGGTTGTTGAGATTGTGCGGGAACTTCGTCCCTCCCACGTTGGCTATAACACCTCGCGCCCTGTTCATTTTGCCCACTAGTGCCGCCAGATTATTCGCCGCCGGTGTAAACCATCGCCCGGTGGGATTGACGGCGCGCCACCACCTGAAACCTTGAATTAGTCCACACTCGGTCGTCGGGTTCGCCGTGGTAATCCATCTGCGTATGCCATAGCGATTTGCAACGTCATCGGGCGGAATCAACGTTCACGTCGCCGGGGATTCGTCATCGTCGACCAGCGCTGCCGTGGGTCCGCCGTCGTAGGTCTACTCGTCTACCGGCATTGGGGCATCAGTAACCATCCTGGGCGCTTCCTGAGTCACGCGGAAGAAGTCCGAGTTGACTCCAAGTCAGCTCGGTGGTCGAGATCCTCACCAATTTCTGACCGGATTCACTTCAACCGCCGCCCGCAGCTCATCGTGGACAGCTCCCCTGGCGCCATCTCTGTCTCCGGTAAGCCCCTGCTATGTTCGCCTCACCCTCCTCTATGTGTAGCCGTGGTCAATTTGTAAATTGGGGCACCAGGGGGCTAGATCCGCGTGCTCCGACGAGCTCCTCGCCATGAGCACTAAGCGCCGCCGCTAATAGGGGGTGGCCGGCTGTGTGAGTGGTGGGAGGATGGTGCAAGGTGGCCGTTGGATCTTTAATATGCGACCGAGATTAACTAGTTTCTTACCCGCTCGCGCGATTGCACTGGCACCGTCGATCTGCAAACCCTCGACTCAGATTAGATTTGGTTTCATTAAACCAGGACCGTCAGATCTAGATCCGAGTGACCACGCTACGTACCGGTTCGCTGGATTATGGATCTAATCCTCTCCGTTGGGATTCGATCGGACGGTCGAGATTCATCCGCACTCCATTCAGTTGCACAAATGCAAATAAAACCCTCTGTTATTTAGTATTCAACCCGCCATCCACAGGACTGTTCCCTGTGCCTTAGAAATGTTACCCCGAGCCCCCTGGGTTTCTCTGAATTTGAGGCCCAGTCCAGAGCTTATTTAAACTATATAAATGAATTAGAAATTGAATATTTAATATGAAAATAAATGCTAGGAATTGTATAATTCATAGAAAATTCATATGAACTCCAAATCACTTCATTCCAGTTTCTAAAATTTTGTAAAATTATTCTCTACCACTTAGAGCCTCTGTTTTGTCATGAAAACAGTAAGAAATTTAATTCCTCACTTAATCTATTTTAAACACATGAAACCTTTGAAAATTCATAACTTAAAATCTATAACTCCAAAAATTATGATTTCTGTTCCTAGGATTTTATTTTAATATGTAGATTATTACTGTGTATTTTGTTTACATGGTTGGTGTGATGTTAATTTTCTCTATATATTGTGCTTGTTTGTATTGTGGCGAGTAGAAGAGCCCGTGACCGAGAATCCTGGTGAGCAGCAGGTTGAAGTAGCTGAGCAGGAGCTCATTGAAGGCAAGTTGTGCCCTTGACCACTTTCTACCCAATAATGTTCTTTAATATCACTTATCCATGCATAGGTTAATTTTGATGGGACCCAATAGGTCACCCTAGATTGTTTATCTCATTACCTTGTTTACCCCTGAATCACTTGGGTAGTTTGCTATTGCTTTACATGGTTTTGGGATAATCATTTATTACCTCTATGTTCCAATTCTTTTTGTTATTCTATTTATGTTCATGTTGAGATCATTAATGTTAATTGGAACATAGAGCTTAACTTGAGAAACACGTGCCACCATAAGGGTTTAATGGGACGCCCTTGGCTGACTAATTAGGAAAGCTAGTGGAAGACTACCTTACCCGAAAGGGGCAAGGGCAGTAGGGGAGTGGTCAGTGTAGGGAGGTCCCTGGTTGATTTTGCTGCGATGGCGGTCAGCCAGGAACCCTGCATTGGAACTTCCTATAAACTGTAGCGGGTTTTCGGAAGCTAGTGGAACTTTGTAAAGGCCTCGTAGTGTTGCCCTGCCGCGCTTCCTAGGTAGAGGTGTATGGGATTCGCGACCCCTTGGCAGATGGGTAACATGACTTGTGGGTAAAGGGTACAACCTCTGCAGAGTGTAAAACTGGTATACTAGCCGAGCTCACGGTCATGAGCAGCTCAGGACTCTCTGATGATTAAATTATGGAACTTAAATTCAATTTTGTCATTTGCATATGCATGGGTTTATTATTAATTTGTTCTATTACTTTATTTATGGTTTGGTATTTACTTACACTTAGTAATTGCTAATAAAAGTTTGACCAACATTAAAAGCAATGCTCAGCTTTAACCCCTATCATTGATTAGCCTTACACATCACATGAACTCACACCTTTGTGAGTTTATGTCCACTGGTTCCCCACAACTTGTTGAGCTATGATCATGTGTGAGCTCACCCTTGCTGTCTCACACCCCCCCACAGGAGAAGAGCAGGTGGTTCAGGAGGAGCCACAAGGCGAGGAGTATGATCTGATCTAGGTGGCGTTTCTCAGTTGACATTGGCGCCGACGATCCTTAGTTCATTTTATATTTATCTTTTATTTTGTAATAAGACTTCCGCTATGTAATAAATACTCTGATTATTGTGACATTTATCTCTATACACTCTGTTATTATATATGTTGTCTTCTTGGCGCATGTATGAGATGCACCTGACTTTGTTCCTTAAAGCCGGGTGTTACACTATGGCGCCCGAAGCTGGACTTGGCTGCTGTCAGCCTCACTCTATCAAGCGGCACATCAGTTGGAGCGACGCAGGCGGCGTTGTCCTCTTGTCAGGCCGGTTAGTGGAGCGGCGAAGTGACTGCGGTCACTTCGGCTCTGCCGACTGAAGAGTGCGCGTCAGGATAAGGTGTCAGACCATCCTTGCATTAAATGCTTCTGCGATACGGTCGGTTGGTGTGGCGATCAGGCCAAGGTTGCTTCTTGGCGAAGACTGGGCCTCGGGCGAGCCGAAGGTGTGTTCGTTGCTTGAGGGGGCCCTCGGGCGAGACGTGAACCCTCCGGGGTCGGCTGCCCTTGCCCGAGGCTGGGCTCGGGCGAGGCGAGATCATGTCCCTTGAGTGGACCGAGCCTTGACTTAACCGCACCCATCAGGCCTTTGCAGCTTTGTGCTGATGGGGGTTACCAGCTGAGATTAGGAGTCTTGGGGGTACCCCTAATTATGGTCCCCGACAGTAGCCCCCGAGCCTCAAAGGGAGTGTTAATACTCGCTTGGAGGCTTTTGTCGCACTTTTTTGCAAGGGGACCGGCCTTTCTCGGTTGCGTTTCGTTCTGGCCGGGTGTAGCCCCCGAGGCCTCGGAGGAGTGGTTTGACTCCTTCGAGGTCTTAATGCGTTTCGTGATACTTCGGCCGGTCTGGTTGTTCCTCATGCGAACTGGCCGTAGCCCGGGTGCACAGTCGAGTCCCAAGTTCTCGGGCTGGTATGTTGACGTTGTCAACGGTTTGGCCGGAGCCAGGTCTGCGAGAGCAGCCCCCGAGCCTCCGCACAGAGCGAGAGGACGGTTAAGGACAGACTCGACTTTTTTACATACGCCCCTGCGTCGCCTTTCCGCAAGGAGGAGGGGGGAAAGCACCATGTTGCCCTTGGAGGGCGCCGAACATGGTGTCTCCAGTGAGTTGCTAACGGGTAATCCGAGTGGACGCCCGTGCCCCATTCGTTAGGGGTCGGCTAGTGGCCCGGAGGCGCGCTCCAAAAGTACCTACGGGTGATTTGCTGGACCCGGTCCCCTTTTGACGGGGTCCGAGGGCTCGATGCCTCCCTCTGGTGGGATTTCGTTACAAAATCATTCCCGTTGGTCTCGGAAATGTCCTAGGGTACCTCGGGAGCGTAGCCCGAGCCTTGGTTATGTATCGAACGTACCCAGGGTCATCCCTCGCTCTGCGTCTGAGGCGGCTGTCGAACCCTTCGAGGGCCAGCCTACGAACCCCTGATCAGTAGTGGGCGCGGAGCCCGAGTGGCCTGAGGCGGCCGTTGAACCCTTTCGAGGGGCCGGCCTTCGAACCTCTGACCAGTAGTGGGTGCGGAGCCCGAGGGCTCTGAGGCGGCTGTTGAACCCTTCCGAGGGGCCAGCCTTCGAACCTCTGATCAGTAGGGAGGCTCGGGGCCCGCTTCCTTCGCGGAGAAGGATCCCTTTCGTGGTATCCCCTTTCCCAGTCCCTGTTGTAAGAGAGAGAAAGAGGAAAAGGAAAAGAGTACGAAATCGAATGACGTGGCGCACATTTTTTGACGCGGTCATTATGGCGGAAGCGAAGCGTCGCCTGCTTCGCTTGCCAAAGGTGTCGCCTGTCCTGCCGCAGAGTTAATGCGACGGGACGAGTGGTTCGTGGGGCAGCCGTTGCGCGTGCGCGAGCCGTTCGAGGAACGGGTGTTTCACTTTGAGTTTTGAATCCCGCGGCAGGTTCGGGCGAAGTGTTGAACGGGTCTCGCCTGGGCCTTTATATATTCGGGAGCGGGACCGGTGACGGTTTTTTACTCTGCTACTTGCCTCCTTCTTAGGTTTTTGCAACCCGAGGGAATAGCTAGAGAAAGGAAACCGCTCACCTAGTCCTTTCCACCGCCACTTCTTCTGCTTGGTGATGGCCGACCGGGTGGCCATTGTTCCGCCGCGCGACCCGTGGCCTTTCTCCACCATCACGGCGGATGACCTGGAGGCCCTTGTTGCTGAGGGTTTGCTTCGCCCTCTCTCCGGTGACTCGCAGCCGGAGTGGATGGCCCCTCCGAGCGGAGCCGCCCCGTCCCCGCCGCCGGGGTATGTCGTGAGCTTCGTCTCCTTTCACGAGCGGGGGTTCGGAGTGCCGGCAAGCCATTTTATGCGGGCGATTCTGCATGTCTACGGGGTGGAGCTGCACAACCTCAGTCCCAACTCCATCTCGCAAGCCGCCATCTTCGCGGCGGTTTGTGAAGGATACTTGGGGATTGACCCTCACTGGGACCTGTGGACTCATCTCTTCTCCGCGGAGCTTTTTGCCTCACCGACGGGGGAGAGAAGGGTCCGCATGGCAGTGCGGGCTGGTGGCTGCATCCTCCAGCTGAGGCAGGCGCGGGCGCCGCAGTATATCCCCGCCATCCTTGCGTCCTCGAACAAAGGGTGGCAGCGCCGGTGGTTCTATCTCCGAAATGACGACGGGAGGCTCCCGTCGTTTTCTCAGCGAGTGGTGACCGTCGCCGCCGATAACTGGTGCTACGGGACCCCGCGCGATAGGCAGAAGAATCTCCAGCCCCTTCTGAAGGCCCTGGAGGAGTTGCGGAAAGGAGGGCTCACCGCTGCGGGAGTGGTTGCCGCCATTCATCGCCGGAGGGTGCTCCCCTTGACGGAGCGGCGGCTGCCGCTTTGGGAGATGACGCCGGGGGCGGGGCCGACTTGGAGGGTTTGCGGATGTCCTCGGATCCCCTTCCCGTCGACGACCTCCACAGGCGGGTAGTCGTCACGTTGGGGAAGCCGGACGTCGGCGCCCTTTCCCAGCCCTAGATGCGTCCTGACCGCGGGTGTGTGTCCCTGGTGAGTGTCCGCTCCTTCTTTCTCCTTGCACCGGATTGCCCTTGGTTCTCACAGCCGAGACTTTTCGTCTGTCTCCAGGAGGTAGAGCATCACAAGCCTTCCCTGCCACCGGTCCCGGAGCACGCGGTGGACCGAGCTGCGCGGAGGTTTGCCGCGGAGAAGAGGAAGGAGAAAAAGGACGCGAAGAAGGCTCGGGCCCGCGAGCGGACGCTGGCTCGGGACGCCTTGGAAAGGCTCCGTCGTCGGCAGGAGAGGGATGGCCTCCCGAGGGAGCCGTCGCCGGAGACGCCTGACGACGACAACGACGATGAAGACGATGATGAAGACGTCGATATGGCTGCCCGCCTTGGCCTCAGCCCGGATCTGAGGCTGGGCCAGGGGTCGTCAAGCCAGCCCCCGAGCGGGCTGGTGCCGTGGGTATCCGGGGCCGGGACGTCGGGGTCCCGGTCCGAAGAGCGGGGCAGACCGAGGGGGTACTTGACCCCTCAGCCGGGGTAGTTGAGGTGCCCCCGGGGAGTCAGGCCGAGCTGCTTGTTCCCCGAGAACCGTCGCCCGTGCCGACTGCGCTGGAGGGCGATCCTCGGGTCGTCGTGGCTGCTTCTGGGCAGTCCGTCCCTCGGGTGCCTCGGGCACCCATGGCGAGGACGGTACCGAAGCTGGCAGCGGGGCAGACCTCGGCGGTACCCTCGGGGATCGAGGTTCGAGAGACCTCCCCACAGGCACGATTGATCATGGCTCGGAGTGGGTAAGTATCTTAGGATATCTTCGTCCACGCACCTCCTTCGTATGTCCCGTTCCTGATTTTCCTTTTCTCCTTAGCAAGCGGAGGCACGGTTCGACCAGTCTGGCTCCCCGGAAGGTCCTCAAGACGACGTCGACTTCCGCATCTAGTGCCACGCCGGGCCTCGCCGGCCAGCTGACCTCCTCGCAAGACGCCCCACAGCGGGGGGCTCAGGTGGCACCAGTTGTCATGGGGCGAGCTCCCGAGGCTGACTCCTCTGTCGAGGCGGCCGTCGCGCTGGGGGAGGCTGCCGGCGTGGCCGTGGCCTCGGGCCCACCAGACATGCTGCCGGCGGTGGCACCGGCTGCTGCTGAGGCCGTTGCCATTCTGGCCGTGGAGCCACCCATCGCCGCCAATGCTGAAATGGCCGAGGCGTCGCTACTTGGTGCCTCGGTGGAGGGGGGCGCGGACCCGCGACCCGTCCCGTCGAGCGGCAGCCTTGTCCCTGCGCGGCGCAGTTCTGACGGGCGGCGCCAGTTGCTTCGGTTCCGGACCCGTGGGGCCTCGGATCCCCTCTTCGTTCTTGACGACGAGCGGGAGGAGCAGTCTTGGGACGGGCTTCGCGAGTGTGCCGAGGCAACGGTGGGGTCGCTCCGGTCGACCTTGGAGGTCCTTTGCAGGGACGTTCCCAAGATCCTCCAGGTAATGATTTCAGGCATACCTTTACGTGATTAAGGCATTCTTTGTGACGCCCCACTTCCTTCCCCCAGGATCTGACGGATCTGAGCGCCGCCAAGTCGTCGTTCATCCGCCGCGAGGTCGATGTCTGGGGTTCGCTGCGGTCCCTGAGGACCACGCTTGCCAGTGCTACCGCGCGCCTCTCCCAACAGAGCGCTGAGGTGGCAGACCTTCGGTTGCTCTGTGTCGATCTGGGAGCAGAGGCAGCAGCGGCACGCGCAGAGGTGCAGCGGCAGCAGTCGGAGCTTGACCAGGTCACCGGCGAGCGGGACCAATCTCGGGGCCGGGCCGCGGAGGCCGAAAGCCGGGCTGAGGCCCTTGGAGTCCAGTTAGCCGAGGCGTCTGCTCGGGCCGGAGCCCTTGCAACAGACCTAGCCGTGGCCCAAGCCGCATCCTCAGAGCAGCGTGCCCGAGCCGAAGGTATGTCTTGGCTGTTTTAAGATTTCGATTTGGCTTCGTTCCTCAACTCGAGTTTGAAGTCTTCCACTTTAGCTGTTCGCAGAGCTCGAGTCTACCCTTGATAAGTCTGCCAAGGTGCTTGCTCAGGCGACCGAGCAGAGGGAGGCCGACCACGCGGCTATATCCGAGGCCATCTCGGCCTTCTGCCGGATCTTTGGCTTTGACGACGTCCCCTCGGGAAGCTCCCCTCAAAGTCGCCTACAGGCCTTGGGTGACCATGCACGTGGCAGACTCCGCGGGGCGCTGCATCACGGCATCAGGCGGGCCTTCGCCGTGCTCGCTTCCCACTATGACGTGGATCTGGAGCGGGTCAGCGAGGGGTATTGCCTCCCCGACGAAGACGAAGCCGCCCTGGCCAAAGTCCAGAGGCTTGATGCGGCTGTCGCGGGCCCAAGCGTGGTGCTGGCAACCACTTTCGAGGCAGAGATTCTCCCGCTCGCGCCGTCGTCCGAGGCCGGGGCAGATCTTGCCGAGGGTGGGGACGAAGCCAAGGGCGCGGCTCCTTCTCTGGGCTACGCCTGATTCTGCCGGAGCAGTTTTTCTTTGAATGCATATGTGTCTTTTGCGGCCACCGAGGCCCGAACACCTTATTATCGTAATATAAGGTTGTGTTTCTTTTCCTTCTGTTTTGCGTATCCAGACCCGTTCGTCATTAGCAGGGTAGCTTGCCCAAGTAAGAGTCATTTTTCGTGGTAGGCGACGAGTGAGGTATCCGTATCCCAGAGGCGTAGGAGTCCCTCGGCTCGGTTGGCCTTGCCACTTACATGCACCCTTATTCGTTTCTTGGGGTCCTGTTACTGATATAGCCGGGAGACGCAAAAGCCTTTTTGATGGAAGACTTTCTTTTTCGAGGAAAATTTTGACATAGAGGGGGTTCCCCCCTTCTAGCCCCCGAGGGAGGGTCGGGCTTTGCCGAGGCAAGGCTGACCCTTCCTTGATGGTTAGACTTTGTGTGTGAATGAGGTGTACGAATGACTTGAAAGCATCTTAAGGGTAGAAGCGATGTAGCTGTCGGATGTTCCAAGCGTTGCTGTAGACCTCGCCTTGACTGTTGGCCAGCTTGTATGTCCCGGGCTTCAGAACCTTGGCGATGACGAACGGCCCTTCCCAGGGAGGCGTGAGCTTGTGCCGCCCTCGGGCGTCTTGTCGCAGCCGAAGCACCAAGTTGCCCACCTGGAGGTCTCTGGACCGAACCCCTCGGGCGTGGTAGCATCGTAGGGACTGCTGATACCGCGCCGAGTGTAGTAAGGCCATGTCCCAAGCCTCTTCCAGCTAGTCCAGTGAGACTTCTCAGTTAGCTCGATTGCTTTGGTCGTCGTAGGCCCTCGCCCTCGGGGAACCGTATTCTAAGTCTATGGGCAAGATGGCCTCGGCCCCATAGACTAGAAAGAACGGTGTGAAGCCCATGGCTCGGCTTGGCGTTGTCCTCAGACTCCAGACCACCGAGGGGAGCTCCTTCATCCATCGCCTGCCGAACTTGTTGAGGTCGTTGTAGATCCGTGGCTTGAGTCCTTGCAGAATCATGCCGTTGGCATGTTCTACTTGCCCATTCGTCATGGGGTGAGCCACGGCGGCCCAGCCCACCCGGATGTGGTGATCCTCGCAGAAGTCCAGAAACTTTCTGCCGGTGAACTGGGTGCCATTGTCGGTGATGATGGAGTTCGGGACCCCAAAGCGATGGATGATGTTGGTGAAGAACGCCACCGCCTGTTCGGACCTGATGTTGTTTAGGGGTCGGACGTCGATCCACTTGGAGAATTTGTCAATGGCGACCAGCAGGTGCGTGTAGCCCCCGGGTGTCTTCTGCAAGGGTCCGACGAGGTCCAGACCCCACACAGCAAACGACCAGGTGATGGGTACCGTCTGTAGAGCCTGAGCGGGCAGGTGGGTCTACCTTGCATAGAACTGACACCCTTGGCAGGTGCGGACAATTCTAGTGGTGTCGGCCACCGCGGTCGGCCAGTAGAAACCTTATCGGAAGGCATTTCCAACAAGGGCTCGAGGCGCGGCGTGATGACCGCAAGCCCCCGAGTGTATTTCTTGTAAGAGCTCCTGGCCTTCGGCGATGGATATGCATCGCTGGAGGATGGCTGAGGGGCTGTGGTGGTAGAGCTCCTTCCCGTCCCCCAGCAAGACGAATGACTTGGCGCGCCGCGCCAATCACCGAGCTTCGGCTCGGTCGAGGGGTAGCTCTCCTTGGTGGAGATATTGCAGGTACGGGGTCTGCCAGTTTCGATTTGGCATGACCCCGCTCCGCTCTTCCTCGACGCACAGTGCCTCACCCTCGGGGGTCGAGGGTGCCTCGGGCTAGGCCGAGGGTGCCTCGGGCTATACCGAGGCCTTCTCGGGCTCAGGCGTGTCGTCGGTCTTGACTGAGGGTTGATGTAGGTCTCGGGAGAAGACGTCCGGGGGAACCGTTGTTCGCCCCGAGGCTATCTTAGCCTGCTCGTCTGCAGTCTCGTTGTATCGTCGGGCGACGTGGTTGAGCTCGAGCCCGTAGAACATGTCTTCCAGGCGCCGAACCTCGTCGCAGTAGGCTTCCATATTCGGGTCGTGACAGTGGGATTTCTTCATGACTTGGTCGATGACAAGCTGCGAGTCACCGCGAGCGTCGAGGCGTCGGACCCCTAGCTCGATGGCGATGTGCAACCCGTTAACCAGAGCCTCATACTCGGCCACGTTGTTGGACGCCGGGAAATGGAGGCGCAGCACGTAGCGGAGGTGTTTCCCGAGGGGTGAGATGAAGAGCAGGCCCACGCTCGCTCCTGTTTTCATCAGCGACCCGTCGAAAAACATGGTCCAGAGTTCCGGTTGGATCGGAGCCACTGGAAGCTGGGTGTCGACCCATTCGGCCACGAAGTCCGCCAAGACTTGGGACTTGATGGCCTTTCGAGGGGCGAACGAGATTGTCTCGCCCATGATTTCCACCGCCCACTTTGCAATTCTACCCGAGGCCTCTCGACACTAGATGATCTCCCCCAGGGGGAAGGATGACACCACAGTCACTGGATGAGACTCGAAGTAGTGTCGCAACTTCCGCCGCGTCAGGATCACCGCGTACAGCAACTTCTGAATTTGTGGGTAGCGGATCTTGGTCTCGGACAGTACCTCACTGATGAAGTAGACCGGCCTCTGGATGGGCAATGCATGCTCCTCTTCTCGTCTCTCAACCACGATCGCGGCGCTGACCACCTGAGTGGTAGCGACGACATAGATCAAGAGGGCTTCTCCGGCAGCGGGGGGCTACCAAGATGGGTGCGTTCGTGAGGAGCGCCTTCAGGTTCCCGAGGGCTTCCTCGGCCTCAGGGGTCCAAGTGAAGCACTCGGCCTTCCTTAACAGGCGGTACAGAGGTAGGCCTCTTTCGCCGAGGCGTGAGATGAAGCGGCTCAGAGCCGCAAGGCATCCCATGACCCTCTGTACGCCTTTCAAGTCCTTGATGGGCCCCATGCTGGTGATGGCCGCGATTTTCTCTGGGTTGACCTTGATGCCCCGCTCAGAGATGATGAACCCCAAGAGCATGCCTCGGGGTACTTCGAAGACGCACTTCTCGGGGTTGAGTTTCACGCCTTTCGCCTTGAGACATCGGAATGTCGTTTCAAGGTCGGAAAGGAGGTCGGAGGCTTTCCTTGTCTTGACTACGATGTCATCGACGTATGCCTCGACCGTTCGACCGATGTGTTGGCCGAACACGTGGTTCATGCACCTTTGGTATGTCGCACCCGCATTCCTCAGACCAAACGGCATAGTAACGTAGCAGTACATGCCGAAAGGTGTGATGAAAGAAGTCGCGAGCTGGTCGGACTCTTTCATCCTGATTTGGTGATACCCTGAGTAGGCATCAAGGAAAGACAGGGTTTCGCACCCAGCAGTGGAATCCACGGTTTGATCGATGCAAGGCAGAGGATAGGGAACTTTCGGACATGCTTTGTTCAGACCAGTGTAGTCTACACACATCCGCCATTTCCCTCCTTTCTTTCTCACAAGCACAGGGTTGGCAAGCCATTTGGGATGGAATACCTCTTTGATGAACCCTGCTGCCATCAGCTTGTGGATCTCCTCGCCTATGGCTCTGCGCTTTTCTTCGTCGAATCGGCACAGAGGCTGCTTCACGGGTCGGGCTCCAGCTCGGATATCCAGTGAGTGCTCGGCGACCTCCCTCGGTATGCCCGGCATGTCCGAGGGACTCCACGCAAAGACTTCGGCGTTTGCGCGGAGAAAGTCGACGAGCATCGCTTCCTATTTGGGGTCAAGCTCGGAGCCGATCCGGATCTGCTTGGAGGCGTCGTTGCTGGGGTCGAGAGGGACGGATTTGACCGTCTCTGCTGGCTCGAAGTTGCCGGCATGGCGCTTCACGTCTAGCGCCTCCTTGGAGAGGCTCTCCAGGTCGGCGATGAGGGCCTCGGACTCGATGAGGGCCTCGACGTACTCCACGCACTCCACGTCGCATTCGTACGCGTGCCGATACGTGGGGCCAACGGTGATGACCCCGTTGGGGCCCGGCATCTTGAGCTTGAGGTAGGTGTAGTTGGGGACGGCCATGAACTTGGCGTAGCATGGCCTCCCCAGCACTGCGTGGTAGGTTCCTTGGAACCCGACCACCTCGAACGTGAGGGTTTCCCTTCGGAAGTTGGAGGGAGTCCCAAAGCAGACGGGTAGATCGAGTTGCCCGAGGGGTTGGACGCGTTTCCCGGGGATGATCCCGTGAAAAGGCGCCGCGCCCGCCCGGACCGAGGCAGATCGATCCACAGGAGCCCGAGGGTCTCGGCGTAGATGATGTTGAGGCTGCTGCCTCCGTCCATGAGGACCTTGGTGAGCCTGACGTTGCCGATGACGGGGTCGACAACGAGCGGATATTTCCCCGGGCTCGGCACGCGGTCGGGGTGGTCGCCCTGGTCGAAGGTGATGGGCTTGTCGGACCAGTCTAGGTAGACTGGCGCCGCCACCTTTACCGAGCAGACCTCCCGATGCTCTTGCTTGCGGTGCCGAGCCGAGGCATTCGCCACTTGCCCACCGTAGATCATGAAGCAGTCGTGGACCTCGGGGAACTCTCCTGCCTTGCGATCCTCCTTCTTATCGTCGTTGTGGGCCCTGCCACCTTCCGCAGGTGGCCCGGCCTTGTGAAAGTGGCGCCGAAGCATGGCGCACTCCTCAAGGGTGTGCTTGACGGGTCCCTGATGATAGGGGCATGGCTCCTTGAGCATCTTGTCGAAGAGATTGGCGCCTCCGGGAGGTTTCCGAGGGTTCTTGTACTCAGCGGCGGCGACAAGGTCCACGTCGGCGGCGTCGCGTTTCGCTTGCGACTTCTTCTTACCTTTCTTCTTGGTGCCGCGCTGAGTGGACGCCTCGGGGACATCTTCCGGCTGGCGGCCCTGGGGCTGCTTGTCCTTCCGGAAGATGGCCTCAACCGCCTCCTGGCCAGAGGCGAACTTGGTGGTGATGTCCATCTGCTCGCTCGCCCTGGTGGGGGTCTTGCAACCCAGCTTGCTCACCAGGTCGCGGCAGGCGCTGCCGGCGAGGAACACGCCGATAACATCCGAGTTGGTGACGTTGGGTAGCTCGGTACGCTGCTTCGAGAACCGCCGGATGTAGTCCCAGAGAGACTCTCCCGACTGCTGGCGGCAGCTTCGGAGATCCTAGGAGTTCCCAGGGCGCACGTACGTGCCCTGGAAGTTGCCGGCGAAGGCTTGGACCAGGTTGTCCCAGTTGGAGATCTGCCCCGGAGGCAGATGCTCCAGCCAGGCTCGAGCGGTGTCGGAGAGGAACAGGGGGAGGTTGCGGATGATGAGGTTGTCATCGTCCGTTCCACCGAGGTGACAGGCCAGCCGGTAGTCCGCGAGCCACAGTTCCAGCCTCGTCTCCCCCGAGTACTTCGTGATAGTAGTCGGGGTTCAGAACCGGGTCGGGAACGGCGCCCGTCGTATGGCCCAGCTGAAAGCCTGCGGACCAGGTGGTTCGGGCGAGGGACTCCGATCCTCCCCGCTGTCGTAGCGTCCCCCACGACTGGGGTGGTAGCCTCGGCGCAACCTCTCGTCGAGGTGGGTTCGACGGTTGCGGTGGTGGTGCTCGTTGCCGAGGCGTCCTGGGGTCGCAGGCGCTGTGTTGCGCGTGCGCCCGGTGTGGACCGAGGCTTCCTGCATGAATCGGGAAGTCGCGGCGCGATGCTCCAAGGGGTATCCCTGCCTTCGGGAGGCAGAGCTTTCGGCCCATCAGGCCGTGGCATCCTCCAGGAGATTCTTGAGCTCCCACTGGATACGCCGCCCTTCGGTGGTTGATGGCTCCAGCATCGCGCGAAGAAGTATTGCCGCTGCAGCCAGGTTCTGGCCGACCCCACTAGAAGCCGGTGGCGGCCTTGCCCTGACATCGTCGGCGATGCGGTGCTGGATGCCCTGGGGTAGATGACGCGCTTCTCCAGCCGGAGCTTGGCCTGCCCATTCCTGCCCGATGTCCCGGCGGAACGACTCAAGTGTTCCTGCTCCCTCGTCGAGCCTGGCCTGCATCTCGCGGATTTGCTCAAGCTGTGCGTCCTGACCCCCCGCAGGGACTGGGACCACAGCTAGTCCCGAAGGATGTCGACGCGAGGCGGAGGCCTAGGGGGATCACCGTTTTCCGGTATACCAAGATGGTTGCCTTCACCGGGACCCCCTAGATCAACGTGGAAACATTCACGGCTTGGGCCGTAGTCCTCGTCACCGAAGCTGCGGCTACCGTCGGAACAGTCGGAAAGGCAGTAGTCGCATGCGGTCATGAAGTCCCGCATGGCACTGGGGTTACCAAGTCCGGAGAAATCCCAACAAAAGTTGGGTTCGTCATCTTCCCCGGAACCCGAGGGCCCGTAGGTCGAGACGGCCGTCAGCCGGTCCCAGGGTGACCGCACACCGTACCCCGGAGGGTTTGGACACGCCTCTATGAAGGCTTCCACCGAAGCGAAGTCGCTTGGTGGGTCGAGGCTGAATCCAAAAGGCACGAGATGGGAATCGGTCGGTACCTCCTGGTCGACGGGTGGTGATGAAGTCGCGTTAGGGGCAGACTGCACCGTCGTCTCGGGTTTGAGAGTGACGCCCAGCAAGTCCTTTGCGAGCGTGCTGGCGTCGTCCGTCCGCTTGGAGTTGGCGTGTTGCAGGGAAACAACGCTCGTCTTCGTCTCAGACGCGAGGTCGATGCCCGACGTGTCCCCCGTTGGGGCGCCAGCGCCGTCGACTCGCTCGACAGCCGACGAGGTGCCGCCTCCTGCTTGGCCTTGGTTGCCCCGCCTCCTCCTCCATCGGCGGGGGAGGCGACGGGACAGACCCGAATGTTGTTCTTCCACAACATGTGGAAGACGTCGCCGATTCCGCCGCCAGCGGGCGGGTCGTCGACCCCCGTTGTCGCTGTCGCGTGGCGGGGGAAGGAGTATCATGTCGTAGCTGCCGTCGAGGGACATGAACTCAAGACTCCCAAAATGGAGCACCGTCCTGGGCTGGAAAGGTTGCTGGAGACTACCCATCTGGAGCTTGACGGGAAGCTGTTTGTCAACACGCAGCAGACCCCTACCTGCCGCGCCAACTATCGGCGTTTCGACCCCAAGGGGTCCCTGGACCGACGAGTAAATTGTCGCCGCGTGCCCCAGCCCAGATGGATCGGCGCGAGACGGAGCATGGAGGGGGGAAACAGGGAGACAGGCGTAAAGGGGAAACCCGCGGCCCTCGTGTTTGTCCCGCGCCCAGGTCGGGTGCGCTTGCAGTAGGGGGTTACAAGCGTCCGCGCAGGAGGGAGCGAGAGGCCTGCATGCGCCGCCCCGTCCTCTCCACGCGGCCAACCCTCCCATACTAGTGCCCTGGACCTTCCTTTTATAGGCGTAAGGAGAGGGCCTAGGTGTACAATGGGAGATGTAGCAGTGTGCTAACGTGTCTAGCAGAGAGGAGCTAGTGCCCTAAGTACATGCCGTCGTGGCAGCCAGAGAGGTTTTGGCACCCTGTTCATGTGATGTTGTGGCCGTCGGAGGAGCGCTGGAGCCTTGTGGAAGGACAGCTGTCGGGGCTGTCGAGTCCTTGCTGACGTCTCCTTGCTTCCGTAAGGGGCTGAGAGTCGCCGTCGTCATGGAGCACGCGGGGCGCCATCATTATTTGTTTATCGGGGCGAGCCAGATGGGACGCCGGTATTGTTCCCCGTAGCCTGAGCTAGCTAAGGGTAGGGTAATGATGGCCCCCCTATGACGTGGTCGGTCCGAGCCCTGGGTCGGGTGAGGCGGTGGCTCCTCCGAGGTTGAGGTCGAGTCTGTCTTCCGAGGTCGAGTCCGAGCCCCGGGTCGGGCGAGGCGGAGACCATCGTCTGTGGCCAAGGCTGAGTCCGAGCCCTAGGGTGGGGCGAGGCAGAGTTCGTCGTCTTCTGGAGCCGAGGCCGAGTCCGAGCCTTGGGTTGGGCGAGGCGGAGTTCGTCGTCTTCTGGAGCCGAGGCCGAGTCCGAGCCCTGGGTCGGGCGAGGCGGAGTTCGTCGTCTTCCGGAGCCGTGGCTGAGTCCGAGCCCTGGGGTCGGGCGAGGCGGAGCTTCCTATGGCACCCGAAGCCGGACTTGGCTGCTGTCAGCCTCACTCTGTCAAGCGGCACATCAGTCGGAGCAACGCAGGCGGCGCTGTCCTCTTGTCAGGCCGGTCAGTGGAGCGGCGAAGTGACTGCGGTCACTTCGGCTCTGCCGACTGAAGAGTGCGCGTTAGGATAAGGTGTCAGGCCATCCTTGCATTAAATGCTTCTGCGATACGGTCGGTTGGTGTGGCGATCTGGCCAAGGTTGCTTCTTGGTGAAGACTGGGCCTCGGGCGAGCCGAAGGTGTGTTCGTTGCTTGAGGGGGCCCTCGGGCGAGACGTGAACCCTCCGGGGTCGGCTGCCCTTGCCCGAGGCTGGGCTCGGGCGAGGCGAGATCATGTCCCTTGAGTGGACCGAGCCTTGACTTAATCGCACCCATCAGACCTTTGCAGCTTTGTGTGATGGGGGTTACTAGCTGAAATTAGGAGTCTTGGGGGTACCCCTAATTATGGTCCCCGACATGAAGTTAATCTTCAATCAGCCCAGAGGAAAGTGGTTGGATGAATTGATCAAAGTGGTGTGGAGCCACAACACAACAATATTAAGGTCAACAGGCTTTACACCATTCAAATTACTGTTTGGTGACGAAGCAATAACCCCAGAAGAAGCTAAAGCAGGATCAATAAGAACAATGGCTTCGGCAGAGAACGAAGCTGATTGTTCTGTGGCAAAAGATGCTATAGAAGGGATCAGGCTTCAGGTAGTAGAGAACATCAATAAATATCAAGCCGAAACAATAAAGTGGCGTGATAGAAAAGTTCAGCTAAAGAACATTAAGCCAGGGCACTTGGTACTTCGGAGAGTGGCCAACCCAGATACAGTAGGCAAGCTACAGCTGAAGTGGGAAGGACCTTTCTTGGTAGTATCTTTATCAAGACCCGGCTCTTATAGATTGAAGGATATGAGCGGCAACGACATTCCTAGATCTTGGAATGCGGATGAGCTTTGGCGATATTATATTTAGCTGATGTAATCTTTTTATTTTTCCTATGGCACCCTTTTCCTTTCCGAAGGGGGAGAAAGGTTTTTAATGGAGCCATAACATGTAATTTCTCCTTTTCTTATTCAGCTCTACGAGAGCAAAATCCCCCAAAAATGTAAATGTAAAACTGGGCATGCACCATCGAGTGCAGGCAAAAAGGAAAAAACAGGGAGAAGCTCGAAAGTCGTCCCTAAGGGGATGCAGAGCACGACGAAGCTACAAAAAGCCGTTCCTAAGGGAGCGCAGCGTATGTTTTCTGCTCAAAAGTCGTTCCAAAGGGAATACAGAGCTTACAGCGAAAAGTCAACGCTGATTCCGCCGAAATATAAGGCGAAGCACGAAAAGTCAACGCGGGTACCACCGAAATAGAAGGCGAAGAAGTTCAAAAGACGTTCCTAAGGGGATGCAGAACTTACAGCGAAAAGTCAGCGCTGATACACCGAAAAATAAGCGGTGAAGCCGAAAAATAAGCGGCAAAGAGACTTCGGTCATTCCCAAGGGAGTGAAGGTTATGGTTGTGGCTTCATATGTGTGTTTGGACATTCATTTGCACGACACATTACATCATACATTTGCATTCATAAACATTCATTTAGACATACATAAGATCATCATCATCATAACATACAGACGCAGACGGATGCTTCGGCTCTAAAAGTAAGGCTTCGGCAAAAAGAGAAAAAGAAGCAGTTTTATGCTTCGTTGTGTACGAAAAGAAGGGAAGGTGTTTTTCGCCTTTGGCTCAAAAAATGTTAGTTTCGTCCACAACAAAGCAAATCAATGCAAGTACAAGTGTTGTTCACATCGAAGCACTTCATACGTTTATGGAAAGGTAAAAATATATTACAAGGTATGGACAAAGTTTACAGAGTAAAATCTAATTCTCAAGTTACAATATTCTTCACAAAGGTTATTACAAGAATTTTTAGTCTTTTTGTAACACTCAAAATTGTATACAAGGAATAAATAATGAATTCCCTATTGTATGTGCCATATTTGCATCATAAAAAGAGCATACATATAATTAAGAGTGATTAATTAGAACGAATGATACTAAATAAAACAAAGTGCATCTCGTTGGAGTTTTATATGTTTGTGCATTAAATAAAATAACAAGGGTAATAATAATAAGATAATAATTACTAGAAGCTTGAATCCTAAATCGAGAATTAGGGTTTGAATTAAGAGAAGAGAAGAACTGAGAAAAATACTACATAAAATAAAATAAAAATCAGAATAAATACCTTTAACACTGATATTATTAAACAATACATTTCAAACTGAGGACAAGTTATTCACAAAGTTTGAATTTAAACTTTTATTGAAGAATGAATTTGAAATGGGAAAAAGAAAATGGAAAATTAAAAGAAAAGAGAAAGTTGTCGCAGTTGGGCCAACTACACGCCATTCGGCCCACTAGGTCTTTCCAGCGCGCAGGCCCAACCGCCTTCCGCACACATGTTCCACCACTGGCGCACGGGCCCCGCCCATTAATCTCTCCGCGCACGGGCAGCCACTCAGTAACCGGGCGCCGACAAGTGGGCCTCTCCCGTCAGTGACTCGCGCGCGCACCTTGCGTCTGTTTCATTGGCAGATGGGCCCAGCGCGCCAGATCGTCTTCGTCTACCCGTGAAGCTCGGAACAGCAGCCGCGGAGATCGATTTTAGCGCCGTCCGCACGATCGGTTGCAGCACGCGGACTATTTCTCCCCGCCTATTTAGGAAAACGCGGCCGAAGCCTCTCCTTCCTACATCTCCCTTCCCTCGCCACCTCCTCGAGTCGATTGCGGAAGCCACAACACCAGGGCGGCTGAGCTCCTCACCGCCATTGAAGTTCGAGCGCTTGTGCCAGTTTGGAGTCCTCTGGTGGCCGTGGGAGGATAGCCCTATGCTTGCGACGAAGATCATGTCCGGAAACACCCTGGTGCGCTGGTGGAAATCCGCCGATTCCTGATTGGGGTTGGTCATCGGAGGCCACGACCGTCGTCCTCGCTGCTGGCCACAACCTCGCCGCACCGGCGGTAAGTTTGCCACGGCCCAGTTCACCGCATTGTCCACATCGCGTAACTAGTACTAGATTAGGCTGTGGGGCACCGGGGGCCGGAAATCGGTGGCGCCGCTGGCCGCTCCGCCGTGGAGTGAGTCTGCGCGTTGCCGTCTGCGTGCCGGAGATAGAAGATGTCCGAGGACCGTCGATGTCCTGAGGGACGGATAGGATTAGCATATGTGTTTCCTCGCGTTGACAGTGTGGTGGCCGTCGATCTGAGAATGGACGACGGGGATTGGCACACTGTGTACCGATTCAATCAGATCAATTGAGACCGTGGATTTTAATCGGACGGCCCACAACCGAGTTAGGGTAGATGGATCCTTATCCGTCGATCTCAGATCGGACATCTCACGCTGCGTACCGGTTCAAGTTAATAGAGATTAAATCTGGGCGCTTGATTTCAGATCGGGCGGAGCAGAGCGACACCGGAATAATTAAATCTGCATCGTCGATCGTGGATTGGACGGTCTGCGCCGCGTTGTGCTTCGCTGGTGGCTCGGTCTAATCCACGCCGTCCGTGCGTGATCCAGCGGCCCATTATGGCCGATACCTCTTCGTGGGGGCATTTTTACTTAAGCGCCCTCGGAGTTCTGAGTTATTAACCCGCCGTCCACCTAGGTTATATCCTGTGTCTTGGAATTATTACACCGAGACCCATGCACTTCATAGATTTTAGGGCGCAATCCAGGGAAATAGAAAATCAGGGAAATTGATTTATAAAATGAATTTCTTATATAAAAACAATTCCAGAATTTTGTGAAATCCATAGGAAATTCATACTAAGTCCAAATGAGTCCATTTCAGTTCCTATAATTTTGTAAGATTATTGTTTATCAATTAGTACCACTGTTTTGACATGAAAGTCACATTAAAATTTATATCCCATTTAATCTTGTACAAAACACATGGAATCTTCAGAAAATCATAACTCCTCCGTTTTAACTCCGATTTGATCCGTTCAAGTTGCGTTAGTCTCGTAGCAACACGTAGATTATTATTATTCAGTTTGTTATTATGTTTGGTGTGATGTTAATTTTATCTATACCATGTCTGTTTGTATTGCTACGACTAGCGCGAGGACACGTGTCATCTAAAAGGCAAGTTGGTACCTGGAATCTCAAGTGCCAGGCAAGTTGTGCCCTTGATCACTTACTTTTTCCCAGCCATGTTCTTATTAATTATAATGATCTGCATAGGATAATTTTGATGGGACCCAATAGGTTACCCTAGTTTTGGCTATCTTTATACCTTGTTTACCACTGAAATATTTTTGGGTAGTACCTGCTATTGCTTTATGTGGATTTGGGTATGAAGATACTTTATTCATAATTACTCTTTTATTCTCTTTTATTATTACTGTTCATGTTAAGATCATTATGTTAATGGGAACATGGAGCGACCACCCGGGAAATCAGTGCTACCACAAGGGTATAATGGGACGCCCTTGGCTGATTAACTAGGAAAGCTAGTGGAGGTCTTCCTTACCCGAAAGGGGCAAGGGCATTAGGGGAGTGGTCAGTGTAGGGAGGTCCTTGGTTGATTTTGCTGCGATGGCGGTCAGGCAAGAACCCTGCATTGGAGCTTCCTATAAACTGTAGCGGGTTTTCTGAAGCTAGTGGAACTTTGTAAAGGCCTCGTAGTGTTACCCTGCCTCGCCTCCTCGGTAGAGGTGTATGGGATTGGCCATCTCTTGGCAGATGGGTAACATGACTTGTGGGTAAAGATGCGCAACCTCTGCAGAGTGTAAAACTGGTATACTAGCCGTGCTCACGGTCATGAGCAGCTCGGACCCTCACATGATTAATTTATGGAACTTAAATTTAATTTGACATTTGCATCGCATTTGGGATTATTTTACTATTACTTTTCTTTATTATTATTAAGGTTTGGTATTTACTTACACTTAGTAATTGCTAATAAAATTTTGACCAACTTATAAAAGCAATGCTCAACCTCAGCCTTTATTCCATTGATCAGCCTTACACTTCATGAACTCCCACCTTTGGTGAGTTCATGCCACATTATTCCCCACGACTTGTTGAGCTATGAACGTATGTGAGCTCAATCTTGCTGTTTCACACCCCCCACAAGAGAAGAACAGGTGGTTCAGGAGGAGCCACAAGGCGAAGAGTTTGATCTGATCTAGGTGGTGTTTCTTAGTTGGCATTGGCGCCGACGATCCTTAGTTCGTTTTATATTTATTCTTTTACTTTGTAATAAGTCTTCCGCTATGTAATAAATACTCTGATGTTTTGTGACATTTATCTCTATACACTCTTGTCGGCGTTCCGAGACCGGGGGGTCCCTAAGCCGACGAGTGAATGTCGCCGCGTGTCCCAGCCCAGATGGGTCGACGCGAGAGCGAGCGTGAAGGGGGGAAAGTGAGGTGGTCGGAGACGGGCGTGAGAGAGGTGGAAATCCCGCGGCCTTCGTGTTCGTCCCGCGCCCAGGTCGGGTGCGCTTGCAGTAGGGGGTTACAAGCGTCCACGCGGGTGTGAGAGCGAGCGGCCTCACGCGAGCGCCTGTCTCCTCCACGTCCCCGCGCGGCCAACCCTCCCTAAGAGGGCCCTGGTCCTTCCTTTTATAGGCATAAGGAGAGGATCCAGGTGTACAATGGGGGGTGTAGCTGAGTGCTACCTGTCTAGCGGGGGAGAGCTAGCACCCTAAGTACATGCCGTTGTGGCAGCCGGAGAGATTTTGGCACCCTGCTGGCGTGATGTCGTGGCCGTCGGAGGAGCGCTGGAGCCTGGCGGAGGGACAGCTGTCGGAGCTGTTGAGTCCTTGCTGACGTCCCCCTGCTTCCGTAAGGGGGCCGAGAGCCGCCGTCGTCACTGAGGATGCGGGGCGCCATCATTGCCCATCTGGTGGAGCGAGCCAGATGGGACGCCGGTCTTGTTCCCTGCGGCCCGAGTCAGCTCGGGGTAGGGTGATGATGGCACCTCCTGTCGACGTGGCCGGCCTGCGCCCTAGGTTGGGTGATGTGGAAGCTCCTCCGAAGCCGTGGTCGAGTCTGTCTTCCGTGGTCGAGGTTGAGTCCGAGCCCTGGGTCGGGCGAGGCGGAGACCGTCGGCTGAAGCCAGGGCGGAGTCCGAGCCCTGGGGTCGGGCGAAGCGGTGTTCGTCGTCTTCTGGGGCTGAGCCCGAGTCCGAGCCCTTGGCCGGGCAGAGCGGAGTTCGCCGTCTTCCGGGACTTTGCCCGAGTCCGAGCCCTGGGTCGGGCAGAGCGGAGTTCGCCGTCTTCCAGGACTTTGCCCGAGTCCGAGCCCTGGGTCGGGCGGAGCGGAGTTCGCCGTCTTTCGGGACTTTGTCCGAGTCTGAGCCCTGGGTCGGGCGGAGCGGAGTTCGCCGTCTTCCGGGACTTTGCCCGAGTCCGAGCCCTGGGTCGGGCGGAGCGGAGTTCGCCGTCTTCCGGGACTTTGCCCGAGTCTGAGCCCTGGGTCGGGCGGAGCGGAGTTTCCTATGGCGTCTGCGGCCGGGCCTGACCGCCTGTCAGCCTCACTCTGTCAAGCGGCACCGCAGTCGGCGTGGTGCAGGCGGCGCTGTCTTTCTGTCAGGCCGGTCAGTGGAGCGGCGAAGTGACGGCAGTCACTTCGGCTCTGTCGGCTGCAGGGCGCGCGTCAGGAAAAAGGCGTCAGGCTGCCTTTGCATTAAATGCTCCTGCGATTTGGTCGGTCGGCGCGGCGATTTGGTCAGGGTTGCTTCTTGGCGAAGACAGGGCCTCGGGCGAGCCGGAAATACGTCAGTCGCTGGAGGGGGCCTCAGGCGAGGCGGAGACCTCCCAGGGTCGGCTGCCCTTGTCCGAGGCTAGGCTCGGGCGCGGCGTGATCGCGTCCTTCGAGTGGACCGATCCCTGACTTAATCGCACCCATCAGGCCTTTGCAGCTTTACGCTGATGGGGGTTACCAGCTGAGAATTAGGAGCCTTGAGGGTACCCCTAATTATGGTCCCCGACAGTAGCCCCCGAGCCTCGAAGGGAGTGTTAGCACTCGCTTGGAGGCTTTCGTCGCACTTTTTTGCAAGGGGACCAGCCTTTCTCGGTTGCGTTTTGTTCCGGTGGGTGCGCGCGAGCGCACCCGCCTGGTGTAGCCCCCGAGGCCTCGGAGGAGTGGTTTTACTCCTCCGAGGTCTTAATGCCTCGCGCTATGCCTCGGCTGGTCTGGTCGTTCCCTCATGCGAGCTGGCCGTAGCCTAGGTGTACGGTCGTGCCCAAGTTCTCGGGCTGGTATGTTGACGCTGTCAACGGTTCGGCCGGAGCCGGGTTTGCGAGAGCAGCCCCCAAGCCTCTGCACAGGGCGAGAGGGCGATCAGGGACAGACTCGACTTTTTCACATATGCCCCTGCGTCGCCTTTCCGCAAGGAGGAGGGGGGGGGGGGAAAGCGCCATGCTGCTCTCGATGGGCGCCGAACATGATGTCTCCGGTGAGCTACGAGCGGGTAATCCGAGTGGACGCCCGTGCCCCATTCGTTAGGGGTCGGCTAGGGGCCCAGAGGCGCATCCAAAAGTACCTGCGGGTGATCTGCCGGACCCGGTCCCCTGGTGACGGGGTCCGAGGGCTCGATGCCTCCCTCTGATGGGATTCTGTTACAAGATCGTTCCCGCTGGTCTCGGAAATGTCCTAGGGTACCTCGGGAGCGCAGCCCGAGCCTTGGTTATGTATCGAACGTACCCATGGTCATCCCTCGCTCTGTGTCTGAGGCGACTGTGAACCCTTCGGGGGCCAGCCTTCGAACCCCTGATCAGTAGTGGGTGCGGAGCCCGAGTAGCCTGAGGCGGTCGTTGAACCCTTTCGAGGGGCCGGCCTTCGAACCTCTGACCAGTAGTGGGAGTAGGGCCCACGCGATCTGAGGCGGCTGTTGAACCCCTCTGAGAGGCCAGCCTTCGAACCTCTGATCAGTAGGGGGGCTCGGAGCCTGGTTCCTTCACGGAGAAGGATCCTTTTCGGGGTTTCCCCCTTTCCCGGTCCCTGTTGCAAGAGAGAGAAAGAGGAAAAAGGGAAAAGGACAAGAAATTGGACGGCGTGGCGTACCTTTTTCGATGCGGTTATTGTGGCGAAGGTGAAGCGTCGCTCGCTTCTCCTGCCAGAGGCACCGCCTGTCCCGCCGCGGAGTTAATGCGACGGGGTGAGCGGTTCGCGGGGCGGCTGTTGCGCGTGCGCGAGCCGTTCGAGGAACGGAACACGGGCGCGTTGTCTTCACGCCATGAGAGGGGGTTCTCTCGTCGCTTCTGGATGGGACGTAGGCCTGGCTGGTGACTTGACCGCTGTCCCTGCCCGCCTGCCACCGCCATTACTGCCAGCCCCTTTTTGGCTGCATTGACCGTCGCGCCAGGCTGGCGCTGCTTGGTCGTGCTCTGGGTCGCCTCGAGTCGCGGTACCGGTCCCGCAGTCGAGGAGGCGCGGTGGTGGCGCAAGTGGCGGTGCAGTTGCATGCACGAAGCATCCGGTGCGCCGGTTGCATGACGCGTGGGCCTGGGCCTCCGTGCCGGGCGTGTTGAGAGTCGGAGAAGTGCGCCCACTTGGCGCGGTTGCATGCCGCCTGCATGGCTGCCCGCCCTTTCGCCCGCTGGTCTGGGCAAAAGTGGAGAGCCGCTTGTAACCGCTGGGCGGTTGCATGCCGCCTGCATGGCGGTTTGGCTTCTTCTGCTCAGAGCCGTCTTGCATGACATGTGGGACCCAGCCCCCGTGCCGTTGGGGAGGACCTTGGAGCGTGTTGGAGAAGACTCAGCCCACGACGGCTGGGGACGCAAGTAGGGAGAGCCGCCTTTAAAAGGAGGGTGACCCCCTTGGAAGGCGACCATGTCTTCGCGCTCCCTTACGCATCGTGCCTTTCCACCTTCCAAGCCCCCGGATGGGGGATGCTCGCAGTCTCCCTGCCTTGCCGTTGGAGGAACGCAACTCCGTGGGAGTTGGTACCTTTCAGCCATCGTTCAACTTCAAGGATTTTCATCGGGCAGCCCGGTTGCACCCCTCCACCGGCAGTCACCCGAGACGGTGACCGACGGCCCCTGGGTGGGGAGAAGCAAGCCGGGCTGCGATCTTGGTCCCACCCTCAGCTTCAAGGATGTTCATCATCCTCGCTAGGGTGGAGACCGGGCTGAGCCGACGCTCTACCTCCGCACGGGTTCGTGGGTCAGCCTCTCCCTCAGCGTTCGAGGGAGAGAACGCTCAGGGGCCCTGCGAGAGGGGCGGGCTTCGACAACGCGGGGCTGGCCGACGGCGGGCGTCGTCAGCTTCTGCGCGTCGGGCTTACCGGATTGGCCCCCGGAGTCCCCTCCTGCCGCAAGGGCGGTTGCCGCGTCGTGTGCACGGGAGGACCGCCCACGATGTCGCGCGCTGTTAGGGCGGCGTTCGTGTTCTGGGGCGGTCCTGCCTTTGCAACGGTACGGTGCCTCCACGCGAAGGTTGATGCCCCACTTGTCCGGGAGGATCCGAGTGGGGATCTGCCGGAGGGCTGACGGCCCATGTCGTCGGTTCCGAGGCGGAGGCGGCTCGAGAAGTCCCCGTCGCCGACGGGATCACCACTACCGTCCGCGCTTTGGGCCTCCGGCTCTTTGTGCTTGTCCTCGCCCCTCGAGCGTCGATGTGGGCGAGGACAAGGTCGCAGTGGCGTTCGCCCTGAGGCCATCGCTGCTGCAGTTCGGCCACCCGTAGAGGGGGTCGTTGTCGCTGCTGCCGGAGCAGGCGACAGCGCGCCGTTCGTCGGTCTTCTGTTGCTCCACAGGCCTCCCCTCCATCGAGTGGGGTTGTTCGTACCTGCGGAGGTGGAACCGGAGTTCCGTTTGTGATGGCACCTTGAACGCCAGTGTTTTGTTCATTGTGGCTGTCGGGGCCTGAACATGTATGTAATTTTTGGCGCGGAGCCGTGTTTTTTCCTCATTTTTGAGCACTAAGACTCGCCTGTTGGTTGTCTGAACCGCTTCACTAAGCGTGAGTCGCTCCGTGCAAAGGTGACGAGTGAGGTATCCGTATCCCGGAGGCGTAGGAGTCCCTCGGCTCGGTCAGCCTTGTTGCCCGAGGCTTCTCTAGCTCAGTTAAAGGGAACCCCTCGGCCGCTCTTCGATGAGTCGAGGCCAAAGGTAGCGGTGTCAGCGCGAACAGAGGCAGAGTTGGCCCGAAAAGAAGACCTGGTCGACCGGAGCCTGACTGGGTCGTCCGTCAGTGGGACCGACTCCGGAGTTGACTTGCCGAGGCCTCGGGTCGGGCTGACGTCCTCGGGGGACAGCTGGCCGAGGCCTCAGGGGTGTCCAGCCGAGCCGCCTGCTCGGGCCGGATTCTCGGAGAAGACCCTGGCGGCGATGGCCCGGGCGTGGTGATGACGTCGTCCTTCGGAGCGGAGACCCTTAGATCGTGTCGCCGTCCGAGGCTAGGTTGGACCTCGCCGAAGGTGTTGTCGATGCCGAGGGTGCTGCTGCTCCCTTCAAGCGTCAAGATCCGTGCCTGCAGGGTCGGATCATCTTGTAGCGCGTGTTTTCTGCGGCCGCCGAGGCCAAAACACACCCTCGCTGTGTTGTAAAACTGCGTCTCCTTTCCTTTTATTTCGAGTATCTGGGCTCTTCTGTCGGTAACAGAATTGCTTGTGCGAGCGAGAGTTGCTTCTCACAGAAGGTGACGAGTGAGGTATCCGTATCCTGGTGGCGTAGGAGTCCCTCGGCTCGGTCGGCCTTGCTGCTTACGCGCACTCTTACCCGTCCATGGGGTTCTGTCACCAACGCAGTCGAGAAGGCTCGAAGAATCGCTTCGGCAGAAGAGCTTCCGAGCGTGAAGACTTGTTTGGTCCGCGGAATCACTTATCCGAACGTGAGTTACTTATCGCAGAAGGTGATGAGTGAGGTATCCATATCCCGGAGGCGTAGGAGTCCCTCGGCTCGGTCAGCCTTGGCTGCTTACGTGTACTCCATCGTTTTCCGGATCCGCTTTCGAAGTAGTCAAAAAGCACGAAAGATATTCTGGCAGAAAAGATCTTTTTTCAAGGAAAAAATTCGACGCAGAGGGGGTTCCCCCCCTTTTAGCCCCCGAGGGAGGGTCGGACTTTGCCGAGGCAAGGTTGACCCTTCCTTGATGACTAAACTTTGCGTAGGAGCGAGGTATGTGAACAACTTGAAAACATCTTAAGGGTAGAAGCGACGTAGCTATTGGATGTTCCAAGCGTTGCCGTAGACCTCGCCTTGACTGTTGGCCAGCTTGTACGTTCCGGGCTTCAGAACTTTGGCGATGACGAACGGCCCCTCCCAGGGGGGTGTGAGCTTGTGCCGCCCTCGAGCGTCTTGTCGCAGCCGAAGCACCAGGTCGCCCACCTGGAGATCTCGGGACCGGACCCCTCGGGCGTGGTAGCGTCGCATGGACTGCTGGTACCGCGCCGAGTGTAGTAAGGCCCTGTCCCGAGCCTCTTCCAGCTGGTCCAGCGAGTCTTCTTGGCTAGCTTGGTTGCTTTGGTCGGTGTAGGCCCTCGTCCTCGGGGAACCATATTCTAAGTCTGTGGGCAAGATGGCCTCGGCCCCATAGACTAGAAAGAACAGCGTGAAGCCTGTGGCTCGGCTCGGCGTTGTCCTCAAGCTCCAGACCACCGAGGGGAGTTCCTTCATCCATCGCTTGCCGAACTTGTTGAGGTCGTTGTAGATCCGAGGCTTGAGTCCTTGTAAAATCATGCCATTGGCACGCTCTACTTGCCCATTCGTCATGGGATGAGCCACGGCGGCCCAGTCCACCCGGATGTGGTGATCCTCGCAGAAGTCCAGGAACTTTCCGCCGGTGAACTGGGTGCCGTTGTCGGTGATAATGGAGTTTGGGACCCCGAAACGATGGATGATGTTGGTGAAGAACGCCACCGCCTGCTCGGACTTGATGTTGTTTAGGGGTCGGACGTCGATCCACTTGGAGAATTTGTCGATGGTGACCAGCAGGTGCGTGTAGCCCCCGGGTGCCTTCTGCAAGGGGCCGACGAGGTCCAGACCCCACACAGCAAAAGGCCAGGTGATGGGTATGGTCTGCAGAGCCTGAGCGGGCAGGTGGGTCTGCCTTGCGTAGAACTGACACCCTTCGCAGGTGCGGACAATTCTAGTGGCGTCGGCCACCGCCGTCGGCCAGTAGAATCCTTGTCGGAAAGCATTTCCGACAAGGGCTCGAGGTGCTGCGTGATGGCCGCAAGCCCCCGAGTGTATCTCTCGAAGGAGTTCCTGACCTTCGGTGATGGAGATGCATCGTTGGAGGATGCCTAAGGGGCTGCGGTGGTAGAGCTCCTTCCCACCTCCCAGCAAGACGAACGACTTGGCGCGCCGCGCCAAGCGCCGAGCTTCGGCTCGGCCGAGGGGTAGTTCTCCTTGGTGGAGATACTGCAGGTACGGGGCCTGCCAGTTTTGATCAGGCACTGTAACACCCGGATTTTAGGGGTCCAAAACCCGGGCGTAAACATAAACACCAGGTATGCTGGGACCAAGTCTCACACATATGATGTATAGTGGCACAGGATCGAATGTCACAACTTTATATATAACAGGAGTTCTATACAAAATAAATAATTACATTATAAGGAGACAACGGTCCAGCAACCCAAAGTTGACTGGGAGACGACGGCCTAGACCTCTCACGAACTCATCACAGCATCCTCCATGAGTATCATCCTGCAGTACCTGTTCTCGACCTGTGGTGTATGTGAGACAGCAAGAGTGAGCTCACATACGTTCATCGCTCAACAAGTTGTGGGGAATAATGTGCATGAACTCGCCAAAGGTGGGAGCTCACGTGAAGTGTAAGGCTTACCAAAGAAGATGGTTAGAGCTGAGCATTGCTTTTAAAGTTGGTCAAAATTTTATTAGCAGTTACTAAGTATAAGTAAATACCAACCCAATTAAGTAATAGAACAAAAGTATCAACATCACCTGCAATGCAATGCATATGACAAATTGAATTTAAGTTCCATAATTTAATCATGTGAGGGTCCGAGCTGCTCATGACCGTGAGCACGGCTAGTATACCAGTTTTACACTCTGCAGAGGTTGCGCATCTTTACCCACAAGTCGTGTATCCCATGTCGCCAGGGTTTGCAAAGCCCTTAGACACTTCCGAGGTGAATGGCTAGGGATCCACTACGAGGCCTTTACAAAGTTCCACTAGCTTCCGAAAACCCGCTACAGTTTATAGGAAGATCCAGTGCAGGAATCCCTTGCAGGACCGCCATCGCAGCAAAATCCTCCCGAGGGCCTCCCTACACTGACCTCTCCCCTACTGCCCTTGCCCCTTTCGGGTAAGGTAGTCTTCCACTAGCTTTCCTAATTAATCAGCCAAGGGCGTCCCATACCACCCTTGTGGTAGCACTGTTTTCCCGGGTGGTCGCTCCATGTTCCAATTAACATAATGATCTTATCATGAACAATAATAATAAACAGATAATACAAATATGATCATGAATAATGTATCTTCATACCCAAAACCACATAAAGCACTAGCAAGTACTACCCAGAAATTTAGTGGTGAACAAGGTATAAAGATAATCAAACTAGATAACCTGTTGGGTCCCATCAAATTAACCTATGCAGATCATTATGATTAATCAGAACATGGCTGGGTAAAAAGAAGTGATCAAGGGCACAACTTGCCTGGGCCTTGAGAATCCAGGTACCAGGATGATCTTCAGATGACTCGTGACCTCACTGCTAGTCGTAGTAATACAAACAAACAGTGTAGGCAAAATTTAACATTACACCAAACATGAGAACAAAATACACATTAATAATATACATATTAAAATAAGATCATAGGAACAGGATTCATTAATTTTGGAGTTATAGATTTTAAGTTATGAATTTTCAAAGGTTTTATGTGCTTTAAAATGGATTAAGTGAGAGATTAAATTTCTAATTGTTTTCATAACAAAACAGAGGATCTAGGTGGTAGATAATAAAATTACAAAATTTTAGAAAGTGGAATGGATTAATTTGGACTAAAAATGAATTTTCTATGGATTAAATAAGTTCTAGGAATTGTTTTTATATTAAAAATCTATTTCTGAATTTATTTATTTGATTTTCATGATCTCTGGACTGGGCCTCAATATTCAGGAACCGCAGGGGCTTCTGCGCAAAGATCCCAAGGCACAGTGCACAGCCACCAGGGATGGCGGGTTGATTAGCAAGTTTTTCGAGGTCTCTTTTGCATAATGGCATGGCCGAAAGGGTAAGATCTATTATGAGCCGTCCGATCCAAAACAGATGGATCAGATTAGATCACACAGCGTGTGAACCGGTATGCACACGGGACCCTCGGATCATAAATGCACGGCCTAGATTTTATGAGGCTTGATCTGCCCTGAACCGCACGATCAAGATCGAACGGTCCCGGTCGCATCCATCCCCACAGCACCCGGATCCGATCCCGACCGCCATCCGACGGCTGAAATCTTTCATCTCCCCCCCGATGACTATCAGGCAGCGGCGGCGGCGCAGACCCCATAGGCGGCGGCGACCCTGCCGGAGCTTCTCGAAGTCGGCGCCCCGGAGCCCCAAGCCCCACTGGAAGCGAGCTACGTGCAGAGGGGATTATGGCGCACAGGATGAGCGGGCACTTACTACGCGATACGTGAGCAGGAGTTCTATCCACGGCGGAGGGCGGCAATCTTCACTGCTACTTCATGATTCGCACGGCAACAAGCTAGATCACGGTGCACCGATTAGAGCAGGCGAGAAGGGGGGGAAAAGCATGGTTCGATTTATACACCGGCGGCGAAGCCCGATTGAGTGGCGCTGTTGGCGAATTTCACGGGCGGATTACTCCGATAACCATGCGCGCCGCATAGCCGGAATCGAGTTCGCGGAATCCGTGGAAGTGATGACAGCATGAGCCCACCGTTCAGCGACCAGGCGCGAGGATGGCAGGCCACAACACGGGGCTTGAGCGCAGGCCCGAGACGATCGGCATGCACAGGCGGCGGAGATCTAGCTAGCTTTCACAACAACCTGAGAAAGGAGAACGACCCGACGGAGCGGGTCCACAAGCCAGCGGAAGAATGGAGGGAAGAGGGCGCGCCTACGGCTGACATGGGTGGCCCACATGTCGGCGCCGAACCCAGCTGGGCCAGCACACGGATGAGAGATGGGCCGGCCAACGGAGAATTCGGCCCAGGTAGGTGAGTTTCTCTTTTTTTTATTTTCTTTTATATTTTGCATTTCTTTCTCTAATTCAAAGTCTACCATTTGAATTTGAATTTGTTAGTGAGTTTTTCAAGTTCACAAAGAAAATACCAGTATAAGAATATATATTTATTTATATATTATTATTACTATTTTTCCCTATAGCACATATTCTTTTCCTTTTTCTTCTCTTTTATTTTATATTTCCATTTTCAAATCCTAGTTTCCTAGCTTAAGCTTGTTTCACAAATTTGAATACAAAGTGTAAACTTATAAGGAAACTTCATGGAATGCACATTTATGTATCTATTTTATTTGTTATTTACATAATTTAATGCCATTGATTGAATATGTAGAGAAAATCAAGGGATCCTCGAAACATCCACATATAAATTTACTTATTTATTATTATTTTTTTTTCTCTTACCAATTTTTGGGCTTTACAAATCCTACCCCCTTAAAAATAATCTCGTCCTCGAGATTTGTAAGAAAAGGGAATATAGGAAGAGTGATTTGAAATCTAGCTTTTAGTTTCTAAAAAAAATCAAGAGTCTTTTTTTTTGTTTATTACTATTAGTTAGTTATTAGGAGAGCATAGGTATATATGGTTATAGACACTTTATTATGCAGGATAAAGGATATCTTTTAAAGCCTATATAGGTTTGGGCAAGAAAGAGTGGGATAAAGAAAGACTCCATCCAAGATTGTGGATCTTGACTCATCTTGGTGACCTCACTTGATCCTTGAAGACTTGAGTTGGTGCTCATCCTTTCTTGATGAAGTTGATCATCTTCTTCGGTCTTGTCTCATTGATTAGGAGTTAGTGTATGCTAGAGAAGATGGTTAAGATAGGTATGGTTGAGATAGACTACATGATGTAGGTCAAAATCTGGTTTGATGTCAGGTGGTGGTTGATAGATTATGCAATCCATTAAGACTCTATTGATTGGGTAAGTTATGTAACTTTGTTATGTAGGTCGAGTGTGTGTATGGCCAAGTTGATATAAGTCTCCAAATTAGGCTTAAGTGTTTTAGGAGTATGGTTTTATCCTTTGTATCTGCATTAAGTAACTCAATCTAGCTTAGATTATATTGGATTAGATAGAGTCCAGATTAGGTTGGTATGACTAGATTAAACTAGTTAAGATTAGCTAGATCTACCAGGGTAGGATAATTATTATTAGGGTATGTTAGAATCTTTTAGGATAGGATGGATTATATGATATAGGTAGGCCATTGTTCAAGGATGAGTTGGTATAAGACATCAATTTAGGTTAAGATATATTTGTAGAAACAATGTCTAACCTATATCACCAACTTAACTATCTTGTTAATAACTCACTTTAGATTGGGTCATATTTAGATTAAATAGAATCTGGATTACGTTGGATATAACTAGATTAGACTAGATAATATCTAATTACTTTGGATTAGATCTTGGTTGTTACTAGGGTGGGGTAGATATACTTATTAGGACAAGATGAATCCATTAAGGTAAGATAGAATCTTCTGAGGCCAGTTAGATCTATTAGGATAAGGATAAAATCTTTTCAAGATAAGATGAGTATCTTTTAAGATAAGATGGATTGGTTAGAATGAGATCTTTTAGGATAAGTTAAATCTCTTAAGCTAGATATGTTCCAATGGGGATAATCTAGGTTGTCTAGTTATTTTATAAATATATTTTTATACCTATGCATATATGCAGATGCAATTGTGGACATTATTCCACAACTCATCACACTCAAACAAAGATCCAAATCAGACAGATATCATAAGAACAAGCATTCAAATACATAGATAACCATAAAAATAGTTTTGTTTTTGTTCCTAGGATTTGGTCTCCTATTCCTAAAGTCACTTTAGGCACAAGATTTCAAAGTGTGAAATCCACATTTGTCTTTAGAATGAAAAGGTAAGAATAATCAGAGTAAAGCGGAAATAGATGAGAAAAGATTTAGGTGAGTTTAGAAAAGAATCAGAGTAAGGTAAGTAAAGAATGGTTGTCCAGTTCTATCTAGGTTTCGTCCTACAGTCAACATTCCTCTGATACCACTTCTGTAACACCCGGATTTTAGGGGTCCAAAACCCGGGCGTAAACATAAACACCAGGTATGCTGGGACCAAGTCTCACACATATGATGTATAGTGGCACAGGATCGAATGTCACAACTTTATATATAACAGGAGTTCTATACAAAATAAATAATTACATTATAAGGAGACAACGGTCCAGCAACCCAAAGTTGACTGGGAGACGACGGCCTAGACCTCTCACGAACTCATCACAGCATCCTCCATGAGTATCATCCTGCAGTACCTGTTCTCGACCTGTGGTGTATGTGAGACAGCAAGAGTGAGCTCACATACGTTCATCGCTCAACAAGTTGTGGGGAATAATGTGCATGAACTCGCCAAAGGTGGGAGCTCACGTGAAGTGTAAGGCTTACCAAAGAAGATGGTTAGAGCTGAGCATTGCTTTTAAAGTTGGTCAAAATTTTATTAGCAGTTACTAAGTATAAGTAAATACCAACCCAATTAAGTAATAGAACAAAAGTATCAACATCACCTGCAATGCAATGCATATGACAAATTGAATTTAAGTTCCATAATTTAATCATGTGAGGGTCCGAGCTGCTCATGACCGTGAGCACGGCTAGTATACCAGTTTTACACTCTGCAGAGGTTGCGCATCTTTACCCACAAGTCGTGTATCCCATGTCGCCAGGGTTTGCAAAGCCCTTAGACACTTCCGAGGTGAATGGCTAGGGATCCACTACGAGGCCTTTACAAAGTTCCACTAGCTTCCGAAAACCCGCTACAGTTTATAGGAAGATCCAGTGCAGGAATCCCTTGCAGGACCGCCATCACAGCAAAATCCTCCCGAGGGCCTCCCTACACTGACCTCTCCCCTACTGCCCTTGCCCCTTTCGGGTAAGGTAGTCTTCCACTAGCTTTCCTAATTAATCAGCCAAGGGCGTCCCATACCACCCTTGTGGTAGCACTGTTTTCCCGGGTGGTCGCTCCATGTTCCAATTAACATAATGATCTTATCATGAACAATAATAATAAACAGATAATACAAATATGATCATGAATAATGTATCTTCATACCCAAAACCACATAAAGCACTAGCAAGTACTACCCAGAAATTTAGTGGTGAACAAGGTATAAAGATAATCAAACTAGATAACCTGTTGGGTCCCATCAAATTAACCTATGCAGATCATTATGATTAATCAGAACATGGCTGGGTAAAAAGAAGTGATCAAGGGCACAACTTGCCTGGGCCTTGAGAATCCAGGTACCAGGATGATCTTCAGATGACTCGTGACCTCACTGCTAGTCGTAGTAATACAAACAAACAGTGTAGGCAAAATTTAACATTACACCAAACATGAGAACAAAATACACATTAATAATATACATATTAAAATAAGATCATAGGAACAGGATTCATTAATTTTGGAGTTATAGATTTTAAGTTATGAATTTTCAAAGGTTTTATGTGCTTTAAAATGGATTAAGTGAGAGATTAAATTTCTAATTGTTTTCATAACAAAACAGAGGATCTAGGTGGTAGATAATAAAATTACAAAATTTTAGAAAGTGGAATGGATTAATTTGGACTAAAAATGAATTTTCTATGGATTAAATAAGTTCTAGGAATTGTTTTTATATTAAAAATCTATTTCTGAATTTATTTATTTGATTTTCATGATCTCTGGACTGGGCCTCAATATTCAGGAACCGTAGGGGCTTCTGCGCAAAGATCCCAAGGCACAGTGCACAGCCACCAGGGATGGCGGGTTGATTAGCAAGTTTTTCGAGGTCTCTTTTGCATAATGGCATGGCCGAAAGGGTAAGATCTATTATGAGCCGTCCGATCCAAAATAGATGGATCAGATTAGATCACACAGCGTGTGAACCGGTATGCACACGGGACCCTCGGATCATAAATGCACGGCCTAGATTTTATGAGGCTTGATCTGCCCTGAACCGCACGATCAAGATCGAACGGTCCCGGTCGCATCCATCCCCACAGCACCCGGATCCGATCCCGACCGCCATCCGACGGCTGAAATCTTTCATCTCCCCCCCGATGACTATCAGGCAGCGGCGGCGACGCAGACCCCATAGGCGGCGGCGACCCTGCCGGAGCTTCTCGAAGTCGGCGCCCCGGAGCCCCAAGCCCCACTGGAAGCGAGCTACGTGCAGAGGGGATTATGGCGCACAGGATGAGCGGGCACTTACTACGCGATACGTGAGCAGGAGTTCTATCCACGGCGGAGGGCGGCAATCTTCACTGCTACTTCATGATTCGCACGGCAACAAGCTAGATCACGGTGCACCGATTAGAGCAGGCGAGAAGGGGGGGAAAAGCATGGTTCGATTTATACACCGGCGGCGAAGCCCGATTGAGTGGCGCTGTTGGCGAATTTCACGGGCGGATTACTCCGATAACCATGCGCGCCGCATAGCCGGAATCGAGTTCGCGGAATCCGTGGAAGTGATGACAGCATGAGCCCACCGTTCAGCGACCAGGCGCGAGGATGGCAGGCCACAACACGGGGCTTGAGCGCAGGCCCGAGACGATCGGCATGCACAGGCGGCGGAGATCTAGCTAGCTTTCACAACAACCTGAGAAAGGAGAACGACCCGACGGAGCGGGTCCACAAGCCAGCGGAAGAATGGAGGGAAGAGGGCGCGCCTACGGCTGACATGGGTGGCCCACATGTCGGCGCCGAACCCAGCTGGGCCAGCACACGGATGAGAGATGGGCCGGCCAACGGAGAATTCGGCCCAGGTAGGTGAGTTTCTCTTTTTTTTATTTTCTTTTATATTTTGCATTTCTTTCTCTAATTCAAAGTCTACCATTTGAATTTGAATTTGTTAGTGAGTTTTTCAAGTTCACAAAGAAAATACCAGTATAAGAATATATATTTATTTATATATTATTATTACTATTTTTCCCTATAGCACATATTCTTTTCCTTTTTCTTCTCTTTTATTTTATATTTCCATTTTCAAATCCTAGTTTCCTAGCTTAAGCTTGTTTCACAAATTTGAATACAAAGTGTAAACTTATAAGGAAACTTCATGGAATGCACATTTATGTATCTATTTTATTTGTTATTTACATAATTTAATGCCATTGATTGAATATGTAGAGAAAATCAAGGGATCCTCGAAACATCCACATATAAATTTACTTATTTATTATTTTTTTTTTCTCTTACCAATTTTTGGGCTTTACAGGCACGACCCCGCTTTGCCTTCCTTCAACGTGAAGCGCCTCGCCCTCGGGGGCCGAGGGTACCTCGGGCTGATCCGAGGGCGCCTCGGGCCGAGCCGAGGGTGCCTCGGACTGAGCCGAGGGCACCTCGGGCTCGGGCGTGTCGTCAATCTTGACGGAGGGTTGTTGTAGGTCTCGGGAGAAGACGTCCGGGGGAACCGTTGTCCGCCCCGAGGCTATTTTAGCCAGCTCGTCCGCAGTCTCGTTGTAGCGTCGGGCGATGTGGTTGAGCTCGAGCCCGTAGAACTTGTCTTCCAGGCGCCGAACCTCATCGCAATAGGCCTCCATCTTCGGGTCGTGGTAGTGGGAGTTTTTAATGACTTGGTCGATGACGAGCTGCGAGTCACCGCGAGCGTCGAGGCGTCGGACCCCTAGCTCGATGGCGATCCGCAACCCGTTGACCAGAGCCTCATACTCGGCCACATTGTTGGACGCCGGGAAATGGAGGCGTAGCACATAGCGTATGTGCTTCCCGAGGGGTGAGATGAAGAGTAGACCTGCGCCGGCTCCCGTCTTCATCAGCGACCCGTCGAAGAACATGGTCCAGAGCTCCGGCTGGATCGGAGCTGTTGGGAGCTGGGTGTCGACCCATTCAGCTACAAAGTCCGCCAAGACCTGGGACTTGATGGCCTTCCGAGGGGCGAACGAGATCGTCTCGCCCATGATTTCCACCGCCCACTTTGCAATCCTCCCCGAGGCCTCCCGGCACTGGATGATTTCCCCCAGGGGGAAGGATGACACCACAGTTACCGGATGGGACTCGAAGTAGTGCCGCAACTTTCGCCGTATCAGGATCACCGCATATAGCAGCTTCTGAACTTGTGGGTAGCGGATCTTTGTTTCGGACAGTACCTCGCTGACGAAGTAGACTGGCCTCTGAACGGGCAATGCATGCCCCTCTTCTTGCCTCTCGACCACAATCACGGCGCTAACCACCTGAGTGGTTGCGGCGACGTTGTAACACCCGAAATTTGGGGGTATAAAATTTCTTTTCTAATATCCACCAAATTCAGGTGTTACTCTTTCTTTTCTTTGCTTTCCTTCTCCTTTTTCTAAAAAATGGAGAATTATTTTGTTTTATATCGGCATGGGCTAGTAAAATAAAACCCTAAGAGGGTCCTTGATTATCGCATAGCATGTCGAGGCATTTTTTTTCTTTTCTTTTCTTTGTGGTGGTGCATTCATTCAAACTTGGGAAGCATGTTTAAATTTGAATCCAAAACTAAAACAAGAAAAAAAGGGAAAGACCCAGCTCCCCAGCCCGGCAGACCCTCCTCTTTCCCCAGCCCCTCGGTCTGCGCCGGCCCATTCTGCGGCGCGCGCGGCCCACCACCCCGCGCCTTTCTCCCTCTCGCTCGGCCCAGCGCGCCCCTCCCCGGCCGGCCTGCACGCGCGGCCCATCTCCTTGCCAGCGCGCCCCTTCCTGGCCCAGCAGCCAGCGCGTGCGCGCAGCCCACTCCGCAGCCGCCCAGGTCGCTGCGCGCGCCCTAGCCCACCTAGCGAGCGCCTCAGCCGCGCCTGCGTAGCCCACATGCTCCCCTGCTGCGCGTCGCGCACGCTCGCGCGTAGGAGCGCCACCGCCGCCAGCCCTCGCGCGTCTGTTCAGCCGCGAGGAAGCCAGGCGAGCCGCGCACGCCAGCTGCCCATACGCCCACGATCTCCCTCACGAACCGCCCCCAGCCGCTGCATTTTTCTCTGCTGCAACCTCTATCTATCTATCTCTCTTCCCACGCTAGGACACCGATCTCGCCAGCCCTTGTTCATCTTCCCCGAAGAGAGCCATGGAGCAGTTGTCTCGCCCACTCGCGCCCAGCTCCGCCAGAACCGCCCGTGCCCGCCATAGCACATCGTGCCCATCAGTTCTGTGGAGGAGCCCTGCCGTTTGCGCCGAATCGCTAGTTCGGTGCTCGCCGTCGAACTCCATCGTGGTGAGTCCGCTTTCCCTTCCCCACCTCATCCCTCCCCTTTCTGCCCCCTGCCGAGCAGTTCGTCCCCTCCCAGCGAGCCCCTGTGCAGCCCCTACGCAGGGCACGGTGCGGCTGTCAGCCGGCGCGGCCGCCAGCCCTTGCGTCGCGGCCACGCCCAGCCTCGTCTCTACCAAGCCCCGCGCGCAGGTTTCCTCCCTCCTGCGCGTTCCGTCCCCCATGGTCGATCCCGTGCCTGCGTCCATGTTTGGAGTTGGAATCTCTCGGTCGTTGACTTGTTTCCAGGAAGAAGCCGCGTGAGCCCCATGTGCATGCTGCATGCGCATGCCAGTTCCGATGGCGTGCGTTAGGAAGGAAGTGCCTATGTTTTTGTTTATTTTTTGTGTTTTTATTATTTATTTCTTTTCCCTGCATGCGGCCACAAAACAAAACTGCCATGCATGCGCCAAGTGAATAGGCCCCACGTACGTGCACCACTAATCCCTGCATGCATCCATCCAATAGAGAAAATGCCCCTCATCATCTATGGATTTTCTGCTGCTAAGATCTTGTGGCCATAGGTGTGGACATCCTCTAGCCAATAAAATTATGCCATGTCACCCTGGATACACTATTTATTAAATAGGGATAAACAAATCTATAGTTTTAATTTACGCTTTATAAATACCTTTATTATGATTACGCTTGATCCAACGTTTTTAATTAATACTGGTTAGTATAAATGTGTTGCCGCGTGAATCATCTATTTTGATCGCGGGTGTCTCGTGTGCTATCCGCACGTTATTTAATTATTTCTATTTTTGTCGCTCGCGCTAATTAGTCAATTATTGTTTAGTTGTTGGTTAATTAAAATAACAATTCAATTAGAATGACTCTATAGTTTTAACTCGTGCTTTTATAAATATAAATATTAATTAACATGATTAATACCAGCTTAAATACTTCTCGCTAATTATTTGTTTGTTGTTGTTCGCGCCCGACATCGTTTGCGCGTCATCGTGCTGTTCGCGCGCGTAGCCGTGTCGTGCGCTGCCGTGCACGTTATTTCGCGTGTGTCGCGCGTGCTGTTCGCACGCGTTGTCACACGTCGTGTGCGTGCGTCGCGTGTGCCATTTGCACGTGTCGCTTGCCTTGCCGCGCGTAGTTAGTGCGTACCTCGCGTATCGATCACGTGTGTCGCGCGGCATCTGCGCGTGATAATAAATTGTTTTCGCTTATAAACACTCATGTTAATAATGTTAATTTGTCAGATCACATATTTTAGATAATTAATTTAAGGTTTGCCCGACTAATATTTATTAGATTAATATTTTAATTAGATTAAATATATAGTGTTCAACTGTGCTTTTTATAATAAATATTAGCATGACCAATATTAACTTAACTACTTTTTAATAATTTAATATTTGTTTAGTATAAACCCGTCACCTATTTAGTTTTCCTCGCCTGTCGCGCGTGCTGTTCTGCACATGGCATGCTCGTTCGCGCTGTTTCGTGTGTCGTAAGCGTGCTATATCGTGCGTGCCCGCGCGTCGTTTGCACGCTGTCATGTTGGGTTCGCTGTCATCACGTTGTCTGCGCTTGCCATGCGTGGTGCGCGCGCTAGGTCGCGTGTGGTCGTTCTGTTCCACACGTTACGTATTTCGTCTCGCTCCTCTAATTCGTACCGCTTAGAGTCGCTGATGTTATTTAAATTACTTATTTAACTAAGAAATGTTAGTGTGCTCGGCTAATTAAAACTGTGCGATAGCTCTAGTTCATTTTAAATAATTATTGATTAATATAATTAGATCAAACTAAATGTTATGATTAATACTCGTTGAGTGTAGACGCGATAACTTCTCGACTGTCGCGTTTCTTTTTCCTCGCGTGACCGTAGTAACACGCCCTATTTCGTTTTGCATATTTTATTATGTTCTTATTTGAATGGTGTAATGTTCTTATGCATATATATGTTTGTTTGTGCATATTTTATTCGCTGTGCGTCGCGAATAGATTGCGATTCGTTTCCGAGCTTCGAGAGATCAAAGATTAAGCGTTGGCGACCAAGTGATCCAGTTCTTCGAGTTCCACAAGGTTGAAGACCCTGAGCATCTGTTTAGTGAAGGCAAGTGTCCTCTGACCCATTATGTCCCATTTACTTTATAATACACTGTCCCGCATACTATGAACAACCTAAGGATTTACTACCTTTCTATTTACCTTGTCCTTGATTTACCTTTTGGGTTACTATGGTTAGCTACATGCTAGCGCTTTACTTTAATCAATGAACATGATGAGATACAATGATGATACTATGATTTTATTCTGGATATGATGATATACTTGTGGCATTTAGGGGACTTGGGCTGTTTCCCGAGTACCTCTCCGTAAGGACCTGTTCGTTGAGAGACCACCCGGGATAACAGTGCAACCATGAGGGTGAAATGGGGCGCCCTTAGCTAATTAATTAGAGGAACTAGAGGTGTAGTTGCTTCGCCATCGTGCCGTCAATGGGGTCCAGGCACAGTGCTTGCTCTGCCGAGGCTGGGTGCCGAGGTTCTTTCGTTTTGTTTTTGTTAGTCACCCCCTTCGGGGAGAGGTACTGTGTTTATCAAACTGGAGAAACCTAACGGGCGGCTATGACCTCTAGGGAATCTTTGTAAAAGCTACGTAGTGATACCCTGCCGGACCACCTAGGAAGTGATCAATGGGGAGTCATGATCCCCGGGCAAAACGGGAATCACGGCTCATGGGTAAAGTGTGCGACCTCTGCAGAGGGTTAGAAACTGATATATCAGCCGTGCTCACGGTTATGAGCGGCCTTGGGATCCTCTTTGATTAGAAATACTTGATCAGAGATGGTTGGTTTACAGGTGGTGACAAGGATGATGGTTATGACTATGGTAATGGTAAGTGGTATTCTTTCCGTTTGGAAAGGGTAATTTGGGTTAATAACTTGGGTTAATGTTAAAACCTGGCTCTCAATGAGTAATAATAACCTGACCAACTAAAAGCAACTGCTTGACCTTAACCCCAAATAAAACTAGTCCACTACAGCCAAACGAGACATTTGCTGAGTACGTTGATGTGTACTCACCCTTGCTTTCACAAAACACCAGGTTGCCTTTGGTACAATCTATGCTCAGGTAAAGAAGAAGGCGTCGAGGCGAATCTCCAGGAGTTCCAGGACTTCGACGAGTTCGAGGATTAGGCTAGCGACCTCCCCCATTCAGCTGCCTGTGGTGGGTTTAATTACGTTGGCTACGTTTCTGTTCTGTGTACTTTGATTATATTATGTAAATGACTCTAGTCTTTCATATTATTACTTATCTTTATTGTTATTCGAAGCATTGTGCTATGATGAGTCATTTATGTAATCGCTGTGTATGTGAATTTCTGATCCTGGCACGTACATGGTTCGCATTCGGTTTACCTTCAAAACCGGGTGTGACATAAGTGGTATCAAAGCCTTGCTGACTGTAGGACCGCTGACCTAGAGTAGTATTGGCTGTTTTAAGGACTTATTAATTATTAATTCACCTCATCCTTGATTTTGCTTCAAAATATTAGTCACCTCGACTAATTCTATATTGTGCTCCTATATGTCCCCTTGCCAAAAAGTATTTTATTCTAGTATGGTCTATACTTTTCTCAATCTACTAGATCTGATCTCGCTCTTGTGCTTGCGACATCCTTGTAGATGCCCCTAATCATAACCTTCTTGCATTTTGGGATTTATTCCTCTTCCATCAGTAAATTTCTACCACTTGGCAATCCTTATTCCTTTGTTATTAACATAATCGTATCCCTAAATTCTTCAATACTCTTGTTTCAAATACTCGCCTCTAAATTTCTACTGCCTACTTAAACATTTCAATTTATATGTCTGTGACCTTCCTGTCTTTTGGGACCCTTTCCTTTTCTGTTGTTAAGTCTCTATCTTTCAACAATTTCTTGTCTCTTGGTATTGGTATGCTCATGTCCTTGAAATCTCTCATACTCTCATTTTTTGCTTACATTTATATCCCAAGGTCTGGTTAAGATATTTTATTTTACTTGTCCTTGACCACCCTTGTTTCTTGACGATCCTTGAGCGATCATTTTATTTTGCACATCCTTGGCAATCTCGTTAATCCCTTGTAACTTCCTTCGGTAATGAATTTTTACTTCAACTCTTCTGTCGGAACCTCACTTATCTTATCCTTGATTGTTTTCTCCACTTCGTGACTTTACAAGTCTTGCCTTAACTCTATCCTTTGTTGTGTTTTGTTTGTTATTTCCTTTACCCTTCTCATCACTCTATCCTACCTTGTGATTACATTATGTCCGTTATCTAAAATAGCCAATCTCCTATCCCAATTTGAGAGCGGTGTTTTACTTATCTCACCCTTGGCAATATCCTCTTCTTTACCGCGTGTAAGCCTTGAGGTAACTCCATTCTTTGTTGTACTCATACCACTGGCTCTTCAATGCATTCATCTTTTCTCTCATACCCTTGTCAGTTATCGCCTTTGACTCTTGCGATATTGAGGTCTTCTACCTAAATGCTCACCTTGAACTTATCCTTTAGAAGCCTCCCCTTTCTTTCAACCCAGTTTGAGAATTGTGAGTTACCCATCTCTCCTTGACTTCTTTTCACTCCTTGTTGCCTTACAGGTTTTGTCTTAATTCCATCTTTTGATGTGTTTTTATTTGCTATCACCATCACCTTGTCATCCATCGATCTTGCCTTGATACTCCTCTTTATTCCTACTCTTTAAAATTCCCCTCTCTTCCACCTCACTTTGAGAGTGGCAGTTTACCTATCTGGCCCTTGGACGTACCCTCTTTTTTATATTTGCACGTCCTGTCTTAACTCCACCCTCTGTGGTATTTATATCATTGGTTCTTATACCCATTTACCTCCTCTTCTACATCCTTGTCCATTATTACCTTTAAACCCTCGTGATACCTATGCCCTTGCCCACATGCTTATCCTGAACCTACCCTTTAAAGCCTGCTCTTTTCCATCGTTGTTTGAGGATAATGCCTCACCTACTTCACCATTGATTGCTTCCCATTCTTTGATACCCCGCACGTTTTGCCTAAAATACCTCCTTGGTTGTGTTTGTCTGTTATCACCTTAACCCTTGTCATCCCTTGATCTTTACCATGATGCTTATCTTGCACCTGCATTTTAAAGCCTCCTCTCCCATTTCATTTCAAGAGTGATGTCTTGCCTATCCCGCTCTTGTTCATTCCCTTTTTCCTCTGTCGCGTTGCAAGTCTTGTCCTAACTCTATCTTTTGGTGTGTTTTTTTTCTTTCACCTCCCTTACCTTTGTAATCTCTAGATCTTTCCATGATGTTATCTTATGCCTACCTTTTGAAATATCATCTTTTCCATCTCGATTTGAGAATGGTGTTTTACCTATCCTGACCTTGGTTGCATTCTCTCCCTTGTTGGTTACAATCATTGCTTTAGCTCCATCCTTTATTATGCTCATGCCCCTACCCTCCATGTCTTATTATTCCCCTTGCCTTTTGTTGGCCTTAGAGTAGTATCCCTTTTTAAGGAAAGACCACCATTTAATTAAAAGGAACGTGTAGCACGAGATGTTTGTTGTTGTATGCTTGTGTTGTTTGTCTTTGTGTGATGACTAATTTGCTTCTTTGTGATGAGTGTTGATGTGTTGTGGCCCTTAGTCTGCAATGACATCAGTTTACAAGCTGGGGTGCTCTCCCTTTTCTCTCTCTAATCCATCTAGGCTTATCTTTTCTATCTATACTCTTGCACCTGTCCGGTTGGCATCCTGCAACCTCTCTTAATCAATCAAGATCAGAGTCGGCAGCATCTTCATCAAGTGCGTATCAATGCTCATGTTAAGGGGGTTAGCTGCTAACCCCAATGAAGACAATGCGATCAACATCAACCAACAAGAATCAAAGTGGCGCAGCGGAAGCGTGTGTGGGTCCTAACCCACATGTCCAAGAGATCCTCAAGAATTGCATCGATCGGTCTCAAGCATCTGAAGGTCAAAGCAACAAGTGCACAAGTTAAAGTTGCCAGAGACAAAGTTGAGTTACAAGAAGCTATGAAAGACCGATGAACCAATCTTAATTTCTTGCTAGCCTCTTCTTGAATCTCGAGGGCGAGATTCCTGTTAAGGGGGTTAGATCTGTAACACCCGAAATTTGGGGGTATAAAATTTCTTTTCTAATATCCACCAAATTCAGGTGTTACTCTTTCTTTTCTTTGCTTTCCTTCTCCTTTTTCTAAAAAATGGAGAATTATTTTGTTTTATATCGGCATGGGCTAGTAAAATAAAACCCTAAGAGGGTCCTTGATTATCGCATAGCATGTCGAGGCATTTTTTTTCTTTTCTTTTCTTTGTGGTGGTGCATTCATTCAAACTTGGGAAGCATGTTTAAATTTGAATCCAAAACTAAAACAAGAAAAAAAGGGAAAGACCCAGCTCCCCAGCCCGGCAGACCCTCCTCTTTCCCCAGCCCCTCGGTCTGCGCCGGCCCATTCTGCGGCGCGCGCGGCCCACCACCCCGCGCCTTTCTCCCTCTCGCTCGGCCCAGCGCGCCCCTCCCCGGCCGGCCTGCGCGCGTGGCCCATCTCCTTGCCAGCGCGCCCCTTCCTGGCCCAGCAGCCAGCGCGTGCGCGCAGCCCACTCCGCAGCCGCCCAGGTCGCTGCGCGCGCCCTAGCCCACCTAGCGAGCACCTCAGCCGCGCCTGCGTAGCCCACATGCTCCCCTACTGCGTGTCGCGCACGCTCGCGCGTAGGAGCGCCACCGCCGCCAGCCCTCGCGCGTCTGTTCAGCCGCGAGGAAGCCAGGCGAGCCGCGCACGCCAGCTGCCCATACGCCCACGATCTCCCTCACGAACCGCCCCCAGCCGCTGCATTTTTCTCTGCTGCAACCTCTATCTATCTATCTCTCTTCCCACGCTAGGACACCGATCTCGCCAGCCCTTGTTCATCTTCCCCGAAGAGAGCCATGGAGCAGTTGTCTCGCCCACTCGCGCCCAGCTCCGCCAGAACCGCCCGTGCCCGCCATAGCACATCGTGCCCATCAGTTCTGTGGAGGAGCCCTGCCGTTTGCGCCGAATCGCTAGTTCGATGCTCGCCGTCGAACTCCATCGTGGTGAGTCTGCTTTCCCTTCCCCACCTCATCCCTCCCCTTTCTGCCCCCTGCCGAGCAGTTCGTCCCCTCCCAGCGAGCCCCTGTGCAGCCCCTACGCAGGGCACGGTGCGGCTGTCAGCCGGCGCGGCCGCCAGCCCTTGCGTCGCGGCCGCGCCCAGCCTCGTCTCTACCAAGCCCCACGCGCAGGTTTCCTCCCTCCTGCGCGTTCCGTCCCCCATGGTCGATCCCGTGCCTGCGTCCATGTTTGGAGTTGGAATCTCTCGGTCGTTGACTTGTTTCCAGGAAGAAGCCTTAATTTCTTGCTAGCCTCTTCTTGAATCTCGAGGGCGAGATTCCTGTTAAGGGGGTTAGATCTGTAACACCCGAAATTTGGGGGTATAAAATTTCTTTTCTAATATCCACCAAATTCAGGTGTTACTCTTTCTTTTCTTTGCTTTCCTTCTCCTTTTTCTAAAAAATGGAGAATTATTTTGTTTTATATCGGCATGGGCTAGTAAAATAAAACCCTAAGAGGGTCCTTGATTATCGCATAGCATGTCGAGGCATTTTTTTTCTTTTCTTTTCTTTGTGGTGGTGCATTCATTCAAACTTGGGAAGCATGTTTAAATTTGAATCCAAAACTAAAACAAGAAAAAAAGGGAAAGACCCAGCTCCCCAGCCCGGCAGACCCTCCTCTTTCCCCAGCCCCTCGGTCTGCGCCGGCCCATTCTGCGGCGCGCGCGGCCCACCACCCCGCGCCTTTCTCCCTCTCGCTCGGCCCAGCGCGCCCCTCCCCGGCCGGCCTGCGCGCGCGGCCCATCTCCTTGCCAGCGCGCCCCTTCCTGGCCCAGCAGCCAGCGCGTGCGCGCAGCCCACTCCGCAGCCGCACAGGTCGCTGCGCGCGCCCTAGCCCACCTAGCGAGCACCTCAGCCGCGCCTGCGTAGCCCACATGCTCCCCTGCTGCGCGTCGCGCACGCTCGCGCGTAGGAGCGCCACCGCCGCCAGCCCTCGCGCGTCTGTTCAGCCGCGAGGAAGCCAGGCGAGCCGCGCACGCCAGCTGCCCATACGCCCACGATCTCCCTCACGAACCGCCCCCAGCCGCTGCATTTTTCTCTGCTGCAACCTCTATCTATCTATCTCTCTTCCCACGCTAGGACACCGATCTCGCCAGCCCTTGTTCATCTTCCCCGAAGAGAGCCATGGAGCAGTTGTCTCGCCCACTCGCGCCCAGCTCCGCCAGAACCGCCCGTGCCCGCCATAGCACATCGTGCCCATCAGTTCTGTGGAGGAGCCCTGCCGTTTGCGCCGAATCGCTAGTTCGATGCTCGCCGTCGAACTCCATCGTGGTGAGTCCGCTTTCCCTTCCCCACCTCATCCCTCCCCTTTCTGCCCCCTGCCGAGCAGTTCGTCCCCTCCCAGCGAGCCCCTGTGCAGCCCCTACGCAGGGCACGGTGCGGCTGTCAGCCGGCGCGGCCGCCAGCCCTTGCGTCGCGGCCGCGCCCAGCCTCGTCTCTACCAAGCCCCGCGCGCAGGTTTGCTCCCTCCTGCGCGTTCCGTCCCCCATGGTCGATCCCGTGCCTGCGTCCATGTTTGGAGTTGGAATCTCTCGGTCGTTGACTTGTTTCCAGGAAGAAGCCGCGTGAGCCCCATGTGCATGCTGCATGTGCATGCCAGTTCCGATGGCGTGCGTTAGGAAGGAAGTGCCTATGTTTTTGTTTATTTTTTGTGTTTTTATTATTTATTTCTTTTCCCTGCATGCGGCCACAAAACAAAACTGCCATGCATGCGCCAAGTGAATAGGCCCCACGTACGTGCACCACTAATCCCTGCATGCATCCATCCAATAGAGAAAATGCCCCTCATCATCTATGGATTTTCTGCTGCTAAGATCTTGTGGCCATAGGTGTGGACATCCTCTAGCCAATAAAATTATGCCATGTCACCCTGGATACACTATTTATTAAATAGGGATAAACAAATCTATAGTTTTAATTTACGCTTTATAAATACCTTTATTATGATTACGCTTGATCCAACGTTTTTAATTAATACTGGTTAGTATAAATGTGTTGCCGCGTGAATCATCTATTTTGATCGCGGGTGTCTCGCGTGCTATCCGCACGTTATTTAATTATTTCTATTTTTGTCGCTCGCGCTAATTAGTCAATTATTGTTTAGTTGTTGGTTAATTAAAATAACAATTCAATTAGAATGACTCTATAGTTTTAACTCGTGCTTTTATAAATATAAATATTAATTAACATGATTAATACCAGCTTAAATACTTCTCGCTAATTATTTGTTTGTTGTTGTTCGCGCCCGACATCGTTTGCACGTCATCGTGCTGTTCGCGCGCGTAGCCGTGTCGTGCGCTGCCGTGCACGTTATTTCGCGTGTGTCGCGCGTGCTGTTCGCCCGCGCGTCGTTTGCACGCTGTCATGTTGGGTTCGCTGTCATCACGTTGTCTGCGCTTGCCATGCGTGGTGCGCGCGCTAGGTCGCGTGTGGTCGTTCTGTTCCACACGTTACGTATTTCGTCTCGCTCCTCTAATTCGTACCGCTTAGAGTCGCTGATGTTATTTAAATTACTTATTTAACTAAGAATTGTTAGTGTGCTCAGCTAATTAAAACTGTGCGATAGCTCTAGTTCATTTTAAATAATTATTGATTAATATAATTAGATCAAACTAAATGTTATGATTAATACTCGTTGAGTGTAGACGCGATAACTTCTCGACTGTCGCGTTTCTTTTTCCTCGCGTGACCGTAGTAACACGCCCTATTTCGTTTTGCATATTTTATTATGTTCTTATTTGAATGGTGTAATGTTCTTATGCATATATATGTTTGTTTGTGCATATTTTATTCGCTGTGCGTCGCGAATAGATTGCGATTCGTTTCCGAGCTTCGAGAGATCAAAGATTAAGCGTTGGCGACCAAGTGATCCAGTTCTTCGAGTTCCACAAGGTTGAAGACCCTGAGCATCTGTTTAGTGAAGGCAAGTGTCCTCTGACCCATTATGTCCCATTTACTTTATAATACACTGTCCCGCATACTATGAACAACCTAAGGATTTACTACCTTTCTATTTACCTTGTCCTTGATTTACCTTTTGGGTTACTATGGTTAGCTACATGCTAGCGCTTTACTTTAATCAATGAACATGATGAGATACAATGATGATACTATGATTTTATTCTGGATATGATGATATACTTGTGGCATTTAGGGGACTTGGGTTGTTTCCCGAGTACCTCTCCGTAAGGACCTGTTCGTTGAGAGACCACCCGGGATAACAGTGCAACCATGAGGGTGAAATGGGGCGCCCTTAGCTAATTAATTAGAGGAACTAGAGGTGTAGTTGCTTCGCCATCGTGCCGTCAATGGGGTCCAGGCACAGTGCTTGCTCTGCCGAGGCTGGGTGCCGAGGTTCTTTCGTTTTGTTTTTGTTAGTCACCCCCTTCGGGGAGAGGTACTGTGTTTATCAAACTGGAGAAACCTAACGGGCGGCTATGACCTCTAGGGAATCTTTGTAAAAGCTACGTAGTGATACCCTGCCGGACCACCTAGGAAGTGATCAATGGGGAGTCATGATCCCCGGGCAAAACGGGAATCACGGCTCATGGGTAAAGTGTGCGACCTCTGCAGAGGGTTAGAAACTGATATATCAGCCGTGCTCACGGTTATGAGCGGCCTTGGGATCCTCTTTGATTAGAAATACTTGATCAGAGATGGTTGGTTTACAGGTGGTGACAAGGATGATGGTTATGACTATGGTAACGGTAAGTGGTATTCTTTCCGTTTGGAAAGGGTACTTTGGGTTAATAACTTGGGTTAATGTTAAAACCTGGCTCTCAATGAGTAATAATAACCTGACCAACTAAAAGCAACTGCTTGACCTTAACCCCAAATAAAACTAGTCCACTACAGCCAAACGAGACATTTGCTGAGTACGTTGATGTGTACTCACCCTTGCTTTCACAAAACACCAGGTTGCCTTTGGTACAATCTATGCTCAGGTAAAGAAGAAGGCGTCGAGGCGAATCTCCAGGAGTTCCAGGACTTTGACGAGTTCGAGGATTAGGCTAGCGACCTCCCCCATTCAGCTGCCTGTGGTGGGTTTAATTACGTTGGCTACGTTTCTGTTCTGTGTACTTTGATTATATTATGTAAATGACTCTAGTCTTTCATATTATTACTTATCTTTATTGTTATTCGAAGCATTGTGCTATGATGAGTCATTTATGTAATCGCTGTGTACGTGAATTTCTGATCCTGGCACGTACATGGTTCGCATTCGGTTTACCTTCAAAACCGGGTGTGACAGACGTAGACCAAGAGGGCTTCTCCGGCGGCTGGGGGCACCAAGATAGGCGCCTTCGTGAGGAGCGCCTTCAGGTTCCCGAGGGCTTCCTCGGCTTCAGGGGTCCAAGTGAAGCACTCGGCCTTCCTTAATAGGCGGTACAGAGGTAGACCTCTTTCGCCGAGGCGTGAGATGAAGCGGCTCAGAGCCGCGAGACATCCCATGACCCTCTGTACGCCTTTTAGGTCCTTGATGGGCCCCATGCCGGTGATGGCTGCGATCTTCTCCGGGTTGGCTTCGATGCCCCGCTCGGAGACGATGAACCCTAAGAGCATGCCTCGGGGCACCCCGAAGACACACTTTTCGGGATTGAGCTTGACACCTTTCGCCTTGAGACATCAGAATGTCACCTCAAGGTCGAAAAGGAGGTCGGAGGCTTTTCTTGTCTTGACTACGATGTCATCAATGTAGGCCTCGACCGTGCGGCCAATGTGTTCGCCGAACACATGGTCCATGCACCGCTGGTATGTCGCGCCCGCATTCCTCAAGCCGAACGGCATGGTGACATAGCAGTACATGCCGAAGGGTGTGATGAAAGAAGTCGCGAGCTGGTCAGACTCTTTCATCCTGATTTGGTGATACCCTGAGTAGGCATCGAGGAAAGACAGGGTTTCGCACCCAGCAGTGGAATCCACGATTTGATCGATGCGAGGCAGAGGGTAGGGAACCTTCGGACATGCTTTGTTCAGACCAGTGTAGTCTAGACACATCCGCCATTTCCCCCCTTTCTTTCTCACAAGCACAGGGTTGGCAAGCCATTCGGGATGGAATACCTCTTTGATGAACCCTGCCGCCATCAGCTTGTGGATCTCCTCGCCTATGGCTCTGCGCTTCTCCTCATCGAATCGGCGCAGAGGCTGCTTGACGGGTCGGGCTCCGGCTCGAATGTCCAACGAGTGCTCGGCGACATCCCTCAGTATGTCGGGCATGTCCGAGGGTCTCCACGCGAAGACGTCGGCGTTCGCGCGGAGAAAGTCAATGAGCACTGCTTCCTATTTGGGATCGAGCCCGGAGCCGATCCGGATCTGCTTGGAGGCGTCGCTGCTGGGGTCGAGGGGGACGGCCTTGACCGTCTCCGCTGGCTCAAAGTTGCCGGCATGACGCTTCACGTCGGGCACCTCCTTGGAGAGGCTTTCCAGGTCGGCGATGAGGGCCTCGGACTCGGCGAGGGCCTCGGCGTACTCCACGCACTCCACGTCGCATTCGAACGCGTGTTTGTACGTGGGGCCGACGGTGATGACCCCGTTGGGGCCCGGCATCTTGAGCTTCAGGTAGGTGTAGTTGGGGACGGCCATGAACTTCGCGTAGCATGGTCTTCCTAGTACCGCGTGGTAGGTTCCTCGGAACCCGACCACCTCGAACGTCAGGGTCTCCCTTCGGAAGTTGGAGGGTGTTCCGAAGCAGACGGGAAGGTCGAGTTGTCCGAGGGGCTGAATGCGCTTCCCAGGAATGATCCCATGGAAGGGCGCAGCTCCTGCCCGGACGGAGGACAGACCGACACGCAGGAGCCCGAGGGTCTCGGCGTAGAGGATGTTGAGGCTGCTGCCTCCGTCCATGAGGACCTTGGTGAGTCTGACGTCACCGATGACGGGGTCGACGACGAGCGGATATTTCCCTGGGCTCGGCACATGGTCGGGGTGGTCGGCTTGGTCGAAGGTGATGGGCTTGTCGGACCAGTCTAGATAGACTGGCGCCACCACCTTCACCGAACAGACCTCCCGGCGCTCTTGCTTGCGGTGCCGAGCCGAGGCATTCACCACTTGCCCACCGTAGATCATGAAGCAGTCGCGGACCTCGGGGAACTCTCCTGCTTGGTGATCTTCCTTCTTGTCGTCGTCGTGGGCCCTGCCACCCTCCGCGGGTGGCCCGGCCCTGTGGAAGTGGCGCCGAAGCATGACGCACTCCTCAAGGGTGTGCTTGACGGGCCCCTGGTGATAGGGGCACGGCTCCTTGAGCATCTTGTCGAAGAGGTTGGCACCCCCAGGGGGTTTCCGAGGGTTCTTGTACTCGGCGGCGGCGACAAGGTCCGCGTCGGCGGCGTCGCGTTTCGCTTGCGACTTCTTCTTGCCCTTCTTCTTGGCGCCGTGCTGAGCTGACGCCTCGGGGGCATCCTCCGATGGGCGGCCCTGGGGCTGCTTGTCCTTCCGAAAGATAGCCTCGACTGCCTCCTGGCCGGAGGCGAACTTGGTGGTGATGTCCATCAGCTCGCTCGCCCTGGTGGGGGTCTTGCGACCCAGCTTGCTCACCAGGTCGCGGCAGGTGGTGCCAGCGAGGAACGCGCCGTTGACATCCGAGTCGGTGACGTTGGGCAGCTCGGTGCGCTGCCTCAAGAATCGCCGAATATAGTCCCGGAGAGACTCTCCCGGCTGTTGTCGGCAGCTTCGGAGGTCCTAGGAATTCCCGGGGCGCACGTACGTGCCCTGGAAATTGCCGGCGAAAGCTTGGACTAGGTCGTCCCAGTTGAAGATCTGCCCCGGAGGCAGGTGCTCCAACCAGGCGCGAGCGGTGTCGGAGAGGAACAGGGGGAGGTTGCGGATGATGAGGTTGTCATCGTCCGTTCCACCCAGTTGGCAGGCCAGACGGTAGTCCGCGAGCCACAGTTCCTGCCTCGTCTCCCCCGAGTACTTTGTGATAGTAGTCGGGGGTCGGAACCGGGTCGGGAACGGCGCCCGTCGTATGGCCCGGCTGAAGGCCTGCGGACCGGGTGGTTCGGGCGAAGGACTCCGATCCTCCCCGCTGTCGTAGCGTCCCCCACGTCTGAGGTGGTAGCCTCGGCGCACCCTCTCGTCGAGGTGGGCCTGACGGTCGCGGTGAGGGCGCTCGTTGCCGAGGCGACCTGGGGCCGCAGGCGCTGTGTGGCGCGTGCGCCCGGTGTAGACCGAGGCCTCCCGCACGAATCGGGAAGTCGCGGCATGAGGTTCCGAGGGGTACTCCTGCCTTCAGGAGGCGGAGCTCTCGGCCCGACGGACCGCGGCGCCTTCCAGGAGATTCTTGAGCTCTCCCTGGATTCGCCGCCCCTTGGTGGTTGATGGCTCCGGCATCGCGCGGAGGAGCATTGATGCTGCAGCCAGGTTCTAGCCGACCCCACTAGATGCGGGTGGCGGCCTGACCCTGACGTCGTCGGTGATGCGGTGCTGGAAGCCCTGGGGTAGATGACGTATTTCTCCGGCTAGAGGTTGGGCCATCCATGCATGCCCGACGTCCCGGTGGATCGGCTCAAGCGCTCCTGCTCCCTCATCGAGCCTGGCCTGCGCCCCGCGGATTTGCTCGAGTTGTGGGTCATGGCCCCCCGCCTGAACGGGGACCACAGCTAGCTCCCGTGGGATGTCGACGCGGGGCACCGGCCTAGGGCGATCACTGTCCTCCGGCATGCTGAGATGGTTGCCTTCGGAGGGACCCCCTAGATCGACGTGGAAACATTCGCGGCTTGGGCCGCAGTCCTCGTCGCCGAGGTTACGGCTACCATCGGAACAGTCGAAAAGGCAGTAGTCGCATGCGGTCATGAAGTCCCGCATGGCACCAAGGTTGCCAAGTCCGGAGAAATCCCAACAGAAGTTGGGCTCGTCGTCTTCCTCGGACCCAGAGGGCCTGTAGGTCGAGACGTCCGTCAGCCGGTCCCAGGGTGACCGCATACGATACCCCAGAAGTTTCGGGCTCTCCTCTACGGGAGCGTCCGCCCAAGCGAGGCCGCTCGGCGGATCGAGGCTGAATCCGAAAGGCGCGAGATGGGAATCGGTCGGTACCTCTTGGTCGACGGGCGGTGATGAAGTCGCGTCGGGGACTGACTGCACCGTCGTCCCAGGTACAAGGGTGACGCCCAGCAAGCCTTCCGCGAGTGTGCCGGTGTCGTCCGTGTGCTCGGAGTTGGCATGTCGCGGGGAGACGGCGCTCGTCTTCGTCTCAAGCGCGAGGTCGATGCCCGACACGCCCCCTGACGGAGCGCTGGGGCCGCCGACTTGCTCGACAGTCGACGAGGCGCGGCCTCCCGCTTGGCCTTGGTTGCCCCGCCTCCTCCTCCGTCGGCGGGGGAGAGGACGGGGCGAGCTCGAATGTTGTTCTTCCACCACGCGGGGAAGACGTCGTTGATTCCGCCGCCGGCGGGCGGGCTGTCGGTCGCCATTGCCGCCGTCGCACGGCGGTGGAAGGAGTATCATGTCGTAGCTGCCGTCGAGGGACATGAACTCAAGACTCCCGAAACGGAGCACCGTCCCGGGCCGGAGAGGTTGCTGGAGACTGCCCATCTGGAGCTTGACGGGAAGCTGTTCGTCAACACGCAGTAGGCCCCTACCTGGCGCGCCAACTGTCAGCGTTCCGAGACCGGGGGGTCCCTAAGCCGACGAGTGAATGTCGCCGCGTGTCCCAGCCCAGATGGGTCGACGCAAGAGCGAGCGCGAAGGGGGGAAAGTGAGGTGGCCGGAGACGGGCGTGAGAGAGGTGGAAATCCCGCGGCCTTCGTGTTCGTCCCGCGCCCAGGTCGGGTGCGCTTGCAGTAGGGGGTTACAAGCGTCCACGCGGGTGTGAGAGCGAGCGGCCTCACGCGAGCGCCTGTCTCCTCCACGTCCCCGCGCGGCCAACCCTCCCTAAGAGGGCCCTGGTCCTTCCTTTAATAGGCGTAAGGAGAGGATCCAGGTGTACAATGGGGGGTGTAGCTGAGTGCTACCTGTCTAGCGGGGGAGAGCTAGCACCCTAAGTACATGCCGTTGTGGCAGCCGGAGAGATTTTGGCACCCTGCTGGCGTGATGTCGTGGTCGTCGGAGGAGCGCTGGAGCCTGGCGGAGGGACAGCTGTCGGAGCTGTTGAGTCCTTGCTGACGTCCCCCTGCTTCCGTAAGGGGGCCGGGAGCCATCGTCGTCACTGAGGATGCGGGGCACCATCATTGCCCATCTGGTGGAGCGAGCCAGATGGGACGCCGGTCTTGTTCCCTGCGGCCCGAGTCAGCTCGGGGTAGGGTGATGATGGCACCTCCTGTCGACGTGGCCGGCCTGCGCCCTAGGTTGGGTGATGTGGAAGCTCCTCCGAAGCCGTGGTCGAGTCTGTCTTCCGTGGTCGAGGTACAGTCCGAGCCCTGGGTCGGGCGAGGCAGAGACCGTCGGCTGAAGCCAGGGCGGAGTCCGAGCCCTGGGGTCGGGCGAAGCGGTGTTCGTCGTCTTCTGGGGCTGAGCCCGAGTCCGAGCCCTGGGCCGGGCGGAGCGGAGTTCGCCGTCTTCCAGGACTTTGCCCGAGTCCGAGCCCTGGGTTGGGCGGAGCGGAGTTCGCCGTCTTCCGGGACTTTGCCCGAGTCCGAGCCCTGGGTCGGGCGGAGCGGAGTTCGCCGTCTTCCGGGACTTTGCCCGAGTCCGAGCCCTGGGTCGGGCGGAGCGGAGTTCGCTGTCTTCCGGGACTTTGCCCGAGTCCGAGCCTTGGGTCGGGCGGAGCGGAGTTCGCCGTCTTCCGGGACTTTGCCCGAGTCCGAGCCCTGGGTCGGGCGGAGCGGAGTTTCCTATGGCGTCTGTGGCCAGGCCTGACCGCCTGTCAGCCTCACTCTGTCAAGCGCACCGCAGTCGGCGTGGCGCAGGCGGCGCTGTCTTTCTGTCAGGCCGGTCAGTGGAGCGGCGAAGTGACGGCGGTCACTTCGGCTCTGTCGGCTGCAGGGCGCGCGTCAGGAAAAAGGCGTCAGGCTGCCTTTGCATTAAATGCTCCTGCGATTTGGTCGGTCGACGCGGCGATTTGGTAAGGGTTGCTTCTTGGCGAAGACAGGGCCTCGGGCGAGCCGGAAATACGTCAGTCGCTGGAGGGGGCCTCGGGCGAGGCGGAGACCTCCCGGGGTCGGCTGCCCTTGTCCGAGGCTAGACTCGGACGCGGCGTGATCGCGTCCTTCGAGTGGACCGATCCCTGACTTAATCGCACCCATCAGGCCTTTGCAGCTTTACGCTGATGGGGGTTACCAGCTGAGAATTAGGAGCCTTGAGGGTACCCCTAATTATGGTCCCCGACAACTCTGTTATTATATATGTTGTCTTCTTTGGCGCATGTATGAGATGCACCCGGCTTTGTTCCTTAAAACCGGGTGTGACAGAAGTGGTATCAGAGGAAATGTTGACTATAGGACGTAACCTAGATAGAAATGGACAAAACCCTTACCTACTTAATTTATTCTGATTCATTCTATACTTACCTTACTCTGATTCTTTCTACACTTATCTTGATCCTGTCTCATCTTCTACTGTTCTACTCTGATCATTCTTACCTTTTCTACTCTGAGACAAGATGGATTTCACACCTTGGAATCCCTACCCCTATGACATTTTTAAGAGATAGGGAAGCTAAGACAAAAAAAACAAAACTATTTTCTATATTTAAAAATGTTGTTTGATTGTTCTAATGAAAAATGCCTGATTTGCTTCTTTGATTGATTGAAATAGTATAGACGGGCATCTTAGCATGTACCACCATAAGGTAATGAATTAGCTTTAGTAGGTGACACACTTAGCTAATAAATCCCCCAAAGTAACATGCTTCGTAATCACTACCTTGTCTACAATCCTTTCTTTCGTACCCTGTGCTCCTAACCCAGATGGGCTACCCCTATAGTGTTAGAAGAGAGCACTATAGACGTGATCCTTGGTATGTCATGGTTAAGAAAGGCTAAGGCAGTTTATTCACTGTGCTAAAGGAACCATAGAACTCACCAGTTCCAAAGGAGAAAGATTTGAAGTTGGAATTACAGTAACTACCGCCATCAGACTAGCGACATTCTTAATAGATGGGAAGTTTGTTGGTGTCAACATCCGTGTGGTTAGAGATTTTTCGGATGTCTTCCCAGAAGAGTTACTAGGGATGCCACCATATAGGGAAGATGAGTTCGTCATTGATCCCTTACCTGGGACTGCCCTTATTTCTAAACGGCCATACAGGACGTCCGTAGAAGAACTAAAGGAACTTAAGAAGCAATTAACAGAGTTACAAGAGGCTAGGTACATTCATTCGAGTTCCTCACCTTGGGGAGCACCGGTGTTATTCGTACAGAAGAAGGATGGATCGCAACGGATGTGTGTGGACTATAGATCTCTTAATGATGTTACTGTGAAGAACAAATATCCATTACCCCGTATTGAGGATTTGTTTGATCAGATGAGAGGTGCTAGAGTATTCTCGAAGGTTGATCTCCGATCGGGTTATCACCAAATGAAGTTAGGCCATCGGATATTCCCAAGACGATTTTATCGACCCGATATGGTTTATATGAGTTCACCGTTATGTCATTTGGACTAACTAATGCACCAGCCTACCTTATGGATCTGAAGAATAAGGTGTTCATGATCTGGACAGATTCGTCGTGGTTTCATCGACGATATTTTTATTTATTCCAAGAGTGATAGTGATCATAAGGAACATCTGAGATTGGTGCTACAGAAGCTGCGAGATAATCAACTCTACGCCAAGTACAGTAAATGCGAGTTTTGGATTGACGAGGTGCAATTCCTTGGACATATCCTTTCTAATGGAGGGATATTAGTGGATCCTGCTAAAGTCAAGGAGATAGTGGTGTGGAGCATACCCACTACAGATACTGAGGTCAGGAGTTTCTTGGGGCTTGCAGGATATTATCGGAGATTTATTGAAGAATTTTTTTGAGATCGCTAAGCCTATGACCTCGCTTTTGGAGAAAGGAAGAGAATTCAAGTGGGATGAGAAATGCCAAGACAACTTTGATCAATTGAAGGAGAAATTGATGTCACCACCAGTATTGATTATGCCAGATCTACAGAAGGGATTTGACATTTACTGTGATGCATGTGGCCAAGGACTTGGGATGTGTGCTCATGCAAGAAGGACATGTGATCGCCTATGCATCTCGTCAGTTGCGGAAACATGAATTGAACTACCCCACTCATGATTTAGAGCTGGCAGCCGTTGTGCATGCACTTAAGATTTGGAGACACTACATCATGGGAACTAAGTGCCAAGTATACACGGATCATAAGAGCTTGAAGTACATATTCACTCAGAAGGATCTCAACCTTAGGCAACGCCGTTGGTTGGAGCTTATTAAGGATTATGACTTGGAGATTCATTACCACCCAGGCAAGGCAAATTTGGTTGCAGATGCCTTGAGTCGGAAGGAGCATGTTCACTCCGCTTTCGTTGTCCAGCTACCTGATGAATTAGCAAAAGATTTTGAGAAGCTCAACCTGGGAATTGTGGCACATACGGAAGGAGTTACCATTGAGCTAGAACCTACCTTGGAACAAGAAATTCGTAAAGGTCAGGTTGGTGATGCTAAGATTCAGGAGATCAAAGATCTGATAACAGAGGGTAGAGGCCCAGAGTTCACAGAAGATGAGCAAGGCACTATATGGTTCAAGAATCAGATCTGTGTTCCCGATATCGATAGTCTTCGGGAAACCATATTGAAGGAGGCACATGATTCAGTTTATTCTATCCATCCTGGGAGTACTAAGATGTATCAGGATTTGAAGCAAAAATATTGGTGGTATGGATTTAAGAGAGATGTGGCTGCACATGTGGCTATGTGCTATGTGTGCCAAAGAGTTAAGGCTGAACACCAGAGGCCAACCGGACTACTGCACCCACTGAAGATACCTGAGTGGAAATGGGAAGAGATTGACATGGACTTCATTGTTGGATTACCCCGCACGTCTGCTGGATATGATTCTATATGGGTAATTGTGGACAGGCTAACTGAAGTAGCCCACTTTATTCCAGTGAAGACCACATATTCAGGAGCTAAGTTGGCAGAGTTGTACATTGCACGGATTGTATGCCTACATGGTGTGCCAAAGAAGATTGTGTCAGACCGGGGATCACAGTTTACCTCTCGGTATTGGAAGAAGTTGCACGAGTCATTGGATACAAGATTGAATTTTAGTTCGGCTTACCATCCACAGACTGATGGGCAGACTGAGAGGACCAACCAAGTGCTTGAGGATATGTTAAGAGCTTGTGCCCTTAAGCATGGTAGTAGTTGGGATAAGAGTTTACCTTATGTGGAGTTCTCTTATAATAATAGCTATCAGGCCAGTTTGAAGATGTCACCGTTTGAAGCTTTGTATGGCAGAAAGTGCAGGACCCCACTGTATTGGGATCAAACTGGTGAAAGGCAGTTGTTTGGGCCTGAGATTATACAAGAAGCAGAGGAGCAAAGTTATAAAAATGTGCAAAATGCATTGAAGTCGCCACGGAGAAGATGAAGCTACTTGGGAAAGAGAAGAAGAGCTTCGCATAGATTTTCCTCATCTTTTCCCTAGTCATTCCTAAATCTCGAGGACGAGATTATTTTTAAGGGGGGTAGGATTTGTAACACTCAAAATTGTATACAAGGAATAAATAATGAATTCCCTATTGTATGTGCCATATTTGCATCATAAAAAGAGCATACATATAATTAAGAGTGATTAATTAGAACGAATGATACTAAATAAAACAAAGTGCATCTCGTTGGAGTTTTATATGTTTGTGCATTAAATAAAATAACAAGGGTAATAATAATAAGATAATAATTACTAGAAGCTTGAATCCTAAATCGAGAATTAGGGTTTGAATTAAGAGAAGAGAAGAACTGAGGAAAATACTACATAAAATAAAATAAAAATCAGAATAAATACCTTTAACACTGATATTATTAAACAATACATTTCAAACTGAGGACAAGTTATTTACAAAGTTTGAATTTAAACTTTTATTGAAGAATGAATTTGAAATGGGAAAAAGAAAATGGAAAATTAAAAGAAAAGAGAAAGCTGTCACAGTTGGGCCAACTACACGCCATTCGGCCCACTAGGTCTTTCCAGCGCGCAGGCCCAACCGCCTTCCGCACACATGTTCCACCACTGACGCACGGGCCCCGCCCGTTAATCTCTCCGCGCACGGGCAGCCACTCAGTAACCAGGCGCCGACAAGTGGGCCTCTCCCGTCAGTGACTCGCGCGCGCACCTTGCGTCTGTTTCATTGGTAGATGGGCCCAGCGCGCCAGATCGTCTTCGTCTACCCGTGAAGCTCGGAACAGCAGCCGCGGAGATCCGATTTTAGCGCCGTCCGCACGATCGGTTGCAGCACGCGGACTATTTCTCCCCGCCTATTTAGGAAAACGCGGCCGAAGCCTCTCCTTCCTACATCTCCCATCCCTCGCCACCTCCTCGAGTCGACTGCGGAAGCCACAACACCAGGGCGGCTGAGCTCCTCACCGCCATTGAAGTTCGGGCGCTTGTGCCAATTTGGAGTCCTCTGGTGGCCGTGGGAGGATAGCCCTATGCTTGCGACGAAGATCATGTCCGGAAACACCCTGGTGCGCTGGTGGAACTCCGCCGATTCCTGATCGGGGTTGGTCATCGGAGGCCACGACCGCCGTCCTCGCTGCTGACCACATCCTCACCGCACCGGCGGTAAGTTTGCCACGACCCAGTTCACCGCATTGTCCACATCGCGTAACTAGTACTAGATTAGGCTGTGGGGCACCGGGGGCCGGAAATCGGTGGTGCCGCTGGCCGCTCCACCGTGGAGTGAGTCTGCGCGTTGTCGTCTGCGTGCCGGAGATAGAAGATGTCCGAGGACCGTCGATGTCCTGAGGGACGGATAGGATTAGCATATGCGTTTCCTCGCGTTGACAGTGCGGTGGCCGTCGATCTGAGAATGGACGACGGGGATTGGCACACTGTGTACCGATTCAATCAGATCAATTGAGACCGTGGATTTTAATCGGACGGCCCACAACCGAGTTAGGGTAGATGGATCCTTATCCGTCGATCTCAGATCGGACATCTCACTCTGCGTACCGGTTCAAGTTAATAGAGATTAAATCTGGGCGCTTGATTTCAGATCGGGCGGAGCAGAGCGACACCGGAATAATTAAATCTGCATCGTCGATCGTGGATTGGACGGTCTGCGCCGCGTTGCGCTTCGCTGGTGGCTCGGTCTAATCCACGCCGTCCGTGCGTGATGCAGCGGCCCATTATGACTGATACCTCTTCGTGGGGGCATTTTTACTTAAGCGCCCTCGGAGTTCTGAGTTATTAACCCGCCGTCCACTTACTTTTTCCCAGCCATGTTCTTATTAATTATAATGATCTGCATAGGATAATTTTGATGGGACCCAATAGGTTACCCTAGTTTTGGCTATCTTTATACCTTGTTTACCACTAAAATATTTTTGGGTAGTACCTGCTATTGCTTTATGTGGATTTGGGTATGAAGATACTTTATTCATAATTACTCTTTTATTCTCTTTTATTATTACTGTTCATGTTAAGATCATTATGTTAATGGAAACATGGAGCGACCACCCGGGAAAACAGTGCTACCACAAGGGTATAATGGGACGCCCTTGGCTGATTAACTAGGAAAGCTAGTGGAGGTCTTCCTTACCCGAAAGGGGCAAGGGCAGTAGGGGAGTGGTCAGTGTAGGGAGGTCCTTGGTTGATTTTGCTGCGATGGCGGTCAGGCAAGAACCCTGCATTGGAGCTTCCTATAAACTGTAGCGGGTTTTCTGAAGCTAGTGGAACTTTGTAAAGGCCTCGTAGTGTTACCCTGCCTCGCCTCCTCGGTAGAGGTGTATGGGATTGGCCATCTCTTGGCAGATGGGTAACATGACTTGTGGGTAAAGATGCGCAACCTCTGCAGAGTGTAAAACTGGTATACTAGTCGTGCTCACGGTCATTAGCAGCTCGGACCCTCACATGATTATTTTATGGAACTTAAATTTAATTTGACATTTGCATCGCATTTGGGATTTTTTTACTATTACTTTTCTTTATTATTATTAAGGTTTGGTATTTACTTACACTTAGTAATTGCTAATAAAAGTTTGACCAACTTATAAAAGCAATGCTCAGCCTCAGCCTTTATTCCATTGATCAGCCTTACACTTCATGAACTCCCACCTTTGGTGAGTTCATGCCACATTATTCCCCACGACTTGTTGAGCTATGAACGTATGTGAGCTCACTCTTGCTGTCTCACACCCCCCACAGGAGAAGAACAGGTGGTTCAGGAGGAGCCACAAGGCGAAGAGTTTGATCTGATCTAGGTGGTGTTTCTCAGTTGGCATTGGCGGCGACGATCGTTAGTTCGTTTTATATTTATTCTTTTACTTTGTAATAAGTCTTTCGCTATGTAATAAATACTCTGATGTTTTGTGACATTTATCTCTATACACTCTGTTATTATATATGTTGTCTTCTTTGGCGCATGTATGAGATGCACCCGGCTTTGTTCCTTAAAACCGGGTGTGACACTTTTCCATAGCTATCTATTTAGGCTTCATCATTGTCTATTAGGCTTCGGCTTCGCGCTCTTCAGCTTCGTCAACTTGCTCCTCAGCTTCGTCATCCTGTACATATTTAAGTATTGTAAGAATTATTCAAGTTTAAAGGGAAAGGTAAGCACAAGGTATGATTTTGTTACCGGCTTAAGATGACTTCGAGCTTCGTCACCAGCCATGCTTCGTCCACCCTTTGTCCATATTAGTTTTATAAACCTGTTTCCTATGCTTCGGGCAAGATTGGGAATATCAACTAGATCTGCTGGTGACAAACTAAAGTTGGGCCTATTAACAATATTTCCATGTGTACAACCAGATTTCAGGAAGGCGACAGCTGTGCCTCGAGAAGCTACTACGGCACAGAAATCACCATGTCCAGCTATAATTTCATCAAAGTCATCAATTTCACCCTCGATATGTTCGAAGGCCCCTGGCAAGTCTTCAGCCAAAGGACTAAATTTTTCGCAGCTGGCTCCAACCGAATTGAAGACCTGCTTCAGCCGTTGTATGCATCGGCTACTGAACTCCAGACATTTGTTTTGAAGATCTGACAATGATTTTTGTAGATTTGAACTTTTCTCGACCTCAGGCTTAAATTTGGCATTTAACTTCTGCTTCTCCTGTTCGAAGCTTTTTGACTTCGAGAGAAGCTCCGTATTTAACTTTGCAATTTTAGCTTCAGCTTCTGCCAATAAACCTTATGTTGTCTGAAGCTCGAAATCCTTCTTTTCAAGAGCAGCTGCTTGATCTTTTATTTTACTTTCTAAACCATCAATTATAACTTCATGTTTTTTATCTTCGAGATCTTGTTGCATTCTCAAAGCTTTACTCAGCAGCATACTCTATGCACAAACAACCTTCGTTAGAAAACACCTTCGTTGTTCAAAACAATAAAAAGTTGAATAAAAGCTTTTACCTTGAAATTAGAATAGAATAAGCTACCGACAAGATGCTGTCGTCGGTAGCGGCTTATGTCGGTTTCAAGCTTCGGGAAACCAATACTCTTTGATAGAGTACCGATAACCTTCGCTCCGGTTTGATCTCGGACGCAGCCTAACTTTTCATCGTCAACACCACCGAAGAGTAGTGCCCCTGGTTGATATCCATAGGATATGGCATATTCTTTTAATTCTTCTTTCTCAGCCTTCGTTAACTCTTGTCCAACTAAGTTTTGAAAGTTGAAAATTTCCTCTTCCGAAGCATCTTCAGCTATTTTCTTCCCCTTCTCAGGTACTCTAGCCATGGCTTCTTCAGTGGCTGTGGCAGCTTCTTCTGTGGCCATGTCCAGAAGTATCTTATCAATATTTGAAATTGTGCTTTCTAAATGTACATCTTCGGCAGCTGCAGCTTCAGCAGGTGTAGTTTCGGTCGCTGTTGTACTCTCAACAACTGGTGTCTTCGGAGCCGAAGCTTGCAGTGGTATCCCTTCAATAACTTCTGTCACAGTAACAATTCTTCATTTTTTCGGCCCAGCTGCCTTCTTCGTTATCGAGGGCTGCTTTTCCTTCTAAAAAAGCTTCGTCAGATGCGGCCCCAGTGGACTTAGCTTTATAGGCAAAGATTCCGTCATTACCTTTAAGATTTCCTCCACGTCGGTGGCAGAAGGTGTTGTAGCAGTTTCTTCTTCTATATCAGTTGCCTTCTGCTTCGGAGCTGCAGCCTTTCTTTTCTTCGAAGCATATGTCTTCGGCTCAGGCCTCAGCTTTCTCTTTTTCAGTTTTTCCTCATCAACTTTCACCAATTTAGCAGCTTCTTTATTCAGGGCGCTGGCAACTCTCTTTCTTTTCTGCCCTTCGGCGCCTCGGTCTAGTCGCTCATAGTCAGGATACTCGAAGTTCAGAGCATCCATTACCCGGTTTAACCTTCGCTTCGGACGAGTGTCGAAGGCTGCAGTCATTAGTTGGTCTTCTTTTTTAGAATAATTGCCAAGAATGTCGTTGCACATAACTTCAATTGTGTTTAACCATTCTTGGCAAGGCACTTTGAAATGTTTCTTGAATTTATAATAGTAGGGCAGCCGAACAAGTTCCCCCTTTTTCTTTTCTCCCTTGAGCTTCGGCATGTCCCACTCTTTCAAAGTTGGGAACACTCTAAAAGCCAAGAATTCTTGCACCAGATCCCTAGTGCCAATATGCTCCGCAATAACTCGAAATTCGCCCAGTGCAATTTGGCTTGGACTCTTCGGTGTCATGTTGCACTGGGGCCTGGTTTCTCCGAAGATTAATTCCAGTGGACTTTGGACCAGCTTCTCCTTTTCTTCATCAACTTTGACGTAAAACCATTCGGTCTTGCAGCCAACTGGCCACTTGGTACGGTAGCTGATAACTGGAAACTTTGTATTTTTGCGATAGGCAAAGTTGTAGCAGCCAAAGTTTTCATGCAACCCATCTTCTCTCGCTTTTGTTTGATAATGAAGCTCATGTACTCGGCAGAAGCCTTCGGCAAATGGTTCTACCCCTTGGCTTCGGAGAGCCCAGATATAGACACTAAGCCTAACGATGGCGTTAGGCGTTAGTTGATGAAGATAAATTCCAAACTTCTTCAAAACATCAGCAATCATCCCATTCAAAGGAAACCTTAATCCTGCTTTAAAGAAGCTTTTGAACACTACCACCTCATCCTTTTCCGGCTTCGGAGTAATCTCTTCTCCGCCAAAACGAACCAGCTCCTTTTTTGCTTCACTGAAATAGCCCAGCTTCATCAGCTTAGACATATCACCTTCGGTAACGGTGGATTTCCCAAACTCCAAGTGACTGGGTTTAGATGGCACGACACTGTAATCATCTTCAGATTCAAATTCCTCAACATCAACCTGCTCAGCTTCAGCGACAGGTGCATCCTCCGATACTACCAGCCCTGACCGTTGCATCAATTCAGAGATTGGAGCGGTTTCGGCACCTTCAGCTTCCTCTCCATCGTGAGTAACCCTAGCCGTTGAGCGTACCCTAGCCATCTGATGGTTGAATTTCTTGTTTTTTGATGAAGTTGAATTTTTTTTAACTTTGCCGAAGCTCTTTCTTGTTACGAAGCTTGAGCAAAATGAATAGCTTCGGTTGACGATGTAGTAAGCAAGCTTCTGTGTAACACCCGGCTTTAAGGAACAAAGCCAGGTGCATCTCATACATGCGCCAAGAAGACAACACATATAATAACAGAGTGTATAGAGATAAATGTCATAAAACATCAGAGTATTTATTACATAGCGGAAGACTTATTACAAAATAAAGTAATGAAGATAAAACAATCTAAGGATCGTCGGCGCCAATGTCGACTGGGAAAGGCCACCTAGATCAGATCGAACTCCTCAGTGTTAGGCGGCTCCTCCTGAACCACCTGATCATCTCCTATGGGGGGGTGTGAGACAGCAAGGGTGAGCTCACACATGATCATAGCTCAACAAGTTGTGGGGAACCAGTGGACATAAACTCACAAAGGTGTGAGTTCATGTGATGTGTAAGGCTAATCAAAGATAGGGGTTAAAGCTGAGCATTGCTTTTAAGTAGTTGGTCAAAATTTTATTAGCAATTACTAAGTGTAAGTAAATACCAAACCATAAGTAAAGTAATAGAACAAAATTAATAATAAACCCATGCAATGCAAATGACAAAATTTAATTTAAGTTCCATAATTTAAACATCAGAGAGTCCTGAGCTGCTCATGACCGTGAGCTCGGCTAGTATACCAGTTTTACACTCTGCAGAGGTTGTACCCTTTACCCACAAGTCATGTTACCCATCTGCCAAGGGGTCATGAATCCCATACACCTCTACCTAGGAAGCGCGGCAGGGCAACACTACGAGGCCTTTACAAAGTTCCACTAGCTTCCGAAAACCCGCTACAGTTTATAGGAAGATCCAGTACAGGGTTCCTGGCTGACCGCCATCGCAGCAAAATCAACCAGGGACCTCCCCGCACTGACCTCTCCCCTACTGCCCTTGCCCCTTTCGGGTAAGGTAGTCTTCCACTAGCTTTCCTAATTAGTCAGCCAAGGGGTCCCATTCCTCCCTTGTGGTGGCACGTGGTTCTCAAGTTAAGCTCTATGTTCCAATTAACATTAATGATAACAACATGAACATAAACAAAATAACAACAAGAATTGGAACATAGAGGTAATAAATGATTATCCCAAAACCATATAAAGCAATAGCAAACTACCCAAGTGATTCAAGGGTAAACAAGGTAATGAGATAAGCAATCTAGGGTGACCTATTGGGTCCCATCAAAATTAACCTATGCATGGATAAGTGATATTAAAGAACATTATTGGGTAAAAAGTGGTCAAGGGCACAACTTGCCTTCAATGAGCTCCTGCTCAGCTACTTCAACCTGCTGCTCACCAGGATCCTCAGCAACGGGCTCTTCTACTCGCCACAATACAAACAAGCACATGATATAGGGAAAATTAACATTACACCAAGCATGTAAACAAAATACACAGAGATATTCTACATATTAAAATAAAATCCTAGGAACAAAAATCATAATTTTCTGAATTATAGATTTTAAGTTATGCATTTTCAAAGGTTTTATGTGCTTTAAATAGGATTAAGTGATAAATAAATTTCCTTACTGTTTTTATGCCAAAACAGAGACACTAAGTGCTAGAGAATAAAATTACAAAATTTTAGGGACTGGAATGGATGAATTTGGAGTTAGTATGAATTTCCTATGAATTTATAAAGTTCTAGCAATTATTTTTATATTAAAAATTCATTTTCTATTTATTTTCTCTGGTTTTCGTGTTGACTGGACTGGGCCTCAAATCCAGAGAAACCCAGGGGGCTCGGGGCAAATTACCCGAGACACAGCGCACAGTGACTACTGGATGGCGGGTTGATTTACTGAAACCCGAGGGGTTCTTTAACAAAATGACCCACGAAGGGGTATGGTTGTATCCTGGCCGCTGGATCCGACACAGACGCACCGGATTAGATCGTCGGTGACCCGAACTGGTATGCGCACGGGACCACACGATCCGGATCTAACGGCTAGATTTTAATGAATCGATCTTCCCACCGGAACCGCACGATCCCAAATCAACGGCTCTGGTTCAATCCCCGAAGAGGTACGCCCTGATCTAATCTCGACCCTCCAATACAGATCGCACGGCTCTGGGACTTCTTCCCCAACCAAGCCGACGCACGGCAGCGCCGCCCCGACCACGCGGCGGAGCACGCCGACGAGAAAGCGAACACGCGCCTGGTGACCCTAAAACCCCACACCGATTACTCCAAATTGGACCAGAGGGAATAGCTAGCATAGGGGTGCGTTCAATTGGGGGCCCGAGGCGACGAGGGTGGCCCGCCCACAAGCGCAGCGGCACCGCGTTCAACAACACCACCGGCGAGCAATTCTAAGAGCTCCGGTCATCTATGGTCTAGCCCAATCGATGCTACGTGGCTTATAGATGATCGCAAATCGAATGGGAGTGCATACCTAGGATCCCCGGGCGAAGGCGAGCTCGGCCACGTGCTGATGAAGTCCCGCCCCGATGTCGGCGAGGAATTGGCCCCCGATGTACCGAATTCGCGCCCCACACCGGTACAGGACTGCACGGTGCACAACGGCGAGCCCCGGCGGCGGTTCACGAGGTCACGGCTATGGAGAATTTCCGAGCGCAGCAATGGCGGCGCCGTCACTCAATTCTCACGAATTCTCTCTACGCAGTGGTACCGGCGAGCTAAGGGGGGTAAGAGAAGGAGGGATAGGCCCGCCTACTTATCCCGCGGCGACTAACTGCGCGAAGATCCCGCCACGGTGGTTGCGACCGCGGAAGCTTCGGAGGAATTGGTGGCCGCGCGACATTGGCGGTGTGGAGACGATGCTTTCGGACTCATGAGAGTGTGACATGTGGGGCCAACAGAGCAGCGACACGGGGAGCACATGACCGCGCGCGAGAGACTGGCAGTGGGTCCCGCGAACGCAGCGGCACGGTCTGCAGACGCGCGCGCGAGGAGCGGCTGTCGAGTGGGCCCCAGTTGGCAGCGAGGGGAGGAACGAGCGCGCGCCCGGTCTGTGGCTGACAACTGGCCCCCCCGTGTCGGCGCCGGTTAGCTGAAGAGTGGGCTGCACTGGTTAATGGGCCGAATTGGCGCCAGAGGCCCAGGTAGGCTTCTTTTCTTTTTTTCTTTTTATTTTCTGTTTCATTTCTTTTTCAAATTCAAACTTCAATCCAAATTCAAACTTTGTGGCACTTTATGTACTGGCTAATTATTTATTTTGATCATATCAACTGTGATGAAGTAATTTTAATGATAATTTTATTTGTATTGAATAATATTCCTTTCTCTTCTCTATTCTCAAGAATTTCTTTTAGGTTTTAAATTCCCTTTTTGGTTTTAATATTTTTCTTGTCACAAAATGCACACAAAAATAAAATATCTAGCATGATGCAACAATTTAGTAGCATATCTCTTTATTAATTGTTCTTGGACATGGTGTTCTCATATAATGAAGCATAAAGATCAAACTCACATATAGAGAAATTGTTTCTCTGCTAGTATTATTTCTAGAAGTTACAAAGTGGGTGTTACAAATCCTCCCCCCCTTAAAAATAATCTCGTCCTCGAGATTTAAGAAGAACTAGAGAAAAGGTGGGGAAAATCTATGCGAAGCTCTTCTTCTCTTTCCCAAGTTGCTTCATCTTCACCATGGTGACTCCATTGCACTTTACACATCTTTATCACCTTATTTCTTGTAACTCGAGTCAATGTATCCAAAATCTTGATCAGGTACTCCGTGTAAGTCAAATCACCTTGAACACTGAGCTCTTCCATTGGTAACTGTTCCTCAGGGACACGGAGACATTTCTTCAGTTGAGATACATGGAACACATTATGCACATCTGATAGACTAGCAGGTAACTCAAGTTGGTATGCCATCTCCCCAACTCTTCTAAAGATCAAGAATGGTCCAATGTAGCGAGGGGACAATTTGCCCTTGACTTTAAATCTCCTCATTCCACGTAGTGGTGACACCTTGAGATACACATAATCTCCCTCTTCAAATTCCAGTGGTCTCCTTCTATTATCAACATAGCTCTTTTGCCTGGTTTGAGCCACTCTCAAATTCTCTCGAATTATACGAACTTGTTCTTCTGCTTCTTGAATCAATTCAGGCCCAAAGAACTGTCTTTCTCCAGTCTGATCCCAATATAGAGGAGTCCTGCACTTCCTCCCATATAAAGCTTCAAAAGGTGACATCTTCAGACTGGCCTGATAGCTATTGTTATATGAGAATTCAGCATAAGGTAGACTTTTATCCCAACTTCCTCCATGCTGAAGGGCACATGCTCTCAACATATCTTCCAATACTTGATTAGTCCGTTCAGTCTGTCCATCAGTCTGAGGGTGATAAGCCGTACTAAAATTCAACTTTGTACTCATGTTCTCATGAAAGCTTCTCCAAAATCTTGAGGTAAACTGTGAACCTCGATCAGACACGATCTTCTTTGGTACTCCATGTAAACACACAATCCGAGCCATATATAACTCTGCTAGCTGAGAACCTTTATAAGTGGTCTTGACAGGAATAAAGTGAGCCACTTTAGTCAATCTATCCACAATCACCCATATAGCATCATATCCTTTCTGGGTGCGAGGCAATCCAGTAATGAAATCCATACCAATCTCTTCCCACTTCCACTCGGGTATCTTCAGTGGGTGCAATAGTCCAGCTGGCCTCTGGTGTTCAGCCTTAACTCTTTGACATACATCGCACATAGCCACATGTGCAGCTACATCTCTTTTCAATCCATACCACCAATACTTCCGTTTCAAATCCTGATACATCTTAGTACTACCAGGGTGAATAGAATAATCCGAGTCATGGGCCTCCTTTAAAATAGTCTCTCGAAGGCTTTTAATATCAGGAACACACATCCTGTCCTTGAACCATACGGTGCCCTGCTCATCTTCCGTGAATTCCGGAACTCGACCTTCAGTAATCAGATCCTTAATCTCTTTTATCTTGGCATCACCAATTTGTCCTTTGCGGATCTCTTGCTCCAAAGTAGGTTCCACGTCAATAGTAACTCCTTCAGTATGAGCAACTATCCCCAGGTTAAGTCTCTTGAAGTCCTCAACAATCTCATCGGGTAGCTGGGCAACAACAGCTGAATGAACATGCTCCTTGCGACTCAAGGCATCTGCAACCAAGTTTGCCTTGCCCGGGTGATAGTGAATCTCCAAATCATAATCCTTAATAAGCTCCAACCAACGACGTTGCCTAAGGTTGAGATCCTTCTGAGTGAATATATACTTCAAACTCTTATGATCCGTATATACTTGGCACTTGGTCCCCATGATATAATGTCTCCAAATCTTAAGTGCATGCACCACGGCTGCCAATTCCAAGTCATGAGTGGGGTAGTTCAATTCATGTCTCCGCAACTGACGAGAAGCATAAGCAATCACATGTCCTTCTTGCATGAGCACACATCCTAAGCCTTGGCCACATGCATCACAATAGATATCAAATCCTTTTTGTAAGTCTGGCATAACCAAAACTGGTGGCGACATCAACCTCTTCTTCAATAGATCAAAGCTGTCTTGACACTTCTCGTCCCACTTAAATTCTTTTCCTTTCTCCAAAAGCGAAGTCATCGGCTTAGCAATCTTAGAAAATCCTTCGATAAACCTCCGATAATATCCAGCAAGTCCTAAGAAACTTCGAATCTCAGTAACTGTAGTGGGTACTCTCCACTCCATTATCTCCTTAACTTTAGCAGGATCCACTGCTATTCCTCCATTAGAAATAATATGACCAAGAAATGGCACTTCGCCAATCCAAAACTCGCACTTGCTGAACTTGGCATAGAGTTGATTATCTCGTAGCTTCTGTAGCACCATCCTCAGATGTTCCTCGTGATCACTTTCACTCTGAGAATAAATAAGAATATCGTCGATGAATACCACGACGAATCTATCCAAATACTCCATAAACACCTTGTTCATTAAGTTCATAAAATAGGCTGGTGCGTTAGTCAATCCAAACGACATAACTGTGAACTCATATAATCCATATCTAGTCGAGAAAGCCGTCTTGGGAATATCCGATGGTCTAATCCTCATCTGATGATAACCGGATCGGAGATCAATCTTCGAAAATACTCTAGCACCTCTCATTTGATCAAACAAATCTTCAATACGGGGCAACGGATACTTGTTCTTCACCGTAACATCATTAAGAGATCTATAATCCACACACATCCGTTGCGATCCATCCTTCTTCTGTACAAACAAGACCGGTGCTCCCCAAGGTGAGGAACTCGGACGAATGTACCCAGCCTCTTGTAACTCAGTTAATTGCTTCTTAAGTTCCTTCAATTCCTCTACGGACATTCTATATGGCCGTTTAGAAATAGGGGCGGTTCCAGGTAAGAGATCAATAACAAACTCAACTTCTCTATCAGGTGGCATCCCTGGTAACTCCTCTGGAAAGACGTCCGGAAAATCTCTAACCACACGGATGTTGTCACCAACAAACTCTTCAGGCATAAAGAACATTGCACGCATAGATGAGGAGGTTACTGCAATGTTAACTTGAAACCTTTCTCCTTTAGTAGTAGTGAGTTCTACGGTACCTCTACCACATGCTATAACGGCCTTTGCCTTTCTTAGCCATGACATACCAAGGATCAAATCTATACTGCTTGACTCCAATATTATAGCAGTAGCTCCAAATTCTCTACCCATAATGGTTAATGTCAATCTACGTGTCATTTGATTCGCCTCAACAGGCCCTTTAGGTGTAATTACTATCAGGGGTTTTCTCATATTTAGCAGTGGTATTTCATTTGTGTTGGCATATCTAGCAGACATGAATGAATGTGTAGCACCAGAATCAAATAATATGGTTGCAGGAATTGCATTAACATAAAACATACCAATTACGAGGTCCCCTCCATCCGGAGTAGCATCAACGCTGACTTGATTAACCTTGGCAATAGAATATCCCTTGCCAGTTCCTGGAGTTTGCTGCCTGTTCTGAACTGGAGTAGTAGCAATCCTCTGTGGGCAGACATTTGCATAATGACCAATCTTCCCACACTTGAAACATTGAGTGCCCGGACTCTGTCCTGCAAACTTCGTCGGGGTGCCAGTAGGGGTAGCCTGTCGAGGAGGTGGAGTCCTCAGTGGTGACTGCTGAACTGGGCGTGGTCCTCCTGGTCGAGTCGGTGTACTCTGGGGTGAACTGTAGCGAGGACGAACACTGCTGCTTCCTTGTCCTTGAGATATTGCCTTCCTCTTCAAATCTCCCAGCTGAACACGCTTGTGTTCAATAGCCAGGGCCTTATTAAGCAGCCTCTGAAATGATGGAAATGTGTGTGCCACTAGAGCATACTGCAGTGGTCCATTAAGTCCTTCAATAAAATGCTCCTGCTTCCTCTCGTCTTCAGCAACTTCTTCAGGGGCATATCGGGATAACTAAATAAACTTGTCTCTGTACTCGCTGACTGACATACTCCCTTGCTTCAGCGACAGAAATTCCTTCTTCTTAATCTTTATCATACCAGCTGGAATATGGTAGTTCCTGAACTGCGTACTGAACTCTGCCCAAGTAATAGTATCCGCAGCATCGTGGGCAGCAGTATAAGAATCCCATCAGTCAGCAGCAGGACCAATCAGACGTCCGGAAGCATATAAAACCTTCTCACGGTCCGTGCACTGTGCAATATTCAGCATCTTCTCAATTGCTTTCAGCCAATCATCCGCGTCCAGTGGATCAGGTGAGCTAGCGAATGTAGGTGGCTTATGGCTCATGAACTCCCTATGCTTATCTCGGGGTGGAACTGGTGGTGGTGGTGGAGGCAGTGGTACTTGTTGCTGCTGTTGCTGTTGTTGCATTTGCTGTTGCAGCTGCTGTTGTTGCGCCCTCCTTTCCTGGCGTATCTCATCTCGCTCCTGGTGCAACTCCTGTCGTATATCCTCTCTTTCCTGTCGCATCTCCTGGCGTTCTTGTTGCATCTGGGCACACATATCAGCCATGGTGTCCGCCATTTGCTGCATCACCGCCATCTGAGCAGCAACCAGTGGGTCAACTCCGCCCGGTGGAGGATTGGGAGGATTCATCCCTGTAGGTTGTGGCTGAGGTTGTCTTCGAGTGTGTTGGTTAGGAGGCAAGTCAATTCCACCACCCCGCCTGGTATTGACCATCTGAGTTAGATACATATGGTAAGAAAATAGTAGACAAGGCAGGTATTTACAAATCAGGTTACTTGGGGAATTTTATTAGCTAAGCAGATTAATATTTTACCTACCAAAGCTAATTCAACACTATATGGTGGTACATACTAAGATGTCCATCTATAATTCAATCAATCAAAGAAGCAAATCAGGCATTTAGCATCAGCACAATCAGCCAATATTTTTAATAGAGAAAATAGTTTTAACTTTTGTTTTGGGTTCCCTAACTCTTAAGAATGTCATAGGGGTAGGGATTCCAAGGTTTGAAATCCATCTTGTCTTAGAGTAGAAAAGGTGAGAATGATCAGAGTAGAACAGTAGAAGGTGAGACAAGATCAAGATGAGTGTAGAAAGAATCAGAGTAAGGTGAGTGTAGAATGAATCAGAATGAGATAAGTAGGTAAGGGTTTGTCCATTTCTATCTAGGTCTCGTCCTACAGTCAACATTTCCTCCGATACCACTTCTGTAACACCCGGCTTTAAGGAACAAAGCCAGGTGCATCTCATACATGCGCCAAGAAGACAACACATATAATAACAGAGTGTATAGAGATAAATGTCATAAAACATCAGAGTATTTATTACATAGCGGAAGACTTATTACAAAATAAAGTAATGAAGATAAAACAATCTAAGGATCGTCGGCGCCAATGTCGACTGGGAAACGCCACCTAGATCAGATCGAACTCCTCAGTGTTAGACGGCTCCTCCTGAACCACCTGATCATCTCCTGTGGGGGGGTGTGAGACAGCAAGGGTGAGCTCACACATGATCATAGCTCAACAAGTTGTGGGGAACCAGTGGACATAAACTCACAAAGGTGTGAGTTCATGTGATGTGTAAGGCTAATCAAAGATAGGGGTTAAAGCTGAGCATTGCTTTTAAGTAGTTGGTCAAAATTTTATTAGCAATTACTAAGTGTAAGTAAATACCAAACCATAAGTAAAGTAATAGAACAAAATTAATAATAAACCCATGCAATGCAAATGACAAAATTTAATTTAAGTTCCATAATTTAAACATCAGAGAGTCCTGAGCTGCTCATGACCGTGAGCTCGGCTAGTATACCAGTTTTACACTCTGCAGAGGTTGTACCCTTTACCCACAAGTCATGTTACCCATCTGCCAAGGGGTCATGAATCCCATACACCTCTACCTAGGAAGCGCGGCAGGGCAACACTACGAGGCCTTTACAAAGTTCCACTAGCTTCCGAAAACCCGCTACAGTTTATAGGAAGATCCAGTACAGGGTTCCTGGCTGACCGCCATCGCAGCAAAATCAACCAGGGACCTCCCCGCACTGACCTCTCCCCTACTGCCCTTGCCCCTTTCGGGTAAGGTAGTCTTCCACTAGCTTTCCTAATTAGTCAGCCAAGGGGTCCCATTCCTCCCTTGTGGTGGCACGTGGTTCTCAAGTTAAGCTCTATGTTCCAATTAACATTAATGATAACAACATGAACATAAACAAAATAACAACAAGAATTGGAACATAGAGGTAATAAATGATTATCCCAAAACCATATAAAGCAATAGCAAACTACCCAAGTGATTCAAGGGTAAACAAGGTAATGAGATAAGCAATCTAGGGTGACCTATTGGGTCCCATCAAAATTAACCTATGCATGGATAAGTGATATTAAAGAACATTATTGGGTAAAAAGTGGTCAAGGGCACAACTTGCCTTCAATGAGCTCCTGCTCAGCTACTTCAACCTGCTGCTCACCAGGATCCTCAGCAACGGGCTCTTCTACTCGCCACAATACAAACAAGCACAGGATATAGGGAAAATTAACATTACACCAAGCATGTAAACAAAATACACAGAGATATTCTACATATTAAAATAAAATCCTAGGAACAGAAATCATAATTTTCTGAATTATAGATTTTAAGTTATGCATTTTCAAAGGTTTTATGTGCTTTAAATAGGATTAAGTGATAAATAAATTTCCTTACTGTTTTTATGCCAAAACAGAGACACTAAGTGCTAGAGAATAAAATTACAAAATTTTAGGGACTGGAATGGATGAATTTGGAGTTAGTATGAATTTCCTATGAATTTATAAAGTTCTAGCAATTATTTTTATATTAAAAATTCATTTTCTATTTATTTTCTCTGGTTTTCGTGTTGACTGGACTGGGCCTCAAATCCAGAGAAACCCAGGGGGCTCGGGGCAAATTACCCGAGACACAGCGCACAGTGACTACTGGACGGCGGGTTGATTTACTGAAACCCGAGGGGTTCTTTAACAAAATGACCCACGAAGGGGTATGGTTGTATCCTGGCCGCTGGATCCGACACAGACGCACCGGATTAGATCGTCGGTGACCCGAACTGGTATGAGCACGGGACCACACGATCCGGATCTAACGGCTAGATTTTAATGAATCGATCTTCCCACCGGAACCGCACGATCCCAAATCAACGGCTCTGGTTCAATCCCCGAAGAGGTACGCCCTGATCTAATCTCGACCCTCCAATACAGATCGCACGGCTCTGGGACTTCTTCCCCAACCAAGCCGACGCACGGCAGCGCCGCCCCGACCACGTGGCGGAGCACGCCGACGAGAAAGCGAACACGCGCCTGGTGACCCTAAAACCCCACACCGATTACTCCAAATTGGACCAGAGGGAATAGCTAGCATAGGGGTGCGTTCAATTGGGGGCCCGAGGCGACGAGGGTGGCCCGCCCACAAGCGCAGCGGCACCGCGTTCAACAACACCACTGGCGAGCAATTCTAAGAGCTCCGGTCATCTATGGTCTAGCCCAATCGATGCTACGTGGCTTATAGATGATCGCAAATCGAATGGGAGTGCATACCTAGGATCCCCGGGCGAAGGCGAGCTCGGCCACGTGCTGATGAAGTCCCGCCCCGATGTCGGCGAGGAATTGGCCCCCGATGTACCGAATTCGCGCCCCACACCGGTACAGGACTGCACGGTGCACAACGGCGAGCCCCGGCGGCGGTTCACGAGGTCACGGCTATGGAGAATTTCCGAGCGCAGCAATGGCGGCGCCGTCACTCAATTCTCACGAATTCTCTCTACGCAGTGGTACCGGCGAGCTAAGGGGGGTAAGAGAAGGAGGGATAGGCCCGCCTACTTATCCCGCGGCGACTAACTGCGCGAAGATCCCGCCACGGTGGTTGCGACCGCGGAAGCTTCGGAGGAATTGGTGGCCGCGCGACATTGGCGGTGTGGAGACGATGCTTTCGGACTCATGAGAGTGTGACATGTGGGGCCAACAGAGCAGCGACACGGGGAGCACATGACCGCGCGCGAGAGACTGGCAGTGGGTCCCGCGAACGCAGCGGCACGGTCTGCAGACGCGCGCGCGAGGAGCGGCTGTCGAGTGGGCCCCAGTTGGCAGCGAGGGGAGGAACGAGCGCGCGCCCGGTCTGTGGCTGACAACTGGCCCCCCCGTGTCGGCGCCGGTTAGCTGAAGAGTGGGCTGCACTGGTTAATGGGCCGAATTGGCGCCAGAGGCCCAGGTAGGCTTCTTTTCTTTTTTTCTTTTTATTTTCTGTTTCATTTCTTTTTCAAATTCAAACTTCAATCCAAATTCAAACTTTGTGGCACTTTATGTACTGGCTAATTATTTATTTTGATCATATCAACTGTGATGAAGTAATTTTAATGATAATTTTATTTGTATTGAATAATATTCCTTTCTCTTCTCTATTCTCAAGAATTTCTTTTAGGTTTTAAATTCCCTTTTTGGTTTTAATATTTTTCTTGTCACAAAATGCACACAAAAATAAAATATCCAGCATGATGCAACAATTTAGTAGCATATCTCTTTATTAATTGTTCTTGGACATGGTGTTCTCATATAATGATGCATAAAGATCAAACTCACATATAGAGAAATTGTTTCTCTGCTAGTATTATTTCTAGAAGTTACAAATTGGGTGTTACATTCTGCTATGGTCAAATTTTTGGCAGCAAAACAGTGCAATAGCAATGAATGCTGTGGTAACTTCACACCTACCCGTCTATTTATATAGTGGCGCAGGTGGGAAGGTAAATCGTCAACTCTTCCGTACCGGACAAACAGCCGCCCGCACCCACTGAACGGTGGGCCACAGAGCCCGAGAAGGTGAAACGCCAGGGCGCGTGTAACTACTGCATGGCGGGGCCATGTCGCGCTCGGATTATTTTAATCGTTTCTCGGCAACGAGCTCAGGGAAGGTGTTTTTTGGATCTTCGGCATCCCGAAGCCTAAGAGACTTTTTCACGGATCAAGCTCGTTACGGAAAACGATCTAGCACCGCGAAGGGCTACTGTTGGGGGTATACTTCGTAGCCGAAGATCCTGAAGAAAGAAACACCTTCAACGGATCCTCTCAAAAGCAAGGCTAAAGCTATCACCTATAAAGCTGCGGCACAGTGATTTGTCTCAAGACGAAGGAGTGAACCGACCTAAAGATGAAATGACCAATAAACCCTGGATAGTTTGTGTCATGACTATAATCGATTGTGGAGGGCATAAATGTAATTTCACACAGGCTGCGCCCTGTGCCTATAAATAGATGAACAGTACCCCTGTACTATTCACGCTATCTTGTAATCGCTCGCGCACAACACTTGGATTTTTGCCTTCTATCAAGCCAAATGTATAAATGTAATTAAATATCGTATTTAAATATTCAAGTTTGTATAATGATAATATATGAATGATATTATGATGTGCTTATTTGTGGTTATCTTTCATGTTTTATATGTTTCATCTTTCATTTTCCTATAACCGTGATGATGAAGGTACGTCCTTCATGACCTTCGTCCGAAAATCGTTATATACTAAGGAAATAATGCTTCGAAGGACGAAGGAAATTAACATTTAATATTTCGTGTTGACTTGTTCTTGACTCTTAGCATTTGAGAACAAGTCCCCAACATGATATATGAAGGAGTCAAAAACAAGTGTCCAACACAAACGATGTCATGCATAAAGAAGGGACTTAAAATATTAGTTTTATTGACCTATTGATTAATAACAAAAAAATAATTTAGGACTCCGCGCTGAAGTCGTAAAATGGTTATTCAAGTTTTTACGGAAGCAATATTATATACAATACATACTTCTACCTTATAATTCTAAGTTAGTGTAGACTAGATTTTTTTAGTCATGCCTTTTCGATCTAAATATGTAGGGCCTGTTTGGTTCGTTACCTCAATTGCCACACTTTGCCTAACTTTTGTGCCTAAGGTTAGTTATTCAAGGCCTGTTTGGTTCACTGACTAACTTGCCACACTTTGCCTAACTTTTCTGCCTAAGATTAGTTCTTCAATTCGAACGCCTAACCTTAGGCAAAGTGTGGCGCAGTTAGCCACAAACCAAACAGGCCCTCAATTCGAACGCCTAACCTTAGGCAAAGTGTGGCGTAGTTAGCCCCGAACCAAACAGGCCTAAACAGGCCTGTAGTCTCCCTGTTCATAACATTTCTATAACTTTCACTCGATACTTCTGGTGATGTCAATGAAGCAAGATATTGTACATTTCTTTGGTGCCACGAGAAAGCCAGTCAAATATTATATGCAAGACATAATTTCTTTGGCTCTCGACCGGTTTTCGAGTAGAGATGGGGTGTTGTTTTGGCACCAAATCTTTGCCGTCCCTCCGCATTCTCCTCAGTCCCCCTTGTCTTACTCTTGTGTCTCCGTGTATGTATCTCTCTGACTCAGAGCTCGGTACCCTTCCTCTTCCGGTCTCCGGCCATAGCGCCCACCTTGCCACGACTTACGTCTGGCGCTGCTATGTCCTTCTCCTCGTCGTCATCGGCCGGCTCGAAGCCCGGCCTCATCACACTGTCCTCCTCCTCCGATGACGAGCAGGAGGCGGGCAGCGGGAAGCAGAGGGCGCCATCGGCCGGCTCGAAGCCCGGCCTCATCACACTGTCCTCCTCCTCCGATGACGAGCAGAAGGCGGGCAGCGGGAAGCAGAGGGCGCCATCGGCCGGCTCCAAGGCCGACGTCAACATTGATCCTGTCTTCGGTTCCTCCTCCGATGACAAAAAGGAAGCGAGCTGCTGGAAGAGGTCTTCATCGTTCGGCTCGAAGAGCGGTCCCGTCGTCTTGACCTCCTCCGACGACGACGACGATGCTGAGCTCCTTGCGAACTGCCGGAAGAGGCGTCCGCCGCGCAACGTGGCCTGGATCTTCTACGACGAGGTCAAGATCCTCACCGCGCTCGCCGCCGAGCGCCAGGAGTCCGGGCGGCTGCCGGGCTCTCCGTCCGCTCTCCTGGACGCCATCCGCCGCCGGGTCGATCTGAAGCGGGAAAACCCCACAGCCGTCGACGTCGCCAAGAAGGTGCACAACCTCATGGACAGGTTCAAGAAGGTGATCGCCTCCGGTGGCCCGAGCGGTGAGGTCCGCGACAGGGAGCTCTATGACCTGTCCAGTAAAGTCTGGCCGGAGCTCCTCCCGCCGGTTGTGCACATTTCGTCGCCGTCCTCTCCGTCGGATGGAACCTGCCACTGATGGCGATCGATTAGGTAGTTTGGAGCCAGAACTAGTAGATGGTTTCAGCACGGGCATCAGGCTAACCTACCTACCTTTAATTTCCGTACTTTTGTCAGCAGTCAGGCTAAGCTACCAGTAGTTTCTGTCATCAGTTGTTGCTCAACGAGTGGCACTTCTAGTTTAAGCACCTTTTGCCAACCAATGTAATCCGCCGATCAACTTGTCATCTTTGTGACATACGTACGTGTTTCAATCGTTTTGTCTTAATTTAAGTTTCAGTCAAATCGACAATTTGGTTTCTCTTCCATAGCTGAATTTGCCCGGAATCTGAATATGCTGGAACATACCGATTCCATCAATTTGGTTTCAAGTTTTTTAGCGACTCTTTACTTCAACTACGAACCTTAGTAGATGTTGGGACAACCCATTGTTCGTCGACTGCTAACCGTAAGAACATGCCTGCTAGCGTAGGAGTAGAAGGGCACACTCGGGCCTAGAAGGCCTCGATGCTAGCGCCAGGAGATAGCGACGGGGCTGCGCCAGCGCATGATGAAGGCCACCGGCCTCACTTGACGACAAAGAACCGGTGTAGGGATCACCTATCAACAGGTATCCTCTATATATCTGAAGTGTACAACCTACTATCTTGAAGACCAATCTAATCAATCAATCAATCTATTTAATTTTTTCCGAGTAGGCGTATTTTAGACCTAACTTAGCATTTTCCTCGATCCTAAATATTCATCCTACTTTGACTCTATGTCGTTTAGAAACGTCCTCGTGGCTTATCGTTCCCGCGACACCCTGGAACTCTCCTCCCTAACAGGGACCCTCGTAGCGGGCGAGTTCTAGGGTTCTCTGACCGCCCGACCCAGCGTGCGAACCATTCGGTCAGCGGGCAGAGGAGACCCGCTCTTGCTGCATGGTCACGAATCGTTCGGCCAGCGGGCAGAGGAGATTCACTCCTACTGTAGGGTCGCGGACCGTCCACGCCACCGTAGAGGACAACGACAAACGATACACTTCTAGTATTTGGCCTCGAATCGGAGTCAACATAGTTTTTGTGACTCTGTTGGGGGGAAATTTTGGTGTGACCTAGCAAAGATCGGCCATAAATGGCTGGATCAAAGGATCACACTCACGTTTCTCCCAGCAACATCGAGGAGTACATGAGGCGACAAAGAGAAGAGACGATGCGACAACGGGCACAAGAAATAAAGGATGCAGAGGAGGAGTACCTAAAGCACATTAAGATGGATCAGCACCATAAGATTATCAAGCAAGGAGAGATCGAGATGTCATCCATCCTACCTCCATCAAACCCCAATGTAAGTAAATCAAACGACCTCCAGTACCTTAAACATTACGTACATCTGGAAGGGAATCATTTGCAACAACGCATTTGCGGGATCGAAGACACACTTAAGAAACTAACGCGTACAATAGAAAAATTTGTTGTGCCTAATTTTCCATCACATGAGGTCACGATTGAGTCAACCTCATCAAAAGCATTGGCTAAAAATGGGTCTATACAAACCCAAAAGATATACAGTATGCCGATGAATACATTCACGACACAACCACAACCCTCTCAATCGATCTGGGACAAACCTGCGAATCTGCACACGACCGGACCGTATGGTCCTAAGCTCATACCGTTCGGCCTAGTGGCGGTTGGCTCCGTACTTCATGATGAGCCACCGAGATTCATGCTAGGGTTGTCGTACTCTACGCAAGGGCTAATAGATATGCTCGGACCATCCGACTATATGCGCGGATCGTTTGAGTATACTTACGGACAATCCTCGTATTACGCCGGATCGTCCGACGTAGGGCATGCAGAACAAGATGTGGATTATTACCAGCAATCTTTACACCCACGTCAGCCAAGCTTCCCCTTACCACCCGTAGCTCCTCAAAATTGTGGCACAGCCCCACAAACACATGAGGCGAGCACTTTTCACTCCGAAAAAGGCCGAAAACATTTAACATGCATTATGAGGCACCTAGGGCGAGCATTAATGTCCCACAGAACCCAAACCCTTGGGCAAGGGAACGACATATACAAACACAAGCGCTCACACCTTTTAGACCAAAGGGTCGGTGGATTACCACCTACCACCATTGTCATAGTGGGGGAGGAGATAGTCGGGGCATTCCAAGAAAAACTCAGAGTCAACATGACCCATGGGGGCAGTCATATCAGCAAATCTATGATAGACGATTTGACTATGACTCATACCAATAGGGGAAAAGGATACCCGAATTTTCAAAAATTTGGGTGACTAGGGCAAAAACACGCATGAGCACATAGGCCAGTTCCTAGCGTAACTGAGAGAATTGGCCGATAGGGAGGATTTTCGCGTTCACTTGTTTTCTCTATCCCTAATTGGTACTGATTTTGCAAGGTATGCCACCCTACCACCTAATTCCATCTACTCTTGGGGATTTAGAGCAAAAATTCCATGAATATTTTCTCCAGAGAGTATGAGTTAGACCTAGTAGATTTAGCAACATTCCGAGACACGAGAAACCAATGTTTCTAAATTCACGTTGCAGATAAAAAACTAGCAGGATTATATTTTAATGGGATGGGGTCATACTTAAAAGAAAAACTAGAAGGCATGCAATTTTTTACACTAGCTCAATTGCACCAGCAAGCTTTAGCTTATGAGAACCGAAGCAAAGATAATTCTAAGGGGACTCACCACATGGTTCACATAGTTGAGTGTGATGAGAGTGGTTCAAAAGACGAGTCTCCTCAAATATATGTTGCTAAATTAGTTTGGTCAACAAAGGCCAAACCACCACCTTGTTCTTCTTTACAATCGGTTAAGAAAAACGTGTACGAGGAGGAGGTTAAGTTTAGTTTTAGTGTTGCCAAATGTGATAAAAATATTTGACGAATTACTCAAACGTGGCAACATTAAAATAAATCATATTATTCCATCTTCTGATGAGCTCAAGCGACACACTTATTGTAAGTGGCATGACTCATTTTCGTCTCCCTCGGGTTCTATATATCTATCTTTGTCTTCTTTTGATGCAAATATTGGAAATTAATACACTGAATGGGAAGTATCAATGGATAATATTTTTGCACATCGTCGTATATGTGATAGGTGAAAAAATAAAATTGTGGCTAGTACTTTAACGAATCATGCATTAGTTTGGTGGAATAATTTGCATGACTATGAGGAACCACAAATTTGGACTAATGTGAAAGCACTTATGAGAGAACAATTTGTTTCTATGGATGATAAGAGGACTCATCACGATACCTTTGAATTCATCTCTTTTCTTTGTATCAGCTTTCACTCAAAACCATTCCTTGGCCCACTCACTCGGCCACCTCGTCCGGTACGCCAAAACTGTAAATTTTGAATCCTTCCAGTAGGCAAATCTATAGCACCTAAAGTTATTATGCAGTTTATCCGAAGGTCTAGCTTTCGATTGGTACTGCAGCACGTAGATCCTGTAGAAGGCTTTCACATCTTCTCGAGCACCTTGGCTTTGCACAGACTGATGTGTCACGATGCCCGATCTTCATGACATAGGATCAATCTTCAGATAACTAGCTTCAAAGAAACCAAGATAACTTGCTGCAAGCAGCGATAACTAGTGCAACCTGACAAATAAAACTCGAAGCCAACCACCGTCTTTAACCGGCAGCCTGAATCGAGGATTCACCCAACCACACTCTCAAAGAACCAACCAACACAGCCTACAATCAATCGAGGAGACCTCGAAGGGAGTAGGAGCACCACTTGGGAGCGGATGAAGCCGCCGCTTCTGCAATCCCGCGAAGGAATTCACAAGAGCAAATGGGTAGAGATCACTCTCAATATTTGTTAGCACACAGCTGAACAAAGGGGGTTCTGTTTTAGATTATCAAAAGCTGCCTTACATCATAGACATAGGGGGTATTGTGGGGGACAGATATCCCCTGGGTCCACTGGAAGAATAAAGACCTCACAAAAGGCCCAAGGGCCCAATAAATCGTAAGGTCATCCCTTCGTGGGCCTGGGGAGGAATGACCAGTGAAGCGGATTGACACAAGGCCGGACCGGCGCGAATCCAGACGACCCAACGACTTCGAGCGAGTAATCACAACAGAGACTCGACCTTCCCGCGTTGGAACCCTGTAAAGCGGAACCAAGCAAGGATGAGTCGGCGGAACTATAGGAAGATAGACTCAATCATTTCACTATTTCCTAGGTGCATATTGTTATCATATCTGCATGTATTGCCCCACGGTCGAATATATAAGGCCTAGGGGACATCCCTTCAGAACAATCAAACTCACTACTAGCCACCCACCCAATTCTCTGCACTCTCAGGGTCAGAGAACTCTCTTGTAACCCACCAAGTGAAATACTCTCGCCAGGATGTAGGGTGTTACACATTTCAAAGCGGCCCGAACCTATAAACCACTGCCCATTGTTCCTCGTGCTTCCAGCACAAACCATTTAGCTACAGTCGGCAACACTGTCCTACTCCTAAAAACACCTTGAGGGGCAACCCTGGGTGTGCGGTCGGACCCAAAACACCGACCTCTGGCGCGCCAGGTAGTGGGTGTGTCACCGATCTAAGCTAGCTCAATGGCTGTCACCTTCCAGCGCAAGATCACCCTCCGCCCCGGATCCGTGTTCTGCTTCGGAACTATCTCATCCATAGCCGATGAGGAAGGAACTCTACATCGCATCGCAGATCCGCCAAGGAAGAAGTCTCCTCCAGCAACCTCCGAAAATATCGGAGCAAGGCAGGGAAAAGCGCAACCTCCAGCGCTCCAAAAAAAGATCGCCTTCAGCAAGTCAGGGGCCAAGGGCCCGCTGACCCGGAGAACTCCACTGTCTACCTCTCCGACGAAAGAATGGACACAAATCGCAAGGAAGAAAGAAACAAATAAAATCGGGAGGAAGCAAGTTATTCTTTCTGTGCCTCCGCCCTCAAAGGAGAACGGAAAGAAGATCGCCACGACAGCCGCACCATTCTACCCCGACGTCCTCTTCATCGGGAGAGTAGAGTCACCCTCCGTCTCCGACGACGAGCCGACTGCACCCGGAGAGGAACCTCCTCAGCGGGAATCCCGCCGACGGAGGAACCGACGCCGAAATATCTGGCGACATCACGAGGCCGGAGAGCGGGACCCGGAGCAGCCTGTATCGCGAGACGAAATCTCAGAAATAGGAGAGACTCCGGAGGAATGTGTCTTCAGGGAACAAAGGAATTCCCAACGGTGTGATCGCCGACGAGCTCAGGAACAAGCCGAGCAGGAGGCAAGGCAACGTCGGGAAAATCCACTCTTCGGCCGCAACCTGAACCCCGACTTCGCCCGAGCCATGAACACGCCGAGTGAAGTCGGAGGGGTACTGGCTCGGATAGCTGATGGGCTCCCTCGGACTCCCGACGCTGAGGGCTATCGACGACTGTTCACTCAAGCAGCCAACCATCTTCTACCTCTTGCTCACCCACCGAATGACCTACGACACGCCATCAACAGTCGCCGGGACGAGCGGAGCTCCATCAATGCCTCGCGTGAACGACGACATGAGAACGAGATCCGCTGCTGGGAAGAGTACGACAGGGACCACGACATCCCAGCTCGGAGTCAGGCCACCAGAACTGAGTCGGCGACGGCCTCGACTGGCGGAACCATCCGGGGACGGTCGAGGCACCACGACAACCACTCCCCTCCCCGGGACAGACATCATCCCCGACGACAAGAAGACACGTGTGGAGTGTCTGTACTTACTCCACGCCTTAGGGCCATTCAATGACCCCCTAACTTCAAGGTATCCAACATCGACAAATATGAACCTAAGCAGGATCCAGGAGGCTGGCTAGCCGTCTACACCACCGCTGCTCGAGCTGCTGGGGCATCCGAGGACGTAATGACCGCATACTTACCCATTGTCCTCGGGCAAGACGCGCTGCAATGGCTGCGACATCTACCCTGACACTAAATCGACGACTGGAGCGACTTCAGTCGACGCTTCACCACCAACTTTCAGTCCCTCTCCGACAAACCAGCGCAACCATGGGACCTCAAATCCATCAAGCGCCGGGGGGACGAAACTCTCCGGTCGTACCTCAAAAGGTTCCAGACCATGAGAAATCGTATCCCCGAGGTCACGGAGGCGGCCGTGATCGAGGACTTCTACAGAGGATCCAACGACTCGGCCTTCGTCCGAGCCATATTACAGAAGGCGCCGACTACCTTCGAGCAACTGTTCCGGGAAGCCGACCTCTACATCACCATCGACGAGCGAGCTCAGGACCTCATCGGAGGAGCGAAGCTTGCACCAGCAGCACCACGACGCGATACGAACCAGCAACCCGACCAACGCTGGGAGAAGAGGCCTCGCGAAGAAGTTCACGTCGCCGGACCACCCGCCTCTCGCGCCCGGGGAGGACCTCGTGGAGGCGAACGCACGCTGGACGACATCCTCGACGCCCAGTGCCCGTACCACAAGGATATGCGCCACACCCTTCGGAACTGCATAGACTTCAAGCACTCCGTCGGGCACGGCCGACCCTTTCAACCTCTACCTCCTCCTCCACCGCGGGGAGGACCAGGAGAACCGCAACAACCCTAGCAACAGGAGGAGGGAGGAGGTGGAGCCTTCCCGCGCGTCGACAGAGAGGTCAACGTCATCTTCGGCGGACACGGATCACAGGAGAACAGAAGACAGCAAAAGCTCAACGATCGCCAAATACTGGTAGCGACCACCGGTCCTCCCGCTCCGTACCGATGGTCGGAGCACCTGATCACCTTCACTCGGGCAGATCAATGGCTCAACTTCGACCACCCAGGCAAATACCCGCTCCTCGTCGATCCGGTGATCCGAGAAAGCAGGGTGAAGAAGGTATTAGTGGACGGGGGGAGCAGCATCAACGTCACCTTCCCCCGGACACTCCAAGGCTTGGGAGTTCACCTCAAAGAGCTCCATGAGTCAGATACTCCTTTCTTCGGCATCGTGCCGACTGAAGGAGAATACCCGCTGGGCCACATCTACATGCCAGTCACCTTCGGAACTCCGAAGAACTACAGAACCGAGTTCCTAAGGTTCGAAGTGGCGAACTTCGACTGCGGGTACAACGCCATCATCGGGAGGCCGGGATTGGCAAAATTCATGGCCATTCCTCATTACACATACATGATATTGAAGATGTCAGGGCCGCAAGGAATCATAACTGTGCGCGCTGACTTCCAAGGCGCCGCAGAATGTTTCCGAGTGGCCATCCAGGCAGCCCTCTCCACCAAACCATCGGCAACTTCTTCGGTACAGGCAAACTCTAAGCCTGAGGAAGACCTTGCAGTACCTGCAAATGAAGCTCAAGCCACGACCTCTATGCGGCCGACTGAAGAAACCAAAAAAATCAACCTCGGGTTCGCTGATGAACACAAGACCACCATCATCAGTTCCAGCCTGGATGACAAATAGGAAAGCGCGCTCGTCCAATTCTTGCAAGATAACCGAGACGTATTCGCATGGCAACCTGCGGATATGCCGGGAGTCCCGAGAGAACTGGCCGAGCACAAATTGAAAGTCTATCCCCAGGCGAGGCCAATTCGGCAAAAATTACGTCGTTTCACGCCCGACAAGAGAGAGGCCATCCGCGCTGAGCTGGCTCGCTTGGTCGCGGCTGGATTTATTAGAGAGATGTTACATCCCGAGTGGTTAGCCAACCCTGTTCTTGTACTCAAAAAGAATAAAGTGGATTGGCGCATGTGCGTCGACTATACGGATCTCAACAAACACTGTCCAAAGGATCCCTTCGGGCTCCCTAGGATAGATCAGGTGGTAGATTCCACCGCTGGATGTTCTGTGCTGGCTTTCTTGGATTGCTACTCCGGGTATCATCAGATTAGCTTGGCAAAAGAAGACGAGGAAAAAACAGCGTTCATCACTCCATTCGGTGCTTTCTGCTATACCTCCATGCCGTTCGGCCTCAAAAACGCCGGAGCGACTTATCAGAGAGCCATTCAAACATGCTTAGCCGATCACTAGGGCAAGCGAGTGGAAGCTTATGTGGACGATGTGGTAATCAAAATGGAAAACTCGGAAAATTTCATCGAAGATTTACAGCTGGTTTTCAACAGTCTACGGCGATATCGATGGAAGCTTAATTCCGAAAAATGTGTCTTCGGGGTACCAGCAGGAAAGTTACTCGGATTTATTATTATCCACCGGGGAATTGAAGCTAATCCAGAAAAAATCGAAGCTATCATGAAAATGGAGGCACCGCGATCACAAAAGAAAGTTCAAAGACTTACCGGATGTATGGCAGCCCTGAGCAGATTCATATCCAGGCTGGGAGAAAAAGGCTTACCATTTTATAAGCTACTCAAGAAGGTGGATAAGTTTCAGTGGACTTTAGAAGCATAGGAAGCCCTAGACGCATTGAAAAAATTCTTGACGACACCACCAGTGCTGAAGCCGCCACGGCGGGCCACGTCAACTCAACCAGCTGAAGATTTGCTACTGTATATCTCTTGCACGACTCACGTGGTGAGCACCGCGTTAGTAGTCGAGCGAGCAGAAGAAGGACATGCTTACCCAGTGCAACATCCTGTTTATTTCATTAGTGAAGTTCTGGGTCCCTCGAAGAAAAAATACCCTCAAGTTCAGAAGCTATTATATGCAGTACTTCTAACTGCACGCAAGCTACGTCACTACTTTGACGACCACAAAGTCATAGTAGTCACTGGTTTTCCGATAGGGGATATTCTTCACAACAAGGAAGCCATTGGCAGAATAGCCAAGTGGGCCTACGAGCTGGGATCTCATGACATTGAATTTCGACCTCACACTGCCATCAAAACTCAAGCATTGGTTGATTTCATATCAGAATGGACTGAACAACATGTACCAGATAACCCAGAAACTGCAGAAGTATGGCGAATGTATTTTGATGGCTCGTTAAAGCTGCAGGGAGCAGGTGCGGGGATCCTCTTTACCGCACCTAGAGGCGAGCACCTCAGATATGCCCTCCAGTTGTTATTTCCAGCCTCTAATAATGCAGCCGAATATGAAGCTCTGATTCAGGGACTAAGCATTGCTATATCACTAGGCATCAAGAGACTGATGGTATACGGAGATTCTCTGGTAGTCATAAGCCAGATAAACAAAGAATGGGACTGTTCGAGCGATTCAATGGGAAAATACTGCACCGCCGTCCGGAAACTAGAAGATAAATTTGAAGGTCTGGAATTTCACCATGTAGAAAGAGATCGAAACACGACAGCTGATGTATTGTCCAAGCTAGGATCCAGTCGAACTCAGGTCCCACCTGGAGTCTTCGTACAAGAAATACCACACCCAAGCATCTCACCGGATCAGGCAGAAGAATGTAATACCATGAGCCAACCAGAGTCAGATTCTGATGACTGGAGGAGGCCGATCATCAGATATATAAAGAATGAAGAGGAACCAGATGACAAAAATGCAGCCGAGCGCATCGCTAGGCAGTCAGCTCACTACACACTCATTGGGGAAAAACTATACAGAAAGGGTGCATCGGGCGTCCTCATGAAATGCATTCTCTCATCTACTGGGAAGCAACTTCTAGATGAGGTCCATGCTGGGCAATGTGGAATACACGCAGCATCCAAAACACTAGTCGGGAAGGTCTTTAGGTCGGGATTCTATTGGCCAACAGCGAAAAGTGATGCAGCCGAGTTAGTTCAGAGGTGCGAAGCCTGCCAGTACTTGTCAAAGCAACAACATCTACCAGCGCAGCAACTGCAGACCATACCAGTAACTTGGTCGTTCGCATGCTGGGGACTGGATATGATTGGACCTTTCAAGAAAGCTCAAGGAGGATACACTCATATACTGGTAGCAATCGACAAATTCACTTAATGGATAGAGTTCAAACCCATTGCTTCTTTAACCTCAGCTAAGGCCGTGGAATTCATACAAGACATAATATTCAGATTCGGAGTACCGAACAGTATCATAACCAACCTAGGATCCAACTTCACAAGTTCAGAGTTCTTCGATTTCTGTGAGCAAAAGAGCATTCAGATCAAATATGCTTCGGTGGCACACCCAAGAGCCAACGGGCAGGTTGAACGAGCTAATGGGATGATATTGGAGGCACTCAGGAAACAAGTCTTCGATAAAAATGAAAAGTTCACAGGAAAGTGGATAAGGGAGTTGCCCTATGTCGTTTGGAGCCTAAGAACTCAACCTAGTCGAGCTCTGCATGGAAATACTCCTTTCTTCATGGTCTACGGGTCAGAGGCAGTACTACCTGCTGACCTCAAGTTTGGGGCGCCAAGGTTGGTCTTTGAAAGTATAGCAGAAGCAGAGGCTACTAGGCTGGAGGATGTTGATATACTCGAAGAAGAACGGCTAAACACGGTAATTCAATCAGCACGGTACCAGCAAACTTTGAGGCGTTATCACGATAAGGCCATGCGACGTCGATCCTTTACAGTGGGAGATCTCGTCCTCCGCCGAATTCTAACGGGGGAGGGACGTCACAAGTTGTCACCCCTATGGGAAGGACCATTCATAGTAGCAGAAGTCCCTCGGTCGGGATCATATCGTCTCACTCAGACGGATGGCACAGAAAATTGAGAACTCATGGAATATAGAACACCTCAGGAAATTTTACCCCTAGCTGTATTTCAAAAGCTATCGGGACGACAATATACTCTGTAAACTGGGAAATATATCATCAATAAAAAGGCTTCAAGAATACTCAGATTGTTCATGATCGACCTACATTCTTACTCAACTTAGGGTGACCACTATGCCCTGCTAACAGAGCAATCGGCTTAAGTCGGCAACGACTTAAGACGGTGCAACATGCTCGCGCTTACTTAACTCGGGGCGACCACTATGCCCTGCTAACGGAGCAATCGGCTTAAGTCGGCAACGACTTAAGATGGTGCAACATGCTCGCGCTTACTTAACTCAGGGCGACCACTATGCCCTGCTAGCGGAGCAATCAGCTTAAATCGGCAACGACTTAAGACGGTGCAACATGCTCGCGCTTACTTAACTCGGGGCGACCACTATGCCCTGCTAGCGGAGCAATCGGCTTAAATCGGCAACGACTTAAGACGGTGCAACATGCTCGCGCTTACTTAACTCGGGGCGACCACTATGCCGTGCTAACGGAGCAATCAGCTTAAGTCGGCAATGACTTAAGACGGTGCAACATGCTCGCGCTTACTTAACTCGGGGTGACCACTATGCCCTGCTAACAGAGCGATCGGCTTAAGTCGGCAACGACTTAAGACGGTGCCACATACTCGCACTTGTTTAACTCGGGATGGCCACTAAGAAAGAGCGGTCGGTTTGAGTAAATGCTAACTAAAACTGGCACAGCACACTCGGCGCGCATACAGTTACTCATCTAGGGGCGGCCTCTATGTCCCATGAAGAAGTCTCAAAATCATCACACAGCATTTTACTTCTGCAAAATGTGATACTGTCGAATTCTAAACAATAGGAGAATAACAGTAGCATTCGAATATCAAGCAGGTGTCCTCTAACAAAATATTCGAGCACGATAACCGCGCGCTCAAAGCACGCAATGTTTTTCTATTTTGCAATATTCTTCTCAGGAGCAACCGACGAAGAAGGACGACTTGAGGAATCAGGAGCAGCGTTCACATCAGCCCTTATGTTGTCGGGAACAATCACACCAGGTCTCCTCATCAAGATCCGCCCTGCGCGAATGGCTTTATCCATGGCTCTGTCACGCTGGGCCCTCAGAGTAGCAGAAGTTTCTTCAGCAACCTTGACAGCCAACTGAGCGGTTTCTAGCTCCTGGGTGATGGACTTCTTGGAAGCACGTAGTTCCTTGATGACAACATCTTTAGCCGATATCGACTGCCTGAGACGGATCACGTCGTCCAAGGATTCCTGCAGCTTACAACGATGATTGTCTAACTCCTCCATGGTGAAGCGATGACTCCTCTCCAAGATGGTCAACGAGTTGCTAGAGTCACGATATAGCTTGTCAAGATTGTCACGAGAAGTAACAAGGGCATGTTTTTCTTCCTGCAAACAAGAATCAGCTCCTTCAAACATCAAGCAAGCAATAAGAACACGGCAAAACAAAGCACAGATTCATAGGTCACCTTTTCAGAATCGAGGTGAGCGCGAAGAGTAGAGTTCAGCATGTTAGCATCATGCAGAGCAGTAGAAACCTGGGCCAGCTCAGTCTGGCTTTGGGAATACTTTTCCTCAAAATCAGAGCACCGCCGGACCAGTTCAGCCTGATTTTGAGAATGCTTCTCTTCAAGAACAGAAAACTGCCGAGCCATATCTAGCGAAAAATGGTCAAGCAAAAAGTTTAAATTAAGAAGCAGTTTAATAAGGTAGACAAAAGGAAGCAGAAAAGCACTAACCAGCATTCGTCGCCTCTAAGTCAGAAACACGTTGTTGAAGCAGCATCGGATTCCAACGTGCCAGAGACGAAGCTCTTTCTGGAACAGAAGCACCCTGCAACTTCAGCTGACTAGTCATCCTGTCCACCAATGCCTGACATTGAGAATAGATGAGTATAATGACAGCAGTTCATCCGGTGTAAAAGTCAGACTAGAATAGACCATAGTACCTGGAGGTTGGAGAAGAACGAGGGGACCCCCAAATCGTGAGAAATCAATTGATGGCTCGGCGAAGGATCACCACCCGGAGCAACTTGCAATGAACCAGCAGGAACCAATTCAGTGTCATCAGCAGAGCCCAAAACTTTGTCGTCAGGAACGCTAGCCTCTAAAGCGGCTCCTTGACCAAAGGCTTGGGCTACCACCATGCAACCAGAGTGTGGAGGAGACCCTACGTGAACATCCATGGAAGTACAAGAGGGAGACCCCGCTCGGACACCCTCGGGGGCTAGGTCATAGTTTGCGCTACCCATTCGAGCCGGATCGTCTCCGGCAACACCCTCGGGGGCTGGGTCGCAGCTTGCGCTACCCACCCGAGCCGAATCATCCCCGGCAACACCCTCGGGGGCTGGGTGAGTGCCAACACCATCCTTGAGGGCCGAGTTCTCTGCGGCAGCCACCTCTAAGGCTGAAGGTCCCTCAGTCACTTCCATGGGAGCAGGACAATCCAAGTCAGCTTCCTGACCCTCAAGACCGCGCTCCAAGGTCGATGAGGCATGGGACGCTGCCCGGGATGACCCCAACCCGGCGTCGAGCACATCAACACAAACATCCATCGCGCCACCATCTGTCGGTTCTGATAACAGATCTTCTGGAACCATGTCCTCAAGAGTTTGATCAAAGTCCGCCAGAGATAATTCTTGCAGACCAACGAGGGTAGACAAAGCAGGAGAAGGCACTCCACTACTTTCTCCACTGGCTATGTAGCGCCGACTGTTCTTCCGAATCAGAGGGATTTCATCTTCTTCTTCCTCCTCATTTTCATCAACAATACGGACAGTACACCCATTGGGTTCAACACTAGATTGGTCACACCCATTAGGATCAGCCTCAGTAAATTCAGGCACGGGCACTTCCTCAGCAGCAGGAGCCGAAGGACAAGCATCCCGATCAAAGCTAGACACACGGCGAAGGCATCTTTTCTTCTTTTTCTGCCCATCAGCAGGAGAAGTATGCTGACTGGCTCGGCAAGGGCGTTTCGGGCGAGCACTGGCAGGCCTCTGAATATCCAAGGCTTTACTAGCTTCTGGGAGAGGCGCCACTGCCAATGTTCCAGCAGGGGTGGTATCAAAAGAATCCTCGGCTAACATATCAAGCATAACACTTATCTCTGCATCACTGGGATCCAAAGGCACCTCAAAGTGAACCTGTCGTTCATCATCAGGAATTTCTCCAAGCAAAGCAACCAAAGCACTAACTTCTTCGGCAGAGGGTCGCACTCTAAGGCCCAAACCACCATCACCAGCAGGAGGATTTGACACGAATTGAGTAAAGGTCTTGGAAGGAGGCAAGTTCCAGGCCGAGTAAGCAAAAGGGGCACCAACATTTGACACCTTGCCCTTAAGTATCATTTCAAGCCGGCTCACCAAATCCACGGCAGGAATTCTTCTATTGGTGACCCGGGTGGAGTCAGCTAGGCCTCGGTACAGGTAGGCTGGGTATGCCCTATCCTTCAATGGCTGGATATTCTTAAAGACAAAGTCAACAACCACAGCTTCTGCAGTCAGACCCCTCTCCTTCAACAAACCAACTTCAGCTAGCAGAACTCCATCCTGGTCTGTGGGGGATTCGGTCCAGCTCGGAGTGCGAACATCCGGCTGTCTCCCTGACCGTGAAGGGAGAGAATTTCCATGATTCTCAACAATAAACCACTCCAAGCGCCATCCTTTAATGTTGTCCTTGAGGGGGATGTCAAGATAATCAGTCTTCCTTCCACGGCGCATCTCCAAGCTCGTGCCCCCCCACCAACTGATGCTGTCCTCCGGCCATCCCAGGCCGATAGTGATACAAATATTTCCATAGTCCAAAGTGTGGCAGGATGCCGAGAAAAGCCTCACATAAATGAACAAAGATGGAGATTTGCAGAATGGAATTAGGGTTCAGATGGGTCAGATTCAAGTGGTAGAAATCAAGGAGACCGCGGAAAAAGGGGGAAACAGGAAGAGCAAGACCGCGAAGAAGAAAAGGAACATATACAACGGACTCGTGGGTGTCCTCTGTTGGAATAGTAACCCCACGGCAAATCCGCCAAGAACAGAGCTCCTTCGGAGGAAGAACTCCGATAGACACAAGATGGAGAAGATCAGACTCAGAAACAACAAACATATGGTTACCTGCGAAAGGCAACTGGTTGTTGGGATCGATGGGGGAATAACAGCAACGGATGAACTTGATGCTTTCCGCTTGGGCGCCATCTCTATCTTGCTGGCGAGCGGAACGGAAGCAGTATCGCACGGGCGCAAAGAAAGCTTGGATGCAGAAAAGCAAGAACTAGGGCACAGAAAGCAGAGGCGCGCAACAACGCAGTACATATGGGATTTTCCTGGGCCAGATACCATTTCCAGAAAGCACGCAGTCATCACTCGATGGTTATTTTTCGAAAATGTTGGCCTGCCATGTCATCACTCAGCCGCTATTCCTAAAAAAGCCGGCATGCCATGTCATCCCGCGACTGTTATTTCCAAAACAGCCGACGCGGCCCACTCTAACTCGGTTGTTACCTCTAAAAACACTGACATCACTATCAATCACTCGGCTGTTACCTCTAAAACACCGACATTACAATAAGTCACTCGGCTGTTACCTCTAAAGTGCCGACGTTGCCATTAGTCGCTCGGCTGTTTACCTCTAAAACACCGACACGACACACCGTAACTCGGCCGTCATTCCTAAAGCAACGAGGGGATTTCGGATGACTCGGCCGCAACCACCGAAGCGCTATCGTTACAAATAAGGCAGTCAGAAAGGCGATTTGATGATCACAGATACTCCTCGCGCATTGATTGGCGTACAACGAGAAAGCAGCATAACACCTACAGAAGTGGAGCGAAATCACTTTTCATTATAAAGGGAAGCTACCGAACTTACAAATCAACTCATTATGAGTTGATGACCTCCCTACTACTACATTACACTCCACTACTCTATATTACTAATTACTACTACATTACACTTCACTACTCTATACTACTAGCTACTACTACATTATTTCATTATACTACTTCTAATCTATACTAACATTTAAAAAACCAGTGGCATCTAGCCAGTGGCCTTGTTGCTGCCCTTGCTGCTGCCCTTGCTGCCGCCGCCATTGCCGCCCTTGCTGCCGCCGTCACCACCCCTGCCGCTATCGCCGCCGCCATTGCCGTCGCCTCCGTCATTGCCGTCATCACCACCATCGCCGCCGCTGCCCTCCTCGGACGAGGAGTACTCCGACTCATCCGAGCCCTCGAGCCCGGCGCGCTCGACGGCCCGGATGTAGGTCCAGACCTCTGCGGCAATCCCCTGGGAGTCGTCTGAATCATCAGACGACGCCGGGGGAGAGACGGGAGCCGGAGATCCCTCGGACCCGGAGGAGAACTCCTTGTAATGCCCCGAATTTTGCAGTTGAATTTTTTTTTCTTTTCTTTACTCGCCAAAATTCGGGAGTTACCTTTTCTTTTTCTTTTTCCCCTCGCTAAACCTTGATCTTTTCCAAAGCTAGCGGGATTCGGTTTGGATTTCCCGTGTAAGAAAAACTCTAAAAATACTTTGTGTTGTTTGATGCACCATGCCGAACCTTGCATTTTTTTGATTGTTTGAAAGTGCAAATGCATTCATCTAGGAAGATCGGATTTCGAAAACAGGGAAATAATCTTTTCTTTTTCTTTCTCTTTCTTTCTCTCTCCCTCTTCCCCTTTCTCTCTCTCCTGCGCCATGGGCTCCTTGGCCGGCCCAGCCGCCCCTTGGCCAGCCCAGCCGCCCCTGCGCGCCCCCTCTTGGGCCTTGGCAGGCCCAGCCGCCCCCCACCCCCCCCTTTTTTTTTCCCAAAACCCCCTCTCCCTCTCCCTCATTCTCTCCCTCTCTCTCCCCACCGCCGCCCAACCCCCCTGCCCTAAGCCGCCGCCGCCGCCCCTTGCTCGGCCGCCGCCCCTCGCCGTCGGCCGCCCCCGCCGGTGAGCCCCCCCCCTCCCCCCTCTCTCCCTCCTCTCTCCCTCTCTCCCCCCCTCCTATCCCCTCGGCAGCCCGGCCGCCTGGCCGCCCTGGCCTGGCCGCCTTGGCCGCGCCCCCCAGCCGGCCGCTGCCGCGCCGCCCTGGCCTCGGCCAGCCCCGGCCAGCCCCCAGCCCGCCCCCTGCTCGGCCCCAGCCGGCCGCTGGCCGCCCCAGCCCGCGCCCGGCCGCCCGCCTGGCCCCCTGGCCGCGCCCCCTGCGCAGGGCCGGTTCAGCCGCCCAGGCCACCGGTTCAACCGCCCGGGCCGGCTCAGCCGCCCTCCCCCGCGCTCGGCCGCCCAGCCCAGCCGCCCTGCCTAGGGCCGGTTCAACCGCCCTAGGGCCGGTTCAACCGCCCCCCCCCCTCTGTTTTTTTTTATTTTTTTTATTTTATTTTATTTACTTTCTGTGATCATAATTACTTTATTTTAGGTAGGCTAATCATTGTTTATGCTATTGAAATAGGAAGTTTAATTTAGAATTCTGTTGCGCTAGTTGATTCATTTAGTTAATTGTTTATCTCGTTCAATGTTGATCAACTTAAAATGATTAGGTTTCCATTAGTATATATATAACAGAATTCTTTTGTTAAGAACCAATTGTAACTAATCATTAGTGCATAAACTTTAACCCCCTGCGAGACCTTTTTTCCCGTTTCTTTCTAATCATAACAAATGCGATATCGAATGTCATACTTGATGCATATTCGCTTTACTTGTTCCCTTCTATGGTGTACTGTTCTTTTGTATTAAATATGTGGATGTATGTATGTTTGCGCTCGCATAGAGAACGATCCGGTCGAAGAGCCCGAGGAATTCGCAGGAGAAGCCCCTGAGCAGCAGTCGGTTGGTGGAGGCAAGTGTCCTTTGACCTATTTCTGTCCTATTCATTCTTTAATTCACCTCCCGCATTACACATTTATACCTAAGGATTGACTAGCTTTTGTTATCCATGTCCTTGTTTACCTATTTGGGTCGGATTATTACTGCTTAGTCTGATGCTATTGCTCAACTCTAATCAATGAACATGATGTGATTATCTATGATACGCTGTTTTCCCCTTCTTATTTATGATCATACTTGTGGCATTTAAGGGGACTCGAGCGGTTTCTCGAGTGCCTCTCCGTAAGGACCTGTTCAATGGATGACCGCCCGGGAAAATAGTGCAACCATGAGGGTGGAATGGGATGCCCTTAGCTAAATAATTAGAGGAACCGGGGTGTAGTTCGCTTAGCCGTTGTGCCGTCAATGGGGCTCGGTGTATGCGGCTCGCTCTGCCAAGGTTGATTTGCCCCTTGGGGAGGAGTGCGGTACATTTAGGAAACCTAACGGGTGGCTACAGCCCCGGGGAATCTTTGTAAAGGCTACGTAGTGAGACCCTGCCTATTCACCTTGGTAGTGTTTAAGGGTTTGATCAGCCCGAGGCAAGAGGGAATCACGGCTTGTGGGTAAAGTGCGCAACCTCTGCAGAGTGTTATGAAACTGATATATCAGCCGTGCTCGCGGTTATGAGCGGCCAAGGGAGCTCCAGAGATTAGTGATACTTGATCAGAGATATTTTGGTACAGGTGGCAATGAGATTGATGGTTCTGATTATGATTATGGTATTGGTAAGTGGTATTCTTTCCGTTTGGAAAGGATACATTGGGCTAATAACTTGGGTTAATGTTAAAACCTGGCTTCCTACTAGTAAGTAATAACCTGACCAACTAAAAGCAACTGCTTGACTTATCCCCACATAAAGCTAGTCCACTACAGCCAAACGGGATGCTTGCTGAGTATGTTGATGTGTACTCACCCTTGCTCTACACACCAATCCCCCCCCAGGTTGTCAGCATTGCAACCACTGCTCAGGAGAAGATGAAGCTGTGGAAGGAGACTTCCAGGAGTTCCAGGACTACGACGAGTTCTAGGTGTGGGTTAGCGGCAACCCCCAGTCGGCTGCCTGTGAAGGCCGTGTTATCTACGTTTCTTTTCCGCACTTTGATTTATTGTAAGAACTATATGGACGTCTCAGACGTATGATGTAATCGACTATTATTTCCCTTTTAATGCTATTTGAGCACTGTGTGATGATGTCCATGTTATGTAACTGCTGTGTACGTGAATAACTCATCCTGGCACGTACATGGTTCGCATTCGGTTTGCCTTCTAAAAACCGGGTGTGACATAAGTGGTATCAAAGCCGTGTTGACTGTAGGACCGCTAACCTAGAGTAGAATGGTCGTTCTAAGGACTATAGACCTCTGTCCCTGCCTTGACTTTGGTACCCCTTCAAAAGTTGGTCCTACTGACCAAACCTATGTTCTACTATATATTACACCTTGCTGAAAATTTTGTTTTATTCTGATCCTTCATTTATTTATGATTCATTATTTGCTGGTCATATTAATTCTGTTCTCACCCTTTTGCTTGCGATGTCTTTTGTAGATGGCTCGACTTAGACACACTGCACGAAAGTCCGTCATCCCATTCTTACCCTCCCGCCTTGCTGAGCGTCCGCTTCGCCGTCCCGTGGCCGGACAGTCCAGCCACTTGGAGAGACTGCACCACCGCCTGCATGAGGAGCAGGAGCGTCGACGACAGGAGCAACAGGGCTCTTCTTTCTCGCTCCAGCAGGAGATCGAGTCTGTGAGGAGCTGCTCCCCTGTGCTTCCCCTGGAGGCGCCCCCTGCACCACCACTGGGCGCCCCAGCTTCTGGAGTAGCTGCTGGAGGAGACCCAGACGACGGAGGTGGCGACGACAGCTCGAGCCACGACCTCGACCTCTCTAACCATGAGCCGGAAGGATGGGTTGCTCGACCCATCACTCGCGACGCTGCTCGCGGGTGTCACTTCCACGACGCGCTCGACACCCTGCTACGTCGGGCACTTGACCGGCGTACTTGGTCCATCGAGTATCGCTGTGTGGTCTACCAGCATAGTCGCGGGGTCTACCCGGACCGCTGGGAGGCGACCTGCTTGGTGCGCCGTCCGGAGAACAGTCTCCAGGGCGCGGAGGCTTGCTCAGAGCACTATTCTATCTCTGAGCGGGACTCAGCTGAGGCAGCCATGCAGGATGCTGCACGGCGTGCGCTTTCGCACTACTGCTCGGTTCTCGGTGGGGTAGCTGACGGTCTCGACCTGAAGTATTACCCCCGCCGTCCATCTGGCAGCACAGGAGGCGTGATTGTTTCACCTGCTGGTGAGGACAATCCTAGGTTGAGCAGCACAGTCAACCTAGCCGCCGTGCTAAACACGGAGCTGGACCATGCATTAGACGAGCTGAGTAGGGCTCGTGCTGAGATCGCCCTGCTGTGGGCTGAGCGCGCGGAGCGTCGTCACTTGGATGATGGTTCCCCCGCTCCCGTTGGGACTCAGCACCCGTACCGCTCACCTCGGCGTGGACACCAGTCTTATGGCAATCCCGACTGCAAGACCAAGATAAATCTAGAACCATAGATCGTTAGAGTTGGATCTTGTAATTAATACGAAATATATATACATAGAAGCTTCAGTCTTAGCGTTAGTCTCGGTCTTAGTTAGTCTTAGTTAGACAGGGTAGTTTGCTATATCCTGTGCATTTATGTTTGTCATGATGAACTATGTTTGGTTTGGATCTTTGTAATGACTGTCACCAGAGTGTGGGTATCCCCTGCATTTTGGTTTACATATTATGTTAATGGAGTTAGTTATATAGTTGGGAAAACCTTTATTCCACTTTCCTCTTTATCTGAGAAGCTGTGTGGTCTGTGTTGGAGATCAGTGAAGATGCTCATCTGTTCAGTGCTGTTGAAGAATTCTATACTCTTTTCTTATGCTGCAAGATTTGCCAGATCAGTTCTGATGTGTGGTTGCGTTCTGCAGATGTCAGAGAACAGGCGCAGAGGAGGAAGGCGTGCTCAGCAGGAGCAAGCCGCTCCGCAGGATGAGGTGCCTCAGCAGCAGCACCTGCCGCCCCCGCCCCCGATGTCCATCGAGCAGATGTTTCTGATGCAGACTCAGGCAGTTCAGGCCATCGGTCAGACTCTGGCCGCCATTCAGCAGCAGCAGCAGCAAGCACCACCCCAGCCTCAGATGCCTCAGATGCCCAGAGACAAGCGTGCTGAATTCATGAGAGGTCATCCCCCAACGTTCGCTCACTCTTCTGACCCCATGGATGCTGAAGATTGGCTGCGCACTGTGGAGCGGGAGTTGCATACCGCTCAGTGTGATGACCGGGAGAAAGTCTTGTATGGTCCCCGTCTATTGAGAGGAGCAGCCCAATCATGGTGGGAGTCTTACCTCGCCACCCATGCCGACCCCGACACCATCACCTGGGAAGAGTTCAGAGGTAGCTTTCGTCAGTACCATGTGCCTGCAGGTCTGATGACAGTGAAGAAGGAGGAGTTCCTGGCCCTTAAGCAAGGGTCATCATCTATCAGTGAGTATCGAGACAGGTTTCTGCAGTTGTCTCGCTATGCTCCTGAGGATGTCAACACTGACGCCAAGCGACAGTACCGTTTTTTGAGAGGCTTGGTTGACCCTCTGCAGTATCAGTTGATGAATCATACCTTCCTGACATTCCAGCACCTGATTGACAGAGCAATCATGACAGAAAGGAAGCGTAAGGAGATGGAGGATCGTAAGCGCAAGATCAGTGGACCCCAGCCTGGAAGCAGCAGCCGTCCCCATTTTTTCAGGCAATCAACCTCAGCAGTTCAGGCAGAACCAGCGTCCAACTCAGCAGCATCAGCAGCATCAGCAGTATCAGCAGTTCCAAAGGCAGTATCCTCAGCATCAGTACCAGAATCGTCAGAGCAATCAGTCAGGAGGAGGTCAGTTTCAGAGGCAGAATCAGCAGACACCTCGTCTTCCTGCCCCAGCAAGCCAGCAGAGCAATCAGGCAGCACCAGCTCAGGTTGGAAACAGAGCATGTTTCCACTGTGGAGAGCAAGGCCATTGGGTGATGCAATGTCCGAAGAAGGCAGCCCAGCAGCAGTCAGGCCCCAATGCCCCAGCAAAGCAGAATGTGTCCCAGCCTGGAGCAGGCAACCGCCCTCAGCAGCGCTATAATCATGGGAGGCTGAACCACTTGGAGGCTGAAGCAGTTCAGGAGACCCCCGGCATGACAGTAGGTATGTTCCTAGTCGACTCCCATATTGCAGAAGTGTTATTTGATACTGGAGCAACACATTCTTTCATTACTGCATCATGGGTAGAAGCACATAATCTTCCAATTACTACCATGTCAATCCCCATTCAAATTGACTCAGCTGGTGGTAGAATTCGAGCTAATAGCATTTGTTTGAATGTAAGTGTGGAAATAAGGGGGATAGCGTTTCCCGCTAACCTTATAGTAATGGGTACTCAGGGAATAGATGTCATCCTAGGGATGAATTGGCTAGATAAGTATCAGGCAGTTATCAGTTGTGATAAAAGGACAATCAAGTTGGTGTCCCCACTAGGAGAGGAAGTGGTGACCGAGTTAGTCCCGCCTGAGCCAAAGAGAGGAAGTTGTTATCAGATGGCTGTCGATAGCAGTGAAGCAGACCCAATTGAGAGTATCAAGGTTGTGTTTGAATTCCCAGATGTGTTTCCAAAGGACTTACCGGGTATGCCACCAGAGCGGAAAGTTGAGTTTGCCATAGAGCTTCTTCCTGGAACCGCCCCTATCTTTAAGAGAGCTTACAGAATATCTGGACCAGAGTTGGTTGAGCTTAAGAAGCAGATTGATGAGCTGTCAGAGAAAGGTTACATCCGGCCAAGCACCTCGCCTTGGGCCGCCCCTGTCCTGTTTGTGGAGAAGAAAGATGGCACAAAGAGGATGTGTATCGATTATCGAGCTTTGAATGAAGTCACGATCAAGAACAAGTATCCCTTGCCCAGAATAGAAGATCTGTTCGACCAGTTGAGAGGAGCCAGTGTGTTCTCCAAGATTGATCTGAGGTCAGGTTATCATCAGCTCAGGATCCGACCTTCGGACATTCCGAAGACGGCATTCATTACCAAGTATGGGTTGTATGAGTTCACAGTGATGTCTTTTGGTTTGACCAATGCACCAGCATTCTTTATGAACTTGATGAACAGTGTATTCATGGATTATCTCGATAAGTTTGTGGTGGTATTCATTGATGACATTCTGATTTATTCTCAAAGCGAAGAAGAACATGCAGATCATTTGAGGATGGTATTGCAGAGATTGCGAGAGCACCAGTTGTATGCAAAGTTGAGCAAGTGTGAGTTCTGGATCAGTGAAGTCCTGTTCTTGGGTCACATAATCAACAAAGAAGGATTGGCTGTGGATCCGAAGAAAGTGGCAGACATTCTGAACTGGAAAGCGCCAACGGATGCTCGAGGAATCAAGAGCTTCATTGGAATGGCCGGATATTATCGGCGATTCATTGAAGGGTTTTCGAAGATTGCGAAACCAATGACAGCGTTGCTAAGCAACAAGGATGAGTTCAAGTGGACCCAGAAATGTCAAGAGGCCTTCGAAGCGCTGAAAGAGAAGTTGACAACAGCGCCTGTCCTAGTCTTGCCTGATGTGCACAAGCCCTTCTCTGTGTACTGTGATGCTTGTTACACAGGTTTGGGATGCGTGTTGATGCAAGAGGGAAGAGTTGTGGCTTACTCGTCCCGACAGCTGAAGGTTCATGAGAAGAATTACCCAATCCATGATCTAGAGTTGGCAGCAATGGTTCACGCACTGAAGACATGGAGGCACTATCTGTATGGACAGAAATGTGATGTTTACACAGACCACAAGAGTCTGAAGTACATATTCACTCAGTCAGAATTGAACATGAGGCAGCGAAGATGGTTAGAGTTGATCAAAGACTATGAGTTGGAGATCCATTATCATCCAGGCAAAGCAAACGTAGTGGCAGATGCTTTGAGCAGAAAGAGTCAAGTCAATCTGATGGTCGCTCGTCCGATGCCTTATGAGTTGGCCAAGGAGTTCGACAGGTTGAGTCTCGGATTTCTGAATAATTCGCGAGGAGTCACAGTTGAATTGGAACCTACCTTGGAGCGAGAAATCAAAGAAGCGCAGAAAAACGATGAAAAGATCAGTGAGATTCGGCGACTGATTCTAGATGGTAGAGGCAAAGATTTTCGAGAAGATGCAGAAGGCGTGGTATGGTTCAAAGACCGCTTATGTGTTCCCAATGTCCAGTCTATTCGGGAGTTGATTCTCAAGGAAGCTCATGAGACAGCTTATTCGATTCACCCTGGCAGTGAGAAGATGTATCAGGATCTGAAGAAGAAATTCTGGTGGTACGGAATGAAGAGGGAAATCGCAGAGCATGTGGCTAAGTGCGATAGTTGCCGAAGAATTAAGGCAGAGCACCAGAGACCTGCTGGATTGTTGCAACCGTTGCAGATCCCTCAGTGGAAATGGGATGAGATCGGTATGGATTTCATAGTCGGATTGCCTCGCACTCGAGCCGGCTACGATTCTATTTGGGTAGTGGTGGACCGTTTGACCAAGTCAGCCCACTTCATACCTGTCAAGACCACCTACAGCAGTGCCGTATTGGCAGAGTTGTATATGTCTCGGATCGTTTGTCTTCATGGTGTGCCAAAGAAGATAGTGTCAGACAGAGGAACGCAGTTCACCTCTCATTTCTGGCAGCAGTTGCATGAAGCTTTGGGCACACATCTGAATTTCAGTTCAGCTTATCATCCGCAGACAGATGGCCAGACCGAAAGGACCAATCAAATTCTTGAAGATATGTTGAGAGCCTGTGCGTTGCAAGATCAGTCCGGATGGGATAAGAGATTGCCTTATGCAGAGTTTTCCTATAACAACAGTTACCAGGCCAGTTTGAAGATGTCACCATTTCAAGCGCTCTATGGAAGGAGTTGTAGAACTCCGTTGCAATGGGATCAGCCTGGAGAGAAGCAAGTGTTTGGGCCAGACATTCTGCTTGAAGCCGAAGAGAACATCAAGATGGTCCGAGAGAATCTGAAGATAGCACAATCGAGGCAGCGAAGCTATGCAGACACAAGGAGAAGAGAGCTGAGTTTCGAAGTCGGAGACTTTGTCTATCTGAAAGTGTCACCGATCAGAGGAGTCAGAAGATTCGGAATCAAAGGCAAGCTAGCACCCCGCTACATTGGTCCGTACCAGATCCTCTCAAAGCGTGGAGAAGTGGCTTATCAGCTCAGTCTGCCAGAGAATTTGTCAGCTGTGCATGATGTCTTTCATGTGTCTCAGTTGAAGAAGTGCTTGCGTGTGCCAGAAGAGCAGTTGCCAGTGGAAGGTCTGGAAGTCCAGGAGGACTTGGCCTATGTTGAGAAGCCAGCTCAGATTCTTGAGGTTGCAGATAGAGTCACCCGAAGGAAGACCATCAGAATGTGCAAAGTCAGATGGAGTCACCACTCTGAGGAAGAAGCAACCTGGGAGCGTGAAGATGATTTGATGGCCAAGTACCCAGAGCTCTTTGCTAGCCAGCCCTGAATCTCGAGGGCGAGATTCTTTTAAGGGGGATAGGTTTGTAACGCCCCGAATTTTGCAGTTGAATTTTTTTTTCTTTTCTTTACTCGCCAAAATTCGGGCGTTACCTTTTCTTTTTCTTTTTCCCCTCGCTAAACCTTGATCTTTTCCAAAGCTAGCGGGATTCGGTTTGGATTTCCCTTGTAAGAAAAACTCTAAAAATACTTTGTGTTGTTTGATGCACCATGCCGAACCTTGCATTTTTTTGATTGTTTGAAAGTGCAAATGCATTCATCTAGGAAGATCGGATTTCGAAAACAGGGAAATAATCTTTTCTTTTTCTTTCTCTTTCTTTCTCTCTCCCTCTTCCCCTTTCTCTCTCTCCCGCGCCATGGGCTCCTTGGCCGGCCCAGCCGCCCCTTGGCCAGCCCAGCCGCCCCTGCGCGCCCCCTCTTGGGCCTTGGCAGGCCCAGCCGCCCCCACCCCCCCCCTTTTTTTTCCCAAAACCCCCTCTCCCTCTCCCTCATTCTCTCCCTCTCTCTCCCCACCGCCGCCCTACCCCCCTGCCCTAAGCCGCCGCCGCCGCCCCTTGCTCGGCCGCCGCCCCTCGCCGTCGGCCGCCGCCCCTCGCCGTCGGCCGCCCCCGCCGGTGAGCCCCCCCCCTCCCCCCTCTCTCCCTCCTCTCTCCCTCTCTCCCCCCCTCCTATCCCCTCGGCAGCCCGGCCGCCTGGCCGCCCTGGCCTAGCCGCCTTGGCCGCGCCCCCCAGCCGGCCGCTGCCGCGCCGCCCTGGCCCCGGCCAGCCCCGGCCAGCCCCCAGCCCGCCCCCTGCTCGGCCCCAGCCGGCCGCTGGCCGCGCCCAGCCGGCCGCTGGCCGCCCCAGCCCGCGCCCGGCCGCCCGCCTGGCCCCCTGGCCGCGCCCCCTGCGCAGGGCCGGTTCAGCCGCCCAGGCCACCGGTTCAACCGCCCGGGCCGGTTCAGCCGCCCTCCCCCGCGCTCGGCCGCCCAGCCCAGCCGCCCTGCCTAGGGCCGGTTCAACCGCCCTAGGGCCGGTTCAACCGCCCCCCTCTGTTTATTTTTTTTATTTTATTTTATTTACTTTCTGTGATCATAATTACTTTATTTTAGGTAGGCTAATCATTGTTTATGCTATTGAAATAGGAAGTTTAATTTAGAATTCTGTTGCGCTAGTTGATTCATTTAGTTAATTGTTTATCTCGTTCAATGTTGATCAACTTAAAATGATTAGGTTTCCATTAGTATATATATAACAGAATTCTTTTGTTAAGAACCAATTGTAACTAATCATTAGTGCATAAACTTTAACCCCCTGCGAGACCTTTTTTCCCGTTTCTTTCTAATCATAACAAATGCGATATCGAATGTCATACTTGATGCATATTCGCTTTACTTGTTCCCTTGTATGGTGTACTGTTCTTTTGTATTAAATATGTGGATGTATGTATGTTTGCGCTCGCATAGAGAACGATCCGGTCGAAGAGCCCGAGGAATTCGCAGGAGAAGCCCCTGAGCAGCAGTCGGTTGGTGGAGGGAAGTGTCCTTTGACCTATTTCTGTCCTATTCATTCTTTAATTCACCTCCCGCATTACACATTTATACCTAAGGATTGACTAGCTTTTGTTATCCATGTCCTTGTTTACCTATTTGGGTCGGATTATTACTGCTTAGTCTGATGCTATTGCTCAACTCTAATCAATGAACATGATGTGATTATCTATGATACGCTGTTTTCCCCTTCTTATTTATGATCATACTTGTGGCATTTAAGGGGACTCGAGCGGTTTCTCGAGTGCCTCTCCGTAAGGACCTGTTCAATGGATGACCGCCCGGGAAAATAGTGCAACCATGAGGGTGGAATGGGATGCCCTTAGCTAAATAATTAGAGGAACCGGGGTGTAGTTCGCTTAGCCGTTGTGCCGTCAATGGGGCTCGGTGTATGCGGCTCGCTCTGCCAAGGTTGATTTGCCCCTTGGGGAGGAGTGCGGTACATTTAGGAAACCTAACGGGTGGCTACAGCCCCGGGGAATCTTTGTAAAGGCTACGTAGTGAGACCCTGCCTATTCACCTTGGTAGTGTTTAAGGGTTTGATCAGCCCGAGGCAAGAGGGAATCACGGCTTGTGGGTAAAGTGCGCAACCTCTGCAGAGTGTTATGAAACTGATATATCAGCCGTGCTCGCGGTTATGAGCGGCCAAGGGAGCTCCAGAGATTAGTGATACTTGATCAGAGATATTTTGGTACAGGTGGCAATGAGATTGATGGTTCTGATTATGATTATGGTATTGGTAAGTGGTATTCTTTCCGTTTGGAAAGGATACATTGGGCTAATAACTTGGGTTAATGTTAAAACCTGGCTTCCTACTAGTAAGTAATAACCTGACCAACTAAAAGCAACTGCTTGACTTATCCCCACATAAAGCTAGTCCACTACAGCCAAACGGGATGCTTGCTGAGTATGTTGATGTGTACTCACCCTTGCTCTACACACCAATCCCCCCCAGGTTGTCAGCATTGCAACCACTGCTCAGGAGAAGATGAAGCTGTGGAAGGAGACTTCCAGGAGTTCCAGGACTACGACGAGTTCTAGGTGTGGGTTAGCGGCAACCCCCAGTCGGCTGCCTGTGAAGGCCGTGTTATCTACGTTTCTTTTCCGCACTTTGATTTATTGTAAGAACTATATGGACGTCTCAGACGTATGATGTAATCGACTATTATTTCCCTTTTAATGCTATTTGAGCACTGTGTGATGATGTCCATGTTATGTAACTGCTGTGTACGTGAATAACTGATCCTGGCACGTACATGGTTCGCATTCGGTTTGCCTTCTAAAAACCGGGTGTGACACTCCTCCTCCGAGTACTCCGAGTCACCGAAGTCCTCCGAGGGAGGAGTCGGCTCGCGCTTGCGTTTGTCGCCAGAATGGTGTGAAGAACCGCTACCTTTCTTGCTCTTGCCCATAATGGAGAGGAAGGAAGAAGAGAACAAACAGCAGAGAGCAGTAAGAGATGTGAAAATATCGGGGAAGCAAGAACACTATTTATAGAAGAAGAAGAAGGCAACCGTTCACCTCCTACCACGGTTACTGAACAGTCGCAAAAATTCAATATGCAATTCAAACCGTCTGAAGACACGTCAGGCGGCTGACGCTGTTTCACGCAACACAACACCCATTGGGTCTCCAGTCAACTGCGCGGGCGATATGATTACACCCGTGGTCACATCAAGTTACTACTCAGAAGCAGTTTGCTAAATACTCAGCGTACCAAGCCGTCCCTTGCCTACACCCATTGGGGGGACGCCCAGGAATTATCAGTAAATTTTTTTCAAAACTGTCACTTCCGAGCAGTGCGTGCAATGAATACCTCAAGACAAAAGGGAGATATCAGCAAGGATTAAAGGAAAACCAAACATAGCCGGTGAAGTACAAGTCTGATCGATAGAAGCGACATGAAGACTAGCCAAGGGACGTCTATCGAACGTCCAATCAGCTGCAGATCAAATAAATTGCACCACCTAGCAAGATATGGGCAGATCATGAACTCGGCCTCAAAGACAAAATACACGCTGACCTCTAAAGCATAATATCAAGGACATAATGCCGACCTCTAAGGCATTCAGCAAAAAGAGAGGATGATTCTCAGCAAAAGGGCACGAAATGAAGACCTTCGAGTGGATTATTTTCAAAAATCCACTCGAAGCTCGGGGGCTACACCCATTGGGTGCACCTTCGGTGCACCCAATGAATCGTCTTCTCAAATCATGACAATGCTGACCTCTAAAGCATAGGGCAAGATCAAAACAAGGCAGACCTCCAACAAAGTACAAGTGGAAAATAAAAATGATTTCTGATAATACTCGAAGTGAAGACCTTCGAGTGGATTATTTTCAAAAATTCACTCGAAGCTCGGGGGCTACACCCATTGGGTGATGAAGTTCAAGGTCCTACAGTACGAAATGCTGACCTCCGAAGCGCGAGTCTGAGACAGAACACCAATTTTCGAGTGATAAAAGCAGAAAGAGACAGTAAGGAATCGTTTTTACCAGGTTACCCAGAAAGCATTTCCTGTCACAAAAAAGACCGCAAGCTGGACCTAGGATCTTTGGGCCGATTATTTCAAAATCAACCCAAAGATCGGGGGCTTGTGGGGGACAGATATCCCCCGGGTCCACTGGAAGGATAAAGGCCTCACAAAAGGCCCAAGGGCCCAATAAATCGTAAGGTCATCCCTTCGTGGGCCTGGGGAGGAATGACCAGTGAAGCGGATTGACAAAAGGCTGGACCGGCGCGAATCCAGATGGCCCAACGACTTCGAGCGAGTAATCACAACAGAGACCCGACCTTCCCGCGCTAGAACCCTGTAAAGCGGAACCAAGCGAGGATGAGTCGGCGGAATTATAGGAAGATAGACTCAATCAGTTCACTATTTCCTAGGTGCACATTGTTATCATATCTGCATGTATTGCCCCACGGTCGAATATATAAGGCCTAAGGGGCATCCCTTCAGAACAATCGAACTCACTACTAGCCACCCACCCAATTCTCTGCGCTCTCAGGGTCAGAGAACTCTCTTGTAACCCACCAAGTGAAATACTCTCGCCAGGACGTAGGGTGTTACGCATTTCAAAGCGGCCCGAACCTGTAAACCACTGTCCATTGTTCCTCGTGCGTCCAACACGAACCATTTAGCTACAGTCGGCAACACCGTCCTACTCCTAAAAACACCTTGAGGGGTAACCCCGGGTGTGCGGTCGGACCCAAAACACCGACAGGTATTTATACTAGTAACAACCAGCCTTAGCGAGGTATAAACACGAAACATAAGTATTTTCACGTGCTAATGTGAAGGAGCCTCTTCGGGAGATCTGCAGAGCTGATTTCCGTGTGGCTGTTTGACTTCTGCGCAGCCTTCAGTATTTTGACAATAACTTCTTCTAGGAATCTTCAAATGACGTGGGGCTGGATGCGTTGGAAAGCTGACTTGATAAGCTTTCTCATCATGTATAGCATGCTTAATGAAACTTCGTAGAATGATGCAGTTTAATACGAAAACTTGGTCATCAAACAGACCGTTGACCTTCTGACCAGTCACCACTAAAGTAGGTTGGTTGCCTTTCTGGTAGATTTGATTAAGTCGGCTTTAGAAGCATTGGAAACTAGACTTTAAGAGCTTTCCAAAAAGTACTTATGGGCCTTCATAGCTTTTGGGAATCAAAATATATGACTGTTTCTTCTGTACGGTTCTGTAGCGCTGGACTGACTCGGACATAGCTCTTCTTGCTGATTCGTCTTTGATATGTTTTGTCCTTCCTTTTTGGTGAACCTAAGTAATATCAACATACACGACTTAGGAAGCATAAAGTTCTCATTAGTGTTTAATTGAAATTCATAAAGTAGAGTGTGCACCTCTTGTTGTAGCTCTTAGCTCGGCTACGAGTAATTGGTCCATCAAAGACTTGGGTTGGTGATGATGTTGGTTGTACTTGAGTTGATGTAGTATGCCTTGGGGGTTCTAACGTGTTGCTTAATGGCGTGGTCGTATCATCCTCCTCCCCTTGAAAAGGAGTCGTCCTCGACTCTAAAGTGTCTTCACTTGTATATGGTAAGAGGTCAGCAACATTGAACGTGTTGCTCACGCCATAGCTTGGTGGAAGATCTATCTTGTATGCATTATCATTGATCTTGGCAAGAACACGAAATGGACCATCCCCTCATGGCATCAATTTGGATTTGCGCTGCTCAGAAAAATGCTCCTTGCGCAAGTGAATCCAAACCAAGTCCCCTGGTTCAAATAACACTTTCTTCCTATGCTTGTTCATGTTTGTTGCCTTGCGCACTGCTTTGAGCTCAATTGCTTCCTTAGTCTTCTCATGTATCTTTTTTATGTATGAAGCACGCTCGGAAGCTTCCATATTGGTTCTTTCCTGCAATGGAAGGGGCAACAAATCTATTGGAGTAATAGGTTTGAACCCATATACAATTTCGAAGGGGCATAAATTAGTTGTAGAATGTACTGCCCTGTTATAAGCAAACTCCACATGTGGCAAACATTTCTCCCAATCCTTCAAGTTCTTCTTTACCATTGTTCGCAGCAGTATTGACAATGTACGATTTACCACTTCAGTTTGTCCATCAGTTTGGGGGTGGCATGTTGTGGAGAACAAAAGTTTAGTCCCAAGCTTTGCCCACAATGTTTTCCAAAAATAGCTCACAAACTTCACATCACGGTCAGATACGATGGTCTTGGGCACTCCATGTAGCCTCAAGATTTCTCTGAAAAACAAATTGGCAACATGTGAAGCATCGTCGCTCTTGTTGCATAAGATAAAATGAGCCATTTTTGAAAATCTATCAACCACAACAAAAATAGAATCTCTCTTTTTTGAGTCATCGATAGTCCTAAAACAAAATCCATGCTTATGTCTTCCCAAGGAATTTTAGGAGCGGGTAAAGGAGTATATAAACCATGAGGGTTCAATTTTGACTTAGCTTTGTGACAGGTGACACAACGCTCCACAAATCTGATGACGTCTCTCCTCATCTTGGGCCAATAGAGATGATCACTGAGCATTTCATAAGTCTTCTTTTGTCCAAAATGACCTGTTAGACCGCCTCCATGTGACTCCTGCAATAAAAGCAATCTAACCGAAGAATTTGGTACACAAAGTTTGTTAGCTCTAAACAAAAATCCATCATGTATATGATATTTTTCCCAACCTTTTCCATCTTTACAATGATTGTATGGTTCTGAAAATTCAGGATCATCAATATACATTTCTTTCAAATTTTCAAAACCCAAAACTTTTACCTCTAGTTGATTCAACAACACATTCCTTCGAGACAAGGCATCAGTGACCATATTGTCCTTACCTTTCTTATATTTCACAATGTATGGAAATGTTTCGATAAACTCAACCCATTTGGTATGGCGACGGTTCAGTTTGGCTTGCCCTTTCAAATACTTCAAAGCTTCATGATCGGAATGAATAACAAACTCTTTTGGCCATAAGTAGTGCTGCCATGTTTCAAGCGCTCGAACCAAAGCATACAATTCTTTGTCATACACAGAATAATTTAATTGAGCACCTCCCAATTTTTCACTAAAATATGCTATAGGTTTTCCTTGTTGCATTAAAACTCCTCCTATCCCAATCCCACTAGCATCACATTCTACTTCAAAAGTTTTAGTGAAATCAGGAAGAATAAGTACAGGTGCTTCAGTCAAACGTTTCTTTAATTCTTGAAAAGCATCTTCTTGTGAGTTTTCCCATTTAAATTCAACACCTTTCTTTGTCAATTCATTTAAAGGGGAAGCGATGGTACTGAAATCTCGCACAAATCTTCTATAAAAACCAGCAAGACCATGAAAACTTTTTACTTGACTTACATTCGTTGGAGCTGGCCAATCCTTGATGGCTTTCACCTTGGATTCATCCACCTCTATTCCTTTTGCTGAAACAACAAGGCCAAGAAACACAACATGGTCTGTGCAAAAACTGCACTTCTCAAGATTAGCAAATAATTTCTGCTTTCTAAGCTCATCTAAAACTTGTCGAATGTGTTTCACATGTTCATCAAAAGACTTGCTGTAAATTAGAATATCATCGAAGTAGACAACAACAAATTTTCCAATGAAAGTTCTTAAGACATGGTTCATTAATCTCATAAAAGTACTAGGAGCATTAGTCAACCCAAAGGGCATCACCAACCATTCATACAACCCAAATTTTGTTTTAAATGCAGTCTTCCATTCATCTCCAGTTTTCATTCTTATTTGATGGTATCCACTTCTCAAATCAATTTTAGTAAAAATTGTGGAACCACTTAATTTATCAAGCATATCATCTAGCCGTGGAATAGGATGGCGATAGCGAACAGTAATATTATTTATAGCTCTACAATCAACACACATCCTCCATGATCCATCTTTCTTAGGTACTAAAATCACAGGAACAACACAAGGGCTTAAGCTTTCACGAACAAAACCTTTATCAAGAAGTTCTTGCACTTGCCTTTGTATTTCCTTAGTTTCTTCAGGATTGGTTTGATATGGTGGACGGTTAGGAAGTGCAGCCCCTGGAATAAGATCAATTTGATGCTCAATCCCTCGAATTGGAGGTAGTCTAGCCGGTGTTTCTTATGGAAACACGTCTTCAAAGTCCTGCAAAAGATCAGCCACAACACTAGGAAGAGATGTTATGTCGTTAGGAGAAATCAAAACATCTTTGTTCACAAGTACAAAGAGTACTTGATACGGGTTGTTCCTCACTTCTCTCAGCTCGGATTTTGTGGCTAGCATAACTAGATGTTCTCCCTCTTCCTTACTTTTATCTCTTGAATTTGGCTTGTAGCACTCGCTCACCGAATTGTGGATGGCACTCAATTTCTTTTGCTCTTCTCCTCCTCTACTTGTTGTACTAATTTCAGTTTTCTTTTCTAAATGTTCAGCCATGATTTGTTGAGGGGTCATAGGCTTGAGTACAAACTTTCTCCCTTTCAGATCTAGCGTGTATTGATTTGTTCTTCCACAATGTTGAGAATATCGTTCATATTGCCAAGGTCTTCCTAGCAGCATGTGACACACTCCACCGTGTCAATATACTCTCCAATCTTGAACGGAACTTTCACCTTATAACCAATCTTGATATCTCCCGATTCATTCAACCATTGGACATGATATGGATGAGGGTGTCACTGCAACTTCAAACCAAGCTTTTCAACCATCTCACGACTTGCAAGATTATGGCAGCTCCCTCCATCAATTATCACCTTTACTACTTTGTCTTGCACTTTTGCTCGCGTTTGAAAAAGATTATGTCGCTATCCAATTTCAAATTCTTTCATTTGAACACTCAAGATTTGTGTAACCACAAGAGTAGTACCATGCTCAAATTCACATCCCGTATGTTCTTCAGATTTATCAATGTCATCTTCATTTCCTGCTTCAGCTTCCTCTTCACTAGCTGATGTATATTCTCCATCATCAGTCACAAGGATCACACGATTATTTGGACACTCCTTTATGACATGACCACGACCTCCACACTTGAAGCACTGAATACCACTACTCTTGGCTGTTGAACCCACTGATGTTGAAGTGGATGCTGCTGGTTTATAACTTGTGTTTGGAGCAGCACCGTTCTTTCCACTAGAATTACCTTGAATATTGGATCACAAGCCTCCAGTTGAACCTTTTGTCGCTGAGGATACAGCAGTAAACCTTGAGATCGATTTGCTTTCTCTAGTCATGGTTCGTGCACCATATGACAATGGATTGCTGCTCTTAGCATCTTGTTGCAACTGGCATTCAGCTTTGGTGGCTTGATGTACCAAATCAATAAGACTTTGGTACGGCTGAAACTCAACAATACGCTGAATGTTGCGATGTAACACAGCCATGAAACCTGCAATGGTTTGCTCTTCGTCTTCATACACATTGGCTCTAATCATGGCCTTCTCCATCTCCTTATATACTCCTCAACAGAGAAACTTCCTTGCCTCAAATTCTGCAATTTATTAAAAAGATCACGCTGATAATGCTTCGGCACAAAACGAATTCTCATTTCTCGCTTCATCTCTTGCCAAGTAATAATAGGGTCCTCTCCATCTTCTTCACGATCATGAAGAAGTTGCTCCCACCAAATCAGAGCATATCCTTCAAACTCAAGAGATGTCATTGCAAGTTTCTTCTCCTCTGAATAATTTTGTAGGCGGAAAATTTTCTCCACCTTTAATTCCTGGCATAAATAATCTTCAGGATCAGATCTACCATCAAATTTTGGCATGGTAAACTTAAGTTTCCCAAATCTCTCTTCTTGGTTGACGCCTCTATGATGACGACGACCATAGTGATGTTGGGACTGATCATCATCATTCCCAAATTCAGATTCCTCATTGTCATCATTTCTTCGATTCCGTCCTCTTCCTCTACCACGTGCAGCACATTGATTTCTCCTCCCATGTTCACTTGCCCTTCTAGAATAATTTCCTTCACCTTCTTCCCCATCTTCATCATGGTTTCTTACACCGTCAGGGAGTCGATGATGACCTCTGATTTCAGCCACAAGTGTCTGAAGATCTTGTACCAACAGATCTTGCTTGGCTTCTATGCTTTGTTTGAGCTAATTGAATTGTATCATGGTGACACATTCTTCAATCTCAACGTTGGGATCCATCTTCCTGTGAAATTAGTGGCGACAAGGCAACAAATATAGGTGGAATATGAAGCTATATAGAATCTCACAACCTGACCACTCTTACCAACCAAGGCTCTTATGAGTTCCCTGCGGGTTGCAAGAAAATGTATGGTGGTAACAAGAAAGTGGTGGTTAAGCGAATACAAGACCAGAGTACCGATTACGATGGCTTATATGTGGAGCTTGGTGGAGAATAATAAACAAGGGATGCAATCTGAATCCTAGTTGTTGTAAAGTTAAATAACCATCCAACTAAAAGTTCTCTGCTTAGTGCTGACCACAAGATACGAGTGATGTAAATAGATCAAACAGACGCGCAAGAAATTTCAGATTTGATGCAGACAAGGAGTATGATTGGAATGCAAGTGTTGCAATCAGATCCAACCAAAATTTTGCATCAAATGACAATAGCAAACTGGTTGAACAACTTGATAAAACTTTCAGCACTTGTGCACATAAACAAACTGATTGTTCTACTTTTTTTACAATCTTGTTCGACACTTTTTTTGGCACTTTTTGGTACTTTTTTTATAGAACTAAACACAGAGATCTGATATGATATTGCACACTTTATAATACTTAACAAAGAACTCAACCAGCAGCTATAACTTAAATAGGATCAAAGTTAATGCGAAGGAAATGATGAGGGTTTTCAGATTTTTCTTTTTGTGGATATTTTCAGATATGTATAAGAGGCTCAAAGGAAACACAAAGGATAGAGTGACCAGCAACTAAACAAAGACTCTAAGGACTGAAACTTAACAAACTCACTGGAACAACAGATTGAAACAAAGGGCTATGGCAAAAATATTTTATGGCTTTTTGGTGGATAGGACGAACATAAAATATATGTAGCTAAGGGTAAAGAATCCTACCGTGGCAACTGAGGCTTTGATACCAGATGATGCGTCACGATGTCCGATCTTCACGACGTAGGATCAATCTTCAGATAACTAGCTTCAAAGAAGCCAAGATAACTTGCTACAAGCAGCGATAACTAGTGCAACCTGACAAATAAAACTCGAAACCAACCACCATCTTTAACTGGCAGCCTGAATCGAGGATTCGCTCAACCACACTCTCAAAGAACCAACCAACACAGCCTACAATCAATCGAGGAGACCTCGAAGGGAGTAGGAGCACCACTTGGGAGCGGATGAAGCCGCCGCTTCTGCAATCCCACGAAGGAATTCACAAGAGCAAAGGGGTAGAGATACTCTCAATATTTGTTAGCACATAGCTGAACAAAGGGGGTTCTGTTTTAGATTATCAAAAGTTGCCTTACATCATAGACATAGGGGGGTATTTATACTAGTAACAACCAGCCTTAGCGAGGTATAAACATGAAACAAAAGTATTTTCACGTGCTAATGTGAAGGAGCCTCTTCGGAAGATCTGCAGAGCTGATTTCCGTGTGGCTGTTTGACTTCTGCGTAGCCTTCAGTATTTTGACAATAACTTCTTCTAGGAATCTTCAAATGACGTGGGGCTGGATGCGTTGGAAAGCTGACTTGGTAAGCTTTCTCACCATGTATAGCATGCTTAATGAAACTTCGTAGAATGATGCAGGTTAATACGAAAACTTGGTCATCAAACAGATTGTTGACCTTCTGACCAGTCAGCACTAAAGTAGGTCGTCTGCCTTTCTGATAGATTTGATTAAGTCGGCTTTAGAAGCATTGGAAACTAGACTTCAAGATCTTTCCAAAAAGTACTTATGGGCCTTCATAGCTTTTGGGAATCAAAATATATGACGGTTTCTTCTGTACGGTTCTATAGCGCTGGACTGACTCGGACATAGCTCTTCTTGCTGATTCGCCTTTGATATGTTTTGTCCTTCCTTTTTGGTGAACCTATGTAATATCAACATACAAAACTTAGGTAGCATAAAGTTCTCATTAGTGTTTAATTGAAATTCATAAAGTAGCGCGTGCACCTCTTGCTGTAACTTCTTAGCTCGACTACGTGTAATTGGTCCATCAAAGACTTGGGTTGGTGATGATGTTGGTTGTACTTGAGTTGATGTAGTATGCCTTGGGGGTTCTAACGTGTTGCTTAATGGCGTGGTCGTATCACAGACCATATGTAGACACTTAGTCTAATTATGGCATTTAGCGTCAACTAGTGCATGTAAATTTCATATTTCTTCAATACATCAAAAATCATCTTGACCATGAGCAGCCAAAGTCCACCACTAAGAAGCTTTTGAAAACTACAATCTCATCTTCCTTTGACTCAAGATGGTCTCATCAACAGCAAAATGAATGATATTATCATCTTCAATGTACCCAAGTTTATTCAAGAGCTCTAGGTCACTAAGCTTGATGGTAGACTAGCCAATATCGATGTAGCTAGGCTTTGTTGGCCGAAGAATGTTGTCTTCTCCCTCAGCATCCAAAGCACCCTCCTCTATATGGTCTTCCTCAGCAACCTCGTTAGCCTTCAACCTCCTCGTCCCGGTTGTCCCCTTCATCACCTCAGAAATTACAGGTCCCACAACCATGGTGTAAAGAGTGTATTTCTCCCTCCCAAGTGCCTCAGATGAAGTTGGGGTTACCAACTCAGCAGTCGAATGAATCCTAGCCATCGGAGGATTGCCTAAGCTCAAGTTCTCAAAGCTTGCAATAAAACTAGAGGAATGGAAAAGGTATCGGAAGCAGAGAATTTGACGTCAACATGTTGGTGCAAGCGGTAAATATCGTGGTAGTTGCATGGGACTGACTGGGTTATATATGCATCCCGGCGCAGAAGTCGAGGAGTCATCCCATCTAAGCTCGTTGCCCTGTGGACCGCTAGCGTTCCACATTTGAAGATATGTTTGTTAAACTATGTTGTATAACGTGTTGAAGGAAGGTGTTTTTAGAACCTTCGGTATAAGCCTTTGTTTGTTTCGCGGTCTAAGTACGTTATAGAAAAATGAACTAATCCTACGAGAGTTATTTTGTTGGGAGATGTATTTGCCTAACGTCCTCAAAACTAACTGATGCTGATGGTTTTTTTACAATTTGTCTCAGGAGTGATTAACCTATGCTTGTCGTAGGATGTCAACACAGGTGAAAAGAGAAGTGGAGGAAGCTTCGGTTTATGCGCTGAACTGAATCATGTCGTCGAAGCTGAAGCAGCTAGTCTAGAAACGAAGGGGCCCGGCACGTATGCTGCTGCTTCGTAAGAAATGACAATCATGTCCCCAGTAGTTTTTGTTGCAATATGTAAAGAGTTTGAGGCTATGATTATATTTTCTCACTAAGTTGTATATCGAGTTGTCCTTATAAATAGGTGAACAGTACCCATGCACAGACACAATTTCACGTCACACTGGCTAGGTTTGCTTCCGAAGCTGAGTTCATCTCTGCTCATGGGTTGTTATCTATACTGTCACACCCGGTTCTTGGGGTAAAACCGAATGCATAGCATATGTGTGCCAAGGTCCATTTCCACACATATGTTGACGTCACAAGTGTAATATATCAAAAGACAATGCAATAAAGGCGTAAAGATAGTAGAATAGTCTTTATTACAACATCCGGATAATAGTATCTTAAAATGTATCATCAAAGTAAAGCGGAAATAACATGGGTAATCTCCCACACGAAGATGACCGACGCATCGTTAGACTCAGTATTCATCGAAATATCCATCAAGGTCTTCTTCATCACCCTCTGATCAAAATATTAGCAAGGGTGAGCTCACTTATGGTCGGGGCTCAGCAAGTGGGGGAAAAATTAATGTAAGTTTAACAAGGTTAGGCTAAGTTAAGCGGTAAGCATTTTAGTTTGTCAATATTTTATTAGCAACACCTATCTTACTAATAAGTGTGTATCCCAAGTATCCCCATTAAACAAAGGTATAAGAGTATATCAAAAACACTTAAGTGAAATCACTTAAGCAAACCATTGGCAGATCATCATATCTCGATTTATTGTCCATCTTTAAGTTTAATTATCATGTGAGGGTCCATGTTGCTCTTAACCATGAGCACGACTGACATATCAGTTTTACACTCTCCAGAGGTGGTACAACTTTACCCACAAGCCATGTATCCCATCTAGCCTAGGTTGATCGGACCCGTAAACACTACCAAGGTGAATGGCTAGGGATCCACTATGAGGCTTCCACAAAATACACTTAATACAAAGCAACCTGCTAAGGTTTCCAAGTCGGTGTGGAGGCCCTCTAGGCGAGGCACCTTAGCCAAGAATAAGTCCCCATGTTAACGTGAGCTGCCACCACTGCCGCTCTCCCTCTTACCCATATTTTAGGTAAGGTTGCTAGGTACTAAGCATATAAAGCTAATTACCAAAGCTAGAGCCATGATGGCACTCGTGGTTGCACTGTTATCCTGGGTGGTCACTCCATGTTTCAATTAATATGAAATAATCTTGTTTAACCATCAGGTTAATACCATAATGCCAATTTCATTTCCAGAACATTAATATCAAATAATGGGTGACATCAAAATTATCAAGTTGAGCGGTAGCACAATTTTGCAAAGCATAGTATTTTCCCAGGGTAATCAAGGAATACAGTTGGTAAATCTAGGAAATCCTTAATTAGGAAAATCCCATCAAATTATGTAGTATATCCAAAAAGTAAATATTATTATATGCATTAATTGGGTACAAATAGAATATGCAGAGGGAGAATCCACATGCCTTGCTCGAACGTTTCCTGTGGGTCGTCCTCGAACGTGTTTGACTCATCTACCTCACAGTCCACTTCTAGCATCGATTTGCGTATCGAACATACAAAAGAATACATACGCCAAATAAATAAACATATACCAGTACATGAGTAATCATTCACCATTACATTCACATTCATACATCCCACTTATCACACTCATAAATACGTCTTAGCGTAAATGCTTATTAATTCATTATAACTATTACTACGAGTCATTATTGATGAAATTATGAGTAGGTGGCTATAATACTAGTTTTACCTAGTATAATATGTATTAAAATTCTTTATGAAAATAAATGCTAATTCTTTTCTTTATTACTAACAGTAGACTAATAGATTTTATTCCTTTTATTTCTAAACAGAACTTATGCGTATAGCTAAAAATGGCTTATTTATGATTCTTCTAACATTAATATTCTAAGAATCGATATAAATCACTAATTGAACTTTTAATAACATAATCATGGTTATTTTGACATAAACAAGTATTTTACTAATTCCAAGAAATTAGGTGCTATACTTATGAACACGTTTATTTTGGGCTAGTAAAAATCTATTTTCATTACGACTAGTGATATTATTTTAGTTTTCTCTTTTCTTTCTAAAAGAAAGTACCATTAAAATAATCGGAGATCAAAAGATCTAATAACCTATAATATTTGTATTGCTATGAGTTCTTTACCATTTACTAATTCCGTGCTCAAGAATTTCCATTATTTATTTAGTGAGCCTAACTGGACCTATGATAATCAATACCTAGATAACTTCTAAAATCCATCACAAACAAAATTAACTATGAAAATACTTATCTAGTGTTCTTACTACTAACACTGGTCTACCAAAATTTGGCATACTTCTCTCTAATCCAACGTTCTAAAAGTTATTGAAACAAATAACATGCCTAATAACGATGCACTAATTTATCGCTTATATATACCAAAAAATCAATAGTTCACATACGTATGAATTCCGAATCACAACATTCTCATATTACCACATAGTAATTACAAAAATTCATAAACTAATTCAAAACGTGCTTTGGAAAATATTAACATTTTGGGGTTGTCTTCAACCTCGCGACGAACGGCGGACGGGGCTTGGGCGCGCGTCTAGGCGAAGGCTCGGCACGGCGGGTGGCGCAGCTCCGGCGAGCAGGGCACGAGCGCGGCGAGGGCGCGGTGTAGGCGAACGGTCTGGCGAGCTCCACGGACGGTCCGAGCACGACGAGGCGGCGGCTCACGGCGAGGGAGAGAGAGAGTGAGGGAGAGGGCTCGAGTAGGGGAGGGAAGGTTCTGTGGGCGCGGCTTGACCTTTTATAGAGAGAGGGAGGGGAGAGGAGAGGTCGCTAGAGAGAGGGAGAGGCGGCCGACGGTCCTTCAAGGGCCATCAACGGCGACGACGGTTTGTTCTTGGCATCAATGGTGTGAGAGGAATGGGGGGAGGAGAAACGGACGCGTTGATGCTCCATAACGCGAGGAGGTGAACGGGTGCGGGGGCAGGCGCGGTGCGTGCGGCGCGAGCGCCCTAGCGGCTGCGCGGTCGGGGAAGGGAAGGGGAGGAGGTAGAAGGGGTCGGGTGGGCCCCGCTTGGCAGGGAGAGAGGGGAACCCCTCCCGGCGGCGCGCGCGTTTGGGCCTCGGCTGGACCTGCTTGGACAGCCGAGCGGCTAGGGTTTGGGATTTTTTATTTTTTGTATTCTATTTAAAATGTAAATAAATATATTAAAAAAATTCTAAAAATTCATCAAAATTATTTATAACTAAACTATTTATTTTTGGACCATATATTATTACTAGTAGGGTGCCCGTGCGTTGCTACGACAACTTAAAAATTGATACAAAACAATAACGTTATATAATTACAATCTTTGATTGATGATTTTGTAGCTAACAAACAACGCCACCATCAGAAAGGACACGTCGATGAACAGACCAAAATCCACCTTTAGCTAAGAAATTTACTTGTTAGAAACCCCTAGTTGCAAATTCCAATTCAGCATAACTAAAGCAGTGAGGAGGCTTTCAGAAATTCAGCTTGGAAAACTTTTCCAATAAAACATATGCTTGCATTATGAGTTTTTTGTGAAAGTTTTCCAAGCGATCTTGAGGATGTTGATCCCTATAGAACAACAATGTTGCACTGAAGCTTCTCCCCCACAATGCTTCTCCTCATGCTTCAAATCCTTGAGCAGCAGCAACATACAATTTAATAAACAAAAATAACAATTAGATAATGCAGAATGTATTAAAGAAACTACTGATTTAGTAGTTGACCATTACTTGTCTAACACAATCCAGCTTGCATGTGATTTCTTGCACTCAACAGCTACAACATCAGGAGAGCCGAAAACAAGATTATACCTCACATTAATCTACAAAAACAACAAATTAAGCACACAAGCATACAACAACAATAATAAGATGTAAACGAGCATTAGCCCCAGCTCAAATGTCTATATCATACACATCAATTTTCTTAACTCTAATAAATCACATTATCTAATAGAGAAGTGTTCATATACTTTCAGTTTTTAGGCAACTACTGCAAAACCAGAGAAACATTAACAAACTATAGGCAATAAAAACCATGGATTTAGGCGATCATTGTAACTAAAGTGAAAATGATTAGTGATACCAACAAACGTGCACATGATCCAAAAACCAGAAATAATACCAAAGCTATGTGACGGGATGATGACAAATATGATGCTACCGCCTCGCTCAGATGATGGGGTGTTGTGGCTGCCCTAACCGCGCCACCACCTTCTCTGCCACCATAGTTGCGGGGGCGGACCCTTGTCAGCCACAGACTTCCCCTTCCTCTATAGCTGCTGGTGGTGGGAAGAGCCCACCATCATCTTCTTCAAGACAACCAACAATGCCTACAAATCTAAAAGCTCTAAGTCAGAAGCCTAATTACTGAAGCAAATAACTCAACAACCGAAGACCCAAGATCCATGAAGTAGCAAGAAAAAGCTACTACAACAAATTGGAAGTGATGCTCGCCTAGTACAAACAACAGTACAACACAACAACCACACCAGGGGTTTTAATGCCAATAGGGAGGGAAGTGCTTTAATGTTACTTGTAGGACCAACATAAGATCCTGAATTTAGAAACAAAATAAGAGGCTGGTAAGCAGCACCTGGACAAGGCACAAGGGTGGTGACAAAGCAGCACCCCTGTAGGTGAGGCACATCACGTTGGTGAACTCCCTTACACATGGTGTTTACAAACTCGTGTGTGGACTCCTTACCTACACTCCTAGTAGTATGAGAAATATGCTAAAGTATCCAACAGTACAAAACAACAAGAAGATGGATATTTCCCCTTCAGAAAAAATGAGCGGGGAGTGGCAGTGATCATCATTGTTCTAAGAGTTCAGAGTTTGGGGACAGGGACAATGGTCGCATTGAGCGGAGGAGGAAGAACTGACGTCTCCTCTCTAGTCCTGCTCAAACTCCTTAGCAGCCGCGAATGAGGATTCCATCAGTATCATAACAGCAGAATCATAAATGGCAAGAGAACAAAGCGGTTAGGTAATGAGAAGTATTCTCTAGAGGCGAAATAAAAAATCCAGTCGAATAATGAGGCTTACCAATTGTGGGTCGTTCGTTGGTGACTCCCCCTCGACTGATAAATGGAGACAAAAAGGAGCAAGCTTTATGATCTCTGATGCTCGAGTACCAAGTATTGCTTGAAAAACACATGCATAGTCATAGAAGATGAAAGACATTTCAATTAATCCAGAAAAGCATAAGAGTTCATACTTGAGACACACAGAGTGAAGGTAAGCCATTCCGTGTGCAGTGGGTGGACGTGGGGCGTGGACATGAGCTGGGCAAGACCGAACTCGGTGACGCAGGCGCCGAGTTCCTGTGAGAGAAGGATGTTGCTTGACTTGATGTTCCCATGAATGAACTTCCCTCCGCTACCCACGGAGTGAAGGTAAGCCATTCCACGTGTTGTGCCCAGAGTTATCTTCACCCTGGTCTCCCAGTCCAATGGGGTTCTTCCAACAGCTTTGTTACCTGGATTTTACAATCAACAATTAGTCTGCAACCAAATACCATACAGTTTCATTTCCATAGAAATATGTATAATGAGCCTAGTCAGACTTTCAGACAATAAGTTAGCAAAACAGGTGAAATAACTGAAAATAAAAGTGGAAACATCATAGAAGCAAAACTTGAAATGCACCTTTCATTTGGAGACCCAGTCCCAAAATCTCAGTAACCAATTAAATTTGTGGTATCCAAGCAAAAGAGAACATGTCCATACAGACAAATTAAATGAAAAAGAAATGAAAGCAAACTCAGGTGTTCTGTCAAAAATATGTCAAAAGTCCTATAGCCCTCCTAGTAAAATCACACAGTTTCCAGTTCATGGTGATTAAGTAGATCAGCCAAATGTGTCTAAACCTGATTAATAATATGCAACACAACATTAACCCATGTAGTGCTACTTGTACCCCCAACTGTCCATGTCGTTCTTGCAGATTAAGTAGGTAACAGAAAAGCAAGGCAGCACTATGAAACCACCAATTATTCTTTTGCATTCACTGCAATGGCCAGAAAATTTCAGTATCTCAAAAGCCCAAAATTCTAGCCACAAGAGCAGGTCTTGTTAACTGTTTCTAGGGAGCTCCAGAACAGCTATTGGAATCCCAAAAACCAAATGATTTGAGGAAATTATATGTCAACATCCTTTGTAAAAAAATATGTTATATTCAGAAGAATAAAAACTAAGGACTGAAGATAGTACATCTAGAGTGTATGTCTATGTTACAAATAATAAATACCTTATTCAAAAAAAATACCTTATTCAGAAAAAATTAACTAAGGAGTAAGGACCAAAGATTATAATTTACATAACCCAGAATTAGAGAGTTCTCTACAATCGATGTAAAGCATCCCCACTTTGAGAATTCAAGTATGCGACCCCCATCTGGATTATACTTACAAGTTGAAGTAGCAAATAGCTTCAATTTTGAAAACTAAATTTCAATCTAACAATATGACAGGTAACAAAATGTAAAATGATTCAGACAGATTATTTGAAATGAAGGGGACATACCATGCAAAGCAGCACAAAGGCTACCTAGTGGGACATAGTCATACACCAAGAGCTTCTCATCCTTGGAGTAGTAGTAAGCACGCAATGGGACAGTGTTCTGATGCTGGCAAATCTTGCCAATTAGCTCCATCTGCTATTCAAATTCCCTCTTTCCCGCCACCACTTCTTTCAATCTCTTGACCACCACTGTTGTTCCATCCTCCAGAACAGCTTTGTACGTAGTCCCATAACTTCCTTTTCCAAGGACTTCAGCCAAAGCCCTCAATAGATCCTCCAAGTCAAAATTATATGAAGAGCCCTCAAAGAAAAACAGTTTATTTCTCTCTGCTTCTTGAATACCACTATTGTTGTATTCCCCCTTGGATTTTTCTCCCCTTTTACCTGCAATTGCCTTTCCTTTGGATGAAGATGATCCTACGCCAGACACTGCATTTTTCTTTCTTTTGAAAATACATACCAAGAGGATGAGGAGTCAAATTTAACATATCAATCAGCACATATATGGAAGTACAGATCTAAGCAATAACACATGCACCCATAGATAGCTAGAGAGTTGGGAGCAGTTTCTAAAAAACAAAGATATGCCGACCAAACTATCAGACAAGGGTGACGCACAACTACCACGACATACTTCTTTGTCTTGCTCTTTATCTCCTTGACATTTGAGTCATTAAGCTGTAGAAACAAATGAAGTAGTTTATATGCATATGATATTAAGAACAAGTAATGCACGTCCATTGGGTAATCCTGTTTAAGTGCATAACACAAGCAGACTTCTATTTTTTGGTTAAAGAGATGATGAATACCCTTGGCATAGTTAAGGCTCAAGCCAGCAAAGAGTTGTCTCCACCGTTGGCACCGAATGATGAGCAAGAGACCCCGAAAAGTCCCTCTTATATGGAAGCCATCACTTGATTTTGAGACTGCTTGCTTTGAACCTAAAGGGACAAAGTCTTATGAGTGGTGAACAAACAGGAATCATAGTCAAAATAAAATTTAATAGATTAATAGTGCATGGAATACAAGAATTGCACATGCATTTGTCTCCGACCAACATCTACTGGATAAGTGAGGGTTTGTCCAAATAGACCAGCGGCTAAAGCTCCGCAAGAGAGCTTCAATATAACAGAATCCTTGTTAATCCTATGGAACTTAAGATTTCAGATCTTCATATATGTAGAACTTTAAGCCAGCATATGGAAGAATACCAATAAGAGTTGGGCCTGCAATTCATTTAAAGGATCTTTAATCCTACCATCATGTTGTAATAATATAATCTAAATAAATACTACAAACATCTAACTAATGTAATTTAAACTAAAATTTTCAGGATATTCATATGGTAACTCATGTTAAATTAATATGTTAAACCCAGGCAATAGTGTTTATGTTCAACTATTGAACCAGCACTTGCATTTAAAGTAACTAAACACGTATAAGTAGAACTTTAAGCCTGCATATGGATGAATACCAATAAGAGTTGGGCCTGCAATTCATTTAAAGGACCTTAATCCTGCCCTCATGTTGTAATAATATAATCTATATAAATACTACAAACAGCTCAAGTAATGTAATTTAAACTAAAATTTTCAGGGTATTCATATGGTAACTCATGTTAAATTAATATGTTTAAGCCAAGGCAATAGTGTTTCCGTTCAACTATTGAACCAGCACTTGGCATTTAAAGTAATTACACACCTTGTTTTCAGCAAAACCAAGAAAGAACCCAAGATGCCTATTTGGTATAAACCTAAGCCATTGTCAAGCAAAGTTATCCCCCGCGTCCATCGAAGGTGGTTGTATGGTGGTCTATCTCTGTCTTCAATAATTTCTATCTCTGTGAGTAAAGCAGGGCATCTTTGACATAAAATGCTCTTCGACAAGTCACCCCTTCGCCTCCCAGATGATAAGCTAGAAGAGGAGGAAATGAGTTGAGATTTGAGAAAAAGGAAGGGCCTTGAGTGCCGCTGCAAAGTCATCCCCCACGTCCAAAAGAAGTTCCCCAATTCTTAATAACCAAAGAGTTGCACAGAACTAAGCGATTGGAGGGAAATTCACCTCTGCTCACCATGGTCCCAAATCCCCATGCACCTCGGCATGACAGCATTAGGCAATGCAGGTTGAGAACCCCACGCGTCGGCTTACCATCAGGCTTGGTCGCCGCCGAGCCAAGCCGCATGGATTCCTGAACGCCTCAGGGAGCCATCATCAAGGGTCGCCATCCGGCTGACGAACCTGGAGGTGGTGGCAGCGGCGTCTGGTTGCGAACGAACCCTTAGGGGGGCTACGACCCACGCGCGGCATACGGAGGAGCAGCTACGGCTCGCGCGTGGGGAGGCGGTGTTGCGGCGGCTGCAAAGGGAGTAACGACAGACAACAGGTAGGGTTGTTCGCGCGGTGGACGCTCAGAGGGTGCGACGTGCACGCGGAGGTGGGCAGCGAACACGGACAGTAGAGATTATCGGAAGGCAGAACCAAAAGGAGGCAGACTACCCTTGCAGCCTTAATAAGTAGTAGAGATATATAACGAAAAATGTCAAATTTGGTAAATAGACATGTCATATTGTAAGCACCTAGAGGGGGGTGAATAGGTGTAACACCCACTTTTTAATTTGCTAGAAATAATACCAATAGAGAAACAATTTCTCTTTATGTGAGTTTGACCTTTAGGCAACATTTCATGTGAACACCGTATCTAGGAACAAATAATTAATTAAGAATAAATAAATATAGGCCATTAAAACTTGCATCATGCTGGGATTTTATTTTGTGTGTGCATTCTGTGACAACATAAAATAATGTAAAAGAAAAGAGATATGATGAAGTTCAAAGTGGAATTTAAAACTAGAAGAGATTTTAAAATTTAGGAGAGAGAGCAAACAAATATTATGTGATATAAAAATATAAATAATATATAGGTAAATATATCTCTAAATTGGTACCTTTATGGCACAGTATAATCTGAGGATAAAGTTTGGCGCAAGTATTGAACTTAAACTAGAATTTAAATTTGAAATTTGGAAAAAGAAGGAAAGGAAAATGAAAATAAAATGAAAAAAAACAGAACTGGGCGTGATGGGCCTAATTTCTACCACCGGCCCACTCCTCTGGCCTCGCGTGGCCGGGAATGCACCCGCACGCGCTGAAGTCGTGGGCCCACTGGTCAGCTTCTTGCGTCACCGCCTGTCTCCGCCGTGTGGCCCCCACCGATCAGAACAATCTTCCCCCTCTCGCGGTCGCTCTGTTTCAACCACCGCGCGTAAAGACCGGGTCCGAACACCGAAAGCTGGGGATAAAAACCAGGCGGCTGCGGGCTTCCCTTCCTTATCCGCTAATCCTCGCACTAGAACAAGCCACGTCTCGCACCTCATACTCGCGTCCGCCGTCCCTAATCCCTCAACCGTGCGCCGTCGTGCCTTCGTAGATCGCCGCTGCGGGCAAGCCTGTGTGCCACCGCCATTGCCGCTGCTTGGTCGTCAATCTTCACTGGTGGGTGGCGGCGTTACTTCGTCGTTTTCCTTATCGTGGATTTCTTGGGAGAACACCACCACGGGACCCGACCAGGAGCGCCGTCCGCTCTCGCACCTCCCGCCACCGCGCACCTTCGTGGTTCACCCTCGGCTCGTCACCTCTGCTTGTAAGGACCATTGCCCTATACTAGATTTGAATTCCGCAACGTGTAGGGCCAATTTGGGCGAGGTTCGTGCACTGAGTCATCGGGGTGGGATTCTCCAGTGTGACCGCCGCCGCGGGCGAGCGACCGCCAGGCGTGGTCAAGCGCTAGAATGGAAGACGACCGCTCAGCCGTTAGATGGCCATCGTCGGTCTAGATTAGACCACGGCTTACCGTTTCGCGAGATTGATCTGGGTCATCGATTCGGCGATGTACGGCTCGGGGTGGTAGAGATCACCAGCCGTGGGATCAAGATCTGACAATCGGTGTGGGGCGCGTGTTCATGGTCGCCTGGATTTAATCAGGCGCGTCGAGTTCTGATCGGGCGGCTGAGGGCCGCGGATACCCCTTCGCTGCGTGCGAATTCTAAAAGAGCCCCTGCATTTACCTTAAATAGAACCCGCCATCCTCTGGGGCTGTGCTCTGTGTCTACAGATTTTTACCTCGAGCCCCCTGGACTTTTATTAATTTGACGCCCAGTCCAGATAATTAATAAAACAGGGAAAATCATTTAGAAAATAGTTTTTAGTACATATTTAAATGCAGATTCTTGTTTAATTTGTAGAAAATTCATATAATGTCCAAATCAGTTCATTCCAATTTCTGTAATTATATAATATTATTGTTTATCACATAGTACCTCTGGTTTTGACATTAAGTCACATTAAAATTTATATTCTAATTAATCTTATATCAAATACATAAAACCTTAGAAAAATCATAACTCGGTCGTTTTAACTCCGATTTGATCCGTTCAAGTTGCGTTAGTCTCGTACAAGCGCGTAGATTATTATTACGCAGTTTATTCTTATGTTTGGTGTGATGTTAATTTTTCCCTATACCATGTTTGTCTATATTGCTACGTTTAGCAGTGAGGATACGTGTCACCTGAAGATCATCCTGGTACCTGGAATCTCAAGTCCCAGGCAAGTTGTGCCCTTGATCACTTCTTTTACCCACTCATGTTCTAATTAATCATAATGATCTGCATAGGTTAATTTTGATGGGACCTAATAGGTTACCCTAGTTTGACTATCTTTATACCTTGTTCACCACTGAACTTTTTGGGTAGTACTTGCTAGTGCTTTATGTGGTTTTGGGTATGAAGATACATTGTTCACGATTATACTTTTATTATCTGTTTATTATCACTGTTCATGATAAGATCATTATGATAATTGGAACATGGAGCGACCACCCAGGAAAACAGTGCTACCACAAGGGTTTATGGACGCCCTTGGCTAACTAACTAGGAAAGCTAGTGGAAGACTACCTTACCCGAAAGGGGCAAGGGCAGTAGGGGAGTGGTCAGTGTAGGGAGGCCCTCGGGAGGATTTTGCTGCGATGGCGGTCCTGCAAGGGATTCCTGCATTGGAGCTTCCTATAAACTGTAGCAGGTTTTCTGAAGCTAGTGGAACTTTGTAAAGGCCTCGTAGTGTTACCCTGCCTCGCCTCCTCGGTAGAGGTGTATGGGATTGGCCGTCTCTTGGCAGATGGGTAACACGACTTGTGGGTAAAGATGTGCAACCTCTGCAGAGTGTAAAACTTGTATACTAGCCGTGCTCACGGTCATGAGCAGCTCGGACCCTCACATGATTAAATTATGGAACTTAAATTCAATTTGTCATATGCATTGCATCGCAGGTGAGGTTGTTACTTTTGTTCTACTATTTAATTGGGTTGGTATTTACTTATACTTAGTAACTGCTAATAAAATTTTGACCAACTTTAAAAGCAATGCTCAGCTCTAACCATCCTCTTTGGTAAGCCTTACACTTCACGTGAGCTCTCACCTTTGGCTAGTTCATGCACATTATTCCCCACAACTTGTTGAGCGATGAACGTATGTGAGCTCACTCTTGCTGTCTCACACCCCCCCCCCCACAGGTCAAGAGCAGGTACCGAAGGATGAAGCGCGTGGAGGATGTTGTGATGAGTTCGTGAGTGGTCTAGGCCGTCATCTCCCAGTCAACTTTGGGTTGCTGGACCGTTGTCTCCTTATAATGTAATTATTTATTTTGTATAGAACTCCTGTTATATATAAAGATGTGACATTCGATCCTGTGCCATGATTCATCATATGTGTGAGACTTGGTCCCAGCACACCTGGTGATTATGTTTGCGCCCGGGTCTTGGTGCCCCAAAACCCGGGTGTGACAGAAGTGGTATCAGAGGAATGTTGACTGTAGGACGAAACCTAGATAGAACTGGACAACCATTCTTTACTTACCCTTGCTACTCTGATTCTTTTCTAAACTTTTCTTAATCTTTTCTCATCTATTTCCGCTTTACTCTGATTATTCTTACCTTTTCATTCTAAAGACAAATGTGGATTTCACACTTTGAAATCCTGTGCCTAAAGTGACTTTAGGAATAGGAGACCTACTCTTAGGAACAAAAACAAAACTATTTTTATAGGTATTTGTATGCTTGAATGTTTGTTCTTATGATACTTGTTTGATTTGGATCTTTGATTGAATGTGATTAGTTGTGGAGTAATGTCCACAATCACATCTGCATATACATATAGAAAAAAAAACGGCTATAAAAATATCTAAATAAACTAGGTTATCCCTCATCAAAGAATCTAGCCTAGCAAAATCCATCTTATCTTGAAAAAGTCTATCCTACACTCATAGATCCATCTTACCTCAAAAGATTCTAACATATCCTAATAATATATGTCCTACCCTAGTAGATCTATCTAACCTAAACTAGTCTAATCTAGTCATATCCAATCTAATCTAGATTCTATCTAATCTATTATGATCTAATCTAGAGTAAGATACTTGATGCTGGTACGGAAGATAAGGCCATACCCCTCATGCACTTAAAACTAAACTAGTGCCTTAAACCAACTCAGCCACATGCATGAGATCTAACCCAACCAATAGAGTCATGATGGATTGCATAATCTATCAACCTCCACCTAAAACAAACTTTTGACCTACATCATGTAGTCTATCTCACCCATATCTACCTTTCCTCAACCCCGATGATATACACTAGCCTCGAATCAATAAGACCGAGACTGGAGAAGAAAAGATCAACCTCGCCAAGGAAGGATAGAAGTCAAACTCAATCTTCAAATGCATTACCACTCAACATGAAATTCTTTCCCATCATAAACTTGCTTACCCTAGGCTATTCTTGCCCTAACCTATCTTTTATCCTATACAATAAGGTGACTATACATATATATACCCATGCTTTCATAACCACTTTCTAAATAACATACAACTTCTCATTCATAAACTAATTAGAAGTTAAAGGCTAAACTATAAATAAAGTTTTTTTTACATCCCTGTCCTTACAAATCTCGAGGACGAGATTATTTTTAAGGGGGGTAGGATTTGTAACACCCACTTTGTAATTTGCTAGAAATAATACCAATAGAGAAACAATTTCTCTTTATGTGAGTTTGACCTTTAGGCAACATTTCATGTGAACACCGTATCTAGGAACAAATAATTAATTAAGAATAAATAAATATAGGCCATTAAAACTTGCATCATGCTGGGATTTTATTTTGTGTGTGCATTCTGTGACAACATAAAATAATGTAAAAGAAAAGAGATATGATGAAGTTCAAAGTGGAATTTAAAACTAGAAGAGATTTTAAAATTTAGGAGAGAGAGCAAACAAATATTATGTGATATAAAAATATAAATAATATATAGGTAAATATATCTCTAAATTGGTACCTTTATGGCACAGTATAATCTGAGGATAAAGTTTGGCGCAAGTATTGAACTTAAACTAGAATTTAAATTTGAAATTTGGAAAAAGAAGGAAAGGAAAATGAAAATAAAATGAAAAAAAAACAGAACTGGGCGTGATGGGCCTAATTTCTACCACCGGCCCACTCCTCTGGCCTTGCGTGGCCGGGAATGCACCCGCACGCGCTGAAGTCGTGGGCCCACTGGTCAGCTTCTTGCGTCACCGCCTGTCTCCGCCGTGTGGCCCCCACCGATCAGAACAATCTTCCCCCTCTCGCGGTCGCTCTGTTTCAACCACCGCGCGTAAAGACCGGGTCCGAACACCGAAAGCTGGGGATAAAAACCAGGCGGCTGCGGGCTTCCCTTCCTTATCCGCTAATCCTCGCACTAGAACAAGCCACGTCTCGCACCTCATACTCGCGTCCGCCGTCCCTAATCCCTCAACCGTGCGCCGTCGTGCCTTCGTAGATCGCCGCTGCGGGCAAGCCTGTGTGCCACCGCCATTGCCGCTGCTTGGTCGTCAATCTTCACCGGTGGGTGGCGGCGTTACTTCGTCGTTTTCCTTATCGTGGATTTCTCGGGAGAACACCAGCGCGGGACCCGACCAGGAGCACCGTCGGCTCTCGCACCTCCCGCCACCGCGCACCTTCGTGGTTCACCCTCGGCTCGTCACCTCTGCTTGTAAGGACCACTGCCCTATACTCGATTTGAATTCCGCAACGTGTAGGGCCAATTTGGGCGAGGTTCGTGCACTGAGTCGTCGGGGTGGGATTCTCCGGTGTGATCGCCGCCGCGGGCGAGCGACCGCCAGGCGTGGTCAAGCACTGGAATGGAAGACGACCGCTCAGCCGTTAGATGGCCATCGTCGGTCTAGATTAGACCACGGCTTACCGTTTCGCGAGATTGATCCGGGTCATCGATTCGACGATGTACGGCTCAGGGTGGTAGAGATCACCAGCCGTGGGATCAAGATCTGACAATCGGTGTGGGGCGCGTGTTCATGGTCGCCTGGATTTAATCAGGCGCGTCGAGTTCTGATCGGGCGGCTGAGGGCCGCGGATACCCCTTCGCTGCGTGCGAATTCTAAAAGAGCCCCTGCATTTACCTTAAATAGAACCCGCCATCCTCTGGGGCTGTGCTCTGTGTCTACAGATTTTTACCTCGAGCCCCCTGGACTTTTATTAATTTGACGCCCAGTCCAGATAATTAATAAAACAGGGAAAATCATTTAGAAAATAGTTTTTAGTACATATTTAAATGCAGATTCTTGTTTAATTTGTAGAAAATTCATATAATATCCAAATCAGTTCATTCCAATTTCTGTAATTATATAATATTATTGTTTATCACATAGTACCTCTGGTTTTGACATTAAGTCACATTAAAATTTATATTCTAATTAATCTTATATCAAATACATAAAACCTTAGAAAAATCATAACTCAGTCGTTTTAACTCCGATTTGATCTGTTCAAGTTGTGTTAGTCTCGTACAAGCGCGTAGATTATTATTACGCAGTTTATTCTTATGTTTGGTGTGATGTTAATTTTTCCCTATACCATGTTTGTCTATATTGCTACGTTTAGCAGTGAGGATACGTGTCACCTGAAGATCATCCTGGTACCTGGAATCTCAAGTCCCAGGCAAGTTGTGCCCTTGATCACTTCTTTTACCCACTCATGTTCTAATTAATCATAATGATCTGCATAGGTTAATTTTGATGGGACCTAATAGGTTACCCTAGTTTGACTATCTTTATACCTTGTTCACCACTGAACTTTTTGGGTAGTACTTGCTAGTGCTTTATGTGGTTTTGGGTATGAAGATACATTGTTCACGATTATACTTTTATTATCACTGTTTATGTGGCTTTAACATGGAGCGACCACCCGGGAAAACAGTGCTACCACAAGGGTTTATGGACGCCCTTGGCTAACTAACTAGGAAAGCTAGTGGAAGACTACCTTACCCGAAAGGGGCAAGGGCAGTAGGGGAGTGGTCAGTGTAGGGAGGCCCTTGGGAGGATTTTGCTGCGATGGCGGTCCTGCAAGGGATTCCTGCATTGGAGCTTCCTATAAACTGTAGCGGGTTTTCTGAAGCTAGTGGAACTTTGTAAAGGCCTCGTAGTGTTACCCTGCCTCGCCTCCTCGGTAGAGGTGTATGGGATTGGCCGTCTCTTGGCAGATGGGTAACACGACTTGTGGGTAAAGATGCGCAACCTCTGCAGAGTGTAAAACTGGTATACTAGTCGTGCTCACGGTCATGAGCAGCTCGGACCCTCACATGATTAAATTATGGAACTTAAATTCAATTTGTCATATGCATTGCATCGCAGGTGAGGTTGTTACTTTTGTTCTACTATTTAATTGGGTTGGTATTTACTTATACTTAGTAACTGCTAATAATATTTTGACCAACTTTAAAAGCAATGCTCAGCTCTAACCATCCTCTTTGGTAAGCCTTACACTTCACGTGAGCTCCCACCTTTGGCGAGTTCATGCACATTATTCCCCACAACTTGTTGAGCGATGAACGTATGTGAGCTCACTCTTGCTGTCTCACACCCCCCCCACAAGTCAAGAGCAGGTACCGAAGGATGAAGCGCGTGGAGGATGCTGTGATGAGTTCGTGAGTGGTCTAGGCCGTCGTCTCCCAGTCAACTTTGGGTTGCTGGACCGTTGTCTCCTTATAATGTAATTATTTATTTTGTATAGAACTCCTGTTATATATAAAGATGTGACATTCGATCCTGTGCCATGATTCATCATATGTGTGAGACTTGGTCCCAGCACACCTGGTGATTATGTTTGCGCCCGGGTCTTGGTGCCCCAAAACCCGGGTGTGACAATAGGTGATCCTGTAAAACTTAAGACTTAACACCACAAACTTGATTAAGAGTTAGAACAATGAAATCAAGTGAGTAGAGAGGAGAGCTCTTGTGAAGCACAATAGACACAACAAGGACAAGCACAAGAGACACGAGGATTTATCCCGTGGTTCGACCAAGTACAAAACTTGCCTACTCCACGTTGTGGCGTCCCTACGGACGAGAGTTGCACTCAACTCCTCTCAAGCGATCCAATGATCAACTTGAATACCACGGTGTTCTTCTTTACTTTTCTCTTTCTCGTTTGCGAGGAATCTCCACAGCTTGGAGTCTCTCGCCCTTACAATAAGAATCACAATGAAGCACTAGAGTAAGGCAGGGAAGCAACACACTCAAATCCATAGCAAATACGCACACACAAGATCAAGACTTGAGCTCAAAAGAGTATCACAAGGTTCTCACTAGAACGGAGCTCAAATCACTAAGAATGTCGAACAAGTGTGCAAGAATGAAGTGTGAATGATCAACAATACTCAAAGGTTGCTTGGTGTACTCCTCCATGCGCCTAGGGGTCCCTTTTATAGCCCCAAGGCAGCTAGGAGCCGTTGAGAGCATTCCAGGCAGGCAATTCTTGCCTTCTGTCGCCTGGCGCACCGGACAGTCCGGTGTACCACCGGACATTGTCCGGTGCGGATTTCTTTCCTTCTTTGGCGAAGCCGACCGTTGGTGGTTCAGAGCCGTTGGTGCACCGGACACACCGGACAGTCCGGTGCCCCCTTCTGACCGTTGGCTCTGCCACGCGTCGCGCGCGGATTACACGGCCGACCGTTGGCCCAGCCTACTGTTGGCTCACCGGACAGTCCGGTGCACCACCGGACAGTCTGGTGATTTATAGCCGTACGCCGTTAATTTGCTTCCCGAGAGCAGCCAGTTGACAAACACTGGCCTGGCACACCGGACACTATCTGGTGCACCACCGGACAGTCCGGTGCACCTAGACCGAGCTGTCTTTGGCTGAACAAAACCATCTCTTTTCCAACTTGATTTCTCCTGTTTCCAGCACTTAGACATAATACATTAGTCTCCAAAATAATGTACTAAGTCTTAGAAACATACCTTTTTACTTGATTTGCACTTTGTCCATCACTTTGCCTAGATTAACATAAGTCCACTTGTGTTGGCACTTAATCACCAAAATACTTAGAAATGGCCCAAGGGCACATTTCCCTTTCAATCTCCCCCTTTTTGGTGATTTATGCCAACACAATAAAAGGCAAGTAAAGGAAGTGCAACATCAATTCAAATGAGAACTCAAATTTGTTTTGATTCAAATTTGGCATATATGGATCATCCTTTGCCACCACTTGGTTTGTTTTTGCAAATCAAACTCAATTTCCTATCTCTAAATCAAACACACTTGTTGAAACATAAAGAGAGATATTTCAAGAGAAATTGATCAAAGATTCAAAAACTTCCCCTTTTTCCCATAATCAAGCCTTCTCCCCACAAGCCAACTTGTGACAAAAGAGACAATAAGAGATTTTTGACAAACCAAAAGCTCTATTCTACTATTTTCAAAATTCTCAAGTGGTAGCTGATCCATTTATTGCTTTGGCCTTATTTTCTCACCCTTTGGCATCAAGCACCAAAACAGGATCAATCTTGGCCTCTTAACCCCATTGCCTCACCAAAATCTTCAACTAAGAGTAAAAAGGCAATAAGAGTACAAAGATGAACTTGGAATTAGTTACTCTTTCATCGGAGTGCAGTGGAAGTCTTGCATGGTCCAAGTCCACCTTTTCCCTTTCAAACTTCCTTTGAGACTAAATTAAGCAAACTCAAGCACACAGTTAGTCTCAAAGGGTCAAGTTGTAGCACATCTCCCCCTAAATATGTGCATCACTTGCAAGTGGACTTGTGAGGTGCGGGGAGTGCTTGTACAACTTGAGCACCATAATTAAACAACAAAATGCATTAAGGAACATGATCAAGGCATAAAAACACATGTATGCTATAAATCAATCCAAGTTCCGCGAATCTAAGACATTTAGCTCACTACGCAGCCTGCAAAAGGTCGACTCATCTAGAGGCTTGGTAAAGATATCGGCTAGCTGGTTCTCGGTGCTAACATGAAACACTTCGATATCTCCCTTTTGCTGGTGGTCTCTCAAAAAGTGATGCCAGATGTCTATGTGCTTTGTGCGGCTGTGTTCAACAGGATTATCCGCCATGCGGATAGCACTCTCATTATCACATAGGAGTGGGACTTTGCTCAGATTGTAGCCAAAGTCCCGTAGGGTTTGCCTCATCCAAAGTAGTTGTGCGCAACACTGTCCTGCGGCAACATACTCGGCCTCAGCGGTGGATAGGGCAACGGAAGTTTGTTTCTTAGAACTCCACGACACCAGGGACCTTCCTAAGAATTGGCACGTCCCCGATGTACTCTTCCTATCGACCTTACATCCAGCATAATCGGAGTCTAAATATCCAATTAAGTCAAAGGTAGACCCCTTTGGATACCAGATCCCGAAGCAAGGCGTAGCGACTAAATATCTAAGAATTCGCTTCACGGCCACTAAGTGATACTCCCTTGGATCGGATTGAAATCTAGCACACATGCATACGCTAAGCATAATGTCCAGTCTACTAGCACATAGATAAAGTAAGGAGCCTATCATAGACCGGTATGCCTTTTGATCAACGGACTTACCTCCTTTGTTGAGGTCGGTGTGTCCGTCGATTCCCATTGGAGTCTTTGCGGGCTTGGCATCCTTCATCCCAAACCGCTTGATCAAGTCTTGCGTGTACTTTGTTTGGGAGATGAAGGTCCCATCCTTGAGTTGCTTCACTTGGAACCCAAGGAAATAGCTTAACTCGCCCATCATCGACATCTCAAACTTTTGAGTCATCACCCTGCTAAACTCTTCACAAGACTTTTGGTTAGTAGAACCAAAAATTATGTCATCGACATAAATTTGGCACACAAAAAGATCACCATCACAAGTCTTAGTAAAAAGAGTTGGATCGGCTTTCCCAACCTTGAAAGCATTAGCAATTAAAAAGTCTCTAAGGCATTCATACCATGCTCTTGGGGCTTACTTAAGTCCATAGAGCGCCTTAGAGAGCTTACACACGTGGTCGGGGTACCGTTCATCCTCGAAGCCAGGGGGTTGCTCTACGTACACCTCCTCCTTGATTGGCCCGTTGAGGAAAGCGCTCTTCACATCCATTTGGAACAACCTAAAAGAATGGTGAGTAGCATAGGCTAACAATATGCGAATTGACTCTAGCCTAGCCACAGGAGCAAAAGTCTCCTCAAAGTCCAAACCTGCGACTTGGACATAACCTTTTGCCATAAGTCGTGCCTTGTTCCTTGTCACCACCCCGTGCTTGTCTTGTTTGTTGCGAAACACCCACTTGGTTCCCACAACGTTTTGCTTGGGACGAGGCACCAGTGTCCAAACTTCATTTCTCTTGAAGTTGTTGAGCTCCTCTTGCATGGCCAACACCCAGTCCGGATCTAGCAAGGCCTCTTCTACCCTGAAAGGCTCAATAGAAGAGACAAAGGAGTAATACTCACAAAAATTAACTAATCTAGAACGAGTAGTTACTCCCTTGCTAATGTCACCCAATATTTGGTCGACGGGATGATTCCTTTGAATCGTCGCTCGAACTTGAGTTGAAGGTGCCGGTTGCGCTTCTTCCTCTATCACATAAACATCTTGTGCTCCCCCTTGATCACACGCCTCTTTTTGATGAACCTGTTCATCGTCTTGAGTTGGGGGATGCACCATTGTTGAGGAAGAAGGTTGATCTTGCTCCTTTTGTTCCTTTGGCCGCACATCTCCAATCACCATAGTGCGCATTGCGGCCGCTGGAACGTCTTCTTCATCTACATCATCAAGATCAACAACTTGCTCTCTTGGAGAGCCATTAGTCTCATCAAATACAACGTCGCTAGAGACTTCAACCAAACCCGATGATTTGTTGAAGACCCTATACGCCTTTGTATTTGAGTCATAACCTAACAAAAACCTTTCTACAACTTTGGGAGCAAACTTAGAATTCCTACCTTTCTTCACTAGAATGTAACATTTGCTCCCAAATACACGAAAGTAAGACACATTGGGTTTGTTACCGGTTAGAAGCTCATACGAAGTCTTCTTGAGGATGCGATGAAGGTACACCCGGTTTACGGCGTGGCAAGCCGTGCTCACGGCTTCCGTCCAAAACCGTTCGGGCATCTTGAATTCACCAAGCATTGTCCTCGCCATGTCTAGTAGCGTCCTGTTCTTCCTCTCTACCACACCATTTTGCTGTGGTGTGTAGGGAGCAGAGAACTCGTGCTTGATTCCTTCCTCCTCAAGATACTCCTCCACTTGAAGGTTCTTGAACTCGGACCCATTGTCGCTCCTTATCTTCTTCACTTTGAGCTCAAACTCGTTTTGGGCTCTCCTTAGGAAGCGCTTGAGGGTCCCTTGGGTTTCAGATTTATCCTGCAAAACGAATACCCAAGTGAAGCGGGAAAAATCATCAACTATAACAAGACCATACTTACTTCCTCCTATGCTTAGATAGGTGACGGGTCCGAAGAGGTCCATATGAAGTAACTCCAGGGGTCTTGATGTTGTCATCACATTTTTGGCATGATGAGAGCTTCCCACCTGTTTACCTGCTTGACACGCTGCACAAGGTCTATCTTTTTCGAAAGTTACATTAGTTAGACCTATCACGTGTTCACCCTTTAGAAGCTTGTGAAGGTTCTTCATCCCCACATGTGCTAAACGGCGATGCCACAGCCAGCCCATGCTAGTCTTAGCAATTAAGCATGTATCTAGACTGGCCTCCTCTTTTGCAAAATCAACTAAATAAAGTTTGCCGTCTAGTACACCCTTAAAAGCTAATGAACCATCACTTCTTCTAAAGATAGACACATCTACATTTGTGAATAAACAGTTATAACCCATATTGCAAAGTTGACTCATAGACAATAAGTTATATCCAAGCGACTCAACTAAGAACACATTAGAAATAGAGTGCTCGGATGAAATAGCAATTTTTCCTAACCCTTTCACCTTGCCTTGGTTCCCATCACCGAATATGATTGAATCTTGGGGATCCTTGTTCTTGACGTAGGAAGAGAACATCCTCTTTTCCCCCGTCATGTGGTTTGTGCATCCGCTGTCGATAATCCAGCTTGAGCCCCCGGATGCATAAACCTGCAAGGCAAATTTAGGCTTGGGTCTTAGGTACCCAACTCATGTTGGGTCCTACAAGGTTAGTTACAATAGTCTTAGGGACCCAAATGCAAGTTTTATCTCCTTTGCATTTTGCCCCTAACTTCCTAGCAATCACCTTCCTATCCTTTCTACAAATAGCAAAGGAAGCATTGCAAGCATGGTAAATTGTAGAATGTTCATAGTTTACTTTCCTAGGAACATGAACAACACTTCTTCTAGGCACAGCATTTTTCCTAGCCAAATTTCTATCATGCATAATAGAGGAACTAGAAGGAATCATAGCATGAGAATCAAAATCATCATAACTTCTATAAACATTCCTAGAATGTCTCCTATCATGATACATGAAAGCATGGTTCTTTTGAACACTACTAGCCATAGGGGCCTTCCCTTTCTCCTTGGCGGAAATGGAATCCTTATGGCTTGTTAAGTTCTTGACTTCCCTCTTGAAGCCAAGACCATCCTTAATTGAGGGGTGTCTACCAATCGTGTAGGCATCCCTTGCAAATTTTAGTTTGTCAAATTCACTCTTGCTAGTCTTAAGTTGGGCATTAAGACTAGCCACTTCATCATTCAAATTAGAAATTGAAACTAGATGTTCACTACAAGCATCAACATTAAAATCTTTACACCTATTGCAAATTGCAACATATTCTACACAAGATGTTGATTTATTAGCTATTTCTAACTTAGCATTCAAATCATCATTTATGCTCTTTAAGCTAGAAATAGAGTCATGGCATGTAGACAATTCATAAGAAAGCATTTCATTCCTTTTAATTTCTAAAGCGAGGGATTTTTGTGCCTCTACAAACTTATCATGTTCTTCATACAAAAGATCCTCTTGCTTTTCTAATAACCTATTCTTATCATTCAATGCATCAATTAATTCATTAATCTTATCAACCTTAGTTCTATCTAGGCCTTTGAATAAACAAGAATAGTCTATTTCATCATCGCTACATTCTTCATCACTTGAAGAAGCGTAAGTACTAGTATTATGAATTACCTTCTTTTCCCTTGCCATGAGGCAGGTGTGATGCTCGTTTGGGAAGAGGGCCGACTTGTTGAAGGCGGGTGGCGGCGAGTCCTTCGTTGTCGGAGTCGGACGACGAACAATCCGAGTCCCACTCCTTTCCAAGATGTGCCTCGCCCTTAGACTTCTTGTAAGCCTTCTTCTTTTCCCTCTTGTTCCCTTATTCCTGGTCACTATCATTATCGGGACAATTAGCGATAAAATGACCAATCTTACCACATTTGAAGCATGAGCGCTTCCCCTTCGTCTTGGTCTTGTTTGGATGCTCTTTGCGACCCCTTAGCGCCGACTTGAAACGCTTGATGATGAGGGCCATTTCATCATCATTAAGCCTGGCTGCCTCAATTTGTGCCACCTTGCTAGGTAGCGCCTCCTTGCTCCTTGTTGCTTTGAGAGCAATGGTTTGAGGCTCTTAGATTGGGCCATTCAACGCATCGTCAATGTATCTTGCCTCCTTGATCATCATCCGCCCGCTTACGAACTTTCCAAGGATCTCCTCAGGCGTCATCTTGGTGTACCTAGGATTCTCACGAATATTGTTCACAAGATGTGGATCAAGGACAGTAAAAGACCTTAGCATTAGGCGGACGACGTCGTGGTCCGTCCATCGCGTGCTTCCATAGCTCCTTATTTTGTTGACAAGGGTCTTGAGCCGGTTGTACATTTGGGTTGGCTCCTCGCCCCTGATCATTGCGAATCTTCCAAGTTTGCCCTCCACCAACTCCATCTTGGTGAGCATGGTGACATCGTTCCCCTCATGTGAGATTTTGAGGGTGTCCCAAATCTGCTTGGCGTTATCCAAGCCGCTCACCTTATGGTATTCATCCCTGCACAATGAGGCTAGAAGAACAGTAGTAGCTTGTGCATTTTTGTGAATTTGCTCATTAATGAACATGGGACTATCCGTACTATCAAAGTGCATTCCATTTTCTACTATCTCCCATATACTTGGATGGAGAGAGAACAAGTGGCTACGCATTTTGTGACTCCAAAATCCGTAGTCCTCTCCATCAAAGTGGGGGGGTTTACCGAGGGGAATGGAAAGCAAATGAGCATTGGAACTTTGCGGAATACGAGAATAATCAAAGGAAAAGTTTGAATTAACCGTCTTCTTTTTCTCGTAGTCATTGTCGTCGTCCTTTTGGGAAGAGGAAGATTCGTTGCTGTCGTAGTAGACTATCTCCTTGATGCGCCTAGTTTTCTTCTTCCTCCCGTCTTTTCTTTTGTAGCCCGAGCCTGAGTCAGTAGGCTTGTCATCCTTTGGATCATTGACGAAGGACTCCTCCTTATCATTGACCACCATCCCCTTGCCCTTAGGATCCATCTCTTCGGGCGATTAGTCCCTTTCTTGAAGAGAACAGCTCTGATACCAATTGTAAGCACCTAGAGGGGGGTGAATAGGTGATCCTGTAAAACTTAAGACTTAACACCACAAACTTGATTAAGAGTTAGAACAATGAAATCAAGTGAGTAGAGAGGAGAGCTCTTGTGAAGCACAATAGACACAACAAGGACAAGCACAAGAGACACGAGGATTTATCCCGTGGTTCGGCCAAGTACAAAACTTGCCTACTCCACGTTGTGGCATCCCAACGGACGAGAGTTGCACTCAACTCCTCTCAAGCGATCCAATGATCAACTTGAATACCACGGTGTTCTTCTTTACTTTTCTCTTTCCCGTTTGCGAGGAATCTCCACAGCTTGGAGTCTCTCGCCCTTACAATAAGAATCACAATGAAGCACTAGAGTAAGAAAGGGAAGCAACACACTCAAATCCACAGCAAATACGCACACACAAGATCAAGACTTGAGCTCAAAAGAGTATCACAAGGTTCTCACTAGAACGGAGCTCAAATCACTAAGAATGTCGAACAAGTGTGCAAGAATGAAGTGTGAATGATCAACAATGCTCAAAGGTTGCTTGGTGTACTCCTCCATGCGCCTAGGGGTCCCTTTTATAGCCCCAAGGCAGCTAGGAGCCGTTGAGAGCATTCCAGGCAGGCAATTCTTGCCTTCTGTCGCCTGGCGCACCGGACAGTCCGGTGCACCACCGGACATTGTCCGGTGCGGATTTCTTTCCTTCTTTGGCGAAGCTGACCGTTGGCGGTTCAGAGCCGTTGGTGCATCGGACAGTCCGGTGCCCCCTTCTGATCGTTGGCTCTGCCACGCGTCGCGCGCGGATTACGCGGCCGACCGTTGGCCCAGCCGACTGTTGGCTCACCGGAGAGTCCGGTGCACCACCGGACAGTCCGGTGATTTATAGCCGTACGCCGTTAATTTGCTTCCTGAGAGCAGCCAGTTGACAGACACCGGCCTGGCACACCGGACACTGTCTGGTGCACCACCGGACAGTCCGGTGCACCCAGACCGAGCTGTCTTTGGCTGAACAAAGCCATCTCTTTTCCAACTTGATTTCTCCTGTTTCCAGCACTTAGACATAATACATTAGTCTCCAAAATAATGTACTAAGTCTTAGAAACATACCTTTTTACTTGATTTGCACTTTATCCATCACTTTGCCTAGATTAACATAAGTCCACTTGTGTTGGCACTTAATCACCAAAATACTTAGAAATGGCCCAAGGGCACATTTCCCTTTCACATATGCATAGTACTATCATATGAGAAGTGCGAGAAGGATGTGCAAATCAGACATCATTAATCTCAACTTCCCCATCCTTTTTACTAAAAAATGAACAACATTATTTAAAGGTACTATGCGCTGCTATTGAATAAGCAGAACCACTCTAGATATCTGATAGACAAAAGAACTAAAAATTACATCCATGGCAACACGCCTTCAAATTGCTAATTTTGAAAATTTAGAGAGAACACATCGATATAGAATAAATTAAGAAGAGCTAATCATAAGGCTCACCAATTTCTCCTTTGAATAGTAACAGATCCGAGGCAAGCCTACAGCTGATGTTGCAACTCAATCAACAATAGAATCCACAAAAAGACCACTTGTGTACCTAGGAATATAAAGCATGGTTATTTAGACAACGTACCAAAATTAAATTGGCTTACAAACAGAGGGAGTAACTGGCAGCCACAACAGACAGTGAACAACCTAGCGTATACTCCATTATTGGGAAGATAGTTTAAAGAACTTCTGTTTTTTCATATTATGTGCAGTCATTTAATTTATAGTATTAAACCTAGAAGTATCTTCTGCAAAATGCACAGGGACTTGAGAGAGGAAGGAAAACATAAAACAGACATGACGGTTAGGGAAACAACAGTGACTCTGATTATATCAGACTGAAGCAGGTGAAAAATATCAGATATATACCTTCTTGCCCCGTTCTTCTCTTTCAGCACTTTCTTTTTCAAGTCCTTGTCAGAGCCCTACAATCATTCAAAACCGGCTGTGACCAACATGGGTAAAAAAGAGAGGAAAGAGCAGTATGCACACACGTAGCGTACCAGCTTGATAAACACTTCATCGCCATCCTTTTTAACTGACAGTTGGTTTGTTTTAACCGATGCCCTACGATTATGTTTGGTCTTCCGATCACCCGGACGCAGCCAGCGCTGTCGATTGGCAACGTGGGGCAGCTCGCCGTCGACCTTCTCATATCCTCGTCGCGGGCGAGGCGGGTGGCCTACCTCGACGAGCCCTCCGTGCTGCCCTGCGCCGGCAACGACACCTTCGGCCCTGACGCCGTCGGCGACCTCGCACTCGCTCTCGAAGGTTGGGTGCTCGATCCTTGTTGTCACTCTGTGCTATTCCATGTTGTTTCAGCGTTGCTGCTTGTGTTCCTTCTGTTAGTCTCTTTATTTCCTGAGCACCAACTGCTCGATAAAAATCATTAGCTCTCTGCTGGCGCTGCAAACAGTTTTGTTATGCGCACAAGATGTTTAATGGAGTAACCTACTGAGTTTTAGTTGGAGTATGATGGCCCTTAGTATTTTTCGTTTAATCTACACACACCTTAAGTTATAAAGATACATCGAGTCAGTGTGTGTAATGTTGATACACAATTTAAAGTGACCACCTCTCTCTCTTCCTCTTGGCAGCTTATGAATCTACATCTCATAAGCTGGCTTTCATTCAGCAAAGGTCTCCAGTTACTACAGTTCGTTGATCTCAGCCTTTAGTTGTATGGTGGTATTGGACCCTGTTTACTTCAATCTAATTGATACATATTTTCTTTTGTAATTACCTTTTGGTTGGGACAAGGAAAATGGATGAAGCTTTAGCGCCAGTGTGCCACTGTATCTGATAACTATATTCCATCTTTCTTTGTTAAATTACACGAAGACATTAATTTGCTTTATGTTGTTAACTTCAGACTATGTGACTTGCAAACTTATATCAGACTGAAGCAGGTGAAAAATATCAGATATACACCTTCTTGCCCCGTTCTTCTCTTTCAACACTTTCTTTTTCAAGTCCTTGTCAGAACCCTACAATCGTTCAAAACCGGTTGTGACCAACAGGGGTAAAAAAGAGAGGAAAGAGCAGTATGCACACACGTAGCGTACCAGCTTGATAAACACTTCATCGCCATCCTTTTTAACTGACAGTTGTTGCATGGCTTGTAGCTCCTTGTCAATTTCAACTTTTATCTCCTCAGCCTTAAGGGAGAGTAAAGCTTTTCGTTTTTCCTCCAGTACCTTTTCATATTCCTCTAGAGTCATCTCCTGCGTCATGGTCGGAGCAAACATCATTCCACAGACTACTTTATTTTGATGCCAAAAAAACATCCCAACTTAATTCTAGCAAGTATGCAGGTTCTGGATTGATCAAAGCATCATTTTTTCTCTAGATATATCAACTGTGCAACAAAAACAGTTCATTCAATATTAAGTGGCGTCACATCACATCTGATGCATCAAATCATGAACTGGTATGAGTGAAAATGAATATCAACAATCCATTTCTTTTGTGTGTGCTACAGTTGGTCATATCCAGAAACATTGAAAACAGAGAATCAATGGCTCACCATAGTCAAAGTTAGGTGCTAGTACAATATCTGAGATACAACATGAATCTCGCATAACTGAAAAACTGACGTGAAAGCATACACTCTAATATATGGCCATTGCATTTGGCAGAGAAGAGCAAAAAGTAATGGATCGAAAAGCAGAAGAGGCTCTAAATACAAAAATAATGCAATCACCAAGAAGCGCCCCATGTTGGCACTGTGGCACAGCAGCACTGATTTTAAAGCAAAAGGTTCTAGAATAAATAACTATACTACCGAGCAAGGATTGACATGAATGAAACTAAAAGAATCACAAAATATTTCCACCAGTCTACTACACATTTTTCCATATATATAAACAAATGTTAAGAACATTGTAAGTGTCATAGTACCCAAAATCACAAGACGTGCTAGGCAAGTTAAGGGTGCTACCATCACCCTTACATAATGTGCTAGGCATACTACAACCATACACATTGCAACACGGAATATGGTAGCAAGAGCATCTTAGTACAAACCAGAAATATACCTTATCCTCAGGTTCCTTTTCTTCTTCTTCATTCTCGCGCGCCCTGCTTGTCCTTCTCAACCTCAGATTGTGGTGCATCTTCAGGTTTCTTCTCATCCTCCACCACGACAGTAGTTTCCTCAGGATTAACAGCATCCACAGTGTCCCTATATGCCACACACACCAAAAGGTCAAAACTCTACATCTCGATCGTAGTAACTTGAGTGGTTCATCAAACCACATATTGAAGACTGAATAGCGACAATCTTAACTGTTCAAGGCCTTCATCAGTTGCAGTTCCCCAATTTCCACGCCCAGCCCCTTCACGCTTCATCCCGTAGCCACGGCCTGTGCCGCTGTGGCGCTCATATACCTGGCGAGGACGTCCGAACTCATTCCCAGCCTGCCCATCGCTGTACCCACCACGTCGCCCACCTCCACGGTAAGGCTGGCGGGGCCCACGGCCCCTCTCTGCCTGCCTACCCTCACCATTTTCACTGCGAGCAACTCCACCATCCCCAAAACCGCCGCCGCCACCATACCCCCCCTCAAAGTCGTGGGCATCAGCATCGCCAAAATCTCGCCTCGGGCCAGTCCTGCCACCGCGGCCGCCTCTTCCACGTCCTGGACCATCGCGCGGTGGAGCACCATAGTTCCTTCCTCCCTCACTATAATCACAAAAGGGCGTGATATCACCATCGGCGAACACGAATACTAATAATACGGGGCAACAGAAGAATGAAATTTCAAAATAATACTCTAAAACTCCGAGGTCGAGACGGCACCACAGGATCTCAAAATCGGATAATTCCAACCTCGACATTGGAAGCGTATCGCTATAGGCTCACCAGGTTGCGCGGGCGGCGGAGGCTTGGTGGGCAACTTGGCCATGGTTGTCGTGGGGGATTAGGGTTTCAAGAGTTGCGGTGGCGGTGGCGTGAGACGATCGATAAGGGGGAGGAGGAGAGGGCATGGAGGCGGAGGTGGTGGTGGTGGGCGGTGGGGATGCAGCCGTTGCCGCGACAGCGGGAGAGGAGGTGCCCCATAGTCACGTTTGGCAGCGCGGCGATGGGGAGAGAGAGGTGGATTGAGGCGGCGTCGGTTGTAGTTGCGAGGGATGCGGGGAGGGGCGGGTGGGCGGGCAGGTGATGCTCGACGAACGGACGGTGCAGCGGGGGCAGGGGTGGTGCTCGACGAATGGGCGGTGTAGATCAGTGGAAGGCAGAACCAAGAGGAGCAGCCTACCCCTTACGTTCTTAATAGTAGTAGAGATATTATTTAATTGGATTTTCATTTAAGAAGAAATTTCTTACTAAACATCCAAAATCAAACATGAATAAAACCAAAATTTATTCTAGATGCAAAATAAAGATCAAACATTAGAAAGTAAAGTTATTACCCTAATTATCATTAATAATATTAAATGTATTATTTTAGTTGATGGTTTTTTATAGTGTTACATATACCTATGAAGGTATAATTGTATTCATTTGCTATAAGAAGATAATACAAAGAGTACAACAATGAAGATTTCTTTCGTATGCTCCTGTGTTCCACTAGTAGAAAAAGGCTCAAAACCTATGGAGCGATATAATTTTACAGGCAGATTTAGGTATCGACTGCCTATGCTATTTTTAGTGATGGTTCCTTACAAAAAATGCCACTAGAAATCGTATTTATTGGATTTTTATAGGCGGTTTTCTTAAGGAACCGCCTGTAGAAATACGATTTCTAGTGGCGGTTTTCTTAAGGAACTGCCATTAGAAATTATTTTTATCTTTCATTTTTCGAGTTTTTCAAACAACCTCGTATGATGAAACCACCAAAAGAAAAGTTGTATATCTCTAAAAGTTATGAAACTTTGTAGTTGACAACTTTTTTATTTTAACTCATTTCGGTTCTCAAAAATTGCATCTAAATTTGTCAAATTTAAAATTCAAATTTTGCAAACGACCTCGGATGAAAAAAGTGTCAAAACGAAAGTTGTAGAAATTCAAAAGTTATTCAACTTTGTAGTTGACTACTTTTTTATTTGAATTTGTTTACGGTCTCAAACAAACAATTCACACTCAGTTGATTGTAATATATGGACAACAAAATTACAAACTAGACACAAAGTATGCCATAGACGGAGTGGTAGTTGAGGGTACACGTGTGGGTGAGATTGGGGGTTCGATTCCCAAACAACCGCACAACGCGCGAAAAATGCCAAGACAAGGCCGGGCTGAGGCCTCTCCTAAGATAATTTTTTTGTTGTTTTTAAAACTCGTTTAATGTTTCTAAAAATTATTTTCACTGGTTTATTACGTTGATCGCCGATTTCTACCGACGGTTTTCTTAACTCAACCGCCAGTGACTGGCGGTCCTCAGTTACCCGCCTGTAAAAATGATGATTTCTACTGGCCACTAGCACCGGCGGTTTTAAGAAACGCCATCGCGACTTCGTGGAGACGAGCTGGTGGGGTGGGCTGAGGCCTCTCCTGAGAGAAACTTTTTGTTGTTTTTAAAACTCGTTTAATGTTTCTAAAAATTATTTTCATTGGTTTATTACGTTGACCGCCGATTTCCACCAGCGGTTTTCTTAATTCAACCGTGAAATCGATTTTCACTGGCAGTCCTCAGTTACCCGCCAGTAAAAATAATAATTTCTACCGGTCCCTAACATCGGTGGATCTAAGAAAAGTTACCCGCCAGTAAAAATAATAATTTCTACTGGTCCCTAATATCAGTGGATCTAAGAAACGCCAGTGAAAATAGTTTCACAATCTTCACTATTGAGCTTGTGTGTACTAATTCTTAATTCCGTTAGAATTTCAATCTCACTTGACTTCTTCTCATCAGTTTATCTCCAAAGTTAAAGATAAATGGAAGGGAGAAGGTTTTTGTTGCCTGGCTTTGATGCCTTTCAAAAATCAGAGTAAGAGTGATCAACAAGGTTTGTTTTTGCAGGTTGCTGTAGAACATGTTGGTAAATTGCTAGCTGGTCATATTTTCGACCTAATGGGCACCCATAAATTCAAGCTTGCTAATAATTGAATAGAAAATGCCCTAGTTTAGTAGTTCACTCCGTGTTTGATTCATGGCTGGGATGCCAAGGTTTCTGGTTATCATCTTTACTAAACCTTAAGTCTCAGCGTCGTTTCAAAAAAAATGATTTTGTGCCCTGTAGGTACGCGTGATTTTGTGGCCTGGGATCAACAGTAAGACATCAAGTGCAAAAGATTCTTCGTTCATATCCAAAAGACAGTACTAGCTAGCTAGACTGGTAGTTCATACATGCACATCAGGAACAGCATGTCTAGCTAGGTAGATTCATCATTCATACAATACAATAACCACTGGACTGCTGGTCAATTTGAAGCGGACGACACGTCGTGAACGTAGACGATGATCAGTGGCCGACCCTGACGTCTTGGTTTTCGCCTCGCATCAGCTCCGGCCACACCTCCATGGATATCTCGTAGAGCTCCTGGTTGCGGTATTTGCGAATGCGCCTGCCGCCGCTGGCAGCGAACTTGGCAGCGGCCTTCACGTACTTTTTCTTGAGCTTGTACACCTTATCAGAAAGCTCCATGGCATCCACGCCGCGGCGGACGAGGCCGCCGTTGGCGCAGAGCTTCTTGAGAAGCACGGAGACCTGGGGGAGCACGCCCATGTTGTCCCTGCGGAGCTCGGCCAGGGTAGCGAGGACCTTGCGCTCGTCGTCGATGCCCCACTTTCGGTACCGCGCCTTCCTCTTGGGGCGGCTCGTGGCCTCGTCATCGCCGCCGCCGCTGGAGGGTGGGGCTGGGGCGACGCCGCCTGGTGCGCGGACGGACAAAACAGAGCGCGGCGACGGGCACTGCTGCCGCGCAGCCGCCGTCGGCCTCCGCCGGCTCGTGGCCTCGGCTCCGCTGCCGTCGGCGAATGAGGCAGCGGTGACGACGGTCGACGAAAGGACGGGCACGACGCATGGCGCCGTCGAGTGTGGGCGCCGGTTCCGCGGCGCGTCCCTGGCCTGGTCGCCGCCGCCACGGCTGGCGCATGGGTCTGGGAGGATGGCGACGGAGCGAGAGGAGAAGGTCGCCGAGGACAGGTCGACGAGGGTGTTGCTAACAGGTTTGATCGGATCCAGAGGAGGACAGGATGACGAGGGTGTTGCTAACGGGTTGTTCGGATAAAGAGGAGGAGATGGTGATGGCGTCGGCGGGGATGGTTGGTGCCATGGTGGAGCTGGGAATGGGTCGCCGACAGGGATAGAATTTGCTCGTATTTGTATTTATAGATACATAAAATTTGGGAGGTGCAGACCCCGATCGCCAACCACGCCCGCGCTTTTCCTCCCGCCAACCAGAGCCCGGTAAATCTTGGAATACGAAGCGTCTGTACCATTTTCGACACTAGTAAAGTTCTGTTTGGAACGACACAGCAAAATTTTCCTGTTTTCTGTAGTTCTCTCTATAAAAAACTGATTTTTATGAAATTAATACGTGATTATTGCTATAAAATTGACGCTTACAAAAAAGATTTAAATTTATTAGTCATTAATCATTATCTATGGATGGGATCGGTACATCATCCATCGACTAGAGAGAGCTACATCTACTTACACGATATTTCGTCTCTCCCAAACACTTACAAAGTATTTTATCATAACTTTTTTATTTTAATCTCACAAATATATTATGCCATTCTGTAAACCACAAGCCATAAACAAGACACCTCGAGGCCTCCGCCACTTCAGTCCTATTTTCAAAAAATGCTAAAAGCACGCCATGTCTACTTTCTTCCATAGAGTTAAATTTCTGTGAGCACACGGTTATGTTTGTGTGCCAAGAGAGGATTTATGTTGAAATTGGAGACAATTCGTTGTCATAATCGAGCAAAAAAATATAGATTAATATGATCGGGTGATCGGGCTACAAAATACACGACGACAAGATCCTCTAAATATTGGCTCCATGGTAGATCCATTATCCCATCCCTATCTTATCCCCTAATTCGAATTTCACTCTGCAAACAGTGTCAATCAGTATAATCTATAATTACTCGTCCTCTATTTTACATGATCCACCGAGAACAACCTAGCTCCAACGTCACTTGCAAAAGCGGTCAAACTCTAAGCTTTCAGGCGTCCAAGTGTAATTCTTCCATAAGACATGAGGATGTGTCGGGGCCAATCAGAAACAGTACATCCCGTGAAATGGGTTCCACATCTAAGGGTCTAAGGACAAGTTTATAGCGTTAGTTTAATGGAAAAGTCTTAGGTATATCACATTAAATATATTATATATGATACGTGATATTATGGACATCACAATCATATTGTTGCCATGACTTGGACTATAGGACAACTCACTATGTTGTATGCATAGGTCATCATGTAGCTATGCATGCGCACGTGAAATGACAAAAAAGTATTATCTAGTACAAAAACTACACCGGATACCAACTACTTCATACCAGGTAGCACGGGCCCTGAAACCCAATGAAGCGACGTATCATATCTGCCCTCATGTGTCAAGTATGGCAACCACTAGTAGAAAGGACACCTTTGGCAATGTTACGACTTCAAGATTAGAATAAGAATGAGGTAGTTAGGTCTTAGCCGATGAAATACGAAGTTCATGTAACCACTCTCCTCACTTGCAATATAAACAGGAGCGGTGAGCAACGTTTAAGAGCATTCGATCTATCGTTGACCTAACGTGGGATTTGATTTAGATACACTGTAATACCCAACTTTGTAAACTATATTAAGGAGAGAATTCTCTTACGTATTTTTGCCACAGTTCAACTAAATATGAGAGCACCACATCGAAAAGCAAGTAAACAATTAATAATATTGAGAATAACCGTGCATCATGTTGGTTTTGTTATATGTGCATCTAGTAAAAAAAAATAGTCACAATAAGAAAATAAATTAATGTCACAAAATTGAAGATCTAATATCTATTTGGAATATTTAAGAGTGGGAAAGTAACAAAGAAAAGAAGAGAGGAAGAAATACTATAAGGTATAAAGTAAATTCATAAATAAATAAATCATACCATAATGGTCTGATCAAAGGTTACATTCAAATATGAGTACAAGTTCACTACAATGAGCAAATTCAAATTTGAATTTTGAATAAAGAGAAAAGAAAAGAAAGAGGAAATACAAAAGGATAAAAAAAAGAGAAAAGATACTGTACTTGGATGGGCCAACGAACTTGATTTTGGCCCAAACCAGTGCTGAGCGCAACAATCCACTCCGCTGCCGTGAAGTAACAAGCTGACATGCGGGCCTTCCGCATCTGTTGCTAGTGATCGCGCCAGCCGTTGAACGCGCACTGACCTGGGGACCCCACCGGTCGGTCACTCGCCGCGCCTCTCCTCGTTACTCCACTGATACGCGGGACCCGATTGACAGCCACTTCCCATTGAGCTCGGGTCCGTGTGGCGCGTAGGTGGGACCGGTCTGCAGGCTCGTCGTCCCCGCGTTAACGGCCGTGCGAAATCAGCGGCACAGCTGATGCAAGTCCGTCCACCTCCACCGGCCGACCGATTTCACCGCTGCTCAACGCGATTTTCCTGTTGACCACGAGCAGGGACTCTTCCACGGGCTGGGCGAGCGAGAGATCATTAAGCCAAACCTAGGACGATAGCATCCCTCTTCCCTTACCTCCTCTCCCATCGCGGCGGCAACAACCCGCCAGCTCCAGCGACCTCCACGGTCTATACATCCTGGGCGTCCAGGGAGTCCAACCTGGGCGGGCTATAAGCCGTGTCTATTGTCGTGCGCGCCGAGTGGGAGACAGACCGAGGGAGAGGGTAGGAAGACACCGCGCCCTCGCCACCGGCCATCGAGCTTCTATCTGGCGCGCCGTCACCTTCCAAGGACTCGCGCTGTTCGCCGCTATGGAACAATAGCGCAGAGAGAGTGAAGCTGTGGTCGCGTGCGGATGGTGGAAGCTCTGGGCGCGGGATCGGCATCTGACGTGGATCTTCCTCTCCACTGGTGATTGTCGCGGGCGCCGCGACCCAAGGCCAGTACCGCGGCGGGACCCGTGCGCTCCATCGTCGGTCAACCTCCTCCATCGGCGGTGAGTATCTCTCCCTTTTCCCCAAGCCGCCAGTGTCGGCGCCGCCTCCCAACACCGACGTCATAGCTAGATGCGCGCTGGCCTGTGCGCGATGTTGAAGAAGCCAGGGGTGCCCTAGATTCTGTGATGGACGGCCAGGATTTGGTAGATGATAGAGTTCGGTCAGATCCAATATCCACCGTTAGATCCTGTGTGGACGACCGCGATTAGTCCTGCGCATACCCCTTCGTTTCATTAAAACTGTGCCGTCGATTTTAGATCCAGTGGTCATGTATGTGTACCGGTTCGGGGATCTAATCTCATGCGTCCACCCTTGATCGCACGGCCAAGATCTCTGCGTATCCCTTCGGCCTGAGCGTTATACAAAAGAGCCCCTATAGTTCATTAGAATCAACCCGCCATCCCTTGTCGCTGTGCTCTGTGTCTTGGGATCTTTTGCTCCGAGCCCCCTATGCTTTCAAGGAAATGAGGCCCAGTCCAGAGATCGTTTAAATTAAATAAATGAAGTGAAAAATAGATTTTTAATAGGAAAATAATTGCTAGAACTTCAATAATTCATAGAAAATCCATTTTTAGTCCAAATTAGTCCATCCACTTTCTAAAATTTTGTAATTTTATTCTCTATCACCTGAAGTCTCTGTTTTGTCATAAAAACAGTAAGAAAATTAATCCCTCACTTAATCCTATTTCAAGTACATAAGACCTTTGAAAATTCATAACTTAAATTCTATAACTCCAAAAATTATGATTCCTGTTCCTAGGATTTTATTTTAATATGTAGAATATTTCTGTGTATTTTGTTCACATGCTTGGTGTAATGTTAATTTTCTCTATATCCTGTGCTTGTTTGTATTGTGGCGAGTAGAAGAGCCCGTTGCTGAGGATACTTGTGAGCAGCAGGTTGAAGTAGCTGAGCAGGAGCTCATTGAAGGCAAGTTGTGCCCTTGACCACTTTTTACCCAATAATGTTCTTTAATATCATTTATCCATGCATAGGTTAATTTTGATGGGACCCAATAGGGCACCCTAGATTGTTTATCTCATTACCTTGTTTACCCCTGAATCACTTGGGTAGTTTGCTATTGCTTTACATGGTTTTGGGATAATCATTTACTACCTCTATGTTCCAATTCTTTTTGTTATTCTATTTATGTTCATGTTGAGATCATTAATGTTAATTGGAACATAGAGCTTAACTTGAGAAACACGTGCCACCACAAGGGTTTAATGGGACGCCCTTGGCTGACTAATTAGGAAAGCTAGTGGAAGACTACCTTACCCGAAAGGGGCAAGGGCAGTAGGGGAGTGGTCAGTGTAGGGAGGTCCTTGGTTGATTTTGCTGCGATGGCGGTCAGACAAGAACCCTGCATTGGAGCTTCCTATAAACTATAGCGGGTTTTCGGAAGCTAGTGGAACTTTGTAAAGGCCTCGTAGTGTTGCCCTGCCGCGCTTCCTAGGTAGAGGTGTATGGGATTCGCGACCCCTTGGCAGATGGGTAGCATGACTTGTGGGTAAAGGGTACAATCTCTGCAGAGTGTAAAACTGGTATACTAGCCGAGCTCACGGTCATGAGCAGCTCAGGACTCTCTGATGATTAAATTATGGAACTTAAATTCAATTTTGTCATTTGCATATGCATGGGTTTATTATTAATTTTGTTCTATTATTTATTAAGGTTTGGTATTTACTTACATCTAGTAATTGCTAATAAAAGTTTGACCAACATTAAAAGCAATGCTTAGCTTTAACCATTCTCTTTGATAAGCCTTACACTCCATGAGCTCCCACCTTTGGTGAGTTCATGTCACATTATTCCCCACGACTTGTTGAGCGATGAACGTATGTGAGCTCACTCTTGCTGTCTCACACCCCCCCACAGGAGAAGAGCAGGTGGTTCAGGAGGAGCCACAAGGCGAGGAGTTTGATCTGATCTAGGTGGCGTTTCTCAGTTGACATTGGCGCCGACGATCCTTAGTTCGTTTTATATTTATTATTTTATTTTGTAATAAGTCTTCCGCTATGTAATAAATACTCTGATGTTTTGTGACATTTATCTCTATACACTCTGTTATTATATATGTTGTCTTCTTGGCGTATGTATGAGATGCACATGGCTTTGTCCCTTAAAGTCGGGTGTGACAGAAGTGGTATCAGAGGAAATGTTGACTGTAGGACGAAACCTAGATAGAAATGGACAAACCTTTCCTACTTACCTTACTCTGATTCATTCCATACTCATCTCATCTTGATCTTGTCTCACCTTTTGCTACTCTACTCTGATTAATCTTATCTTTTCCACTCTAAGACAAGATGGATTTCACACCTTGGAATCCTATCACTACGATCTTTTAAGAGATAGGGAATCCAAGACAAAATTTAAAACTATTTTCTTTATTTAAAAAATGATTGGTTGATTGTGCTGATGTTAAATGTCTGATTTGCTTCTTTGATTGATTGATATATTATATATGGACATCTTAGCATGTACCAACATAAGGTAATGAATTAGCTTTAGTGGATAACACACTAATCTACTTAGCTAATAAATCCCCCGTAGCAACATTCCTTGTAATTACCCACCTTGTCAACAATTCTTCCTTTCTTATCCTGTGTTTCTAACCCAGATGGGCTACCCCTATAGTGTTAGAAGAGAGCACTATAGACTTGATCCTTGGTATGTCATGGTTAAGAAAGGCAAAGGCAGTATATACACTGTGCTAAGGGAATCGTAGAACTCACCAATTCCAAAGGACAAAGATTTGAAGTTGAAGTTGCAGTAACTACCACCATCAGATTAGCGGCATTCTTAGTAGATAAGAAGTTTGTGGGTGACAACATCCATGCAGTTAGAGATTTTCCGGATGTCTTCACAGAAGAGTTATCAGGGATGCCACCATATAGGGAAGTTGAGTTTGTCATTGATCCCTTACCTGGGCTGCTCCTATATCTAAACGACTATACAGGATGTTCGTAGAAGAGCTAAAGGAACTTAAGAAGCCATTAACGAAATTACAAGAGGTTGGGTACATTCGTTCGAGTTCCTCACCTTGGGGAGCGCCGGTCTTGTTTGTACAGAAGGAAGATAGATCGCAAGGGATGTGTGTGGATTATAGGACCCTTAATGATGTCACTGTGAAAAACAAGTGTACATTACCCCGCATTAAGGATTTATTTAATCAGATGAGAGGTGCTAGAGTATTCTCGAAGATTGATCTCCGATCGGGTTACCATCAGATGAGGATTAGACCGTCGGATATTCCTAAGACAGCATTCTCGACTCGATATGGATTATATGAGTTCACTGTTATGTCGTTTGGATTAACCAATGCACCAGCTTATTTTATGAACTTGATGAATAAGGTGTTTATGGAGTATTTGGAAAGATTCGTCGTGGTATTCATCGACGATATTCTTATCTATTCTAAGAGTGATAGCAATCATGAGGAACATCTGAGGTTGGTGCTACAGAAGCTACGAGATAACCAGCTATATGCCAAGTTCAGCAAGTGCGAGTTTTGGATTGGCGAGGTGCCATTTCTTGGTCATATTATTTCTAATGGAGGAATATCAGTGGATCCTGCTAAGATTAAGGAGATAATGGAGTGGAGAGTACCCACTACAGTCACTGAGATTCGGAGTTTCCTGGGACTAGCAGGCTATTATCGGAGATTTATTGAAGGATTTTCTAAGATTGCTAAGCCTATGACTTCACTTTTGGAGAAAGGAAGAGAATTTAAGTGGGACGAGAAGTGTCAAGACAACTTTGATCTATTGAAGAAGAGGTTGATGTCGCCACCAGTATTGGTTATGCCGGACTTACAGAAAGGATTTGATATTTATTGTGATGCATGTGGCCAAGGCTTAGGATGTGTGCTCATGCAGGAAGGACATGTGATTGCCTATGCGTCTCGTCAGTTACGGAGACATGAATTGAACTACCCCACTCATGACTTGGAATTGGCAGCCGTTGTGCATGCGCTTAAGATTTGGAGACATTATATCATGGGAACCAAGTGCCAAGTGTACACGGATCATAAGAGTCTAAAGTATATATTCACTCAGAAGGATCTCAACCTTAGGCAACGCCGTTGGTTGGAGCTTATTAAGGATTATGATTTGGAGATTCACTATCACCCGGGCAAGGCGAATTTGGTTGCTGATGCCTTGAGTCGAAAGGAGCATGTTCATTCAGCTATTGTTGCCCAACTACCCGATGAGATTGTTGAGGATTTCAGGAGACTTAACCTGGGGATAGTTGCTCATACTGAAGGAGTTACTATTAATGTGGAACCTACTTTGGAGCAAGAAATTCGTAAAGGTCAAATTGGTGATGCTAAAATAAAAGAGATTAAAGATCTGATTACTGAAGGTCGAGGTCCGGAATTCACGGAAGATGAGCAAGGCACCGTATGGTTCAAGGACAGGATGTGTGTTCCTGATATTGAAAGCCTTCGAGAAACTATTTTAAAGGAGGCCCATGACTCGGACTATTCTATTCATCCTGGTAGTACCAAGATGTATCAGGATTTGAAGCGGAAGTATTGGTGGTATGGATTGAAGAGAGATGTAGCTGCACATGTGGCGATGTGCGATGTATGTCAAAGAGTTAAGGTTGAACACCAGAGGCCAGCTGGACTATTGCACCCACTGAAGATACCCGAGTGGAAGTGGGAAGAGATTGGTATGGATTTCATTACTGGATTGCCTCGCACCCAGATAGGATATGATGCTATATGGGTGATCGTGGATAGATTGACTAAAGTGGCTCACTTTGTTCCTGTCAAGACTACTTATAAAGGTTCTCAGCTAGCAGAATTGCATATGGCTCGGATTGTGTGTTTACATGGAGTACCAAAGAAGATCGTGTCAGATCGAGGTTCACAGTTTACCTCAAGATTTTGGAGAAGCTTTCATGAGAATATGAGTACAAAGTTGAATTTTAGCACAACTTATCACCCTCAGACTGATGGACAGACTGAAAGGACTAATCAAGTATTGGAAGATATGTTGAGAGCTTGTGCACTTCAGCATGGAGGAAGTTGGGATAAAAGTCTACCATATGCTGAGTTCTCATATAATAATAGCTATCCGGCCAGTCTGAAGACGTCACCTTTTGAAGCTCTATATGGCAGGAAATGCAGGACTCCTCTATATTGGGATCAGACTGGGGAGAGACAGTTCTTTGGGCCTGAACTGATTCAATAAGCAGAAGAACAAGTCTGTATAATTCGAGAGAATTTGAGAGTGGCTCAAACCAGGCAAAAGAGTTATGCTGATAATAGAAGGAGACCACTGGAATTTGAAGAAGGAGATTATGTGTATCTCAAGGTGTCACCACTTCGTGGAATGAGGAGATTCAAAGTTAAGGGCAAATTGTCCCCTCGCTATATTGGACCATTCTTGATTTTTAGGCGAGTTGGAGAGATGGCATATCAACTCGAGTTACCTGCTAGTCTATCGGATGTGCATAATGTGTTCCACGTATCTCAACTGAAGAAATGTCTTCGTGTCCCTGAGGAACAGTTACCAATGGAAGAGCTCAGTGTTCAGGGCGATTTGACTTATACGGAATACCCGATCAAGATTTTGGACACTGTGACTTGAGTTACAAGAAATAAGGTGATAAAGATGTCCAAGGTACAATGGAATCACCATGGAGAGGATGAAGCTACTTGAGAGAGAGGAAAAGAGCTTCACATAGATTTTTCACATCTTTTCTCGAGTCCTTCCAAAATCTCGAGGACGAGATTATTTTTAAGGGGGGTAGGATTTGTAATACCCAACTTTGTAAACTATATTAAGGAGAGAATTCTCTTACGTATTTTTGCCACAGTTCAACTAAATATGAGAGCACCACATCAAAAAGCAAGTAAACAATTAATAATATTGAGAATAACCATGCATCATGTTGGTTTTGTTGTATGTGCATCTAGTAAAAAAATAATAGCCACAATAAGAAAATAAATTAATGTCACAAAATTGAAGATCTAATATCTATTTGGAATATTTAAGAGTGGGAAAGTAACAAAGAAAAGAAGAGAGGAAGAAATACTATAAGGTATAAAGTAAATTCATAAATAAATAAATCATACCATAATGGTCTGATCAAAGGTTACATTCAAATATGAGTACAAGTTCACTACAATGAGCAAATTCAAATTTGAATTTTGAATAAAGAGAAAAGAAAAGAAAGAGGAAATACAAAAGGATAAAAAAAAGAGAAAAGATATTGTACTTGGATGGGCCAACGAACTTGATTTTGGCCCAAACCAGTGCTGAGCGCAACAATCCACTCCGCTGCCGTGAAGTAACAAGCTGACATGCGGGCCCTCCGCATCTGTTGCTAGTGATCGCGCCAGCCGTTGAACACGCACTGACCTGGGGACCCCACCGGTCGGTCACTCGCCTCGCCTCTCCTCGTTACTCCACTGATACGCGGGACCCGATTGACAGCCACTGCCCATTGAGCTCGGGTCCGTGTGGCGCGCAGGTGGGACCGGTCTGCAGGCTCGTCGTCCCCGCGTTAACGGCCGTGCGAAATCAGCGGCGCAGCTGATGCAAGTCCGTCCACCTCCACCGGCCGACCGATTTCACCGCTGCTCAACGCGATTTTCCTGTTGACCACGAGCAGGGACTCTTCCACGGGCTGGGCGAGCGAGAGATCATTAAGCCAAACCTAGGACGATAGCATCCCTCTTCCCTTACCTCCTCTCCCATCGCGGCGGCAACAACCCGCCAGCTCCAGCGACCTCCACGGTCTATACATCCTGGGCGTCCAGGGAGTCCAACCTGGGCGGGCTATAAGCCGTGTCTATTGTCGTGCGCGCCGAGTGGGAGACAGACCGAGGGAGAGGGTAGGAAGACACCGCGCCCTCGCCACCGGCCATCGAGCTTCTATCTGGCGCGCCGTCACCTTCCAAGGACTCGCGCTGTTCGCCGCTATGGAACAATAGCGCAGAGAGAGTGAAGCTGTGGTCGCGTGCGGATGGTGGAAGCTCTGGGCGCGGGATCGGCATCTGACGTGGATCTTCCTCTCCACTGGTGATTGTCGCGGGCGCCGCGACCCAAGGCCAGTACCGCGGCGGGACCCGTGCGCTCCATCGTCGGTCAACCTCCTCCATCGGCGGTGAGTATCTCTCCCTTTTCCCCAAGCCGCCAGTGTCGGCGCCGCCTCCCAACACCGACGTCATAGCTAGATGCGCGCTGGCCTGTGCGCGATGTTGAAGAAGCCAGGGGTGCCCTAGATTCTGTGATGGACGGCCAGGATTTGGTAGATGATAGAGTTCGGTCAGATCCAATATCCACCGTTAGATCCTGTGTGGACGACCGCGATTAGTCCTGCGCATACCCCTTCGTTTCATTAAAACTGTGCCGTCGATTTTAGATCCAGTGGTCATGTATGGGTACCGGTTCGGGGATCTAATCTCATGCGTCCACCCTTGATCGCACGACCAAGATCTCTGTGTATCCCTTCGGCCTGAGCGTTATACAAAAGAGCCCCTATAGTTCATTAGAATCAACCCGCCATCCCTTGTCGCTGTGCTCTGTGTCTTGGGATCTTTTGCTCCGAGCCCCCTATGCTTTCAAGGAAATGAGGCCCAGTCCAGAGATCGTTTAAATTAAATAAATGAAGTGAAAAATAGATTTTTAATAGGAAAATAATTGCTAGAACTTCAATAATTCATAGAAAATCCATTTTTAGTCCAAATTAGTCCATTCCACTTTCTAAAATTTTGTAATTTTATTCTCTATCACCTGAAGTCTCTGTTTTGTCATAAAAACAGTAAGAAAATTAATCCCTCACTTAATCCTATTTCAAGTACATAAGACCTTTGAAAATTCATAACTTAAATTCTATAACTCCAAAAATTATGATTCCTGTTCCTAGGATTTTATTTTAATATGTAGAATATTTCTGTGTATTTTGTTCACATGCTTGGTGTAATGTTAATTTTCTCTATATCCTGTGCTTGTTTGTATTGTGGCGAGTAGAAGAGCCCGTTGCTGAGGATACTTGTGAGCAGCAGGTTGAAGTAGCTGAGCAGGAGCTCATTGAAGGCAAGTTGTGCCCTTGACCACTTTTTACCCAATAATGTTCTTTAATATCATTTATCCATGCATAGGTTAATTTTGATGGGACCCAATAGGGCACCCTAGATTGTTTATCTCATTACCTTGTTTACCCCTGAATCACTTGGGTAGTTTGCTATTGCTTTACATGGTTTTGGGATAATCATTTACTACCTCTATGTTCCAATTCTTTTTGTTATTCTATTTATGTTCATGTTGAGATCATTAATGTTAATTGGAACATAGAGCTTAACTTGAGAAACACGTGCCACCACAAGGGTTTAATGGGACGCCCTTGGCTGACTAATTAGGAAAGCTAGTGGAAGACTACCTTACCCGAAAGGGGCAAGGGCAGTAGGGGAGTGGTCAGTGTAGGGAGGTCTTTGGTTGATTTTGCTGCGATGGCGGTCAGACAAGAACCCTGCATTGGAGCTTCCTATAAACTATAGCGGGTTTTCGAAAGCTAGTGGAACTTTGTAAAGGCCTCGTAGTGTTGCCCTGCCGCACTTCCTAGGTAGAGGTGTATGGGATTCACGACCCCTTGGCAGATGGGTAGCATGACTTGTGGGTAAAGGGTACAATCTCTGCAGAGTGTAAAACTGGTATACTAGCCGAGCTCACGGTCATGAGCGGCTCAGGACTCTCTGATGATTAAATTATGGAACTTAAATTCAATTTTGTCATTTGCATATGCATGGGTTTATTATTAATTTTGTTCTATTATTTATTAAGGTTTGGTATTTACTTACATCTAGTAATTGCTAATAAAAGTTTGACCAACATTAAAAGCAATGCTTAGCTTTAACCATTCTCTTTGATAAGCCTTACACTCCATGAGCTCCCACCTTTGGTGAGTTCATGTCACATTATTCCCCACGACTTGTTGAGCGATGAACGTATGTGAGCTCACTCTTGCTGTCTCACACCCCCCCACAGGAGAAGAGCAGGTGGTTCAGGAGGAGCCACAAGGCGAGGAGTTTGATCTGATCTAGGTGGCGTTTCTCAGTTGACATTGGCGCCGACGATCCTTAGTTCGTTTTTGTAACGCCCCGAATTTTTGCAGTTGAATTTTTTTTCTTTTCTTTACTCGCCAAAATTCGGGCGTTACCTTTTCTTTTTCTTTTTCCCCTCGCTAAACCTTGACCTTTTCCAAAGTTTTAGCGGGATTCGGTTCGGATTTCCCGTGTAAAGAAAAACTCTGAAATACTTTATGATTTGATGCACCATGCCGAACCTTGCATTTTTGATTGCTTTGAAAGTGCAATTGCATTCATGTGGAAAGATCGGATTTCGAAAACAGGAAATAATCTTTCTCTCTCTTTCTCTCTCTTTCTCTCTCCTCTTTCTCTCTCTCTCCCGTGCCCTGGGCCGACCCCGGCCGGCCCAGCCGCCCCTGGCGCCCCCTCTTGGGCCCAAAGATGGCCCAGCCGCCCCCCCATCCCCCCCCTCTTTTTCTTTTTTTCCCAAAATCCCCTCTCCCTCTCCCTCATTCTCTCCCTCTCTCTTCCCACCGCCGCCCCTGCCCTAAGCCGCCCCTACCCTAGGCCGCCCCTACCCTAGGCCGCCGCCGTCCCTGGCCGCCCTCGCCGTCGGCCACCACCCCCCCCCCCCCCCGCCGGTGAGCCCCCTCCCCCTCCTCCCTCTCCTCCCTCCCCTCTCCTCTCCCCACCCCCGCGCGCCCCCTGGCCACGCCGGCCACCGCCCCCCAGCCCGCCGTGGCCGCTGGCCGGCCCTCGGCCGCGCCCAGCCGGCCCCGGCCGCCGCTGGCCCGCCCCGGCCGCCCCCCAGCCGCGCCCGCCTGGCCGCTGGCCGGCCCCAGCCGGCCGCTGCCGCCCCCCAGCCCGCGCCCAGCCGGCCGCTGCCGCCCCCCTGGCCGCGCCCCCCGCGCGGGGCCGGTTCAGCCGCCTGGCCGCCGGTTCAACCGGCCGGCTCGGCCGGCCCCCGCCCCAGCTCAGCCACCCGACCGCCCCAGCTCGGCCGCCGCCCAGGGCCGGTTCAACCGCCCCTAGGGCCGGTTCAACCGCCCCCCCCTCTGTTTTTTTTATTTTATTTTTTTTTTTTATTTTATTTACTTTTTGTGATCATAATTACTGTATTTTAAGTAGACTAATCATTGTTCATGCTATGGAAAATAGGAAGGTTAATTTAAAATTCCGTTATGCTATTGATTCACGTAGTTAATTGTTTATCCCGTGCAATGTTGATCAACTAAAAATGATTAGGTTCCCATTTGTACATATATATAACAGAATTCTTTTGCTAAGAACCAATTGTAACTAATCATTAGTGCATAAGATTTAAACCCCTGCGAGACCCTTTCCCATTTCTTTCTAACCATAACAAATGCGATGTCAAATATCATACTCGATGCATATTCGCTTTACTTGTTCCCTTGTATGGTGTACTGTTTTTGTATTAAATATGTGGATGTATGTATGTTTGCGCTCGCATAGAGAACGATCCGGTCGAAGAGCCCGAGGAATTCGCAGGAGAAGCCCCTGAGCAGCAGTCGGTTGGTGGAGGCAAGTGTCCTTTGACCTATTGCTGTCCTATTCATTCTTTAATTCACCTCCCGCATTACACATTTATACTTAAGGATTGACTAGCTTTTGTTATCCATGTCCTTGTTTACCTATTTGGGTCGGATTATTACTGCTTAGTTTGATGCTATTGCTCAACTCTAATCAATGAACATGATGTGATTATCTATGATACGCTGTTTTCCCTTCTTATTTATGATCATACTTGTGGCATTTAAGGGGACTCGAGCGGTTTCTCGAGTGCCTCTCCGTAAGGACCTGTTCAATGGATGACCGCCCGGGAAAACAGTGCAACCATGAGGGTGGAATGGGACGCCCTTAGCTGAATAATTAGAGGAACCGGGGTGTAGTTCGCTTAGCCGTTGTGCCGTCAATGGGGCTCGGTGTATGCGACTCGCTCTGCCAAGGTTGATTTGTCCCTTGGGGAGGAGTGCGGTACATTTAGGAAACCTAACGGGCGGCTACAGCCTCGGGGAATCTTTGTAAAGGCTACGTAGTGAGACCCTGCCTATTCACCTTGGTAGTGTTTAAGGGTTTGATCAGCCCGAGGCAAGAGGGAATCACGGCTTATGGGTAAAGTGCGCAACCTCTGCAGAGTGTTATGAAACTGATATATCAGCCGTGCTCGCGGTTATGAGCGGCCAAGGGAGCTCCAGAGATTAGTGATACTTGATCAGAGATACTTTGGTACAGGTGGCAATGAGATTGATGATTCGGATTATGATTATGGTATTGGTAAGTGGTATTCTTTCCGTTTGGAAAGGATACTTTGGGCTAATAACTTGGGTTAATGTTAAAACCTGGCTTTCTACTAGTAAGTAATAACCTGACCAACTAAAAGCAACTGCTTGACTTATCCCCACATAAAGCTAGTCCACTGCAGCCAAACAGGATACTTGCTGAGTATGTTGATGTGTACTCACCCTTGCTCTACACACCAAACCCCCCCCAGGTTGTCAGCATTGCAACCACTGCTCAGGAGAAGATGAAGCTGTGGAAGGAGATTTCCAGGAGTTCCAAGACTACGACGAGTTCTAGGCGTGGGTTAGCGGCAACCCCCAGTCGGCTGCCTGTGAAGGCCGTGTTATCTACGTTTCTTTTCCGCACTTTGATTTATTGTAAGAACTATATGGACGTCTCAGACGTATGATGTAATCGACTATTATTTCCCCTTTTAATACTATTTGAGCACTGTGTGATGATGTCCATGTTATGTAACTGCTGTGTACGTGAATAACTGATCCTGGCACGTACATGGTTCGCATTCGGTTTGCCTTCTAAAAAACCGGGTGTGACATAAGTGGTATCAAAGCCGTGCTGACTGTAGGACCGCTAACCTAGAGTAGAATGGTCGTTCTAAGGACTATAGACCTCTGTTCTTGCCTTGACTTTGATATCCCTTCAAAAGTTGGTCCTACTGACCAAACCTATATTCTACTATATATTATACCTTGCTGAAAATTTTGTTTTATTCTGATCCTTCATTTATTTATGATTCATTATTATTCTGATCCTTCATTTATTTATGGTTCATTATTTGCTGGTCATATTAATTCTGTTCTCACCCTTTTGCTTGCGATGTCTTTTGTAGATGGCTCGACTTAGACACACTGCACGAAAGTCCGTCATCCCCTTCTTACCCTCCCGCCTTGCTGAGCGTCCGCTTCGCCGTCCCGTGGCCGGACAGTCCAGCCACTTGGAGAGACTGCACCACCGCCTGCATGAGGAGCAGGAACGTCGACGACAGGAGCAGCAGGGCTCTTCCTTCTCGCTCCAACAGGAGATAGAGTCTGTGAGGAGCTGCTCTCCTGTGCTTCCCCTGGAGGCGCCCCCTGCACCACCACTGGGCGTCCCAGCTTCTGGAGTAGCTGCTGGAGGAGATCCAGACGACGGAGGTGGCGACGACAGCTCGAGCCACGACCTCGACCTCTCTAGCCATGAGCCGGAAGGATGGGTTGCTCGACCCATCACTCGCGACGCTGCTCGCGGGTGTCACTTCCACGACGCGCTCGACACCCTGCTACGTCGGGCACTTGACCGGCGTACTTGGTCCATCGAGTATCGCTGTGTGGTCTACCAGCATAGTCGCGGGGTCTACCCGGACCGCTGGGAGGCGACCTGTTTGGTGCGCCGTCCGGAGAATAGTCTCCAGGGCGCGGAGGCTTGCTCAGAGCACTATTCTATCTCTGAGCGGGACTCAGCTGAGGCAGCCATGCAGGATGCTGCACGGCGTGCGCTTTCGCACTACTGCTCGGTTCTCGGTGGGGTAGCTGACGGTCTCGACCTGAAGTATTACCCCCGCCGTCCATCTGGCAGCACAGGAGGCGTGATTGTTTCACCTGCTGGTGAGGACCATCCTAGGTTGAGCAGCACAGTCAACCTAGCCGCCGTGCTAAACACGGAGCTGGACCATGCATTAGACGAGCTGAGTAGGGCTCGTGCTGAGATCGCCCTGCTGCGGGCTGAGCGCGCGGAGCGTCGTCACTTGGATGATGGTTCCCCCGCTCCCGTTGGGACTCAGCACCCGTACCGCTCACCTCGGCGTGGACGCCAGTCTTATGGCAATCCCGACTGCAAGACCAAGATAAATCTAGAACCATAGATCGTTAGAGTTGGATCTTGTAATTAATACGAAATATATATGCATAGAAGCTTCAGTCTTAGCGTTAGTCCCGGTCTTAGTTAGTCTTAGTTAGACAGGGTAGTTTGCTATATCCTGTGCATTTATGTTTGTCATGATGAACTATGTTTGGTTTGGATCTTTGTAATGACTGTCACCAGAGTGTGGGTATCCCCTGCATTTTGGCTTACATATTATGTTAATGGAGTTAGTTATACAGTTGGGAAACCTTTTATTCTACTTTCCTCTTTATCTGAGAAGCTGTGTGGTCTGTGTTGGAGATCAGTGAGGATGCTCATCTGTTCAGTGCTGTTGGAGAATTCTATACTCTTTTCTTATGCTGCAAGGTTTGCCAGATCAGTTCTGATGTGTGGTTGCGTTCTGCAGATGTCAGAGAACAGGCGCAGAGGAGGAAGGCGTGCTCAGCAGGAGCAAGCCGCCCCGCAGGATGAGGTGCCCCAGCAGCAGCACCTGCCACCCCCGCCCCCGATGTCGATCGAGCAGATGTTTCTGATGCAGACTCAGGCAGTTCAGGCCATCGGTCAGACTCTGGCCGCCATTCAACAGCAGCAGCAGCAGCAGTAGGCTCCACCCCAGCCTCAGATGCCTCAGATGCCTAGAGACAAGCGTGCTGAATTCATGAGAGGTCATCCACCAACGTTCGCTCACTCTTCTGACCCCATGGATGCTGAAGATTGGCTGCGCACTGTGGAGCGGGAGTTGCATACCGCTCAGTGTGATGACAGGGAGAAAGTCTTGTATGGTCCCCGTCTGTTGAGAGGAGCAGCCCAATCCTGGTGGGAGTCTTACCTCGCCACCCATGCCAACCCCGATGCCATCACCTGGGAAGAGTTCAGAGGTAGCTTTCGTCAGTACCATGTGCCTGCAGGTCTGATGACAGTGAAGAAAGAGGAGTTCCTGGCCCTTAAGCAAGGGTCATCATCTGTCAGTGAGTATCGAGACAGGTTTCTGCAGTTGTCTCGTTACGCTCCCGAAGATGTCAACACTGACGCCAAGCGACAGTACCGTTTCTTGAGAGGCTTGGTTGACCCTCTGCAGTATCAACTGATGAATCATACCTTCCCGACATTCCAGCACCTGATTGACAGAGCAATCATGACAGAAAGGAAGCGTAAGGAGATGGAGGATCGTAAGCGCAAGATCAGTGGACCCCAGCCTGGAAGCAGCAGTCGTCCTCGTTTTTCAGGCAATCAACCTCAGCAGTTCAGGCAGAATCAGCGTCCACCTCAGCAGCATCAGCAGCGTCAGCAGTATCAGCAGTTCCAAAGGCAGTATCCTCAGCATCAGTACCAGAACCGTCAGAGCAATCAGTCAGGAGGTCAGTTTCAGAGGCAGAATCAGCAGACACCTCGTCTTCCTGCCCCAGCAAGCCAGCAGAGCAATCAGGCAGCCCCAGCTCAGGTTGGAAACAGAGCATGTTTCCACTGTGGAGAGCAAGGCCACTGGGTGATGCAATGTCCGAAGAAGGCAGCCCAGCAGCAGTCAGGCCCCAATGCCCCAGCAAAGCAGAATGCGTCTCAGTCTGGAGCAGGCAACCGCCCTCAGCAGCGCTATAATCATGGAAGACTGAACCACTTGGAGGCTGAAGCAGTTCAGGAGACCCCCGGCATGACAGTAGGTATGTTCCCAGTCGACTCCCATATTGCAGAAGTGTTATTTGATACTGGAGCAACGCATTCTTTCATTACTGCATCATGGGTAGAAGCACATAATCTTCCAATTACTGCCATGTCAACCCCCATTCAAATTGACTCAGCTGGTGGTAGAATTCGAGCTGATAGCATATGTTTGAATATAAGTGTGGAAATAAGGGGGATAGCGTTTCCCGCTAACCTTATAGTAATGGGTACTCAGGGAATAGATGTCATCCTAGGGATGAATTGGCTAGATAAGTATCAGGCAGTTATCAGTTGTGATAAAAGGACAATCAAGTTGGTGTCCCCACTAGGAGAGGAAGTGGTGACCGAGTTAGTCCCGCCTGAGCCGAAGAAAGGAAGTTGTTATCAGATGGCTGTCAATAGCAGTGAAGCAGACCCAATTGAGAGTATCAAGGTTGTGTCTGAATTCACAGATGTGTTTCCAAAGGACTTACCAGGTATGCCACCAGAGCGGAAAGTTGAATTCGCCATAGAGCTTCTTCCTGGAACCGCCCCTATCTTTAAGAGAGCTTACAGAATATCTGGACCAGAGTTGGTTGAGCTTAAGAAGCAGATTGATGAGCTGTCAGAGAAAGGTTACATCCGGCCAAGCACCTCGCCTTGGGCTGCCCCTGTCTTGTTTGTGGAGAAGAAAGATGGCACAAAGAGGATGTGTATCGATTACCGAGCTTTGAATGAAGTCACGATCAAGAACAAGTATCCCTTGCCCAGAATAGAAGATCTGTTTGACCAGTTGAGAGGAGCCAGTGTGTTCTCCAAGATTGATCTGAGGTCAGGTTATCATCAGCTCAGGATCCGACCTTCGGACATTCCGAAGACGACATTCATTACCAAGTATGGTTTGTATGAGTTCACAGTGATGTCTTTTGGTTTGACCAACGCACCAGCGTTCTTTATGAACTTGATGAACAGTGTATTCATGGATTATCTCGATAAGTTTGTGGTGGTATTCATTGATGACATTCTGGTTTATTCTCAAAGTGAAGAGGAGCATGCAGATCATTTGAGGATGGTATTGCAGAGATTGCGAGAGCACCAGTTGTATGCAAAGTTGAGTAAGTGTGAGTTCTGGATCAGTGAAGTCCTGTTCTTGGGTCACATAATCAACAAAGAAGGATTGGTTGTGGATCCAAAGAAAGTGGCAGACATTCTGAACTGGAAAGCGCCAACGGATGCTCGAGGAATCAAGAGCTTCATTGGAATGGCCGGATATTATCGACGATTCATTGAAGGGTTTTCGAAGATTGCGAAACCAATGACAGCGTTGCTAGGCAACAAGGTTGAGTTCAAGTGGACCCAGAAATGTCAAGAGGCCTTCGAAGCGCTGAAAGAGAAGTTGACAACAGCGCCTGTCCTAGTCTTGCCTGATGTGCACAAGCCCTTCTCTGTGTACTGTGATGCTTGTTACACAGGTTTGGGATGCGTGTTGATGCAAGAGGGAAGAGTTGTGGCTTACTCGTCCCGACAGCTGAAGGTTCATGAGAAGAATTACCCAATCCATGACCTAGAGTTGGCAGCAGTGGTTCACGCACTGAAGACATGGAGGCACTATCTGTATGGGCAAAAATGCGATGTTTACACAGATCACAAGAGTCTGAAGTACATATTCACTCAGTCAGACTTGAACATGAGGCAACGAAGATGGTTAGAGTTGATCAAAGACTATGAGTTGGAGATCCATTACCATCCAGGCAAAGCAAACGTAGTGGCAGATGCTTTGAGCAGAAAAAGCCAAGTCAATCTGATGGTCGCTCGTCCGATGCCCTATGAGTTGGCCAAGGAGTTCGACAGGTTGAGTCTCGGATTTCTGAACAATTCGCGAGGAGTCACAGTTGAATTGGAACCTACCTTGGAGCGAGAAATCAAAGAAGCACAGAAGAATGATGAGAAGATCAGTGAGATTCGGCGACTGATTCTAGATGGCAGAGGGAAAGATTTTCGAGAAGATGCAGAAGGCGTGATATGGTTCAAAAACCGCTTGTGTGTTCCCAATGTCCAGTCTATTCGAGAGTTGATTCTCAAGGAAGCTCATGAGACAGCCTATTCGATTCACCCTGGCAGTGAGAAGATGTATCAGGATCTGAAGAAGAAATTCTGGTGGTATGGAATGAAGAGGGAAATCGCAGAGCATGTGGCTAAGTGCGATAGTTGTCGAAGAATTAAGGCAGAGCACCAGAGACCTGCTGGATTGTTGCAACCGTTGCAGATTCCTCAGTGGAAATGGGATGAAATCGGTATGGATTTCATAGTCGGATTGCCTCGCACTCGAGCCGGCTACGATTCCATTTGGGTAGTAGTGGACCGTTTGACCAAGTCAGCCCACTTCATACCTGTCAAGACCACCTACAGCAGTGCAGTATTGGCAGAACTGTATATGTCTCGAATCGTTTGTCTTCATGGTGTGCCAAAGAAGATAGTGTCAGACAGAGGAACGCAGTTCACCTCTCATTTCTGGCAGCAGTTGCATGAAGCTTTGGGCACACATCTGAATTTCAGTTCAGCTTATCACCCGCAGACAGATGGCCAGACCGAAAGAACCAACCAAATTCTTGAAGACATGTTGAGAGCCTGTGCGTTGCAAGATCCGTCCGGATGGGATAAGCGATTGCCCTATGCAGAGTTTTCCTATAACAACAGTTACCAGGCCAGTTTGAAGATGTCACCATTTCAAGCGCTTTATGGAAGGAGTTGTAGAACTCCGTTGCAATGGGATCAGCCTGGAGAGAAGCAAGTGTTTGGGCCAGATATTTTGCTTGAAGCCGAAGAGAACATCAAGATGGTCCGAGAGAATCTGAAGATAGCGCAATCGAGGCAGCGAAGCTATGCAAACACAAGAAGAAGAGAGCTGAGTTTTGAAGTCGGAGACTTCGTCTATTTGAAAGTGTCACCGATCAGAGGAGTCAGAAGGTTCGGAATCAAAGGCAAGCTAGCACCCCGCTACATTGGTCCGTACCAGATCCTCTCAAAGCGTGGAGAAGTGGCCTATCAGCTCAGTCTGCCAGAGAATTTGTCAGCTGTGCATGATGTCTTTCATGTGTCTCAATTGAAGAAGTGCTTGCGTGTGCCAGAAGAGCAGTTGCCAGTGGAAGGTCTGGAAGTCCAGGAGGACTTGACCTATGTCGAGAAGCCAGCTCAGATTCTTGAGGTTGCAGACAGAGTCACCCGAAGGAAGACCATCAGAATGTGCAAAGTCAGATGGAGTCATCACTCTGAGGAAGAAGCAACCTGGGAGCGTGAAGATGATTTGATGGCCAAGTACCCAGAGCTCTTTGCTAGCCAGCCCTGAATCTCGAGGGCGAGATTCTTTTAAGGGGGATAGGTTTGTAACGCCCCGAATTTTTGCAGTTGAATTTTTTTTCTTTTCTTTACTCGCCAAAATTCGGGCGTTACCTTTTCTTTTTCTTTTTCCCCTCGCTAAACCTTGACCTTTTCCAAAGTTTTAGCGGGATTCGGTTCGGATTTCCCGTGTAAAGAAAAACTCTGAAATACTTTATGATTTGATGCACCATGCCGAACCTTGCATTTTTGATTGCTTTGAAAGTGCAATTGCATTCATGTGGAAAGATCGGATTTCGAAAACAGGAAATAATCTTTCTCTCTCTTTCTCTCTCTTTCTCTCTCCTCTTTCTCTCTCTCTCCCGCGCCCTGGGCCGACCCCGGCCGGCCCAGCCGCCCCTGGCGCCCCCTCTTGGGCCCAAAGATGGCCCAGCCGCCCCCCCATCCCCCCCCTCTTTTTCTTTTTTTCCCAAAATCCCCTCTCCCTCTCCCTCATTCTCTCCCTCTCTCTTCCCACCGCCGCCCCTGCCCTAAGCCGCCCCTACCCTAGGCCGCCGCCGTCCCTGCCCGCCCTCGCCGTCGGCCACCCCCCCCCCCCCCCCCCCCCGCCGGTGAGCCCCCTCCCCCTCCTCCCTCTCCTCCCTCCCCTCTCCTCTCCCCACCCCCGCGCGCCCCCTGGCCACGCCGGCCACCGCCCCCCAGCCCGCCGTGGCCGCTGGCCGGCCCTCGGCCGCGCCCAGCCGGCCCCGGTCGCCGCTGGCCCGCCCCGGCCGCCCCCCAGCCGCGCCCGCCTGGCCGCTGGCCGGCCCCAGCCGGCCGCTGCCGCCCCCCAGCCCGCGCCCAGCCGGCCGCTGCCGCCCCCCGGGCCGCGCCCCCCGCGCGGGGCCGGTTCAGCCGCCTGGCCGCCGATTCAACCGGCCGGCTCGGCCGGCCCCCGCCCCAGCTCAGCCACCCGACCGCCCCAGCTCGGCCGCCGCCCAGGGCCGGTTCAACCGCCCCCCCCCTCTGTTTTTTTTATTTTATTTTTTTTTATTTTATTTTATTTACTTTCTGTGATCATAATTACTGTATTTTAAGTAGACTAATCATTGTTCATGCTATGGAAAATAGGAAGGTTAATTTAAAATTCCGTTATGCTATTGATTCACGTAGTTAATTGTTTATCCCGTGCAATGTTGATCAACTAAAAATGATTAGGTTCCCATTTGTACATATATATAACAGAATTCTTTTGCTAAGAACCAATTGTAACTAATCATTAGTGCATAAGATTTAAACCCCTGCGAGACCCTTTCCCATTTCTTTCTAACCATAACAAATGCGATGTCAAATATCATACTCGATGCATATTCGCTTTACTTGTTCCCTTGTATGGTGTACTGTTTTTGTATTAAATATGTGGATGTATGTATGTTTGCGCTCGCATAGAGAACGATCCGGTCGAAGAGCCCGAGGAATTCGCAGGAGAAGCCCCTGAGCAGCAGTCGGTTGGTGGAGGCAAGTGTCCTTTGACCTATTGCTGTCCTATTCATTCTTTAATTCACCTCCCGCATTACACATTTATACTTAAGGATTGACTAGCTTTTGTTATCCATGTCCTTGTTTACCTATTTGGGTCGGATTATTACTGCTTAGTTTGATGCTATTGCTCAACTCTAATCAATGAACATGATGTGATTATCTATGATACGCTGTTTTCCCTTCTTATTTATGATCATACTTGTGGCATTTAAGGGGACTCGAGCGGTTTCTCGAGTGCCTCTCCGTAAGGACCTGTTCAATGGATGACCGCCCGGGAAAACAGTGCAACCATGAGGGTGGAATGGGACGCCCTTAGCTGAATAATTAGAGGAACCGGGGTGTAGTTCGCTTAGCCGTTGTGCCGTCAATGGGGCTCGGTGTATGCGACTCGCTCTGCCAAGGTTGATTTGTCCCTTGGGGAGGAGTGCGGTACATTTAGGAAACCTAACGGGCGGCTACAGCCTCGGGGAATCTTTGTAAAGGCTACGTAGTGAGACCCTGCCTATTCACCTTGGTAGTGTTTAAGGGTTTGATCAGCCCGAGGCAAGAGGGAATCACGGCTTATGGGTAAAGTGCGCAACCTCTGCAGAGTGTTATGAAACTGATATATCAGCCGTGCTCGCGGTTATGAGCGGCCAAGGGAGCTCCAGAGATTAGTGATACTTGATCAGAGATACTTTGGTACAGGTGGCAATGAGATTGATGATTCGGATTATGATTATGGTATTGGTAAGTGGTATTCTTTCCGTTTGGAAAGGATACTTTGGGCTAATAACTTGGGTTAATGTTAAAACCTGGCTTTCTACTAGTAAGTAATAACCTGACCAACTAAAAGCAACTGCTTGACTTATCCCCACATAAAGCTAGTCCACTGCAGCCAAACAGGATACTTGCTGAGTATGTTGATGTGTACTCACCCTTGCTCTACACACCAAACCCCCCCCAGGTTGTCAGCATTGCAACCACTGCTCAGGAGAAGATGAAGCTGTGGAAGGAGATTTCCAGGAGTTCCAAGACTACGACGAGTTCTAGGCGTGGGTTAGCGGCAACCCCCAGTCGGCTGCCTGTGAAGGCCGTGTTATCTACGTTTCTTTTCCGCACTTTGATTTATTGTAAGAACTATATGGACGTCTCAGACGTATGATGTAATCGACTATTATTTCCCCTTTTAATACTATTTGAGCACTGTGTGATGATGTCCATGTTATGTAACTGCTGTGTACGTGAATAACTGATCCTGGCACGTACATGGTTCGCATTCGGTTTGCCTTCTAAAAAACCGGGTGTGACAGTTTTATATTTATTATTTTATTTTGTAATAAGTCTTCCGCTATGTAATAAATACTCTGATGTTTTGTGACATTTATCTCTATACACTCTGTTATTATATATGTTGTCTTCTTGGCGCATGTATGAGATGCACCTGGCTTTGTCCCTTAAAGTCGGGTGTGACATACACCGACTAAACTCAACTCTGAATACTCTATTCTTAGAGTTTATCTAGTTGGCATGCATAAAATGAATTAGGACCATTAGCTTAGAACTTCCACCGCAACCTTGAGCTAAGGGGTTGCTAGGGAGTCATAATAACCACCTAGAGGGGAGTGAATAAGTAACGCCTAAAATTCACAACTTAAAAACAAACTTGATCTATAGATATTAGCACAAATAGAGATCAAAGTAGAGTAATAAGAAACAGGGTTCTTTCACTTGATTGCTCTAAACCCTAAACCCTAAAACCCTAAACCCTAAACCTAGAATGCATAATTATAACTAGAGCAATAACACGAGTGAAGATAAAGAACTTAGAATAAGAGTTGAAGAACAAATCGCAATAGATCAAAAAAGGCATCGTTTTTTACCATGATTCAGTCAAGCCTCAAATGCTTGCCTTGTAACACCCGGTTTTAAAGAACAAAGCCGGGTGCATCTCATACATGCGCCAAGAAGACTACACATATAATAACAGAGTGTATAGAGATAAATGTCATAATCATCAGAGTATTTATTACATAGCGGAAGACTTATTACAAAATAAAATAATAAAGATAAAACGAACTAAGGATCGATGGCGCCAATGTCGACTGGGAAACGCCACCTAGATCAGATCGAACTCCTCAGTGTTAGGCGGCTCCTCCTGAACCACCTGTTCTTCTCCTGTGGGGGGGGGTGTGAGACAGCAAGAGTGAGCTCACATACGATCATAGCTCAACAAGTCGTGGGGAATAATGTGACATGAACTCACCAAAGGTGGGAGTTCATGAAGTGTAAGGCTGATCAATGAAATAAAGGCTGAAGCTGAGCATTGCTTTTATAAGTTGGTCAAAATTTTATTAGCAATTACTAAGTGTAAGTAAATACCAAACCATAGTAATAATAAGTAAAAGTAATAATAAAATAATCCCAAATGCAATGAAATGACAGATTAAGTTTAAGTTCCATAAATTAATCATGTGAGGGTCCGAGCCGCTCTTGACCGTGAGCACGGCTAGTATACTAGTTTTACACTCTGCAGAGGTTGCGCATCTTTACCCACAAGTCGTGTTACCCATTTGCCACAGAGTTGATCAGACTCCATACACCTCTACCTAGGAAGCGAGGCAGGGTACCACTACTGTAACACCCGGATTTTAGGGATCCAAAACCCGGGGTTAACATAAACACCAGGTATGCTGGGACCAAGTCTCAAACATATGATGTATAGTGGCACAGGATCGAATGTCACATCTTTACATATAACAGGAGTTCTATACAAAATAAATAATTACATTATAAGGAGACAACGGTCCAGCAACCCAAAAGTTGACTGGGAGACGACGACCTAGACCTCTCACGAACTCATCACAGCATCCTCCATGAGCATCATCCTGCAGTACCTGATCTTGACCTGTGGTGTATGTGAGACAGCAAGAGTGAGCTCACATACGTTCATCGCTCAACAAGTTGTGGGGAATAGTGTGCTTGAACTCGCCAAAGGTGGGAGCTCACATAAAGTGTAAGGCTTACCAAAGAAGATGGTTAGAGCTGAGCATTGCTTTTAAAGTTGGTCAAAATTTTATTAGCAGTTACTAAGTATAAGTAAATACCAAACCCAATTAAGTAATAGAGCAAAAGTATCAACCTCACCTGCAATGCAATGCATATGACAAATTGAATTTAGTTCCATAAATTAATCATGTGAGGGTCCGAGCTGCTCATGACCGTGAGCACGGCTAGTATACCAGTTTTACACTCTGCAGAGGTTGCGCATCTTTACCCACAAGTCGTGTATCCCATGTCGCCAGGGTTTGCAAGGCCCTTAGACACTTCCGAGGTGAATGGCTAGGGATCCACTACGAGGCCTTTACAAAGTTCCACTAGCTTCCGAAAACCCGCTACAGTTTATAGGAAGATCCAGTGCAGGAATCCCTTGCAGGACCGCCATCGCAGCAAAATCCTCCCGAGGGCCTCCCTACACTGACCTCTCCCCTACTGCCCTTGCCCCTTTCGGGTAAGGTAGTCTTCCACTAGCTTTCCTAATTAATCAGCCAAGGGCGTCCCATTCCACCCTCGTGGTAGCACTGTTTTCCCGGGTGGTCGCTCCATGTTCCAAATAACATAATGATCTTATCATGAACAGTAATAATAAACAGATAATAATAGTGTAATCATGAATAATGTATCTTCATACCCAAAACCACATAAAGCACTAGCAAGTACTACCCAAAAAGTTCAGTGGTAAACAAGGTATAAAGATAGACAAAACTAGGGTAACCTATTGGGTCCCATCAAAATTAACCTATGCAGATCATTATGATTAATCAGAACATGGCTGGGTAAAAAGAAGTGATCAAGGGCACAACTTGCCTGGGCCTTGAGAATCCAGGTACCAGGATGATCTTCAGGTGACTCGTGTCCTCACTGCTAGTCGTAGCAATTCAAACAAACAGTGTATAGGCAAAATTAACATTACACCAAACATAAGAACAAAATACATAATAATAACCTACACATTAAAATAAGATTCTAGGAACAGGAATCATTAATTTTGGAGTTATAGATTTTAAGTTATGGATTTTCCAAGGTTTTATGCATTTAATATAGGATTAAGTGGGAAATAAATTTAAATGTGTATTTCATGTAAAAACAGTGGTACTATTTAATAGAGAATACTATTACAAAATTATAGGAACTGGAATGGACTAAAAAGGAGTTAGGATGAATTTTCTAGGAATTAAACAAGATCTAGAATTATTTTTATACTAGAAAAGCATTTTCTATATTAATTTATTCAATTTCCTATGTTTCTGGACTGGGCGCCAATAACAGAGAAACACAGGGACCTCGGCGCAAAAATTCTAAGACACAGAGCACCAGGCGCCAGGACTGCGGGTTGATTTCAAATAAGTGGAGGGGCTCTTTAACAAAAGCGCCAGCGCGAAGGGGTATCAGAAGATCTCGGGCGTCCGATCGGAACGGACGCGCCAGATTAGATCTGGACGCGCCACACACCCGCACAAGCCCCCAGCCGCCCGATCCAACGCGGACGGCCCAGATCAGCCCAGTCCTATAAACGAATCGGTATCCAACCACAGCGCTCAGATCTAAAATCAAGGGCATGGATTTTAAATCACCCAGATGGCTTGCAATCCGTCCGATCTACGTTCTACGGCTCAGATCTACCCAGCTGAATCGGTATCCACAGGATATAATCCCATCCATCCAACACCGATCGGACGGTCACAACGCATCGCCGCGCACGATATGATCTTGGCCGTTCCCGATCGCGATCAACGGTGCGGATTCACAGCCAACGCAACCTAATCGTAACCGTTTATTCACGATCCGATGCCCCACCCCTCGTCACTTTCCTACCGCAGAAAGCACGCGGCGGCGCCGCCCTGCCATCACGGTGGCAACCTCGCCGGCGCGAGACGACCCCGCGGTTCCGTGCCCCAACCAATACCCTGAACAGCGCTAGGCGGAGAGGAGATCATGGAGATCATGGTAAGACGCACCGCACCGAGGCTTGGTATGCCAATGAAGCTGCCCACACACCTAGGCGGATCCGCGGCAGAGCTGGTACGACGGTGAGAAATTCCCCGCCATCCCTCGACCCATCCCTCCCGGTGACACAACGAACATGCCACCGGCACCAGGCGAAGCTCTTAGCCCAGTATTCACACCTCAAACGACCATACGTGCCCAAATCCATGGCGACGGCGCGAGCTTTCCCTTGCGGCAATGGTGTGGAAGGCAACGCGCACGCGGTGGCTCTCCCTCCCTCGTGCTTTGGTTGCCGCTCACGCGCGAGGTGCCGGTCCTTTATGCGCAAGAGGGAGACCGGGCGGTTGCAACGGCCCGCGGTTTTCGGCCAAACGTGGCCATTCCCCCGCCGAACAATGCGGAGCGGCGGGTTTGTTGGAGTTCGTCCTGATCCGGAGCTGGGAGAAGACTCTGGAAAGTGGGGCCCGCCTGGCGGTGATAGGGAGCAAGCGTGCGAGAAGGCAAGCCGTGCGCGCAGGAGGTGGTTTGGGCCGCCTGTGTGGTGGAGCTAAATGGGCCGCAGAGAGGAGTTTCAGCCCAAGCGCAGGGATTTGTTTTCTTCTTTTCCTTTTCTAATTCCATTTTCTATTTTGGTTTACAAATGTCAAATCCTAATCTGAGTCAAGGTTTCAAAATTCAAATTTAATGCACAATCAAAATCTCCATCATGAATGTGCGATTTTAGTTTATTTATTTCTTATTTAAATGAATGCCTCTGAATATGCGTTTAGTAAAGGAGATTTTTACCCTATGACAAATCTTTATAGTATAATTATTCATTAGGGTACTTTCTTTTGATTTATTTTACTAATCCCAAAAATCCAAATTTTTGGATGTTACAAATTCTACCCCCCTTAAAAATAATCTCGCCCTCGAGATTTGTAAGAAAGAGGATATAGGAAGAGTGATTTAAATTTTAGCTTTTAGTTTCTAATTAATTCAAAAATCAAGAGTCTTTTTTTTTTAGTTAGTTATTAGGAGAGCATAGGTATATATGGTTATAGACACTTTATTATGCAGGATAAAGGATATCTTTTAAAGCCTATATAGGTTTGGGCAAGAAAGAGTGGGGTAAAGAAAGACTCCATCCAAGATTGTGGATCTTGACTCATCTGATGATCTAGCTCGATCTTCGAAGGCTTGAGTTGATACTTATCCTTCTTTGACGTGGTTGGCCTTCTTTGGTCTTTCTTCTTGGAGTTGCCATCCGATTTAAGGACATATGGTTAAGATAGTTGTCGGTGCTTGGGATGGGTAGGCCCAACAAGGTTTGACGTCAGGTGGTGGTTGATAGATTATGCAATCCATTAAGACTCTATTGATTGGGTAAGTTATGTAACTTGTTATATAGGTCGAGTTGTTGTGTATGGCCAAGTTGTTATAAGTCTCCAAATTAGGCTTAAGTGATTTTAGGAGTATGGACATATCTTGTGTACCAGCATTAAGTAACTCACACTAGATTAGACCATATTAAATTAGCTATGATCTAGATTAGACTAGTTTAAGTTAGATAGATTTATCAGGGTAAGATATATTTTGTTAGGATGTGTTAGAATCTTTTGAGATAGGATGGGGTATACGGTGTAGGTAGGTTAGAAGCTCTATTAGGTTAACACAGAGGGATTATGCAACTATCGGATGGGTAAGGTAGTTGCATATGTATATGGTCAAGTTAATCTAGGGCATCAATTTAGCTTAAATCATTTTTATAGGAGTGAGGTCTAATCCATTAGTACTATCTAACATGTTTGATAGGCCACTTTAGATTAGATCATATTAGGTTAGATGAGATCTAAGTTAGATTGGTATGACTGGTTTAACTAGATAAGGTCTAATTAATTTGCACTAGATCATGGTTGATAAACTAGGGTGGATAAGTATGCTTATTAGGATAAGATGGATCCATAAAGATAAGATAGAATCTTTTGAGACCAGTTAGACCTATTAGGATGAGATACAATCTTTTCAAGATAGGATGAGTATCTTTTAAGATAAGATGGATCTATTAAGATAAGGAAGAATCTTTTAAGATAAGATGAATTGGTTAGAATGAGAGCTTTTTAGGATAAGATAAATCTCTTAAGCTGGATATGTTCCAATGGGGACAATCTAGGTTGTCTAGTTATTTTATAATTATATTTTTTTTTATACCTATGTGTATATGCAGATGCAATTGTGGACATTACTCCATAACTCATCACACTCAAACAAAGATCCAAATCAGACAAGTATCATAAGAACAAACATTCAAGCATATAAATATTTTCAAAAAAATAGTTTTGTTTTTTTGTTCCTAAGAATAGGTCTCCTATTCCTAAAATCACTTTAGGCACAGGATTTTCAAAGTGTGAAATCCACATTTGTCTTTAGAAGGATAAAGGTAAGAGTAATCAGAGTAAAGCGGAAATAGATGAGAAAAGATTTAAGATAAGTTTAGAAAAGATTCAGAGTAGCAAAGATAAGTATGTAGGGGTTGTCCAGTTCTATCTAGGTTTCGTCCTACAGTCAACATTCCTCTGATACCACTTCTGTAACACCCGGATTTTAGGGATCCAAAACCCGGGGTTAACATAAACACCAGGTATGCTGGGACCAAGTCTCAAACATATGATGTATAGTGGCACAGGATCGAATGTCACATCTTTACATATAACAGGAGTTCTATACAAAATAAATAATTACATTATAAGGAGACAACGGTCCAGCAACCCAAAAGTTGACTGGGAGACGACGACCTAGACCTCTCACGAACTCATCACAGCATCCTCCATGAGCATCATCCTGCAGTACCTGATCTTGACCTGTGGTGTATGTGAGACAGCAAGAGTGAGCTCACATACGTTCATCGCTCAACAAGTTGTGGGGAATAGTGTGCTTGAACTCGCCAAAGGTGGGAGCTCACATAAAGTGTAAGGCTTACCAAAGAAGATGGTTAGAGCTGAGCATTGCTTTTAAAGTTGGTCAAAATTTTATTAGCAGTTACTAAGTATAAGTAAATACCAAACCCAATTAAGTAATAGAGCAAAAGTATCAACCTCACCTGCAATGCAATGCATATGACAAATTGAATTTAGTTCCATAAATTAATCATGTGAGGGTCCGAGCTGCTCATGACCGTGAGCACGGCTAGTATACCAGTTTTACACTCTGCAGAGGTTGCGCATCTTTACCCACAAGTCGTGTATCCCATGTCGCCAGGGTTTGCAAGGCCCTTAGACACTTCCGAGGTGAATGGCTAGGGATCCACTACGAGGCCTTTACAAAGTTCCACTAGCTTCCGAAAACCCGCTACAGTTTATAGGAAGATCCAGTGCAGGAATCCCTTGCAGGACCGCCATCGCAGCAAAATCCTCCCGAGGGCCTCCCTACACTGACCTCTCCCCTACTGCCCTTGCCCCTTTCGGGTAAGGTAGTCTTCCACTAGCTTTCCTAATTAATCAGCCAAGGGCGTCCCATTCCACCCTCGTGGTAGCACTGTTTTCCCGGGTGGTCGCTCCATGTTCCAAATAACATAATGATCTTATCATGAACAGTAATAATAAACAGATAATAATAGTGTAATCATGAATAATGTATCTTCATACCCAAAACCACATAAAGCACTAGCAAGTACTACCCAAAAAGTTCAGTGGTAAACAAGGTATAAAGATAGACAAAACTAGGGTAACCTATTGGGTCCCATCAAAATTAACCTATGCAGATCATTATGATTAATCAGAACATGGCTGGGTAAAAAGAAGTGATCAAGGGCACAACTTGCCTGGGCCTTGAGAATCCAGGTACCAGGATGATCTTCAGGTGACTCGTGTCCTCACTGCTAGTCGTAGCAATTCAAACAAACAGTGTATAGGCAAAATTAACATTACACCAAACATAAGAACAAAATACATAATAATAACCTACACATTAAAATAAGATTCTAGGAACAGGAATCATTAATTTTGGAGTTATAGATTTTAAGTTATGGATTTTCCAAGGTTTTATGCATTTAATATAGGATTAAGTGGGAAATAAATTTAAATGTGTATTTCATGTAAAAACAGTGGTACTATTTAATAGAGAATACTATTACAAAATTATAGGAACTGGAATGGACTAAAAAGGAGTTAGGATGAATTTTCTAGGAATTAAACAAGATCTAGAATTATTTTTATACTAGAAAAGCATTTTCTATATTAATTTATTCAATTTCCTATGTTTCTGGACTGGGCGCCAATAACAGAGAAACACAGGGACCTCGGCGCAAAAATTCTAAGACACAGAGCACCAGGCGCCAGGACTGCGGGTTGATTTCAAATAAGTGGAGGGGCTCTTTAACAAAAGCGCCAGCGCGAAGGGGTATCGGAAGATCTCGGGCGTCCGATCGGAACGGACGCGCCAGATTAGATCTGGACGCGCCACACACCCGCACAAGCCCCCAGCCGCCCGATCCAACGCGGACGGCCCAGATCAGCCCAGTCCTATAAACGAATCGGTATCCAACCACAGCGCTCAGATCTAAAATCAAGGGCATGGATTTTAAATCACCCAGATGGCTTGCAATCCGTCCGATCTACGTTCTACGGCTCAGATCTACCCAGCTGAATCGGTATCCACAGGATATAATCCCATCCATCCAACACCGATCGGACGGTCACAACGCATCGCCGCGCACGATATGATCTTGGCCGTTCCCGATCGCGATCAACGGTGCGGATTCACAGCCAACGCAACCTAATCGTAACCGTTTATTCACGATCCGATGCCCCACCCCTCGTCACTTTCCTACCGCAGAAAGCACGCGGCGACGCCGCCCTGCCATCACGGTGGCAACCTCGCCGGCGCGAGATGACCCCGCGGTTCCGTGCCCCAACCAATACCCTGAACAGCGCTAGGCGGAGAGGAGATCATGGAGATCATGGTAAGACGCACCGCACCGAGGCTTGGTATGCCAATGAAGCTGCCCACACACCTAGGCGGATCCGCGGCAGAGCTGGTACGACGGTGAGAAATTCCCCGCCATCCCTCGACCCATCCCTCCCGGTGACACAACGAACATGCCACCGGCACCAGGCGAAGCTCTCAGCCCAGTATTCACACCTCAAACGACCATACGTGCCCAAATCCATGGCGACGGCGCGAGCTTTCCCTTGCGGCAATGGTGTGGAAGGCAACGCGCACGCGGTGGCTCTCCCTCCCTCGTGCTTTGGTTGCCGCTCACGCGCGAGGTGCCGGTCCTTTATGCGCAAGAGGGAGACCGGGCGGTTGCAACGGCCCGCGGTTTTCGGCCAAACGTGGCCATTCCCCCGCCGAACAATGCGGAGCGGCGGGTTTGTTGGAGTTCGTCCTGATCCGGAGCTGGGAGAAGACTCTGGAAAGTGGGGCCCGCCTGGCGGTGATAGGGAGCAAGCGTGCGAGAAGGCAAGCCGTGCGCGCAGGAGGTGGTTTGGGCCGCCTGTGTGGTGGAGCTAAATGGGCCGCAGAGAGGAGTTTCAGCCCAAGCGCAGGGATTTGTTTTCTTCTTTTCCTTTTCTAATTCCATTTTCTATTTTGGTTTACAAATGTCAAATCCTAATCTGAGTCAAGGTTTCAAAATTCAAATTTAATGCACAATCAAAATCTCCATCATGAATGTGCGATTTTAGTTTATTTATTTCTTATTTAAATGAATGCCTCTGAATATGCGTTTAGTAAAGGAGATTTTTACCCTATGACAAATCTTTATAGTATAATTATTCATTAGGGTACTTTCTTTTGATTTATTTTACTAATCCCAAAAATCCAAATTTTTGGATGTTACAACTACGAGGCCTTTACAAAGTTCCACTAGCTTTAGACTACCCGCTACAGTTTATGGGAAGATCCAGTAAAGGGTTCCTGGCTGACTGCCATCGCAGCAAAATCAACCAGGGACCTCCCCGCACTGACCTCTCCCCTACTGCCCTTGCCCCTTTCGGGTAAAGTAGCCCTCCCCTAGCTTTCCTAGTTAATTAGCCAAGGGCGTCCCATTCCACCCTTGTGGTAGCACTGTTTTCCCGGGTGGTTCTCCATGTTCCCATTAACATAATGATCTTAACATGAACAAGGAATAATAAAACAGATAACAATAAACAATATAACAATGAGTGATGAATATCTCTATACCCAAATCCACATAAAGCAATAGCATGTTCTACCCAAAACTTTAGTAGTAAAACCAGTGGTGTAACAAGGTATAAAGATAGTCAAAATCTAGGGCATCCTATTAGGTCCCAGCAAAATTATCCTATGCAGATCATTATGAATAATAAGAACATGAATGGGTAAAAGAAGTGATCAAGGGCACAACTTGCCTTCAACGAGCTCCTGCTCAGCTACTTCAACTTGTTGAAGCTCAGGTTCCACAGTAGGTTGCTCGTCTACTCGCATCAATACAATACATGCATGGCATAGCATAAATTAACATCACATCAAACATGCAAATAGAATATACAGTAATAAACTAGACATTAAAATAAGATCACAGGAACTGGAATCATTAAATTTGGAGTTATATATCTTAAGTTATGGATTTTCTAATGTTTTATGTACTTAATACAAGATTAAGTGAAAGAATAATTTTAATGTGTTTGTCAGGTCAGAACAGAGGCACTAATAGATAGACAATAATTTTATAAAAATTTAGAAACTGGAATGGTCTAATTTGGAGTTCATATGCATTTACTATGAATTTAACAAGTTTTAACATTTATTTATGCACTAAAAATTAATTTCAGATATTAATTTCTGATTTTTAATACTCTCTAGATCGGGCCTCAATAATAGGAAACTGCAGGGGCGCCTAGGTAAAAATCCCGAGACACAGGGAATAGTATAGGGTGGACTGCGGGTTTATTCTCTGTTTTTCCGAGGGCTCTTTAGAAAAGTGACCATCGCGAAGGGGTACGGGCGAAACTGAGCCGCCCGATCAGAAATGGAGGGCTCAGATTAGATCTGGCGCCCAACAAACCGGTACGCGATATTGGCCGCAGGATCAGAGGACAACGGCTAAGATCTAAAACCAAGTCATAATCCTCCCTGGCCGCCGATCTGCCCATCGACGGACAGGATCAACCGGACGAACCGGTACCGTCCTCATCTAATCTCGGCCGTTCGCTAGGGTTTCAACGGTCAGGAGACCGTCTTCCTTCCCCCGTCGCCAAAACAGTGGCGCCGCCGCCCCAATGCGGCGGAAGGTCGCCGGACCGCCGACGATTCCCCGCGTCCGAGCGCTAATTCCCAAATTCCACTACCCTGCACCTCGACCAATGAAAGGCGAAGAAGATGGTACACCAATTACCTCGATTCGCGGCGAAGAATTCCCTGGCCACGCGATGGCGCGGTCCCGCGGCGGAGGCCCAACAACGGTGAGCAATTCCGCCCGCACCAGTCGTTCGCAGCTACTGCGTCTCCCTTCGCAGCGTCCGCCACGGCAACCCGAACCCCCCAGTGCTATCCCCGGAAAGGACGAGGGCGAGAACTGTAGATCCCGAGCGGTGGCGGAAACCTTGCGCCGCACAATGGCCAGAGTGGTGGTCGGGGTGGATTGAGGCGGCGAAAGGTTCAAGAGAGGTGCACGTGGAATCCCCCAGGACCCGGTATTTAACACCACACCATCCGCAAGGTAGGCGCGATTCGGTTCAGCGTGCGTCGGGCCGATCTTTCCGGCGAGCTCCGCGGGTAGCGCGCGAGGTGAGAGGAGGTAGGTGCTGCACGGTGGGCCATGCACGTCAGTGGTACAAGAACCGTGGAACCGCGCACGCGTCTAGTAATGGATCGGGCCCGCCAGTCAGCGCCAGAGGCGAAGAGAGCAGCGCGGGCGAGGAATAGCTGGTGGCAGCTGACAGCCGGGCCCCACGCGCAAGTGAGATGGCGACGTTGGGTTGGCGGGGAGAGCATGGGTAGTGGGCTGAATTGGTTAGGAACCGGCCCAAATAGCATTTTTGACCTTTTTCTTTTTATTTTCCAGTTTCTTTTCTCTTTCTTTATTTCCAAACTCCAATTTAAATTCAAATTTAAACTCAAATCATGTGACAAATTATCCTCACATTAAATTGTGAAATTAGAAGTAATAATTAAAAATACAACTATGCATATTTTACTTATATTTTGATATCCTTTCTCTTCTTCTCCTTTTTCCTCAAATCCTCTCCATTATTATTTTATTTTTTTTATTTGTAGTATTATGATTTTAAATGCACAAACAAAGATCCAGTATGATGCAAAGGTTTATTTTAGGTGTTATTAGTTATTTGTTCTCTTTGTATGTGGTTATTACCAGGTTACAGTGAGTATGGGCAAAAACACATAATGAGATCTTCTCTCTCCAAATTGTTTACAAATTGGATATTACAAATCCTACCCCCCTTAAAAATAATCTCGTCCTCGAGATTTAAGAAGGACTAGGGAAAAGATGGGGAAAATCTATGCGAAGCTCTTCCTCTCTTTCCCAAGTTGCCTCATCTTCACCATGGTGACTCCATTGAACTTTGCACATCTTTATCACCTTGTTTCTTGTAACTCGAGTCAAAGTGTCCAGAATCTTAATAGGGTACTCAGCATAAGTCAAATCCTCTTGAACACTAAGGTCTTCCATTGGTAGTTGCTCCTCAGGTACCCTGAGGCACTTCTTCAGCTGAGACACATGAAACACATCATGTACATCTGACAGATGATTGGGTAACTCCAGTTGATATGCAACTTCTCCCACTCGCTTTAAGATCAAGAAGGGTCCAATAAAGCGAGGGGACAACTTTCCTTTGACCTTGAATCTCCTCATGCCACGAAGTGGTGACACCTTCAAGTAGACATGATCACCCTCCTTAAACTCCAGGAGTCTCCTTCTATTATCAGCATAGCTCTTTTGCCTTGATTGTGCAATTCTCAAATTTTCTCTTATCATCCGAACTTGTTCTTCTGCCTCTTGTATAAGTTCAGGCCCAAAGAACTGTCTTTCTCTAGTCTGATCCCAATACAGTGGAGTCCTGCATTTCCTGCCATACAAAGCCTCAAATGGTGACATCTTCAAACTGGCCTGATAGCTATTATTATAAGAAAACTCAGCATATGGTAAACTCTTCTCCCAACTGCCACCATGCTTGAGAGCGCAAGCTCTTAACATATCTTCCAGCACTTGATTAGTTCTCTCTGTCTGTCCATCAGTCTGGGGATGGTAGGCTGAACTAAAATTCAACTTTGTATCCAAACTCTCATGCAACTTCTTCCAAGATCGAGAAGTAAACTGTGATCCTCGATCAGACACGATCTTCTTAGGCACTCCATGTAGACAAACTATCCGAGTCATATACAATTCTGCTAGCTTGGCTCCCGTGTAATTAGTTCTCACAGGTATAAAATGAGCCACCTTTGTCAATCTGTCTACAATTACCCAAATAGAGTCATATCCTGCTGGGGTGCGGGGTAGTCCAACAATAAAATCCATACCAATTTCTTCCCATTTCCACTCGGGTATCTTCAATGGGTGCAATAGTCCAGCGGGTCTTTGATGTTCGGCCTTGACTCTTTGACACACATCACACTTAGCCACATGAGCAGCCACATCTCTTTTCAGTCCATACCACCAATACTTTCGCTTCAAATCTTGATACATCTTAGTGCTTCCAGGGTGGATGGAGTAATCAGAATCATGAGCTTCTTTCAATATAGCCTCACGGAGGCTATCAATCTCTAGAACACATATCCGATCTTTGAACCATATGGTACCTTGCTCATCCTCTGTGAATTCCGGAACTCTCCCTTCAGTGATAAGATCCTTGATCTCCTGGATTTTGGCATCACCAACCTGGCCTTTCCGAATTTCTTGCTCCAAGGTAGGTTCCAATTCAATAGTCACTCCTTCCGTATGTGTAACAATTCCCAGGTTGAGCCTCTCAAAGTCTTTTGCTAATTCATCAGGTAGCTGGACAACGAAAGCGGAGTGAACATGCTCCTTCCGACTCAAGGCATCTGCAACCAAATTCGCCTTGCCTGGGTGATAGTGAATCTCCAAATCATAATCCTTGATGAGCTCCAACCAACGACGTTGTCTAAGATTGAGATCCTTCTGAGTGAATATATACTTCAAACTCTTATGATCCGTGTATACTTGGCACTTAGTTCCCATAACGTAGTGTCTCCAAATCTTCAGTGCATGCACAACTGCAGCTAATTCCAAGTCATGAGTGGGGTAGTTCAATTCATGCTTCCTCAACTGACGAGATGCATAGGCAATCACATGACCTTCTTGCATAAGCACACATCCAAGTCCTTGGCCACATGCATCACAATAAATATCAAATCCTTTCTGCAAGTCTGGCATAACCAACACTGGTGGAGACATCAATCTTTCCTTCAATTGATCAAAGCTCTCTTGACATTTCTCATCCCACTTAAATTCTTTTCCTTTCTCCAAAAGCGATGTCATAGGCTTGGCAATCTTAGAAAATCCTTCAATAAATTTCCGATAATAGCCTGCTAATCCCAAGAAACTCCGAATCTCCGTAACTGTAGTGGGCACTTTCCACTCCATAATCTCCTTCACTTTAGCAGGATCCACTGCTATTCCTCCATTAGAAATAATATGACCAAGGAATGGCACCTTGTCAATCCAAAACTCACACTTGCTAAACTTAGCGTAGAGCTCATTATCTCGCAACTTCTGTAGCACCAATCTCAGATGTTGTTCATGATCACTTTCATTCCTAGAATAGATAAGAATATCATCGATAAACACCACGACGAATCTGTCCAAATACTCCATAAACACCTTATTCATCAAATTCATGAAGTAAGCTGGTGCATTGGTTAATCCAAATGACATAACAGTAAACTCATATAATCCATATCGAGTTGAGAAAGCCGTCTTGGGAATATCCGATGGTCTAATCCTCATCTGATGGTATCCTGATCGGAGATCAATCTTCGAGAATACCCTGGCTCCTCTCATCTGATCAAATAAATCCTCAATGCGGGGCAACGGGTACTTGTTCTTCACAGTAACATCATTAAGAGATCTATAATCCACACACATCCGTTGTGATCCATCCTTCTTCTGCACAAATAACACCGGTGCTCCCCAAGGTGATGAACTTGGTCGAATATAACCAGCCTCTTGTAACTCCGTCAACTGCTTCTTCAGTTCCTTCAACTCTTCTACGGACATTCTATATGGCCGTTTAGAAATAGGGGCGGTTCCAGGTAAGAGATCAATAACAAACTCAACTTCTCTATCAGGTGGCATCCCTGGTAACTCCTCTGGAAAGACATCCGGAAAATCTCTAACCACCCGGATGTTATCACCAACAAACTCCTCAGGCATAAAGAACATTGCACGCATGGATGAGGAGGTTACTGCAATATTGACTTGAAATCTTTCTCCCTTAGTGGTAGTGAGTTCTACGGTACCCCTACCACATGCTATAACGGCCTTTGCCTTCCTTAGCCATGACATTCCAAGGATCAGATCTATACTGCTTGACTCTAATATTATAGCAGTAGCTCCAAAATCTCTACCCATAATGGTTAATGTCAATCTACGTGTCATTTGATTCGCCTCAACAGGCCCTTTAGGTGTAATTACTATCAGGGGTTTTCTCATATTTAGCAGTGGTATTTCATTGGTGTTAGCATATCTAGCAGACATGAATGAATGTGTAGCACCAGAATCAAATAATATTGTTGCAGGAATTGCATTAACATAGAACATACCAATCACGAGGTCCCCACCATCAGGAGTATCATCAATGCTGACTTGATTCACCCTGGCTATAGAATATCCCTTGCCAGGGGTCTGTTGCTTGTTCTGAGCTGGAGTAGTAGTGATCCTCTGTGGGCAGACATTTGCATAATGACCAATCTTCCCACACTTGAAACATTGAGTGCCCGGACTCTGTCCTGCAAACTTCGTCGGGGTGCCAGTGGGTGTAGCCTGTCGAGGAGGTGGAGTCCTCAGTGGTGATTGCTGAACTGGGCGTGGTCCTCCGGGTCGAGTCGGTGTACCCTGTGGTGAGCTGTAGCGAGGACGAACACTGCTGCTACCCTGTCCTTGTGAGATAGCCTTCCTCTTCAAATCACCCAGTTGAACACGCTTGTGTTCAATAGCAAGAGCCTTATCAAGTAGCCTCTGAAATGACGGAAAAGTGTGTGCCACTAGAGCATACTGCAGCGGTCCATTAAGTCCTTCAATAAAATGCTCCTGCTTCCTCTCGTCTTCAGCAACTTCTTCAGGGGCATATCTGGATAGCTGAATAAATTTGTCTCTGTATTCGCTGACTGACATGTTGCCTTGCTTCAATGACAGAAACTCCTTCTTCTTGATCTTTATCATCCCAGCTGGAATATGATAGTTCCTGAATTGTGTGCTGAACTCTGCCCAAGTGATAGTATCAGCAGCATCGTGGGCAGCAGTATAAGAATCCCACCAGTCAGCAGCAGGACCAGTCAGACGTCCAGAAGCATATAACACCTTCTCCCGGTCAGTGCATTGGGCAATATTCAGCATCTTCTCAATTGACTTCAACCAATCATCCGCATCAAGTGGATCTGGTGAGCTGGCGAAGGTTGGTGGCTTGTGACTCATAAACTCCCGGTGCTTATCACGAGGTGGAACTGGTGGTGGTGGTGGAGGCAGTGGCACTTGTTGCTGCTGTTGCTGTTGCTGAAGCTGTTGTTGTAGCTGTTGTTGTTGCGCCCTCCTTTCTTGGCGTATCTCATCTCTCTCCTGGCGCAGCTCCTGGCGTATATCTTCTCTTTCTTGACGCATCTCTTGGCGTTCTTGCTGCATCTGAGCACGCATATCCGCCATGGTGTCTGCCATTTGCTGCATCATTGCCATCTGAGCAGCAACTAGTGGGTCAACTCCGCCTGGTGGAGGATTGGGAGGATTCATCCCAGCAGGTTGTGGCTGAGGTTGTCTTCGAGTGTGTTGGTTAGGAGGCAAGTCAATTCCACCACCCCTCCTGGTATTGACCATCTGAGTTAGATACATATGGTAAGAAAGAGCAGTAGACAAGGCAGTAATTACAATCATGTTACCTTGGGGGATTTATTAGCTAAGCAGATTAATATTTCACCTACTATAGCTAATTCAATACCTTATGTTGGTACATGCTAAGATGTCCATCTATAATAACTCAATCAATCAAAGAAGCAAATCAGACATTTAGCATCAGCACAATCAACCAACATTTTTTTTAAGAAAATAGTTTTAACTTTTGTTTTGGGTTCCCTAACTCTTAAGAATGTCATAGGGGTAGGGATTCCAAGGTTTGAAATCCATCTTGTCTCAGAGTAGAAAAGGTAAGAATGATCAGAGTAGAACAGTAGAAGGTGAGACAGGATCAAGATAAGTATAGAAAGAATCAGAGTAAGATAAGTAGGTAAGGGTTGTCCATTTCTATCTAGGTTTCGTCCTACAGTCAACATTGCCTCTGATACCACTTCTGTAACACCCGGTTTTAAAGAACAAAGCCGGGTGCATCTCATACATGCGCCAAGAAGACTACACATATAATAACAGAGTGTATAGAGATAAATGTCATAATCATCAGAGTATTTATTACATAGCGGAAGACTTATTACAAAATAAAATAATAAAGATAAAACGAACTAAGGATCGATGGCGCCAATGTCGACTGGGAAACGCCACCTAGATCAGATCGAACTCCTCAGTGTTAGGCGACTCCTCCTGAACCACCTGTTCTTCTCCTGTGGGGGGGGGTGTGAGACAGCAAGAGTGAGCTCACATACGATCATAGCTCAACAAGTCGTGGGGAATAATGTGACATGAACTCACCAAAGGTGGGAGTTCATGAAGTGTAAGGCTGATCAATGAAATAAAGGCTGAAGCTGAGCATTGCTTTTATAAGTTGGTCAAAATTTTATTAGCAATTACTAAGTGTAAGTAAATACCAAACCATAGTAATAATAAGTAAAAGTAATAATAAAATAATCCCAAATGCAATGAAATGACAGATTAAGTTTAAGTTCCATAAATTAATCATGTGAGGGTCCGAGCCGCTCTTGACCGTGAGCACGGCTAGTATACTAGTTTTACACTCTGCAGAGGTTGCGCATCTTTACCCACAAGTCGTGTTACCCATTTGCCACAGAGTTGATCAGACTCCATACACCTCTACCTAGGAAGCGAGGCAGGGTACCACTACGAGGCCTTTACAAAGTTCCACTAGCTTCAGACTACCCGCTACAGTTTATGGGAAGATCCAGTAAAGGGTTCCTGGCTGACTGCCATCGCAGCAAAATCAACCAGGGACCTCCCCGCACTGACCTCTCCCCTACTGCCCTTGCCCCTTTCGGGTAAAGTAGCCCTCCCCTAGCTTTCCTAGTTAATTAGCCAAGGGCGTCCCATTCCACCCTTGTGGTAGCACTGTTTTCCCGGGTGGTTCTCCATGTTCCCATTAACATAATGATCTTAACATGAACAAGGAATAATAAAACAGATAACAATAAACAATATAACAATGAGTGATGAATATCTCTATACCCAAATCCACATAAAGCAATAGCATGTTCTACCCAAAACTTTAGTAGTAAAACCAGTGGTGTAACAAGGTATAAAGATAGTCAAAATCTAGGGCATCCTATTAGGTCCCAGCAAAATTATCCTATGCAGATCATTATGAATAATAAGAACATGAATGGGTAAAAGAAGTGATCAAGGGCACAACTTGCCTTCAACGAGCTCCTGCTCAGCTACTTCAACTTGTTGAAGCTCAGGTTCCACAGTAGGTTGCTCGTCTACTCGCATCAATACAATACATGCATGGCATAGCATAAATTAACATCACATCAAACATGCAAATAGAATATACAGTAATAAACTAGACATTAAAATAAGATCACAGGAACTGGAATCATTAAATTTGGAGTTATATATCTTAAGTTATGGATTTTCTAATGTTTTATGTACTTAATACAAGATTAAGTGAAAGAATAATTTTAATGTGTTTGTCAGGTCAGAACAGAGGCACTAATAGATAGACAATAATTTTATAAAAATTTAGAAACTGGAATGGTCTAATTTGGAGTTCATATGCATTTACTATGAATTTAACAAGTTTTAACATTTATTTATGCACTAAAAATTAATTTCAGATATTAATTTCTGATTTTTAATACTCTCTGGATCGGGCCTCAATAATAGGAAACTGCAGGGGCGCCTAGGTAAAAATCCCGAGACACAGGGAATAGTATAGGGTGGACTGCGGGTTTATTCTCTGTTTTTCCGAGGGCTCTTTAGAAAAGTGACCATCGCGAAGGGGTACGGGCGAAACTGAGCCGCCCGATCAGAAATGGAGGGCTCAGATTAGATCTGGCGCCCAACAAACCGGTACGCGATATTGGCCGCAGGATCAGAGGACAACGGCTAAGATCTAAAACCAAGTCATAATCCTCCCTGGCCGCCGATCTGCCCATCGACGGACAGGATCAACCGGACGAACCGGTACCGTCCTCATCTAATCTCGGCCGTTCGCTAGGGTTTCAACGGTCAGGAGACCGTCTTCCTTCCCCCGTCGCCAAAACAGTGGCGCCGCCGCCCCAATGCGGCGGAAGGTCGCCGGACCGCCGATGATTCCCCGCGTCCGAGCGCTAATTCCCAAATTCCACTACCCTGCACCTCGACCAATGAAAGGCGAAGAAGATGGTACACCAATTACCTCGATTCGCGGCGAAGAATTCCCTGGCCACGCGATGGCGCGGTCCCGCGGCGGAGGCCCAACAACGGTGAGCAATTCCGCCCGCACCAGTCGTTCGCAGCTACTGCGTCTCCCTTCGCAGCGTCCGCCACGGCAACCCGAACCCCCCAGTGCTATCCCCGGAAAGGACGAGGGCGAGAACTGTAGATCCCGAGCGGTGGCGGAAACCTTGCGCCGCACAATGGCCAGAGTGGTGGTCGGGATGGATTGAGGCGGCGAAAGGTTCAAGAGAGGTGCACGTGGAATCCCCCAGGACCCGGTATTTAACACCACACCATCCGCAAGGTAGGCGCGATTCGGTTCAGCGTGCGTCGGGCCGATCTTTCCGGCGAGCTCCGCGGGTAGCGCGCGAGGTGAGAGGAGGTAGGTGCTGCACGGTGGGCCATGCACGTCAGTGGTACAAGAACCGTGGAACCGCGCACGCGTCTAGTAATGGATCGGGCCCGCCAGTCAGCGCCAGAGGCGAAGAGAGCAGCGCGGGCGAGGAATAGCTGGTGGCGGCTGACAGCCGGGCCCCACGCGCAAGTGAGATGGCGACGTTGGGTTGGCGGGGAGAGCATGGGTAGTGGGCTGAATTGGTTAGGAACCGGCCCAAATAGCATTTTTGACCTTTTTCTTTTTATTTTCCAGTTTCTTTTCTCTTTCTTTATTTCCAAACTCCAATTTAAATTCAAATTTAAACTCAAATCATGTGACAAATTATCCTCACATTAAATTGTGAAATTAGAAGTAATAATTAAAAATACAACTATGCATATTTTACTTATATTTTGATATCCTTTCTCTTCTTCTCCTTTTTCCTCAAATCCTCTCCATTATTATTTTATTTTTTTTATTCGTAGTATTATGATTTTAAATGCACAAACAAAGATCCAGTATGATGCAAAGGTTTATTTTAGGTGTTATTAGTTATTTGTTCTCTTTGTATGTGGTTATTACCAGGTTACAGTGAGTATGGGCAAAAACACATAATGAGATCTTCTCTCTCCAAATTGTTTACAAATTGGATATTACATGCCTACTTCACGTTGTGGTGTTCCAAAGGATGAGGGTTGCACTCAACCCTTCTCAAGTGATCCAATGATCAATTTGAGGCCACAATTATTCCTTATCAATTTTCCCCTCACAAGGATCTCCACAGATCAGAGTCTCTTGCAGTCGTACACAAGTTTATAGGAGCAACAACTCCAAAGAGCACCAAGAGGGAGGAGTAGAACACACAAGAGCACAAGAACAACACCACTATCGGAGAGGAAATTCTCCGGCCGGGTGGCGGAACGCACCCGCCCTAAATCCTAAGATGAGGAGGGGCCTAAGCGTTTTGCCTGTTAGGTGGAAACGGGAAGAACACAAGAACACACAAGGGTTTAGAGTGGTTTAGGCCGCCGGAGCGTAATACCCTACTACATTGTGTGATGTATTGAGCTCGAGAGCTTGTATGAACTTGTGAGTTTGAGTGAGTGTATGAGCCTAAGATGGGTCTGAGTGAGCCTTCCTTGTAACGTCGTGTGCCCTCCCTTTTATAGCTCAAGGGGGGCACGTACAAGGACACTGAGCCCCGACATGTGGGCCCAGGGACAAATGGAAGGAAGCAACTAATGCCTGTGATGCTAGGGTGAACTCCGAGCGCTGTAATGTCCGAGGCGCATACAGTGTTGATATGCCGCCACAGCTTCCTTGGTACGTGTGTGTCATGATGAGTGCAGCACATGTGGTAGCATGGGCGTATCGCCTGCCAACGGAATGGACAGGCACGCCGCCTGTAAGATGGCCCGATCGCTGTCCGTCAGCGGAGGACAGGGCACATTTAATGCTAAGGTGGCACATCGCCTGCCAGTGGAGTGACAGGGCTCATTAAATGCTGAGGCGGCACATCGCCTGCCAGTTTGACAGGCGGCTGCCTTACCCGCAATAAATGTAGAGGACGTGCAGCCCAGAGGCCTTACGTCAGGCTCCGCCCGCTGACTTACGTCACGGGCAGTGGGCCACATGGCAGCATCGGGTCTCCACCTGAGCAGGGAGCAGAGGCGTACACGGTATGGTCCGGACACATGTCAGCTCCGGACCCCCGCCTGGCCTTGACTAAGGTCCGGGTACTCTTTGTCCCAGAATCCTAGGACCCTGCTGTGAGTGGCCCGGACCCCTCACAGAGGGGTCCGGGACCCGTCCCAGGGGTCCGGTTTGTACCCGTGGAAGTCCTGGACCTCGCCCGGAGGTCCGGCCTGTGTATACAGGGGTCCGACACTCTCCCGTGGGGGTCCAGACCCACTGTTGACACCTTGGAGTATATCGTCTTCTCTAGCCATGTGGCAGCCCCGGAGTCATCCACGTGGTGGGGTTGGGTGCTGTTCACCACGCGACTAGAGATAGCCGTGTGGGCACCATGTCTTCACACTGTAGTAAGGGGTACCCCTGTTCTAGGGTACTGACAGTGGCCCCCGGGCCCGCCTCAGGGGAGGATACGAGCCTGCATGTGGGGCTAAAGCTTGACTGGCAATTGGCGCGCCGCTTTCGTGTGTTTGCTGACGTAGTCACTGCTAGTCCGCCTTCGGACACGCCAACTGCCACGTCTGTCCCCGCGGCTGACTGACCCACAGCCCCCACGCATGATGGTCTCGCCGGGCCATGCGTGAGGCACCTCGATACCGCTGCATCGGTTTGAAAAATTACCTTCTCTGTCTTCTGTGGCGGCCCCGAGGAGGCGCAGTACTGGCGCGAGCGGCGGTTCGCTCTTTCTGTACTCAGAAACCGATGCCCAGGGAGTATGGCTCGTGGGCCCGGGCCCCCCGTATCAGAGACTGGGTCGTTGCTTCCGGTGGAGATGGAGAGGCGCACTACCGCGGGCGGCGGTTCGCTTCTCGCGTGGCGGTTTGCCTTCTCAGTACTCGGAGACTCGCACACCAGTTGTATGACTTGTGGCCCCGGGCCCCCGTGTCAGAGGCTGGGTCGCTTTGGTGCGCGTCGGGCGAGATGGGCGCGAGCGGGAGAGTCTTCCTTGAAAAGGGATTCTCCCCGCGTGCAGCAGTTATGCTTTCGCATTCTCTCTTCTAGCTGCGCCCTTTCACCTTCGAGCTTTTCGTGCCCCTTTGCATTCGCGCTCTCCTGCTCCATACCTGCGCCACCGCCGACGCCATGACTTCGCTTGGCCAACCCGACCGCTTCCAGACCGAGGCGACGCTCGATGTGGTGCGCAACCTGCTTGGATGGGGTGCGTCGGCGCTCGCCGGGAGGATCCGCGCTGGCGCCGTGTAACACCATAAAAGCCATCAATTAAAATAATGAATTTAGTTATTATATTAATTAGGGTCATAATTTTTTTTAAGTGTTTAATTATTTATTTGCATATTGAAACAATTTTCGTTGTGTGCGCTTGATTGCTTATCGGATGTTTATTATCAGGTATTCGTAAAAAGAGATCCTAGTAATTAAACAATAATTAGGAAATATAGTAATTATTAGTCTAAAAACAAGTATTCTATTTATAAATATTTTTGGAATTTTTTTTTAATTTTTGAGCTGTTTAAAAATTCATTTCAGAATTAAAAAAAAACAAAACTCCTAAACTAAACCGGCCCACTAGGGGCCCAATACTCCAAACCCTAAACTACTGAGCCGCGCGCGCCCTGGGAATAATTCCCAGCCGCCGCTCCCTCTACTACTCCCTCTCTCTCTCCCACTCTCTCTTCCGCCGCCGCCTCTCTCCCTCACGTCTCTCTCCCTCACGTCTCTCTCTCTCACGTTTCTCTCTCTCTCCCACTCTCTTCTCTCCCCTATCTCTCTTCTCTCTCCTCCCTGCTTCCTCTACACGCCTGCGCGTCTCCGCTGCCAGGTAGCCGGCCGAGCCGCTCGCCTGGACGCCATCCCGCGCGCCCTGCGCATCCCCGCCGCGGGCCCCATGCCATGGACGACCACCGCGGCCGAGCGCGTGCCGTCCGATGCCGCCTGTGCGACCGCGCCCAAGCCGACCGTGCCGAGCCGCCCTGCGCAACGCCGTGGATGTCGCGCCCTGCACGCACCCGATTAATGAAACCGTCGTCCGTTTCTTGTGGTAATGGAGATTGATTCTACCGTTTCTTCCTCCCCTCATTCCTCCTCTCCATTACGTGCAGTAACAGCAGCACCATTGACAGCCTCTTGAATGACGCCAGTGACCTCTCCTCTCCCTTCCCTCTCTCTATAAAAGGGAACAGCAGAGCCTCTCCATTCCTGCCTACTCGAATTTGCCTCTCCCTCTAGCACTCCTCGCTCATCGCTAGTGTGTTGCCGTTCGTCGCTGGAGTGTGTCGTTCGTCGCCGGAGTTCACCGGAGCCGCGTACTAGCTGTCCGTAGTCGAGCCCCACTCTCCGTCCGGCCGAAACCCGTCGATCCGTCCCCGTCACACGCACGAACCCGAGGTTGTTGGCGACCCAAATTTATTTTATGTATTTTATAAAGTGCTTTCGATTCGATTCATGTGTTGTATAGTTCGTTTGTTGTAATATGAACACATGTGATTCCAATTTATGTATTTGTGTGCGCTACGGAATTTGTTAAAAATATACGATTAGTAGTGCACCGTGTTATTCCATGTAATCGACGCGTTGATTTTGGTTTAGAAAAATATGGCGTAGATTTAATAGTCACACGTTGGTGACAAAAATACTAGATAAGAAATTATAGTCAATTATGGTCACAATAAATTCTAGAAACTATTTGGAGAATTATAGGTGCACTTTTGATGGATTAGAAAATGGTATAGAACTCATGTCATTTGAATAATATAGGATTTTAGATGATTTATCTAATTATTTTATTAGCATATTTTTTATAAAGAGAGGAGAAAATATCATTGGTAGATGGTAAAATAGGTTTTTGCTAGTCAAATAAACATGTTCGCAGATTTAGAACTTAAAATTGTTAGAGTACTAGTTTATGTCAAATAACCTCGCTTGTGTTAGAAAATGTTTAATTAATAGTTTATAAGGATTTTTAGAATATTAATATTATTAAATTCATTTTTGCTATACTAACTAATTTGAGATAGAAGGAATAAAGGGTATTAATTTATTTATTAGTATTAAAAGATCATAAGTATTATTTAACTTCATTTATGGTGTTAAAATAAATTAATATTAGTTAAAATTATACTTATGCACCCACTCCTAAATTCACCATTAGGATTCACATTAATAGCTATAATTAAATTAATAAGTATTTACGCGATTAGTACGTAATTAAAATATGATTAGTACGACGTGTTAATGTGCATGTAATGGTGTATGATTATGTAATGGTGCATGTTTACTTATGGATGTATACTTTATTTTTGTATGTGCGATGTGCGACTATAATAGAAGCGGACTGTGTGGTAGAGAATCCGAACTCGTTCGGGGACGACCCGCAAGACGCTGTTGTGCAAGGCAAGTGGATTCTCCCTCTGCATATTCTGTTTGTACCTACTCATTGCATATAATAATGTTTACTTTTGATATACTGCATAATTTGTTGGGTTATACCTAATTAAGGATTTCCTAGATTTACTACATGTATTCCTTGTTTAACCTGGGAAAATTATTAAGCTGTGCAAAATTTATGCTATCGCTCAACTTAACGATTTTAATGTCACTCATTAATTGGTTTTAATGTTCCAAAAATTTAATTGGCAATTATGACATTAACCTGATGGTTAAGATAACATTATTCTGAATTAATTGGAACATGGAGTGACCACCCAGGATAACAGTGCAACCACGAGTGCTATCATGGCTCTGGCTTTGGTAAATAGCTCTATATGCTTAGTGCCTAGCAACCTTACCTGAAAGATGGGCAAGAGGGGGAGCGGTAGGTGCTGGCAGCCCATGTTAACATGGGGTCGTATTCTTGGCTAAGGTACTTCACCCAGGGGGCCACCACCATCGTCTTAGAAACCTTAGCGGGTTGCTTCGTATTAAGTGTATTTTGTGAAAACCTCATAATGGATCCCTAGCCATTCACCTCGGCAGTGTCTAAGGGTCCGATCAACCCGGGCTAGATGGGATACATGGCTTGTGGGTAAAGTTGTACCACCTCTGCAGAGTGTAAAACTGATATATCAGCCGTGCTCCCGGTTATGAGCGACCTGGACTCCTCACATGATAATTGAACCTGAAGATGGAATTAAATTGAGATCCGATGATCTGCCAATAATTTGCTTAAGTGGTTTCACTTAAGTGTTTTTGATATACTCATATTCCTTTGTTTAAATGGGATATTTGGGATTCACACTTATTAGTAAGACAGGTGTTGTTAATAAAATGTTGACCAACTAAAATGCTTACTGCTCAACCTTAGCCTCACCTTGTTATACCTGCATTAGTTTTTCCCCCACTTGCTGAGCCCCGACCATAAGTGAGCTCACCCTTGCTTAATTTTGATCAGAGGGTGATGCTGGAGACTTTGATGAAGATTTTATCGACGACGATGATTTCTAAGTCTAACGATGCGCCGGTCATCTTCCTGTGGGAGATTGCCCAGTTGTTTATTTCCGCTTACTTTGATGTGATACTTGTTAAAGATACAATGTTTCAGATGATGTAATAAAGTATTATACTCTCTTTACGCCTTTATTGCATTGTCTTTTGATATATTACACTTGTGACGTCAACATATGTGTGGAAATGGATCCTGGCACACATATGGTATGCGCTCGGTTCTACCCCCTGGAACCGGGTGTGACAGAAGTGGTATCAAAGGTATGCTGACCCTAGGTCGTTAGACTAGTTAGAAATGGAAAGCCTAGTTAGTCTTTCAAAACTTGAGTTATTTTCCTCCGTAAAAAAAACTTATTTTATCTCAAAACTCAACTCCTTTATATTCAACTCTTCTAGTCTGATTTTCTCTCGTCTATCGGAAGGTTGCTATCAGAAGAACTGCTTACAAAAGTATCGCCTATATTGCTCAAGATCGACCAGCACCCTCTACCCCACCTTTGGATGACGAAGAAGAAATGTCTTTCTCTACCTTATCCTCATTCTTTTTGGAAGGCTTTGTTATGGAACCCCTGAGTCTATCACCATACTCCTTTAGGTTGATAGGATAGTTTATTGAAATAAGCTAGACACAGTAGACGATAAAATAGTGTTATACTATAATAATAACAACAATGTGATGGTGATGTTTGATATGTTTGAGTTGGATTTTTGTTTGAGTGCAATGGTCTGATGGCCATAAGAGCATTAAAAAACATAAACTTAAGAAATTCCCCTCTACAATCTTTTCTACTCCCCACTTCTCTAAGGACTTCACCTCCTAACCAATTAGATGGTGAACGCACGCCAAGGACCTAACAACAACAACCAGAACCAGCGTGGTCAACAAGTACCACCACCACCACCAAATCCCAACATGGAACAATTCATCGCCGCCCAGATGCAGATTCTGCAAGGAATCACTGCGGTTGTTCAGCAATTACATCAGAACCAACAGAATCATCAACCCCAGCAGTAGCAGTATGCGCCCCCGGCCAGAGATAAGCACCGGGACTTCATGAGTCATCACCCGCCGACATTCTCTCATGCGGTTGATCCCCTGGATGCCGATGACTGGCTCAAAGTCATTGGAAAGAAGTTGGATATAACTCAGTGCAACGACCGGGAGAAGGTCTTGTACGCCTCGGGAAGACTCGAGGGAGCTGCGTCTGACTGGTGGGATGCCTTCACAGCGGCATATCCCAACGCAGATACCATAACCTGGGAGGAGTTCCAAGAGAACTTCCGCGCTCATCACATTCCATCGGGAATCATGAAGTTGAAGAAGAAGGAATTCCTTTCCCTTACTCAAGGGAATATGTCTGTTAGTGAGTATCGTGATCGCTTCACTCAGCTTTCACACTATGCCCCTGAAGAAGTGGACACTGATGAGAAGCGCCAAGAGCGTTTCCTGGAAGGACTGATTGGACCTCTGAACTACCAACTTCAGAGCCATACATTCCCCAACTTCCAGACACTGCTGAACAAGGCAATTGGCCTTGAAAGCAAAAGGAAGGAGCTATCTGACCATAAGAGAAAATTCCAAGGTCAGTCAAGCAGGAACACTCGTCCGAATAATGCTCAAGGTTCGTAGTTCCGCTCTGGAAATCAGGGTGGAAATAATTATCAAGTGCAACGCTCTGGACAGCAAGGCCAGAGAAATAATCAGAATCAGAATCAACAAAGGAGCAACCCCCAGACCAACCAGAGGTCTGGTGGAAATTCACAGAACCGTCAGGGTGGCACCAACAACACTCAGGCCAGAAACAACGCACCTGTCCAACCCAACGGCTGTTTCAAGTGCAGTGAACTAGGCCACTATGCTAACAACTGCCCAAGGCGCAACCAGCAAACGCCCCAAAGGAGCAATACTCAGAAGAATGACCAGAACACCCCCGCTCGTGGATCTGCTCAGAACAAGACACCACAGAACCAGAGCCGAGGAAGGGTCAATCACGTCACTGCGGAATCAGTGCCTGAGGATGCCGACATAGTGTATGGTATGTTCCTTGTTAACTCCATACCTGCATTAGTTTTATTTGACTCTAGAGCATCACATTCATTTATAACTGAGTCATTTGTGGAAAAACATAACATACCCAAGTACCCTCTTAAGAAGTTATTACATATTAGTTCACCGGGAGGTGACATGAAGGCCACACACTCATGCCCTCATGTTAATATCAAGATTCAAGGAATAGATTTTACAGTCGACCCAGTGGTCCTAGGATCCAACGGGATTGATGTGATTCTTGGATGCAACCGGTTGAAAAGTTGTGATGGAGTGATACGGTGTGCCAATGGAACAATTATGTTGACAAGTCCTCAAGGTGAAAGAATCCAAGTTAACATAGACAAGTCAACAGATGAAAAAGGGAAGACAGTGATCAATCACTTGGAAGAAAAGTCCTTGGAAAATATCAAAGTAGTGTGCGAATGCCCAGACGTATTTCCGGAGGAATTACCAGGTATGCCACCTGACCGTGATATAGAGTTTTCTATTGAATTATTACCCGGAACCGCACCTATCTCGAAAAGACCTTATAGAATGGATGTCAAAGATTTAGTAGAACTGAAGAAACAAATAGAAGAATTACTAGAAAAAGGTTTCATTCGCCCAAGTTCATCCCCTTGGGGAGCCCCAGTGCTATTTGTGAACAAGAAGGATGGTTCGAGGAGAATGTGTGTGGATTATAGAAGTTTGAATGAAGTAACCATCAAGAATAAATACCCACTACCTCGGATTGAAGATTTATTCGATCAAATGAAGGGAGCTAAGATATTCTCGAAGATAGATCTGAGATCGGGATATCATCAGTTAAAGATCCGAGCAGAAGATGTACCGAAGACAGCCTTCACGACGAGATATGGATTATATGAGTTTTTGGTCATGTCGTTTGGACTGACTAATGCACCAGCATACTTTATGAACTTGATGAATAAAGTATTCATGGAATATCTGGATCAGTTTGTGGTCGTATTCATTGATGACATACTGATATATTCTCCGAATGAAGAAACACACGAAGATCATCTAAGGCTAGTCCTACAAAAGCTTCGTGACAACCAACTGTACGCAAAATTCTCGAAGTGTGATTTTTGGTTGAAAGAAGTTGCTTTCTTAGGGCATATTGTTACCGATGGTGGAATTAAAGTGGACCCAGGAAAGATAAGTGAGATACTAAATTGGAAGCAACCCACAGATGCGTCCAAGATCAGAAGTTTTCTTGGATTAGCAGGATACTATAGAAGATTTATTGAAGGTTTTTCCAAGTTAGTGAAGCCTCTTACCTCTCTACTGGAGAAAGGCAAAGAGTTCAAATGGGATGAAGCTTGTCAGAATTGTTTTGAGGAACTCAGGAAGAGGTTAACCACTGCACCAATACTGGTAATGCCAGACATCCACAAGGGATTTGATGTGTATTGTGATGCATCACACCTTGGACTTGGATGTGTGCTAATGCAAGAAGGAAAAGTGATTGCTTATGCTTCAAGACAGTTGAGGAAACATGAGAAGAATTATCCTACACATGATTTGGAACTAGCGGCCATAGTGCATGCTTTGAAGATTTGGAGGCACTATATGATTGGAAACAAGTGCAAAATCTTCACGGATCACAAAAGCCTGAAATATATATTCACTCAGAAGGAACTCAACCTCAGACAGAGAAGATGGCTTGAGTTGATTAAAGATTATGATTTGGAAATACAATATCACCCCGGAAAGGCAAATGTAGTAGCTGACGCTTTGAGCCGTAAGGGTCAAGTGAATAACATCACTACTCATTTGATGTCACAAGAATTATGCTGGGAAATGGAACGACTCAACCTTGGATTTCTCAATAATGTAGAAACAACAGTGATGGAGGTCGAATCTACTTTGGAAGAAGAGATCCGTAAAGGACAAGAGTCCGATGAGAAGATTAAGGAAATTAAAACTTTGATTAGTTTGGGTAAAGCCCCAGATTTCACAGAAGATGAACAAGGCACAATATGGTTTAAGAAGAGAATCTGTGTACCGGAAATCGAGCACTTACGCCAACTTATTTTGAGAGAAGCTCATGATTCAGCTTACTCTATTCACCCTGGAAGTACAAAGATGTACCAGGATCTTAAGGAAAAGTATTGGTGGTACGGTCTGAAAAGAGATGTTGCTACTCATGTTGCACTATGTGACGTGTGTCAGCGAGTTAAAGCCGAACACCAAAGACCAGCAGGATTGCTACAACCTCTCAAGGTACCTGAATGGAAATGGGAAGAAATCAGTATGGATTTCATAGTTGGGCTACCCCGTACTCGAGATGGCTATGATTCAATATGGGTCATAGTAGATAGGTTAACTAAAGTGGCACATTTTATACCTGTGAAGACAACTTACTCAGGAGCCCAGTTAGCAGAATTATACATGTCGAGGATTGTTTGTCTGCATGGAGTACCGAAGAAGATCGTATCAGATCGAGGAACTCAGTTTACCTCGCGCTTTTGGAAAAGACTTCATGAGTCCATGGATACCAAGCTAAACTTTAGTTCAGCTTATCATCCTCAAACGGATGGGCAAACAGAAAGAACAAACCAAATCTTGGAAGATATGCTAAGAGCTTGCGCTCTAAAGCATGGTAGAAGCTGGGATAAAAGTTTGCCTTATGCAGAATTTTCGTATAACAACAGTTATCAAGCAAGTCTCAAAATGGCACCGTTTGAAGCACTATATGGACGAAAGTGTAGAACACCGCTTTATTGGAATCAGACCGGAGAAAGTCAAGTATTTGGTCCAGAAATACTCCAAGAAGCCGAAAAACAAGTACAGATTATTAGAGAAAATTTGAAGACAGCACAGTCAAGACAGAAGAGCTATGCTGATAATAGAAGAAGAGAGTTGATGTTTGAAGTAGGAGACTTTGTCTACCTTAAAGTTTCACCGATGAGAGGAATGAAAAGGTTTAAGGTTAAGGGAAAATTATCACCTCGCTATATTGGCCCATTCAAGGTTTTGGAAAGAAAAGGTGAAGTAGCCTACCAGTTAGAGCTACCCGATAGACTATCAGATGTGCATGACGTATTTCATGTATCACAACTCAAGAAGTGCTTGAGAGTACCAGAGGAACAACTACCCATGGAAGAACTGAATGTTAATGAGGATTTGACTTATTCGGAGTACCCGGTCAGAATTCTGGATACATCTCGCAGAATTACACGGAGTAAAGTCATTAACATGTGCAAAGTTCAATGGAGTCATCATTCGGAAGATGAGGCCACATGGGAAAGAGAAGATGAGCTCAGAGCGGAATTTCCCCAGTTATTCTCGGAAGTTTCTTAATCTCGAGGACGAGATTCTTTTTAAGAGGGGTAGGTTTGTAACACCATAAAAGCCATCAATTAAAATAATGAATTTAGTTATTATATTAATTAGGGTCATAATTTTTTTAAGTGTTTAATTATTTATTTGCATATTGAAACAATTTTCGTTGTGTGCGCTTGATTGCTTATCGGATGTTTATTATCAGGTATTCGTAAAAAGAGATCCTAGTAATTAAACAATAATTAGGAAATATAGTAATTATTAGTCTAAAAACAAGTATTCTATTTATAAATATTTTTGGAATTTTTTTTTAATTTTTGAGCTGTTTAAAAATTCATTTCAGAATTAAAAAAAACAAAACTCCTAAACTAAACCGGCCCACTAGGGGCCCAATACTCCAAACCCTAAACTACTGAGCCGCGCGCGCCCTGGGAATAATTCCCAGCCGCCGCTCCCTCTACTACTCCCTCTCTCTCTCCCACTCTCTCTTCCGCCGCCGCCTCTCTCCCTCACGTCTCTCTCCCTCACGTCTCTCTCTCTCACGTTTCTCTCTCTCTCCCACTCTCTTCTCTCCCATATCTCTCTTCTCTCTCCTCCCTGCTTCCTCTACACGCCTGCGCGTCTCCGCTGCCAGGTAGCCGGCCGAGCCGCTCGCCTGGACGCCATCCCGCGCGCCCTGCGCATCCCCGCCGCGGGCCCCATGCCATGGACGACCACCGCGGCCGAGCGCGTGCCGTCCGATGCCGCCTGTGCGACCGCGCCCAAGCCGACCGTGCCGAGCCGCCCTGCGCAACGCCGTGGATGTCGCGCCCTGCACGCACCCGATTAATGAAACCGTCGTCCGTTTCTTGTGTTAATGGAGATTGATTCTACCGTTTCTTCCTCCCCTCATTCCTCCTCTCCATTACGTGCAGTAACAGCAGCACCATTGACAGCCTCTTGAATGACGCCAGTGACCTCTCCTCTCCCTTCCCTCTCTCTATAAAAGGGAACAGCAGAGCCTCTCCATTCCTGCCTACTCGAATTTGCCTCTCCCTCTAGCACTCCTCGCTCATCGCTAGTGTGTTGCCGTTCGTCGCTGGAGTGTGTCGTTCGTCGCCGGAGTTCACCGGAGCCGCGTACTAGCTGTCCGTAGTCGAGCCCCACTCTCCGTCCGGCCGAAACCCGTCGATCCGTCCCCGTCACACGCACGAACCCGAGGTTGTTGGCGACCCAAATTTATTTTATGTATTTTATAAAGTGCTTTCGATTCGATTCATGTGTTGTATAGTTCGTTTGTTGTAATATGAACACATGTGATTCCAATTTATGTATTTGTGTGCGCTACGGAATTTGTTAAAAATATACGATTAGTAGTGCACCGTGTTATTCCATGTAATCGACGCGTTGATTTTGGTTTAGAAAAATATGGCGTAGATTTAATAGTCACACGTTGGTGATAAAAATACTAGATAAGAAATTATAGTCAATTATGGTCACAATAAATTCTAGAAACTATTTGGAGAATTATAGGTGCACTTTTGATGGATTAGAAAATGGTATAGAACTCATGTCATTTGAATAATATAGGATTTTAGATGATTTATCTAATTATTTTATTAGCATATTTTTTATAAAGAGAGGAGAAAATATCATTGGTAGATGGTAAAATAGGTTTTTGCTAGTCAAATAAACATGTTCGCAGATTTAGAACTTAAAATTGTTAGAGTACTAGTTTATGTCAAATAACCTCGCTTGTGTTAGAAAATGTTTAATTAATAGTTTATAAGGATTTTTAGAATATTAATATTATTAAATTCATTTTTGCTATACTAACTAATTTGAGATAGAAGGAATAAAGGGTATTAATTTATTTATTAGTATTAAAAGATCATAAGTATTATTTAACTTCATTGATGGTGTTAAAATAAATTAATATTAGTTAAAATTATACTTATGCACCCACTCCTAAATTCACCATTAGGATTCACATTAATAGCTATAATTAAATTAATAAGTATTTACGCGATTAGTACGTAATTAAAATGTGATTAGTACGACGTGTTAATGTGCATGTAATGGTGTATGATTATGTAATGGTGCATGTTTACTTATGGATGTATACTTTATTTTTGTATGTGCGATGTGCGACTATAATAGAAGCGGACTGTGTGGTAGAGAATCCGAACTCGTTCGGGGACGATCCGCAAGACGCTGTTGTGCAAGGCAAGTGGATTCTCCCTCTGCATATTCTGTTTGTACCTACTCATTGCATATAATAATGTTTACTTTTGATATACTGCATAATTTGTTGGGTTATACCTAATTAAGGATTTCCTAGATTTACTACATGTATTCCTTGTTTGACCTGGGAAAATTATTAAGCTGTGCAAAATTTATGCTATCGCTCAACTTAACGATTTTAATGTCACTCATTAATTGGTTTTAATGTTCCAAAAATTTAATTGGCAATTATGACATTAACCTGATGGTTAAGATAACATTATTCTGAATTAATTGGAACATGGAGTGACCACCCAGGATAACAGTGCAACCACGAGTGCTATCATGGCTCTGGCTTTGGTAAATAGCTCTATATGCTTAGTGCCTAGCAACCTTACCTGAAAGATGGGCAAGAGGGGGAGCGGTAGGTGCTGGCAGCCCATGTTAACATGGGGTCGTATTCTTGGCTAAGGTACTTCACCCAGGGGGCCACCACCATCGTCTTAGAAACCTTAGCGGGTTGCTTCGTATTAAGTGTATTTTGTGAAAACCTCATAATGGATCCCTAGCCATTCACCTCGGCAGTGTCTAAGGGTCCGATCAACCCGGGCTAGATGGGATACATGGCTTGTGGGTAAAGTTGTACCACCTCTGCAGAGTGTAAAACTGATATATCAGCCGTGCTCCCGGTTATGAGCGACCTGGACTCCTCACATGATAATTGAACCTGAAGATGGAATTAAATTGAGATCCGATGATCTGCCAATAATTTGCTTAAGTGGTTTCACTTAAGTGTTTTTGATATACTCATATTCCTTTGTTTAAATGGGATATTTGGGATTCACACTTATTAGTAAGACAGGTGTTGTTAATAAAATGTTGACCAACTAAAATGCTTACTGCTCAACCTTAGCCTCACCTTGTTATACCTGCATTAGTTTTTCCCCCACTTGCTGAGCCCCGACCATAAGTGAGCTCACCCTTGCTTAATTTTGATCAGAGGGTGATGCTGGAGACTTTGATGAAGATTTTATCGACGACGATGATTTCTAAGTCTAACGATGCGCCGGTCATCTTCCTGTGGGAGATTGCCCAGTTGTTTATTTCCGCTTACTTTGATGTGATACTTGTTAAAGATACAATGTTTCAGATGATGTAATAAAGTATTATACTCTCTTTACGCCTTTATTGCATTGTCTTTTGATATATTACACTTGTGACGTCAACATATGTGTGGAAATGGATCCTGGCACACATATGGTATGCGCTCGGTTCTACCCCCTGGAACCGGGTGTGACACGTCGTCCCCCTCGGTGACCTCGCCGCGCAGGGAGTTCGTTTTGTTCACCTCCTACATCTCCTGCGGGTTGGCGCTGCCAATCTCGCCTTTCTTCCTGATGTTGTTGGAGGAGTTCGGCCTCCAGCTTCAGCACCTCACCCCCCACTCCATCCTCCAGGCAGCCATCTTTGCCCACCTATGCGAGATGTTCGTGGGGGTGGCGCCCTGCACCTCCCTCTTCCGCCATTTCTTTGTGCTGGTGAAGTTGGGGAAGGCGAAGGACCACCTCGACGCCTACTACTTCCAGACAAGACCGGATTCGACTGGCGCCTACATCCCCTCCCTTGGTGGTGCAAGGTGGGAGAACTGGCATGGCGATTGGGTGATTGCTAGCGCGGAGGCCAACGATCGCCTTGCCCTGTCGAGCGACGGGCCGAGACTCGACCGGAAGCAGCGGAGGACCAAGCCATCCCTGGCACTGGAGCTCTAGCTCGTACTGGACAGGATCAAGAGCTTAGCGGCGGGCGGCCTGACGTCGATGCATGTGGTCGGTGATTTCCTGAAGCGCCGGATCGCACCGCTGCACCAGAGGGCGCGTCTATGTTGCTGGTTCACCGGCTCAAACGACATCGACCGGATCCAGTGCGGGCCGGGGACCGACCTGTCCTGGGAGGAACTGGAGGTTCTGGTGAAGGGGATTACTAGTGAGTCCTTTGTCCCTGAGTCTCTAATCCTTCACGAGGGCATCCCTACGCTTTGCGACGACGCAGGGTTGAGGTCAGTGAATTTGGCCACGCTGCCGACCCTTGACGAGTGCGGCGTCACAGTTCGCCAGACCGGTGGCAGGGACCCCCATCGCGTGATCCAGATCTCCAATGCGCCGGTTGGAGGCCCCAGACTACCGGCGTGGCCCCCAGCGCCCCGCTGGGGCTTCTCACGTCCCCGCCACGGCCCCCCGCCCCTTGGACAAGGGCAAAGGGGCTGCAAGTAGCTCCTCCGCCCCAAGCGGCGCTGAGATGTTGGAGAAGGAGAGGAGACGTCGGCTACGCCGCGCCGATGGATCATTTGTTTCTCCCGCCAACCAGAGCCCGGTAAATCTTGGAATACGAAGCGTCTGTACCATTTTCAACACTAGTAAAGTTCTGTTTGGAACGACACAGCAAAATTTTCCTGTTTTCTGTAGTTCTCTCTATAAAAAAACTGATTTCTATGAAATTAATACGTGATTATTGCTATAAAATTGACGCTTACAAAAAAGATTTAAATTTATTAGTCATTAATCATTATCTATGGATGGGATCGGTACATCATCCATCGATTAGAGAGAGCTACATCTACTTACACGATATTTCGTCTCTCCCAAACACTTACAAAGTATTTTATCATAACTTTTTTATTTTAATCTCACAAATATATTATGCTATTCTGCAAACCACAAGCCATAAACAAGACACCTCGAGGCCTCCGCCACTTCAGTCCTATTTTCAAAAAATGCTAAAAGCACGTCATGTCTACTTTCTTCCATAAAGTTAAATTTCTGTGAGCACACGGTTATGTTTCTGTGCCAAGAGAGGATTTATGTTGAAATTGGAGACAATTCGTTGTCATAATCGAGCAAAAAATATAGATTAATATGATCGGGTGATCGGGCTACAAAATACACGACGACAAGATCCTCTAAACATTGGCTCCAGGGTAGATCCATTATCCCATCCCTATATTATCCCTTAATTCGAACTCCACTATACAAACAGTGTCAATCAGTATAATCTACAGTTACCCGTCCTCTATTTTACATGATCCACCGAGAACAGCCTAGCTCGAACGTCACTTGCAAAAGCGGTCAAACTCTAAGCTTTCAGGCGTCCAAGTGTAATTCTTCCATAAGACATGAGGATGTGTCAGGGCCAATCATAAACAATGCATCCCGTGAAATGGGTTCCACGTCTAAGGGTCTAAGGACAAGTTTATAGTGTTAGTTTAATGGAACAGTCTTAGGTAGATCACATTAAATATATTATATATGATACGTGACATTATGGACATCACAATCTTATTGTTGCCATGACTTAGACTATAGGACAACTCACTATGTTGTATGCATAGATCATCATGTAGCCATGCATGCGCACGTGAAATGACCAAAAAGTATTATCTAGTACAAAAGACTACACCGGATACCAACTACTTCATACCAGGTAGCACGGGCCCTGACACACAATGAAGCGACGTATCATATCTGCCCTCATGTGTCAAGTATGGCAACCGCTAGTAGAAAGGACACCTTTGGCAATGTTACGACTTCAAGATTAGAATAAGAATGAGGTAGTTAGCTCTTAGCCGATGGAATACGAAGTTCATGTAACCACTCTCCTCACTTGCAATATAAACAGGAGGGGTGAGCAACGTTTAAGAGCATTCGATCTAACGTCGACCTAATGTGGGATTTGATTTATATACATAGACTAAACTCCACTCTGAATACTCTGTTCTTAGAGTTTATCTAGTCGGCATGCATAAAATGAATTAGGACCATTAGCCTAGAACTTCCACCGCAACCTTGAACTAAGGGGTTGCTAGGGAGTCATAATAGCCACCTAGAGGGGAGTTGTTGGAGGCCTTCATCTTCTGAAGGTCCTCAAAAACACAACTAACATGTTTTCCAGTATAGTATATTGTCATAGGAAGCTTCGGCTTTAAGATGAAGGTGTGCACGGTATGAAAAGCGTGATCTGGAAGAACGATGAACCAGCTCCGAAGCTGTGGCTGGAGAAGCTTCGGCTTAGCACAAGGACGGTGGTGGAGGATGAAACTGACCTAAAAGGGAAAAGACTGCTTAGTCCTCGACAACTTGTCTTTTGGCTAATAGTAAATGTCAGGGACATGAATGTAATTCTGCCCGGGCTACGTCATGTGCCTATAAATAGATGAACAGTAACGTTGTACTGTTCACGCTGATTTGTAATCATTCCTGCGCCACTCCCTCTCTTTTACCCTCTGTCAAGCCGAAGGTACAAATGTAATATAATTACCATTAATGTTTATCCATGTTCAAGAAATAAAGAGATGAATAATCTAATGATTTGGGATAATTGTTTATATTCTTTTTATGTTTCGTATGCCTTATTTATGCCTTCTCTCACTAAGATGACGAAGGTATGCCCTTCGAGACCTTCGTCTAGAGATCATTATATCCTAAGGGAGATAATGTTTCGAAGGACGAAAGTCCCTAATCAATAACAATTGTGTTTCTTTGTTCTTGGTGTATAGCATCTGAGAACAAGGACCAACATTGGCGCCCACCTCCGGTGAACTCATTCGACCACCTTCGGCAAGCTTTGACCTTCGTCATGCCACCGAAGAAGACAGCAGGGCCAAGGGCTGCACTGCAGCCACTAGACGTTAATCAGGAGACGCTATGCGAAGCTAGGAGCCAGAAGAGGAAGGCTACCAGCCCAACACCTCAGGAGGAGGAGTTGGATCAAGAAATCCGGGACCTCGAAGCTAGCCATCAACAGGTTCAAAAGAAGAAAGAAAAAATGCTTTGGCTCGCCGATCTCCAGAGAAAGATTGATGAGGCCGCTGAGGAAATGCGTCACCTCACCCAGGATGACCAAGACCGAAGGCCCCAGCACAAAGAGCTTCGTCAAGACAATTCATACAACGATGATGGATGGTATGATGATTTCCATCATGGCAATTTTGCTTTTGATGATGCTTCTCCTTTGGCAGCAGAGTTGCAGGCTACCCCATGGCCCCCATCAAACAAGCCACCTCAGCTTCCTATGTATGATGGGCACTCAGACCCGAAGCAGTTCTTAATGAGCTACGAGGCAACCATATCTTCATATGGGGGCAATACTGCAGTCATGGCGAAATCCTTCGTCATGACAGTCAAAAGTGTCGCACAAACTTGGTACTCTTCTCTTCGGTCAGGAACAATCACATCTTGGCAGAAGCTCAAGGATATGCTAATCACTAGCTTCCAAGGCATTCAGACGAAGCCAGTCACTGCTCAGGCTTTGTTTCAGTGCACACAAGACCATGAGGAGTACCTTCAGGCGTATGTCCGAAGGTTCCTGCGTCTAAGAGCACAAGCGCCTACAGTGCCCAATGAAATTGTCATTGAGACCATGATCAAGGGGCTTCGGCCAGGACCTATTGCTCAATATTTTGCCAGGAAGCCCCCATAGACCTTGGAGAAGCTTCTTCAAAAGATGGATGAGTACATCCGGGCCGACAATGATTTCCGCCAAAGAAGGGAAGAAGCATACAAGTTTTCTAAGATGACCAGGGGCTTCGGAGGAAGAATTCACCCCAGGCACATCAGGTCGATCCATAATTCCAACACAAGTGATGATAGAGGAAGTCAACCTCGAAGGCAGCAACACAGCTCTCAGTCTTCAGGACCACAACAAAGCTCCTTTAGGCCACCAGCCCCAAGAGGCAGAGGCGGCAGAGGCTTCGGAGGAAGGTACGGAGATCAGCCCAAAAGACTATTTTACTTATTCTGCGGCGAAGATAAAGGCCACACCACAAGAACATGCCAAGTCACAATTCAGAAACAAAAAGTGATTGCTGAAGCTGAGGCACGGCAAAATCAGCCGAAGCAGGTCCTACATACTGCTTCATGCTATTCTCCCTATATCCCAAAGTACGTAGGTAATCAACAGCCTACGGCCTCTGTCGCTTTGGCAAGCCACTCTCAAGCTTCTTGGGCCCACCTCCCACCACCACCACCGCTACCACTTACTTTGACCCGAAGCCAGCAGCCAGAAGGGCACCAGCACGCTCAACAGCAGCGCGATTTTCGGGAGGAATCCGAAGCTCGCACAGTCAATAGTACTGTGTCTGAATCCAAGCACATCTACTAAAGAATATCCTACCCTTGGTGTATCTTTATCCTTTTTGTCATTTTACTTTTCTTGTATGAAAAACAAGTCACGAAGGACTGAATTTTGATTTCATGTAATAATAGTTCTCATATCATTGAGTAAAGTGCTTCCTTCTAACAAACTTTCGAAGCTACAAAAGTCGTTTCTAAGGGAGCGCAGCGTAAACTTTTGAAGGTACAAAAGTCGTTTCTAAGGGAGCGCAGAGTAAGTTTCGAAGCTACAAAAGCTGTTCCTAAGGGAGCGCAGAGTAAGTTCTGGGGCTCAAAAGCCGTTCCTAAGGGAATGCAGAGCCAAAATACCACAAAAATAAAAGGTGAAGAAGCTCCAAAGTCATTCCTAAGGGGATGCAGAGCTTAAATACCATAGAAATAGAAGGTGAAGAAGCTCCAAAGTCGTTCCTAAGGGGATGCAGAGCTTAAATACCACAGAAATATAAGGTGAAGAAGCTCCAAAGTCGTTCCTAAGGGGATGCAGAGCTTAAAGACTCCAAAGACGTCCCTAAGGGGATGTAGAGTCTTGAGTGTTTCAGTGTGGGCGTGTGTATGTTAGGCATAAAAATCATGTTGCATCATATCATTGCACCATTCCGCATAGCATTACATCATACATCATATAGCATCAACATCAAAGATTGAGCACGAAGCAAACCTTCGGCAATAACTTGTTGAGTGAAAGTGTGCTGAGGCACGAAGAAAACCTTCGACAAATACAATTTTATTAGGAAAATCTGTTGGCAACAGTACCACACAACAGATTTGCCATAAAAGGGGCTTCTTTCTTTACGAAGCATGAAAAGAAGGGAAGGTGTTTTTTCACCGAATGCTCAAAAATGGTATGTGCGTAAATTTCATGCATCACAAAGAAATATATTACATTAATTTACATGTTTGTTAATTGTCTCATACACAAATGTTACATAATATCATTACAATAAAAGCCTAGTCTTCTTTAAGAATTTTCTCGGTGGCCTCATTCAGCAGTCTGTCGACAACTTCGTCGACGATGGTATTGGCAATACTCATCACATCCAGCGCCTCTTTCATAACAGGATTGGCCTAGGGGTCGTACGGCTCAGGTAGAGGGGAAAGTTCAGTTGTAGTAAGCAAATAGTTAGTCTGAAGCCAGAAAACAAACACCAAAGCAAGAATTCAATAAAAATACCTATATGCCTTGCACGCTCGGCAGCTTCTTTGGCTCGCTTAGCTTCTTCTCGAGCATCATGGGTTTCTTTTTCATTTTTCTTTATGATTTTGTTGGCCAATTCTCGGCCACCATTCACCCAGACATCAGAATAAAACTTCCCATCCACCAAAGTGGCTTCGGCCGAGGGGTCCTTCATGTCGTATGTGGAGAAGGCGGCTTCGGTCTAGACCACAGCTTTAACATGGTCACAACCAGCCTTCTCCAGAATTGATGCAACCCCTCGAGAGCCGGCGAAGGCACAAATGTCCCCACGATCACTAAGGATCTCTTCAAAGGCTTCGGCTTCTTCGCCTATCCAATCAATGACACCTTCGGGGTTCACCTCGAATGAATTTTTCTTCCGAAGAGTATGCACCTGCCTTGGCAAAGCTGGTTTTCAGTTTTCTTATGCAATCCAATTGTTGGGGGCCTTCGTCCTCCGAAGGTCCTCAAAAACATGATTTGACAATGTTTTCCAAGTGAAATATATGAACAGGTATCTTCGGACTCGGATTACGAACATGGAGTACGGCCATAACGAAGCCTAAGCCAGACGAAGGGTGATTGAGACGAAGGACGGGCTGATCACCAAGCTGTACGCAGGAAAGCTTCGTCGCGATAGCAGAAAAGGGAACCGACTTAAAGATGAAAAGGCTACGTAGACCTTAATAGATGGCTATAAGCTATTAGCAAATGTAATGGGCATGAATGTAATTTTACATGGGTTGTGTCCCGTGCCTATAAATAGATGAACAGTAATCTCGTACTGTTCACGCTGAATAGGCATTTGCTTTTGCGTCACGCTTGCACTTTTGTCTTCCCTCAAACCAAAGGTACACTTGTAATTTGATATCATTTCTATTTTCCCATGATAATAAAATAGAAATGATGTTATGACAATACTTAAATGTTTATGTTACATCTTATGCTTTGTATAAATCTTTCATCGTTGTTCGTTGTGCCTACGAAGGTATGTTGTTTGCGACCTTCGTCCGAAATTCATTATATCCCAAGGGGAAATAATGTTTCGAAGGACGAAGGGCTTTAACATTTAACACTTTTTATGTTGCCTTGTTCTTAATTCAAAGCATTTGAGAACAAGTCTCCAACATTGGCGCCCACCTCCGGTGAACTCACTTCCATCTATTGAGCTTTGAATACCTTCGGCAAGCATCACCTTCGTCATGCCGCCGAAAAAAGCTTCAGCAACAGGGGCTGCCACTCTGCAGCCGCTGGACCCCAATCAGGATGTCCTTTCTCTTAGAGAGGCCCGAAGCCAGAAGAGGAAGGCTATTAGTCCAACACCTCCGGAGGATGACTTGGATCAGGAGATCCAAAACCTGGAGATCCTTCAACAACAGGTGCAGCGCAAGAAGGAGAAGATGGCTCGTCTAGCTGACCTTCAGAGGCAGATAGACGAAGCTTCTGAAGAGGTTTGTCATCTTGTTCAAGATGATCAAAGTCGAAGGCCTCCACGCAGAGAGCTCCATCAGGAAGGTTTCCACAATGAGGACGACTGGTATGAAGATTTCCATCATGGAAACTTTGCTTTTGATGATGCTTCTCCTCTCTCAACAGAATTGCAGGCTACACCATGGCCCCAGTCTTACAAGCCACCACAGCTCCCCATGTATGACGGTCATACGGACCCGAAGCAATTCTTGATGAGCTATGAAGCAACCATATCTTCGTATGGTGGCAATACTGCAGTCATGGCAAAATCTTTTGTCATGGCCGTCAAGAGCGTCGCTCAGACCTGGTACTCCTCTCTTCGGCTAGGGACAATCACTTCTTGGCAGAAGTTAAAGGATATGTTGATAACTAGCTTCCAAAGGTTTCAGACGAAGCCGGTTACTGCTCAAGCTTTATTCCACTATACCCAGGATCATGAAGAATAACTTCAGGCGTATGTCCGAAGGTTCCTGTGATTGAGGGCACAGGCACCAACAGTGCCCAATGAAATTGTCATTGAGGCCATGATTAAGGGGCTTCGGCCGGGACCTTCAGCGCAATATTTTGCCAGGAAGCCACCACAAACTTTGGAGAAGCTGTTCCAGAAGATGGACGAGTATATTCGAGCTGACAATGACTTCCGCCAGAGAAGGGAGGAAGCATTCAGGTTCTCTGAGATGACCAGGGGCTTCGAAGGAAGATTTCACCCGAGACATGTTAGGTCAATTCATAACTCTACTCAAAGTGATGATAGAGGGAGCCAGCAGCAAAGACCACAATACTCTTCACAAGCTTCGGGGCAGCAGCAAAGTTCTTTTCGGCCGTCAGCACCAAGGGGCAGAGGCGCCAGGGGCTTCAGAGGAAGGTTTGGAGATCAGCCAAGAAAAATTTACTGTCTATTCTGTGGTGAAGACAAGGGCCATACCACCACGATGTGCCACGTTACCATCCAGAAGCAGAAGGAGATAGCAGAAGCAACAGCGCAGCAAACTCAGCCAAAGCAGGTCATGCATACTGCTTCGTATCATTCACCCTACATTCCAGAGTATGTAGGCAACCATCCTGCAACTTCTGTTGCTTCGGCAAGTCAACCCCAAGCATCTTGGCAACAGCCTCCGCCTCCACCACCGCTGCAACGAGGCCAGCAGCCAGAAGGGAGTCAACATACTCAACACCAAAGGGACTTCAGAGAACAGTCCGAAGCTCGCACAGTCAATAGCATTGTGCCAGAGTCGAAGCACATTTACTAACAAATATCCTACCTTGATAGCAGTCTTTTGCATTCAGTATTATTTTCTTTGTAACAAAGGACACTTATGGGAGACTAGAGTACTTTTTGTCGTTTTAAATCTCTTGTAATAGTTTCGCTTTTCGCCGCAAGAAAAATACATCTTCTCCACAGGCTTAAGTCGCCGAAGCTTAAAGATTTGCGATAGCAAGGAGAACCTTCGAGTTGTCAAAAACTTATTTTAAAAGGCACGCAGTGTGATTTCTTCGAAGCAACAAAAAGTCGTTCTAAGGAACGCAGTGTAAGTTTGCTGAAACTGCAAAAAGCCGTTCCTAAGGGAGCGCAGTGTAAGTTTTCTGCTCAAAAGTCGTTCCAAAGGGAATGCAGAGCTTACAGCGAAAAATAAACGCTGATACCGCCTAAGTAAAAGGCGAAGCGCGAAAAGTCAACGCGAATACCGCCGAAAGTAAAAGGCGAAGAAGCTCCTAAGGGAGGCTTACAGCGAAAAATAAACGCTGATTCCGCTGAAGTAAAAGGCGAAGAAGCTCCTAAGGGAGGCTTACAGCAAAAAATTAGTGTTGATACAAAAAGATTGCGTGTTTTATTGCGGGGATGTGTGTGTATTTTTCGACGCAAATGTCATTTTGCATAACATAACATCATCACATCATTTCGCATAACATAAGCATCATACATCATATTGCATTTGGCACAAGAAGGGGATACAATATTGATCTTCGGAGTATAGCTTCGGAGAATGTTTTCATGAAGCTTGGATATTCTTCATCAGAGCAGTATGGAAATTGTTGTGATACATAAAAGTTTTCTTCACGAAGCATGAAAAGAAGGGAAGGTGTTTTTTCGCCGAAGGCTCAAAACGGTACGTATGTAAAATTTCATGCATCGTAAAGAATTGAACCATAAAAAGCTTGTATATTACATTCAAAGTTTTACACAGATTACAAATGTTTTTACAATAGCATCTAGTCTTCCCTAAGTACTACTTCTGCAGCTTCATTTAGAAGTTGTTCAACAACTTTATCCATGATGGCTTCGGCCATTTGTCTAATTTCGTCATCCCCCTTCGTGTGGGGGCCCGCAGATGATTCAGCAGGTTCTGAAGGAGGAGAAGATATGCCTATGTTACTATTACAAACCGCGAATAAAGTTTAAAACCAAAAATTACAAACTACTAGTTAATACCTATTTGCCCTTTAGGCCCTGAGCCCTTCTCAGCAGCCTCCGCTACCTTCCTAGCGTCATGAATGCCTTTTTCGCTTCTTTGAATGATTTCTTGAGCCATTTCTCGGCCGCCATTGTCCCAAATGTCGGTGAAAAATTTTCCAACGACCTGGCTTGCTTCGGCTGAAGGGTCTTTAATATCTTCAGAGGATAGAGCAGCTTCAGATTGTGCTAAAGATTTCACATGCTCACACCCTTTCTTCTCCAAAATAGTAACAATTCCTCTGGCACCCGAAAAAGCACAAATGTCCCCACGACCATTCAGAATTTCCTCAAAAGCTTCGGCTTCGTGGCTGATCCATTCGATTGGGCCTTCCGGGTTACCTCTTACGAAGTTCTCTTCACTTGAAAACGCGCCAACGCTGGCGAAGCTGGATTTTATTTTCTTAACACAGTCTATGGATTTTTCGTAGCACCTCTTTTTGGATGCCCGAAGCTTTTCAACGTTTTCTTCTAAATGATTTGCCCATTGTTCGCTAATTTCTCGCCTTGTTTCTTCGAGTGTACGTTCTTCTTTAGCTCTGGCTAGTTGCTTCCGAAGATCTTCAATTTCACGTTTCTGAGCCTCAGCTTGAGCTTTAGAAGTAGCTTCGTCTTCTTTTATCTGATTCACCAGTGAGTGTAATATTTTATCTTTTTCGAGACCTTCGTTCCTTAGCTCAATCACTTCGAAACGAAGGTTGCTCAAAGCAATGGCACACCCTTCATCTTCAGCATCTTTTTGGGCCCTCAGGGCATTGCTAAGTATAAGACCCTGCAAAATAGGAAAAAATGTGTGTGCGTCAATAAATTTGAGTAAACGAAAAATTTTGATTTCAAGAAACAATACGAAGATATCATTTTCTCACCTTCAAGCTATTGTATGCCAAGCTGTCGGCCAGCTCGTTCTTCGATAATATCGAGAGCCCGTCTTCTAGTGTTAGGAAGCCGAAGCTCTTGCTCATCTCCCGACAGACAGAAATTTCTTTGCTGTCAGGGAGACAATACAAGAAGTCTTCTTCTCCGCTACCATTGAAAATTAACGCCCCCTTTGGGTATTTCAGTTTTTGGGCGTAAAACTGGGCCTCTTGCTTTTCTCTTTCATTCAACTTTTTTCCCGAAGCATGTCGTAGAATATAATCCAAAGCTTCGGGAAATGCTTCGGGGGTCATGGTGCCGGTTTCGTCAGCCAAAATTTGTTCTGCTGTTCTTGTCTTTTCGGCTTCCAAGGATTTTATCTTGGCGGGCTCTAAAGGCCCAGCCTCACTCTCAGATTGGTGCTTCAAAGCTTCGGCATCAATGGCTTCAGATTGCACTTTGGAAGCTTCAACAGTTTTCTTCGGAGTTGTGCTGGAAGACTTTATTGTCTCCAGGACATCCAGAACATTAACCATCCTTTTTCTTTTTGGGGTTACTGCTGGCCCCTTTTGACTTGTTGTTGCCTCAATTTTTGCTGAAGGACTTAGAATTTCCAATGTCTTTGGTTCCTCAGCCCTTGGCTCTTCAATTTTTTCTTTAACTTCGGTGGCCGAAGAGGTTTCACCGGCGAACTCAGGCACTATGGCTGGTTCAATATAGCGTGGCCGGTGTGTGAGAACTTTTACCCTTTGTCTCTTCGGCGCTGGCTCGCTAGGAGCAGATGAAGCAGTTTCTTTTGCCAAAGTTGCACTTTTTCTTTTTTGACCCCGCGCTGAATAGTAATAATCGGGGTAAACAAACCCAACTGCGTCAAATACTCGATTGAGTCTTTTCTTCTTTCGGCCTCCGAAGGCCGCTGATAGTGCATTGTCTTCGGCTTTCGAATATACCCCAAGCAATTCATCACTTACGGTCTCAATGCCCTTTAGCCAGTCATCATCTGGCTCGATGAACTTATCTCCGTATTTAAATGTGTATTTCAGTATAACTAGTCCACCTTCGTCAGTTTCCCTGACGGTTTCCTTTGGCATCTCCCACTCTTCTACAAGTGGCCATACTCTGAAGGCAATATGTTCCTGGACCAAGTCCCTTGTTCCAATAAAGGAGCAAATCACACCGAAGGCTCTCTGGCATTCTTCGGCTGCTTCATTCATTTCAACCTTCGGCCTTCGTAGGCCGAAGCGTTGCCAAATAGGGCACATAATTATACCTTTAATATCTTCCCGTGTTTCTAGGTCATTCTTCACATAAAACCATTCTGTCATCCAGTCGTCGGGCCACCTCTTCCGAAAGGTTGGCACGGGACAGCTTGATCCAGAGCGAGCACCGAAGCTGTAACAACCAAAGTTGTTATGATATTGTTCTTTCCCCCAGGGTTTCGTCTCATATACTAGCTCATGAATGTTGCAAAAGCTTTTTGCATTTGGTTCCAAGCCCTGGCTTCTCGCAGCCCAGACAAAAATTCCCATTCTTATAATAGCTCCGGGGGTAATCTGGTGGAGATAGATTTGGAATGTCCTCAGAACTTCAACCACAAAGCTGCTCAAGGGGAACCGAAGCCCAGCCTTGAAAAAGCTTCGGAAAATCACGACCTCATTTTCCTCGGGAGTAGGAGAAGTTTTCTCTCCAACATCAGCCCTCACAATAGACACATCTCGAAAATATCTCTCCCTCATATTGTCAAGATGACTCTGCTTAATAGTGGATTTTCCGAAAACCGTGTGACTTGGTCGCCATGGTCGATCTTCGGACTCTTCCCCGCCACTTTCTACATCGTAACTGTCGCTGTCATCAGTATCTTCAGATAAACCTTCTAAAATCTCTTTGGTAATCTTCTCTGTATTGGTCTTCGCCATTGATTCAAGAAAGCCCAGGTTTTTCTCTTCAGAGAGACTCAATTTCATCTCGGTAGCAACCTTCTTCTCCTCAGACATCCCTTCGGAAATCCTACTTCTCGCTTCCGAAGCTTAAAACTAGGGAGGAAATCAAATATTTTTGGGCAGAAAGTTATTTAAGCAGGCAAAACAAATGGCAAGAGAGCGTGCCAAATAAATTGTGGCGAACCCCTATTTATACACCCACTATGACGGAAACTGGGCGGTCCCGCTTGTCAATGACTGTTGCTATTCTAGCAAAGGGAAGGTGTTTTTTCGGACCTTCGGCTTAAGGCCTTCGTCCATATCGCAATCTGAATTTATCACTAACAAATTAATATTGCGAGGGGCTACTGTTGGGGGCCTTCATCCTCCGAAGGTCCTCAAAAACATGATTTGACAATGTTTTCCAAGTGAAATATATGAACAGGTATCTTCGGACTCGGATTACGAACATGGAGTACGGCTAGAACGAAGCCTAAGCCAGACGAAGGGTGATTGAGACGAAGGACGGGCTGATCACCAAGCTGTACGCAGGAAAGCATCGTCGCGATAGCAGAAAAGGGAACCGACTTAAAGATGAAAAGGCTACTTAGACCTCAATAGATGGCTATAAGCTATTAGCAAATGTAATGGGCATGAATGTAATTTTACATGGGCTGCGTCCCGTGCCTATAAATAGATGAACAATAATCTCGTACTGTTCACGCTGAATAGGCATTTGCTTTTGTGTCACGCTTGCACTTTTGTCTTCCCTCAAACCAAAGGTATACTTGTAATTTGATATCATTTCTATTTTCCCATGATAATAAAATAGAAATGATGTTATGACAATATTTAAATGTTTATGTTACATCTTATGCTTTGTATAAATCTTTCATCGTTGTTCGTTGTGCCTACGAAGGTATGTTGTTTGCGACCTTCGTCCGAAATTCATTATATCCCAAGGGGAAATAATGTTTCGAAGGACGAAGGGCTTTAACATTTAATACTTTTTATGTTGCCTTGTTCTTAATTCAAAGCATTTGAGAACAAGTCCCCAACACCAATGATTTCTCAAAGCACCTCTCCTTGGATTCACGAAGCTCCTTAACATTCTTTTCCAGCCTAGCATTCAACCATTCACTTATTTCTTGCTTTACTTTTGCAAGTTCAAAATTTTCATTAGCTTCGGCAAGTTTCTTCTGAAGATTCTCAACTTCGGCTTTATGGACTTCAGATTGAGCATTGAATTTCGCCCCGTATTTCTTCACTCTGTCCACTAAGGAAAGCAGAATTTTGTCTTTTTCTGCAGCTTCGTTCCTCAATCTGATAACCTCCGACCGAAGGTTGCTAAGCGCTATATGACAACTTTCGTCTTTAGCATTTTTCTGCGCCCTCAAAGCGTTGCTAAGAATTAAGCCCTGCAAAAAGAAGGGAGATAAAGGATCAACACGAGAATAAAAGACAAAATAATCTATTTATAAGTCCATAACTTCTGTACCTTCAGACTGTTGTACGCAAGGCTGTCTGCGAGGTCATCCTTCGACATGGCAGAAAGGCCAGCTTCAAGCTTCGGAAATCCCATATTTTTTGCCATCTCCCGGTAAAAGATATTTTCTTGTTGTCCGGGAGACAGCACAGAAAATCATCTTCGTCGGTGCCATTGTACCCCAAGGCCCCCTTCGGGTATTTCAGTTCTCGAGCGTAGTGTTTGGCTTCTGCGATTTCTTCTTCAGATAACCTTTTTCTCGAAGCATGTCGAATAATAAAGTCAAGATTTTCGAAAGGTGCTTCGGGAATTGGAGGTTTAACTTTTTCGGGCGTGTCTTTCTTCTAGAGCCAAGCCAGCATCTGAAGATTCATGTTCAGTTCTCTACTCAGTCCCATCAGGCTCTGTCTCAGCGGGCACTGAGGGCCCAGCTTTGGTTTCAGCGCGAGCTGTAGCAGCTTCGGCAATTTTCTTTGCAGGGGCAGGAGTTAATGCCCTTGTTGACTCCATGACAGCGTCCAGCATGCTTGCCATCCTCCTCCTCTTGGGGGTTATTGCAGAAGCTTTTGATACCTTCGACAATTCTGGCTCTGCTGGTTGGCTCAAGATTTTTGGCAGCCCTACTATTTTCCCTAGCTATGGCTCTTTGGCCGCCTTTTCTTTGGCTTCGGCACCATGTTTTTTCGTTTCGACTGGCCCGGCTGCAGGAACCTTCGGCAATTTAGTCAGTTCTTCCCTAGGGATGGTAGGAGCAGGTTGTTCTGCCTCAGCAGTGGAAGATGTCCCTTCACCAAGCTTCGGCACTGTGGCCGTTTCAATGTATCTTGGCCGGTGCGTTAAGACCTTGATCTTTTTGCCCTTCGGCACAACAGAGATGGACAAAGCCACAGTTTTCCTTTTCTTTCCCTGCTTTCGCGAGGGATAAGTGTAGTCCAGGTACACGAAGCCGATAACATCAAAAACACTGTTCAACCTTTTCTTGCCTCGTCCTCCGAAGGCTAAGGTCATGGCATCATCTTCGTCTCTTGTGTATGCCCCAAGCAACTCATCGCTAGTCGCCTCAACACAGGTCAGCCAGTCATCATTCGGCTCGTCAAACTGGTCTCTATATCTGAAGGTGTATTTGAAGTAAACCAAACCACCTTGACTGGATCAGGCAGCAGTCTCCTTCGGTATCTCCCAGTCATTCACAAGTGGCCACACTATGTAGGCTATGTGCTCCTGAACTAGGTCTCTTGTGCCAATAAAGGCGCAAACATTGTTGAAAGCCTTCTAGCATGCTTCGGTATCATTCCCAAGCACAGTAGCCGGCCTTCTGAGGCCGAAGCGAGACCAGATAGGGCGTTGGATAATCCCATTTATGTCCTCCCTTTCAATCAAATTATTCTTAACATAAAACCATTCCTCCATCCAGGCCCCGGGCCACCTTTTTCGAAATGTTGGAACTGGGTAACTTACATCAGAACAAGGAACGAAGCCATAGCAACCGAAATTGTTGTGATATTGCTCCTAGCCAGTGGCTTTCGTCTCGTACAGTAGCTCGTGCATGTTACAGAAGCACTTTGCGCTTGGTTCTAGCCCTTGGCTCCTCATGGTCCAAACAAAAACACCCATCCTAATTATAGCTTTGGGAGTAATCTGATGAAGGAAGATCTCAAATGTCTTCAGCACTTCAACCAAAAATCTGCTCAATGGAAATCGAAGATCTGCCTTCATGAAGCTCCTGTAGACAACAACTTCATCTTCCTCGGGTGTAGGGGCGGCGCTGTGCCCCCCCCCCAACTCTCATAATAGATATGTCACAAAAATATATTCCTTTCATGGCATCAATTTGACTCTATTTGATGGACGACTTTCCAAAGATAGTATGACTTGGCCGCCAGGGCTGATCTTCGGCATCTTCATTCCCGCTTTCCACATCAAAGTTCTCGCTATCATCAGAATCCTCAGACAACCCAGCTAATATTTCATTCGTAATCTTTTCTGTGTTTGTTTTTTCCATAGCTTCGTAAAACCCAGCTAGAGCAGGGTCCACAACCTTCTTCTCCTCAGACATCTTCCCTTCAGACATCTAATGAGCACTTGTGTAAATGACGAAGCTCACAAATCAAGCGAGATCTGACAGCAAGAAATTTCAAGCTTGAAACAATAGCACAAGCAATTGAAAGGCGCAACAAATGCTATCGCTGCAGGTTCCTATTTATATGCCTAGTGCATTGCAACTTGGCGAGCCCCATTTGTCATTGACTTTCGCTATTCTAGCGAAGGGAAGTTGTTTTTTCGAACCTTCGGATAAAGGCCTTCGTTCACATCGCAGTCTGAATTTGTTAGACGCAAAAACAAATTAATACTGCGAGGGGCTACTGTTGGGGGACTTCATCTTCTGAAGGTCCTCAAAAACACAACTAACATGTTTTCCAGTATAGTATATTTTCACAGGAAGCTTCAGCTTTAAGATGAAGGTGTGCACGGTATGAAAAGCGTGATCTAGAAGAAGAATGACCCAGCTCCGAAGTTGTGGCTGGAGAAGCCTCGGTTTAGCACAAGTACGGTGGTGGAGGATGAAACCGACCTAAAAGGGAAAAGATTGCTTAGTCCTTGACAGCTTGTCTTTTGGCTAACAGTAAATGTTAGGGACATGAATGTAATTCTGCCCAGGCTACGTCCTGTGCCTATAAATAGATGAACAGTAACATCGTACTGTTCACGCTGATTTGTAATCACTCCTGCGTCACTCCCGCTCTTTTACCTTCTGTCAAGCCGAATGTACAAATGTAATATAATTACCATTAATGTTTATCCATGTTCAAGAAATAAAGAGATGAATAATCTAATGATTTGGGATAATTGTTTATATTCTTTTTATGTTTCGTATGCCTTATTTATGCCTTCTCTCACTAAGATGACGAAGGTATGCCCTTCGAGACCTTCGTCTAGAGATCATTATATCCTAAGGGAGATAATGTTTCGAAGGACGAAGGTCCCTAATCAATAACAATTGTATTGCTTTGTTCTTGGTGTATAGCATCTAAGAACAAGGACCAACAGGAGTGAATAAGTAACACCTAAAATTCACAACTTAAAAACAAACTTGATCTAAATTAGATATTAGCACAAAATAGAGGTCAAAGTAGAGTAATAAGGAACATATTTCTTTCACTTGATTGCTCTAAACCCTAAACTCTAAACCTAGAATGCGGAATTAGAACTAGAGCAATAACACAAGTGAAGATAAAGAACTTAGAATAAGAGAGGAAGAACAAATCGCAATAGATCAAAAAAGGCATCGTTTTTTTACCATGATTCAGTCAAGCCTCAAATGCTTGCCTACTTCACGTTGTGGTGTTCCAAAGGATGAGGGTTGCACTCAACCCTTCTCAAGTGATCCAATGATCAACTTGAGGCCATAATTATTCCTTATCAATTTTTCCCTCGCAAGGATCTCCACAGATCGGAGTCTCTTGCAGTCGTACACAAGTTTATAGGAGCAACAACTCCAAAGAGCACCAAGAGGGAGGAGTAGAACACACAAGAGCAGAAGAACAACACCACAAAGCAAGAACACAAGCACAAAGCAACAACACAGCTCAATCTCACTATAAAGGATGCTCATATCACTTTGATATGTTTCTCTAGTGCGTAGGAATGAAGTACTTGCTCATGAGTGACTTGGTGAAGTGAGGGGGTCGAAATGTGGGTTTATTTATAGCCCCAAGCCCCAAAATGCCGTTGAGGAAGTTGCTGGATTTCTATTTAGTGTAGGCGCACTAGACTAGTTTGATGCACCATCGGACCGGAAACAGGAGCAGTTACTCTGGGATCTTGATTGGGCTTTTCCACCACCGGACCACCATGTGTCACCTGACCGTTGAAGTACCCATTACATGCCAGAAGTAGTTGTTACTTAGAGGTCTGATGCACCACTGGACCACTACTATAGAAGGTCCAGTGTGTTTTTAATAAAAATTCGAGAACAACTTCTTCCCTATAGCCGAGGTCTAGTACATGTGTTATGCCGTCGAGCCAGCCTGTGGAGCTCTCTAGTAAAGTGGTTCGGGGCTCCACCAGACTAGTCCATTGCACCATGCTGCTAGATTGTTTTGCATGGCTCTCTGGTGAACTGGTCAAGTGCCCCACCAGACCGGTCCGGTGACCGCCAGAGCGCTGAACTTGAGTGCTTTCCAACCAAAACTTCTTCTCTTCGAATTGACTAACCTTGGGAGCTTTTCTACGACTTAGACAAACATATTTAGTATGTTTGACATGCCTAAGTCATAGGTTCATACCTTTTAGCTCATCTCCGCTTTTAGGTTTCCCGTTACAACTCAAATACAAGTTGAGAAGCACTTTTTGCTAGAAACTTAGTTAGAAATCAAACCGAAGTGCTAGAAACATTCTAATAGATGTATGCAACATATTCAAAGGTTCAAACCTCACAGTTTTAGCCCTTTTCAACATATTCAAAGATAAATTTTTTGCTGACTTTAAAACTCGTTTAATGTTTCTGAAAATTATTTTCAATGGTTTATTACGTTGACCGCCAATTTCCACCGGTGATTTTCTTAACTCAACTGCCAGTGAAAGTGGAATCATCATTTTTATAGACGGGTAACTGAGGACCGCCAGTTAAAATAGTTTCACAATCGCCACTATTGAGCTTCTGAGTACTAATTCTTAATTCCGTTAGAATTTCAATCTCACTTGACTTCTCCTCATCAGTTTATCTCCAAAGTTAAATATAAATGGAAGGGAGAAAATTTGTGTTGCCTGGCTTTGATGCCTTTCAAAAATCAGAGCAAGTGATCAACAAGGTTTGTTTTTGCAGGTTGTTGTAGAACATGTTGGTAAATTGCTAGATGGTCATATTGTCGACCTAATGGACACCCATAAATTCAAGCTTGCTAATAATTGAATAGAACAGATCCTGTAGAACATGTTGATAATTGAGCCACCCGAGTTCCCCACCAAAGGAACAAAAGCAAAAGAATCAAAATTAGGACATAAGTTTTTTAGATAGGCTGCATCGAAAAGTTCCTTTTTGGTTTCTTGTAAGCAAATAACATCACAACCAGATTCCTGAATTGCACAACGAATGCCATTCCATTTAACACTAGAATTAATTCCTCTAACGTTGTGGCTCAGGAGAGACCACTCAGAATAATTAGCAGCATTAAAGTTATTCATTAAGTAAACTTGAAGGTTTTTTGCTAGAAAGAGAACCAAACCCAAACACTGGGTGGGTAAACATGTACCGATCAACAAACGAAAGAGTATCAAAGGCAGAATACAGGCACACCCAGGTGCCAACCGAGAAACATAATATCCTGGGATTAACCAGCCAAAAAACCCAGTAATTCAAATGACAATAACAAATCCCCAACCAGCACTTCTTCGACCTACTTTTGTCTTCTTCATTAGTATCTTCATTCTTATCATTTTTGTCCTTTTTGCTTGTCTTCTTTGGACCGACAGATCCTGATGAAAACTTCTTCTTCTTCTTCAAGTTGTTGTCTGATAAGTCTTCATCTGACATGTTACAGAATTTGGCCCCTAGGTTCCGGATAACCTTGGAAGACAGAGATGGTGGACCATCAAAGTTATGATGGCACATCAGACAGTTCCTTTCTGGGCAAGAACCCTGTCTGAACCCAGCTCTGGAGTCTTTTAGGCGCTTACTCCTTCTGAGCTCTGATTCCACAATGGTCGGGCCAGGGACACCAGAATTGTTCTCTTCCCGCTCAGAGTTTGATGGTTGTGGATCCTCCGAGAGAACATCATCTAGGAATTTATCCTTTGGGCAGCCCATGGGAATGGCAAAAGACAGGGACTCAAGTTCCGTCTCTAGCAACGTTGAGGGAATCTCTGACGACAAGAAGGACTTGGACCAGTTAAATGATTCTGGCTGAAGCAAATTTAAAAGGAAAAAGGGCGACCATTTTTTGGGAATCTTCACTGAAATGTTTGGGTTCCCCACTGGAGCAAAATAATTGGCCCAAATCCTGTAAAGCTAAGCAGACCTTTTCCTCTCCAAGTGCATCTGAAACACTGGATCTGGTTGCCACTCCTGAGCGAACATGAAGTTCATTTCCACACTGTGAAAGAAATGGTTATTATTATGCCCCCCTCCTGGGCTTATGATGGCTGGCCATCATTCACAGCAAGAGGATCCAATTGAATAACTGGGCCATCAACTTCTTGTAGCCCATTAATAGGGGCAGCATTTAAAGCAAGGACACCAAGCACATTCCCTGTCACCACAGGCCCAACCATAGGATGATCCTCTAAAATGTGGCCATTCTGAAGAGGCGCATCCTGGTTGAGACCAACGGAGCTGTCCGACGATAAACCAGAGTGTTGGTTACTGATCTGTTGCTCATCTGGTTGAATGGGCTGTTGAATCTACTGTTCAGGTTGTATATTTTCTATCCATTGATCCCACTCCCCCTGAACGTTGTCCTCATGTTGGGTCGGCGCTTCACCTCCCAAAGGAACTGGCGGGAAGTTGAGGTCGAGGCCAGCAGGTGGCAGAGGCTGACCCAAACCAAAAAAACAGAGGAAGCTGTTGACCATCCTCTGGAGCTTTCGGAACTGGGTCCACATCTTGAGCTTGCCCACCAAGCATGTTTTGTTGGATGATTTCACACTGAACTGTCCAGGAATCCCCAATGAAACCATCTGCTTCAGAAAAAACAATGAACTGTGGGACTTCTTCAAGAGAAGTGACATAGACATGAAGCAACGTCCTGGTGACATTATGGCGGTCCTCCTCCCATAGAATCAACCTGCCAAAAGAACCAATAGCTGCTTGCAGGTACTCTGAAGAGGGTAGTCCAGAGGGAAGCCCAATAACATCAGCCAACATTCACGATTGAAAAAAAGAGCCCGGTGAGCATCATTATGACGAAGAGCAGTGAAAGTAGCATCTAGGTACTATTGGGGACCAAGCAAAACAATATTGTCTCGCTCCAAAACACTGTGGAACTGCACCAGCACCTGACCCAAGTGAGAACGCTGAATATCTCTCACCCCTATCCTTCGGTGCTCCACTAAATATTCCCTAATCACATCTCTGACCGCAGGAAATAGGACCTCATGCTCAGGTAAAGGATGAATATTAATAATCGCCCAATCCTCATGCATTGGTGGAAGTCTCCGAGAAACTGACCTGGACATGATTTCACGGTGTTGAACCGCCATGGCGCTGAAGCCTGGAGGAAGGAAAGGCTCTGGGTCAACACGCCTGTACGCCATTGCAAGAGAGTCCAAAGATCGCCAGCAAACTAGAGGCAAAAGAGCGGTTTGGGGTTTTGGTGAAGTGACCCCCAGCGAGAGCTCCAGGGACACGATAGGTGTCTGTTCATATTTTTTTAATAAAACCGCCCTGGCGAACTCTTCAAAGCAACCAAACTTAGGAGGCCCAGCAGTCAGGAACCCTGGGAGAGGGCGGAACCAAGAGTTGTAGTCCAGGAAATTTAACGTCCCCTCCAAATTGGAACGTCTCTCAAAGGAAGGGAACGAAGATAGAGGAAATCAAAATTTTGTTTTCTTTAAATTACAAAATAATTCCAAATGTCCCTTGACTTTACAAAAGTGGCATTGGAAAGCCGAAGGGCCCCCACCAGACGATCCAGACGACACAGAGATGTCCAAGGCCACAGGCCTAGGCCCGGACGCGAAAGGCCCATTTCTCAAAATGGGCCGCCATTGGAGTTTACGAGGTCTAGGTAAATTTGAATTTGAATCCTGGTGAGCAGCGCGCCCGCGACGACCGTGGCTAATCACGCCTCCATTAAGGTTAGAGTAACTCACCGCGAAAAACGTCCGACGAGGAGGAATATTCATGGGAATTGCCGAGTTCTTCACATTGATGAAATTTCTAGAGCCCCGAAATCTTGAGGAACGAACAGGAGATCCCAATCGCTTGAAGACATAAAATCTTGTCTCATCAAAATTCCCAACAGAATGAGTGAGAACCTTTCTGCGATGAATCGGGACAACATTTGCACCAGATAGGGGAGGAAGCTTAACAATATTGGCAAAAGAAATTTTCTTCTTGCCCTTAATAATCCACCAATTGGCATTTTCTTCCTGAATGAATTTCATGTATTCATGAGTCCAATTCGGTCCACCATGATTCCATAGATTGAGAAAGCCCTGAATTCCGAACGATCAATGCATTTAGAATTACAAACAAGAAACCGACGGCCTTGGAGAATACCGAGAAGCGAAAAACCCGACCAGATAGCTGAGATACATTGAAACCCTTTGCAAAACCTCCCAGAGCAGCTTGAAGAGATAACCAACTGAAACCGTGTCAAGCTTGAATATGCAACGACCAAAAGAGATGACCAACCAAAAGGTCGAAGGGAGATTCGGACGCCCAGGGCACACTGGAGAAGCTAAACGGCGCCGAATATCATCCTCGAAGATTGTCCCCGGTCGAAAATCCAACTTTGCCAGATCCATCCAGAAGAAACAAAGAAGACCAAGTAGGAGAGAGGGGGAGCAGAAGAGCACCTCAAAGTAGACCAATCCCGAAAACCAAAGGAAGACGAAGAGAGCATCGTGGACAAAAGAGATCCACACGCCATACTCATCCGGTGATGAAGTTGGAGCCGACGGCCAAGTCTTCCCAAGGGAGGAGGAGGGAAGGGGAGATGGGAATCGCCATCATCGCTCTAGGCGGCTATAAAGTTGTAGAACTTCAAAAGTTATTCAACTTTGTAGTGGACTACTTTTTTACTTTTTTATTCAACTTTCAGAAATCAGAGCAAGTGATCAACAGGGTTTGTTTTTGCAGGTTGATGAACATGTTGGTAAATTGCTAGCTGGTCATATTGTCGACCTAATGGGCTCCCATAAATTCAAGCTTGCTAATAATTGAATAGAAAATGCCCTAGTTTAGTAGTTCACTCCGTGTTTGATTCATGGCTGGGATGCCAAGGTTTCTGGTTATCATCTTTACTAAACCTTAGGTCTCAGCGTCGTTTCAAAAAAATGATTATTTATTCCAAATATATCTCTATTTTGTGCCCTGTAGGTACGCGTGATTTTGTGGCCTGGGATCAACAGTAAGACATCAAGTGCAAAAGATTCTTCGTTCATATCCAAAAGACAGTACTAGCTAGCTAGACTGGTAGTTCATACATGCACATCAGGAACAGCATGTCTAGCTAGGTAGATTCATCATTCATACAATACAATAACCACTGGACTGCTGGTCAATTTGAAGCGGACGACACGTCGTGAACGTAGACGATGATCAGTGGCCGACCCTGACGTCTTGGTTTTCGCCTCGCATCAGCTCCGGCCACACCTCCATGGATATCTCGTAGAGCTCCTGGTTGCGGTATTTGCGAATGCGCCTGCCGCCGCTGGCAGCGAACTTGGCAGCGGCCTTCACGTACTTTTTCTTGAGCTTGTACACCTTATCAGAAAGCTCCATGGCATCCACGCCGCGGCGGACGAGGCCGCCGTTGGCGCAGAGCTTCTTGAGAAGCACGGAGACCTGGGGGAGCACGCCCATGTTGTCCCTGCGGAGCTCGGCCAGGGTAGCGAGGACCTTGCGCTCGTCGTCGATGCCCCACTTTCGGTACCGCGCCTTCCTCTTGGGCCGGCTCGTGGCCTCGTCATCGCCGCCGCCGCTGGAGGGTGGGGCTGGGGCGACGCCGCCTGGTGCGCGGACGGACAAAACAGAGCGCGGCGACGGGCACTGCTGCCGCGCAGCCGCCGTCGGCCTCCGCCGGCTCGTGGCCTCGGCTCCGCTGCCGTCGGCGAATGAGGCAGCGGTGACGACGGTCGACGAAAGGACGGGCACGACGCATGGCGCCGTCGAGTGTGGGCGCCGGTTCCGCGGCGCGTCCCTGGCCTGGTCGCCGCCGCCACGGCTGGCGCATGGGTCTGGGAGGATGGCGACGGAGCGAGAGGAGAAGGTCGCCGAGGACAGGTCGACGAGGGTGTTGCTAACAGGTTGATCGGATCCAGAGGAGGACAGGATGACGAGGGTGTTGCTAACGGGTTGTTCGGATAAAGAGGAGGAGATGGTGATGGCGTCGGCGGGGATGGTTGGTGCCATGGTGGAGCTGGGAATGGGTCGCCGACAGGGATAGAATTTGCTCGTATTTGTATTTATAGATACATAAAATTTGGGAGGTGCAGACCCCGATCGCCAACCACGCCCGCGCTTTTCCTCCCGCCAACCAGAACCCGGTAAATCTTGGAATACGAAGCGTCTGTACCATTTTCGACACTAGTGAAGTTCTGTTTGGAACGACACAGCAAAATTTTCCTGTTTTCTGTAGTTCTCTCTATAAAAAACTGATTTTTATGAAATTAATACGTGATTATTGCTATAAAATTGACGCTTACAAAAAAGATTTAAATTTATTAGTCATTAATCATTATCTATGGATGGGATCGGTACATCATCCATCGACTAGAGAGAGCTACATCTACTTACACGATATTTCGTCTCTCCCAAACACTTACAAAGTATTTTATCATAACTTTTTTATTTTAATCTCACAAATATATTATGCCATTCTGTAAACCACAAGCCATAAACAAGACACCTCGAGGCCTCCGCCACTTCAGTCCTATTTTCAAAAAATGCTAAAAGCACGCCATGTCTACTTTCTTCCATAGAGTTAAATTTCTGTGAGCACACGGTTATGTTTGTGTGCCAAGAGAGGATTTATGTTGAAATTGGAGACAATTCGTTGTCATAATCGAGCAAAAAAATATAGATTAATATGATCGGGTGATCGGGCTACAAAATACACGACGACAAGATCCTCTAAATATTGGCTCCATGGTAGATCCATTATCCCATCCCTATCTTATCCCCTAATTCGAATTTCACTCTGCAAACAGTGTCAATCAGTATAATCTATAATTACTCGTCCTCTATTTTACATGATCCACCGAGAACAACCTAGCTCCAACGTCACTTGCAAAAGCGGTCAAACTCTAAGCTTTCAGGCGTCCAAGTGTAATTCTTCCATAAGACATGAGGATGTGTCGGGGCCAATCAGAAACAGTACATCCCGTGAAATGGGTTCCACATCTAAGGGTCTAAGGACAAGTTTATAGCGTTAGTTTAATGGAAAAGTCTTAGGTATATCACATTAAATATATTATATATGATACGTGATATTATGGACATCACAATCATATTGTTGCCATGACTTGGACTATAGGACAACTCACTATGTTGTATGCATAGGTCATCATGTAGCTATGCATGCGCACGTGAAATGACAAAAAAGTATTATCTAGTACAAAAACTACACCGGATACCAACTACTTCATACCAGGTAGCACGGGCCCTGAAACCCAATGAAGCGACGTATCATATCTGCCCTCATGTGTCAAGTATGGCAACCGCTAGTAGAAAGGACACCTTTGGCAATGTTACGACTTCAAGATTAGAATAAGAATGAGGTAGTTAGGTCTTAGCCGATGAAATACGAAGTTCATGTAACCACTCTCCTCACTTGCAATATAAACAGGAGCGGTGAGCAACGTTTAAGAGCATTCGATCTATCGTTGACCTAACGTGGGATTTGATTTAGATACACTGTAATACCCAACTTTGTAAACTATATTAAGGAGAGAATTCTCTTACGTATTTTTGCCACAGTTCAACTAAATATGAGAGCACCACATCGAAAAGCAAGTAAACAATTAATAATATTGAGAATAACCGTGCATCATGTTGGTTTTGTTATATGTGCATCTAGTAAAAAAAATAGTCACAATAAGAAAATAAATTAATGTCACAAAATTGAAGATCTAATATCTATTTGGAATATTTAAGAGTGGGAAAGTAACAAAGAAAAGAAGAGAGGAAGAAATACTATAAGGTATAAAGTAAATTCATAAATAAATAAATCATACCATAATGGTCTGATCAAAGGTTACATTCAAATATGAGTACAAGTTCACTACAATGAGCAAATTCAAATTTGAATTTTGAATAAAGAGAAAAGAAAAGAAAGAGGAAATACAAAAGGATAAAAAAAAGAGAAAAGATACTGTACTTGGATGGGCCAACGAACTTGATTTTGGCCCAAACCAGTGCTGAGCGCAACAATCCACTCCGCTGTCGTGAAGTAACAAGCTGACATGCGGGCCTTCCGCATCTGTTGCTAGTGATCGCGCCAGCCGTTGAACGCGCACTGACCTGGGGACCCCACCGGTCGGTCACTCGCCGCGCCTCTCCTCGTTACTCCACTGATACGCGGGACCCGATTGACAGCCACTTCCCATTGAGCTCGGGTCCGTGTGGCGCGTAGGTGGGACCGGTCTGCAGGCTCGTCGTCCCCGCGTTAACGGCCGTGCGAAATCAGCGGCACAGCTGATGCAAGTCCGTCCACCTCCACCGGCCGACCGATTTCACCGCTGCTCAACGCGATTTTCCTGTTGACCACGAGCAGGGACTCTTCCACGGGCTGGGCGAGCGAGAGATCATTAAGCCAAACCTAGGACGATAGCATCCCTCTTCCCTTACCTCCTCTCCCATCGCGGCGGCAACAACCCGCCAGCTCCAGCGACCTCCACGGTCTATACATCCTGGGCGTCCAGGGAGTCCAACCTGGGCGGGCTATAAGCCGTGTCTATTGTCGTGCGCGCCGAGTGGGAGACAGACCGAGGGAGAGGGTAGGAAGACACCGCGCCCTCGCCACCGGCCATCGAGCTTCTATCTGGCGCGCCGTCACCTTCCAAGGACTCGCGCTGTTCGCCGCTATGGAACAATAGCGCAGAGAGAGTGAAGCTGTGGTCGCGTGCGGATGGTGGAAGCTCTGGGCGCGGGATCGGCATCTGACGTGGATCTTCCTCTCCACTGGTGATTGTCACGGGCGCCGCGACCCAAGGCCAGTACCGCGGCGGGACCCGTGCGCTCCATCGTCGGTCAACCTCCTCCATCGGCGGTGAGTATCTCTCCCTTTTCCCCAAGCCGCCAGTGTCGGCGCCGCCTCCCAACACCGACGTCATAGCTAGATGCGCGCTGGCCTATGCGCGATGTTGAAGAAGCCAGGGGTGCCCTAGATTCTGTGATGGACGGCCAGGATTTGGTAGATGATAGAGTTCGGTCAGATCCAATATCCACCGTTAGATCCTGTGTGGACGACCGCGATTAGTCCTGCGCATACCCCTTCGTTTCATTAAAACTGTGCCGTCGATTTTAGATCCAGTGGTCATGTATGTGTACCGGTTCGGGGATCTAATCTCATGCGTCCACCCTTGATCGCACGGCCAAGATCTCTGCGTATCCCTTCGGCCTGAGCGTTATACAAAAGAGCCCCTATAGTTCATTAGAATCAACCCGCCATCCCTTGTCGCTGTGCTCTGTGTCTTGGGATCTTTTGCTCCGAGCCCCCTATGCTTTCAAGGAAATGAGGCCCAGTCCAGAGATCGTTTAAATTAAATAAATGAAGTGAAAAATAGATTTTTAATAGGAAAATAATTGCTAGAACTTCAATAATTCATAGAAAATCCATTTTTAGTCCAAATTAGTCCATCCACTTTCTAAAATTTTGTAATTTTATTCTCTATCACCTGAAGTCTCTGTTTTGTCATAAAAACAGTAAGAAAATTAATCCCTCACTTAATCCTATTTCAAGTACATAAGACCTTTGAAAATTCATAACTTAAATTCTATAACTCCAAAAATTATGATTCCTGTTCCTAGGATTTTATTTTAATATGTAGAATATTTCTGTGTATTTTGTTCACATGCTTGGTGTAATGTTAATTTTCTCTATATCCTGTGCTTGTTTGTATTGTGGCGAGTAGAAGAGCCCGTTGCTGAGGATACTTGTGAGCAGCAGGTTGAAGTAGCTGAGCAGGAGCTCATTGAAGGCAAGTTGTGCCCTTGACCACTTTTTACCCAATAATGTTCTTTAATATCATTTATCCATGCATAGGTTAATTTTGATGGGACCCAATAGGGCACCCTAGATTGTTTATCTCATTACCTTGTTTACCCCTGAATCACTTGGGTAGTTTGCTATTGCTTTACATGGTTTTGGGATAATCATTTACTACCTCTATGTTCCAATTCTTTTTGTTATTCTATTTATGTTCATGTTGAGATCATTAATGTTAATTGGAACATAGAGCTTAACTTGAGAAACACGTGCCACCACAAGGGTTTAATGGGACGCCCTTGGCTGACTAATTAGGAAAGCTAGTGGAAGACTACCTTACCCGAAAGGGGCAAGGGCAGTAGGGGAGTGGTCAGTGTAGGGAGGTCCTTGGTTGATTTTGCTGCGATGGCGGTCAGACAAGAACCCTGCATTGGAGCTTCCTATAAACTATAGCGGGTTTTCGGAAGCTAGTGGAACTTTGTAAAGGCCTCGTAGTGTTGCCCTGCCGCGCTTCCTAGGTAGAGGTGTATGGGATTCGCGACCCCTTGGCAGATGGGTAGCATGACTTGTGGGTAAAGGGTACAATCTCTGCAGAGTGTAAAACTGGTATACTAGCCGAGCTCACGGTCATGAGCAGCTCAGGACTCTCTGATGATTAAATTATGGAACTTAAATTCAATTTTGTCATTTGCATATGCATGGGTTTATTATTAATTTTGTTCTATTATTTATTAAGGTTTGGTATTTACTTACATCTAGTAATTGCTAATAAAAGTTTGACCAACATTAAAAGCAATGCTTAGCTTTAACCATTCTCTTTGATAAGCCTTACACTCCATGAGCTCCCACCTTTGGTGAGTTCATGTCACATTATTCCCCACGACTTGTTGAGCGATGAACGTATGTGAGCTCACTCTTGCTGTCTCACACCCCCCCACAGGAGAAGAGCAGGTGGTTCAGGAGGAGCCACAAGGCGAGGAGTTTGATCTGATCTAGGTGGCGTTTCTCAGTTGACATTGGCGCCGACGATCCTTAGTTCGTTTTATATTTATTATTTTATTTTGTAATAAGTCTTCCGCTATGTAATAAATACTCTGATGTTTTGTGACATTTATCTCTATACACTCTGTTATTATATATGTTGTCTTCTTGGCGCATGTATGAGATGCACCTGGCTTTGTCCCTTAAAGTCGGGTGTGACAGAAGTGGTATCAGAGGAAATGTTGACTGTAGGACGAAACCTAGATAGAAATGGACAAACCTTTCCTACTTACCTTACTCTGATTCATTCCATACTCATCTCATCTTGATCTTGTCTCACCTTTTGCTACTCTACTCTGATTAATCTTATCTTTTCCACTCTAAGACAAGATGGATTTCACACCTTGGAATCCTATCACTACGATCTTTTAAGAGATAGGGAATCCAAGACAAAATTTAAAACTATTTTCTTTATTTAAAAAATGATTGGTTGATTGTGCTGATGTTAAATGTCTGATTTGCTTCTTTGATTGATTGATATATTATATATGGACATCTTAGCATGTACCAACATAAGGTAATGAATTAGCTTTAGTGGATAACACACTAATCTACTTAGCTAATAAATCCCCCGTAGCAACATTCCTTGTAATTACCCACCTTGTCAACAATTCTTCCTTTCTTATCCTGTGTTTCTAACCCAGATGGGCTACCCCTATAGTGTTAGAAGAGAGCACTATAGACTTGATCCTTGGTATGTCATGGTTAAGAAAGGCAAAGGCAGTATATACACTGTGCTAAGGGAATCGTAGAACTCACCAATTCCAAAGGACAAAGATTTGAAGTTGAAGTTGCAGTAACTACCACCATCAGATTAGCGGCATTCTTAGTAGATAAGAAGTTTGTGGGTGACAACATCCATGCAGTTAGAGATTTTCCGGATGTCTTCACAGAAGAGTTATCAGGGATGCCACCATATAGGGAAGTTGAGTTTGTCATTGATCCCTTACCTGGGCTGCTCCTATATCTAAACGACTATACAGGATGTTCGTAGAAGAGCTAAAGGAACTTAAGAAGCCATTAACGAAATTACAAGAGGTTGGGTACATTCGTTCGAGTTCCTCACCTTGGGGAGCGCCGGTCTTGTTTGTACAGAAGGAAGATAGATCGCAAGGGATGTGTGTGGATTATAGGACCCTTAATGATGTCACTGTGAAAAACAAGTGTACATTACCCCGCATTGAGGATTTATTTAATCAGATGAGAGGTGCTAGAGTATTCTCGAAGATTGATCTCCGATCGGGTTACCATCAGATGAGGATTAGACCGTCGGATATTCCTAAGACAGCATTCTCGACTCGATATGGATTATATGAGTTCACTGTTATGTCGTTTGGATTAACCAATGCACCAGCTTATTTTATGAACTTGATGAATAAGGTGTTTATGGAGTATTTGGAAAGATTCGTCGTGGTATTCATCGACGATATTCTTATCTATTCTAAGAGTGATAGCAATCATGAGGAACATCTGAGGTTGGTGCTACAGAAGCTACGAGATAACCAGCTATATGCCAAGTTCAGCAAGTGCGAGTTTTGGATTGGCGAGGTGCCATTTCTTGGTCATATTATTTCTAATGGAGGAATATCAGTGGATCCTGCTAAGATTAAGGAGATAATGGAGTGGAGAGTACCCACTACAGTCACTGAGATTCGGAGTTTCCTGGGACTAGCAGGCTATTATCGGAGATTTATTGAAGGATTTTCTAAGATTGCTAAGCCTATGACTTCACTTTTGGAGAAAGGAAGAGAATTTAAGTGGGACGAGAAGTGTCAAGACAACTTTGATCTATTGAAGAAGAGGTTGATGTCGCCACCAGTATTGGTTATGCCGGACTTACAGAAAGGATTTGATATTTATTGTGATGCATGTGGCCAAGGCTTAGGATGTGTGCTCATGCAGGAAGGACATGTGATGGCCTATGCGTCTCGTCAGTTACGGAGACATGAATTGAACTACCCCACTCATGACTTGGAATTGGCAGCCGTTGTGCATGCGCTTAAGATTTGGAGACATTATATCATGGGAACCAAGTGCCAAGTGTACACGGATCATAAGAGTCTAAAGTATATATTCACTCAGAAGGATCTCAACCTTAGGCAACGCCGTTGGTTGGAGCTTATTAAGGATTATGATTTGGAGATTCACTATCACCCGGGCAAGGCGAATTTGGTTGCTGATGCCTTGAGTCGAAAGGAGCATGTTCATTCAGCTATTGTTGCCCAACTACCCGATGAGATTGTTGAGGATTTCAGGAGACTTAACCTGGGGATAGTTGCTCATACTGAAGGAGTTACTATTAATGTGGAACCTACTTTGGAGCAAGAAATTCGTAAAGGTCAAATTGGTGATGCTAAAATAAAAGAGATTAAAGATCTGATTACTGAAGGTCGAGGTCCGGAATTCACGGAAGATGAGCAAGGCACCGTATGGTTCAAGGACAGGATGTGTGTTCCTGATATTGAAAGCCTTCGAGAAACTATTTTAAAGGAGGCCCATGACTCGGACTATTCTATTCATCCTGGTAGTACCAAGATGTATCAGGATTTGAAGCGGAAGTATTGGTGGTATGGATTGAAGAGAGATGTAGCTGCACATGTGGCGATGTGCGATGTATGTCAAAGAGTTAAGGTTGAACACCAGAGGCCAGCTGGACTATTGCACCCACTGAAGATACCCGAGTGGAAGTGGGAAGAGATTGGTATGGATTTCATTACTGGATTGCCTCGCACCCAGATAGGATATGATGCTATATGGGTGATCGTGGATAGATTGACTAAAGTGGCTCACTTTGTTCCTGTCAAGACTACTTATAAAGGTTCTCAGCTAGCAGAATTGCATATGGCTCGGATTGTGTGTTTACATGGAGTACCAAAGAAGATCGTGTCAGATCGAGGTTCACAGTTTACCTCAAGATTTTGGAGAAGCTTTCATGAGAATATGAGTACAAAGTTGAATTTTAGCACAACTTATCACCCTCAGACTGATGGACAGACTGAAAGGACTAATCAAGTATTGGAAGATATGTTGAGAGCTTGTGCACTTCAGCATGGAGGAAGTTGGGATAAAAGTCTACCATATGCTGAGTTCTCATATAATAATAGCTATCAGGCCAGTCTGAAGACGTCACCTTTTGAAGCTCTATATGGCAGGAAATGCAGGACTCCTCTATATTGGGATCAGACTGGGGAGAGATAGTTCTTTGGGCCTGAACTGATTCAATAAGCAGAAGAACAAGTCTGTATAATTCGAGAGAATTTGAGAGTGGCTCAAACCAGGCAAAAGAGTTATGCTGATAATAGAAGGAGACCACTGGAATTTGAAGAAGGAGATTATGTGTATCTCAAGGTGTCACCACTTCGTGGAATGAGGAGATTCAAAGTTAAGGGCAAATTGTCCCCTCGCTATATTGGACCATTCTTGATTTTTAGGCGAGTTGGAGAGATGGCATATCAACTCGAGTTACCTGCTAGTCTATCGGATGTGCATAATGTGTTCCACGTATCTCAACTGAAGAAATGTCTTCGTGTCCCTGAGGAACAGTTACCAATGGAAGAGCTCAATGTTCAGGGCGATTTGACTTATACGGAATACCCGATCAAGATTTTGGACACTGTGACTTGAGTTACAAGAAATAAGGTGATAAAGATGTCCAAGGTACAATGGAATCACCATGGAGAGGATGAAGCTACTTGAGAGAGAGGAAAAGAGCTTCACATAGATTTTTCACATCTTTTCTCGAGTCCTTCCAAAATCTCGAGGACGAGATTATTTTTAAGGGGGGTAGGATTTGTAATACCCAACTTTGTAAACTATATTAAGGAGAGAATTCTCTTACGTATTTTTGCCACAGTTCAACTAAATATGAGAGCACCACATCAAAAAGCAAGTAAACAATTAATAATATTGAGAATAACCATGCATCATGTTGGTTTTGTTGTATGTGCATCTAGTAAAAAAATAATAGCCACAATAAGAAAATAAATTAATGTCACAAAATTGAAGATCTAATATCTATTTGGAATATTTAAGAGTGGGAAAGTAACAAAGAAAAGAAGAGAGGAAGAAATACTATAAGGTATAAAGTAAATTCATAAATAAATAAATCATACCATAATGGTCTGATCAAAGGTTACATTCAAATATGAGTACAAGTTCACTACAATGAGCAAATTCAAATTTGAATTTTGAATAAAGAGAAAAGAAAAGAAAGAGGAAATACAAAAGGATAAAAAAAAGAGAAAAGATATTGTACTTGGATGGGCCAACGAACTTGATTTTGGCCCAAACCAGTGCTGAGCGCAACAATCCACTCCGCTGCCGAGAAGTAACAAGCTGACATGCGGGCCCTCCGCATTTGTTGCTAGTGATCGCGCCAGCCGTTGAACACGCACTGACCTGGGGACCCCACCGGTCGGTCACTCGCCTCGCCTCTCCTCGTTACTCCACTGATACGCGGGACCCGATTGACAGCCACTGCCCATTGAGCTCGGGTCCGTGTGGCGCGCAGGTGGGACCGGTCTGCAGGCTCGTCGTCCCCGCGTTAACGGCCGTGCGAAATCAGCGGCGCAGCTGATGCAAGTCCGTCCACCTCCACCGGCCGACCGATTTCACCGCTGCTCAACGCGATTTTCCTGTTGACCACGAGCAGGGACTCTTCCACGGGCTGGGCGAGCGAGAGATCATTAAGCCAAACCTAGGACGATAGCATCCCTCTTCCCTTACCTCCTCTCCCATCGCGGCGGCAACAACCCGCCAGCTCCAGCGACCTCCACGGTCTATACATCCTGGGCGTCCAGGGAGTCCAACCTGGGCGGGCTATAAGCCGTGTCTATTGTCGTGCGCGCCGAGTGGGAGACAGACCGAGGGAGAGGGTAGGAAGACACCGCGCCCTCGCCACCGGCCATCGAGCTTCTATCTGGCGCGCCGTCACCTTCCAAGGACTCGCGCTGTTCGCCGCTATGGAACAATAGCGCAGAGAGAGTGAAGCTGTGGTCGCGTGCGGATGGTGGAAGCTCTGGGCGCGGGATCGGCATCTGACGTGGATCTTCCTCTCCACTGGTGATTGTCGCGGGCGCCGCGACCCAAGGCCAGTACCGCGGCGGGACCCGTGCGCTCCATCGTCGGTCAACCTCCTCCATCGGCGGTGAGTATCTCTCCCTTTTCCCCAAGCCGCCAGTGTCGGCGCCGCCTCCCAACGCCGACGTCATAGCTAGATGCGCGCTGGCCTGTGCGCGATGTTGAAGAAGCCAGGGGTGCCCTAGATTCTGTGATGGACGGCCAGGATTTGGTAGATGATAGAGTTCGGTCAGATCCAATATCCACCGTTAGATCCTGTGTGGACGACCGCGATTAGTCCTGCGCATACCCCTTCGTTTCATTAAAACTGTGCCGTCGATTTTAGATCCAGTGGTCATGTATGGGTACCGGTTCGGGGATCTAATCTCATGCGTCCACCCTTGATCGCACGACCAAGATCTCTGTGTATCCCTTCGGCCTGAGCGTTATACAAAAGAGCCCCTATAGTTCATTAGAATCAACCCGCCATCCCTTGTCGCTGTGCTCTGTGTCTTGGGATCTTTTGCTCCGAGCCCCCTATGCTTTCAAGGAAATGAGGCCCAGTCCAGAGATCGTTTAAATTAAATAAATGAAGTGAAAAATAGATTTTTAATAGGAAAATAATTGCTAGAACTTCAATAATTCATAGAAAATCCATTTTTAGTCCAAATTAGTCCATTCCACTTTCTAAAATTTTGTAATTTTATTCTCTATCACCTGAAGTCTCTGTTTTGTCATAAAAACAGTAAGAAAATTAATCCCTCACTTAATCCTATTTCAAGTACATAAGACCTTTGAAAATTCATAACTTAAATTCTATAACTCCAAAAATTATGATTCCTGTTCCTAGGATTTTATTTTAATATGTAGAATATTTCTGTGTATTTTGTTCACATGCTTGGTGTAATGTTAATTTTCTCTATATCCTGTGCTTGTTTGTATTGTGGCGAGTAGAAGAGCCCGTTGCTGAGGATACTTGTGAGCAGCAGGTTGAAGTAGCTGAGCAGGAGCTCATTGAAGGCAAGTTGTGCCCTTGACCACTTTTTACCCAATAATGTTCTTTAATATCATTTATCCATGCATAGGTTAATTTTGATGGGACCCAATAGGGCACCCTAGATTGTTTATCTCATTACCTTGTTTACCCCTGAATCACTTGGGTAGTTTGCTATTGCTTTACATGGTTTTGGGATAATCATTTACTACCTCTATGTTCCAATTCTTTTTGTTATTCTATTTATGTTCATGTTGAGATCATTAATGTTAATTGGAACATAGAGCTTAACTTGAGAAACACGTGCCACCACAAGGGTTTAATGGGACGCCCTTGGCTGACTAATTAGGAAAGCTAGTGGAAGACTACCTTACCCGAAAGGGGCAAGGGCAGTAGGGGAGTGGTCAGTGTAGGGAGGTCCTTGGTTGATTTTGCTGCGATGGCGGTCAGACAAGAACCCTGCATTGGAGCTTCCTATAAACTATAGCGGGTTTTCGGAAGCTAGTGGAACTTTGTAAAGGCCTCGTAGTGTTGCCCTGCCGCGCTTCCTAGGTAGAGGTGTATGGGATTCACGACCCCTTGGCAGATGGGTAGCATGACTTGTGGGTAAAGGGTACAATCTCTGCAGAGTGTAAAACTGGTATACTAGCCGAGCTCACGGTCATGAGCGGCTCAGGACTCTCTGATGATTAAATTATGGAACTTAAATTCAATTTTGTCATTTGCATATGCATGGGTTTATTATTAATTTTGTTCTATTATTTATTAAGGTTTGGTATTTACTTACATCTAGTAATTGCTAATAAAAGTTTGACCAACATTAAAAGCAATGCTTAGCTTTAACCATTCTCTTTGATAAGCCTTACACTCCATGAGCTCCCACCTTTGGTGAGTTCATGTCACATTATTCCCCACGACTTGTTGAGCGATGAACGTATGTGAGCTCACTCTTACTGTCTCACACCCCCCCACAGGAGAAGAGCAGGTGGTTCAGGAGGAGCCACAAGGCGAGGAGTTTGATCTGATCTAGGTGGCGTTTCTCAGTTGACATTGGCGCCGACGATCCTTAGTTCGTTTTATATTTATTATTTTATTTTGTAATAAGTCTTCCGCTATGTAATAAATACTCTGATGTTTTGTGACATTTATCTCTATACACTCTGTTATTATATATGTTGTCTTCTTGGCGCATGTATGAGATGCACCTGGCTTTGTCCCTTAAAGTCGGGTGTGACATACACCGACTAAACTCAACTCTGAATACTCTATTCTTAGAGTTTATCTAGTTGGCATGCATAAAATGAATTAGGACCATTAGCTTAGAACTTCCACCGCAACCTTGAGCTAAGGGGTTGCTAGGGAGTCATAATAACCACCTAGAGGGGAGTGAATAAGTAACGCCTAAAATTCACAACTTAAAAACAAACTTGATCTATAGATATTAGCACAAATAGAGATCAAAGTAGAGTAATAAGAAACAGGGTTCTTTCACTTGATTGCTCTAAACCCTAAACCCTAAAACCCTAAACCCTAAACCTAGAATGCATAATTATAACTAGAGCAATAACACGAGTGAAGATAAAGAACTTAGAATAAGAGTTGAAGAACAAATCGCAATAGATCAAAAAAGGCATCGTTTTTTACCATGATTCAGTCAAGCCTCAAATGCTTGCCTACTTCACGTTGTGGTGTTCCAAAGGATGAGGGTTGCACTCAACCCTTCTCAAGTGATCCAATGATCAATTTGAGGCCACAATTATTCCTTATCAATTTTCCCCTCACAAGGATCTCCACAGATCAGAGTCTCTTGCAGTCGTACACAAGTTTATAGGAGCAACAACTCCAAAGAGCACCAAGAGGGAGGAGTAGAACACACAAGAGCACAAGAACAACACCACTATCGGAGAGGAAATTCTCCGGCCGGGTGGCGGAACGCACCCGCCCTAAATCCTAAGATGAGGAGGGGCCTAAGCGTTTTGCCTGTTAGGTGGAAACGGGAAGAACACAAGAACACACAAGGGTTTAGAGTGGTTTAGGCCGCCGGAGCGTAATACCCTACTACATTGTGTGATGTATTGAGCTCGAGAGCTTGTATGAACTTGTGAGTTTGAGTGAGTGTATGAGCCTAAGATGGGTCTGAGTGAGCCTTCCTTGTAACGTCGTGTGCCCTCCCTTTTATAGCTCAAGGGGGGCACGTACAAGGACACTGAGCCCCGACATGTGGGCCCAGGGACAAATGGAAGGAAGCAACTAATGCCTGTGACGCCAGGGTGAACTCCGAGCGCTGTAATGTCCGAGGCGCATACAATGTTGATATGCCGCCACAGCTTCCTTGGTACGTGTGTGTCATGATGAGTGCAGCACATGTGGCAGCATGGGCGTATCGCCTGCCAACGGAATGGACAGGCACGCCGCTTGTAAGATGGCCCGATCGCTGTCCGTCAGCGGAGGACAGGGCACATTTAATGCTAAGGTGGCACATCGCCTGCCAGTGGAGTGACAGGGCTCATTAAATGCTGAGGCGGCACATCGCCTGCCAGTTTGACAGGCGGCTGCCTTACCCGCAATAAATGTAGAGGACGTGCGGCCCAGAGGCCTTACGTCAGGCTCCGCCCGCTGACTTACGTCACGGGCAGTGGGCCACATGGCAGCATCGGGTCTCCACCTGAGCAGGGAGCAGAGGCGTACACGGTATGGTCCGGACACATGTCAGCTCCGGACCCCCGCCTGGCCTTGACTAAGGTCCGGGTACTCTTTGTCCCAGAATCCTAGGACCCTGCTGTGAGTGGCCCGGACCCCTCACAGAGGGGTCCGGGACCCGTCCCAGGGGTCCGGTTTGTACCCGTGGAAGTCCTGGACCTCGCCCGGAGGTCCGGCCTGTGTATACAGGGGTCCGACACTCTCCCGTGGGGGTCCAGACCCACTGTTGACACCTTGGAGTATATCGTCTTCTCTAGCCATGTGGCAGCCCCGGAGTCATCCACGTGGTGGGGTTGGGTGCTGTTCACCACGCGACTAGAGATAGCCGCGTGGGCACCATGTCTTCACACTGTAGTAAGGGGTACCCCTGTTCTAGGGTACTGACAGTGGCCCCCGGGCCCGCCTCAGGGGAGGATACGAGCCTGCATGTGGGGCTAAAGCTTGACTGGCAATTGGCGCGCCGCTTTCGTGTGTTTGCTGACGTAGTCACTGCTAGTCCGCCTTCGGACACGCCAACTGCCACGTCTGTCCCCGCGGCTGACTGACCCACAGCCCCCACGCATGATGGTCTCGCCGGGCCATGCGTGAGGCACCTCGATACCGCTGCATCGGTTTGAAAAATTACCTTCTCTGTCTTCTGTGGCGGCCCCGAGGAGGCGCAGTACTGGCGCGAGCGGCGGTTCGCTCTTTCTGTACTCAGAAACCGATGCCCAGGGAGTATGGCTCGTGGGCCCGGGCCCCCCGTATCAGAGACTGGGTCGTTGCTTCCGGTGGAGATGGAGAGGCGCACTACCGCGGGCGGCGGTTCGCTTCTCGCGTGGCGGTTTGCCTTCTCAGTACTCGGAGACTCGCACACCAGTTGTATGACTTGTGGCCCCGGGCCCCCGTGTCAGAGGCTGGGTCGCTTTGGTGCGCGTCGGGCGAGATGGGCGCGAGCGGGAGAGTCTTCCTTGAAAAGGGATTCTCCCCGCGTGCAGCAGTTATGCTTTCGCATTCTCTCTTCTAGCTGCGCCCTTTCACCTTCGAGCTTTTCGTGCCCCTTTGCATTCGCGCTCTCCTGCTCCATACCTGCGCCACCGCCGACGCCATGACTTCGCTTGGCCAACCCGACCGCTTCCAGACCGAGGCGACGCTCGATGTGGTGCGCAACCTGCTTGGATGGGGTGCGTCGGCGCTCGCCGGGAGGATCCGCGCTGGCGCCGTGTAACACCATAAAAGCCATCAATTAAAATAATGAATTTAGTTATTATATTAATTAGGGTCATAATTTTTTTTAAGTGTTTAATTATTTATTTGCATATTGAAACAATTTTCGTTGTGTGCGCTTGATTGCTTATCGGATGTTTATTATCAGGTATTCGTAAAAAGAGATCCTAGTAATTAAACAATAATTAGGAAATATAGTAATTATTAGTCTAAAAACAAGTATTCTATTTATAAATATTTTTGGAATTTTTTTTTAATTTTTGAGCTGTTTAAAAATTCATTTCAGAATTAAAAAAAAACAAAACTCCTAAACTAAACCGGCCCACTAGGGGCCCAATACTCCAAACCCTAAACTACTGAGCCGCGCGCGCCCTGGGAATAATTCCCAGCCGCCGCTCCCTCTACTACTCCCTCTCTCTCTCCCACTCTCTCTTCCGCCGCCGCCTCTCTCCCTCACGTCTCTCTCCCTCACGTCTCTCTCTCTCACGTTTCTCTCTCTCTCCCACTCTCTTCTCTCCCCTATCTCTCTTCTCTCTCATCCCTGCTTCCTCTACACGCCTGCGCGTCTCCGCTGCCAGGTAGCCGGCCGAGCCGCTCGCCTGGACGCCATCCCGCGCGCCCTGCGCATCCCCGCCGCGGGCCCCATGCCATGGACGACCACCGCGGCCGAGCGCGTGCCGTCCGATGCCGCCTGTGCGACCGCGCCCAAGCCGACCGTGCCGAGCCGCCCTGCGCAACGCCGTGGATGTCGCGCCCTGCACGCACCCGATTAATGAAACCGTCGTCCGTTTCTTGTGTTAATGGAGATTGATTCTACCGTTTCTTCCTCCCCTCATTCCTCCTCTCCATTACGTGCAGTAACAGCAGCACCATTGACAGCCTCTTGAATGACGCCAGTGACCTCTCCTCTCCCTTCCCTCTCTCTATAAAAGGGAACAGCAGAGCCTCTCCATTCCTGCCTACTCGAATTTGCCTCTCCCTCTAGCACTCCTCGCTCATCGCTAGTGTGTTGCCGTTCGTCGCTGGAGTGTGTCGTTCGTCGCCGGAGTTCACCGGAGCCGCGTACTAGCTGTCCGTAGTCGAGCCCCACTCTTCGTCCGGCCGAAACCCGTCGATCCGTCCCCGTCACACGCACGAACCCGAGGTTGTTGGCGACCCAAATTTATTTTATGTATTTTATAAAGTGCTTTCGATTCGATTCATGTGTTGTATAGTTCGTTTGTTGTAATATGAACACATGTGATTCCAATTTATGTATTTGTGTGCGCTACGGAATTTGTTAAAAATATACGATTAGTAGTGCACCGTGTTATTCCATGTAATCGACGCGTTGATTTTGGTTTAGAAAAATATGGCGTAGATTTAATAGTCACACGTTGGTGATAAAAATACTAGATAAGAAATTATAGTCAATTATGGTCACAATAAATTCTAGAAACTATTTGGAGAATTATAGGTGCACTTTTGATGGATTAGAAAATGGTATAGAACTCATGTCATTTGAATAATATAGGATTTTAGATGATTTATCTAATTATTTTATTAGCATATTTTTTATAAAGAGAGGAGAAAATATCATTGGTAGATGGTAAAATAGGTTTTTGCTAGTCAAATAAACATGTTCGCAGATTTAGAACTTAAAATTGTTAGAGTACTAGTTTATGTCAAATAACCTCGCTTGTGTTAGAAAATGTTTAATTAATAGTTTATAAGGATTTTTAGAATATTAATATTATTAAATTCATTTTTGCTATACTAACTCATTTGAGATAGAAGGAATAAAGGGTATTAATTTATTTATTAGTATTAAAAGATCATAAGTATTATTTAACTTCATTGATGGTGTTAAAATAAATTAATATTAGTTAAAATTATACTTATGCACCCACTCCTAAATTCACCATTAGGATTCACATTAATAGCTATAATTAAATTAATAAGTATTTACGCGATTAGTACGTAATTAAAATGTGATTAGTACGACGTGTTAATGTGCATGTAATGGTGTATGATTATGTAATGGTGCATGTTTACTTATGGATGTATACTTTATTTTTGTATGTGCGATGTGCGACTATAATAGAAGCGGACTGTGTGGTAGAGAATCCGAACTCGTTCGGGGACGACCCGCAAGACGCTGTTGTGCAAGGCAAGTGGATTCTCCCTCTGCATATTCTGTTTGTACCTACTCATTGCATATAATAATGTTTACTTTTGATATACTGCATAATTTGTTGGGTTATACCTAATTAAGGATTTCCTAGATTTACTACATGTATTCCTTGTTTAACCTGGGAAAATTATTAAGCTGTGCAAAATTTATGCTATCGCTCAACTTAACGATTTTAATGTCACTCATTAATTGGTTTTAATGTTCCAAAAATTTAATTGGCAATTATGACATTAACCTGATGGTTAAGATAACATTATTCTGAATTAATTGGAACATGGAGTGACCACCCAGGATAACAGTGCAACCACGAGTGCTATCATGGCTCTGGCTTTGGTAAATAGCTCTATATGCTTAGTGCCTAGCAACCTTACCTGAAAGATGGGCAAGAGGGGGAGCGGTAGGTGCTGGCAGCCCATGTTAACATGGGGTCGTATTCTTGGCTAAGGTACTTCACCCAGGGGGCCACCACCATCGTCTTAGAAACCTTAGCGGGTTGCTTCGTATTAAGTGTATTTTGTGAAAACCTCATAATGGATCCCTAGCCATTCACCTCGGCAGTGTCTAAGGGTCCGATCAACCCGGGCTAGATGGGATACATGGCTTGTGGGTAAAGTTGTACCACCTCTGCAGAGTGTAAAACTGATATATCAGCCGTGCTCCCGGTTATGAGCGACCTGGACTCCTCACATGATAATTGAACCTGAAGATGGAATTAAATTGAGATCCGATGATCTGCCAATAATTTGCTTAAGTGGTTTCACTTAAGTGTTTTTGATATACTCATATTCCTTTGTTTAAATGGGATATTTGGGATTCACACTTATTAGTAAGACAGGTGTTGTTAATAAAATGTTGACCAACTAAAATGCTTACTGCTCAACCTTAGCCTCACCTTGTTATACCTGCATTAGTTTTTCCCCCACTTGCTGAGCCCCGACCATAAGTGAGCTCACCCTTGCTTAATTTTGATCAGAGGGTGATGCTGGAGACTTTGATGAAGATTTTATCGACGACGATGATTTCTAAGTCTAACGATGCGCCGGTCATCTTCCTGTGGGAGATTGCCCAGTTGTTTATTTCCGCTTACTTTGATGTGATACTTGTTAAAGATACAATGTTTCAGATGATGTAATAAAGTATTATACTCTCTTTACGCCTTTATTGCATTGTCTTTTGATATATTACACTTGTGACGTCAACATATGTGTGGAAATGGATCCTGGCACACATATGGTATGCGCTCGGTTCTACCCCCTGGAACCGGGTGTGACACGCCGTCCCCCTCGGTGACCTCGCCACGCAGGGAGTTCGTTTTGTTCACCTCCTACATCTCCTGCGGGTTGGCGCTGCCAATCTCGCCTTTCTTCCTGATGTTGTTGGAGGAGTTCGGCCTCCAGCTTCAGCACCTCACCCCCCACTCCATCCTCCAGGCAGCCATCTTTGCCCACCTATGCGAGATGTTCGTGGGGGTGGCGCCCTGCACCTCCCTCTTCCGCCATTTCTTTGTGCTGGTGAAGTTGGGGAAGGCGAAGGACCACCTCGACGCCTACTACTTCCAGACAAGACCGGATTCGACTGGCGCCTACATCCCCTCCCTTGGTGGTGCAAGGTGGGAGAACTGGCATGGCGACTGGGTGATTGCTAGCGCGGAGGCCAACGATCGCCTTGCCCTGCCGAGCGACGGGCCGAGACTCGACCGGAAGCAGCGGAGGACCAAGCCATCCCTGGCACTGGAGCTCCAGCTCGTACTGGACAGGATCAAGAGCTTAGCGGCGGGCGGCCTGACGTCGATGCATGTGGTCGGTGATTTCCTGAAGCGCCGGATCGCACCGCTGCACCAGAGGGCGCGTCTATGTTGCTGGTTCACTGGCTCAAACGACATCGGCCGGATCCAGTGCGGGCCGGGGACCGACCTGTCCTGGGAGGAACTGGAGGTTCTGGTGAAGGGGATTACTGGTGAGTCCTTTGTCCCTGAGTCTCTAATCCTTCCCGAGGGCATCCCTACGCTTTGCGACGACGCAGGGTTGAGGTCAGTGAATTTGGCCACGCTGCCGACCCTTGACGAGTGCGGCGTCACAGTTCGCCAGACCGGTGGCAGGGACCCCCATCGCGTGATCCAGATCTCCAATGCGCCGGTTGGAGGCCCCAGACTACCGGCGTGGCCCCCAGCGCCCCGCTGGGGCTTCTCACGTCCCCGCCACGGCCCCCCGCCCCTTGGACAAGGGCAAAGGGGCTGCAAGTAGCTCCTCCGCCCCAAGCGGCGCTGAGATGTTGGAGAAGGAGAGGAGACGTCGGCTACGCCGCGCCGATGGATCATTTGTTTCTCCCGCCAACCAGAGCCCGGTAAATCTTGGAATACGAAGCGTCTGTACCATTTTCAACACTAGTAAAGTTCTGTTTGGAACGACACAGCAAAATTTTCCTGTTTTCTGTAGTTCTCTCTATAAAAAAACTGATTTCTATGAAATTAATACGTGATTATTGCTATAAAATTGACGCTTACAAAAAAGATTTAAATTTATTAGTCATTAATCATTATCTATGGATGGGATCGGTACATCATCCATCGATTAGAGAGAGCTACATCTACTTACACGATATTTCGTCTCTCCCAAACACTTACAAAGTATTTTATCATAACTTTTTTATTTTAATCTCACAAATATATTATGCTATTCTGCAAACCACAAGCCATAAACAAGACACCTCGAGGCCTCCGCCACTTCAGTCCTATTTTCAAAAAATGCTAAAAGCACGTCATGTCTACTTTCTTCCATAAAGTTAAATTTCTGTGAGCACACGGTTATGTTTCTGTGCCAAGAGAGGATTTATGTTGAAATTAGAGACAATTCGTTGTCATAATCGAGCAAAAAATATAGATTAATATGATCGGGTGATCGGGCTACAAAATACACGACGACAAGATCCTCTAAACATTGGCTCCAGGGTAGATCCATTATCCCATCCCTATATTATCCCTTAATTCGAACTCCACTATACAAACAGTGTCAATCAGTATAATCTACAGTTACCTGTCCTCTATTTTACATGATCCACCGAGAACAGCCTAGCTCCAACGTCACTTGCAAAAGCGGTCAAACTCTAAGCTTTCAGACGTCCAAGTGTAATTCTTCCATAAGACATGAGGATGTGTCAGGGCCAATCATAAACAATGCATCCCGTGAAATGGGTTCCACGTCTAAGGGTCTAAGGACAAGTTTATAGTGTTAGTTTAATGGAACAGTCTTAGGTAGATCACATTAAATATATTATATATGATACGTGACATTATGGACATCACAATCTTATTGTTGCCATGACTTAGACTATAGGACAACTCACTATGTTGTATGCATAGATCATCATGTAGCCATGCATGCGCACGTGAAATGACCAAAAAGTATTATCTAGTACAAAAGACTACACCGGATACCAACTACTTCATACCAGGTAGCACGGGCCCTGACACACAATGAAGCGACGTATCATATCTGCCCTCATGTGTCAAGTATGGCAACCGCTAGTAGAAAGGACACCTTTGGCAATGTTACGACTTCAAGATTAGAATAAGAATGAGGTAGTTAGCTCTTAGCCGATGGAATACGAAGTTCATGTAACCACTCTCCTCACTTGCAATATAAACAGGAGGGGTGAGCAACGTTTAAGAGCATTCGATCTAACGTCGACCTAATGTGGGATTTGATTTATATACATAGACTAAACTCCACTCTGAATACTCTGTTCTTAGAGTTTATCTAGTCGGCATGCATAAAATGAATTAGGACCATTAGCCTAGAACTTCCACCGCAACCTTGAACTAAGGGGTTGCTAGGGAGTCATAATAGCCACCTAGAGGGGAGTTGTTGGAGGCCTTCATCTTCTGAAGGTCCTCAAAAACACAACTAACATGTTTTCCAGTATAGTATATTGTCATAGGAAGCTTCGGCTTTAAGATGAAGGTGTGCACGGTATGAAAAGCGTGATCTGGAAGAACGATGAACCAGCTCCGAAGCTGTGGCTGGAGAAGCTTCGGCTTAGCACAAGGACGGTGGTGGAGGATGAAACTGACCTAAAAGGGAAAAGACTGCTTAGTCCTCGACAACTTGTCTTTTGGCTAATAGTAAATGTCAGGGACATGAATGTAATTCTGCCCGGGCTACGTCATGTGCCTATAAATAGATGAACAGTAACGTTGTACTGTTCACGCTGATTTGTAATCATTCCTGCGCCACTCCCTCTCTTTTACCCTCTGTCAAGCCGAAGGTACAAATGTAATATAATTACCATTAATGTTTATCCATGTTCAAGAAATAAAGAGATGAATAATCTAATGATTTGGGATAATTGTTTATATTCTTTTTATGTTTCGTATGCCTTATTTATGCCTTCTCTCACTAAGATGACGAAGGTATGCCCTTCGAGACCTTCGTCTAGAGATCATTATATCCTAAGGGAGATAATGTTTCGAAGGACGAAAGTCCCTAATCAATAACAATTGTGTTTCTTTGTTCTTGGTGTATAGCATCTGAGAACAAGGACCAACATTGGCGCCCACCTCCGGTGAACTCATTCGACCACCTTCGGCAAGCTTTGACCTTCGTCATGCCACCGAAGAAGACAGCAGGGCCAAGGGCTGCACTGCAGCCACTAGGCGTTAATCAGGAGACGCTATGCGAAGCTAGGAGCCAGAAGAGGAAGGCTACCAGCCCAACACCTCAGGAGGAGGAGTTGGATCAAGAAATCCGGGACCTCGAAGCTAGCCATCAACAGGTTCAAAAGAAGAAAGAAAAAATGCTTTGGCTCGCCGATCTCCAGAGAAAGATTGATGAGGCCGCTGAGGAAATGCGTCACCTCACCCAGGATGACCAAGACCGAAGGCCCCAGCACAAAGAGCTTCGTCAAGACAATTCATACAACGATGATGGATGGTATGATGATTTCCATCATGGCAATTTTGCTTTTGATGATGCTTCTCCTTTGGCAGCAGAGTTGCAGGCTACCCCATGGCCCCCATCAAACAAGCCACCTCAGCTTCCTATGTATGATGGGCACTCAGACCCGAAGCAGTTCTTAATGAGCTACGAGGCAACCATATCTTCATATGGGGGCAATACTGCAGTCATGGCGAAATCCTTCGTCATGACAGTCAAAAGTGTCGCACAAACTTGGTACTCTTCTCTTCGGTCAGGAACAATCACATCTTGGCAGAAGCTCAAGGATATGCTAATCACTAGCTTCCAAGGCATTCAGACGAAGCCAGTCACTGCTCAGGCTTTGTTTCAGTGCACACAAGACCATGAGGAGTACCTTCAGGCGTATGTCCGAAGGTTCCTGCGTCTAAGAGCACAAGCGCCTACAGTGCCCAATGAAATTGTCATTGAGACCATGATCAAGGGGCTTCGGCCAGGACCTATTGCTCAATATTTTGCCAGGAAGCCCCCATAGACCTTGGAGAAGCTTCTTCAAAAGATGGATGAGTACATCCGGGCCGACAATGATTTCCGCCAAAGAAGGGAAGAAGCATACAAGTTTTCTAAGATGACCAGGGGCTTCGGAGGAAGAATTCACCCCAGGCACATCAGGTCGATCCATAATTCCAACACAAGTGATGATAGAGGAAGTCAACCTCGAAGGCAGCAACACAGCTCTCAGTCTTCAGGACCACAACAAAGCTCCTTTAGGCCACCAGCCCCAAGAGGCAGAGGCGGCAGAGGCTTCGGAGGAAGGTACGGAGATCAGCCCAAAAGACTATTTTACTTGTTCTGCGGCGAAGATAAAGGCCACACCACAAGAACATGCCAAGTCACAATTCAGAAACAAAAAGTGATTGCTGAAGCTGAGGCACGGCAAAATCAGCCGAAGCAGGTCCTACATACTGCTTCATGCTATTCTCCCTATATCCCAAAGTACGTAGGTAATCAACAGCCTACGGCCTCTGTCGCTTTGGCAAGCCACTCTCAAGCTTCTTGGGCCCACCTCCCACCACCACCACCGCTACCACTTACTTTGACCCGAAGCCAGCAGCCAGAAGGGCACCAGCACGCTCAACAGCAGCGCGATTTTCGGGAGGAATCCGAAGCTCGCACAGTCAATAGTACTGTGTCTGAATCCAAGCACATCTACTAAAGAATATCCTACCCTTGGTGTATCTTTATCCTTTTTGTCATTTTACTTTTCTTGTATGAAAAACAAGTCACGAAGGACTGAATTTTGATTTCATGTAATAATAGTTCTCATATCATTGAGTAAAGTGCTTCCTTCTAACAAACTTTCGAAGCTACAAAAGTCGTTTCTAAGGGAGCGCAGCGTAAACTTTTGAAGGTACAAAAGTCGTTTCTAAGGGAGCGCAGAGTAAGTTTCGAAGCTACAAAAGCTGTTCCTAAGGGAGCGCAGAGTAAGTTCTGGGGCTCAAAAGCCGTTCCTAAGGGAATGCAGAGCCAAAATACCACAAAAATAAAAGGTGAAGAAGCTCCAAAGTCATTCCTAAGGGGATGCAGAGCTTAAATACCATAGAAATAGAAGGTGAAGAAGCTCCAAAGTCGTTCCTAAGGGGATGCAGAGCTTAAATACCACAGAAATATAAGGTGAAGAAGCTCCAAAGTCGTTCCTAAGGGGATGCAGAGCTTAAAGACTCCAAAGACGTCCCTAAGGGGATGTAGAGTCTTGAGTGTTTCAGTGTGGGCGTGTGTATGTTCGGCATAAAAATCATGTTGCATCATATCATTGCACCATTCCGCATAGCATTACATCATACATCATATAGCATCAACATCAAAGATTGAGCACGAAGCAAACCTTCGGCAATAACTTGTTGAGTGAAAGTGTGCTGAGGCACGAAGAAAACCTTCGACAAATACAATTTTATTAGGAAAATCTGTTGGCAACAGTACCACACAACAGATTTGCCATAAAAGGGGCTTCTTTCTTTACGAAGCATGAAAAGAAGGGAAGGTGTTTTTTCACCGAATGCTCAAAAATGGTATGTGCGTAAATTTCATGCATCACAAAGAAATATATTACATTAATTTACATGTTTGTTAATTGTCTCATACACAAATGTTACATAATATCATTACAATAAAAGCCTAGTCTTCTTTAAGAATTTTCTCGGTGGCCTCATTCAGCAGTCTGTCGACAACTTCGTCGACGATGGTATTGGCAATACTCATCACATCCAGCGCCTCTTTCATAACAGGATCGGCCTAGGGGTCGTACGGCTCAGGTAGAGGGGAAAGTTCAGTTGTAGTAAGCAAATAGTTAGTCTGAAGCCAGAAAACAAACACCAAAGCAAGAATTCAATAAAAATACCTATATGCCTTGCACGCTCGGCAGCTTCTTTGGCTCGCTTAGCTTCTTCTCGAGCATCATGGGTTTCTTTTTCATTTTTCTTTATGATTTTGTTGGCCAATTCTCGGCCACCATTCACCCAGACATCAGAATAAAACTTCCCATCCACCAAAGTGGCTTCGGCCGAGGGGTCCTTCATGTCGTATGTGGAGAAGGCGGCTTCGGTCTAGACCACAGCTTTAACATGGTCACAACCAGCCTTCTCCAGAATTGATGCAACCCCTCGAGAGCCGGCGAAGGCACAAATGTCCCCACGATCACTAAGGATCTCTTCAAAGGCTTCGGCTTCTTCGCCTATCCAATCAATGACACCTTCGGGGTTCACCTCGAATGAATTTTTCTTCCGAAGAGTATGCACCTGCCTTGGCAAAGCTGGTTTTCAGTTTTCTTACGCAATCCAATTGTTGGGGGCCTTCGTCCTCCGAAGGTCCTCAAAAACATGATTTGACAATGTTTTCCAAGTGAAATATATGAACAGGTATCTTCGGACTCGGATTACGAACATGGAGTACGGCCATAACGAAGCCTAAGCCAGACGAAGGGTGATTGAGACGAAGGACGGGCTGATCACCAAGCTGTACGCAGGAAAGCTTCGTCGCGATAGCAGAAAAGGGAACCGACTTAAAGATGAAAAGGCTACATAGACCTTAATAGATGGCTATAAGCTATTAGCAAATGTAATGGGCATGAATGTAATTTTACATGGGTTGTGTCCCGTGCCTATAAATAGATGAACAGTAATCTCGTACTGTTCACGCTGAATAGGCATTTGCTTTTGCGTCACGCTTGCACTTTTGTCTTCCCTCAAACCAAAGGTACACTTGTAATTTGATATCATTTCTATTTTCCCATGATAATAAAATAGAAATGATGTTATGACAATACTTAAATGTTTATGTTACATCTTATGCTTTGTATAAATCTTTCATCGTTGTTCGTTGTGCCTACGAAGGTATGTTGTTTGCGACCTTCGTCCGAAATTCATTATATCCCAAGGGGAAATAATGTTTCGAAGGACGAAGGGCTTTAACATTTAACACTTTTTATGTTGCCTTGTTCTTAATTCAAAGCATTTGAGAACAAGTCTCCAACATTGGCGCCCACCTCCGGTGAACTCACTTCCATCTATTGAGCTTTGAATACCTTCGGCAAGCATCACCTTCGTCATGCCGCCGAAAAAAGCTTCAGCAACAGGGGCTGCCACTCTGCAGCCGCTGGACCCCAATCAGGATGTCCTTTCTCTTAGAGAGGCCCGAAGCCAGAAGAGGAAGGCTATTAGTCCAACACCTCCGGAGGATGACTTGGATCAGGAGATCCAAAACCTGGAGATCCTTCAACAACAGGTGCAGCGCAAGAAGGAGAAGATGGCTCGTCTAGCTGACCTTCAGAGGCAGATAGACGAAGCTTCTGAAGAGGTTTGTCATCTTGTTCAAGATGATCAAAGTCGAAGGCCTCCACGCAGAGAGCTCCATCAGGAAGGTTTCCACAATGAGGACGACTGGTATGAAGATTTCCATCATGGAAACTTTGCTTTTGATGATGCTTCTCCTCTCTCAACAGAATTGCAGGCTACACCATGGCCCCAGTCTTACAAGCCACCACAGCTCCCCATGTATGACGGTCATACGGACCCGAAGCAATTCTTGATGAGCTATGAAGCAACCATATCTTCGTATGGTGGCAATACTGCAGTCATGGCAAAATCTTTTGTCATGGCCGTCAAGAGCGTCGCTCAGACCTGGTACTCCTCTCTTCGGCTAGGGACAATCACTTCTTGGCAGAAGTTAAAGGATATGTTGATAACTAGCTTCCAAAGGTTTCAGACGAAGCCGGTTACTGCTCAAGCTTTATTCCACTGTACCCAGGATCATGAAGAATAACTTCAGGCGTATGTCCGAAGGTTCCTGTGATTGAGGGCACAGGCACCAACAGTGCCCAATGAAATTGTCATTGAGGCCATGATTAAGGGGCTTCGGCCGGGACCTTCAGCGCAATATTTTGCCAGGAAGCCACCACAAACTTTGGAGAAGCTGTTCCAGAAGATGGACGAGTATATTCGAGCTGACAATGACTTCCGCCAGAGAAGGGAGGAAGCATTCAGGTTCTCTGAGATGACCAGGGGCTTCGAAGGAAGATTTCACCCGAGACATGTTAGGTCAATTCATAACTCTACTCAAAGTGATGATAGAGGGAGCCAGCAGCAAAGACCACAATACTCTTCACAAGCTTCGGGGCAGCAGCAAAGTTCTTTTCGGCCGTCAGCACCAAGGGGCAGAGGCGCCAGGGGCTTCAGAGGAAGGTTTGGAGATCAGCCAAGAAAAATTTACTGTCTATTCTGTGGTGAAGACAAGGGCCATACCACCACGATGTGCCACGTTACCATCCAGAAGCAGAAGGAGATAGCAGAAGCAACAGCGCAGCAAACTCAGCCAAAGCAGGTCATGCATACTGCTTCGTATCATTCACCCTACATTCCAGAGTATGTAGGCAACCATCCTGCAACTTCTGTTGCTTCGGCAAGTCAACCCCAAGCATCTTGGCAACAGCCTCCGCCTCCACCACCGCTGCAACGAGGCCAGCAGCCAGAAGGGAGTCAACATACTCAACACCAAAGGGACTTCAGAGAACAGTCCGAAGCTCGCACAGTCAATAGCATTGTGCCAGAGTCGAAGCACATTTACTAACAAATATCCTACCTTGATAGCAGTCTTTTGCATTCAGTATTATTTTCTTTGTAACAAAGGACACTTATGGGAGACTAGAGTACTTTTTGTCGTTTTAAATCTCTTGTAATAGTTTCGCTTTTCGCCGCAAGAAAAATACATCTTCTCCACAGGCTTAAGTCGCCGAAGCTTAAAGATTTGCGATAGCAAGGAGAACCTTCGAGTTGTCAAAAACTTATTTTAAAAGGCTTGATTTTTTCGAAGCAACAAAAAGTCGTTCTAAGGAACGCAGTGTAAGTTTGCTGAAACTGCAAAAAGCCGTTCCTAAGGGAGCGCAGTGTAAGTTTTCTGCTCAAAAGTCGTTCCAAAGGGAATGCAGAGCTTACAGCGAAAAATAAACGCTGATACCGCCTAAGTAAAAGGCGAAGCGCGAAAAGTCAACGCGAATACCGCCGAAAGTAAAAGGCGAAGAAGCTCCTAAGGGAGGCTTACAGCGAAAAATAAACGCTGATTCCGCTGAAGTAAAAGGCGAAGAAGCTCCTAAGGGAGGCTTACAGCAAAAAATTAGTGTTGATACAAAAAGATTGCGTGTTTTATTGCGGGGATGTGTGTGTATTTTTCGACGCAAATGTCATTTTGCATAACATAACATCATCACATCATTTCGCATAACATAAGCATCATACATCATATTGCATATGGCACAAGAAGGGGATACAATATTGATCTTCGGAGTATAGCTTCGGAGAATGTTTTCATGAAGCTTGGATATTCTTCATCAGAGCAGTATGGAAATTGTTGTGATACATAAAAGTTTTCTTCACGAAGCATGAAAAGAAGGGAAGGTGTTTTTTCGCCGAAGGCTCAAAACGGTACGTATGTAAAATTTCATGCATCGTAAAGAATTGAACCATAAAAAGCTTGTATATTACATTCAAAGTTTTACACAGATTACAAATGTTTTTACAATAGCATCTAGTCTTCCCTAAGTACTACTTCTGCAGCTTCATTTAGAAGTTGTTCAACAACTTTATCCATGATGGCTTCGGCCATTTGTCTAATTTCGTCATCCCCCTTCGTGTGGGGGCCCGCAGATGATTCAGCAGGTTCTGAAGGAGGAGAAGATATGCCTATGTTACTATTACAAACCACGAATAAAGTTTAAAACCAAAAATTACAAACTACTAGTTAATACCTATTTGCCCTTCAGGCCTTGAGCCCTTCTCAGCAGCCTCCGCTACCTTCCTAGCGTCATGAATGCCTTTTTCGCTTCTTTGAATGATTTCTTGAGCCATTTCTCGGCCGCCATTGTCCCAAATGTCGGTGAAAAATTTTCCAACGACCTGGCTTGCTTCGGCTGAAGGGTCTTTAATATCTTCAGAGGATAGAGCAGCTTCAGATTGTGCTAAAGATTTCACATGCTCGCACCCTTTCTTCTCCAAAATAGTAACAATTCCTCTGGCACCCGAAAAAGCACAAATGTCCCCACGACCATTCAGAATTTCCTCAAAAGCTTCGGCTTCGTGGTTGATCCATTCGATTGGGCCTTCCGGGTTACCTCTTACGAAGTTCTCTTCACTTGAAAACGCGCCAACGCTGGCGAAGCTGGATTTTATTTTCTTAACACAGTCTATGGATTTTTCGTAGCACCTCTTTTTGGATGCCCGAAGCTTTTCAACGTTTTCTTCTAAATGATTTGCCCATTGTTCGCTAATTTCTCGCCTTGTTTCTTCGAGTGTACGTTCTTCTTTAGCTCTGGCTAGTTGCTTCCGAAGATCTTCAATTTCACGTTTCTGAGCCTCAGCTTGAGCTTTAGAAGTAGCTTCGTCTTCTTTTATCTGATTCACCAGTGAGTGTAATATTTTATCTTTTTCGAGACCTTCGTTCCTTAGCTCAATCACTTCGAAACGAAGGTTGCTCAAAGCAATGGCACACCCTTCATCTTCAGCATCTTTTTGGGCCCTCAGGGCATTGCTAAGTATAAGACCCTGCAAAATAGGAAAAAATGTGTGTGCGTCAATAAATTTGAGTAAACGAAAAATTTTGATTTCAAGAAACAATACGAAGATATCATTTTCTCACCTTCAAGCTATTGTATGCCAAGCTGTCGGCCAGCTCGTTCTTCGATAATATCGAGAGCCCGTCTTCTAGTGTTGGGAAGCCGAAGCTCTTGCTCATCTCCCGAGAGACAGAAATTTCTTTGCTGTCAGGGAGACAATACAAGAAGTCTTCTTCTCCGCTACCATTGAAAATTAACGCCCCCTTTGGGTATTTCAGTTTTTGGGCGTAAAACTGGGCCTCTTGCTTTTCTCTTTCATTCAACTTTTTTCCCGAAGCATGTCGTAGAATATAATCCAAAGCTTCGGGAAATGCTTCGGGGGTCACGGTGCCGGTTTCGTCAGCCAAAATTTGTTCTGCTGTTCTTGTCTTTTCGGCTTCCAAGGATTTTATCTTGGCGGGCTCTAAAGGCCCAGCCTCACTCTCAGATTGGTGCTTCAAAGCTTCGGCATCAATGGCTTCAGATTGCACTTTGGAAGCTTCAACAGTTTTCTTCGGAGTTGTGCTGGAAGACTTTATTGTCTCCAGGACATCCAGAACATTAACCATCCTTTTTCTTTTTGGGGTTACTGCTGGCCCCTTTTGACTTGTTGTTGCCTCAATTTTTGCTGAAGGACTTAGAATTTCCAATGTCTTTGGTTCCTCAGCCCTTGGCTCTTCAATTTTTTCTTTAACTTCGGTGGCCGAAGAGGTTTCACCGGCGAACTCAGGCACTATGGCTGGTTCAATATAGCGTGGCCGGTGTGTGAGAACTTTTACCCTTTGTCTCTTCGGCGCTGGCTCACTAGGAGCAGATGAAGCAGTTTCTTTTGCCAAAGTTGCACTTTTTCTTTTTTGACCCCGCGCTGAATAGTAATAATCGGGGTAAACAAACCCAACTGCGTCAAATACTCGATTGAGTCTTTTCTTCTTTCGGCCTCCGAAGGCCGCTGATAGTGCATTGTCTTCGGCTTTCGAATATACCCCAAGCAATTCATCACTTACGGTCTCAATGCCCTTTAGCCAGTCATCATCTGGCTCGATGAACTTATCTCCGTATTTAAATGTGTATTTCAGTATAACTAGTCCACCTTCGTCAGTTTCCCTGACGGTTTCCTTTGGCATCTCCCACTCTTCTACAAGTGGCCATACTCTGAAGGCAATATGTTCCTGGACCAAGTCCCTTGTTCCAATAAAGGAGCAAATCACACCGAAGGCTCTCTGGCATTCTTCGGCTGCTTCATTCATTTCAACCTTCGGCCTTCGTAGGCCGAAGCGTTGCCAAATAGGGCACATAATTATACCTTTAATATCTTCCCGTGTTTCTAGGTCATTCTTCACATAAAACCATTCTGTCATCCAGTCGTCGGGCCACCTCTTCCGAAAGGTTGGCACGGGACAGCTTGATCCAGAGCGAGCACCGAAGCTGTAACAACCAAAGTTGTTATGATATCGTTCTTTCCCCCAGGGTTTCGTCTCATATACTAGCTCATGAATGTTGCAAAAGCTTTTTGCATTTGGTTCCAAGCCCTGGCTTCTCGCAGCCCAGACAAAAATTCCCATTCTTATAATAGCTCCGGGGGTAATCTGGTGGAGATAGATTTGGAATGTCCTCAGAACTTCAACCACAAAGCTGCTCAGGGGGAACCGAAGCCCAGCCTTGAAAAAGCTTCGGAAAATCACGACCTCATTTTCCTCGGGAGTAGGAGAAGTTTTCTCTCCAACATCAGCCCTCACAATAGACACATCTCGAAAATATCTCTCCCTCATATTGTCAAGATGACTCTGCTTAATAGTGGATTTTCCGAAAACCGTGTGACTTGGTCGCCATGGTCGATCTTCGGACTCTTCCCCGCCACTTTCTACATCGTAACTGTCGCTGTCATCAGTATCTTCAGATAAACCTTCTAAAATCTCTTTGGTAATCTTCTCTGTATTGGTCTTCGCCATTGATTCAAGAAAGCCCAGGTTTTTCTCTTCAGAGAGACTCAATTTCATCTCGGTAGCAACCTTCTTCTCCTCAGACATCCCTTCGGAAATCCTACTTCTCGCTTCCGAAGCTTAAAACTAGGGAGGAAATCAAATATTTTTGGGCAGAAAGTTATTTAAGCAGGCAAAACAAATGGCAAGAGAGCGTGCCAAATAAATTGTGGCGAACCCCTATTTATACACCCACTATGACGGAAACTGGGCGGTCCCGCTTGTCAATGACTGTTGCTATTCTAGCAAAGGGAAGGTGTTTTTTCGGACCTTCGGCTTAAGGCCTTCGTCCATATCGCAATCTGAATTTATCACTAACAAATTAATATTGCGAGGGGCTACTGTTGGGGGCCTTCGTCCTCCGAAGGTCCTCAAAAACATGATTTGACAATGTTTTCCAAGTGAAATATATGAACAGGTATCTTCGGACTCGGATTACGAACATGGAGTACGGCTAGAACGAAGCCTAAGCCAGACGAAGGGTGATTGAGACGAAGGACGGGCTGATCACCAAGCTGTACGCAGGAAAGCTTCGTCGCGATAGCAGAAAAGGGAACCGACTTAAAGATGAAAAGGCTACTTAGACCTCAATAGATGGCTATAAGCTATTAGCAAATGTAATGGGCATGAATGTAATTTTACATGGGCTGCGTCCCGTGCCTATAAATAGATGAACAATAATCTCGTACTGTTCACGCTGAATAGGCATTTGCTTTTGTGTCACGCTTGCACTTTTGTCTTCCCTCAAACCAAAGGTACACTTGTAATTTGATATCATTTCTATTTTCCCATGATAATAAAATAGAAATGATGTTATGACAATATTTAAATGTTTATGTTACATCTTATGCTTTGTATAAATCTTTCATCGTTGTTCGTTGTGCCTACGAAGGTATGTTGTTTGCGACCTTCGTCCGAAATTCATTATATCCCAAGGGGAAATAATGTTTCGAAGGACGAAGGGCTTTAACATTTAATACTTTTTATGTTGCCTTGTTCTTAATTCAAAGCATTTGAGAACAAGTCCCCAACACCAATGATTTCTCAAAGCACCTCTCCTTGGATTCACGAAGCTCCTTAACATTCTTTTCCAGCCTAGCATTCAACCATTCACTTATTTCTTGCTTTACTTTTGCAAGTTCAAAATTTTCATTAGCTTCGGCAAGTTTCTTCTGAAGATTCTCAACTTCGGCTTTATGGACTTCAGATTGAGCATTGAATTTCGCCCCGTATTTCTTCACTCTGTCCACTAAGGAAAGCAGAATTTTGTCTTTTTCTGCAGCTTCGTTCCTCAATCTGATAACCTCCGACCGAAGGTTGCTAAGCGCTATATGACAACTTTCGTCTTTAGCATTTTTCTGCGCCCTCAAAGCGTTGCTAAGAATTAAGCCCTGCAAAAAGAAGGGAGATAAAGGATCAACACGAGAATAAAAGACAAAATAATCTATTTATAAGTCCATAACTTCTGTACCTTCAGACTGTTGTACGCAAGGCTGTCTGCGAGGTCATCCTTCGACATGGCAGAAAGGCCAGCTTCAAGCTTCGGAAATCCCATATTTTTTGCCATCTCCCGGTAAAAGATATTTTCTTGTTGTCCGGGAGACAGCACAGAAAATCATCTTCGTCGGTGCCATTGTACCCCAAGGCCCCCTTCGGGTATTTCAGTTCTCGAGCGTAGTGTTTGGCTTCTGCGATTTCTTCTTCAGATAACCTTTTTCTCGAAGCATGTCGAATAATAAAGTCAAGATTTTCGAAAGGTGCTTCGGGAATTGGAGGTTTAACTTTTTCGGGCGTGTCTTTCTTCTAGAGCCAAGCCAGCATCTGAAGATTCATGTTCAGTTCTCTACTCAGTCCCATTAGGCTCTGTCTCAGCGGGCACTGAGGGCCCAGCTTTGGTTTCAGCGCGAGCTGTAGCAGCTTCGGCAATTTTCTTTGCAGGGGCAGGAGTTAATGCCCTTGTTGACTCCATGACAGCGTCCAGCATGCTTGCCATCCTCCTCCTCTTGGGGGTTATTGCAGAAGCTTTTGATACCTTCGACAATTCTGGCTCTGCTGGTTGGCTCAAGATTTTTGGCAGCCCTACTATTTTCCCTAGCTATGGCTCTTTGGCCGCCTTTTCTTTGGCTTCGGCACCATGTTTTTTCGTTTCGACTGGCCCGGCTGCAGGAACCTTCGGCAATTTAGTCAGTTCTTCCCTAGGGATGGTAGGAGCAGGTTGTTCTGCCTCAGCAGTGGAAGATGTCCCTTCGCCAAGCTTCGGCACTGTGGCCGTTTCAATGTATCTTGGCCGGTGCGTTAAGACCTTGATCTTTTTGCCCTTCGGCACAACAGAGATGGACAAAGCCACAGTTTTCCTTTTCTTTCCCTGCTTTCGCGAGGGATAAGTGTAGTCCAGGTACACGAAGCCGATAACATCAAAAACACTGTTCAACCTTTTCTTGCCTCGTCCTCCGAAGGCTAAGGTCATGGCATCATCTTCGTCTCTTGTGTATGCCCCAAGCAACTCATCGCTAGTCGCCTCAACACAGGTCAGCCAGTCATCATTCGGCTCGTCAAACTGGTCTCTATATCTGAAGGTGTATTTGAAGTAAACCAAACCACCTTGACTGGATCAGGCAGCAGTCTCCTTCGGTATCTCCCAGTCATTCACAAGTGGCCACACTATGTAGGCTATGTGCTCCTGAACTAGGTCTCTTGTGCCAATAAAGGCGCAAACATTGTTGAAAGCCTTCTGGCATGCTTCGGTATCATTCCCAAGCACAGTAGCCGGCCTTCTGAGGCCGAAGCGAGACCAGATAGGGCGTTGGATAATCCCATTTATGTCCTCCCTTTCAATCAAATTATTCTTAACATAAAACCATTCCTCCATCCAGGCCCCGGGCCACCTTTTTCGAAATGTTGGAACTGGGTAACTTACATCAGAACAAGGAACGAAGCCATAGCAACCGAAATTGTTGTGATATTGCTCCTAGCCAGTGGCTTTCGTCTCGTACAGTAGCTCGTGCATGTTACAGAAGCACTTTGCGCTTGGTTCTAGCCCTTGGCTCCTCATGGTCCAAACAAAAACACCCATCCTAATTATAGCTTTGGGAGTAATCTGATGAAGGAAGATCTCAAATGTCTTCAGCACTTCAACCAAAAATCTGCTCAATGGAAACCGAAGATCTGCCTTCATGAAGCTCCTGTAGACAACAACTTCATCTTCCTCGGGTGTAGGGGCGGCGCTGTGCCCCCCCCAACTCTCATAATAGATATGTCACAAAAATATATTCCTTTCATGGCATCAATTTGACTCTGTTTGATGGACGACTTTCCAAAGATAGTATGACTTGGCCGCCAGGGCTGATCTTCGGCATCTTCATTCCCGCTTTCCACATCAAAGTTCTCGCTATCATCAGAATCCTCAGACAACCCAGCTAATATTTCATTCGTAATCTTTTCTGTGTTTGTTTTTTCCATAGCTTCGTAAAACCCAGCTAGAGCAGGGTCCACAACCTTCTTCTCCTCAGACATCTTCCCTTCAGACATCTAACGAGCACTTGTGTAAATGACGAAGCTCACAAATCAAGCGAGATCTGACAGCAAGAAATTTCAAGCTTGAAACAATAGCACAAGCAATTGAAAGGCGCAACAAATGCTATCGCTGCAGGTTCCTATTTATATGCCTAGTGCATTGCAACTTGGCGAGCCCCATTTGTCATTGACTTTCGCTATTCTAGCGAAGGGAAGTTGTTTTTTCGAACCTTCGGATAAAGGCCTTCGTTCACATCGCAGTCTGAATTTGTTAGACGCAAAAACAAATTAATACTGCGAGGGGCTACTGTTGGGGGACTTCATCTTCTGAAGGTCCTCAAAAACACAACTAACATGTTTTCCAGTATAGTATATTTTCACAGGAAGCTTCAGCTTTAAGATGAAGGTGTGCACGGTATGAAAAGCGTGATCTAGAAGAAGAATGACCCAGCTCCGAAGTTGTGGCTGGAGAAGCCTCGGTTTAGCACAAGTACGGTGGTGGAGGATGAAACCGACCTAAAAGGGAAAAGATTGCTTAGTCCTTGACAGCTTGTCTTTTGGCTAACAGTAAATGTTAGGGACATGAATGTAATTCTGCCCAGGCTACGTCCTGTGCCTATAAATAGATGAACAGTAACATCGTACTGTTCACGCTGATTTGTAATCACTCCTGCGTCACTCCCGCTCTTTTACCTTCTGTCAAGCCGAATGTACAAATGTAATATAATTACCATTAATGTTTATCCATGTTCAAGAAATAAAGAGATGAATAATCTAATGATTTGGGATAATTGTTTATATTCTTTTTATGTTTCGTATGCCTTATTTATGCCTTCTCTCACTAAGATGACGAAGGTATGCCCTTCGAGACCTTCGTCTAGAGATCATTATATCCTAAGGGAGATAATGTTTCGAAGGACGAAGGTCCCTAATCAATAACAATTGTATTGCTTTGTTCTTGGTGTATAGCATCTAAGAACAAGGACCAACAGGAGTGAATAAGTAACACCTAAAATTCACAACTTAAAAACAAACTTGATCTAAATTAGATATTAGCACAAAATAGAGGTCAAAGTAGAGTAATAAGGAACATATTTCTTTCACTTGATTGCTCTAAACCCTAAACCCTAAACCTAGAATGCGGAATTAGAACTAGAGCAATAACACAAGTGAAGATAAAGAACTTAGAATAAGAGAGGAAGAACAAATCGCAATAGATCAAAAAAGGCATCGTTTTTTTACCATGATTCAGTCAAGCCTCAAATGCTTGCCTACTTCACGTTGTGGTGTTCCAAAGGATGAGGGTTGCACTCAACCCTTCTCAAGTGATCCAATGATCAACTTGAGGCCATAATTATTCCTTATCAATTTTTCCCTCGCAAGGATCTCCACAGATCGGAGTCTCTTGCAGTCGTACACAAGTTTATAGGAGCAACAACTCCAAAGAGCACCAAGAGGGAGGAGTAGAACACACAAGAGCAGAAGAACAACACCACAAAGCAAGAACACAAGCACAAAGCAACAACACAGCTCAATCTCACTATAAAGGATGCTCATATCACTTTGATATGTTTCTCTAGTGCGTAGGAATGAAGTACTTGCTCATGAGTGACTTGGTGAAGTGAGGGGGTCGAAATGTGGGTTTATTTATAGCCCCAAGCCCCAAAATGCCGTTGAGGAAGTTGCTGGATTTCTATTTAGTGTAGGCGCACTAGACTAGTTTGATGCACCATCGGACCGGAAACAGGAGCAGTTACTCTGGGATCTTGATTGGGCTTTTCCACCACCGGACCACCACGTGTCACCTGACCGTTGAAGTACCCATTACATGCCAGAAGTAGTTGTTACTTAGAGGTCTGATGCACCACTGGACCACTACTATAGAAGGTCCAGTGTGTTTTTAATAAAAATTCGAGAACAACTTCTTCCCTATAGCCGAGGTCTAGTACATGTGTTATGCCGTCGAGCCAGCCTGTGGAGCTCTCTAGTAAAGTGGTTCGGGGCTCCACCAGACTAGTCCATTGCACCATGCTGCTAGACTGTTTTGCATGGCTCTCTGGTGAACTGGTCAAGTGCCCCACCAGACCGGTCCGGTGACCGCCAGAGCGCTGAACTTGAGTGCTTTCCAACCAAAACTTCTTCTCTTCGAATTGACTAACCTTGGGAGCTTTTCTACGACTTAGACAAACATATTTAGTATGTTTGACATGCCTAAGTCATAGGTTCATACCTTTTAGCTCATCTCCGCTTTTAGGTTTCCCGTTACAACTCAAATACAAGTTGAGAAGCACTTTTTGCTAGAAACTTAGTTAGAAATCAAACCGAAGTGCTAGAAACATTCTAATAGATGTATGCAACATATTCAAAGGTTCAAACCTCACAGTTTTAGCCCTTTTCAACATATTCAAAGATAAATTTTTTGCTGACTTTAAAACTCGTTTAATGTTTCTGAAAATTATTTTCAATGGTTTATTATGTTGACCGCCAATTTCCACCGGTGATTTTCTTAACTCAACTGCCAGTGAAAGTGGAATCATCATTTTTATAGACGGGTAACTGAGGACCGCCAGTTAAAATAGTTTCACAATCGCCACTATTGAGCTTCTGAGTACTAATTCTTAATTCCGTTAGAATTTCAATCTCACTTGACTTCTCCTCATCAGTTTATCTCCAAAGTTAAATATAAATGGAAGGGAGAAAATTTGTGTTGCCTGGCTTTGATGCCTTTCAAAAATCAGAGCAAGTGATCAACAAGGTTTGTTTTTGCAGGTTGTTGTAGAACATGTTGGTAAATTGCTAGATGGTCATATTGTCGACCTAATGGACACCCATAAATTCAAGCTTGCTAATAATTGAATAGAACAGATCCTGTAGAACATGTTGATAATTGAGCCACCCGAGTTCCCCACCAAAGGAACAAAAGCAAAAGAATCAAAATTAGGACATAAGTTTTTTAGATAGGCTGCATCGAAAAGTTCCTTTTTGGTTTCTTGTAAGCAAATAACATCACAACCAGATTCCTGAATTGCACAACGAATGCCATTCCATTTAACACTAGAATTAATTCCTCTAACGTTGTGGCTCAGGAGAGACCACTCAGAATAATTAGCAGCATTAAAGTTATTCATTAAGTAAACTTGAAGGTTTTTTGCTAGAAAGAGAACCAAACCCAAACACTGGGTGGGTAAACATGTACCGATCAACAAACGAAAGAGTATCAAAGGCAGAATACAGGCACACCCAGGTGCCAACCGAGAAACATAATATCCTGGGATTAACCAGCCAAAAAACCCAGTAATTCAAATGACAATAACAAATCCCCAACCAGCACTTCTTCGACCTACTTTTGTCTTCTTCATTAGTATCTTCATTCTTATCATTTTTGTCCTTTTTGCTTGTCTTCTTTGGACCGACAGATCCTGATGAAAACTTCTTCTTCTTCTTCAAGTTGTTGTCTGATAAGTCTTCATCTGACATGTTACAGAATTTGGCCCCTAGGTTCCGGATAACCTTGGAAGACAGAGATGGTGGACCATCAAAGTTATGATGGCACATCAGACAGTTCCTTTCTGGGCAAGAACCCTGTCTGAACCCAGCTCTGGAGTCTTTTAGGCGCTTACTCCTTCTGAGCTCTGATTCCACAATGGTCGGGCCAGGGACACCAGAATTGTTCTCTTCCCGCTCAGAGTTTGATGGTTGTGGATCCTCCGAGAGAACATCATCTAGGAATTTATCCTTTGGGCAGCCCATGGGAATGGCAAAAGACAGGGACTCAAGTTCCGTCTCTAGCAACGTTGAGGGAATCTCTGACGACAAGAAGGACTTGGACCAGTTAAATGATTCTGGCTGAAGCAAATTTAAAAGGAAAAAGGGCGACCATTTTTTGGGAATCTTCACTGAAATGTTTGGGTTCCCCACTGGAGCAAAATAATTGGCCCAAATCCTGTAAAGCTAAGCAGACCTTTTCCTCTCCAAGTGCATCTGAAACACTGGATCTGGTTGCCACTCCTGAGCGAACATGAAGTTCATTTCCACACTGTGAAAGAAATGGTTATTATTATGCCCCCCTCCTGGGCTTATGATGGCTGGCCATCATTCACAGCAAGAGGATCCAATTGAATAACTGGGCCATCAACTTCTTGTAGCCCATTAATAGGGGCAGCATTTAAAGCAAGGACACCAGGCACATTCCCTGTCACCACAGGCCCAACCATAGGATGATCCTCTAAAATGTGGCCATTCTGAAGAGGCGCATCCTGGTTGAGACCAACGGAGCTGTCCGACGATAAACCAGAGTGTTGGTTACTGATCTGTTGCTCATCTGGTTGAATGGGCTGTTGAATCTACTGTTCAGGTTGTATATTTTCTATCCATTGATCCCACTCCCCCTGAACGTTGTCCTCATGTTGGGTCGGCGCTTCACCTCCCAAAGGAACTGGCGGGAAGTTGAGGTCGAGGCCAGCAGGTGGCAGAGGCTGACCCAAACCAAAAAAACAGAGGAAGCTGTTGACCATCCTCTGGAGCTTTCGGAACTGGGTCCACATCTTGAGCTTGCCCACCAAGCATGTTTTGTTGGATGATTTCACACTGAACTGTCCAGGAATCCCCAATGAAACCATCTGCTTCAGAAAAAACAATGAACTGTGGGACTTCTTCAAGAGAAGTGACATAGACATGAAGCAACGTCCTGGTGACATTATGGCGGTCCTCCTCCCATAGAATCAACCTGCCAAAAGAACCAATAGCTGCTTGCAGGTACTCTGAAGAGGGTAGTCCAGAGGGAAGCCCAATAACATCAGCCAACATTCACGATTGAAAAAAAGAGCCCGGTGAGCATCATTATGACGAAGAGCAGTGAAAGTAGCATCTAGGTACTATTGGGGACCAAGCAAAACAATATTGTCTCGCTCCAAAACACTGTGGAACTGCACCAGCACCTGACCCAAGTGAGAACGCTGAATATCTCTCACCCCTATCCTTCGGTGCTCCACTAAATATTCCCTAATCACATCTCTGACCGCAGGAAATAGGACCTCATGCTCAGGTAAAGGATGAATATTAATAATCGCCCAATCCTCATGCATTGGTGGAAGTCTCCGAGAAACTGACCTGGACATGATTTCACGGTGTTGAACCGCCATGGCGCTGAAGCCTGGAGGAAGGAAAGGCTCTGGGTCAACACGCCTGTACGCCATTGCAAGAGAGTCCAAAGATCGCCAGCAAACTAGAGGCAAAAGAGCGGTTTGGGGTTTTGGTGAAGTGACCCCCAGCGAGAGCTCCAGGGACGCGATAGGTGTCTGTTCATATTTTTTTAATAAAACCGCCCTGGCGAACTCTTCAAAGCAACCAAACTTAGGAGGCCCAGCAGTCAGGAACCCTGGGAGAGGGCGGAACCAAGAGTTGTAGTCCAGGAAATTTAACGTCCCCTCCAAATTGGAACGTCTCTCAAAGGAAGGGAACGAAGATAGAGGAAATCAAAATTTTGTTTTCTTTAAATTACAAAATAATTCCAAATGTCCCTTGACTTTACAAAAGTGGCATTGGAAAGCCGAAGGGCCCCCACCAGACGATCCAGACGACACAGAGATGTCCAAGGCCACAGGCCTAGGCCCGGACGCGAAAGGCCCATTTCTCAAAATGGGCCGCCATTGGAGTTTACGAGGTCTAGGTAAATTTGAATTTGAATCCTGGTGAGCAGCGCGCCCGCGACGACCGTGGCTAATCACGCCTCCATTAAGGTTAGAGTAACTCACCGCGAAAAACGTCCGACGAGGAGGAATATTCATGGGAATTGCCGAGTTCTTCACATTGATGAAATTTCGAGAGCCCCGAAATCTTGAGGAACGAACAGGAGATCCCAATCGCTTGAAGACATAAAATCTTGTCTCATCAAAATTCCCAACAGAATGAGTGAGAACCTTTCTGCGATGAATCGGGACAACATTTGCACCAGATAGGGGAGGAAACTTAACAATATTGGCAAAAGAAATTTTCTTCTTGCCCTTAATAATCCACCAATTGGCATTTTCTTCCTGAATGAATTTCATGTATTCATGAGTCCAATTCGGTCCACCATGATTCCATAGATTGAGAAAGCCCTGAATTCCGAACGATCAATGCATTTAGAATTACAAACAAGAAACCGACGGCCTTGGAGAATACCGAGAAGCGAAAAACCCGACCAGATAGCTGAGATACATTGAAACCCTTTGCAAAACCTCCCAGAGCAGCTTGAAGAGATAACCAACTGAAACCGTGTCAAGCTTGAATATGCAACGACCAAAAGAGATGACCAACCAAAAGGTCGAAGGGAGATTCGGACGCCCAGGGCACACTGGAGAAGCTAAACGGCGCCGAATATCATCCTCGAAGATTGTCCCCGGTCGAAAATCCAACTTTGCCAGATCCATCCAGAAGAAACAAAGAAGACCAAGTAGGAGAGAGGGGGAGCAGAAGAGCACCTCAAAGTAGACCAATCCCGAAAACCAAAGGAAGACGAAGAGAGCATCGTGGACAAAAGAGATCCACACGCCATACTCATCCGGTGATGAAGTTGGAGCCGACGGCCAAGTCTTCCCAAGGGAGGAGGAGGGAAGGGGAGATGGGAATCGCCATCATCGCTCTAGGCGGCTATAAAGTTGTAGAACTTCAAAAGTTATTCAACTTTGTAGTGGACTACTTTTTTACTTTTTTATTCAACTTTCAGAAATCAGAGCAAGTGATCAACAGGGTTTGTTTTTGCAGGTTGATGAACATGTTGGTAAATTGCTAGCTGGTCATATTGTCGACCTAATGGGCTCCCATAAATTCAAGCTTGCTAATAATTGAATAGAAAATGCCCTAGTTTAGTAGTTCACTCCGTGTTTGATTCATGGCTGGGATGCCAAGGTTTCTGGTTATCATCTTTACTAAACCTTAGGTCTCAGCGTCGTTTCAAAAAAATGATTATTTATTCCAAATATATCTCTATTTTGTGCCCTGTAGGTACGCGTGATTTTGTGGCCTGGGATCAACAGTAAGACATCAAGTGCAAAAGATTCTTCGTTCATATCCAAAAGACAGTACTAGCTAGCTAGACTGGTAGTTCATACATGCACATCAGGAACAGCATGTCTAGCTAGGTAGATTCATCATTCATACAATACAATAACCACTGGACTGCTGGTCAATTTGAAGCGGACGACACGTCGTGAACGTAGACGATGATCAGTGGCCGACCCTGACGTCTTGGTTTTCGCCTCGCATCAGCTCCGGCCACACCTCCATGGATATCTCGTAGAGCTCCTGGTTGCGGTATTTGCGAATGCGCCTGCCGCCGCTGGCAGCGAACTTGGCAGCGGCCTTCACGTACTTTTTCTTGAGCTTGTACACCTTATCAGAAAGCTCCATGGCATCCACGCCGCGGCGGACGAGGCCGCCGTTGGCGCAGAGCTTCTTGAGAAGCACGGAGACCTGGGGGAGCACGCCCATGTTGTCCCTGCGGAGCTCGGCCAGGGTAGCGAGGACCTTGCGCTCGTCGTCGATGCCCCACTTTCGGTACCGCGCCTTCCTCTTGGGCCGGCTCGTGGCCTCGTCATCGCCGCCGCCGCTGGAGGGTGGGGCTGGGGCGACGCCGCCTGGTGCGCGGACGGACAAAACAGAGCGCGGCGACGGGCACTGCTGCCGCGCAGCCGCCGTCGGCCTCCGCCGGCTCGTGGCCTCGGCTCCGCTGCCGTCGGCGAATGAGGCAGCGGTGACGACGGTCGACGAAAGGACGGGCACGACGCATGGCGCCGTCGAGTGTGGGCGCCGGTTCCGCGGCGCGTCCCTGGCCTGGTCGCCGCCGCCACGGCTGGCGCATGGGTCTGGGAGGATGGCGACGGAGCGAGAGGAGAAGGTCGCCGAGGACAGGTCGACGAGGGTGTTGCTAACAGGTTGATCGGATCCAGAGGAGGACAGGATGACGAGGGTGTTGCTAACGGGTTGTTCGGATAAAGAGGAGGAGATGGTGATGGCGTCGGCGGGGATGGTTGGTGCCATGGTGGAGCTGGGAATGGGTCGCCGACAGGGATAGAATTTGCTCGTATTTGTATTTATAGATACATAAAATTTGGGAGGTGCAGACCCCGATCGCCAACCACGCCCGCGCTTTTCCTCCCGCCAACCAGAACCCGGTAAATCTTGGAATACGAAGCGTCTGTACCATTTTCGACACTAGTGAAGTTCTGTTTGGAACGACACAGCAAAATTTTCCTGTTTTCTGTAGTTCTCTCTATAAAAAACTGATTTTTATGAAATTAATACGTGATTATTGCTATAAAATTGACGCTTACAAAAAAGATTTAAATTTATTAGTCATTAATCATTATCTATGGATGGGATCGGTACATCATCCATCGACTAGAGAGAGCTACATCTACTTACACGATATTTCGTCTCTCCCAAACACTTACAAAGTATTTTATCATAACTTTTTTATTTTAATCTCACAAATATATTATGCCATTCTGTAAACCACAAGCCATAAACAAGACACCTCGAGGCCTCCGCCACTTCAGTCCTATTTTCAAAAAATGCTAAAAGCACGCCATGTCTACTTTCTTCCATAGAGTTAAATTTCTGTGAGCACACGGTTATGTTTGTGTGCCAAGAGAGGATTTATGTTGAAATTGGAGACAATTCGTTGTCATAATCGAGCAAAAAAATATAGATTAATATGATCGGGTGATCGGGCTACAAAATACACGACGACAAGATCCTCTAAATATTGGCTCCATGGTAGATCCATTATCCCATCCCTATCTTATCCCCTAATTCGAATTTCACTCTGCAAACAGTGTCAATCAGTATAATCTATAATTACTCGTCCTCTATTTTACATGATCCACCGAGAACAACCTAGCTCCAACGTCACTTGCAAAAGCGGTCAAACTCTAAGCTTTCAGGCGTCCAAGTGTAATTCTTCCATAAGACATGAGGATGTGTCGGGGCCAATCAGAAACAGTACATCCCGTGAAATGGGTTCCACATCTAAGGGTCTAAGGACAAGTTTATAGCGTTAGTTTAATGGAAAAGTCTTAGGTATATCACATTAAATATATTATATATGATACGTGATATTATGGACATCACAATCATATTGTTGCCATGACTTGGACTATAGGACAACTCACTATGTTGTATGCATAGGTCATCATGTAGCTATGCATGCGCACGTGAAATGACAAAAAAGTATTATCTAGTACAAAAACTACACCGGATACCAACTACTTCATACCAGGTAGCACGGGCCCTGACACCCAATGAAGCGACGTATCATATCTGCCCTCATGTGTCAAGTATGGCAACCGCTAGTAGAAAGGACACCTTTGGCAATGTTACGACTTCAAGATTAGAATAAGAATGAGGTAGTTAGGTCTTAGCCGATGAAATACGAAGTTCATGTAGCCACTCTCCTCACTTGCAATATAAACAGGAGCGGTGAGCAACATTTAAGAGCATTCGATCTAACGTTGACCTAACGTGGGATTTGATTTAGATACACCGACTAAACTCAACTCTGAAAACTCTATTCTTAGAGTTTATCTAGTTGGCATGCATAAAATGAATTAGGACCATTAGCTTAGAACTTCCACCGCAACCTTGAGCTAAGGGGTTGCTAGGGAGTCATAATAACCACCTAGAGGGGAGTGAATAAGTAACGCCTAAAATTCACAACTTAAAAACAAACTTGATCTATAGATATTAGCACAAATAGAGATCAAAGTAGAGTAATAAGAAACAGAGTTCTTTCACTTGATTGCTCTAAACCCTAAACCCTAAAACCCTAAACCCTAAACCTAGAATGCAGAATTATAACTAGAGCAATAACACGAGTGAAGATAAAGAACTTAGAATAAGAGTTGAAGAACAAATCACAATAGATCAAAAAAGGCATCGTTTTTTACCATGATTCAGTCAAGCCTCAAATGCTTGCCTACTTCACGTTGTGGTGTTCCAAAGGATGAGGGTTGCACTCAACCCTTCTCAAGTGATCCAATGATCAATTTGAGGCCACAATTATTCCTTATCAATTTTCCCCTCACAAGGATCTCCACATATCAGAGTCTCTTGCAGTCGTACACAAGTTTATAGGAGCAACAACTCCAAAGAGCACCAAGAGGGAGGAGTAGAACACACAAGAGCACAAGAACAACACCACTGTCGGAGAGGAAATTCTCCGGCCGGGTGGCGGAACGCACCCGCCCTAAATCCTAAGATGAGGAGGGGACTAAGTGTTTTGCCTGTTAGGTGGAAACGGGAAGAACACAAGAACACACAAGGGTTTAGAGTGGTTCAAGCCGCCGGAGCGTAATACCCTACTACATTGTGTGATGTATTGAGCTCGAGAGCTTGTATGAACTTGTGAGTTTGAGTGAGTGTATGAGCCTAAGTTGGGTCTGAGTGAGCCTTCCTTGTAACGCCGTGTGCCCTCCCTTTTATAGCTCAAGGGGGGCACGTACAAGGACACTGAGCCCCGACATGTGGGCCCAGGGACAAATGGAAGGAAGCAACTAATGCCTGTGACGCCAGGGTGAACTCTGAGCGCTGTAATGTCTGTGGCGCATACAGTGTTGATATGCCGCCATAGCTTCCTTGGTACGCGCGTGTCATGATGAGTGCAGCACATGTGGCAGCATGGGCGTATCGCCTGCCAACGGAATGGACAGGCACGCCGCCTGTAAGATGGCCCGATCGCTGTCCGTCAGCGGAGTGGACATGGCACATTTAATGCTGAGGCGGCACATCGCCTGCCAGTGGAGTGACAGGGCTCATTATATGCTGAGGCGGCACATCGCCTGCCAGTTTGACAGGCGGCGCGCCTTACCCGCAATAAATGCAGAGGACGCGCGGCCTAGAGGCCTTACGTCACGGGCAGTGGGCCACATGGCAGCATCGGGTCTCACGGTATGGTCCGGACACATGTCAGCTCCGGACCCCCGCTTGGCCTTGACTAAGGTCCGGGTACTCTTTGTCCCAGAATCCCAGGACCCTGCTGTGAGTGGCCCGGACCCCTCATAGAGGGGTCCGGGACCCCTCCCAGGGGTCCGGGACCCGTCCCAGGGGTCCGGTTTGTACCCGTGGAAGTCCTGGACCTCGCCCGGAGGTCCGGCCTGTGTATACAGGGGTCCGACACTCTCCCGTGGGGGTCCAGACCCATTGTTGACACCTTGGAGTATATCGTCTTCTCTGGCCATGTGGCAACCCCGGAGTCATCCACGTGGTGGGGTTGGGTGCTGTTCACCACGCGACTAGAGATAGCCACGTGGGCACCATGTCTTCACACTGTAGTAAGGGGTACCCCTGTTCCAGGGTACTGACAGTGGCCCCCGGGCCTGCCTCAGGGGAGGATACGAGCCTGCAGGTGGGCCAAAGCTTGACTAGCAATTGGCGCGCCGCTTTCGTGTGTTTGCTGACGTAATCACTGCCAGTCTGCCTTCGGACACGCCAACTGCCACGTTTGTCCCCTCGGTTGACTGACCCACGGCCCCCACGCATGATGGTCTCGCCGGGCCATGCGCGAGGCACCTCGATACCGCTGCATCGGTTTGAAAATTTACCTTCTCTGTCTTCTGCGGCGGCCCCGAGGAGGCGCAGTACTGGCGCGAGCGGCGATTCGCTCTTTCTGTACTCAGAAACCGATGCCCAGGGAGTATGGCTCGTGGGCCCGGGCCCCCGTGTCAGAGACTGGGTCGTTGCTTCCGGCGGAGATGGAGAGGCGCACTACCGCGGGAGGCGGTTCGCTTCTCGCGTGGCGGTTTGCCTTCTCAGTACTCGGAGACTCGCACACCAGTTGTATGACTTGTGGCCCCAGTCCCCCGTGTCAGAGGCTGGGTCGCTTTGGTGCGCGTCGGGCGAGATGGGCGCGAGCGGGAGAGTCTTCCTTGAAAAGGGATTCTCCCCGCGTGCAGCAGTTACGCTTTCGCATTCTCTCTTCTTGTTGCGCCCTTTCACCTTCGAGCTTTCCGTGCCCCTTTGCATTCGCGCTCTCCTGCTCCATACCTACGCCACCGCCGACGCCATGACTTCGCTTGGCCAACCCGACCGCTTCCAGACCGAGGCGACGCTCGATGTGGTGCGCAACCTGCTTGGATGGGGTGCGCCGGCGCTCGCCGGGAGGATCCGCGCTGGTGCCGTCCCCCTCGGTGACCTCGCCGCGCGGGGAGTTTGTTTTGTTCACCTCCTACATCTCCTGCGGGTTGGTGCTGCCAATCTCGCCTTTCTTCCTGATGTTGTTGGAGGAGTTCGGCCTCCAGCTTCAGCACCTCACCCCCCACTCCATCCTCCAGGCGGCCATCTTCGCCCACCTATGCGAGATGTTCGTGGGGGTGGCGCCCTGTACCTCCCTCTTCCGCCATTTCTTTGTGCTGGTGAAGTTGGGGAAGGCGAAGGACCACCTCGGCGCCTACTACTTCCAGACAAGACCGGATTCGACTGGCGCCTACATCCCCTCCCTTGGTGGTGCAAGGTGGGAGAACTGGCGTGGCGACTGGGTGATTGCTAGCGCGGAGGCCAACGATCGCCTTGCCCTGCCGAGCGATGGGCCAAGACTCGACCGGAAGCAGCGGAGGACCAAGCCATCCCTGGTGCTGGAGCTCCAGCTCGTACTGGATAGGATCAAGAGCTTAGCGGCGGGCGGCCTGACGTCGATGCACGTGGTCGGTGATTTCTTGAAGCGCCGGATCGCACCGCTGCACCAGAGGGCACGTCTATGTTGTTGGTTCACCGGCTCAAACGACATCGGCCGGATCCAGCGCGGGCTGGGGACCAACCTGTCCTGGGAGGAACTAGAGGTTCTGGTGAAGGGGATTACTGGTGAGTCCTTTGTCCCTGAGTCTCTAATCCTCCCCGAGGGCATCCCTGCGCTTTGCGACGACGCAGGGTTGAGGTCAGTGAATTTGGCCACGCTGCCGACCCTTGACGAGTGCGGCGTCGCGGTTCGCCAGACCGGTGGCAGGGACCCCCATCGCGGGATCTAGATCTCCGATGCGCCGGTTGGAGGCCACAGACTGCCGGCGTGGCCCCCAGCGCCCCCGCTGGGGCTTCTCACGTCCCCGCCACGGCCCCCCGCCCCTTAGACAAGGGCAAAGGGGCTGCAAGTAGCTCCTCCGCCCCAGGCGGCGCTGAGATGTTGGAGGAGGAGAGGAGACGTCGGCTACGCCGCGCCAATGGATCATTTGTTTTGGACCCCCCCCCCCCGTTGGGGCTGAGGAGGTCGGCTCCCAAAAAGCGTCAAAGGACCGCTGGCAGGGCCGAGGAGTCCGGCTCCCAGGCCCAGGGCGCGCAGAGGCGCACCAGTCCTCCGCCACCACAACCATTGGGTCCGCCGCCACCACAACCACCACCACCGTCGGGCTCGCCGCCGCCAACAGGATCTGGGGATGGTCTCCCCTAGGGGTACCAGCAGTAGCAACAGAAGCAGCAGCAGAAACAGCGGTCGCCCCACTTCTAAGGTCGCTGGAAGGTCTAGGGCCCCAAGTGAGTGGAGCCCCTTTCCTTTTTATTAGTCTATTTAACATGCCGACAGGTCTTAACCCATCCTTTGCTTGTTAGGGCTTCCTCCCCCTCTGCTCCCAAGGTCGTGCCTCCACCGCCCCCCGCTGCTACCAACGAGACAGCGCTGTCGGGCCCCTAGGCTCTAGTTGTGGGTCTGGCTACGGCGGCGCCAACTCCAAGTGGTGCCGCAGCAGCGGAGGGGGTCCCTACTGCCCCGATGGCTGCCACAGCCTCAACGACGGCGATGCCGTCGAGTACACCGTCGGCAGCGATAGAGGAGGCCGCAGCTGCGCCCGCCACCGCTATCAAGGTCGACGCGGGGGGCACGTCCAGCTCCAACTGAAAGGGAAATGTGCCCTTGGGCCATTTCTAAGTATTTTGGTGATTAAGTGTCCAACACAAGTGCCTAAGTGTTGAATTGTGCCAAGGACTCAAGAAGTGCAAATCAAGATTAAAGGTATGTTTCTAGACTTAGTACATTGTTTTGAAGACTAATGTATTGTGTCTAAGTGCTAGAAACAAGAGAAACAATTATGGAGAAGTTGGTTGTGTACAGCCAAAAAGACTGCTCGGTCTGGGCGCACCGGACTGTCCGGTGGTGCACCGGACAGTGTCCGGTGCGCCAGGCTGGCGTCTGTCAACTGGCTGCTCTCGGGATTTCGTCGGCGGCGTACGACTATAAATCACACCACCGGACTGTCCGGTGAGGCAACAGTCGGCCGGGCCAACGGTCGGCCGCGTAATCCGCGCGCGACGCGTGGCAGAGCCAACGGTCAGAAGGGGGCACCGGACTGTCCGGTGTGCACCGAACAGTATCCGGTGCGCCAACGGCTCTGAATCTCCAACGGCCGGCTTCGCCAAAGAAGGAAAGAAATCCGCACCGGACTGTCCGGTGCGCCAGGCGACAGAAGGCAAGAATTGCCTTCCTGGAATGCTCTCAACGGCTCCTAGCTGCCTTAGGGCTATAAAAGGGACCCCTAGGCGCATGGAGGACGATACCAAGCATTCTCTAAGCATTCCTAAGCACCAAGACTTCAATTCCGCGCATTCGATTCCTTGTGATAGCAACTAGAGCTCCATTTGAGTAGAGAACTCTTTGAGTTGTGTTGAGAGCTCGTGTTGTGACTTGTGTGCGTGTGTTGCTCTGATTTTGTGTCTTGTGTGCGTTGCTCATCCCATCCTTACTTCCTTGCTTCTTTGTGAACATCTTTGTAAGGGCGAGAGGCTCCAAGTTGTGGAGATTCCTCGTAAGAGGGATATAGTAAAGTGAAAGCAAAACACTGTGGTATTCAAGTGGGTCTTTAGACCGCTTGAAAGGGGTTGAGTGCAACCCTCGTCCGTTGGGACGCCACAACGTGGAGTTGGCAAGTGTTGGACTTAGCCGAACCACGGGATAAACCATTGTGCCATCTCTGTGTTGATATTCTTGTGGTTATCGTGTTGTGCAAGAACTCCTCTCTAGCCACTTGGCTTTATTGTGCTAACTCTTATTCAAAGTTTTGTGGATTAAGTTTCAAGTTTTTACAGGATCACCTATTCACCCCCCTCTAGGTGCTCTCAATTGGTATTGGAGCCAGGTTCTCTTCAAGAAAGGGACTAATCGCCCGAAGAGATGGATCCTAAGGGCAAGGGGATGGTGGTCAATGAAAAGGAGAAGCAGTCCTTCGTCAATGATCCAAAGGATGACAAGCCTACTGACTCAGGCTCGGGCCACAAAAGAAAAGACGGGAGGAAGAAGAAGACAAGGCGCATCAAGGAGATAGTCTACTACGATAGCGACGAATCTTCCTCTTCCCAAAAGGACGACGACAACGACTACGAGAAAAAGAAGACGATTAATTCAAACTTTTCCTTTGATTATTCTCGTATTCCGTAAAGTTCCAATGCTCAATTGCTTTCCATTCCCCTCGGTAAACCCCCCCCCCCCCCCATTTTGATGGAGAGGACTACGGATTTTGGAGTCACAAAATGCGTAGCCACTTGTTCTCTCTCCATCCAAGTATATGGGAGATAGTAGAAAATGGAACGCACTTTGATAGTACGGATAGTCCCATGTTCATTAATGAGCAAATTCACAAAAATGCACAAGCTACTACTGTTCTTCTAGCTTCATTGTGTAGGGACGAATACCATAAGGTGAGCGGCTTGGATAACGCCAAGCAGATTTGGGACACCCTCAAAATCTCACATGAGGGGAACGACGTCACCATGCTCACCAAGATGGAGTTGGTGGAGGGCGAACTTGGGAGATTCGCAATGATCAGGGGCGAGGAGCCAACCCAAACGTACAACCGGCTCAAGACCCTCGTTAACAAAATAAGGAGCTATGGAAGCACGCGATGGACGGACCACGACGTCGTTCGCCTAATGCTAAGGTCTTTTACTGTCCTTGATCCACATCTTGTGAACAATATTCGTGAGAATCCTAGGTACACCAAGATGACGCCCGAGGAGATACTTGGAAAGTTTGTAAGCGGGCGGATGATGATCAAGGAGGCAAGATACGTTGACGATGCGTTGAACGGCCCAATCCACGAGCCTCAAACCGTTGCTCTCAAAGCAACGAGGAGCAAGGAAGTGCTACCTAGCAAGGTGGCACAAGTTGAGGCGGCGGGACTCAATGAGGAAGAGATGGCCCTCATCATTAAGCGTTTCAAGACGGCGCTAAGGGGTCGCAAGGAGCATCCCAACAAGACCAAGACGAAGGGGAAGCGCTCATGCTTCAAATGTGGTAAGATTGGTCATTTTATCGCTAATTGTCCTGATAACGATAGTGACCAGGAACAAGGGAACAAGAGGGAAAAGAAGAAGGCTTACAAGAAGGCTAAGGGCGAGGCACACCTTGGAAAGGAGTGGGACTCGGATTGTTCGTCGTTCGACTCCGACAACGAAGGACTCGCCGCCACCGCCTTCAACAAGTCGGCCCTCTTCCCCAACGAGCATCACACCTGCCTCATGGCAAGGGAAAAGAAGGTAAGCACTCATAATACTAGTACTTACGCTTCCTCAAGTGATGAAGAATCTAGCGATGATGAAATAGACTATTCATGTTTATTCAAGTGCCTAGATAGAACTAAGGTTGATAAGATTAATGAATTAATTGATGCATTGAATGATAAGAATAGGTTATTAGAAAAGCAAGAGGATCTTTTGTATGAAGAACATGATAAGTTTGTAGAGGCACAAAAATCCCTTGCTTTAGAAATTAAAAGGAATGAAATGCTTTCTTGTGAATTGTCTACATGCCATGACTCTATTTCTAGCTTTAAGAGCATAAATGATGATTTGAATGCTAAGTTAGAAATAGCTAATAAATCAACATCTTGTGTAGAACATATTGCAATTTGCAATAGGTGTAAAGATTTTAATGTTGATGCTTGTAGTGAACATCTAGTTTCAATTTCTAATTTGAATGATGAAGTGGCTAGTCTTAATGCCCAACTTAAGACTAGCAAGAGTGAATGTGACAAACTAAAATTTGCAAGGGATGCCTACACGATTGGTAGACACCCCTCAATTAAGGATGGTCTTGGCTTCAAGAGGGAAGTCAAGAACTTAACAAGCCATAAGGCTTCCATCTCCGCCAAGGAGAAAGGGAAGGCCCCTATGGCTGGTAGTGCTCAAAAGAACCATGCTTTCATGTATCATGATAGGAGACATTCTAGGAATGTTTATAGAAGTTATGATGCTTTTGATTCTCATGCCATGATTGCTTCTAGTTCTTCTATTATGCATGATAGAAATTTGGCTAGGAAAAATGTTATGCCTAGAAGAAATGTTGTTCATGTTCCTAGGAAAGTAAACTATGAATCTTCTACAATTTTTCATACTTGCAATGCTTCCTTCACTATTTGTAGAAAGGATAAGAAGGTGATTGCTAGGAAGTTAGGGGCAAGATGCAAGGGAGATAAAACTTGCATTTGGGTCCCTAAGACAATTGTCACTAACCTTGTAGGACCCAACAAGAGTTGGGTACCTAAGACCCAAGCCTAAATTTGCCTTGCAGGTTTATGCATCCGGGGGATCAAGCTGGATTATCGACAGCGGATGCACAAACCACATGACGGGGGAGAAGAAGATGTTCTCTTCCTACGTCAAGAACAAAGACTCCCAAGACTCAATCATATTCGGTGACAGGAATCAAGGCAAGGTGAAAGGGTTAGGAAAGATTGCTATTTCATCCGAGCACTCCATTTCCAATGTGTTTTTAGTTGAGTCGCTTGGATATAACTTGTTGTCTGTTAGTCAACTTTGTAATATGGGATATAATTGTTTATTCACAAATGTAGATGTGTCTGTCTTTAGAAGAAGTGATGGTTCATTAGCTTTTAAGTGTGTACTAGACGGCAAACTTTATTTAGTTGATTTTGCAAAAGAGGAGGCCGGTCTAGATGCATGCTTAATTGCTAAGACTAGCATGGGCTGGTTGTGGCTCGCCGTTTAGCACATGTAGGAATGAAGAACCTTCACAAGCTTCTAAAGGGAGAACACGTGATAGGTCTAACTAATGTAACGTTCGAAAAAGATAGACCTTGTGTAGCTTGTCAAGCAGGTAAACAGGTGGGAAGGTCTCATCATGCAAAAAAATGTGATGACCACATCAAGACCTTTGGAGTTGCTTCATACGGACCTCTTCGGACCCGTCGCCTATCTAAGCATAGGAGGAAGTAAGTATGGTCTTGTTATAGTTGATGATTTTTCCCGCTTCACTTGGGTATTCTTTTTGCAGGATAAATCTGAAACCCAAGGGACCCTCAAGCGCTTCCTAACGAGAGCTCAAAATGAGTTTGAGCTCAAGGTGAAGAAGATAAGGAGCGACAACGGGTCCAAGTTCAAGAACCTTCAAGTGGAGGAGTACCTTGAGGAGGAAGGAATCAAGCACGAGTTATCCGCTCCCTACACACCACAGCAAAATGGTGTGGTAGAGAGGAAGAACAGGACACTCATTGACATGGCGAGAACAATGCTTGGAGAATTCAAGACACCCGAGCGCTTTTGGTCGGAAGCCGTGAACACGGCTTGCCACGCCATAAACCGGGTGTACCTTCATCGCCTCCTCAAGAAGACTTCGTATGAGCTTCTAACCGGTAACAAACCCAATGTGTCTTACTTTCGTGTATTTGGGAGCAAATGTTATATTCTAGTGAAGAAAGGTAGAAATTCTAAGTTTGCTCCCAAAGCTGTAGAAGGGTTTTTGTTAGGTTATGACTCAAATACAAAGGCGTATAGGGTCTTCAACAAATCATTGGGTTTGGTTGAAGTCTCTAGCGACATTGTATTTGATGAGACTAATGGCTCTCCAAGAGAGCAAGTTGTTGATCTTGATGATGTAGATGAAGAAGACGTTCCAACGGCCGCAATACGCACCATGGCGATTAGAGATGTGCGGCCACAGGAACAAAAGGAGCAAGATCAACCTTCTTCCTCAACAATGGTGCATCCCTCAACTCAAGATGATGAACAGGTTCATCAAGAGGAGGCATGTGATCAAGGGGGAGCACAGGATGTCCAAGTGGAAGAGGAAGAAGCACCCCAGGCCCCTCCAACTCAAGTTCGAGCGATGATTCAAAGGAATCATCCCGTCGACCAAATTTTGGGTGACATTAGCAAGGGAGTAACTACTCGTTCTAGATTAGTTAATTTTTGGGAGAATTACTCCTTTGTCTCTTCTATTGAGCCTTTCAGGGTAGAAGAGGCGTTGCTAGATCCGGACTGGGTGTTGGCCATGCAGGAAGAGCTCGATAACTTCAAGAGAAATGAAGTTTGGACGATGGTGCCTCGTCCCAAGCAAAATGTTGTGGGAACCAAATGGGTGTTCCGCAACAAACAGGACGAGCACGGGGTGGTGACGAGGAACAAGGCTTGACTTGTGGCAAAAGGTTATGCCCAAGTCACAGGTTTGGACTTTGAGGAGACATTTGCTCCTATGGCTAGGCTAGAGTCCATTCGTATTTTGCTAGCATATGCCGCTCACCATTCTTTTAGGTTGTTCCAAATGGATGTGAAGAGCGCTTTCCTCAACAGGCCAATCAAGGAGGAGGTGTACGTGGAGCAACCCCCTGGCTTCGAGGATGAACGGTACCCCAACCATGTATGTAAGCTCTCTAAGGCGCTCTATGGACTTAAGCAAGCCCCAAGAGCATGGTATGAATGCCTTAGAGACTTTTAATTGCTAATGCTTTCAAGGTTGGGAAAGCCGATCCGACTTTATTCACTAAGACTTGTGATGGTGATTTATTTGTGTGCCAAATTTATGTCGATGACATAATATTTGGTTCTACTAACCAAAAGTCTTGTGAAGAATTTAGCAGGGTGATGACTCAGAAATTCGAGATGTCGATGATGGGCGAGTTGAACTACTTCCTTGGGTTCCAAGTGAAGCAACTCAAGGACGGCACCTTCATCTCCCAAACGAAGTACACACAAGACTTGCTAAAGCGGTTTGGTATGAAGGACGCCAAGCCCGCAAAGACTCCGATGGGAACTGACGGACACATCGACCTCAACAAAGGAGGTAAGTCCGTTGATCAAAAAGCATACCGGTCCATGATAGGTTCCTTGCTTTATTTATGTGCTAGTAGACCGGATATTATGCTTAGTGTTTGCAAGTGTGCTAGATTTCAATCCGATCCAAGGGAGTGTCACTTAGTGGTCGTGAAGCGAATTCTTAGATATTTAGTCGCTATGCCTTGCTTCGGGATCTGGTATCCAAAGGGGTCTACCTTTGACTTAATTGGATATTCAGACTCCGATTATGCTGGATGTAAGGTCGATAGGAAGAGTACATCGGGGACGTGCCAATTCTTAGGAAGGTCCCTGGTGTCATGGAGTTCTAAGAAACAAACTTTTGTTTCCCTATCCACCGCTGAGGTTGAGTATGTTGCCGCAGGACAGTGTTGCGCGCAACTACTTTGGATGAGGCAAACCCTTAGGGACTTTGGCTACAATCTGAGCAAAGTCCCACTCCTATGTGATAATGAGAGTGCTATCCGCATGGCGGATAATCCTGTTGAACACAACCGCACAAAGCACATAGACATCCGGCATCACTTTTTGAGAGACCATCAGCAAAAGGGAGATATCGAAGTGTTTTATGTTAGCACCGAGAACCAGCTAGCCGATATCTTTACCAAGCCTCTAGATGAGTCGACCTTTTGTAGGCTGCGTAGTGAGCTAAATGTCTTAGATTCGCGGAACTTGGATTGATTTATAGCATACATGTGTTTTATGCCTTTGATCATGTTCCTTATGCATTTTGTTGTTTATGTATGGTGCTCAAGTTGTACAAGCACTCCCCCGGACCTCATAAGTCCATTTGCAAGTGATGCACATATTTAGGGGGAGTTGTGTTACAACTTGACCCTTTGAGACTAACCATGTGGTTGAGTTTTCTTAATTTACTTTCAAAGGTGGATTGAAAGGGAAAAGGTGGACTTGGACCATGCAAGACTTCCACTGCACTCCGATGAAAGAGTAACTAACTCCAAGTTCATCTTCATGCTCTTATTGCCTTTTTAATTCTTAATTGAAGATTTTGGTGAGGCAATGGGGTTTAAGGGCCAAGATTGATCCCGTTTTGGTGCTTGATGCCAAAGGGGGAGAAAATAAGGCCAAAGCAACAAATGGATCAGCTACAACTTGAGAATTTTGAAAATCGTAGAATAGAGCTTTTGGTGTGTCAAAAATCTCTTATTGTCTCTTTTGTCAAAAGTTGGCCTCTTGTGGGGAGAATGGTTGATTATGGGAAAAAGGGGGAGTTTTTGAAATCTTTGATCAATTTCTCTTGGAACAACTCTCTTTATGTCTCAACAAGTGTGTTTAACTTAGAGATAGGAAATTGAGGTTGATTTGCAAAAACAAACCAAGTGGTGGCAAAAAATGATCCAAATATGCCAAATTTGAGTTTTCATTTGCATTGATGTTGCACTTCTTTTAGTTGCTTTTTATTGTGTTGGCATAAATCACCAAAAAGGGGGAGATTGAAAGGGAAATGTGCCCTTGGGCCATTTCTAAGTATTTTGGTGATTAAGTGTCCAACACAAGTGCCTAAGTGTTGAATTGTGCCAAGGACTCAAGAAGTGCAAATCAAGATTAAAGGTATGTTTCTAGACTTAGTACATTGTTTTGAAGACTAATGTATTGTGTCTAAATGCTAGAAACAGGAGAAACAATTATGGAGAAGTTGGCTGTGTACAGCCAAAAAGACTGCTCGGTCTGGGTGCACCGGACAGTGTCCGCTGGTGCACCGGACAGTGTTCGGTGCGCCAGGCTGGCGTCTGCCAACTGGCTGCTCTCGGGATTTCATCAGCGGCGTACGGCTATAAATCACCGGACTGTCCGGTGGTGCACCGGACTGTCCGGTGAGCCAACAGTCGGCCGGGCCAACGGTTGGCCGCGTAATCCGCGCGCGACGCGTGGCAGAGCTAACGGTCAGAAGGGGGCACCGGACTGTGTCCGGTGCGCCAACGGCTCTGAATCTCCAACGGTCGGCTTCGCCAAAGAAGGAAAGAAATCCACACCGGACAGTGTCCGGTGGTGCACCGGACTGTCCGGTGCGCTAGGCGACAGAAGGCAAGAATTGCCTTCCTGGAATGCTCTCAATGGCTCCTAGCTGCCTTAGGGCTATAAAAGGGACCCCTAGGCGCATGGAGGACGATACCAAGCATTCTCTAAGCATTCCTAAGCACCAAGACTTCAATTCCGCGCATTCGATTCCTTGTGATAGCAACTAGAGCTACATTTGAGTAGAGAACTCTTTGAGTTGTGTTGAGAGCTCGTGTTGTGACTTGTGTGCGTGTGTTGCTCTGATTTTGTGTCTTGTGTGTGTTGCTCATCCCATCCTTACTTCCGTGCTTCTTTGTGAACATCTTTGTAAGGGCGAGAGGCTCCAAGTTGTGGAGATTACTCGCAAGCGGGATATAGTAAAGTGAAAGCAAAACATCGTGGTATTCAAGTGGGTCTTTGGACCGCTTGAAAGGGGTTGAGTGCAACCCTCGTTCGTTGGGACGCCACAACGTGGAGTAGGCAAGTGTTGGACTTAGCCGAACCACAGGATAAACCACTGTGCCATCTATGTGTTGATATTCTTGTGGTTATCGTGTTGTGCAAGAACTCCTCTCTAGCCACTTGGCTTTATTGTGCTAACTCTTAATCAAAGTTTTGTGGATTAAGTTTCAAGTTTTTACAGGATCACCTATTCACCCCCCCCCCTCTAGGTGCTCTCACCAACCCGTTGCCCACTCCAGAGGAGATGGAGGTGATTTTTGGGCGGCGACTCCGGTCCGGCGCTGAGCCAGAAGCAGCGCCAGTTCCTCTCCCCCGGGTGCTGTCCCGCGCCCACTAGGCCCTCCAAGCGACTAAGGCGGCGATCCTACGGGAGTGGGAGGCACTTGAGGCCGAACACCAGTGCCTCAGCGACTAGCGTACCCAGCTGGAGGAGCGCACCAAGGCAGCGTCCCGCTAGTTCGCCTTCGAGCGGTCCGAGCTTGAGCAGGACCACAATGACTACAGGAAGGACCTCCAGAAGGTGTTTGCCCGGGAGCTGGAGGTGACCCGGAAGGAGAAGAGGCTGGCCAAGAAGGAGGTGCACTTGGACCAGAGGGAGGAGGTCATCTTGGAGCTCCAGGCGAAGCTGAATGCCTACAACAAGATGCTGGAGGAGCAGCGGGATCAGCAGGCCGCGACTATGGAGAACTTGTGGAGGGTGCAGTAGGGGATTGATGACAGGGCCAGCAGCCTTGCCCTGGCCGAAGAGAACCTCAAGGAGAAGGATGCCTCCCTGGATAAGCGGGCGACGGATCTCGCCTGGCGGGAGAAGGACCTCGCCTTCAGGGAGGAAATGCTTGAGAGGCGGGATAAGCTGCTGGCCGATCATGAGCTTGAGGCGGAGGAGAAGGAGCGGACACTAGAGGAGAAGGAGCGGACGCTAGGGGAGCGGGTTCGCCAGCTCGAGGCGGCGCGGGTAGCACAGACAGCCCTGGGCTCAAAGGCGGTGGAGGCGATGAGGAAGACACTTGAGGATTTCCAGGCAGAGCAGCGCGCCGGGGTCCAGCACATCGCCGCATGGGCCGGCGAGGCGAGCACGACACTGGTGCCGCTAGGAGTGAGTCCCATTCCGGTGTCGCAGCCGCCGACGTCCATCTCCGACGCGCTCCCAGTGCTGGACTCCGTCGCCGACCGCCTTCGACGCTTGGACTAGATCCTGGGCGCCCGCCTGGAGGCTAAGGGCGGCATACTCTGCCGGGCGGTAGTCGAGTACATCCTGACGTGCTTCCGGAGCCATGACCCGGCCATATCCTTAGAGCCGGTGATCGCTGGTCCGGTGGCCGACATTGAAGATGCTGCCCGGGAGGGCATTAAAGACGATGTGGAGCTGGTGGCCGAGTGCTTTCAGCGGGATCCTGGTGATGACTAGTAGCCGAATCTATAGAGAGAAGGCAAGGGTCCCGCTGGGAAGCGGCTTGTAATATTTTTGGTCTTGTAAGATACTTTTGGGAAGTATTAACCTAACAGTGACAAAACTTATCTGTATGCTATTTGCCTTTGTTGTGTGCGTTTGTTACCAACTTCTCCCTGGTACCTGGCCCCCTGGTAAGTAGGCTCGATATGTCGAGGTTGGATGCTAGTATACTTAAGAAAAATTCATGACCTGGCCCCTAGGAGGTAGTCTCGACTGGGACCCGGACCTGCACACAGCCTTGGCTAGGAAGCTTTAGTAGTGCGCCCATAGGGCCCCCACTAACTGGTATCTTTTATCCTTAGATTCACGCAACGGGACCTGCAGGATTTAGACCGGGAAGCCAATTCGTGTGTCCGCCCCCCTGGATCACATCTCCAAATACTAGGACATGCGTCATAGAGTGGTGGAGCGCGTAGGCTTAGGGTATGGGACCAGGCTAAGCGACCACACAGCTCCGGACAACCCCAGGGGACGGGTGTCCGTTCTCTAGAATCGGATCCCCGGTTGACGGACCCACAGGACTATAGTTCCGAATACTAGGGTACCCGTCACAGAATGGTGGAGTGTGCAGGCTTAGGGTATGTAACCAAGCTAAACGGCTACACAGCTCTGGACCACCCTAATAGGCAAGTACCCGTTCTCCAGAACTGGCCCCCCAGGCTGTTGGATCCCCCTATCGAGGGGCCCCAAACTGCAGGCTTGGCTACTTAATTCGGATGTCCATATACCAGCAAGGGTGGGTACTGTATGGGTGGGTTAGATGAAAAATGATGCTCGTAAGCTGAAGCAAAATAAGACTACCACAAAAACAAATCTGGGGGCGAATCTTTTCTTTATAACTTGATATTTATGAGTGCAGGCCAACAGACTGGGTTTACGAGGGCAGACCTCACCGGGCTGGCGTACATATATGCGCCATTTAGTTACAAAGGAAGAAAACTGAATCCCCAGGTTTGTTTCTATGGGAAAACTTACGGAGTTGCTCTATGTTCCAAGGATTGGGAAGAGGCTCTCCTTCAGTTGTGGTAAGGCGGACACACCCGGGTCGGCATATTTCCGTCACCTTGAAGGGTCCTTCCCGGTTGGGGGAGAGTTTGTGGAGCCCTTCTCGGTTCAGTACTCGCCTTAGGACCAGGTCCCTGACCCGGAGCTCCCTACTATGCATGAACCGTTGGTGGTAGCGCCTGAGCGCTTGGTTGTACCGTGCATTTCGGATCGCCGCTTGCCATCTGCGCTCGTCGATGAAGTCCACGTCCTCTCGTCGTAGCTTTTCCTGCATAGACTCATCGAAAGCCTGGACCCGTGGGGAGCCCATAATGATTTCCGGGGGAAGGCAGGCTTCGGCCCTGTAGACCAGGAAGAACGGGGTCTCCCCGGTAGCTCGGCTGGGTGTGGTCCGGTTCCCCCATAGCACTGATGGAAGCTCGCTGACCCAATTTGCACCATGCTTTTTCAAGCAGTCGTAGGTGCGCGTCTTGAGTCCCCTGAGGATTTCTACGTTTGCCCTCTCCACTTGGCCATTGCTCCTTGGATGAGCCACGGACGCAAAGCAAAGCTGGGTGCCGATGCCCTCGCAATACTCCTAGAAGATCCGACTTGTAAACTGGGTCCTGTTGTCCGTAATGATATGGCTTGGGACCCCAAATCTACGGACGATCGATTTGAGGAAAGCGACAGCAGCACCCTGGGTGATGTTGACCATAGGGGTGGCCTCTGGCCACTTTGTGAACTTGTCGATGGCGACGAAGAGGAACCGGTACCCGCTGACGGCCCTGGGGAATGGTCCGAGGATATCCACCCCCCATATAGCGAATGGCCAAGAGGGTGGAATCATCTGCAGAGCCTAAGCTGGTGTGTGTATCTGCTTTGCGTGGAACTGGCATGCCTTGCAGGACTTTACCATCTCAACTGCATCCTGGAGAGCGGTTGGCCAGTAAAAGCCATGCCGGAAGGCCTTACCGACCAGTGTGCGGGATGACAAATGACTTCCGCACTCTCCTCCATGGATCTCCGTGAGCAACTCACGGCCCTCCTCCTGGGTAATGCACCGCATGAGAATGTCATTGGCGCCACGTCGGTAGAGATCCCCTTCTACCACCACGTAGCGTTTAGCCAACCGCACTATGCGCTCTGTGGACACATGGTCTTCAGGAAGGATATTTTCCTTCAGGTAGTCCCAGATCTCGGAGATCCATGCATTGGGACCACTCTGAGATATTGACTGCGACGCTAAGGGACTTACAGGATTTCCTATAGCACACACAGCCTTTGGTGGGTTCTGTAGATGGGACGCTACTGGGACCGCTAGTTTCGAGGTGCTAGTCTCGCCTCCTTCACCCAGCTCGGCCGGCTGGGCGGTGGGTCTCAGCAGCCGTCTTTCGAAGACGCCCTCGGGCACGGGTGCCCAAGTTGATACCCTCACGGAGAGGTCATCTGCCGCCGAGTTGTCAGCCCGAGGAACGTGTTGCAGTTCCAGGGCAGTGAAGTCCTTTTCCAACTTCCTCACGTGAAGTAGGTACGCTACGAGCCTAGGCTCGTTGCAGCTACACTCCCCACGGACTTGCTTGATGATCAGCTGGGAGTCCCCCTTCACAAGAAGCTGGCGGATCCCTAGGGATAGGGCCACCGACAAGCCGAAGATCAGTGCTTCGTACTCCGCCATGTTGTTGGTGGCCTTGAACTCAAGGTGCACCATGTACTTCACTTGATCTCCGCTTGGGTCGATGAGGACCACTCCAGCTCCGCCAACTTGCTGACAGGCAGATTCGTTGAAGAAGAGTGTCCAGTGGGGCTCGGTGAAGACCGGACTCCTAGGCTCCGCAGGTGTGGGGCCCGAGTCAGGATTCGGACCCCTAGGAGCACTTGGGGGAGGCGTCCACTCCACGATGAAGTCAGCCAGGACCTGGCTCTTGATGGCATGGTGAGGCTAGAAGTCCAGTTGGAACTCAGCGAGCTCCGCTGCCCACTTGGTGATGTTTCCTGTGGCGTTAGAGTTGTGGAGGATGGCCCTTAATGGGAAGGAGGTCACCACCACGACCCTGTGTGCCTGGAAATAGTGGCGCAGCTTCCTGGACGCAACAAGCACAGCATAGAGAAGCTTATGCGTCTCAAGGTACATGGTCTTTGCCTCATGGAGGACCTCGCTGACGTAGTAGACCGGCTTCTGAATGGTCCGAACCCTTGTAGCCGGTCCCGAGCCCTCAGGTTCCTGGTCTTCTTGTGACGTCCTCTCGACGACTAGCACCATGCTCACCACTTCTATAGCCACTGCAATGTATAAATACAACGGTTCCCCAGGCTCCGAGGCTACCAGTATTGGTAGGGACACCAGGTGCTGTTTCAACTCTTGGAAGGCTTGTTCTGCCTCTTCGGTCCAAGAGAATGGGTCGGACTTCCGTAACAACTTGAAGAAGGGCAGCGCCCTCTCAGCCAGCCTCGAAATGAAGCGGCTAAGGGCGGCTAATGACCCTGCAAGCTTCTGTACGTCCTTGATACGGGCTGGGGGCCGCATTGCTTCAATCGCCTTGATTTTCTCCGGGTTTACCTCAATGCCCCGGTATGAAACCAGGAACCCCAGCAACTTCCCTGCGGAGACACCAAAGACGCACTTGTCCGAGTTCAGCTTTGTGCGGGTCGACCCTCTCTTGGTCTTGACTACGATGTCATCGACGTTTACTTCCACCTTGTCCCTGATCAGGCCCCCAAAAGTCTTACTCATCGCCCGCACAAATGTTGGCAAGGCGTTTTTTCAGACCGTAGGGCATCACGACATAGCAGTAAATCCCATCCACTGTTACAAAAGCGGTATGCTTCCTATCTTCCCTAGACATCTGAATTTGATGGAAACCAAAGTAAGCATCTAAGAAAGACAAAAGGTCGCACCCGGAGGTGGAACCCATGATTTGATCTATTCGCGGAAGTGGATACGGGTCTTTGGGACAAGCCTTGTTAAGGCTGGTGTAGTCGATGCACATCCGAAGCTTCCCATTTCCCTTGGGGACGATGACTGGGTTGGCCAGCCACACTGGGTGATGGACCTCTTCGATAAAGCCGGCGTCTAGCAGCTTCCGGACCTCCTTTCGGATGAAGTCCTGCCACTCGACGGACTGTCTGCGAGGCTTCTAACTCACTGCCTGGCGTCAGGGTTGATCTTCAGATGGTGCTCGATCACCTCCTTAGGGATCCCAGGCATCTGCGATGGATCCCATGCGAACATGTCAGCATTTGCCTGGAGGAAGGCAACGATCGCGAGTTCCTATTTTTCCTCCAGATCACCCGCAATGCGAGTGGTCTGGGAGGAACCCGCGCTGAGCTGGACGGCCTTGACGGGGATGTCGTTCGCTCCGGATGGCCGCACCTTCGGCACCTTGGTAGGCGCCTTGGTACCAGAGGTCGAGGGGTTCCTCCCTCCGTCGTCTGGGCGAGCAGCTTCTACCGCTAGGGCGTGCAGCTTTTCCACAGCCGCAAGCGCAGCGGCGCGGTCGCCCAGCACGGTGAGGACCCTAGCCGGAGACGGCATCTTGAGGACCAAATACCCGTAATGGGCAATGGCCATGAACCGGTACAGAGCCAGCCTGTCGATGATGGCGTTGAAGGGGAGGTTAACCTCCGCGACGTCGAACATGATGTTCTCTGTGCGGAAGTTCTCCTCGGTCCCGAATGTAACCGGGAGTGCGATGCTCCCAAGGGGATACACCGGTTGTGGGCCCACTCCAGAGAATGGGCGAGAGGGTCCCAACCGGGACCCTGGGATCTGCAGCTGCTTGAATGCAGCATGACTGTTGACGTTGAGGCCAGCCCCTCCGTCAATCAGAACATGGTGCAACCGCATGTTGGCGATGACAGGAGCGATGATGAGCGATAGTACACCGGCCCCTGCCATGTTTTCGGGGCAGTCGGATGCCCCGAAGGAGACAGTGGTGCTCGTCCACCGTTGATGTGGAGCAGCCCTCAGGACCCCCGGGACCACCGAAAGGACCTATCGACGCAGGGACTTGACGTTCCTGCGGGAGGTGAGCTCCCAGCTCCTGTCGTACATCACGTACAACTTCTTGCGGCGGTCGTCGTCGTCACCGGAGTCGGATTCTCCAGTGAAGACGTCCTTGAGGTCCCCCTCTGGTGACTGATACTCGAGCTCTCGTTCCCCCGCGGCTACTTCGCCGTCGTCGACCCTCTCCTTGCCAGGCCGGCGATGGGATGGGGAGCCATCCTTGGAGGACTGCTCGCGTCGCTCGCTGACGCGCTTCGCGAGCTTGATTGTCTCGCGGCACTCCGAGGCACTGTGGCGACTGTTGGGGTGCACAGGGCATGTGCCGTTGTTTCCACCCTGCGGCCGGGGGCACTTGTTGCGCTCGCTCTGGCCCCCAGCCGCCGCTGCGACTATCGGAGCGGCAGTTTGTAGCTTCTCGTGGCCGCGGTTCTTCTTTTTCTTCTTTTTGCCGTCTTGGGAGACGGCACCCGAGCCACCCGTCTTGGTGACCCCGGTCTGTGGTGCCGAGTGCCATGCACGGCCCTCGGCAGCCCTGGCACACTTGTTGGCCAGAGCGAAGAGTGTGGTGACAGTTTCCACGTCGTGCGTGGCTAACTTCTCCAACATCTTTTCATCACGCACTCCCTGGCGGAAAGCGGTGATGATGGAAGCATCTGTAATACGAGGAATAGTGCCTCGTACCTTGGTGAAGCAGGAGATAAACGCCCGGAGAGTTTCTCCAGGCTCCTGCCTCACTGCGTGGAGATGGGCCTCCACGCCATGCTGCTGATAAGCGCTGGCGAAGTTCGCTACAAACCTCGCATAGAGCTCTTCCCAGGAGTAGATCGATCCTGGGGCAAGGTTCATGAGCCAAGTCCGGGCCGGCTCAGACAAGGCAACATGGAAGTATGTCGCCATTACGGTGGTGTCTCCACCGGCTGCCGTAATGGCGGTGACGTAAACCTGCAAGAATTCCGATGGATTTGACGTACCGTCGTACTTCTCCGGCAGGTGTGGCCGGAACTTGGATGGCCAAGTAGCTGCGCGGAGATGATCCGCCAGCGCGGCGCAGCCTACACCGGCCAATGGGACACCCGCTTGGATCCAGGCGCCCATTGGAGTCTGCGGTGCTACCGCAACAAAGTCGTAGTCGAGGTTGCGACCCTCGACGTTTTGTCAGCGCTCACGCGCCCTCTCTAGAGAGATGCGGGCATCCTCACCCGCACGCCTGCGGTTGAGTTCTGCCTGCAGGTCATTAGACCTCTCTAGAGAGACCAGAGCGTCCTCTCCCGCACGCCGGTGGTTGAGCTTCGCCCGCAGGTCCTCGGTCGGTGCGGCCCTCATCGAGGGGGAGCGTACTGATGCATACGCCTCATGTTGACGCTGGGATGACCGAGGCCTAGACCTGGCTAAGCCAGAATGCGCCATGCCGAGCAGACGGTCGACATTGTCCCGCCACTACTTCATGGCTCCCGGCGAGGCCGTGGAACTAGGAGGGTGGCGCAGCAATTCTTTGGCCGCAGACAACGCCCTAGGCGCTGCCCTAGACATTCTGGGCGTCTGCGCTGGAGTGTGCTACCGCGCAGAGTGCACAACAGCGGCTGCACCAGGTGCCGGGAGGTTGGTGGCCCGCGGTGTGGAAGAGGCAGCTGCCTCCTTCACCATGAAATCCTCGGGCATGAAACTTGGTGCTCCACGATGTGGACCATGGCACCGAACAGAAAAACAAGCAAAAACCAAAAGTCTAGGCCCCTACCTGGCGCGCCAAATGTCGGAGAGGAAATTCTCTGGCCGGGTGGCGGAACGCACCCGCCCTAAATCCTAAGATAAGGAGCGGCCTAAGCGTTTTGCCTGTTAGGTGGAAACGGGAAGAACACAAGAACACATAAGGGTTTAGAGTGGTTCAGGCCGCCGGAGCGTAATACCCTACTCCACTGTGTGATGTATTGAGCTCGAGAGCTTGTATGAACTTGTGAGTTTGAGTGAGTGTATGAGCCTAAGTTGGGTCCGAGTGAGCCTTTCTTGTAACGTCGTGTGCCCTCCCTTTTATAGCTCAAGGGGGCACGCACAAGGACACTGAGCCCCGACATGTGAGCCTAGGGACAAATGGAAGGAAGCATACAGTGTTGATATGTCGCCGTAGCTTCCTTGGTACGCGCGTGTCATGATGAGTGCACCACATGTGACAGCATGGGCGTATCGCCTGCCAATGGAATGGACAGGCACGCCGCCTGTAAGATGGCCCGGTTGCCGTCCATCAGCGGAGTGGACATGGCACATTTAATGCTGAGGCGGCACATCGCCTGCCAGTGGAGTGACAGGGCTCATTAAATGCTGAGGCGGCACATCGCCTGCCAGTTTGACAGGCGGCGTGCCTTACCCGCAATAAATGCAAAGGACACGCGACCCAGAGGCCTTACGGCAGGCTCCGCCTGCTGACTTACGTCACGGGCAGTGGGCCATGTGGCAGCATTGGGTCTCCGCCTGAGCAGGGAGCAGAGCGTACATGGTATGGTCTGGACACGTGTCAGCTCCGGACCCCCGCCTGCCCTTCACTAAGGTCCGGGTACTCTTTGTCCCAGAATCCTGGGACCCTACTGTGAGTGGCCCAGACCCCTCACAGAGGGGTCCGGGACCCGTCCCAGGGGTCCGGTTTGTACCCGTGGAAGTCCTGGACCTTGCCCGGAGGTTCGACCTGTGTATACAGGGGTCCGACACTCTCCCGTGGGGGTCTGGACCCACTGTTGACACCTTGGAGTATATCGTCTTCTCTGGCCACGTGGCAACCCCGGAGTCATCCACGTGGTGGGGTTGGGTGTTGTTCACCACGCGACTAGAGATAGCCGCGTGGGCACCGTGTCTTCACACTGTAGTAAGGGGTACCCCTGTTCCAGGGTACTGACAACCACAAAGCAAGAACACAAGCACAAAGCAACAACACAGCTCAATCTCACTACAAAGGATGCTCATATCACTTTGATATGTTTCTCTAGTGCGTAGGAATGAAGTGCTTGCTCATGAGTGACTTGCTCTAGGGGTCGAAATGTGGGTTTATTTATAGCCCCAAGCCCCAAAATGCCGTTGAGGAAGTTGCTGGATTTCTATTTAGTGTAGGGGCACTAACTGGTCTGATGCACCATCGGACCGAAAATAGGAGCAATTACTCTAGGATCTTGATTGGGCTTTTCCACCACCACGTGTCACCCGACTGTTGAAGTACCCATTACATGCCAAAAGTAGTTGTTACTTAGAGGTCTGATGCACCACTGGACCACTACTATAGAAGGTCTAGTGGTTTTTTAATAAAAATTCGAGAACAACTTCTTCCCTATAGCCGAGGTCTAGTACATGCGCTATGCCGCCGAGCCAGCCTGTGGAGCTCTCTAGTAAAGTGGTTCGAGGCTCCACCAGACTGGTCGGTTGCACCAGGCTGCTAGACTGTTTTGCATGGCTCTCTGGTGAACTGGTCAAGTGCCCCACCAGACCGGTCCGGTGGCCGCCAGAGCGCTGAACTTGAGTGCTTTCCAACCAAAACTTCTTCTCTTCAAATTGGCTAACCTTGGGAGCTTTTCTATGACTTAGACAAACATATTTAGTATGTTTGACATGCCTAAGTCATAGGTTCATACCTTTTAGCTGATCTCCGCTTTTAGGTTTCCTGTTACAATTCAAATACAAGTTGAGAAGCACTTTTTGCTACAAACTTAGTTAGAAAGCAAACCAAAGTGCTAGAAACATTCTAATAGATGTATGCAACATATTCAAAGGTTCAAACCTCACTGTTTTAGCCCTTTTCAAAATGTTGCACTTCCTGGTCGTGTTTGAGCTCATTTGGACTTGAGAACTCCAATTTGACTTGAGTGAACCTGTTCTCACAGACTTAGCAAACCAGTTAGTTTAAAATGTTGTGTTGGTCATTGTCGTAGAACCTCCCAAGTTATAGGGCCCACATGCACGTGTCTTTATCCTAAGGACCTCAAACAACTATGCATGTGTACCAAATAACTTGATAGGATTTGTTCGAGTGTCCTAAGGACCCCGTATAAACCATGTATCACCAGGATCGCAAAATTAAGTAAACACAACTGACATACCAACATTTGCAGCAGAAATTTTCTTTACTATCAAAAGGATTACAAGTTACAATAAGACTAGATCAGGCGGCGCCCCTTGGGGCGCCCTATCCAGCTCAAGAGAAAACCAAGAGATAATAATTGTCCATGATATATTCAAATGCAATAATTATACCAAACAACAGATCATACAAAAGTAATGCATATAATTGACGATGAATCATATAGTCAAGAATGCACAAAACACTTGAAATGAGATATTAAAACCATATGGGAAAATTCGAATTCAATTCTGCAAAATTTCATTCTAATACTAAAACCAATCTGGCATAAAACAGGACATGCAATTAAAAAATGTTTGAAAAGAAGCAAACTGCATATTGACCAATACATCATCGTGATTGCTAACCTGCAACTGGAGCTCAGTTTGGAGGTGAACCATCCACCTTACTCTCTATCTAATGCTTAGCCTTCAGCCTTGATCCGAAGAAGATAAGGGGGGAGAACCTAGCCATGAGGTCAGAGATCATCGCAATCCGGTCGCCGCTGTAGGATGACGGGGTCTCCCTTGAGGGTCCGGGTGGTGGGGAAGAAGACAATCCTGTCCTCCTCGGCTTCCTCCCAGCTGTTTGTTGGTCAAGAATCCAATCCAATCCAATCCCATCAGAGCGAGTGCCATAGCATCGTTCCAAGCACACGCGCGCGCACACAGCCAAGCCGAAACTCAGCCGCGCGCCTCAAGAGACAGCGAGAGAGAACGAGAACGACGGCTCACCTAAAGCGCGTGACGAGGTGGTGGAGGAAGACGGAAACCACCACCCGGGCGAGCTCGTAGCCCGGGCACAGCCGCGACCCGCCGCCGAACGGCGTGAACAGACTGGCCCCTTCCGCGCTCTGCAGCTTGCTCTTGTCCTGCACACGCACAACAAAACGGGACGGGAGCCACATGACATGAGCTCTCTCCTAGCTTCTTGTCGATCATATATCTATCTTCTCTTAGAAAAGAAGAGCATGCATGCCACTATGCCAGCATAGCAAATTGTGTTCTGACGAGTGCACCTGCTGCCATCTCCAAGGCTCGAAGGTCCGGGCGTTCTCGTAGTGGTCCAGGCTAAGGTGCACGGCTCGGAACGACGCGAACATCTTGCAGCCCTTTGGGATCACGTGGCCTAGACAACAGATCAACAGAAGTGAAGAGAAGAGAAGAGATCGATGTAAATGAACGGGTTGGGGGAGGCTCCAAGAAGAAGAAGAAGGAGACAGTTTGTGTTGTACAAGCAAACCTTTGAAGTGGATGTCGGTGTTCGCACGCCTGAACACCCCGCTGATCAGGTTGGCCACGTGCAGCGTTTCGCTTATCACCTGCACAGACGGGACGGGAGCGCATCCGGCTCTCTACTCAAGCTGTTCTTTTTTTCAGGAGGAGGAGAGATGTCTACTACTGCAAAAGAATGGAGATGCTAGATGGAAGGCGATCTGAAGAAAACCAGGGACTCCAGACTGCTTACGCATTGTGTAAACGACATCGACTTGTAATCGCCCCATTCTAGAGCTTGGCCTTTGCCTTTTACGCCTCTGATGCTTTCGTGCTCTTCCTGCAGATCCAGCAAACGTCTGGAATAAATATATTTTTCCCACATGTTCGAAAGCAAGTTCTTGGCATGTTGCTGTTTGATGGGGGTGAGAAGGAATAAAGAAAGTCACTTTGTTTTATGGAATAAAAATCAGCAGCAGCAGCAGTAGTGTGTAGCAGATCTTTTGTGGACAATTGTTTTTAGGTAAAAAGGAAATAGGCAACATCACATCAGCACCTATTGCAGGATGCTTGGAGAATCAACAAAACTGACAGATGAACTAAAAAAACAGAAGCCGGGCGCAAGCCAGTTCAACTGATGTATGACATGTTAAGGTAATCTACTTATTAAACTAAAAAATATCATCGTATTACGAAATCAGTTGACATATCCTCCCCAATGCCCAAGCCATAGCCAGTTCAACTGTCAGCAGTCCCTACCACCCACACGTGCGCAAGGAAAGAATTGTGCTAGTAGCACAGAACATTCCAGCCCCGGAATTTCTAATTGCCAAGCAAATCTCCCTCCCATGATTGATGATGATTCCTAGTCGGGCGGATGTACCTTGAGCTGCGCCAGTGCGGTGGGTGTCTCGGTGAGGAACTTGACGGCGAGCGTCATGAGCACGGAGGTGGTCTCGTACCCAGCCACCAGCAGGGACAGGCAGAAGTCCACCATCTCCTCCACGGAGAAGCTCCCGCCCTCCGCTTCGAGGAGCTCCTCCACCATGTCCTTCTTCTCCCCGTTCTTCTTACTGGCGCCACAGTCATCCTCCGCCTTGTTGTCCATCCTCTTCCTTACCACCTCCCGAAGAGCTCCGGCCACCTTCTTCCTCGCCTGAATCGGGTAGCAGAAAAAAAACGCATCTTTATTACATCGATCCGTTACGGTAGAGACTGGGGAGGAGGAGAAGGAGAAAGGCAAAGGGGCGAGCACCTTGAGGGCCTGGCCGTAGGCGGTGAACGGGAGGAGGGAGGCGAAGGGGAAAGGGATGGAGAAGAAGCCGTCGACGAGCTTCACGTACTCGCGTCGGACGCTCTCGGTCCACGGCCCGGGCTCGATGCTGACGAGCTGCCACACGGTGAGGTTGAAGGTGATCTTCTTGGCCTCGTCGAGGAGGCGCACGGGCACGGCGCCGGGGCGGTCGTCCCATCCCCGCATGGTGGCGAGGATGAGGCGGTCGATGTGCGCCAGCAGCGGCGGCGAGGCCAGGCGACCGAGGCGGGTCAGCGTGAGCGAGTGGAGGCGCTTGTGCGCGGGGCCCGAGGTGAGCAGCAGCGACCGCGGGCCCAGCAGCATGGCGATGGACGACGGGTAGCTGTAGCTCACGGGGAGGGGCGCGATGAGGCGGAGCCGGTGGGAGAGAGGGAGACAGGGACGAACGACCCACGACAGTGGCGCTCGGGAGGCCGGGAGGGACGATGTGGGAGAGAGAAGTCTGAGAGGAGAGAGGTTTGGACCTGTGCGGTGGCCATGTCCAGAGATTTCGCGTCCGTCGGACGCAGCTCGACAACGGCTCTGCTGAATCAAAGAAAATATTCAGGTCCGGCACGCCGCCACGCGTCCACTCGCGAGTGCTGGAGTGTCCGTGGAGTGCGGACAGGCGCTGAAACCCTATGGGGTTTTAATACTTTAGATTACATTGTACATATCAAAGTGACTACAAAAGTGATTAAAAAGAATGACACTTTGAAATGTTATAAAACATTTGTAAATTTGAAATACATCCTAACTTAAGTGACAATCCTCATAAAGAAACTACAGATGGGATATACTTATATAAGAACGCCAAGCCCACCGACACATCAACCACAATCAAAGCAACCTCATAACCTGTAACAACATAGGGAATGAAATCCTGAGTAGGCAATTACTCAACAAGACTTACCCGACTAAAGAAAAGACTCTCAATGGTATGCTAGCTTAAAAGGATTCAAGGCTAAGCTTATCAAATTTTGAAGACTCATTTTTTTCAGAAAATCTTACTAGTAGGGGATCCTTATGGAAAAATTTTACTTCACAAGTTAAACACTTTTCCTGAATCTAGATTTGCCTAATCTAGAGCAATCACTTGTCCTGATCTACCTTTATTTTAACAAAGATCATGTTTCACTTATTATCTACGACGAAGGTCGAAGATCCAGTCTTCATATCCGAGAAGTAACGGTGATCCAAAACGATTAATACCCAACTGGGGATCTCCAACCACAAAACACATGCAACACTTAAGCTTGCATATATCAACCTGTATCTGGGTTTCTCAAGACCAGAATGGGTCCCCTCCACCCGAGAGCATAATACCCTACCATCCAGCCTCTTGCCAGGTGGATACACAATACTATGTTTGCGTAGGCTTATGTGCTTGTGGCTGTAACTCTGTTAGAATTGTGAACAATGTATGTGAACTATGTATAAGAATACTAAATGGGTTAGGTTGTACTCTTTTTTTCTATCTAGAGTTTTCTCATAAGAACAAATTTTTAACTAGATAATTTTTTAATGAGATAGCCAATACACTAAATAGCTTATTATTAGGTTTTTTCAATATTTCAACTAGTGTTCTGTGTGTATGTGAATGCTTGTTTATTGATTGTGGCATAATGCTGGGGTTGGTCCGGCACTGCGGGTTGCTCGAACCTACTATACCAGCACAACACAACTAAGAGGCATTAGTGTCGTGTTAGATATTAGTACTATGTTGGTATGACACGGATATTAAACGGGTGTCGTATCTTGACAGCTAGTGCTATGCGGAATCGTGCCATTTATACCCTGAGTTTGGCCGACCCCTCGTTTCCCAATCTCACTCTTCCTTCCTCCTGCCTGCAAGATCCCGCGCTTCGCAGCGCAGCGCGTTCCATTCCAGCTTCCATCTGCCGCCTCCCCCACGCCCCCGGCCCCCATCATGTTGCCCTCGTCGCCTCAACTCAAGGAACCGTCGTCCGCGGTGAAGCAGGCGTCGACGGGCCCGACGGCGCTGCCCGAGCGCACAAAGAGGAAGACGTCGCCCTCGCTCCCCGAGGCCTCGGGTGCCACACAGCAGCCGGCCAAGCGGAAGCCGCCGCCGTTCCAGCGCGCGTGGTCCCCCGGCGACGAGGTCCGGATCCTGAAGGCCCTCGCCACGTACCGCCGTGAACATGGCGGGCGCCTGCCAACGCCGGTTGAGCTCTTCGGCGCGCTCGATGGCAGCCTCGAGAAGGAAGGCGTCGGAGCAAAGGAGCTCGCCATCAAGCAGCGCAGCTTCAAGCGCCGCTACGACCGGGACGTCATGAAGAATGCTCCGCCCGCCGATAAACACGAACGCCGCCTCTACCTCCTCTCCAAGCACGTATGGGGACGCGTTCCCCCTCCCAGACCACCGGTTGCAAAGGTCCGAAGTGCTACTCAAGCGAAGGACGCCGGCGCCCAAGCAAGCAAGGCCGATGCCCAAGCCCAAGCCCAAGCAAAGAGCGCCGACCACCAGTCCGGCAAGGAGGCGCTGAAGCCCAAGGCCAAGACTTTGGATGAGATGCGCGAGCTGTATCCTTACCTGGTTGATGAGGCCACGATCCTTGTCGAACCGGCGGTGCTGGAGAGAGTGCTCCTCAACATTGGAGACATCGACGCCCAGGTGTTGGACAAGAAGATCAGGAAGGCGAGGAAGCAGCTCGCCGATGCCATCACGGAATCGGTGAATTTAACCACATTGTCCTCAATTAATTAATTAATTAATTAATTAATAACTATTAAAACTTAGTCACGTTACGCAAAGCTAGATTTGTGGTTTTCGTTTAATGATGATTGTGCTTAGAAAATAGTGAAAGCTTTTCTCGGTTCCCAGGTGGGGTACGGGGATGGATAAAATTTAGCTGATTAAGTTGTCTCAAGGTACTGACTAGACCTGCAACATATGTTTGCGTAACGTGAAATAAAAATGTGGTAGCTGATATGTAAGTTTCAGCTTGCCGTTGCAAAATAAAATGCACAATAAAAGTTCCCATTGAGGGAAAGAAACTAAAAGGAGAGTGCACGTGAGTTATTTATAAACCAATGAAAATTATTCTTTGAAAGGCACTAAGTATCTCTGTCACCCCTCATGAGACAATAAATACACCCAAATTTCCTTGAAAACACTTAATGATTGTGCTTATAAAAATATAAGCTTTTCTCGGTTCCCAAGGGCTATGGGAATGACTAAAATTTACCTGATTAGGTTGTCTCAAGGTATTGACTAGATCCGCAACATATGTTCCACTAGTACCAAATTACTGTGAAATAAAAACGTGGTAGCTAATCAGCCCGCTGTTCCAGAATACAGAATTAGAGTTCCCTCTCTGGGAAAGAGACTAAAAGGAGAGTGCACATGGGTCATTTATAAACTAACTAATGATATTTGTTGTTTGGAAGGCACTAATTATCTCTGCCACCTCCACAAGATGATAAATACATCAAAATTTCCTTGAATGCACATTGTATCTTTTTTCCCTGTATGCTAGCTGTTTTCATGTGCTATGATATCAGAATTTTGTATGCTGGTACATGTTTCTTTACATTTGTGTGATGCTTGTTTATGCCTCAAACTCAAAAAATTGTCTCAGGGGTACATGCACGATGTGCCAAGTTCTAAGTGTTAGTGCTAAAGTTTCGGAATATACTGAAACAGGAATCAGTGCTTAAAGTTTCCTTGGGTAGTGTTTTTGTGCCAATAGTATTTTTTTACTTATATTGTATAAATTTACCACTCATGTACTATTCTTCTATGAGCAGGATAAAATATGAAACACTGACTTCTCAGGATATGTTTGTTTTTGTCCCAAATGGTTTTGAATTAATCAGACTACTGTATGCATGTCAGAGCGAGGATTTGATATGCTCGTTAACCAATTGCATCCTATGGATATGGAATAATAAAATCACTAACTCCTTATAACTAAATACTGTTTATTATATTTATTGAGTTTATTACTGCTTTGTTTGATTAATTGATTTACAGTAAGCAACACACGTAGTAAACTATTAATCTTCCATAATCTTGTTCAATTATCAGTCTTTTTAAGCTAATGAAGGTACCTTGATGCCAATGTAGGCAAGGATTAACAACATGGAAATGCCTACAATATTTCTGTTTACATCCAGCAAGCTTCAACCAGAAAAGTTAAGAGTGGAAAATGAGAATAATCTTTTGGTTGATCATTTGGAGAAAATGGATGATGTGGATATTTGTGCTAAACAACGATTGGCAAGAGTGGAACGTGAAGTAATGGAGTTGAGACAGACTGTAATAGCTTACCAGTCTCAGGCAAAGGTAGAAAGTATACCACGCCATAATATTTCATCAGTAAAGGTTATACTTCTGTTTGCTTATCTGTGATAATCTCTAATGTATATGCAATTTTTGTTACTTCTCTCCGCTTTTGTCTATAGGGTATAATATGTGAATCAGCCAAGGGTGGCCTTCAATCAATTGTAGCTGAAAATCAGACTCCAGCCAATGTAACTGTCGTACCCCTTTTTTGTTTTTTAGGGCTTGTCTTCACATCATATTTTATTTTTCATATCAAGTTTCTGTTATTGCAGATACTACAAAAGAATACAGAAGTACCAAATGGCTTGATCCATAAAAAGAATGTGGCGGTTACATCAAAATATTATTGTGCCGTTCCCCACAATGTTCCTCCCAATAAGCCGGTATTCTTTCTTATCTTACATTTCCATGTTGACATCTAGGGAAAGTCATCAATTTGGTGAGAAGTCAAGAAGTCTTTGGTTTCAACACTAACCCTTAATAATTCTAAGTCTAAACTCAATGTTATAATATGACTCAGGGACATCCGTCTTTGCTTTGTAAAACATCTTTTTTTTTAAAAAATAAATCTTTTAGGAGTGCAATACAAAAATTTATAGGTTATATCCTCAACATCTCCATTTCTTTTGCAAAGGCATAGCCATTTTGGTGCTGAAGACCAAAGCAACAATTACTTTTTTACCAAAGTAATTGTTCCCACTAGGTAAATTCTCCTCCTTTAGTAGTGGAATTTGTCATCTCTTGATCAATGTGTAACAGAAAATGCAAGGGGTGATGTTGCCACCATCTAAGGCGTTTCCTGGTATGCCTAGGAAGATCGACAAAAGTCCAACTCCACGCAAAGCGGTCAGCATCCTCTTTTTTTGTTATATTATTTCTTTTTCGCATATCTAAATTTACTAAACTTGCATAATTCACGATTTACTTTTGTATAGAAGGAAATGAACCTTATGATGTTTTACACAAAATTTTTACACATGTTACTGTGTACTTGTAACTTAGTAGTAGTTGAAAATGTTAAAGATATGTATAAGCATGCATATCTTTGCACTCACCTTATTTGTACACCAAGCCATATGACCTTATTCGCCAAACCCTACAACCTATATAATGAATGGTCACCTCCCACAATGGGTATGTGGTGTAGTCGGTGGCAAGGAGCATGATTCTAGAGACCTTGTATTCGTTGACAAGGCAAAACTCCTTGAGGGTGAGTATGTTGCGTGTCGTGGCAAAGTTAGGCAGAATCATGTAGTTGGTGATGATGTAAGCAGTGTTGGAGAAGTGAGGGTTGAGGATTTGAAGATTGCACCACTTCGGGCGGGTGTCCTAGATCCGTAGCCTCTGCTCGGTCTAGTGCCCTTGTCCCCAGTGCCCCTGATGGCAAGCCAAAGGGCAACGATGATCAATGCTAGAACAAAGGAAGGGCAACGCTGGAACACAAATGTGAAGAAGATTACAAGCTCATAACTCAACTGTGAATTTTGAGTTCCTAGCTCCCCCTTACCTTTTTGGTTCTGGTGGTATTTCTAGCCTGTCGGTCCTACTCCACCTTTATGTTTGCCCTTAGATGTTGAGTGTGGTGAGTCTCTAATTGGGAGTGAAATAATCCCTTATGAGCCAACCCTTTGTGTAGAGTGATTTCAATCCCTGGATTGAAACTGCCAAACATTAACTCTAATTTGGAGTTAAAGAATCCCTTATGACCCAACACTCTGTGTAGAATAATTTCAACCCTAGATCGAACTTGCCAAACGTTACTCTAGTCCCTCTTTTATAAAGGAAGTGAGGAGAGAGATTATGTCAATTAAACCATGGGTCCCTCCAACTAGTACCCAACTACCCCGATCTTATCCTGGTTGTGAAGTCATACATAGAGCCATGCCTTTGGTCGTGGCATGGTGTCAGAGATGTCCTTTTGTTACTGCCATACCCGTCGTAACGGCAGGTGTGTTATATTGCCTCCATGGACGCTGGTGTCTGTGCCATTGGGTATGACATAGTTGGTAGTCGGTGTAGCCTTTTATACTTGATAATACTTTATGGTATATTGACATATGCACGCGTGACTACAACGTTGATGCACGTACTGAATAGTGATCTTGAGTACTTTGCTGCCTAAGTCGTGGCGTCAATGCAACTACCGGACTGTAATGCCATACATTACACATTAAATGTGTTGTATGGGAGTCTTAATTGATATGTCAGTGCTAAGGACATGTCAACATGCCCTAGGAATAGAGTCCCTACTTTGGGGTCGTAATGTTGTCGGTGGGACCAGACTCATCCTTCCATCTTACGGACATGATTACACCTAGTCGTAGTTAGTCCCTTATTCTTACGGAAGGCTTCGAGCCTCGATGGGTTCGGGGCTTGATCGTTTATATTACGTGAAGCCAAAGACCTAGGGACCCAGGGGCTAGTAGAGGGCCTGCGCAACTAATTACTGTTGAGTGCCTTGAGGGACAATGGTCTCGACACCAAACTCCATGAGAACCCCGAGGCACGAACAGCCCTGAGAACTTGGATTATGGGCGCCCTTGGGTACGAGCCCCCCTAGAAATGTAGAGGTGTTTGGTTTGAGGAATCATTCTATCCAAAATGAGGTGGTGCATCATGTGTCCATTCCTAAAATTTAGTGAGATGACCCTATTCCTCATATTAGTACTAACTAACTATGAGAAATGAGGCGGTGATGGATCAACTCATTTCATTCCACAAACCAAACAAAAAAAGTAAGGGGTGAGAAGATGATGGACTAGCTCATTCCTCAAACCAAACACCCTATTAGATTATTATCCGATGACGCCCAAAGGCACTGGGGCCTTGGGCCTTATTCCAGTCTTGTGGACTGGCACCGTAAGCGTAGGAGTGACTTGGACCTTGGAGTGTGCTGGGGCTGGGAGAGCCCTGATCCTCCAGTGGTCCTTAGTGGGACTTGTGGCGTAGATGTCATTCCTTGGGAGTGGCCCGACATCAAGTTGCTCAAAGGGTCAAGCTCCTACCCTGGCCTAGGATGATATCTAGTAGCTCCCAGCTGATGCAGTTTCCAGTTCATTTGTGTCTGTTAAATTCTCTGTCTAATTCATGTTTGCATTTCTGCATCTATTGAAATGCTACATACCACTAGATTGGAGTTATTGTTTTGCACTGATTGATGCACAAGATCTTTTACCTTCAAGAAGCTATCATAGAAGTGGTTGTGCAGTAGTATTTGATACATTATTAATTGCACGCTTTGCACCCATCCTTCTCTACCCCCATTTATTTTCGTTAGTTTAGTTTAGTTCTTGGATTTGTCATGCCCAGCCTAGGTGCCTCTCTGTTTGGAAGATTTCATGTTCCAAGTTCTGAGAACATAAAGCTGTGGCATTGACTACTAACAACTATGGTCCTAATGATTCTAATGTCAACGAACAACGTAGTGAAGCATTGTTTTGACATAAGTTGTTTGATGCAGATTTGGAAGGGGCCCATATGTTGACTAGGTTCTAAAGGCGACGACCAGGTTTCCCTTGTAACATAGCTCTACTGTGTGTTTGATAAAAAAAATGTGGCAGCGAGATCGTGCTTTGTTGATTCTGCCCAGCATCTCATTTTGGTCCAAGCTGCACATGATCCAGCACAGCAGTATGTATGGCTCGGAAATATAGTAGTGGGTCTATATTTTGGTGAAATATCTGCAAAAAGGTTATCTAGATGTTGCAGATGCCCTGTCAAACTGATGACATTATCAGCAACGAGTGTCCTCTGGTGCACATGCACTAGTATCACTAAGATTGTTGAACTCTGGTTGTAATACTAGTTAAGCAATGAAGCTCACATCTCATATGCTGATATAATTGTGGACTAGGATTACTATATTCTGTTGTCAATCAAAACCAATACAAGCAATCTTAGGAGCAGATCTAAACTGGAATTCTCAAATAAAGGTGCCAAGGGACTCAGGTTTCGCACACGCTTCAAGCTTGGTGCACCTCAATCGCAATGACCATATTATTTTACGGTTATACATATAACATTAGAAAGAAGCTTTTACCATTTTAAATAACAATTGAACGCGTGAATCTATTTGCCACAGCTTTCGTAATCACGAGGACTATTTAAGACATTACATATGTCATCTTATGTTTAATTGACACAGGCAGTCGGCGTTTGTTATGAATCTCTACTACTACTTAAGACGTTAGTGTAGACGTCCACATTTTTTTGGTGCACGGTTCTGCCGTCGTCTGCTCTCCTCTCTCTCACGCTGTCTCACCAATAGACCCGCCCCCGTCCCCGCTGTCCTATCTCAGCCTCCGATCTCTCACTCGCCATCGTGGAAGGAGAATCAACACATCCAGGGAAGGTCCGACCCCGCTCTCCTGTCTGTTGTCTTTCTCGCTCGCCATCTGCGCCAAGAATCGCCATCTCCGCGCTCCTCTCTGCAATCTGCCGCCATCCATGACAGCTCTGTCCGCGCCCACAAATCACGCGCAGATTCATGGCAGCCGCGCTCCGCTCTCCTCTGTGCAGCCCGCCGCGATTCTTGACGCCCACACCTCTGCAGTCCGCCCCGCTCCGTGCTCCTCTCTGCAATCCACCGCCATCCATGGCAGCTCTGTCCGTGCCCACAAATCGCGCACAGATTCATGGCAGCCGCCTTTCCGCTCGAGCACCCACACAATCATCACCGCCGCCATCCATAGCAGCTCTGTCCACGCCCATAAATCGCGCGCAGATTCATGCCTCCCGCTATCACATTCTCACCGGCTGCCCCGGTCGCGCTTCCTTCTCCCGTAGCCATCAGAAAAGGGGGCAAAAAGGCCACCAAATTCTCCTCGCCAGGGCACAACCTCGCTCCAGAGTCCAGGCCAGACCAGCAGGTCGCCTTTCCGCTCGAGCACCCACGCAATCATCATCGCCGTCTTCCTCTCGCTCTTCTCTTCCCATTCCATTCCTCGGCACCACGTCCTCGGGAACGCCGCATGCCCTCCGCACAAGGCGCCGCCTGTTCCCGGTGACCGCGGGGCCGAGATCGGCGCGCCATGGCCGCGCCCGGAGGCCTGGACCAGGACTGTGCACAGGACACCGCCATTAAGCTCTTCGGCCGCAGCATCCCGGTTCTCCACTCCTCCGTCTTCGCCGCCACCGCCACGGCCGCATCCGAGGTGAGCAGCAACAATCTCAGTTCTCGGATGGTCATTGCTGGCCGTTTCTGAGGAAAAGGGAGAGGACGGGAAAGCGGAATCGGATACGCTTTTTCTTCCTCTTGCTTTTGCGCTGTCAAATGCGTGTTGGTGGATCATGTTCCTGCTGGGATTCTGGTCGCTGTTGCTGTGAAAAGATTATTCCTTTTGGAGTCCTGTTTGATTTCATACCTCATTAAAAAAAGTTGTGGGTTTATGTGTTTGCTCCTTCAGTGTTTGTACGGGAATTTTCTTCCAATACGTGTTTCTTCACCAAGTCACTCTCTGTATTTACGGCCATATTTACGGTGAGATTTATGTTGGTTTATCCCTTACTAGATTCTAATCATGTGAGCCTTCGGCTTGCCTATAATCGTTTCGTGCTGACTGCTTAGGGATTACTTCTGTTCATGCTTGATGTGATAGCTTGGAATCGAAATGTTCAATATGTACGATAAGAAGATTGGTTGCCTTTTCGTAGCATCCACGTACAATTTTGTTTCCTTTTTTCTTTAGAAAGATACATTGCCTTTGTCTGTGGAGAAATCGCTGAGATTTTTCTTGTTTTCGTGGGGGTAATCAGTAATGCCATGGAAAAGGTAACGAACATTCAAGTTACATCAGTTAATAGACTATTAATCAGGTTCCTTCAGTTCCTTTGGATGTCTTTCTTTTTGAGACGGGGGGTCCTCTGGCTACCTTTCAGTGTACTGTAAGCTTGTATTTATTGAGATTATTCATACTTGTAATCGAGCACTTTAATATACTCCGGAGATGCAAGGAGAATGTTTTCAAGTGATTAGTGATGTTTGTCGATCTGTATTTATTTTTTACTCCCGTTGCAACGCACGGGCACAGACCTAGTGCTATTTATTACTTGACTAGGTTGCCCATGTCTTACAACGAAAACATATAATAACACGATAACTTATGAACAAATATGTGTTATATTGTTATGAGATGAAGGACAGCGTCCTCGAGCTGTCCATGATGACGTCGAAGTGAAACTCGGACTGCGGTTGATCGCGTCGAGCCCGCGGTGCGAGGCACGCGGGGTGGAGGGTGGGGCAATCTCCAGAGGTCGACCGTGGTGCAGTGGCGGCGCAATACTTATCCAATGTTGCTGCACTAAAACTCAATTACTCAATTAACATACTATTAAAATAGGTGAGTTAGCCTAGCTAACAGTCAACATTATTGGCGCAAAGTTCATAATGCAAAATCTGAGTTTTTATAACTCATTTATGTGATAGTTACTTCAGTCCAATATTGTACAAGACTTCAAGTTTTCCTTAGCAATGCATAAGTCATGAAAGTAGGTATGCCATGTTTAAAAAATACAATGACATTGTTAGTTGCACACAAATTTAACAGTGATTGGTAAACACCCCCTGCTACATCTGAGAAGCTATAACCCCCCCCCCCCCCCACATAAAACATAATGCCAACTAATTAGTAACACCCTAGAGAACTATGCTAATATGCACATGAACTGCATTATCAACCAAAATAAAATATCCACATAACTAATTCAAGGAAATTTGGAACAAGAAATATAATGGATCCAATGTGTGTACAAAGATCCAAAAAATAGACCATGCTAGGTTGTTGGATGTTTGGAAGAACTAATTAGGAAATGATCCTATTCCTGTCCCAACCCAAACATAGGTTAAAAACCGTAGAGACCTCCAAAGTAAATGCTTCTTTAAACAGGGAAAATGCAGCGACAATCATCTAATGACAACACAAAGTGTAACACCCTAAATCTGTCAACTGAAAATAACAAAGTTTATATTATTGATTTCTAGTAGAAAGAAAAATATTTATGTTTTCAAATAATGAAATGGTGATATAAACTATTTAAACAATTTCTTAAATAGATAAAATTTATCAAGTATTTGATGATTCATTTTTAGAGCATGATTTTTGTTTGACCACAAAGAGCAAAGGTTTCATTATAACTAATTCTTTGTCTCGTGTGAAGCCCACTTTATTTCAAAATAGTAGATTTTCCCTAAAAATAATTATTCCAGAAATTGAGTTTATTTAAGTGTAAAGTATTATTTTTTAGATTTATTATGATTTTTTGGAATATATATATATATATATATTTATATAATAAACTAAAAAATAAAAAAAATAAAAAAGAGAAAACAAAATGCTCGTTCTCAGCCCTAGCCAATCCTGATCACTCACTCAGCCCAGCCTGAGTGCTCCTTTTCCCTCTGTCTTGATCACATAGTGGTGGGTCCCATTTGGCACTATGTTTCTTCAATTTCCAGCGTCTCCTCTGCTCCTTCAAGGCTCTCTCCAACAAGAAACGTTAAAGCGTTCGATACGCTATATTTAGCGTGTAGCTTCATCCCCAACGTCTCCAACAAGCACCTGTGTAGCGTTCGCTAAAATTTAGCGGAGCCCCAACGTCCGCCAAATCTAGCATCTCCTCTCCGTCCGCTATTGTGTCAGCTCTTGTACAGGAAGCTGTCTGCTACCATCATAGCGCCAATAAAAAAACAAACAATGCCGTAGCATAGCGCCAATAAAAAACAAACAATGCCAGAAACGTCTCCGCTGACCAGTAAAAAAACTGAAAAATGGAACTAAAAGATCTTCTGTGCACATATGTGAGAACGACTATTTTATATATTTGACATCTTTTAGTTGTACACAAATATTTTACTATGTATTCTACAATAATTTGTAATTTGTTGCAAAAATACGATTGCAATAAATTATGTTAATATGGTTGCCAAAATATATACGATGACATATAGAACAAATATTGTAGTTTATGTATTCTGTTAACACTGTAGATATAGAGGACCGAATTTAGTGTACGTCGCTGGAGATGAAGAAGATATAGAGAACAGAATCTTTTAGAGAGTGCTGTAAAGGACAGGGAATATTTCTTTAGAAAATGAAATTTAGGGGACGTTGCTGGAGACAGCCTAACCGTGTGTCCATGTAGCCGCCGCCCATGCAGCTGCTTGCAAGTTGCTGCGTGTCCTCGCCTCGCCTCGCACCACTGGTCTCCACAGTGGAGCACGACCGGCCCCTCTTCTACCTCCACTAGGTGAGTGCCCGTGCGTTGCAACGGGAACATATAATACCACGATAACTTATTGTTGACGCCTTTTTGGAGGCGTCAATCACTCAAAAGAACCAGCGGCGGTGCTCTCTGGTCAGGCGCAGACGGTCCGCGGAGCAGGGCCGAACGGTCCGCGACCTGGCGCGAGGCGGCGGTGCTCTCTGGTCAGGCGCGGACGGTCCGCGGCACAGGGCCGGACGGTCCACGACCTGGTGCAGGAGTTCGGGTTCCCTGCCTGACGGCCGGACGGTCCGCGCCCTAGGGCCGGACGGTCCGCGACCTGGCGACAGGGTCGTCTTCCTCCTCCTTGCTGGAATCTAGATCTCGTCCCCTGGGGGGAAGAGATCTTAATGGTGCTCCGGGTCGACAGGTCACCCGGGGCGTCCCCAGACGACGTGGAGTCGCCTAGGAATTAAGAGATCAATTCGAGGAAGAGGTCTTGGATGGACAACTAGGTCTTGCCCCCCGGGAGGGGTGAGATCCTAGGGTCGTCTTGGGATCGGCAGGCCACCCAAGACGGATCTAGACGACGTACAGTCGAATAGGGGTGGAGGTGGATATGTGGAAGACTACAACTAGAACTATGCTACATCTACTCCTAGGGAAGGAAAAGTAAATAAGGTAATTGGTTCGATTGGAATGTGTTCGGGGGTTCTCAATCGGCCGTACCCCTTTATATTTATAGGGGAGGAGGTCTGGACCTTTTCCTAAGAGATAGCCAACAAACTCCCACGTGATTAGATAGATAACCACGCACGAGATAAGGATAAACATCCGAGTTAATCTAATCTCGGGACACGCGGACCGTCCGGGCCCAAGGACCAGACCGTCCGCTCATTTTGGTGCCCAACATATGCCCCCCTGCCTTTTGGTGGAGCTTGGCGAACCAAAAGCATCATTGAAAACTTCGGAAATAATTGACCTCATGAGCTTTTGTTCCCGATGTAAGGACTCAGCACGATGTAAGTCATCGGCTCTTGCGATCAGATAATATAAATAATTGATGGAACTTTCATGCACAGAGGCCGTTTCGGATCGCATCCTCTTCGGCCATGTCTACCTGATTAACCTGTCAATAGGCAAAAACTTGTGGTGCCCCCCAGCCCAAATAAGCAAACGGATTGGGCCAGTAATACGAATTCATCGCCGTACCACCCCAGACATGAGCAGGACAACACATCGGCGATGGATAGAACGGGACACACCATGCTATCCCTGGAGGAGGATGACAAGGCGATCTTGGTTGTGCTACCTTTTGGGTCCGTTTAGTCGGCTTTTGCTTTCGCACAGACCACCCTTTTGACTCCGTCTGCTTTATTGGCCGGTTGTGTGGAACGGCCTTTTTCGTATATTTGGCAAGCAACTGACCAAAAGTAGGGTCGACTCTACTGAGTCGTCCAGACGTCTTAATAGTATTTTGTTTCCTAACACTTGTTTTGCAACCTTGTGGTCCGGTGGTCTGAGGTTGCTGCTTCTGACTGTCTGTGGACTGTCCGACCATTATAGTCGGACCGTCCGCTACTGTCTCGGACTGTTCGGCCTTAGTACCCGGATCGTCTAGCGTACGCAGGACAGGTGACCGTGATCGGGTGTCCGATCGTGCTTGCCCCCCGGTGCCTCCGGTCTTTCTTTTGTCCGGAGTCTTCCAAGTAACCATTATGCGTGACATATTTGGTGTACGGGGATCACCAATGACGATATTTTTATCTTTGCTTTTATCGGCCGCACAGGGCCGAACTATGACTTTTTTGCTTGTCGGCTCTAATGTGGTGGCAGGGACAGGTGGCCTGTCAATCCTCACCTCCTTTTGAAACCTCAACCGGCCTTCGTTTATAGCCGATTGTATTTGCCGACGAAAGACAGCACAATCATTGGTGTTATGAAGAAAGGAGCCATGCCATTTACAATATATACGCCCTTTTAATTCTTCAACCGGAGGAATTATATGTGATAGTTTAATATTACCATGTTTAAGCAACTCATCAAATATTTTATCACACTTAGTAATATTAAATGTGAACTTAACCTTTTCCTTTTGTGTCGAGTGCGGGTGAGAGCGAACAGAAGGTTTGGCCTTAGTGGGCCAAACAAGCTCAGGGACATGTGACTTTTTTGGTTCTTGGGGCTTGGGTGGCCGGTTATATGTACGCCGGCCTTCCACACTAGACGGATCACAGGTGACTTCTGGTGCTCCGGACGGTCCGACCTGCACAGTCGGACGGTCTGCGGGTGGATCGGACGGTCCGGTACTATCCTCGGACTGTCCGGTCACGTCAGGCAACACCTGTGACCCTTGCGGTGGGCTCTGTGTAACTCCGGACTGTCCGGCGTAGGGTGCCGGACGGTCTGACGGAGGATCGGACGGTCCGCGATTGTGTGCGGACGCTCCGGCCGTGCTCAGGGTTGACTCACCATTTAGCGAAGATGGTGGTGACGGTCGTTCTGGATATGAGTCCATCGGCACACCAGAATATGGCTGGGAAAACCCATTTGTCGCCGATGTGTTTGGCGCAATTGTTTCAGCGCCTAATTTATGTGATAAAAAATCAGGCATGTGAGTTTTTCCTAATGCATGTGCCATCCTATCTATATCCTCCGTAATACTTTTAATCCGATTATCAAAAGAAATTTTAATAGATGGAATATCATCGGCTGACCTGGCATCACCTATCGTGGGGAGCTGTTGCAGCACGGCTAACATATACTCGGCGTTTATCTCCCTTTCTTGGACGGTCTTCTGGTGGTAGTCTACCCTGAAGTGCGAGAGGTACCACTTATCTGCCACCTTGAGCACTTGATCCTTTTGTCGGTGGGCCTCCTCGTCTATTTTCTTCATGTCATCTTCTAATCTTTTATGCTCAGCGGCCGATAAATTAGTCAGCCTTTTGTTGCTGTTTGGAGAAGCACCGTTGAGATCTTTAGAATCGGCCATGTAAGCCTGATTTTGTAGATCTGCAACTTCGTCCCCAGCGGAGTCGCCAAAAAGTATGTTGATGCCTTTTTGGAGGCGTCAATCACTCAAAAGAACCAGCGGCGGTGCTCTCTGGTCAGGCGCAGACGGTCCGCGGAGCAGGGCCGAACGGTCCGCGACCTGGCGCGAGGCGGCGGTGCTCTCTGGTCAGGCGCGGACGGTCCGCGGCACAGGGCCGGACGGTCCGCGACCTGGTGCAGGAGTTCAGGTTCCCTGCCTGACGGCCGGACGGTCCGCGCCATAGGGCCGGACGGTCCGCGACCTGGCGACAGGGTCGTCTTCCTCCTCCTTGCTGGAATCTAGATCTCGTCCCCTGGGGGGAAGAGATCTTAATGGTGCTCCAGGTCGACAGGTCACCCGGGGCGTCCCCAGACGACGTGGAGTCGCCTAGGAATTAAGAGATCAATTCGAGGAAGAGGTCTTGGATGGACAACTAGGTCTTGCCCCCCGGGAGGGGTGAGATCCTAGGGTCGTCTTGGGATCGGCAGGCCACCCAAGACGGATCTAGACGACGTACAGTCGAATAGGGGTGGAGGTGGATATGTGGAAGACTACAACTAGAACTATGCTACATCTACTCCTAGGGAAGGAAAAGTAAATAAGGTAATTGGTTCGATTGGAATGTGTTCGGGGGTTCTCAATCGGCCGTACCCCTTTATATTTATAGGGGAGGAGGTCTGGACCTTTTCCTAAGAGATAGCCAACAAACTCCCACGTGATTAGATAGATAACCACGCACGAGATAAGGATAAACATCCGAGTTAATCTAATCTCGGGACACGCGGACCGTCCGGGCCCAAGGACCAGACCGTCCGCTCATTTTGGTGCCCAACACTTATATATAAAATGTGTATTATACTGTTATGAGAAAAAGTTTCATAATCCATTTATGATTCTAGCCATACATAAATTTATTATTTTAATCTAGTTATTTCACCACTACATTGCAACCATCAGTACCATACAGACTTCAATATATGTCAAGATTTGCATGGTCTCGTCGTTGGAGAGCACGTCCCACACCTGCCAGAAGAAGTTCCCTCGTACATTATCAGTCATCAGGCACACACCAACATACACGCTTGCTTAAACAAAAAGACAAATGTGTGTGTTTATGAAGAGAATTAAAGACAGACCAGCACAAAAACTACCCCAACTACGACAAGGATGACTAACTGGTCATTGCTGTCGGTCATCATCTGCGTCACCTCCAGTGCCGAGATGACGCAACAGTCCTTGATATAGTAGTCGTCGAACGCGCGCGACATAGCGAGTCCCGATGGCTCTTGGCTGGGCTGCTAGACGAAGTGCACCCGAAGTCATCAGCGAGGTAGTACACCTGGTCGTTGCACCACTGGATGCGCTACCCCTCTGCATACATCATGTTCGAGGACACTCACACAACGTCAACAACGGACGTCGTCCTAGCGCATAAGAATGTATGGCCGATCAGTAGCGACTTATGTGGCAGATTGGGCTTCAGGTGGATGATGAGTTGGACGGCGTGATGGCACCATCGTCGGATGCGGTGTCCAGAACAACCCGGGAGTCGTCGGCGTTGGCGCCGACCATGAGGTCCCCCTGCTTGATGATGGACAGCACGATGCAGCCGCTTTGGACTGTGTCCAAGCGACAGCGGCGCCGGATCTTGTCGTCTACAGCGGCGCATGCGGCCACGTAGAACTGCTTCCAGAGGTCGAACTGGTAGTCGCCAAGCTTCTTCTCGTCGTCGATGAGCGACGCCAACGCGAGCGCCTTTTATTAGTGGTGTTTGTTCAAGGTTTTCGAGTAACAAACATGGATTCATCCTTGGTGTTGGTTTATAAAAATGACTCACAAGTTAAATCCATAGAAAAAATATTATGTAGAATAAATGCCACACATGCAAAAAAAAGGAATTTAATTTGAAAACATTATAATACCATGAAAACAAACAATATATATGTGTACCTATTCTTTTTTATAACCATTGGACGATTGGAGACATGGCTCAATGACCCTTGGGCATCTGAAGCCAGAAAACGTCATCGCCTAAAGCCCAGACTGACCCTAGACTTCGATCCAAAGTTCAAGGCTGGAAATCATAGTTCGCAATTGTAACACCCACTTTGTAATTGCTAGAAATAGTACCAGTAGAGAAACAATTTCTCTATATGTGAGTTCGATCTTTATGCATCATCATATGAGAACACCATGTCCAAGAACAATTAATAAAAAAAGATATGCTACCAAATTGTTGCATCATGCTGGATATTTTATTTTTGTGTGCATTTTGTGACAAGAAAAATATTAAAGACCAAAAAGGGAATTTAAAACCTAAAAGAAATTCTTGAAAATAGAGAAGAGAAAGGAATATTATTCAATACAAATAAAATTATCATTAAAATCACTTCATCACAGTTTATATGATCAAAATAAATAATTAGCCAGTATATAAAGTGCCACAAAGTTTGAATTTGGATTGAAGTTTGAATTTGAAAAAGAAATGAAAAAGAAAAACAGAAAATAAAAAGGAAAAGGCCAAACCTGGCAGCTGGGCCGACTTCACCCCTTTCGGCCCACAACCGCCTTCCCTCTGCGTGGCCCGTTACCTCTCACGCGCGCGTGCCCGACAGTGGGGCCCGGCCGTCAGAAGCAAGCGCCGTCCTCCTCCACTCGTGCCGCAGACAGGTGGGGCCCTCGGGTCAGTTTTCCTCCACACGCAGTCACAACAACCTCGCCGAAAGCTCCGCGCGGTGATGTCGCCGGCGAACTAACCCTGCGAATCCCCCGCGTCTCTGCGCTATATGGCCGACTCCCTTCTGACTCGGCCCCCGCATCCAAAACTCGTCGCCAGGACCAGACCTTAGCCACCATTATCGGAAGCGGAGGGGAGAGCTCCGCCGTGAAGAGAAGCCTTACCCGACCACCAAAATCAGCCGGTGAACCCGACAGTGAGAAGCATTGGGTGTTGGGGAGGGTGCGCGAAGCCTCGCCTTGGGCGGATTGTACTCCGGGACTCCGGAATTCCTCACCGTGTCCGCTGCGTCGCCGTGAATCCACCCTTCGCCGTGGGATCGAGCCTCTGCGTCAGCCGGAACATCAAGGTATGCACCGACCTCTTCTTTGGAGTTGTTAGAAGGTAGTAGGAGTAGCGTAGCGTGGAAACCTCGGCGTGTGCCCCCGGAAGTTCACACCGGAGCACCGTCGGCCGCCCTATGTCGCGAAGCACCGTGGACCTGGGGTCTGCGTTGAGTAACGATTGAAATTGAGGGGAGAATCGGGTTCGGGACGTCTCGAATCTCGCGTGGGTCGGGCGAATTGGAGTTTGGCGCTCGAATTGACCGGATTTCGCGAGCTCCGGTGAACCCGCCGCCGAGATCGGTGGGCAGCGCCGCCGTTCTGCTCGGGTATATAGGGGAGAGATGGGGGCGATCCTCGGAGCCGTCCGATCGTTTTTAGACGGTCGCGATTAGGTTATCCTATAACCCTTCGCCGTATTAAATCTGAGCCGTTGATTCCGTATTGTGCGCATCAGATTAGATCGGGGCTCATTAAATCGTGACCGTAGATCTATGATCAAACGGCCAGCGAAGCGTACCGGTTCGGGTTGGTCGGTTCTAATCTGGGGCGCACATTTTAGATCTGACGGCTGAGACTCTCCTGTACCTCTTCGCCGTGCACTTTTCTTAAAGAGACCCCGAGAAACAACTGAATCAACCCGCCGTCCTGGGGTCCTGTTACCTGTGTCTTAGAAAACTTACGCCGAGGCCCCTGACGTTTCTGGTAATTGAGGCCCAGTCCAGTGCAGTTTGAAATTGATTAAATGAATTAGAAAATAGATTTTTAATATGAAAACAATTACTATAACTTGATAAATTCATAGAAAATCCATCTTTAGTCCAAATTACTTCATTCCAGTTGCTAAAATTTTGTAATATTGTTCTCTTTCACCTAGAGTCTCTGTTATGTCATGAAAACAGTAAGAAATTTATTTATCACTTAATCTTATTTAAAGCACATAAAACCTTTGAAAATGCATAACTTAAAATCTATAACTCAGAAAATTATGATTCCAGTTCCTAGGTTTTTATTTTAATATGTAGAATATCTCTGTGTATTTTGTTTACATGCTTGGTGTAATGTTAATTTTCCCTATATCCTGTGCTTGTTTGTATTGTGGCGAGTAGAAGAGCCCGTTGCCGAGGATCCTGGTGAGCAGCAGGTTGAAGTAGCTGAGCAGGAGCTCATTGAAGGCAAGTTGTGCCCTTGACCACTTTTTACCCAATAATGTTCTTTAATATCACTTATCCATGCATAGGTTAATTTTGATGGGACCCAATAGGTCACCCTAGATTTGTTTATCTCATTACCTTGTTTACCCCTGAATCACTTGGGTAGTTTGCTATTGCTTTACATGGTTTTGGGATAATCATTTATTATATCTATGTTCCAATTATTCTTGTTATTCTATTTATGTTCATGTTGAGATCATTAATGTTAATTGGAACATAGAGCTTAACTTGAGAACCACGTGCCACCACAAGGGAGGAATGGGACCCCTTGGCTGACTAATTAGGAAAGCTAGTGGAAGACTACCTTACCCGAAAGGGGCAAGGGCAGTAGGGGAGAGGTCAGTGTAGGGAGGTCCCTGGTTGATTTTGCTGCGATGGCGGTCAGCCAGGAACCCTGCACTGGATCTTCCTATAAACTGTAGCGGGTTTTCGGAAGCTAGTGGAACTTTGTAAATGCCTCGTAGTGTTGCCCTGCCGCGCTTCCTAGGTAGAGGTGTATGGGATTCATGACCCCTTGGCAAATGGGTAACATGACTTGTGGGTAAAGGGTACAACCTCTGCAGAGTGTAAAACTGGTATACTAGCCGAGCTCACGGTCATGAGCAGCTCAGGACTCTCTGATGTTTAAATTATGGAACTTAAATTCAATTTGTCATTCACATATGCATGGGTTTGTTATTAATTTTGTTCTATTACTTTACTTATGGTTTGGTATTTACTTACACTTAGTAATTGCTAATAAAATTTTTGACCAACTACTTAAAAGCAATGCTCAGCTTTAACCCCTATCATTGATTAAGCCTTACACATCACATGAACTCACACCTTTGTGAGTTTATGTCCACTGGTTCCCCACAACTTGTTGAGCTATGATCATGTGTGAGCTCACCCTTGCTGTCTCACACCCCCCCCACAGGAGATGATCAGGTGGTTCAGGAGGAGCCGCCTAACACTGAGGAGTTCGATCTGATCTAGGTGGCGTTTCCCAGTCGACATTGGCGCCAACGATCCTTAGTTCATTTTATCTTCATTACTTTATTTTGTAATAAGTCTTCCGCTATGTAATAAATACTCTGATGTTTTATGACATTTATCTCTATACACTCTGTTATTATATATGTTGTCTTCTTGGCGCATGTATGAGATGCACCTGGCTTTGTTCCTTAAAGCCTGGTGTTACAGAAGTGGTATCAGAGGAAATGTTGACTGTAGGACGAAACCTAGATAGAAATGGACAACCCTTACCTACTTATCTTACTCTGATTCATTCCATACTTACCTTATCTTGATCCTGTCTCACCTTCTACTGTTCTACTCTGATCATTCTTACCTTTTCTACTCTGAGACAAGATGGATTTCAAACCTTGGAATCCCTACCCCTATGACATTCTTAAGAGTTAGGGAACCCAAAACAAAAGTTAAAACTATTTTCTTAAAAAAAATGTTGGTTGATTGTGCTGATGCTAAATGTCTGATTTGCTTCTTTGATTGATTGAATTATTATAGATGGACATCTTAGCATGTACCAACATAAGGTATTGAATTAGCTATAGTAGGTGAAATATTAATCTGCTTAGCTAATAAATCCCCCAAAGTAACATGATTGTAATTACTACCTTGGCTACTGCTTTTTCTTACCATATGTATCTAACTCAGATGGTCAATACCAGGAGGGGTGATGGAATTGATTTGCCTCCTAACCGACACACTCGAAGGATATATAGACAACCTCAGCCACAGCCTGCAGAGATGAATCCTCCTAATCCTCCACCAGGCGGAGTTGACCCACTGGTTGCTGCTCAGATGGCGGTGATGCAGCAAATGGCGGACACTATGGCTGATATGCATGCCCAGATGCAGCAAGAACGCCAGGAAATGCGTCAGGAAAGAGAAGACATACGCCAGGAGTTGCGCCAGGAGAGAGATGAGATACGCCAAGAAAGGAGGGCGCAACAACAACAGCAACAGCAGCAACAAGTACCACTGCCTCCACCACCACCGCCAGCTCCACCCCGAGACAAGCATAGAGAGTTCATGAGTCATAAGCCACCTACATTTGCAAGTTCGCCAGATCCACTTGATGCAGATGATTGGCTGAAAGCAATTGAGAAGATGCTGAATATTGCACAGTGCACGGACCGGGAGAAGGTTTTGTATGCTTCTGGACGTCTGACTGGTCCTGCTGCTGACTGGTGGGATTCTTATACTGCTGCCCACGATGCTGCTGATACTATTACCTGGGCAGAGTTCAGTACGCAGTTCAGGAACTACCATATTCCAGCTGGGATGATAAAGATCAAGAAGAAGGAATTTCTATCGCTGAAGCAAGGAAGTATGTCAGTCAGCGAGTACCGCGACAAGTTTATTCAGTTATCTAGATATGCCAACACAAATGAAATACCACTGCTAAATATGAGAAAACCCCTGATAGTAATTACACCTAAAGGGCCTGTTGAGGCGAATCAAATGACACGTAGATTGACATTAACCATAATGGGTAGAGAATTTGGAGCTACTGCTATAATATTGGAGTCAAGCAGTATAGATTTGATCCTTGGTATGTCATGGCTAAGAAAGGCAAAGGCCGTTATAGCATGTGGTAGAGGTACCGTGGAACTCACTACCACTAAAGGAGAAAGATTTCAAGTTAATATTACAGTAACCTCCTCATCTATGCGTGCAATGTTCTTTATGCCTGAGGAGTTTGTTGGTGACAACATCCGGGTGGTTAGAGACTTTCCGGATGTCTTTCCAGAGGAGTTACCAGGAATGCCACCTGATAGAGAAGTTGAGTTTGTTATTGATCTCTTACCTGGAACCGCCCCTATTTCTAAACGGCCTTATAGGATGTCCGTAGAGGAGTTGAAGGAGCTTAAGAAGCAGTTAACTGAGTTACAAGAGGCTGGGTACATTCGTCCGAGTTCCTCACCATGGGGAGCACCGGTCTTGTTTGTACAGAAGAAGGATGGATCGCAGCGGATGTGTGTGGATTATAGATCCCTTAATGATGTTACAGTGAAGAACAAGTATCCGTTACCCCGTATTGAAGATTTATTTGATCAGATGAGAGGTGCAAGAGTATTTTCGAAGATTGATCTCCGATCGGGATACCATCAGATGAGGATTAGACCATCGGATATTCCCAAGACGGCTTTCTCGACTAGATATGGATTATATGAGTTTACTGTTATGTCGTTTGGATTAACCAATGCACCAGCTTATTTTATGAACTTAATGAACAAGGTGTTTATGGAGTATTTGGACAGATTTGTCGTGGTATTCATCGACGATATCCTTATTTATTCTCAGAGTGATAGTGATCACGAGGAACATCTGAGGTTGGTGCTACAGAAGCTACAAGATAATCAACTCTATGCCAAGTTCAGCAAGTGCGAGTTTTGGATTGGCGAGGTGCCATTTCTTGGTCATATTATTTCTAATGGAGGAATAGCAGTGGATCCTGCTAAAGTTAAGGAGATAATGGAGTGGAGAGTACCCACTACAGTTACTGAGATTCGGAGTTTCTTGGGATTAGCAGGCTATTATCGGAGATTTATTGAAGGATTTTCTAAGATTGCTAAGCCTATGACTTCGCTTTTGGAGAAAGGAAAAGAATTTAAGTGGGACGAGAAGTGTCAAGACAGCTTTGATCTATTGAAGAAGAGGTTGATGTCGCCACCAGTATTGGTTATGCCGGACCTACAGAAAGGATTTGACATCTATTGCGATGCATGTGGCCAAGGCTTAGGATGTGTGCTCATGCAAGAAGGACATGTGATTTCTTATGCTTCTCGTCAGTTGCGGAGACATGAATTGAACTACCCCACTCATGACTTGGAATTGGCTGCCGTTGTGCATGCACTTAAGATTTGGAGACATTATATCATGGGGACCAAGTGCCAAGTATATACGGATCATAAGAGTTTGAAGTATATATTCACTCAGAAGGATCTCAACCTTAGGCAACGCCGTTGGTTGGAGCTTATTAAGGATTATGATTTGGAGATTCACTATCACCCGGGCAAGGCAAACTTGGTTGCAGATGCCTTGAGTCGCAAGGAGCATGTTCATTCAGCTATTGTTGCCTAGCTACCCGATGAGATTGTTGAGGACTTCAGGAGACTTAACCTGGGGATAGTTGCTCATACTGAGGGAGTTACTATTGATGTGGAACCTACTTTGGAGCAAGAGATCCGCAAAGGGCAAATTGGTGATGCTAAGATAAAAGAGATTAAGGATCTGATTACTGAAGGTCGAGTTCCGGAATTCACGGAAGATGAGCAGGGCACCGTATGGTTCAAGGACAGGATGTGTGTCCCTGATATTAAAAGCCTTCGAGAGACTATTTTAAAGGAGGCCCATGATTCAGATTATTCTATTCATCCTGGTAGTACCAAGATGTATCAGGATTTGAAACGGAAGTATTGGTGGTATGGATTGAAAAGAGATGTGGCTGCACATGTGGCTATGTGCGATGTATGTCAAAGAGTTAAGGCTGAACACCAGAGGCCAGCTGGACTATTGCATCCACTGAAGATACCCGAGTGGAAGTGGGAAGAGATTGGGATGGATTTCATTACTGGATTGCCTCGCACCCAGAAAGGATATGATGCTATATGGGTGATTGTGGATAGATTGACTAAAGTGGCTCACTTTATTCCTGTCAAGACTACTTATAAAGGTTCTCAGCTAGCAGAGTTATATATGGCTCGGATTGTGTGTTTACATGGAGTACCAAAGAAGATCGTGTCCGATCGAGGTTCACAGTTTACCTCAAGATTTTGGAGAAGCTTTCATGAGAACATGAGTACAAAGTTGAATTTTAGCACGGCATATCACCCTCAGACTGATGGACAGACTGAAAGGACTAATCAAGTATTGGAAGATATGTTGAGAGCATGCGCTCTTCAGCATGGAGGAAGTTGGGATAAGAGTCTGCCTTATGCTGAGTTCTGATATAACAATAGTTATCAGGCTAGTCTGAAGATGTCACCTTTTGAAGCTTTATATGGGAGGAAGTGCAGGACTCCTCTATATTGGGATCAGACTGGAGAAAGACAGTTCTTTGGGCCTGAATTGATTCAAGAAGCAGAAGAACAAGTTCGTATAATTCGAGAGAATTTGAGAGTGGCTCAAACCAGGCAAAAGAGCTATGCTGATAATAGAAGGAGACCACTGGAATTTGGAGAGGGAGATTATGTGTATCTCAAGGTGTCACCACTTCGTGGAATGAGGAGATTCAAAGTCAAGGGCAAATTGTCCCCTCGCTATATTGGACCATTCTTGATCTTTAGGCGAGTTGGGGAGATGGCATACCAACTCGAGTTACCTGCTAGTCTATCAGATGTGCATAATGTGTTCCATGTATCTCAACTGAAGAAATGTCTCCGTGTCCCTGAGGAACAGTTACCAATGGAAGAGCTCAGTGTTCAAGGTGATTTGACTTACACGGAGTACCCTATCAAGATTTTGGATACATTGACTCGAGTTACAAGAAATAAGGTGATAAAGATGTGCAAAGTCCAATGGAGTCACCACGGTGAAGATGAAGCAACTTGGGAAAGAGAAGAAGAGCTTCGCATAGATTTTCCTCATCTTTTCCCTCATTCTTCCTAAATCTCGAGGATGAGATTATTTTTAAGGGGGGTAGGATTTGTAACACCCACTTTGTAATTGCTAGAAATAGTACCAGTAGAGAAACAATTTCTCTATATGTGAGTTCGATCTTTATGCATCATCATATGAGAACACCATGTCCAAGAACAATTAATAAAAAAAGATATGCTACCAAATTGTTGCATCATGCTGGATATTTTATTTTTGTGTGCATTTTGTGACAAGAAAAATATTAAAGACCAAAAAGGGAATTTAAAACCTAAAAGAAATTCTTGAAAATAGAGAAGAGAAAGGAATATTATTCAATACAAATAAAATTATCATTAAAATCACTTCATCACAGTTTATATGATCAAAATAAATAATTAGCCAGTATATAAAGTGCCACAAAGTTTGAATTTGGATTGAAGTTTGAATTTGAAAAAGAAATGAAAAAGAAAAACAGAAAATAAAAAGGAAAAGGCCAAACCTGGCAGCTGGGCCGACTTCACCCCTTTCGGCCCACAACCGCCTTCCCTCTGCGTGGCCCGTTACCTCTCACGCGCGCGCGCCCGACAGTGGGGCCCGGCCGTCAGAAGCAAGCGCCGTCCTCCTCCACTCGTGCCGCAGACAGGTGGGGCCCCCGGGTCAGTTTTCCTCCACACGCAGTCACAACAACCTCGCCGAAAGCTCCGCGCGGTGATGTCGCCGGCGAACTAACCCTGCGAATCCCCCGCGTCTCTGCGCTATATGGCCGACTCCCTTCTGACTCGGCCCCCGCATCCAAAACTCGTCGCCAGGACCAGACCTTAGCCACCATTATCGGAAGCGGAGGGGAGAGCTCCGCCATGAAGAGAAGCCTTACCCGACCACCAAAATCAGCCGGTGAACCCGACAGTGAGAAGCATTGGGTGTTGGGGAGGGTGCGCGAAGCCTCGCCTTGGGCGGATTGTACTCCGGGACTCCGGAATTCCTCACCGTGTCCGCTGCGCCGCCGTGAATCCGCCCTTCGCCGTGGGATCGAGCCTCTGCGTCAGCCGGAACATCAAGGTATGCACCGACCTCTTCTTTGGAGTTGTTAGAAGGTAGTAGGAGTAGCGTAGCGTGGAAACCTCGGCGTGTGCCCCCGGAAGTTCACACCGAAGCACCGTCGGCCGCCCTATGTCGCGAAGCACCATGGACCTGGGGTCTGCGTTGAGTAACGATTGAAATTGAGGGGAGAATCGGGTTCGGGACGTCTCGAATCTCGCGTGGGTCGGGCGAATTGGAGTTTGGCGCTCGAATTGACCGGATTTCGCGAGCTCCGGTGAACCCGCCGCCGAGATCGGTGGGCAGCGCCACCGTTCTGCTCGGGTATATAGGGGAGAGATGGGGGCGATCCTCGGAGCCGTCCGATCGTTTTTAGACGGTCGCGATTAGGTTATCCTATAACCCTTCGCCGTATTAAATCTGAGCCGTTGATTCCGTATTGTGCGCATCAGATTAGATCGGGGCTCATTAAACCGTGACCGTAGATCTGTGATCAAACGGCCAGCGAAGCGTACCGGTTCGGGTTGGTCGGTTCTAATCTGGGGCGCACATTTTAGATCTGACGGCTGAGACTCTCCTGTACCTCTTCGCCGTGCACTTTTCTTAAAGAGACCCCGAGAAATAACTAAATCAACCCGCCGTCCTGGGGTCCTGTTACCTGTGTCTTAGAAAACTTACGCCGAGGCCCCTGACGTTTCTGGTAATTGAGGCCCAGTCCAGTGCGGTTTGAAATTGATTAAATGAATTAGAAAATAGATTTTTAATATGAAAACAATTACTATAACTTGATAAATTCATAGAAAATCCATCTTTAGTCCAAATTACTTCATTCCAGTTGCTAAAATTTTGTAATATTGTTCTCTTTCACCTAGAGTCTCTGTTATGTCATGAAAACAGTAAGAAATTTATTTATCACTTAATCTTATTTAAAGCACATAAAACCTTTGAAAATGCATAACTTAAAATCTATAACTCAGAAAATTATGATTCCAGTTCCTAGGTTTTTATTTTAATATGTAGAATATCTCTGTGTATTTTGTTTACATGCTTGGTGTAATGTTAATTTTCCCTATATCCTGTGCTTGTTTGTATTGTGGCGAGTAGAAGAGCCCGTTGCCGAGGATCCTGGTGAGCAGCAGGTTGAAGTAGCTGAGCAGGAGCTCATTGAAGGCAAGTTGTGCCCTTGACCACTTTTTACCCAATAATGTTCTTTAATATCACTTATCCATACATAGGTTAATTTTGATGGGACCCAATAGGTCACCCTAGATTTGTTTATCTCATTACCTTGTTTACCCCTGAATCACTTGGGTAGTTTGCTATTGCTTTACATGGTTTTGGGATAATCATTTATTATATCTATGTTCCAATTATTCTTGTTATTCTATTTATGTTCATGTTGAGATCATTAATGTTAATTGGAACATAGAGCTTAACTTGAGAACCACGTGCCACCACAAGGGAGGAATGGGACCCCTTGGCTGACTAATTAGGAAAGCTAGTGGAAGACTACCTTACCCGAAAGGGGCAAGGGCAGTAGGGGAGAGGTCAGTGTAGGGAGGTCCCTGGTTGATTTTGCTGCGATGGCGGTCAGCCAGGAACCCTGCACTGGATCTTCCTATAAACTGTAGCGGGTTTTCGGAAGCTAGTGGAACTTTGTAAAGGCCTCGTAGTGTTGCCCTGCCGCGCTTCCTAGGTAGAGGTGTATGGGATTCATGACCCCTTGGCAAATGGGTAACATGACTTGTGGGTAAAGGGTACAACCTCTGCAGAGTGTAAAACTGGTATACTAGCCGAGCTCACGGTCATGAGCAGCTCAGGACTCTCTGATGTTTAAATTATGGAACTTAAATTCAATTTGTCATTCGCATATGCATGGGTTTGTTATTAATTTTGTTCTATTACTTTACTTATGGTTTGGTATTTACTTACACTTAGTAATTGCTAATAAAATTTTTGACCAACTACTTAAAAGCAATGCTCAGCTTTAACCCCTATCATTGATTAAGCCTTACACATCACATGAACTCACACCTTTGTGAGTTTATGTCCACTGGTTCCCCACAACTTGTTGAGCTATGATCATGTGTGAGCTCACCCTTGCTGTCTCACACCCCCCCACAGGAGATGATCAGGTGGTTCAGGAGGAGCCGCCTAACACTGAGGAGTTCGATCTGATCTAGGTGGCGTTTCCCAGTCGACATTGGCGCCAACGATCCTTAGTTCATTTTATCTTCATTACTTTATTTTGTAATAAGTCTTCCGCTATGTAATAAATACTCTGATGTTTTATGACATTTATCTCTATACACTCTGTTATTATATATGTTGTCTTCTTGGCGCATGTATGAGATGCACCTGGCTTTGTTCCTTAAAGCCGGGTGTTACAGCAATTCAGCTATGGTGTAGCACCCAGAAAGCCATGGAAGCAACAACAATCAAACTCTCGATTAAGCATCCCCAAGCACTGCATAATGCAGCTGAATTGCTGGGTGCAAGGGCAGCTCACACTAAGGTAATACCTCACACATTTAGCGTTCCTAAGACATAATATCTGCTTGGTGCAAACAGCAAGCCACTGCTTGGTAGTTTACAACCAAGCTGTCTATTATTAGTGCAAAGGTTGAGGCCAACCAACAAGCATACAGGTAAAGCTTATTATTGGTCATACAAATATCACATGTAAATGTCTAAATAGTTGGTTATTAGTATAATGCTTATCTAAAGAGCACGCTAGCGTCACCGCAACGCATCAAGGGCCTCTTTGTGGACACAGGCATCCCCAACTGCTACCACGTTAAAACCTACAAAAAAATCAATAGTGCAGAATGAGATGAACTAAAACTTTGTTGATTAAAAATCAAGGAGTGCACGATTGAAGTGACATAGGGCAAGTTTTTGCCATAGTGCAGTTTGGCGCAATTAACCTATGAAATTACTGAAACCAGAGGGCCACTCTGGAGCTAAGGAAACATAGAAAGGACTTGAAGACAGCAAAAAGGGCTTCATGAATTTTAAAGAGGGATGAAGATTATACTTGTGGGCTGTGATTCTGCAGTAACAGGCCAATAGAGCTTGTCCCCTCTCCAATCAGTTATTGACCCTCCAGCTCCTTCAATGACAGGTACCAGCGAGAGGAAATCATATGGCTGCACCAAGCCACCAAAAAATCAGTTACTGTAGTGAAGAACTTTCATTCATCCGGGCACTAAATGTATATTAGATTGGCAGCTGTTATTCTGTAACATATTATGACGTTTTTTCTTTTCCCTAAGATTGCAGTAGCAACTATAGTCATGTGAAATCAAATCTGAGTTTAGAGAAAAAAAATTTCTAAACTTCTGTTCTCTATCATGTGTGAAGATAACTTCCTTATGATATCTCATATATCTTTTCAAATGGTTAGCCAGCTATTTCAAGTATTAAATGATCCAGAAGTTGAGAAAACACAGATTGATTTCCTAGAGACATAAAAACAGTACCTAAATGCATATCAAGGCTTAGCAGCAAGACATAAAAAACTCAAAGTTAGGCCCATCAACAATAGCATCGACTGGGCAAGCCTCTTGGTAGAACCCACAGTAAATGCATTTGGTCATGTCAATATCATATCTGTGAAGAGATAAAAGCAAAATAAGATCATATTAAAGTTTAATTACTAAACACAGTGAGTAGCTAGAGCAGTAGGCGCGTGTTGCACGCCTACAGTAGCATGCGTCTGGTATCAGACGATAAAAGTGTAGCTAAACCAAAATTGATTATCTTTCCTATTCTCTACTTCATTTATTAATTTGCTCTTGCTTTAATGAACTGTAATGCTTGCTACTGTTTCTTGGTATTTCCTCCTTTTGGTTTGGTCAGCTGTCTGATTTTCTATTGATTCTTTTTAAAAATCACCATTCTTTTTTTGTAATAACATACGTATACGATGGATGAATGTACCATACGAATGGCCAAGTTCTTTTGAGTAGTAATGAACAAACTGTTTGTTTTTGTTTTCCTCTTCATTCCTGATCAGATGTCCAAGGTTCTGAACTGCTCTGTCTGAGCAACAGGGGGCAAGAAACATTAAAAAGAAGCGAGAAACATTAATAAGAACACACACCTGACTTGGGTCAGGAATTGCATGAATCTAAAAGGCAAAATGCACAAGAGATTGCTGAGGGATTGCAGTTTCACAAGTCATAGACCAAATGACAACTTATCATGATGATGTATTATTCGATAGAGATGTAGGGAAAGAAAAATATTTTTATTGTATTGTATATTATTTTTTGGGAGCGGATGGGAAGGCAAACTCGTTCCTTCCTCTGTACTCATTATTCAGATTGTCAGCCTGTTTTAAATGTTTTACAAACAGAAAGTACACCTAAAGCACTAAAACAACTGAACTCCACACTATAGCAAGATTTGAAAAAATACAGATGAGACAAAAATTCCACTGGCAAGGACATACCTGAAGGACTGAGAAGATCACAGAGAGGAAGGTGATTTTGTTGGGCCTAACAACTAAGTTGGATGGATGAAGTTGTGCATGAGATCTTCATTTTTCCCAATACTAATTAGTGAACTGTACTTTAGTGTGGAAACTAAGACTGCATTAGTTACATGGTAGTTTGGTTTTCTTCTTGTTTTATGTCTCCTTAATTTTTCAGCTTATGTTTTGTCTCTAAATTTATTTTAGATTATAAAAATGAATGTATGTCTATTTTAAAGACTAAAGTGGTACTATCATGGCTTGCTGCAATTATAATGATGATCTGAGTTAAACCTCTATACTTTGGATAAACATTAGATCACTAAGCTAACTGTGACCCCAGTCAGAGTTTTAAAATGGGCATTTCAGCACTGGAGTAAGGGCCTGTTTGTTTGGGATTATTTGCCCAGATTATATAAACTGGAGCTACAGGCAAGCAGCTGCTAGGACCGGTGATTTTGGTAGGATAAGGTAATTGTTTTTGGAGTAGAAGGCAATACATTTTTGTATCATCTATAGATATAAAAGAGAAAGAAAATATATCTTTTTTCAGGTATATGCTGGTACATGCTTTGGCCTTAAAGAGATTTTTTCATGTGTATCGTTTGGATCTGTTTTTGTAGTTATCATACAACAGCACTGCATAATAAGGTTTCGGCGGCATAGGCCCTATTTTCGGCAGCTTCTGGCTGCCGAAAATGAGTTTTCTTACTGTAGTATCATTTCAACACCGCATAATAAGGTTTCGGATTTCAACAATGCAGCAATATGATACCTATGCTGACTGGAAAGTGTATATTTTAAATTTTATATAGAATGTGAAGAGTGCAATGGTGATACTTTGTAGTCACCTGACCTTTAAACTTATTACTTGTATAACCATTGCCATCAAAGCTAGCGATGGAGCCACCTAAGTCTCTATTCAATATAGATTAGTAAATTTCAAAGGAATAGCTAAATAATATTGACATTTAAGCAAACAATTATTTAGTGTTGAAAAGGAAAAAGTAACATGGTGAATACCTCGATATGGTGGACAACGATTCATAAATTCTGGCTCCGGTGAGTACCTCAAGGTGGTGGATAATGATTCATAAATCCTAGCTCCTTCAGGCACTGTTATAAACTACTAAATTCCATGCCGATTATCTTTGACGCCCCACAACTCCTGGGTCCCTCAGCCACCTGCATATCAAATTTTCAAGTATTAATTAATACCCAGCATTGTAGTGGCGAGAAAACTAAAATACTTTTTGTAGAATATGCAATTACAAATGGTGTTGTTAATGGCAGTGAAGCTATGTCCAAAGAATCCCATGAAAATTTGACATCTAAAGAACCAGAGGACAGTGGAATAAAGAATATGTTACGAGGGGACCTTGATATACCCGTTCAATCTTCAGAATCTACTCCCTATTGTCCTTCTCATGAATCATTTGCTATCAATGACCATGAGTCTGTTGTTCCCACTATTGTTGAAGGTGATAAAGAAACCAGTAGAGAACAGTTTGATATACAATCAAGGTTTTATAAGCCAAACTGATTTGGTATAGCAGAGGTTGGATGAGGTATGTTAACTCCTGTTCTTTTTTTAATGCTTGCTTGAGATCAAAATCTTCACTATAATTTTCATTCTCAATTGGTGTAAAATATGAAGAAAGAACACATCCATCTATCAGAGAAGTATAATTAAAAAAGAAAAATAACCAAAGATGATAATAGCTAGCATTAACATAAAAAATCATGCAAGCGCAAAAGCTCCAAGTAGGTTATGCCGAAACTACATATGAAATGTGGCCTCCTTTGTTAACTAAAAACAACCTTATCTATTCACATATATTCAATAAACTACTCAACAAGAGTATCATACCAGCAAAGTAAACATTGATCTTCTAAAGGTGATTGAACTCACTGCCTTTATTGTTTATCCATTTGAACTTCTTATATAGGAGGATAAAACCCTAGTAACAGTACAATATCAATATTACATAGTTTATTCTAAATTTTGCAAAGCACCATTTCTTACAGCACAAACAATCATCAATAAAATAGAATTAAGGTTATTGAAGAACACATGTAGAACCCTGTAAAACGTGTATTGCACAGTTGCATTCAATAGGCCTAGTAATATAGAAATTGTGACAAAGGACGGTGACAAAGGACCAGGTTGTTGTTTTCATTTAAATAGAATAATTTTGTGTAGAAGTTATAAATCTTAGAAAACAAAATAATATGTAGATTTGATTAATTATAGTTTGCCTTGACATAATATGCTTTCTACTACGAAACAGTAAAAGTTCACCATTTTCGGAAGCAGCCTAAACATTTAACAAACAGCGAGACATAAGATAACTTGTGGCCTCGTCGCCATTGGCGCCGAACCTGCCTGCCATACGGTCTTTCCTGTGCCAAAGCTGAATTTGGAGGAGAAACAACTTACTGTTGTGAAGCCGCTTTAATCGATTACCTTTGCTGAACTTTCCGTCCAAAGGCTTGACCATTTGGGTTCCAAAGTTGATTTGAGGGGCTGCATATAAAGTTAAAATGAGAATACAAAGATTTTCTTTAAAAACTGATTCCTGTGAAGACAATCCATGTAATGGCATTATGATGAATATTCAACCAGACCTGTCTATCTAAAAATATGACCTATGACACTTCTTAGAAATTTAACAATAAATAATTATAGGAGAACAAGCAACAGACACAGACCTGACTCTCATGGAGAAGGAATTGATGTCCTTGTTAAGCATATCCAATAGAAAGATTGCCTGGATCACCATGTTATCAACACGATTCACATTGAACTTCATCTCAGCCCTGTTGTAGCCATGCCTTAGGTCAAGCTGGGCCTTCTCCAAGTCAAAATCCTACAATCGCCATAAAAAATTAAGCACATCAGGCATCCAACTTCACAACAAAACTTGATATTTGATACAATATGCATAAGCCAAACAGCCAAAACTTTGCAAGCATACTCACTCAATTTCTCTGAATCAGTAACATTTTTCCCATCTACTTGTTTGACAAAAAGATCGACATCCCTATAACCTTTGCTAGATGACCCTTTCTTGTCTGATCTGAACCGGCCGTAAAATATCTAAAAATATCTGAAACCGGGTACCAAAAACCAGGGTATAAATAAGATAATATGCACATCATAGATTATTTGATCAAAACCATACACAATCTAGATACCTGAATGTTGCACTCCTTCATCGTACTCGTGTCGTAGATGAGCCTCTTCTGGTCAGTGTAGATAATTTGGACCAGTGTACGCAGATAACAGCGGTCATCCGTACCTTGTTCAGCTATGTGCTGAGCGAGCTCGAGCAAACCTCGATGTGAGTTAGTTCCACCCTGAATAGATCCTCGGTGATTTTTGGCGGAAGGGAAGAGAATCCCTGCTAGAACCCTTCCACTGACACACGTTAAAGTATACATGCAGTTGGGATTAAATTATACATTTCCTCTTAGCTATCACAACTACCACTCATTTTATTTTATTTTTAGTTTTCCAAAAGAAAAACCATACATGCAGTTGGGATTAAACTATAAAGCTTAAAAGTATTAATAAACACACATTAGATAATCGAGTCTTATTAGAAATAGTACTAATTCATTCGTATTCAATAATATCAAACAAATTAATATGGATGAAGACATAACCATCAAAGTATTATAGACATTAACTAATCAATAACAGAAACAATTTCTAAGAAAAATACAAAACACATTGACCTTCATTGTTCAAACTGTTGGTAAGCATTTGTAGAACACAACAATACATTTTTATATTCGTTTGTAATGGTTGTTTGTTCGTAAATACTGACAAGAAAGTGAAAAATGAAGACTTTATAGTTTTCCTTGCATTAGAAAAAGAAACATGAGTTCACCATATAATCGTTGTGAATTTCCATATTCACACGTTACTAATAGAACGCAGGTACTCCAATGGTTTTGTTGGTACTGAATAAAAACCGGAAATGCAACCTATTAAAATAAAGATTGGAATAATGAAAAGACAAACGGCTGAGTAAAGTATAGTACCTTTTTTTGCAGGCAATCCACATTATATAATCATAATGAAAAGACAAACGGATGATTAAAGTATAGTACCTTTTTTTGTAGACAATCCACATTAGATAATCACTCATAAGCATTGTTAACTTATGGTTCCGGTAAGGTATATGTTGTCCATCAGAAGATAAAGAACCAATAACATCAGCCAAAGCAGAAAGAGATTTATTTATACTTTGCGCTTCTTTCAATTGCTTTCCTGCGGAACCAGATTTTTTCACCCTCTCAGAACCAGCAAGGTCCACAAAACTTAGCTGTTCAAACAGAGAAACACTGTCAATTCTTCCCTTTAATATGAAACAAACTCGGACATTAATTGCAACAGCCCAAGGACTGTTTAGAATGCAATAGTTTCACAGGAAACTGTTTAGTTCTAGCAGAAATACGAGAAATCACAACTTTCCAAAGAACTTTATGCAGCATATTAATCTCTTTTTTGTTAGGTACACGATATTTTCTGCAACTTGTCTGTTTGAAATAATCATATCAACTAAGACGAACAACACAAAGAAAACATGTAGTACTATGCATTATATGAAAGTATAATAATGGCAAACAGAGGGAGGGATCTGATCAGCTTATTAACCCATATCACCAGCTAAAATGCAAACATAAATAGCTAACAAAATGTATACAGTTGGAGGCCAACAATTTGGTACTAAATGATAAATAAAAGCCAATATTAGTTACTCCGGCATGCAGTTACCTCTGTGAATATCAGAGCATCTAGATCTCTTCTTAGTCAGTAGCAAAAAAGGAAAACAACAATCTCTAGTTCTATGTTGAGGACATGAGGCAAACCTAAGACATTCAGTGGTCATGCACTGCATAAAGTATAGTACCTTTTTTTGCAGACAATCCACATTAGATAATCACTCATAAGCATTATGGTTCCGGTAAGGTATATGTTGTCCATCAGAAGATAAAGCACCAATAACATCAGCCAAAGCAGAAAGAGATTTATTTATACTTCGCGCTTCTTTCAATTGCTTTCCTGTTGAACCAGATTTTTTTCACCCTCTCAGAACCAGCAAGGTCCACAAAACTTAGCTGTTCAAACAGAGAAACACTGTCAGTTCGTACGTAGATAGGCCAGCTAGTCATCGCCATCGGCGAAAGCTTCGCCTCGGCGTGCAGTGGCGCGCAGCGCGTACAGTAGGACAGATGAAGGAGGACGACAGATGGAGTGGTCTGAAAAAAAGAAAAGGAAAGGAAAGAGATGAATGAACAGGGAAAAGGCACTTACCGTCCTGCGGCAGGAGAGATGAGGTTAGGCCCTGGAGCTCTGTCATGGCACAACACAACGCCCCGCCGGTGATGTGCATCCTGTGAGCCGCTCACAGGCGCGTGATTTGGACACCCCGCTGCTCGATCCATGCATGCATCCTCCGATCCATCCATCCTCGTCCAGCAGCTGGCTGCTCGACCCCCAACTGTACACGTATGTGCATGCCAATGGCAGAGACGACAGCCAATGAATCTGCAAGAGGGTTGCAAGTGTGTGTGTATATTATATCATAGGTGGAAACAGAATAGTGAATGGCCCAACATTCTGTCAGCACATGAATATTAGTAGTTAGCCAGTTTTGGTTCATGAGAGCAAACCACTTGGTTCTCAGTTTTTACTCCTTCAAGAATGAAGGGACAATACTTTTTTTTGGAATTTTTCTCTTTAATTGGCTGCCTTACCTAGAAAAACAGAATAAACTTGTAATCCTGCAAAAAACATAATGAGTAGTCCAGTGCTCACATTATAGGAGTTCACTGAAAATCCTGCAAAAAGCAGAATTAACTGAAAAAACAGATGAGTAGTCCAGTCCTCACAAGAACATCAGCACCAAACATGAGTTCAAACTGGCAGGCATTTTTCTCAGAAGAAATAGAAGGGGGGATATATGATACTGGGAAAATTATTACAACAGGACAACCAAAGCATGTCAACATATTTCTTTACTTTGATAGGACACAAGACAAAATTACAGTAGAACTTGGCAGTCCTGAATGTAATAAAAGCAACTGTTAGAATTAAACCATGGTGAAATTACTCATCTAGTGAATATCCAAACAAAATCTACAGACAACGTGAAACCATTACACTTATCATGTACCTCTTGAATGCACGCAAAAATACCTTTCATCAAGGGAGTTCTGGAGGCAGACTATGGGAACGTTGGCTTTTCTTTCTTCAAGACAACCAACGGATAAATTTTATTTGTTGATTTTCCACGCCATGGTTGAATCTCCCTCAACATCTCAAGGATGTTGCACGCGAAACCCCATGAATTGGTTTTAAAACTAATTGGACCTCTGGTGTTTGGCTGCCATTGTTTGGGGGCCATGTAATTTGGACTTCCAAATCTCTAGATGAGGTCTGGATTAGGTAATGAAAGGCCAAACAACAAGGATGGAATCCCAAAATCCCCCAGCGCAGCACAACCGTTTTTGATACCCGACAAGCCCCAGGAGGAGGTGACCGACACTGAAGTGGAGGGCAGGAGTAGGACAATGCATCTGGACTGAGGTGAGTAGGACAGTGCATCTGGACTGAGGTGGGTGGAGTGCCTATACCTTGAAGGAGGTGATGGCGTCCTAGCTGCAGGAGGCCGGCGATGGTCCGATTGGGGGTGGGCATACATGCTTGGATGGAAGAGCAGATAAGAGAGCAGCGACAAACGGATCCAGGGCCGTTTGTGGAGAATCCGTTGTTGGTGGAGGAGGCGAGAGAAGCGTCAGCGCTCATGGCCGTTCATGGAGGCGCGTCATCGCCCGTCGGCGACCGCTGCGTGCCACCCATTGTTGTGCTTCGTTGGCATGATCCCACCGTCGCCTCTACGTCCGCCTTGAAGCCATGGCGAGGGGTACGGTTGGGGTCAACGGTGCGGCGGATCAGCTCGGACCTCGTACCGTGTCGAGGGGAGGGGGAGGGGCGCGTTGCCAAGTGGATCGGCCTTGTGGGCGACGCCGCCGAAGGGTGAGCGGGGCGGTGCCTGCACGACGATGGGTGGGGGTGGGGTGGTTGCCAAAGGCAGGGACGGGGGGAGGGTGAGGGGGCGGGGGCGGAGCACGGTCGGATCACACGAACGGTCCAGATTCACGGATGGCAGAACCAAAAAAGGCAGGCTACCTTTAGAGCCTTAATAAGTAGTAGAGATTACCGCGCCGCAAACTGCTCAATCCATTTCTTCTCCACTAAGTCAAGCATTTCTAGTTTTAGCCGTTAATGGCCAGCCCCTTGTCTTCTCTCCCACCGGCGCCCGGTGTCCTCTCCCCTTCCTATCTTTGCCTATAAATCACATTGTCGCGCTCTCGTGAACCGGTTCCCACCTTCGTGCCACTACTCTAGACCTCTTGCTTGCTGCTTCGCCGCAACTCATTGCATGCGTCGCCGCTCGCCCCCACGTGAGTTTCCACCGTCCCGTGCCTGTGCTGTAGCCATCATCGGTGTCGAGCCTCTCCCCAGCATCTCCTTCCCTAAAGCTCCCTGCAGTTGACGACCCTATCCAGCCCATGCTCCTAGCTTGCCCCATGCCAAAGCCTCTACTTCCCTGTTTGCCGCTGTGCGCTCGGCTTTGCTGGTCGTGCTCACCGTCGTGTGCCTCGTCGAAGCTTCTCTCTGGTTTATGGGCGCTCTCGGCTCCGTGACCGCGCCACACCGTCGAAGCCGTCGACGTCCGTGCCTCGCCGGACCACCCGAAGCCCAACCCCGGTGTCATGCTGCTCTGCTCACTCACTGTTCGAAGGTAGATGCCGATGTAAGATTGCGAGCAACTCCCTAAAGACTATATTTAATATTATATATGTCCCACGTTGAAGTTTCTTATTATAAATGCATTTATGATTCAAATGAAATATAAACTATTTTATTAACCACATAATAACGTGTTAGATAATTTAAATTTGTATTGTCAACAATTTAAATATTTTCGCAAATTAATTTGAATTATGGTTTTTAATAACTTATGTGTAGCTTTATAAATAACTGATTTATGTTTTATTGGCTTTATAATTATGTGCCCAACATATTAGAATAGCTTTTTCGTTAGTTTTCATGTTTTTATTACTTAATTTAATAAAGGCTATTATATTTGATTTAAGTATAGTTTCTATATAAGAAATTAAAAACAAAAGTAGATTTATTGTTTTTAACCAAAAATAAGTAATATTTATTTATAATGTTATCTGTACACAAAAATGTAAATTATTGGCTACCGCTTCTAGTCTACGTTTATTTATATGTAGGATCATGTTACAATTGTTATTATAAAATATACATTTTGGAATGCAAATAAAATAGAAATGGTTTTGTTAACTTTATTAATTATATGATAAGCATTTTAATTAGTGTTTCCAACTGTTCACTTATTTCTATAGTTTAATTTGAAGTACTGTTACAAGAAATATTAAAATGACCATTTTAATAAATATCATGTTCATAATTTAACAATGTTCATTATAGATGTTTAAGTATAGCCTTCTTAAATAGAAATCTAAAAGAATATGCAGACCATATGTTTCTTAATAAAAATAAAAGATAAATATTTGTCTAACTATATTTAGCTTTATATTCGAGTTTTGTAAATGATGATATAAGACCAACTTGGTACCTAGGAATCTTGAGTCTAAGGCAAGTTGTGCCCCTTGATCACTCCTTTTTTTACCTAATAATGTTCGTTGTTAATCACTGTGACATGCTCACGTTAAATTGATGGGACCTAATAGGTTTCCCTAGCATTGTTTATCCCCCACCTTGCAAACAGATGAATTATTGGGTAAAATTTTCTATTACTCTACCTGGTTTTGGGAAACTAATGTTTTATTATGATCATGTTCCAATTATGTTGTTGTTTAATTACTGTTCATGATAAGATCATATTGTTAATTGGAACATGGAGCGACCACCCAAGAAAACAGTGCTATCACAAGGGTGGTATGGGACGTCCTTGGTTGACTAATTAGGAAAGCTAGTGGATGACTACCTTACCTGAAAGGGACAAGGGCAGTAGGGGAGTGGTCGATATAGGGACGTTCTCGGGCTGATTTTGCTGCGATGGCTTTTTAGACGGGGGATTCCTATACTGCGCTTCCTAGAAACTGTAGCGGGTTTTCTGAAGCTAGTGGATCTTTGTAAAGGCCTCATAGTAGTACCCTGCCTCGCTTCCTTGGTAGAGGTGTATGGGGTCTGATCAACTTCGTGGCAAATAGGTAATATGACTTGTGGGTAAATATGCGCAACCTTTACAGAGTGTAAAACTGGTATATCAGCCGTGCTCACGGTCATGAGCGGCTCGGACCCTCACATGATTAACTTATGGAATTAGACTCAATTTGCCATTTGCATTGCATTGTGGGTGTTGTTTATTAATCTTGATCTATTATTTAATTGGGTTGATATCTATTTATACTTAGTAACTGCTAATAAAATTTTGACCAACTTTAAAAAGCAATGCACAGCTTTAACCATCCTCTTTGGTAAGCCTTACACTTCACATGGGCTCCCACCTTTGGTGAGTTCATGCACATTATTCCCCACAACTTGTTGAGCGATGAACGTATGTGAGCTCACCCTTGTTGTACTCACATCCCTTCAAGGTCATGAACAGATACCCCAGGATGAAGCGCAAGGTGTATGCTGCGATGAGATCGTGAGAGGTCTAGGTCGTCGTCTCCCAGTCAACTGTGGTTGCTGGATCGTTGTATTCATATGATGTAATTATTTAACTATTTTGTATAGAACTCCATTATATATAAATGATGTGACATTCATTTCTGTACCATGAGTCATCATATGTATAAGACTTGGTCCTAGCATACTTGGTGATTATGTCGCGCTTGGGTTTTGGTGCCCCTAGAACCCAGTTGTGACAGAAGTGGTATCAGAGAGATGTTGACTGTAGGACGAAACCTAGATAGAAGTGGATAACTCTTACATACTTACCTTTGCTACTCTGATTCTTTCAAAACTTTCCTTAAATCTACTCTCATCTATTGCTAGAATCAAAACTTTCATTAAATCTACTCTCATCTATTGATGCTTTACTCTAATTACTCTTACCTTTTCACTTCTAAAAACAAAAGTGGATTTCATACTTTGAAATCATGTACCTAAAGTGACCTTTAGGAATAGGAGACCTAATCTTAGGAACAAAAATAAAACTATTTTTATAGGTATCTATGTGCTTCAATGTTTATTCTTATGATACTTGTCTGATTTGGATCTTTTGTTGAGTGTGATGAGTTGTGGAGTAATACCCACAATTGCATCTACATATACATATAGGCATAAATAAATAAATTCATAAGATAACTAAACAACCTAGATTATCCTTCATTAAAATATATCTACCTTAATAGATTCATCTTATCTTGAAAGGTTCATCTTATCCTAACCACTTTGCTTATCTCATCTGTAATACCCAAAAATGTATACAATGAGAATATTATTGATCTCTTTACTTGTGTGTCATCTATTCCTTATAACAAGAGAATAATTATAAGCAAGAGTGAGTAATAAAAACAAAGGGCACCTAAAATACACTTATGCATCATGCTGGAGTTTATTGTGTGTGCATATGATAGTAATAAAAATTTATAGAAAGACATAAGTTGTCAAAATAGAATTTAGACTTAAAAGTGGAATTTTAGAATTTGAGAGAAAAGAGAAGAAAATACTAAACAAATGGGGTAAAATAAAATATATAAATAAGAATATATTTCTTTGCTCCAAAATTTGAAATTGGTACACTTTGATCATTGATGAATCTTATAACCAAATTTAAATTCAAATTTAGAATTTTAAAATAAAAAGGTAAAAGAAAATAGAAAAGGAAAAAGAAAAGAAAGGAGTATGTGGGCTCCCTACGCCAATTTGGCCCACCAGGGCATCCCCCCACGCGGCCCAACTTCAGTTATTGGCGCTGACAGCAATGGCCTGCATGTCAGTCTAGCTTACTGGGGTACCGCGCCGACACCTAGGGGCCACCTTGTCAGCCTCTTTCCACTCCTTTCTCTCTCGCGCGCTCGTCTGTGTCACTGCCACACGGGCCCGCCCAGTCGATCACACATTTGCGCCACCCACTCCGCAGGCGGGCACTGCCCTATGGGTCTGCCTGGTCGGCCACAGACTCGCGCCCACGTTGACCCAGTCCCTTCACTGCACTTGGGGGCCCACTTGTCACCAACCTCCACGTGGTCGCGGCAACAGAACTCGTGGAATCCACGGCGAGCTCCCGCCACGATTCCGTCGACGCCGTCGCTAGCGGAACCACTCTTCGCGGACCATAAAGCTTTCAGGTGCCTTCTCTTTCTTCTCCTTCTCCATTTGCTGCGCCCCAGTTCCTCGCCACCAGAATAAACAAAATCAACCCGAGCGCTACCGCTGTGGCAAACTCTGTTCTGGAGCGGAGGAATTCAGCCGCGACTGCGACCTGGGTCATCCTCGGAACTCTGTGGGCATCTTTGTGAAGGAAGCAGAAGCCATAGGCTAGGAGTTTGGGGTGAAATTTCTCATCGGCAGACACGTTTTACCTCGTCACCGCCGTTCCTCATCGGGTGTACACAACACGGCACAATCTCTGGTAATAAACTCATTTCCGCACTCAGTAAACCTTCCACATTGTGTAGCTTGGTCGAATTAGAAAATGGTCGCCTGAATGCGCGGATTGGATCTCCAGTCATGGGCGCCACCGCGCGAGGGGTCATGTCGCCGGCCAGAGTCTGGTGAGGGGTGAACGGGATTGCGCGGCTGTTGAATCCTTGATCTGCGGCTAGGATTGAATCGGGCTGAAACGTGTGATAGGTCGTCGATCTTGTTTGGTCAACCATGATTATAACACATATACCTCTTCGGCCGGAATCAATCGGGACCATTGGTCAGCATTCGGGTGACCATGAATAGATCAGGGCGTGGGTGTCTTTGGGCCATCGAATCTTGATCCATTGGCCGTTAGCGAGTACCTGTTCGCGAGGGCGCAAATTTAATCTAGGCCAGTGATGTCTGATCGTGCGGCTGAGAACTCATGATAACCCTTCGGCCAGGCAACTTTCTTAAAGAGACCCTAATAATTGTAGGAATTAACCCGCCGTCCACGAATCCTATTCACTGAGTCTAGGAAATTTTGCGAGTTAGCCCCTGTCTTCTTTAGTATTTGGCGCGCAGTCCGGACAGTTATAAAACCGATAGAATTGATTTAGAAAATGAATTTTTAATATAAAAACAATTCCTAGAACTTGTTTAATTCATAGAAAATTCATAGTAATTCCAAATTGATCCATTCCAGTTTCTTGTAATATTATTGTTTATCAAATAGTGCCACTGTTTTGACATGAAAGCCACATTAAAATTTATATCCTAATTAATCTTGTATCAAACACATAAAAACTCTAGAAATTCATAACTTAAAATCTATAACTCCAAAATTAATGATTCCTATTCCTATGATCTTATTTTAATATGTAGATTATTAATATGTATTTTGTATACATGTTTGGTGTGATGTTAATTTTTTCTATATACTATGCTTGTTTGTATTGTGGCGAGTAGAAGAGCCAGTGGCTGAGGATCTCGGTGTTCAACAGATAGAAGTTGCTGAGCAGGAGCTCATTGAAGGCAAGTTGTGCCCTTGACCACTTTTATTGCCCAATAATGTTCTTTAATATCACTTATTAATTCATAGGTTTAATTTTGATGGGACTGAAAGGGAAATGTGCCCTTGGGCCATTTCTATAATTGTTTTGGTGATTAGATGCCCATCAAATTGTTTTAAACTCATGTGCTAAGTAAGTGAGAAGTGCACATCAAAGAACAATGTATGTTTCTAGACTTAGTAAATTGTTTTTGGGTACTAACATGTTTATCTAAGTGCTAGAGATTGAAAGTCGCCTAGAGGGGGGGTGAATAGGGCGAAACTGAAATTTACAAAGTTAATCACAACTACAAGCCGGGTTAGCGTTAGAAATATAATCGAGTTCGAGAGAGAGGGTGAAAAAACAAATCGCAAGCAAGTAAGGAATGAAACACAAGGATTTGTTTTACCGAGGTTTGGTTCTTGCAAACCTACTCCTTGTTGAGGTGGTCACAAAGACCAGGTCTCTTTCAACCCTTTCCCTCTCTCAAACGGTCACTTAGACCGAGTGAGCTTCTCTTCTCAATCACACGGGACACAAAGTCCTCGCAAGGACCACCACACAATTGGTGTCTCTTGCCTTGGTTACAATTGAGCTTAATCACAAGAAGAATGAGAAATGAAAGAAGCAATCCAAGCGCAAGAGCTCAAATGAACACAACAAATCTCTCTCTCTAATCACTTGTAATACTCAAGTTGTATACCAAGTGTAATAGAGAGAGCTCCTCATTTTGTGTGTCTTATTTGCATAATAAAAAGAGCACTTATGTAATTGAGAGTGACTAAATAAAACAATTATGCTAAAATAAAGAAAAAGTGCATTTGTTGGAGTTTTATGTTTGTGCATTAAACAAAATAATAATAATAATAGGAATAATAGGATAATAAATGCTAGAAGTTAAAACAAATCCTAAATTAAAAATGAGGGTTTTGAAAATGAGAAGGAGAAAGTATATAAAATATAAAACAAATTTCATAAATGTTCCAAATTAGTACTTCCTAAGTTCACAATAAAATTCAAGGACAAACTCTGCACAAGGGTTGAATTTAAAAATTTCTGAATTCAAATTTGGTTTGAAAATAGAGAAAATGGAAAGAAAAATAAAAAGAAAAAGGAAGAAGGACTTACCTGGGCCGCCAGATGTTATTTTGGCCCACTCGGCCTCACCCTCCGCACAGCCCAGGCGGGAGAGGGACTTACCTGCGGGCTCGGCTGACGTGTGGGCCCACGTTGTCATCTACTTCACTCGCCGCGCGCACGACTCGGTTTCTCGCTGACTTGAAGCCCCACGCCGTCAGTCACGTTATCCTTCACGCGCCGCGCCTCCACTGACTACCGGGTCCCGCTTGTCAGCTGCCTTTACTTCGCGCGCGCTGGGTGACTCTCTGTCTGGCGGGCCCGGGGCGCCAGACTCTTCGTCCACCTCCGTAACAGACGCGCGAGAATCGACCGCGCTTGAGCACCGTAATCGCCGGAATTCGGTTGCGATTGGACCTGGTCTCGCGGGGGAAAGAGGGGGCATAAGAAGACCCGGCGTCGCCCGTCCTCTGGCCTCGCTAATCTTCCAAAATCGCACGCGCACAGCAAACCCCTAACCTCAGCTCGGGTCCGCCATCGCCATCGGCGCAGCGTCCGCGAATTCGTACTCGGGTGCCTCGCCGTGCTTCGGGGATAGGACCGGGGCCTCGCTACGGGGGAAGGGCGGCCGGTGACCTCGGATTTCGTCGTCCCTGGCGGCGGCGATTGCTCACCGTCGCGGTGTTGTCGCCGCGGAAGCACTGCGTGCGGGAGCAGCGTCACCAACCTTCCTAACGCCGGTAATGACCCTCCCATCGTGTTCACTGTCGTTCGCTCCTGGTTATGCACTAGAAATTGAGCCGGGACTGACTCTGGGGGCCGGAGTAGGGCGCGCGACGGCGAAGGACCGCCGTCGGGTGTGGGCGGCGCCGCCGTGACCCAGTAGCTCAGGGTAGGGAGCAGTGGGACCGTCTGATCTTATCGGACGGTCTAGGTTCGAACCAGCGTGTGCCGACGATCTTGCGATCTGCGGCTAAGATTAGGTCTGGGTGCGAGGGCATTGAGGGCCGTCGGATCGCGATCGGGTGATCTCGAGTGAATCACGATGTGTTAAAATATGGGCCGTGGATGTTTGATCCAACGACTGTGTGGTGTGTACCGGTTCGGGCCGGACCCGATCTAATCCTCGCCGTTAGATACGGATCGGGCGGCCAGAACGGCCCGGTACCCCTTCGCGGGTGCTTTTGCTAAAGAGACCCTAGATTTCTAAGAAATAAACCCGCCGTCCATGTGTTACTATTCACTGAGTCTCGGAAAACTTACACCAGAGCCCCTGAGTTTTCTGGAAATTGACGCCCAGTCCAGAGATATTTAAAAACAGAGAAATAATATTAGAAATTCATTTTTAATACAAAAACAAATCTAGAAACTTGTAAAATGCATAGAAAATTCATTTTAGCTCCAAATTGAGTCATTCCAATTCCTAAAATTTTGTAATATTATTCTCTACCATTTAGTATCACTGTTTTGGCATGAACTCTGTTAGAAAATAAATTTATCATCTAATCCTATTATAATCACCTTAAATCTTAGAAAATTCATAACTTAAATTCTATAACTCCAAATTCAGTGATTCCAGTTCCTATGATTTTATTTTAATGTGTAGATTTTTACTGTATATTTTATTCATCTGTTTGGTGTAATGTTGATTTTGGCTATACTATGTATGTATTGTGTTGATGCGAGTAGACGAACAAGCCACTGTGGAAACTGAGGTTCAGCAAGTAGAGATAGCTGAGCAGGAGCTCATTACAGGCAAGTTGTGCCCTTGATCACTTACTTTTCCCAGCCATGTTCTTATTAATTTTAATGGTCTGCATAGGTTAATTTTGATGGGATCCTTTATGTACCCCAGTTTTGATTACCTCTATACCTTGTTCACCCCTGGAATATTTTTGGGTAGTACTTGCTATTGCTTTATGTGGATTGGGTATGGAGATTCATTATTCATGATTATTCTGTTATTATTTTGTTATTATTGTTGTTCATGTTAAGATCATTAAATTAATGGGAACATGGAGCGACCACCCGGGAAAACAGTGCTACCACAAGGGTAGTATGGGATGCCCTTGGCTGATTAACTAGGAAAGCTAGTGGAAGACTACCTTACCCGAAAGGGGCAAGGGCAGTAGGGGAGAGGTCAGTGCGGGGAGGTCCCTAGTTGATTTTGCTGCGATGGCTATCAGCTAGGAACCCTTTACTGGATCTTCCCATAAACTGTAGCGGGTTTTCGGAAGCTAGTGGAACTTTGTAAAGGCCTCGTAGTGGATCCCTAGCCATTCACCTCGGTAGTGTCTAAGGGCCTTGCAAACCCAGGCGACATGGGATACACGACTTGTGGGTAAAGATGCGCAACCTCTGCAGAGTGTAAAACTAGTATACTAGCCGTGCTCACGGTCATGAGCGGCTCGGACCCTCACATGATTAAATATGGAACTTAAGTTTAATTTGACATTTGCATCGCATTTGGGATTATTTTGTTATTACTGTTCTTTATTATTATTAAGGTTTGGTATTTACTTGCACTTAGTAATTGCTAATAAAATTTTGACCAACTTATAAAAGCAATGCTCAGCCTTAGCCTTTATTTCATTGATCAGCCTTACACTTCATGAACTCCCACCTTTGGTGAGTTCATGCCACATTATTCCCCACGACTTGTTGAGCTATGAACGTATGTGAGCTCACCCTTGCTGTCTCACACCCCCCCCCACAGGAGAAGAACAGGTTGTTGAAGAGGAGCTGCCTAACACCGAGGAGTTCGATCTGATCTAGGTGGCGTTTCTCAGTCGACATTGGCGCCATCGATCCTTAGTTCGTTTTATCTTTATTATTTTATTTTGTAATAAGTCTTCCGCTATGTAATAAATACTCTGATGTTAATGACATTTATCTCTATACACTCTGTTATTATATATGTTGTCTTCTTGGCGCATGTATGAGATGCACCCGGCTTTGTTCTTTAAAACCGGGTGTTACAGAAGTGGTATCAGAGGAAATGTTGACTGTAGGACGAAACCTAGATAGACTGGACAAACCCTTACCTACTTATCTCATTCTGATTCATTCTACACTCACCTTACTCTGATTCTTTCTACACTTATCTTGATCCTGTCTCACCTTCTACTGTTCTACTCTGATCATTCTTACCTTTTCTACTCTGAGACAAGATGGATTTCAAACCTTGGAATCCCTACCCTTATGACATTTTAAGAGATAGGAAGCCTGAGACAAAAGTAAAACTATTTTCTCTACTAAAAATATTGGTTGATTGTTCTGATGATCAATGCCTGATTTGCTTCTTTGTTTGATTGAATTATTATAGATGGACATCTTAGCATGTACCACCATAAGGTATTGAATTAGCTAGGATATGTAAAATATTAATCTGCTTAGCTAATAAATCCCCCAAAGTAACATGATTGTAATTACTGCCTTGTCTACTGCTCTTTCTTACCATGTGTATCTAACTCAGATGGTCAATACCAGGAGGGGTGGTGGAATTGACTTGCCTCCTAACCAACACGCTCGAAGACAACCTCAGCCACAGCCTGCAGGGATGAATCCTCCTAATCCTCCACCCGGCGGAGTTGACCCATTGGTTGCTGCTCAGATGGCGGTGATGCAGCAGATGGCAGACACCATGGCTGATATGCGTGCCCAGATGCAGCAAGAACGCCAGGAGATGCGTCAAGAAAGAGAGAATATACGCCAGGAGTTGCGCCAGGAGAGAGATGAGATACGCCAAGAAAGGAGGGCGCAACAACAGCTTCAACAACAGCAACAAGTGCCACTACCTCCACCGCCACCACCAGCTCCACCCCGAGACAAGCACAGAGAGTTTATGAGTCACAAGCCACCGACCTTCGCCAGCTCGCCAGATCCACTTGATGCAGACGATTGGTTGAAGTCAATTGAGAAGATGCTGAATATTGCACAATGCACTGATCGGGAGAAGGTCTTATATGCTTCTGGACGTCTGACTGGTCCTGCTGCTGACTGGTGGGATTCTTATACTGCTGCCCATGATGCTGCGGATAATATTACTTGGGCAGAGTTCAGTACGCAGTTCAGGAACTACCACATACCAGCTGGGATGATAAAGATCAAGAAGAAGGAATTTCTGTCGCTGAAGCAAGGAAGTATGTCAGTCAGCGAGTACCGCGACAAGTTTATTCAGCTATCCAGATATGCTCCAGAGGAAGTTGCTGAAGATGAAAGGAAGCAGGAGCATTTCATTGAGGGACTTAATGGACCACTGCAGTATGCTCTAGTGGCACACACATTTCCATCATTTCAGAGGCTGCTTGATAAGGCACTGGCTATTGAACACAAGCGTGTTCAGTTGGGAGATTTGAAGAGGAAGGCTATCTCACAAGGACAAGGAAGCAGCAGTGTTCGTCCTCGCTACAGTTCACCACAGAGTACACCGCCTCGACCAGGAGGACCACGCCCAGTTCAGCAATCACCATTGAGGACACCTACTCGACAGGCTACACCTACTGGCACCCCGACGAAGTTTGCAGGACAGAGTACAGGCACTCAATGCTTCAAGTGTGGGAAGATGGGTCATTATGCAAATGTCTGCCCACAGAGGATTGCCACTACTCCAACTCAGAACAAGCAACAGACCCCTGGCAAGGGATATTCTATAGCCAGGGTGAATCAAGTCAGCGTTGATGATACTCCGGATGGAGGGGACCTCGTAATTGGTATGTTTTATGTTAATGCAATTCCTGCAACAATATTGTTTGATTCTGGTGCCACACATTCATTCATGTCTGCTAGATATGCCAACACAAATGAAATACCACTGCTAAATATGAGAAAACCCTTGATAGTAATTACACCTAAAGGGCCTGTTGAGGCAAATCAAATGACACGTAGATTGACATTAACTATTATGGGTAGAGAATTTGGAGCTACTGCTATAATATTGGAGTCAAGCAGTATAGATTTGATACTTGGTATGTCATGGTTAAGGAAGGCAAAGGCCGTTATAGCATGTGGTAGAGGTACTATAGAGCTTACTACCACCAAAGGAGAAAGGTTTCAAGTCAATATTGCAGTAACCTCCTCATCCATGCGTGCAATGTTCTTCATGCCTGAGGAGTTTGTTGGTGACAACATCCGGGTGGTTAGAGATTTTCCGGATGTCTTTCCAGAGGAGTTACCAGGGATGCCACCTGATAGAGAAGTTGAGTTTGTTATTGATCTCTTACCTGGAACCGCCCCTATTTCTAAACGGCCATATAGAATGTCCGTAGAAGAGTTGAAGGAGCTTAAGAAGCAGTTGACGGAGTTACAAGAGGCTGGTTACATTCGTCCAAGTTCCTCACCTTGGGGAGCACCGGTGTTATTCGTGCAGAAGAAGGATGGATCGCAACGGATGTGTGTGGATTATAGATCCCTTAATGATGTTACGGTGAAGAACAAGTACCCGTTGCCCCGTATTGAGGATTTATTTGATCAGATGCGAGGAGCAAGAGTATTCTCGAAGATTGATCTCCGATCCGGTTATCATCAGATGAGGATTAGACCATCGGATATTCCCAAGACGGCTTTCTCGACCCGATATGGACTATATGAGTTTACTGTTATGTCGTTTGGACTAACCAATGCACCAGCTTATTTCATGAATTTGATGAATAAGGTGTTTATGGAGTATTTGGACAGGTTCGTCGTGGTATTCATCGACGATATCCTTATCTATTCTAAGAATGAGAGTGACCATGAAGAACATCTAAGGTTGGTGCTACAGAAGTTACGAGATAATCAACTCTATGCTAAGTTCAGCAAGTGCGAGTTCTGGATTGGCGAAGTGCCATTTCTTGGTCATATTATTTCTAATGGAGGAATATCAGTGGATCCTGCTAAAGTGAAGGAGATAATGGAGTGGAGAGTACCCACTACAGTTACCGAGATTCGGAGTTTCTTGGGACTCGCAGGATATTATCGGAGGTTTATTGAAGGGTTTTCTAAGATTGCCAAGCCTATGACATCGCTTTTGGAGAAAGGAAAAGAATTCAAGTGGGATGAGAAGTGTCAAGAAAGCTTTGATCAATTGAAGGAAAGATTGATGTCACCTCCAGTATTGATTATGCCAGATCTGCAGAAGGGATTTGACATTTACTGTGATGCATGTGGCCAAGGGCTTGGATGTGTGCTTATGCAAGATGGTCATGTAATTGCCTATGCATCTCGTCAGTTGAGAAAACATGAATTGAACTACCCCACTCATGACTTGGAGTTGGCTGCAGTTGTGCATGCACTTAAGATTTGGAGACACTACATTATGGGAACTAAGTGCCAAGTATATACGGATCACAAGAGTTTGAAGTATATATTCACTCAGAAGGATCTCAACCTTAGGCAACGCCGTTGGTTGGAGCTCATTAAGGATTATGACTTGGAGATTCACTATCACCCAGGCAAGGCAAATTTGGTTGCAGATGCCTTGAGTCGGAAGGAGCATGTTCACTCCGCTTTCGTGGTTCAGCTACCTGATGAATTAGCAAAGGATTTTGAGAGACTCAACCTGGGAATTGTCACACATACGGAAGGAGTCACCATTGAATTGAAACCTACCTTGGAACAAGAGATTCGGAAGGGTCAAATTGGTGATGCTAAGATTCAGGAGATCAAGGATCTTATTACTGAAGGAAGAGGCCCGGAGTTCACGGAGGATGAACAAGGTACGATATGGTTCAAGAATCGGATCTGTGTTCCCGATATTGATAGTCTTCGGGAAACCATACTGAAGGAAGCGCATGACTCAGTTTATTCTATCCACCCTGGGAGCACTAAGATGTATCAAGACTTGAAGCAAAAGTATTGGTGGTATGGACTAAAGAGAGATGTGGCTGCACATGTGGCTATGTGCGATGTATGCCAAAGAGTTAAAGCTGAACACCAGAGGCCAGCCGGACTATTGCACCCACTGAAGATACCCGAGTGGAAATGGGAAGAGATTGGCATGGACTTCATTGTTGGATTACCCCGCACGTCTGCTGGATATGATTCTATATGGGTGATTGTGGACAGGCTAACCAAAGTAGCCCACTTTATTCCAGTGAAGACCACTTATTCAGGAGCTAAGTTAGCAGAATTGTACCTGGCACGGATAGTATGCCTGCATGGTGTGCCAAAGAAGATTGTGTCAGATCGAGGATCACAGTTTACCTCTCGATTTTGGAAACAGTTGCACGAGTCATTGGATACGAGATTGAATTTTAGCTCGGCTTACCATCCCCAGACTGATGGGCAAACTGAGAGGACTAACCAAGTACTGGAAGATATGTTGAGAGCTTGTGCTCTTAAGCATGGTGGAAGTTGGGATAAGAGTTTGCCTTATGCAGAGTTCTCTTACAATAATAGCTATCAGGCCAGCTTGAAGATGTCACCGTTTGAGGCTTTGTATGGCAGAAAGTGCAGGACTCCCTTGTATTGGAATCAAACTGGTGAAAGACAGTTGTTTGGGCCTGAGATTATACAAGAAGCAGAGGAACAAGTCCAACAGATCAGGGAGAATTTGAGAACTGCACAGTCCAGGCAGAAAAGTTATGCTGATACCCGGAGAAGACTACTTGAGTTTAAGGAGGGAGATTATGTCTATTTGAAGGTATCACCACTCCGGGGCATGAGAAGGTTCAAAGTCAAAGGAAAGTTGTCCCCTCGCTTTATTGGACCCTTCTTAATCTTAAAGCGAGTGGGAGAAGTTGCATATCAATTGGAGTTACCGGATCATCTCGCGGATGTTCATGATGTATTTCATGTATCTCAGCTAAAGAAATGTCTCAGAGTGCCTGAAGAACAGTTGCCACTAGAAGACCTTAGTGTTCAAGAGGATTTGACTTATGCTGAGTACCCCATCAAGATTTTGGATACTTTGACTCGAGTTACGAGGAATAAGGTTATAAAGATGTGCAAAGTTCAATGGAGCCACCACGGTGAAGATGAAGCAACTTGGGAAAGAGAAGAAGAGCTTCGTATAGATTTTCCCCACCTTTTCTCTAGTTCTTCTTAAATCTCGAGGACGAGATTATTTTTAAGGGGGGTAGGATTTGTAATACTCAAGTTGTATACCAAGTGTAATAGAGAGAGCTCCTCATTTTGTGTGTCTTATTTGCATAATAAAAAGAGCACTTATGTAATTGAGAGTGACTAAATAAAACAATTATGCTAAAATAAAGAAAAAGTGCATTTGTTGGAGTTTTATGTTTGTGCATTAAACAAAATAATAATAATAATAGGAATAATAGGATAATAAATGCTAGAAGTTAAAACAAATCCTAAATTAAAAATGAGGGTTTTGAAAATGAGAAGGAGAAAGTATATAAAATATAAAACAAATTTCATAAATGTTCCAAATTAGTACTTCCTAAGTTCACAATAAAATTCAAGGACAAACTCTGCACAAGGGTTGAATTTAAAAATTTCTGAATTCAAATTTGGTTTGAAAATAGAGAAAATGGAAAGAAAAATAAAAAGAAAAAGGAAGAAGGACTTACCTGGGCCGCCAGATGTTATTTTGGCCCACTCGGCCTCACCCTCCGCACAGCCCAGGCGGGAGAGGGACTTACCTGCGGGCTCGGCTGACGTGTGGGCCCACGTTGTCATCTACTTCACTCGCCGCGCGCACGACTCGGTTTCTCGCTGACTTGAAGCCCCACGCCGTCAGTCACGTTATCCTTCACGCGCCGCGCCTCCACTGACTACCGGGTCCCGCTTGTCAGCTGCCTTTACTTCGCGCGCGCTGGGTGACTCTCTGTCTGGCGGGCCCGGGGCGCCAGACTCTTCGTCCACCTCCGTAACAGACGCGCGAGAATCGACCGCGCTTGAGCACCGTAATCGCCGGAATTCGGTTGCGATTGGACCTGGTCTCGCGGGGGAAAGAGGGGGCATAAGAAGACCCGGCGTCGCCCGTCCTCTGGCCTCGCTAATCTTCCAAAATCGCACGCGCACAGCAAACCCCTAACCTCAGCTCGGGTCCGCCATCGCCATCGGCGCAGCGTCCGCGAATTCGTACTCGGGTGCCTCGCCGTGCTTCGGGGATAGGACCGGGGCCTCGCTACGGGGGAAGGGCGGCCGGTGACCTCGGATTTCGTCGTCCCTGGCGGCGGCGATTGCTCACCGTCGCGGTGTTGTCGCCGCGGAAGCACTGCGTGCGGGAGCAGCGTCACCAACCTTCCTAACGCCGGTAATGACCCTCCCATCGTGTTCACTGTCGTTCGCTCCTGGTTATGCACTAGAAATTGAGCCGGGACTGACTCTGGGGGCCGGAGTAGGGCGCGCGACGGCGAAGGACCGCCGTCGGGTGTGGGCGGCGCCGCCGTGACCCAGTAGCTCAGGGTAGGGAGCAGTGGGACCGTCTGATCTTATCGGACGGTCTAGGTTCGAACCAGCGTGTGCCGACGATCTTGCGATCTGCGGCTAAGATTAGGTCTGGGTGCGAGGGCATTGAGGGCCGTCGGATCGCGATCGGGTGATCTCGAGTGAATCACGATGTGTTAAAATATGGGCCGTGGATGTTTGATCCAACGACTGTGTGGTGTGTACCGGTTCGGGCCGGACCCGATCTAATCCTCGCCGTTAGATACGGATCGGGCGGCCAGAACGGCCCGGTACCCCTTCGCGGGTGCTTTTGCTAAAGAGACCCTAGATTTCTAAGAAATAAACCCGCCGTCCATGTGTTACTATTCACTGAGTCTCGGAAAACTTACACCAGAGCCCCTGAGTTTTCTGGAAATTGACGCCCAGTCCAGAGATATTTAAAAACAGAGAAATAATATTAGAAATTCATTTTTAATACAAAAACAAATCTAGAAACTTGTAAAATGCATAGAAAATTCATTTTAGCTCCAAATTGAGTCATTCCAATTCCTAAAATTTTGTAATATTATTCTCTACCATTTAGTATCACTGTTTTGGCATGAACTCTGTTAGAAAATAAATTTATCATCTAATCCTATTATAATCACCTTAAATCTTAGAAAATTCATAACTTAAATTCTATAACTCCAAATTCAGTGATTCCAGTTCCTATGATTTTATTTTAATGTGTAGATTTTTACTGTATATTTTATTCATCTGTTTGGTGTAATGTTGATTTTGGCTATACTATGTATGTATTGTGTTGATGCGAGTAGACGAACAAGCCACTGTGGAAACTGAGGTTCAGCAAGTAGAGATAGCTGAGCAGGAGCTCATTACAGGCAAGTTGTGCCCTTGATCACTTACTTTTCCCAGCCATGTTCTTATTAATTTTAATGGTCTGCATAGGTTAATTTTGATGGGATCCTTTATGTACCCCAGTTTTGATTACCTCTATACCTTGTTCACCCCTGGAATATTTTTGGGTAGTACTTGCTATTGCTTTATGTGGATTGGGTATGGAGATTCATTATTCATGATTATTCTGTTATTATTTTGTTATTATTGTTGTTCATGTTAAGATCATTAAATTAATGGGAACATGGAGCGACCACCCGGGAAAACAGTGCTACCACAAGGGTAGTATGGGATGCCCTTGGCTGATTAACTAGGAAAGCTAGTGGAAGACTACCTTACCCGAAAGGGGCAAGGGCAGTAGGGGAGAGGTCAGTGCGGGGAGGTCCCTAGTTGATTTTGCTGCGATGGCTATCAGCTAGGAACCCTTTACTGGATCTTCCCATAAACTGTAGCGGGTTTTCGGAAGCTAGTGGAACTTTGTAAAGGCCTCGTAGTGGATCCCTAGCCATTCACCTCGGTAGTGTCTAAGGGCCTTGCAAACCCAGGCGACATGGGATACACGACTTGTGGGTAAAGATGCGCAACCTCTGCAGAGTGTAAAACTAGTATACTAGCCGTGCTCACGGTCATGAGCGGCTCGGACCCTCACATGATTAAATATGGAACTTAAGTTTAATTTGACATTTGCATCGCATTTGGGATTATTTTGTTATTACTGTTCTTTATTATTATTAAGGTTTGGTATTTACTTGCACTTAGTAATTGCTAATAAAATTTTGACCAACTTATAAAAGCAATGCTCAGCCTTAGCCTTTATTTCATTGATCAGCCTTACACTTCATGAACTCCCACCTTTGGTGAGTTCATGCCACATTATTCCCCACGACTTGTTGAGCTATGAACGTATGTGAGCTCACCCTTGCTGTCTCACACCCCCCCCCCCCACAGGAGAAGAACAGGTTGTTGAAGAGGAGCTGCCTAACACCGAGGAGTTCGATCTGATCTAGGTGGCGTTTCTCAGTCGACATTGGCGCCATCGATCCTTAGTTCGTTTTATCTTTATTATTTTATTTTGTAATAAGTCTTCCGCTATGTAATAAATACTCTGATGTTAATGACATTTATCTCTATACACTCTGTTATTATATATGTTGTCTTCTTGGCGCATGTATGAGATGCACCCGGCTTTGTTCTTTAAAACCGGGTGTTACATCACTAAAGCTTTGTGTGGAATTGGGAGAGGATTTGATCTCTTTGGTGTGTCTTGTATTGAATGCTATAGCTCTTGTAAGGTGTAGAAGTGTAGAAACTTGGATGCAATTGAATGTGGGGTGGTTGGGGTATTTATAGCCCCAACGACCAAAATGTGGCCGTTGGAAGTCTGCTGTCGCATGGCGCACCAGACAGTCTGGTGCGCCACCGGACACTGTCCGGTGCACCAGCCACGTCAGCCAGCCGTTGGGGTTCGACCGTTGGAGCTCTGACTTGTGGGGCCTCTGGGCTGTCCGGTGGTGCACCGAACATCTCCTGTAGACTGTCCGGTGTGCCAACTGCGCGTGCTCTAACCTCTGCGCGCGCTGGCACGCATTTAATGCGTTGCAGTCGACCGTTGCGCTTGAAGTAGCCGTTGCTCTGCTGGCACACCGGACAGTCCGGTGTGTCACCGGACACTGTCCGGTGCTTCACTGGACGGTCTGGTGAATTATAGCGGAGCGCCCTCTGATTTTTCCGAAGGTGAGGAGTTCAGCGTCGAGGTCCCTGGTGCACCGGACACTGTCCGGTGGCACACCGGACAGTCCGGTGCGCTAGACCAGGGTGCCTTTGGGATTTCTCTAGCTCTCTCTGTTTGAACCCTTTCTTGGTATTTTTATTGGTCTATTGTGAACCTTTGGCACCTGTAAAACTTATAGACTAGAGCAAACTAGTTAGTCCAATTATTTGTGTTGGGCAATTCAACCACCAAAATCTATTTAGGAAAAGGTGTAAGCCTATTTCCCTTTTAGAGACATTGCCAAGAAAAGAGGAAAAGAGTTGGAGAAGAATTGGTTGTGTTCAGCCAAATCAGCACCAGCTTGTGGCGCACCGGACAGTGTCCGGTGCCCAGGTGTAACACCTAAATTGTAAGGAATCATATAAGGAAGGAAAGTGTTTTCCTTTATTATTTTTTTGTGTGTATTGCACCTATTTGTCATCATGTGAACACCACATTTAAAAAAACAAATAATTATTAAAAGACATACCACAAAATTTTGCATCATGTTGAGGTTTCATGTTGTGTGCATTTTTGTGAGAATAAAAATAACATTGAAAAAGGAATATATCAAAATCCAAAATTTGGAGTTTTAACCCCAAGTTGCAAATTGAAGTTTAGAGAAGAGAAATTATATACAAAAATGAAGAAATATGTACATATAATAAATAGTTAAACCATCCATATTATTGGGTTAAATATGTACATTTCAAATGAATATAAGTTCACATTTAAAATTGGATTCAAATTTGAATTCTGGAAATGAAAAGAAAAAGATAAAAGGGAAGAAAAGAAAAAAAAGATAAAACTCGCTTGGGCCACTTCAGTGCGCTCGGCCCACCAGACCGTGTGCGCCCGGCCCAGCAAACAGCGGACCACCGCGCTGCCGCTGTGTTTCCGCGCCGATGGGTGGGACCCAGCCAGCAGTCGCTCTTCGCTTGGGCACGTGGCTGACCTGTGGGTCCAGGGTACAGGGCGTTGAACTCCACCTCTACGCGCGTATGGCGGGCTGCGCCAACGGCGATCCGCGGTAAACCAGCCGGGTCCTCCGGGAGGGCTTCGGGGTGGTTGTTACCGCCGATTGGGGGAGCATAAGACCGCTGCCGTGCGCGTCGTGACCCGACCACATCGCATACCGAGTGCCGATCCTCCACCATAGCCGAGAGGGCAAAGAAAACTGGAGCTCGCGCCGCCGCCGTCGTTACGCTCTCGGCCGGACCTCCGGTCGCGGCATTCCGTCCCTAGTGCATCCGGGGATTCCATCGTACGGATCGGGGCCAAACTCGGGTTGGATCCGCAAGCTGGGCGCGCGTAATTTCTCGCTGTCGACCACGAATCGCCAGGAAACCGTGGGTGACCGTGGACTGCACGCCTGTGCAAACGATTCTCGGTATGGATCCCTTAATCGTACTCGCCTTCATTCCCGCAACACGTAGAACCGATTGATTCGAGGTAGGTGCACCTGTGTCGAGAATCTGCCTCACCGGCCATGGCGCCTCCGTGAAAACCAGGGCGCCGCCGCGTTCTGGGTGACTCGAGCTACATTTAATCTGGACCGTAGATTGATGATCCAAAGATTCCAATCGCGTACCGGTTCAAAGGTTTTAGAGATCTAATCCGAGTCGTGTAGCTGAGATCGGGCGGTCAGGATTAAAAGGTACCCCTTCGCGGTCACTTTTGCTAAAGAGACCCTCTGTTTTTATATAATCAACCCGCCATCCATAGGGCATGATCTCTGTGTCTCTGGATTCTTACCCCGAGCCCCCTGCTGTTCTCAGATTTTGAGGCCCAGTCCAGTGACAGGTTAAAATGAATAAATGAATTAGAAAATTTATTTTTAATACAAAAATAAGTGCTAAATCTTCAATAATTCATAGAAAATTCATACTTGCTCCAAATTAATCCATTCCACTTCCTATAATTTTGTAATTTTATTCTTTAGCACTTAATGTCTCTGTTTTATCATGACAACAGTAAGAAAATTAATTCCACACTTAATCCTATTTTAAACACATAAAACCTTTGAAAATCCATAACTTAAATTCTATAACTCCAAAAATTATGATTCCTGTTCCTAGGATTTTATTTTAATGTGTAGATTATTACTGTGTATCTTGTTTATATGTTTGGTGTAATGTTAATTTCTCTATATGCACTGTGCTTGTTTGTATTGTGACGAGTAGAAGAGCCCGTGACCGAGGACCCTGGTGAGCAGCAGATTGAAGTAGCTGAGCAGGAGCTCATTGAAGGCAAGTTGTGCCCTTGACCACTTTTTACCTAATAATGTTCTTTAATATCACTTATCCATGCATAGGTTAATTTTGATGGGACCCAATAGGTCACCCTAGATTGTTTATCTCATTACCTTGTTTACCCCTGAATCACTTGGGTAGTTTGCTATTGCTTTATATGGTTTTGGGATAATCATTTATTACCTCTATGTTCCAATTCTTTTTGTTATTCTATGTATGTTCATGTTGAGATCATTAATGTTAATTGGAACATAGAGCTTAACTTGAGTAACACGTGCCACCACAAGGGTTTAATGGGACGCCCTTGGCTGACTAATTAGGAAAGCTAGTGGAAGACTACCTTACCCGAAAGGGGCAAGGGTAGTAGGGGAGTGGTCAGTGTAGGGAGGTCCTTGGTTGATTTTGCTGCGATGGCAGTCAGCGAAGAACCCTGCATTGGAACTTCCTATAAACTGTAGCGGGTTTTCGGAAGCTAGTGGAACTTTGTAAAGGCCTCGTAGTGTTGCCCTGCCGCGCTTCCTAGGTAGAGGTGTATGGGATTCGCGACCCCTTGGCAGATGGGTAGCATGACTTGTGGGTAAAGGGTACAACCTCTGCAGAGTGTAAAACTGGTATACTAGCCGTGCTCACGGTCATGAGCAGCTCAGGACTCTCTGATGTTTAAATTATGGAACTTAAATTCAATTTTGTCATTGGCATTGCATGGGTTTGTTATTAATTTTGTTCTATTACTTTACTTATGGTTTGGTATTTACTTACACTTAGTAATTGCTAATAAAATTTTGACCAACTACTTAAAAGCAATGCTCAGAGCTTTAACCCCTATCATTGATTAGCCTTACACATCACATGAACTCACACCTTTGTGAGTTTATGTTCACTGGTTCCCCACAACTTGTTGAGCTATGATCATGTGTGAGCTCACTCTTGCTGTCTCACACCCCCCACAGGAGAAGAGCAGGTGGTTCAGGAGGAGCCACAAGGCGAGGAGCATGATCTGATCTAGGTGGCGTTTCTCAGTTGACATTGGCGCCAACGATCCTTAGTTCGTTTTATCTTTATTATTTTATTTTGTAATAAGTCTTCCGCTATGTAATTAGTACTCTGATTATTGTGACATTTATCTCTATACACTCTGTTATTATATATGTTGTCTTCTTGGCGCATGTATGAGATGCACCTGGCTTTGTTCCTTAAAGCCGGGTGTGACAGAAGTGGTATCAGAGGAATGTTGACTGTAGGACAAGACCTAGATAGAAACGGACAAACCCTCTCCTACTTACCTTACTCTGACTCATTCTATACTCATCTCATCTTGATCTTGTCTCACCTTCTACTGTTCTACTCTGATCATTCTTACCTTTTCTACTCTAAGACAAGATGGATTTCACACCTTGGAATCCCTACCCTTATGACAATTTTTAAGAGATAGGGAACCTGAGATGAAAATAAAACTATTTTCTCTATTTTAAAAATGTTGGTTGATTATTCTGATGCTAAATGCCTGATTTGCTTCTTTGATTGACTGAATTATTATAGATGGACATCTTAGTATGTACCACCATAAGTAATAAATTAGCTATGGTAGGTAAAATATTAATCTGCTTAGCTAATAAAATTCCCCAAAGTAACCTGCTTGTAAATACCTGCCTTGTCTATTATTTTTTTACCATACGTATCTAACTCAGATGGTCAATACCAGGCGGGGTGGTGGAATTGATTTGCCTCCTAACCAACACACTCGAAGGATTTATAGACAACCCCAGCCACAGCCTGCAGAGATGAATCCTCCTAATCCTCCACCAGGCGGAGTTGACCCACTGGTTGCTGCTCAGATGGCGGTGATGCAGCAAATGGCGGACACTATGGCTGATATGCGTGCCCAGATGCAGCAAGAATGCCAGGAGATGCGTCAGGAAAGAGAAAATATACGTCAGGAATTGCGCCAGGAGCGAGATGAGATACGCCAGGAAAGGAGGGCACAACAACAGCTGCTGCAACAACAAATGCAACAGCAACAACAGCAGCAACAGCAGCAACAAGTGCCACTGCCTCCTCCACCACCACCAGTTCCACCCCGAGATAAGCATAGGGAGTTCATGAGTCATAAGCCGCCTACATTTGCAAGCTCTCCTGATCCACTGGACGTGGATGATTGGCTGAAGTCCGTTGAGAAGATGTTGAATATTGCTCAATGCACTGATCGGGAGAAGGTTTTATATGCTTCTGGACGTCTGACAGGTCCTGCTGCTGACTGGTGGGATTCATATACTGCTGCCCATGATGCTGCGGATACTATTACTTGGGCAGAGTTCAGTACGCAGTTCAGGAACTACCATATCCCAGCTGGTATGATAAAGATCAAGAAGGAGTTTCTGTCTTTGAAGCAAGGCAACATGTCGGTTAGCGAGTACAGAGACAAATTCATTCAGTTATCCAGATATGCCCCTGAAGAAGTTGCTGAAGACGAGAGGAAGCAGGAGCATTTCATTGAAGGACTTAATGGACCACTGCAGTATGCTCTAGTGGCACACACATTTCCATCATTTCAGAGGCTGCTTGATAAGGCCCTGGCTATTGAACACAAGCGTGTTCAGCTGGGAGATTTGAAGAGAAAGGCAATATCTCAAGGACAAGGAAGCAGCAGTGTTCGTCCTTGCTACAGTTCACCACAGGGTACACCTACTCGACCAGGAGGACCGCGCCCAGTTCAGCAATCACCACTGAGGACTCCACCTCCTCGACAGGCTACACCTACTGGCACCCCGACGAAGTTTTTAGGACAGAGTCCAGGCACCACATGTTTCAAGTGTGGGAAGACTGGTCATTATGCAAATGTCTGCCCACAGAGGATTGCTACTACTCCAGTTCAGAACAGGCAACAAACTCCAAGTTCTAGCAAGGGATATTCTATTGCCAAGGTTAATCAAGTCAGCGTTGATGCTACTCCGGATGGTGGGGACCTCGTAATTGGTATGTTTTATGTGAATGCAATTCCTGCAACCATATTATTTGATTCTGGTGCTACACATTCATTCATGTCTGCTAGATATGCCAACACAAATGAAATACCACTACTAAATATGAGAAAACCAATGATAGTAATTACACCTAAAGGGCCTGTTGAGGCGAATCAAATGACACGTAGATTGACATTGACCATTATGGGTAGAGAATTTGGAGCTACTGCTATAATATTAGAGTCAAGCAGTATAGATCTGATCCTTGGTATGTCATGGCTAAGAAAGGCAAAGGCCGTTATAGCATGTGGTAGAGATACCGTAGAACTCACTACCACTAAAGGAGAAAGATTTCAAGTTAATATTGCAGTAACCTCCTCATCCATGCGTGCAATGTTCTTTATGCCTGAGGAGTTTGTTGGTGACAATATCCGGGTGGTTAGAGATTTTCCGGATGTCTTTCCAGAGGAGTTACCAGGGATGCCACCTGATAGAGAAGTTGAGTTTGTTATTGACCTCTTACCTGGAACCGCCCCTATTTCTAAATGGCCATATAGGATGTCCATAGAGGAGTTGAAGGAACTTAAGAAGCAGTTAACTGAGTTACAAGATGCTGGGTACATTCGTCCGAGTTCCTCACCTTGGGGAGCGCCGGTCTTGTTTGTACAGAAGAAGGATGGATCACGGCGGATGTGTGTGGATTATAGATCTCTTAATGATGTTACGGTGAAGAACAAGTATCCGTTGCCCCGTATTGAGGATTTATTTGATCAGATGAGAGGTGCTAGAGTATTCTCGAAGATTGATCTCCGATCGGGTTACCATCAGATGAGGATTAGACCATCGGATATTCCCAAGACGGCTTTCTCGACTCGATATGGATTATATGAGTTCACTGTGATGTCGTTTGGATTAACCAATGCACCAGCTTATTTTATGAACTTGATGAATAAGGTGTTTATGGAGTATTTGGACAGATTCGTCGTGGTATTCATCGACGATATTCTTATTTATTCCCAGAGTGATAGTGATCATGAGGAACATCTAAGGTTGGTGCTACAGAAGCTACGAGATAATCAACTCTATGCCAAGTTCAGCAAGTGCGAGTTTTGGATTGGCGAGGTGCCATTTCTTGGTCATATTATTTCTAATGGAGGAATATCAGTGGATCCTGCTAAGGTTAAGGAGATAATGGAGTGAAGAGTACCCACTACAGTTACTGAGATTCGGAGTTTCTTGGGATTAGCAGGCTATTATCGGAGATTTATTGAAGGATTTTCTAAGATTGCTAAGCCTATGACTTCGCTTTTGGAGAAAGGAAGAGAGTTTAAGTGGGACGAGAAGTGTCAAGACAGCTTTGATCAATTGAAGAAGAGGTTGATGTCGCCACCAGTATTGGTTATGCCAGACCTACAGAAAGGATTTGATATCTATTGTGATGCATGTGGCCAAGGCTTAGGATGTGGGCTCATGCAGGAAGGACATGTGATTGCTTATGCTTCTCGTCAGTTGCGGAAACATGAATTGAACTACCCCACTCATGACTTGGAATTGGCAGCCGTTGTGCATGCGCTTAAGATTTGGAGACATTATATCATGGGGACCAAGTGCCAAGTATATACGGATCATAAGAGTCTGAAGTATATATTCACTCAGAAGGATCTCAACCTTAGGCAACGCCGTTGGTTGGAGCTTATTAAGGATTATGATTTGGAGATTCACTATCACCCGGGCAAGGCGAATTTGGTCGCAGATGCCTTGAGTCAGAAAGAACATGTTCACTCCGCTTTTGTTGCCTAGCTACCCGATGAGATTGTTAAGGATTTCAGGAGACTTAACCTGGGAATAGTTGCTCACACTGAAGGAGTTACTATTGATGTGGAACCTACTTTGGAGCAAGAAATTCGCAAAGGTCAAATTGGTGATGCTAAAATAAAAGAGATTAAGGATCTGATTACTGAAGGTCGAGTTCCGGAATTTACGGAAGATGAGCAGGGCACTATATGGTTCAAGGACAGGATGTGTGTTCCTGATATTAAAAGCCTTCGAGAGACTATATTGAAAGAGGCCCATGATTCGGATTACTCTATTCATCCTGGTAGTACTAAGATGTACCAGGATTTGAAGCGGAAGTATTGGTGGTATGGATTGAAAAGAGATGTAGCTGCACATGTGGCTATGTGCGATGTATGTCAAAGAGTTAAGGCTGAACATCAAAGGCTAGCTGGACTACTGCATCCACTGAAGATACCCGAGTGGAAATGGGAAGAGATTGGTATGGATTTTATTACTGGATTGCCTTGCACCCAGAAAGGATATGATGCTATATGGGTGATTGTGGATAGATTGACTAAAGTGGCTCACTTTATTCCTGTCAAGACTACTTATAAAGGTTCTCAGCTAGCAGAGTTATATATGGCTCGGATTGTGTGTTTACATGGAGTACCAAAAAAGATCGTGTCTGATCGAGGTTCACAGTTTACCTCAAGATTTTGGAGAAGCTTTCACGAGAACATGAGTACAAAGTTGAATTTTAGTACAGCTTATCACCCTCAGACTGATGGACAGACTGAAAGGACAAATCAAGTTTTGGAGGATATGTTGAGAGCCTGTGCCCTTCAACATGGAGGAAGTTGGGATAAAAGTCTACCTTATGCTGAATTCTCATATAATAATAGTTATCAGGCCAGTCTGAAGATGTCACCTTTTGAAGCTTTATATGGGAGGAAGTGCAGGACTCCTTTGTATTGGGATCAGACTGGAGAAAGACAGTTCTTTGGGCCTGAACTGATTCAAGAAGCAGAAGAACAAGTTCGTATAATTCGAGAGAATTTGAGAGTGGCTCAAACCAGGCAAAAGAGCTATGCTGATAATAGAAGGAGGCCACTGGAATTCGAAGAAGGAGATTATGTGTATCTCAAGGTGTCACCACTGCGTGGAATGAGGAGATTTAAAGTCAAGGGCAAATTGTCCCCTCGCTATATTGGACCATTCTTGATCTTTAGAAGAGTTGGGGAGATGGCATACCAACTCGAGTTACCTGCTAGTCTATCGGATGTGCATAATGTGTTTCACGTATCTCAACTTAAGAAGTGTCTCCGTGTCCCTGAGGAACAATTACCGATGGAAGAGCTCAGTGTTCAGGGTGATTTGACTTACACGGAGTACCCGATCAAGATTTTGGACACTTTGACTCGAGTCACGAGGAATAAGGTTATAAAGATGTGCAAAGTTCAAAGGAGTCACCACGGAGAAGATGAAGCGACTTGGGAAAGAGAAGAAGAGCTTCACATAGATTTTCCCCACCTTTTCCCTAGTTCTTCTTAAATCTCGAGGACGAGATTATTTTTAAGGGGGGTAGGATTTGTAACACCTAAATTGTAAGGAATCATATAAGGAAGGAAAGTGTTTTCCTTTATTATTTTTTTGTGTGTATTGCACCTATTTGTCATCATGTGAACACCACATTTAAAAAAAACAAATAATTATTAAAAGACATACCACAAAATTTTGCATCATGTTGAGGTTTCATGTTGTGTGCATTTTTGTGAGAATAAAAATAACATTGAAAAAGGAATATATCAAAATCCAAAATTTGGAGTTTTAACCCCAAGTTGCAAATTGAAGTTTAGAGAAGAGAAATTATATACAAAAATGAAGAAATATGTACATATAATAAATAGTTAAACCATCCATATTATTGGGTTAAATATGTACATTTCAAATGAATATAAGTTCACATTTAAAATTGGATTCAAATTTGAATTCTGGAAATGAAAAGAAAAAGATAAAAGGGAAGAAAAGAAAAAAAAGATAAAACTCGCTTGGGCCACTTCGGTGCGCTCGGCCCACCAGACCGTGTGCGCCCGACCCAGCTAACAGCGGACCACCGCGCTGCCACTGTGTTTCCGCGCCGACGGGTGGGACCCAGCCAGCAGTCGCTCTTCGCTTGGGCACGTGGCTGACCTGTGGGTCCAGGGTACAGGGCGTTGAACTCCACCTCTACGCGCGTATGGCGGGCTGCGCCAACGGCGATCCGCGGTAAACCAGCCGGGTCCTCCGGGAGGGCTTCGGGGTGGTTGTTACCGCCGATTGGGGGAGCATAAGACCGTTGCCGTGCGCGTCGTGACCCGACCACATCGCATACCGAGTGCCGATCCTCCACCATAGCCGAGAGGGCAAAGAAAACTGGAGCTCACGCCGCCGCCGTCGTTACGCTCTCGGCCGGACCTCCGGTCGCGGCATTCCGTCCCTAGTGCATCCGGGGATTCCATCGTACGGATCGGGGCCAAACTCGGGTTGGATCCGCAAGCTGGGCGCGCGTAATTTCTCGCTGTCGACCACGAATCGCCAGGAAACCGTGGGTGACCGTGGACTGCACGCCTGTGCAAACGATTCTCGGTATGGATCCCTTAATCGTACTCGCCTTCATTCCCGCAACACGTAGAACCGATTGATTCGAGGTAGGTGCACCTGTGTCGAGGATCTGCCTCACCGGCCATGGCGCCTCCATGAAAACCAGGGCGCCGCCGCGTTCTGCGTGGACCAGAGAAGAAGAAGGGGAGGGGGTCGTTGATTAGCGCATGAATGGTCAGGATTAAGTCTGGGTATTCCCCTCGCTCCGTCCGATGGGGACCGTTAGATCGGATCGGTCGGTTCTGGGTGACTCGAGCTACATTTAATCTGGACCGTAGATTGATGATCCAAAGATTCCAATCGCGTACCGGTTCAAAGGTTTTAGAGATCTAATCCGAGTCGTGTAGCTGAGATCGGGCGGTCAGGATTAAAAGGTACCCCTTCGCGGGTCACTTTTGCTAAAGAGACCCTCTGTTTTTATATAATCAACCCGCCATCCACAGGGCATGATCTCTGTGTCTCTGGATTCTTACCCCGAGCCCCCTGCTGTTCTCAGATTTTGAGGCCCAGTCCAGTGACAGGTTAAAATGAATAAATGAATTAGAAAATGTATTTTTAATACAAAAATAAGTGCTAAATCTTCAATAATTCATAGAAAATTCATACTTGCTCCAAATTAATCCATTCCACTTCCTATAATTTTGTAATTTTATTCTTTAGCACTTAGTGTCTTTGTTTTATCATGACAACAGTAAGAAAATTAATTCCACACTTAATCCTATTTTAAACACATAAAACCTTTGAAAATCCATAACTTAAATTCTATAACTCCAAAAATTATGATTCCTGTTCCTAGGATTTTATTTTAATGTGTAGATTATTACTGTGTATCTTGTTTATATGTTTGGTGTAATGTTAATTTCTCTATATGCACTGTGCTTGTTTGTATTGTGACGAGTAGAAGAGCCCGTGACCGAGGACCCTGGTGAGCAGCAGATTGAAGTAGCTGAGCAGGAGCTCATTGAAGGCAAGTTGTGCCCTTGACCACTTTTTACCTAATAATGTTCTTTAATATCACTTATCCATGCATAGGTTAATTTTGATGGGACCCAATAGGTCACCCTAGATTGTTTATCTCATTACCTTGTTTACCCCTGAATCACTTGGGTAGTTTGCTATTGCTTTATATGGTTTTGGGATAATCATTTATTACCTCTATGTTCCAATTCTTTTTGTTATTCTATGTATGTTCATGTTGAGATCATTAATGTTAATTGGAACATAGAGCTTAACTTGAGTAACACGTGCCACCACAAGGGTTTAATGGGACGCCCTTGGCTGACTAATTAGGAAAGCTAGTGGAAGACTACCTTACCCGAAAGGGGCAAGGGCAGTAGGGGAGTGGTCAGTGTAGGGAGGTCCTTGGTTGATTTTGCTGCGATGGCAGTCAGCCAAGAACCCTGCATTGGAACTTCCTATAAACTGTAGCGGGTTTTTGGAAGCTAGTGGAACTTTGTAAAGGCCTCGTAGTGTTGCCCTGCCGCGCTTCCTAGGTAGAGGTGTATGGGATTCACGACCCCTTGGCAGATGGGTAGCATGACTTGTGGGTAAAGGGTACAACCTCTGCAGAGTGTAAAACTGGTATACTAGCCATGCTCACGGTCATGAGCAGCTCAGGACTCTCTGATGTTTAAATTATGGAACTTAAATTCAATTTTGTCATTGGCATTGCATGGGTTTGTTATTAATTTTGTTCTATTACTTTACTTATGGTTTGGTATTTACTTACACTTAGTAATTGCTAATAAAATTTTGACCAACTACTTAAAAGCAATGCTCAGCTTTAACCCCTATCATTGATTAGCCTTACACATCACATGAACTCACACCTTTGTGAGTTTATGTTCACTGGTTCCCCACAACTTGTTGAGCTATGATCATGTGTGAGCTCACTCTTGCTGTCTCACACCCCCCATAGGAGAAGAGTAGGTGGTTCAGGAGGAGCCACAAGGCGAGGAGTATGATCTGATCTAGGTGGCGTTTCTCAGTTGACATTGGCGCCAACGATCCTTAGTTCGTTTTATCTTTATTATTTTATTTTGTAATAAGTCTTCCGCTATGTAATTAGTACTCTGATTATTGTGACATTTATCTCTATACACTCTGTTATTATATATGTTGTCTTCTTGGCGCATGTATGAGATGCACCTGGCTTTGTTCCTTAAAGCCGGGTGTGACACCAGGCTGGCCCAACGGCTAACTCGCTGCTCTCGAGAAAAAGTTAAGACACCGCGGCTAAAATTCACCAAACTGTCCGGTGAGCCAACGACGCTCGCAGGCAACGGTCGGCTACGCAATCAGCGGGCGACGCGTGGCCCACGCCAATGGTCGGTTGGGCACACCGGACTATCCAAATGCGTGGAAGCGGAGTCTAGGTGTCTTAAGATGTTTAGAGAATGCTTGGTGTACTGCTCCATGCGCCTAGGGGTCCCTTTTATAGCCCCAAGGCAGCTAGGAGCTGTTGGAGATCCAATTGGACCAAAGGGCCAACGGTCGACTGTTCCAGAAAAGGAAGGCAGTCGGGCTCCGGACAGGTACTGTTCATGTCTGGTGGTGCACCGGACTGTCTGGTGCGCCAGCCGACAAAAGGCAAGAATTGCCTTCCAATTGGATCTCCAACGGCTCCTAGCTGCCTTGGGGCTATAAAAGGGACCCCTAGGCGCATGGAGCAATACACCAAGCATTCTCTAAACATCTTAAGACACCTAGACTCCGCTTCCACGCATTTGGATTGTTGTGTTAGTGATTTGAGCTCTGTTTGAGTTGTGAACTCCCTGCGTCGTGTTTTTGAGCTCAAGTCTTGGCTTATGTGTGCTGCGAATTGAGTCTTGCTTGTGTTGCTTTCCCTCCCTTACCCTTGTGCTTCTCTTGTGATCAATATTGTAAGGGCGGGAGGCTCCAACTTGTGGAGATTCCTCACAAACGGGAAAAGAACTCTAAAGAAAAAGACCGTGGTATTCAAGTCGATCATTGGATCACTTGAAAGGGGTTGAGTGCAACCCTCGCCCATTGGGACGCCACAACGTGGAAGTAGGAAAGTGTTACATGGCCGAACCACGGGATAAAACACCGTGTCTCTTGTGTTGCTTTTCTCTGTGATTGATTTCTTCTCAAGAGCTCATACTATAGCAACTTGGTTTCAATCGCACTAACATTTTATAAACCAAGTTTGTGCTATTAGTGTTGAATTTTGCAGAATCTCCTATTCACCCCCTCTAGGTGCTCTCAATTGGTATCAGAGCCGTACTCTTCATCTAAGGGACTAACCGCCTGAAGAGATGGATCCTAAAGGAAAGGGGATAGTGATCAACGACAAGGAGAAGGAGTCACTCTTCAATGAGCCAAGAGACGACAAACCCACTGACTCAGGCTCGAGTCACAAGAAGAGGGAAGGGAAGAAGAGACACATCAAGAAGATTATCTACTACGACAGTGATGCCTCCTCCTCTTCACCAAGGGATGACGACGACGACGACTCCTCGTCCAAACGGAAAACGGTTAACCAAAGTTACTCGTTTGATTATTCTCGCATCCCATACAATTCAAATGCACATTTACTTTCTATTCCACTTTGAAAACCTCCACACTTAGATGGAGAGGATTACTCATTTTGGAGCCATAAAATGCATAGTCATCTATTTTCCCTACATCCAAGCATTTGGGAAATTGTAGAGAATGGGATGCATTTTGATAGTATTGATAATCCTGTGTTTATCAATGAACAAATTCATAAAAATGCCCAAGCCACTACTGTTTTGCTAGCATCTCTATGCAGGGATGAATATAACAAGGTCAGCGGCTTGGACAATGCTAAACAGATTTGGGACACCCTCAAAATATCTCACGAGGGTAATGACGCCACCATGATAACCAAGATGGAACTAGTGGAAGGTGAGCTGGGGAGGTTCACGATGATCAGGGAGAGGAGCCAACACAAACCTACAACAGACTCAAGACCCTGGTCAATAAAATCCAAAGCTACGAAAGTACAAGATGGACGGATCATGATGTCGTCCGACTCATGCTCAGGTCATTTACAGTTATTGACCCCCATCTTGTAAATCTTATTCGTGAGAACCCTAGGTACACCAAGATGATGCCCGAGGAAATCCTCAGAAAATTTGTAAGTGGGCGCATGATGGTGAAGGAGGCACGATACGTGGACGATGCCTTGAACGGTCCACTCCCCGTCTACAAGCCCCAACCCGGTGCTCTCAAAGCAACCAGCAACAGGGAGGCGCTACCTAGCAAGGTAGCACAAGTGGAGGCTGCCGGGCTCAATGAAGATGAAATGGTGCTCATCATCAAGCGTTTCAAGACCGCACTAAAAGGACGAAAGGAGCACCCCCAACAAGAACAAATCAAGGGGAAAACACTCCTGCTTCAAATGCGATAAGACTGGTCATTTTATAGCTCAATGTCCCGATAATGAGAATGACCAGGCACAAGAAAAGCATGGGAAGATGGAGAAAAAGAAGAACTATAGGAAGGCGAAGGGCGAGGCACACCTTGAAAGGAATGGGACTCCGGCCGTTCCTCATCCGACTCCGACAATGAAGGACTGGCTGCCTCGGCCTTCGACAAATCTTCGCTCTTCCCCAACGAACGCCATACATGCCTTATGGCTAAGGAGAAGAAGGTATGTATTCGTGACACTCCCAAATATACTTCTTCTAGTGATGAAGAATCATGTGATGATGAAGTAGACTACACTAATTTGTTTAAGGGATTAGATAGACTAAGGTAGACAAAATAAATGAATTAATTGACGCTCTTAATGAAAAGGATAGATTGCTAGAAAAGCAAAAAGATATTTTGTATGAGGATCACGATAAATTTATTAGTGTTTGAAAGGGAAATAGGCTTACACCTTTTCCTAAATAGATTTTGGTGGTTGAATTGCCCAACACAAATTATTGGACTAACTAGTTTGCTCTAGTCTATAAGTTTTATAGGTGCCAAAGGTTCACAATATACCAATAAAAAGACCAAGAAAGGGTTCAAACAAATAGAGCTTAAGAAATCCCAAAGGCACCCTGGTCTGGCGCACCAGACTGTCCGGTGTGCCACCAGACAGTGTCCGGTGTGCCACCGGACAGTGTCCGGTGCACCAGGGAACTCAATGCTGAACTCCTCACCTTCGGGAAAATCAGAGGGCGCTCCGCTATAATTCACCGGACCGTCCGGTGACGCACCGGACAGTGTCCGGTGGCACACCGGACTGTCCGGTGTGCTAGCAGAGCAACGGCTACTTCAAGTGCAACGGTCGACTGCAACGCATTTAATGCGCGCCTGCGCGCGCAGAGGTCAGAGCACGCGCAGTTGGCGCACCGGACAGTCTACAGGAGATGTCCGGTGCACCACCGGACAGGCCAGAGGCCCCACCAGTCAGAGCTCCAACGGTCGAACCCTAACGGTCGGTTGACGTGGCTGGCGCACCGGACTGTCCGGTGCGCCATGCGACAGCAAGCTTCCAACGACCACATTTTGGTGGTTGGGGCTATAAATACCCCAACCACCCCACATTCAATTGCATCCAAGTTTCTACACTCCTACACCTTACAAGAGCTATAGCATTCAATACAAGACACACCAAAGAGATCAAATCCTCTCCCAATTCCACACAAAGCTTTAGTGATTAGAGAGAGAGATTTGTTGTGTTCATTTGAGCTCTTGCGCTTGGATTGCTTCTTTCATTTCTCATTCTTCTTGTGATCAAGCTCAATTGTAACCAAGGCAAGAGACACCAATTGTGTGGTGGTCCATGCAGGGATTTTGTGTCCCGTGTGATTGAGAAGAGAAGCTCACTTGGTCTAAGTGACCGTTTGAGAGAGGGAAAGGGTTGAAAGAGACCCGGTCTTTGTGACCACCTCAACGGGGAGTAGGTTTGCAAGAACCGAACCTCGGTAAAACAAATCCTTGTGTCTCATTCCTTATTTGCTTGCGATTTGTTTTTCACCCTCTCTCTCGGACTCGATTATATTTCTAACGCTAACCCGGCTTGTAGTTGTGATTAACTTTGTAAATTTCAGTTTCGCCCTATTCACCCCCCTCTAGGCGACTTTCAATTGGTATCAAAGCATGGTGCTTCATTAGAGCCTAACCGCTCGAAGTGATGTCGGGAGATCACGCCAAGAAGGAGATGGAGACCGGCGACAAGCCCACTACAAGCCACAGGAAGGCTTCATCGGAAGAGTCCTGCAACAAGGAGAAGGGGAAGGAGAAGAAATCCTCTTCCCACAAGTCGCATCGGAGTGGCGACAAGAAAAAGAAGATGAGGAAGGTGGTCTACTACGAGACCGATTCTTCATCGCCTTCCACCTCCGGTTCCGACGCGCCGTCCATTACTTCTAATCACCATGAGCGCAAGAAGTATAGTAAGATTCCCCTACACTACCCTCATATTTCCAAACGTACTCCTTTACTCTCCGTTCCATTAGGCAAACCACCGGTTTTTGACGGTGAAGATTATAATATGTGGAGTGACAAAATGAGGCATCATCTAACCTCACTCCACACAAGCCTTTGGAATGTTGTTGAGTTTGGTGTACAGGTACCATCCATAGGGGATGAAGACTACGACTCCGACGAAGTGGCCCAAATCCACCACTTTAACTCCCAAGCCACCACTATACTCCTCGCCTCTCTAAGTCGAGAGGAGTATAATAAGGTGCAAGGGTTAAAGAGTGCGAAGGAAATTTGGGACGTACTCAAGACCGCGCACGAAGGAGATGAGGTGACCAAAATCACCAAGCGGGAGACGATCGAGGGGGAGCTCGGTCGGTTCCGACTCAACCAAGGCGAGGACCTTCAAGCCATGTACAACCGCTTAAAGACCTTGGTGAACCAAGTGCGCAACCTCGGGAGCAACAAATGGGATGACCATGAGATGGTCAAGGTTATTCTAAGATCCCTCGTTTTTCTTAACCCTACGCAAGTTCAATTAATTCGAGGAAATCCTAGATATACACAAATATCTCCCAAGGAAGTAATAGGCAATTTTGTGAGCTTTGAGTTGATGATCAAAGGCTCAAAGAAAATCATCGAGCTAGATGGCCCCTCCGCGCCCGAAGCACAACCGGTCGCATTCAAGGCAACGAAGGAGAAAAAGGAGTCTACATCAAGTAGACAACCCATCGACGGCTCCAAGCTCGACAACAAGGAAATGGCGCTCATCATCAAGAGTTTCCGCCAAATCCTCAAGCAAAGGAGGGGGAAGGATTACAAGCCCCGCTCCAAGAAAGTTTGCTACAAGTGTGGTAAGCCCGGTCACTTTATTGCAAAATGTCCACTATCTAGTGACAGTGACAGGGATAACGACAAGAAGGGCGAGAGGAGAGAAAAGAAGAGGTACTACAAGAAGAAGGGCGGCGATGCCCATGTGTGCCGCGAATGGGACTCCGATGAGAGCTCCTCCGACTCCTCCTCCGACGTGGACGCCGCCAACATGGCCGTCACCAATGGACTCCTCTTCCCCAACATCGGCCACAAGTGCCTCATGGCAAAGGACGGCAAAAGGAAGAAGGTAAAATCAAAATCCTCCACTAAATATGAAACCTCTAGTGATGAGGATAATGCTAGTGATGAGGAGAACAATTTGTGCATCCTTTTTGCCAACCTAAACATGCAACAAAAGGAAAAACTAAATGAACTAATTAGTGCCATTCATGAGAAGGATGATCTCTTGGACTCTCAAGAGGACTTCCTAATTAAAGAAAATAAGAAGCATGTTAAGGTTAAAAATGCTTATGCTCTAGAAGTAGAAAAGTGTGAAAAATTATCTAGTGAGCTAAGCACATGCCATGATATTATCACCAACCTTAGAAATGAGAATGCTAGTTTAATTGCTAAGGTTGATTCAAATGTTTCAATTCCCAATCTTAGAGATGATAATGTTGAATTACTTGCTAAGATTGAAGAATTAAATGTTTCTCTTGCTAGCCTTAGATGTGAAAATGAAAAATTGATTGCTAAGGCTAAAGAATTAGATGTTTGCAATGCTTCCATTTCCGATCTTAGAAGTGAAAATGATATTTTACATGCTAAGATTGTTGAACTAAAAACTTGCAAACCCTCTACATCTACCGTTGAGCATGTTTCCATTTGCACTAGATGTAGAGATGTTGATATTGATGCTATTCATGATCATATGGCTTTAATTAAACAACAAAATGATCACATAGCGAAATTAGATGCTAAAATTGTCGAGCATGAACTTGAAAATGAAAAATTTAAATTTGCTCGTAGTATGCTTTATAGTGGGAGACGCCCTGGCATCAAGGATGGCATTGGCTTCCAAAAGGGAGACAATGTCAAACTTAATGCTCCTCCTAAGAAATTGTCTAACTTTGTTAAGGGCAAGGCTCCCATGCCTTAGGATAACGAGGGTTACATTTTATACCCTGCCGGTTATCCCGAGCACAAAATTAGGAGAATTCACTCTAGGAAGTCTCACTCTGGCCCAAATCATGCTTTTATATATAAGGGTGAGACATCTAGCTCTAGGCAATCAACCCGTGCTAAATTGCCTAAGAAGAAAGCTCCTATTGCATCAAATGATCACAATGTTTCATTTAAAACTTTTGATGCATCTTATGTTTTGACTAACAAATCTGGCAAAGTTGTTGCCAAGTATGCTGGGGGCAAACACAAGGGAGCAAAGACTTGTGTTTGGGTACCCAAAGTTCTTGTCTCTAATGTTAAAGGACCCAAAACTGTTTGGGTACCTAAAGTCAAGAACTAAACTTGTTTTGTAGGTTTATGCATCCGGGGGCTCAAGTTGGATCATTGATAGCGGGTGCACAAACCACATGACAGGGGAGAAGAAGATGTTCTCCTCTTATGAGAAAAACCAAGATCCCCAATGAGCTATCACATTCGGGGATGGAAACCAAGGTTTGGTCAAAGGTTTGGGTAAAATAGCTATATCTCCTGACCATTCCATTTCCAATGTTTTCTTGTTGATTCATTAGATTACAATTTGCTTTCTGTATCTCAATTATGCAAAATGGGCTACAACTGTCTATTTACTGATGTAGGTGTCACTGTCTTTAGAAGAAGTGATGATTCAGTAGCATTTAAGCAAGTGTTAGAGGGTCAGCTATACTTAGCTGATTTCAATAGAGCTGAACTCGACACTTGCTTAATTGCTAAGACTAACATGGGCTGGCTCTGGCATCGCCGACTAGCACATGTTGGGATGAAGAATCTTCACAAGCTTCTAAAGGGAGAACACATTTTAGGACTAACCAATGTTCATTTTGAGAAAGACAGGATTTGCAGCGCATGCCAAGCCGAGAAGCAAGTTGGTGTTCATCATCCACATAAGAACATCTTGACGACTGACAGGCCACTCGAGCTCCTCCACATGGACCTATTCGGCCCAATCGCTTACATAAGCATCGGCGGGAGTAAGTACTGTCTTGTTATTGTGGATGACTATTCTCGCTTCACTTGGGTGTTCTTTTTGCAGGAAAAATCTCAAACCCAAGAAACCTTAAAGGGATTCTTGAGACAGGCTCAAAATGAGTTCGGCTTAAGGATCAAGAAAATTAGAAGCGATAATGGGACGAAGTTCAAGAATTCTCAAATTGAAGGCTTCCTTGAGGAGGAGGGCATCAAGCATGAGTTCTCTTCTCCCTACACGCCACAACAAAATGGTGTAGTGGAGAGGAAGAATAGAACTCTACTGGATATGGCGAGGACCATGCTTGATGAGTACTAGACTTCGGATCGGTTTTCGGCCGAGGCGGTCAACACCGCTTGCTACGCCATCAACCGGTTGTATCTACACCGAATCCTCAAGAAGACATCTTACGAACTCCTTACCGGTAAAAAGCCAAATGTTTCATATTTTAGAGTCTTTGGAAGCAAATGTTTTATACTTGTTAAAAGAGGTAGAAAATATAAATTTGCTCCTAAGGCTGTAGAAGGCTTTTTACTAGGATATGATTCAAACATAAGGGCATATAGAGTCTTTAACAAGTCCACTGGACTAGTTGAAGTTTCTTGTGACATTGTGTTTGATGAGACTAACGGCTCTCAAGTAGAGCAAGTTGATCTTGATGAATTAGATGATGAAGAGGCTCTATGCGTCGCGCTAAGGAACATGTCCATTGGGGATGTGTGTCCTAAGGAATCCGAAGAGCCCATTGAAGCACAAGATCAACCATCCTCCTCCATGCAACCATCTCCACCAACCCAAGATGAGGATGAGGCTCAAGATGATGAAGAGGAAGATCAAGAAGATGAGCCACCTCAAGAAGACGACAATGATCAAGGGGGAGATGCAAATGATCAAGACAAGGAGGATGAGCAAGTTACAAGGCCGCCACACCCAAGAGTCCACCAAGCAATCCAACGAGATCACCCCGTGAACACCATCCTCGGCGACATTCATAAGGGGGTAACCACTAGATCTCGTGTTGCACATTTTTGTGAGCATTACTCCTTTGTTTCCTCTATTGAGCCACACAGGGTAGAGGAAGCACTTCAAGATTCAGATTGGGTGATGGTGATGCAAGAGGAGCTCAACAACTTCACGAGGAATGAGGTATGGCATTTAGTTCCACGTCCTAACCAAAATGTTGTAGGAACCAAGTGGGTCTTCCGCAACAAACAAGACGAGCATGGTGTGGTGACTAGGAACAAAGCCCGACTTGTGGCCAAGGGATACTCACAAGTCGAAGGTTTGGATTTCGGTGAAACCTATGCACCCGTAGCTAGGCTTGAGTCCATTCGTATATTATTAGCCTATGCTACATACCATGGCTTCAAGCTTTATCAAATGGATGTGAAAAGTGCCTTCCTCAACGGACCAATCAAGGAAGAGGTCTATGTGGAGCAACCTCCCGGCTTTGAAGATAGTGAGTATCCTAACCATGTCTATAGGCTCTCTAAGGCGCTTTATGGGCTCAAGCAAGCCCCAAGAGCATGGTATGAATGCCTAAGAGATTTCCTTATTGCTAATGGCTTCAAAGTCAGCAAGGCCGATCCTACTTTATTTACTAAAACTCTTGTAAATGATTTGTTCATATGCCAAATTTATGTTGATGATATTATATTTGGGTCTACTAACGAATCTACATGTGAGGAATTTAGTAGGATCATGACACAAAAATTCGAGATGTCAATGATGGGGGAGTTGAAGTACTTCTTAGGATTTCAAGTGAAGCAACTCCAAGAGGGCACCTTCATTAGCCAAACAAAGTACATTCAAGACATTCTAAACAAGTTTGGGATGAAGGACACCAAGCCCATCAAGACACCCATGGGAACAAATGGGCATCTCGACCTCGACACAGGAGGTAAATCCGTAGATCAAAAGGTATACCGGTCCATGATAGGTTCCTTACTCTATTTATGTGCTTCACGACCGGATATTATGCTTTCCGTATGCATGTGTGCAAGATTCCAAGCCGATCCTAAGGAAGCTCACCTTAGGGCCGTAAAACGAATCTTGAGATATTTAGTTTATACTCCTAAGTTTGGCCTTTGGTACCCTAGGGGATCCACATTTGATTTAATTGGTTATTCCGATGCCGATTGGGCAGGGTGCAAAATTAATAGAAAGAGCACATCAGGGACTTGCCAGTTCTTGGGAAGATCCTTGGTGTCTTGGGCTTCAAAGAAGCAAAATTCTGTGGCTCTTTCAACCGCCGAAGCCGAGTATATTGCCACAGGTCATTGTTGCGCACAATTGCTTTGGATGAGGCAAACCCTTAGGGACTATGGTTACAAATTAACCAAAGTTCCTCTTCTATGTGATAATGAGAGTGCAATCCGCATGGCGGATAATCCCGTTGAGCATAGCCGCACTAAACACATAGCCATTCGGTATCATTTTCTAAGGGATCACTAACAAAAGGGGGATATCGAGATTGCATATGTTAGCACCAAAGAACAATTAGCCGATATCTTTACCAAACCATTGGATGAACAAACTTTTACCAAACTTAGGCATGAGCTAAATATTCTTGATTCTAGGAATTTTTATGGATGTCTTGCATACATAGCTCATATATATACCTTTGATCATCTCTTTCATGTGCTATGACTAATGTGTTATTTCAAGTCCATTTCATGATAAGTCATAGATTGAGAGGGAAAAGGAGTCTTCGGCGAAGACAAGGCTTCCACTCCGCTTCATCGACTCATTCATCCTTCGCCGTCGCTCCACCTCTCCAACTTTGGTATAATCTTCACTCCTTTATTTTTGTCCAAAGGGGGAGAAAGTAGTTTAACAAGGGCTTATATTTCACTCAAATATCCGTTTTTGGCGATTCATGCCAAAGGGGGCGAGAGTATTAGCCCAAAGCAAAAGGACCGCACCACCACCAATTTCAAAAATTTATTTGGTATGGAGTCTATTAATTGGTGAAGTTTTTCAATTGGCATCTTATTTTGATAAAATTTCAAATTCGTACACCCTCTTCAAAATTAATATCTAAAACCCTCTTGAATACTAAGAGGAGGATTTCATTAAGGGGGAGTTTTGTTTAGTCAAAGGAAAAGCATTTGAAACAGAGGGAGAAAATTTCAAAACTTGAAAATGCTTCTCAAAATCTTATTCATTTACCTTTGACTATTTGCAAAAGAACTTTGAAAAGAATTTCTAAAACTTTTTGCAAAATTAAAACATGTGGTGCAAGCGTGGTCCAAGATGTTAATAAAAAGAAAAGACATCCATGCGCATCTAGTAAGTAATATTTATTGGTTTCATTGCAAGCAACCTTTGCACTTACATTATGCAAACTAGTTCAATTCTGCACTTCTATATTTGCTTTGGTTTGTGTTGGCATCAATCACCAAAAAGGGGAAGATTGAAAGGGAAATAGGCTTACACCTTTTCCTAAATAGATTTTGGTGGTTGAATTGCCCAACACAAATTATTGGACTAACTAGTTTGCTCTAGTCTATAAGTTTTGTAGGTGCCAAAGGTTCACAATAGACCAATAAAAAGACCAAGAAAGGGTTCAAACCAAGAGAGCTTAAGAAATCCAAAGGCACCCTGGTCTGGCGCACCGAACTGTCCGGTGCAGCAGGGAACTCAACGCTGAACTCCTCACCTTTGGGAAAATCAGAGGGCGCTCCACTATAATTCACCAGACCGTCCGGTGTGCCAGCGGAGCAACGGCTACTTTAAGCGCAACAGTCGACTGCAACGCATTTAATGCGCGCCTGCACGCGCAGAGGCCAGAGTACGCGCAGTTGGCGCACCGGACAGTCTACAAGAGATGTCCGGTGCAGCACCGGACAGCCCAGAGGCCCCACCAGTCAGAGCTCCAACGGTCGAACCCTAACGGCCGGGTGACGTGGCTGGCGCACCGGACAGTGTCCGGTGGCACACTAGACTGTCCGGTGCGCCATGCGACAGCAAGCTTCCAACGGCCACATTTTGGTGGTTGGGGCTATAAATACCCCAACCACCCCACATTCAATTGCATCCAAGTTTCTACACTCCTACACCTTACAAGAGCTATAGCATTCAATACAAGACACACCAAAGAGATCAAATCCTCTCCCAATTCCACACAAAGCTTTAGTGATTAGAGAGAGAGATTTGTTGTGTTCATTTGAGCTCTTGCGCTTGGATTGCTTCTTTCATTTTTCATTCTTCTTGTGATCAAGCTCAATTGTAACCAAGGCAAGAGACACCAATTGTGTGGTGGTCCTTGCAGGGACTTTGTGTCCCGTGTGATTGAGAAGAGAAGCTCACTCGGTCTAAGTGACCGTTTGAGAGAGGGAAAGGGTTGAAAGAGACCCGGTCTTTGTGACCACCTCAACGGGGAGTAGGTTTGCAAGAACCGAACCTCGGTAAAACAAATCCTTGTGTCTCATTCCTTATTTGCTTGAGATTTGTTTTTCACCCTCTCTCTCAGACTTGATTATATTTCTAACGCTAACCCGACTTGTAGTTGTGATTAACTTTGTAAATTTCAGTTTCGCCCTATTCACCCCCCTCTAGGCGACTTTCAGTGTTCAAAAATCTCTTGCTCTAGAAATTAAGAGAAATGAAATGCTATCCTCTGAGTTGTCTGTCATTAATCTATCTCTAGCTTAAAGAATTTAAATGATGTTTTGAATGCTAAGCTAGAGAAAGTAAATGCAACTAGTTCATGTGTAGAGCTTGTGGTTATTTGCAATAGATGTAAAGATGTTGATTTTTATGAACATGCTGCTACTATTGCCAAGTTAAATAATGATGTTGCAAGCCTTAATGATCAACTTAAGACTTGCAAAAATGATTATGAGAAAATAAAATTTGCTAGGGATGCCTACACTATTAGTAGACACCCCTCAATTAATGATGGACTTGGTTTTCGAAAGGAAACCAAGAACTTAACAAGCCAAAGGACTTCCGATCTCAACAAGGGGAAAGGGAAGGCTCCTATGGCAAGTAGTTCATATTCTTCACATGATAAAAAGAACCATGCTTATCTTTATGCTCATGTAAAGAAAGTTTCTCATCATGATAGGAGTTATAATCATGCTGCTTTACCTATTTATCATGATTCAAATGCCATGTTTGCATCGAGCTCTACTTATGCTTATGGTAGAAATAGGCCTAGGCATAATCATGTTGTGTCTCATGCGCCTAGGAAAACTTGCAATCGTCCTACTACTGTTTATCATGCTTGTAATGCTTCTTTTGTACTCTCATGCAAAAATGCAAAAGTGGTTGCTAGAAAATTGGGATCTAAATGCAAGGGAGACAAGACTTGCATTTGGGTTCCAAAAATTGTTGTAACTAACCTTGAATGACCCAACAAGAGTTGGGTACCTAAAACCAAAGCTTAAATTCCTTGCAGGTTTATGCATCCGGGGGCTCAAGCTGGATTATCGACAGCGGATGCACAAACCACATGACGGGGGAGAAGAAAATATTCACCTCCTATGTCAAGAACAGGGATTCCCAGGATACTATTATCTTTGGATATGGGAACCAAGGCAAGGTTAAAGGATTGGGCAAGATAGCCATCACGACCGAGCACTTGATATCAAATGTGTTTTTAGTAGAGTCGCTCGGGTATAATTTACTGTCTGTAAGTCAATTGTGTCATATGGGCTACAATTGTTTATTCACAAACATTGATGTATCTGTCTTTAGAAGAAGTGATGGCTCATTAGCTTTTAAGGGTGTATTAGATGACAAGCTCTATTTAGTTGATTTCTTAAAGGAGAATGCCGATCTAGATGCATGCTTAATCGCTAAGACTAGTATGGGCTGGCTCTAGCATCGCCGTCTAGCACATGTTGGGATGAAGAACCTTCATAAACTTCTAAAGGGAGATCATGTGTTAGGACTAACCAATGTCTGTTTTGAGAAAGACAGACCTTGTGCAGCGTGCCAAGCAGGGAAACAGGTGGGAAGCACTCATCACAGCAAGAATGTGATGACAACGTCAAGACCACTAGAACTCCTTCACATGGATCTCTTCGGCCCCGTTGCCTATCTCAGCATCGGCGGAAGTAAGTATGGTCTTGTGATAGTTGATGATTTTTCCTGCTTCACTTGGGTTTTCTTTTTTAGGACAAATCCAAAACCCAAGGGACCCTAAAACGCTTCTTAAGGAGAGCTTAAAATGAGTTTGAGCTACAGGTGAAGAAGATACGAAGCGACAATGGGTCCGAGTTCAAGAATTTGCAAGTTGAAGAGTATCTTGAGGAGGAAGGCATCAAGCACGAGTTCTCCGCTCCCTACATGTAATACCCACTTTGTAATTGGTTAGAAGTAATATCAATAGAGAAACAATTTCTCTTTATGTGAGTTTGACCTTTATGCATCATCACATGTGAACACCCTATGTAAAAACAAATAATTAATAACATAAAAGCCACTAAAATATGTATCATGCTGGTTTTCATTGTTGTGCGCATCTTGTGACCACATAATAAATCATATGAAAAGAAATATATTAAATTCCCAAGGGAAAATTTGGAATATAAAAGAAATTATAGAAGTTAGAAAAATAGAAGATATATAAAGATTTAAGATAAAAACAATGTATATATAAATATATCTCCAAATTGATACTGTTCATGGCATAATATAAAATTAAGGATAAAATTTTCCACAAGAATGGAAATTTAAATTTGAAAGGAGTTTGAATTTGAAAAGGAGAAAAAGGGAAACATAAAATAAAAAGAATAAAGGAAAAAGACTGCCTGGGCCAGACTATCTCCAATTCGGCCCATCTTGTGACCTCTTCTGCGCGGCCCACTCCTCCAGCCGTGTCCGCGCTTCGCTGCACCTTAGGCCCATGTACAGTCTCTCCTGCCGCGCTCGTGTCTCCCCTTCCCTGTCTCTGGTGCATGGGGCCCACCTGTCATTGGATCTGGGCTCTGTTGGTCGTTATCCCCCTGCCGCAACCACCTAGCCGCGGCGCACGGCGCCATTGCCGCGTAGAGTTCGCTAGCTCGGCTGACCATCCTTGTGGATTATAAAGCCAATAAGGTCATGGACTTGTTCGCCTCATACCCTCGCATACCTTTGTTCCTCACGCCATCGTTGGTGAGTGAGAGAACGACTTCACCGTGTGGAGAAATTGCTGCCGCAGTAGATTGCCGCCATTAGCGCCACTCGGGCCCTAATCCGGTCAGCCGGGGTTCGAGCAGTTCACGAAGGTGCCGCACGAGGAAACAATTGGGAAGTGGTGCACGGGGTTCCCGGGAATTCTTCGCCGGAATCAGTGAAGCCGCCGTGCTTGGGCGCGGCCGTGGCCGGGGATTGCGGCGCTACGATTTGAGGTACAAGCACCACTGTGGTATTCGCTAAACCGTTGGGATCGCGGGGGTAGTCTCGGGTGCGATTTTTGGGTGGTGAATCGGCGGGTGGCGCTCGCCAGTGGTCGGCCACCGTGGGGTTACTGCGCCGTCGCGTGGTCTGGCAGGGTGCGAGGTAGGCGAGGGTACTGGGCCGTCGGATCCTCGTTTGGACGGTTCAGATTTGAAGGAGCGCATCAATTGGGTCGGGGTAGCGAGTGCCGTCCGATTTAGATCCGGTGGTAGTCAGAGTGCGCCCTTTTAAAATAACCGTGATCTAATCCGGTCCCTCGATTCTGGATCTAGCGATCGATATCACACCATACCCTTTCGCGGCTCCATTCTTTCTAAAGAGACCCTGGAAAATGTTTGAATCAACCCGCGGTTCACTGTAGCAGTGCGCTGAGTCTCAGGAATTTTTGTATAATAACCCCTATGCTTCCTAGAAATTAGTGTGCTGTCCAGAGAGATTGGAAAATCAGAGAAAATAAATTAGAAATGAATTTTAGTGCAAAAATAAATGTAGAACTTGTAGAATTCATAGAAAATTCATACTTTGTCTAAATCACTCTATTCTAATTTCTAAATTTTTGTAATATTATTCTTTATCATCTAGAGTCTCTGTTTGGTCATGAAAATAATAAGAGAATTTATTTCCCACTTAATCCTATTTTAAGCACATAAAACCTTTGGAAATTCATATCTTAAGATCTATAACTCCAAAAATTATGATTCCTGCTCCTAGGATTTTATTTTAATGTGTAGATTATTACTGTGTATTTTGTTTATATGTTTGGTGGGATGTTAATTTTTCTCCTGTATACTGTGCTTGTTTGTATTGTGGCGAGTAGAAGAGCCCGTGTCTGAGGATCCTGGTGAGCAGCAGATAGAAGTAGCTGAGCAGGAGCTCATTGAAGGCAAGTTGTGCCCTTGACCACTTTTTACCCAATAATGTTCTTTAATATCATTTATTCATGCATAGGTTAATTTTGATGGGACCTAATAGGTCACCCTAGATTGTTTATCTCATTACCTTGTTTACCCCTGAATCACTTGGGTAGTTTGCTATTGCTTTACATGGTTTTGGGATAATCATTTATTATATCTATGTTCCAATTCTTTTGTTATTCTACTTATGTTCATATCAAGATCATTAATGTTAATTGGAACATAGAGCTTAACTTGAGAAACACGTGCCACCATAAGGGTTTAATGGGACACCCTTGACTGACTAATTAGGAAAGCTAGTGGAAGAATACCTTACCCGAAAGGGGCAAGGGCAGTAGGGGAGTTGCATGCAAGGAGGTTCTCGGGTTGATTTAGTTGCGATGGCGGTCAGACGGGGATTCTTGCAAGTGCTCTTCCCATAAACTGTAGCGGGTTTTCGGAAGCTAGTGGAACTTTGTAAAGGCCTCGGAGTGTTGCCCTGCCTCGCTTCCTAGGTAGAGGTGTATGGGAGTCGTGATCCCTTGGCAGATGGGTAACATGACTTGTGGGTAAAGGGTACAACCTCTGCAGAGTGTAAAACTGGTATACTAGCCGAGCTCATGGTCATGAGCAACTCAGGACTCTCTGATGATTAATTTATGGAACTTAAATTCAATTTTGTCATTTGCATTGCATGGGTTTATTATTAATTTTGTTCTAATACTTTATTTAAGGTTTGGTATTTACTTACACTTAGTAATTGCTAATAAAAGTTTGACCAACTACTTAAAAGCAATGCTCAGCTCTAACCCCTGTCATTGATTAGCCTTACACATCACATGAACTCCCACCTTTGTGAGTTCATGTCCACTGGTTCCCCACAACTTGTTAAACTATGGTCATGTGTGAGCTCACCCTTGCTATCTCACACCCCCCATAGGAGAAGAGAAGGTGGTTCAGGAGGAGCCACAAGGCGAGGAGTTCGATCTGATCTAGGTGGCATTTCTCAGTTGACATTGGCACCAACGACGATCCTTAGTTCGTTTCATATTTATTCTTTTATTTTGTAATAAGACTTCCGCTATGTAATAAATACTCTGATTTTTGTGACATTTATCTCTATACACTCTGTTATTATATATGCTGTCTTCTTGGCGCATGTATGAGATGCACCTGGCTTTGTTCCTTAAAGCCGGGGGTGATAGAAGTGGTATCAGAGGAAATGTTGACTATAGGACGAAACCTAGATAGAAATGGACAAACCCTTACCTACTTATCTTACTCTGATTCGCTCTATACTTACCTTACTCTGTACTTATCTTGATCCTGTCTCACCTTCTACTATTCTACTCTGATTACTCTTATCTTTTCTATTCTAAGACAAGATGGATTTCACACCTTGGAATCCTACCACTATGATCTTTTTAAGAGATAGGGAACCTAAGACAAAATATAAAACTATTTTCATTATTTAAAAATGATTGGTTGATTGTGCTGATGATAAATGCTTGATTTGCTTCTTTGATTGATTGAATTATTATAGATGGACATCTTAGCATGTACCACCCTAAGCTATTGAGTTAGCTTTAGTAGGTAAAACATTAATCTGCTTAGCTAATAAATCCCCCAAAGTAACCTGATTTATAAATACTTGCCTTGTCTACTACTCTCTCTTACTATATGTATCTAACTCAGATGGTCAATACCAGGAGGGATGGTGGAATTGATTTGCCTCCTAATCGACACACTCAGTGGATATATAGACAACCCCAGCCACAGCCAGCTGAGATGAATCCTCCTAACCCTCCACCAGGCAGAGTTGACCCACTGATTGCAGCTCAGATGAGGGTGATGCAACAGATGGCGGACACCATGGCGGATATGCGCGCTCAGATGCAGCAAGAACGCCAGGAAATGCGCCAGGAATGAGAAGAGATATGCCAGGAATTACGCCAGGAGCGAGAAGAGATACGCCAGGAGAGAAGGGCGCAACAGCAGCTGCAACAGCAATTTCAACAACAACAGCAACAACAGCAACAGCAACAAGTACCACTGCCTCCACCTCCACTACCAGTTCCACCCTGAGATAAGCATAGGGAGTTCATGAGTCATAAGCCACCAACATTTGCAAGCTCTCCTGACCCACTGGATGCAGATGATTGGCTGAAATCTGTGGAAAAGATGTTGAATATTGCACAATGCACTGACCGGGAGAAGGTTTTATATGCTTCTGGACGTCTGACAGGTCCTGCTGCTGACTGGTGGGATTCATATACTGCTGACCACAATGCTGCTGATACTATTACTTTGGCAGAGTTCAGTACACAGTTCCGGAATTATCATATACCAGCTGAATTGATGAAGATTAAGAAGGAATTTCTATCGCAGAAGCAAGGAAGTATGTCAGTCAGCGAGTACCGCGACAAGTTCATCCAGTTATCCAGATATGCTCCAGATGAGGTTGCTGAAGATGAGAGGAAGCAGGAGCATTTTATTGAGGGACTTAATGGACCCCTGCAATATGCTCTGGTGGCACATACATTTCCATCATTTTAGAGGCTGCTCGATAAGGCTCGAGCTATTGAACACAAGCGTGTTCAGCTGGGAGATTTAAAGAGGAAAGCTATATCTCAAGGACAAGGAAGCAACAGTGTTCGTCCTCGCTATAGTTCACCCCAGGGCACACCAGTTCGTACTGGCAGAGGCCAGCGCCCAGTTCAGCAATCACCTCAGAGGACTCCACCGCCTCGTCAGACTACCCCCACTAGCACCCCAACGAAGTTTTCAGGGCAGAGTGCAGGCACTACTTATTTCAAGTGTGGGAAGATTGGACACTATGCAAATGTCTGCCCATAGAGGATTGCTACTACCCCAGTTCAGAATAGGCAGCAAACTCCAGGATCTGGCAAGGGATACTCTATTGCCAAGGTTAATCAAGTCAGCGTTGATGCTACTCTGGATGGTGCTGACATCATACTTGGTATGTTTTACGTTAATGCAATTCCTACAACCATCTTATTTGATTCTGGTTCTACACATTCATTTATGTCTGCTCGATATGCCAACACAAATGAGATACCACTGCTAAATATGAGAAAACCAATTATAGTAATTACACCTAAAGGGCCTGTTGAGGCAAATCAAATGACACGTAGGTTGACATTAACAATTATGGGAAGAGAATTTGGAGCTACTGCTATAATATTAGAGGCAAGCAGTATTGATCTGATCCTTGGTATGTCATGGTTAAGAAAGGCAAAGGCCATTATAGCATGTGGTAGAGGTACCGTAGAACTTACCAGCCCTAAGGGAGAAAGATTTCAAGTTAATATTGCAGTAACCACCTCATCCAAACGTGCAATGTTCTTTATACCTGAGGAGTTTGTTGGTGACAACATCCGTGTGGTTAGAGATTTTCCGGATGTCTTTCTAGAGGAGTTACCAGGGATGCCACCTGATAGGGAAGTTGAGTTTGTGATTGATCTCTTACCTGGGACTGCCCCTATTTCTAAACGGCCATACATGATGTCTGTAGAAGAGTTAAAGGAACTTAAGAAGCAGTTAACCGAGTTGCAAGAGGCTGGGTACATTCGTCCGAGTTTCTCACCTTGGGGAGCGCCGGTTCTATTTGTACAGAAGAAGGATGGATTGCAGCGGATTTGTGTGGATTATTGATCTCTTAATGATGTTACTATGAAGAACAAGTATCCGTTACCCTGTATTGATGATTTATTTGATCAGATGAGAGGTGCAAGGGTATTCTCGAAGATTGATCTCCGATCGGGTTACCATCAGATGAGGATTAGACCATCGGATATTCCTAAGACAACATTCTCAACTTGATATGGATTATATGAGTTCACTGTTATGTCATTTGGACTAACTAATGCACCAGCTTATTTTATGAACTTGATGAATAAGGTGTTTATGGAGTATTTGGATAGATTCATCGTGGTATTCATCAACGATATTCTTATCTATTCCAAGAGTGATAGTGATCATGAGGAACATCTGAGATTGGTGCTACAGAAGCTATGAGATAACCAACTATATGCCAAGTTTAGCAAGTGCGAGTTTTGTATTGGCGAGGTGCCATTTCTTGGTCATATTATTTCTAATGGAGGAATATCAATGGATCCTGCTAAGGTTAAGGAGATAATGGAGTGGAGAGTACCCACTACAGTTACTGAGATTCGGAGTTTCTTGGGACTAGCAGGATATTATCGGAGATTTATTGAAGGATTTTCTAAGATTGCTAAGCCTATGACTTCGTTTCTGGAGAAAGGAAGAAAATTTAAGTGGAACGAGAAATGCCAAGATAGCTTTGATTAATTGAAGAAGAGATTAATGTCACCACCAGTGTTGGTTATGCTAGACTTACAGAAAGGATTTGATATCTACTGTGATGCATGTGGCCAAGGCTTGGGATGTGTGCTCATGCAAGAAGGACATGTGATTGCCTATGCTTCTCGTCAGTTGCGGAAACATGAATTGAACTACCCCATTCATGACTTAGAATTGGCAGCCGTTGTGCATGCGCTTAAGATATGGAGACATTATATCATGGGGACCAAGTGTCAAGTGTATACGGATCATAAGAGTTTGAAGTATATATTCACTCAGAAGGATCTCAACCTTAGGCAACGCCGTTGGTTGGAGCTTATTAAGGATTATGACTTGGAAATTCACTATCACCGGGCAAGGCAAATTTGGTTGCAGATGCCTTGAGTCGAAAGGAGCATGTTCATTCAGCTATTGTTGCCCAGCTACCCGACGAGATTGTTGAGGATTTCAGGAGACTTAACCTGGGATAGTTGCTCACACGGAAGGAGTTACTATTGATGTGGAACCTACTTTGGAGCAAGAGATCCGCAAAGGACAAATTGGTGATGTTAAAGTACAAGAGATTAAGGATCTGATTACTGAAGGTCAAGGTCTAGAATTCATAGAGGATGAGCAAGGCACCATATGGTTCAAGGACATGATATGTGTTCCTGATATTGAAAGCCTTCGCAAAACTATTTTAAAAGAGGCCCATGACTCAGATTATTCTATTCATCTAGGTAGTACCAAGATGTATCAGGATTTGAAGCGGAAGTATTGGTGGTATGGTTTGAAGAGAGATGTGGCTGCACATGTGGCTATGTGTGATGTGTGTCAAAGAGTTAAGGCTGAACACCAAAGGCCAGCTGGACTATTGCACCCACTGAAGATACCCGAGTGGAAGTGGGAAGAGATTGGTATGGATTTTATTACTGGATTGCCTCGCACCCAGAAAGGATATGATGCTATATGGGTGATTGTGGATAGATTAACTAAAGTGGCTCACTTTATTCCTGTCAAGACTACTTATAAAGGTTCTCAGCTAGCAGAGTTATATATGGCTCGGATTGTGTGTTTACATGGAGTACCAAAGAAGATCGTGTCTGATCGAGGTTCGCAGTTTACCTCATGATTTTGGAGAAGCTTTCATGAGAACATGAGCACGAAGTTGAATTTTAGTACGGCTTATCACCCTCAGACTGATGGACAGACTGAAAGGACTAATCAAGTTTTGGAAGATATGTTGAGAGCTTGTGCCCTTCATCATGGAGGATGTTGGGATAAAAGTTTACCTTATGCTGAGTTTTCATATAATAATAGCTATCAGGCCAGTCTGAAGATGTCACCTTTTGAAGCTTTATATGGGAGAAAATGCAGGACTCCTTTATATTGGGATCAGACTGGAGAAAGATAGTTCTTTGGGCCTAAACTAATTCAAGAAGCAGAAGAACAAGTCCGTATAATTCGAGAGAATTTGAGGGTAGCTCAAACTAGGCAAAATAGCTATGCTGATAATAGAAGGAGACCATTGGAATTTGAGGAAGGAGATTATGTGTACCTCAAGGTGTCACCACTTCGTGGAATGAGAAGATTCAAAGTTAAGGGCAAATTGTCCCCTCGCTATATTGGACCATTCTTGATCTTTAGGCGAGTTGGGGAGATGACATACCAACTCGAGCTACTTGCTAGTCTATCGGATGTGCACAATGTATTCCATGTGTCTCAACTTAAGAAGTGTCTCCGTGTCCCTGAGGAACAGTTACCAATGGAAGAGCTCAGTGTTCAGGGTGATTTGACTTACACAGAGTATCCGATCAAGATTCTTGACACTTCGACTCGAGTTACAAGAAATAAGGTGATAAAGATGTGCAAAGTGCAATGGAGTCACCATGGAGAGGATGAAGCAACATAGGAAAGAGAAGAAGAGCTTCGCATAGATTTTCCCCATCTTTTCCCTCGTTCCTCCTAAATCTCGAGGACGAGATTCTTTTTAATGGGGGTAGCATTTGTAATACCCACTTTGTAATTGGTTAGAAATAATATCAATAGAGAAACAATTTCTCTTTATGTGAGTTTGACCTTTATGCATCATCACATGTGATGAACACCCTATGTAAAAACAAATAATTAATAACATAAAAGCCACTAAAATATGTATCATGCTGGTTTTCATTGTTGTGCGCATCTTGTGACCACATAATAAATCATATGAAAAGAAATATATTAAATTCCCAAGGGAAAATTTGGAATATAAAAGAAACTATAGAAGTTAGAAAAAGAGAAGATATATGAAGATTTAAGATAAAAACAATGTATATATAAATATATCTCCAAATTGATACTGTTCATGGCATAATATAAAATTGAGGATAAAATTTTCCACAAGAATGGAAATTTAAATTTGAAAGGAGTTTGAATTTGAAAAGGAGAAAAAGGGAAACATAAAATAAAAAGAATAAAGGAAAAAGACTGCCTGGGCCAGACTATCTCCAATTCGGCCCATCTTGTGACCTCTTCTGCGCGGCCCACTCCTCTAGCCTGTCCGCGCTCCGCTGCACCTCGGGCCCACGTACAGTCTCTCCCGCCACGCTCGTGTCTCCCCTTCCCTGTCTCTGGCGCATGGGGCCCACCTGTCATTGGCTCTGGGCTCTGTTGGTCGTTATCCCCTTGCTGCAACCACCTAGCCGCGGCGCACGGCGCCATTGCCGCGTTGAGTTCGCCAGCTCGGCTGACCATCCTTGTGGATTATAAAGCCAATAAGGTCATGGACTTGTTCGCCTCATACCCTCGCATACCTCTGTTCCTCGTGCCATCGTCGGTGAGTGAGAGAACGACTTCGCCGTGTGGAGAAATTGCCGCCGCCGTAGATTGCCGCCGTTAGCGCCACTCGGGCCCTAATCCGGTCAGGCGGGGTTCGAGCAGTTCACGAAGGAGCCACACAAGGAAACAATCGGGAAGTGGTGCACGGGGTTCCCGGGAATTCTTCGCCGGAATCAGTGAAGCCGCCGTGCTTGGGCGCGGCCATGGCCGAGGATTGTGGCACAACGATTTGAGGTACAAGCACCACTGTGGTATTCGCTAAACCATTGGGATCGCGGGGGTAGTCTCGGGTGTGATTTTTGGGTGGTGAATCGGCGGGTGGGGCTCGCCGGTGGTCGGCCACCGCGGGGTTACTGCGCCGCCGCGTGGTCTGGTAGGGTGCGAGGTAGGCAAGGGTACTGGGCCGTCGGATCCTCGTTTGGACGGTCCAGATTTGAAGGAGCACATCAATTAGGTCGGGGTAGCGAGTGTCGTCCGATTTAGATCCAGTGGTAGTCAGAGTTTGCCCTTTTGAAATAACCGTGATCTAATCTGGTCCCTCGGTTCTGGATCTAGCGGCCAATATCACACCATACCCTTTCTCAGCGCCATTCTTTCTAAAGAGACCCTGGAAAATGTTTGAATCAACCCGCGGTTCACAGTAGCAGTGCGCTGAGTCTCAGGAATATTTGTATAATAACCCCTGTGCTTCCCAGAAATTAGTGCGCTGTCCAGAGAGATTGGAAAATCAGAGAAAATGAATTAGAAATGATTTTTAGTGCAAAAATAAATGCTAGAACTTGTAGAATTCATAGAAAATTCATACTTAGTCCAAATCACTCCATTCTAGTTTCTAAATTTTTGTAATATTATTCTTTATCATCTAGAGTCTCTGTTTGGTCATGAAAATAATAAGAGAATTTATTTCCCACTTAATCCTATTTTAAGCACATAAAACATTTGGAAATTCATATCTTAAGATCTATAACTCCAAAAATTATGATTCCTATTCCTAGGATTTTATTTTAATATGTAGATTATTACTGTGTATTTTGTTTATATGTTTGGTGGGATGTTAATTTTTCTCCTGTATACTGTGCTTGTTTGTATTGTGGCGAGTAGAAGAGCCCGTGTCTGAGGATCCTGGTGAGCAGCAGATAGAAGTAGCTGAGCAGGAGCTCATTGAAGGCAAGTTGTGCCCTTGACCACTTTTTACCCAATAATATTCTTTAATATCATTTATTCATGCATAGGTTAATTTTGATGGGACCCGATAGGTCACCCTAGATTGTTTATCTCATTACCTTTTTTACCCCTGAATCACTTGGGTAGTTTTCTATTGCTTTATATGGTTTTGGGATAATCATTTATTATATCTATGTTCCAATTCTTTTGTTATTCTATTTATGTTCATGTCAAGGTCATTAATGTTAATTGGAACATAGAGCTTAACTTGAGAAACACGTGCCACCACAAGGGTTTAATGGGACGCCCTTGGCTGACTAATTAGGAAAGCTAGTGGAAGACTACCTTACCCGAAAGGGGCAAGGGCAGTAGGGGAGTTGCATGCAAGGAGGTTCTCGGGTTGATTTAGCTGCGATGGCGGTCAGACGGGGGATTCTTGCAAGTGCTCTTCCCATAAACTGTAGTGGGTTTTCGGAAGCTTGTGGAACTTTGTAAAGGCCTCGTAGTGTTGCCCTGCCTCGCTTCCTAGGTAGAGGTGTATGGGAGTCGCGATCCCTTGGCAGATGGGTAACATGACTTGTGGGTAAAGGGTACAACCTCTGTAGAGTGTAAAACTGGTATACTAGCTGAGCTCACGGTCATGAGCAGCTCAGGACTCTCTGATGATTATTTTATGGAACTTAAATTCAATTTTGTCATTTGCATTGCATGGGTTTATTATTAATTTTGTTCTAATACTTTATTTAAGGTTTGGTATTTACTTACACTTAGTAACTGCTAATAAAAGTTTGACCAACTACTTAAAAGCAATGCTCAGCTCTAACCCCTGTCATTGATTAGCCTTACAAATCACATGAACTCCCACCTTTGTGAGTTCATGTCCTCTGGTTCCCCACAACTTGTTGAGCTATGATCATGTGTGAGCTCGCCCTTTCTATCTCACACCCCCACAGGAGAAGAGCAGGTGGTTCAGGAGGAGCCATAAGGCGAGGAGTTCGATCTGATCTAGGTGGCGTTTCTCAGTTGACATTGGTGCCAACGACGATCCTTAGTTAGTTTCATATTTATTCTTTTATTTTGTAACAAGACTTCCGCTATGTAATAAATACTCTGATTTTTGTGACATTTATCTCTATACACTCTGTTATTATATATGTTGTCTTCTTGGTGCATGTATGAGATGCACCTGGCTCTGTTCCTTAAAGCTGGGTGTGACACTACACACCACAGCAAAACGGTGTGGTAGATAGGAAGAATAGGACACTAATCGACATGGCAAGAACGATGCTTGGAGAGTACAAGATGCCTAAGCGGTTTTGGTCAGAAGCTGTGAACACAGCTTGCCATGCCATAAACCGGCTCTATCTGCACCGTCTCCTTAAGAAGACTTCCTACGAACTCCTAACTGGTAACAAACCCAATGTTTCTTATTTCCGTGTATTTGGGAGCAAATGCTACATTCTAGTGAAGAAAGGTAGACATTCGAAATTTGCTCCTAAGGCAGTTGAAGGGTTTTTACTAGGATATGACTCAAATACAAAGGCGTATAGGGTCTTCAACGAATCATCAGGATTAGTTGAAGTCTCTAGTGACGTTGTATTCGATGAGACGAATGGCTCTCCAAGAGAGCATGTTGATCTTGATGATGTAGATGAAGATGAGGTTCCGACGGCCGCAATGCGAACTATGGCGATAGGAGATGTGTGACCACAGGAACTATAGGAACAAGATAAACCCTCTTCCTCCACGATGGTGCATTCCCCGACTCAAGACGATGAGCAGGTACCTCAAGAAGAGGGGTAGGATCAAGGGGGAGCACATGAAGAACAGGTTATGGAGGAAGAAGCATCACGGGCCCCTCCAACTCAAGTCCTAGCGACAATCCAAAGAAATCACCCCGTGGATCAGATTCTGGGTGACATCAGCAAGGGAGTAACTACTTGCTCACGATTAGCTAATTTTTGTGAGCATTACTCGTTTGTCTATTCTATTGAGCCTTTCAGGGTAGAAGAAGCCTTGCAGGATCCTGACTGGGTGTTGGCCATGCATGAAGAGCTCAACAACTTCAAAAGAAATGAAGTATGGAGCCTGGTACCACGTCCAAAGCAAAATGTTGTGGGAACCAAATGGGTGTTCCGCAACAAGCAAGACGAACACGGAGTGGTGACAAGGAACAAGGCTCGACTTGTGGCAAAAGGTTATGCCCAAGTCGCAGGTTTGGATTTTGGGGAGACTTTTGCTCCTGTGGCTAGGTTGGAATCAATTCGGATTTTATTAGCCTATGCTACTCACCATTCCATTAAGTTGTTTCAAATTGACGTGAAGAGCGCTTTTCTCAATGGGCTAATCAAGGAGGAGGTATACGTGGAACAACCCCCTGGCTTTGAGGATGACAGGTATCCTGACCATGTGTACAAACTCTCTAAGGCACTCTATGGACTTAAGCAAGCCCCAAGAGCATGGTATGAATGCCTTAGAGACTTTCTTGTTGCTAATGCTTTCAAGGTTGGGAAAGCTGATCCAACTCTTTTCACAAAAACTTGTGATGGTGATTTGTTTGTTTGCCAAATATATGTCGATGACATTATATTTGGTTCTACTAACCAAAAGTCATGTGAGGAGTTTAGTAGGGTGATGATGCAAAAATTCGAGATTGTCAATGATGGGTGAGTTGAACTACTTCCTAGGATTCCAAGTGAAGCAACTCAAGGAAGGCACCTTCATCTCCCAAACAAAGTATACTGAAGATCTTCTCAAGTGGTTTGGGATGAAGGATGCTAAGCCCGCAAAGACACCGATGGGACTGACGGACATCTAGACCTCAACAAAGGAGGTAAGTTCGTTGATCAAAAGGCATACCAGTCAATGATAGGTTCATTACTTTATCTTTGTGCTAGTAGACCGGACATTATGCTTAGTGTATGCATGTGTGCTAGATTTCAATCCGACCCTAAGGAATGTCACCTTGTGGCCGTTAAGCGAATTCTTAGATATTTAGTTTCTACGCCTTGCTTCGGGATCTGGTATCCAAAGGGGTCTACCTTTGACCTAATCGGATACTCAGACTCCGACTATGCCGGGTGCAAGGTAGATAGGAAGAGCATATTAGGGACGTGCCAATTTCTAGGAATGTCCCTGGTGTCCTGGAGCTCCAAGAATTAGACATCTGTTGCCCTATCCACTGCTGAGGCCGAGTACATTGTCGCAGGACAGTGTTGCGCGCAACTGCTTTGGATGAGGCGAACCCTCCGGTACTTTGGCTACAATATGAGCAAAGTCCCACTCCTATGTGACAATGAGAGTGCAATCCGCTTGGCGGATAATCCTGTTGAACATAGCCGCACTAAGCACATAGACATCCAGCATCACTTCCAGAGAGACCACCAACAAAGGGGAGATATCGACATATACCATATTAGCACAGAGAACCAGCTAGCCGATATCTTCACCAAGCCTTTAGATGAGAAAAGGTTTTGCAGGTTGCGTAGTGAGCTAAATGTCTTAGATTCGCGTAACTTGGATTGATATATAGCATATATGTGTTATATGCCTTTGATCATGTTACTTTGAGCATTTACAACATTTATTGTTTATCTATGGTGCTCAAGTTGTACAAGTCATCCCTGGACCTCACAAGTCCCTCTACAAATGATGCACAAGTTTAGGGGGAGATGAGCTGTAACTTGACTCCTTTGAGACTAATCTGTTTGTTTGAGTACACTTGAAGTAGTCTCAAAGGAACATTGAAAGGGAAAATGAACTTGGACGACGAAAAGGCTTCCACTGCACTCCGGTAAACGTGTATTTGATTCCAAGTTCATACTAATGCTCTCATTGCCTTTTTGCTCTTATTTGACATTTTGGTGAGGCAATGAGGTTAAAAAGGGCCAAAAGTTACCCCATTTTGGTGCTTAATGCCAAAGGGGGAGAAACTAAGGGGCCAAAGCAAATGGATCAGCCAACCACTTGTGAATTTCAAAAATGGTAGAGTTAGAATTTGTTTTTTTGCCCAAATGACTCTTATTGCAAAATTTGGTCTCTTGTGTGGGAGAATTTTGATTATGGGAAAAGGGGGAGTTTTTGGCACTTGATAAATTCTTCTCTTGAAATAGCTCTCTATTTGCCCAAACAAGTGTGTTTGACTTAGAAATAGGAAAAAGAATTTGATTTGCGAAAACAAACCAAGTGGTGGCAAAATTGATCCAAATATGCCAAATCTCAATTGAGAAAATTTGGTCTTCAAATTTGAGAATGATGTTGCATTTTTGTTGCTTTTTAAAATGTTGGCATAAATCACCAAAAAGGGGGAGATTGAAAGCGAAATGTGCCCTTGGGCCATTTCTATAATTGTTTTGGTGATTAGATGCCCAACACATTGTTTTAAACTCATATGTCCTAAGTAAGTGAGAAGTGCACATCAAAGAACAAGGTATGTTTCTAGACTTAGTAAATTGTTTTTGGGTACTAACATGTTTATCTAAGTGCTAGAGACATTGCCAAGAAAAGAGGAAAAGAGTTGGAGGAGAATTGGCTGTGTTCAGCCAAATCAGCACCACCCTGTGGCGCACTAGACAGTGTCCGGTGCCTAGGCTGGCCCGGCGGCCAACTCGCTGCTCTCGGGAAAAAGTTAAGACACCACGGCTAAAATTCACCGGACTGTCCGATGAGCCAACGGCGCTCGCAGCCAATGGTCGGCTACGCAATCAGTGGGCAACGCGTGGCCCGCACCAACGGTCGGTTGGGCACACCAGACTGTCCGGTGTGCACCAGACACTGTCTGGTGCGCTAATGGGACCAAAGGGCCAACAGTTGACTACGCCAGAAAAGGAAGGAGGTCAGGCGCCGAACAAGTACTGTTCATGTCCGATGGTGGACCGGACTGTCCAGTGCGCCACCCGATAGAAGGCAAGAATTGCCTTCCAATTGGATCTCCAACGGCTCTTAGCTGCCTTAGGGCTATAAAAGGGACCCCTAGGCGCATGGAGCAGTACACCAAGCATTCTCTAAACATCTTAAGACACCTAGGCTCCACTTCCACGCATTTGGATTGTTGTGTTAGTGATTTGAGCTCTGTTTGAGTTGTGAACTCCCTGCACCGTGTTTTTGAGCTCAAGTATTGGCTTGTGTGTGCTATGAATTGAGTCTTGCTTGTGTTGCTTTCCCTCCCTTTCTCTTGTGCTTCTCTTGTGATCAATATTGTAAGGGCGGGAGGCTCCATTGTGGAGATTCCTCACAAACGGGAAAAGAACTCTAAAGAAAAAGACCGTGGTATTCAAGTCGATCATTGGATCACTTGAAAGGGGTTGAGTGCAACCCTCACCCATTGGGACGCCACAACGTGGAAGTAGGCAAGTGTTACTTGGCCGAACCACGGGATAAAACACCGTGTCTCTTGTGTTGCTTTTCTCTATGATTGATTTCTTCTCAAGAGCTCATACTATAGCAACTTGGTTCCAATCGCACTAACATTTTATAAACCAAGTTTGTGCTATTAGTGTTGAATTTTGCAGAATCACCTATTCACCCCCCTCTAGGTGCTCTCAGGGACCCAATAGGTCACCCTAGTCTGATTATCTTTTACCTTGTTTACCCCTGAATCATTTGGGTAGTTTGCTATTGCTTTATATGGTTTTGGGTTAATATTTCATTATATCCATATTCCAATTATTTTGTTATTTTATTTATGTTCATGTCAAGATCATTATCTTTAATTGGAACATGGAGCTTAACTTGAGAAACACGTGCCACCACAAGGGTGGAATGGGACGCCCTTGGCTGACTAATTAGGAAAGCTAGTGGAAGACTAGCTTACCCAAAAGGGGCAAGGGCAGTTGGGGAGTAGGCGTGTAGGGAGGCTCTCTGGTTGATTTTGCTGCGGTGGCGGTCAGACGTGGGATTCCTGCATTGCTCTTCCCAGAAACTGTAGCGGGTTTTCGAAAGCTAGTGGAACTTTGTAAAGGCCTCGTACTGTTACCCTGCCTCGCTTCCTTGGTAGAGGTGTATGGGGCCCGTACAACCCTGTGGCAGATGGGTAACATGACTTGTGGGTACAGGGTACAACCTCCGCATAGTGTAAAACTGGTATACTAGCTGAGCTTACGGTCATGAGCAGCTTAGGAATCTCGCATGATTAAACTATGGAAGTAAATTCAATTTGTCATTTGCATTGCATGGGATTATTTATTAATTTTGTTCTATTCTTATTATGGTTTGGTATCTACTTACACTTAGTAACTGCTAATAAAATTTGACCAACTTATTAAAAGCAATGCTCAGCTTTAACCCTTATTGTTGATCAGTCTTACACATCACATGAACTCCCACCATTATTCCCCACAACTTGTTGAGCGATGAACATATGTGAGCTCACCCTTGCTGTCTCACACCCCCCATAGGAGAAGAACATGTGGTTCAAGAGGAGCCAAACAACGAGGAGTTCGACTTGATCTAGGTGGCGTCTCCCAGTCGACTTTATGGTGCCAAGGATGGACTTTAGTTCGTTTTATATTTATCTTTTATTTTGTAAGACTTCCGCTATGTAATAAGTACTTTTATGATATTGCGACATTTATCTCTATACACTCTGTTATTATATGTGTTGTCCTCTTTGGCGCATATATGAGATGCACCCGACTTTATCCCTTTAATCCGGGTGTGACAGAAGTGGTATCAAAGGAAATATTGACTGTAGGATGAAACCAAGATAGAAATGGACAAAACCCTTACTTACTTACCTTACTCTGATTCTTTCAATACTTGATCCTGTCTCACCTTTTGCTGTTATACTCTGATTACTTTTATCTTTTCTACTCTAAGACAAGATGGATTTCACACCTTGGAATCCTACATTTATGACCTTTTTTAGAGATAGGAAACCTAAGACAAAATTAAAACTATTTTCTCTATTTAAAAATGATGGTTGATTGTTCTGATGATAAATGCCTGAATTGCTTCTTTGATTGATTGAAAAATTATAGTTGGGCATCTTAGCATGTACTACCATAATGTAATGTATTAGCTTTAGTAGGTAACACTAATTTACTTAGCTAATAAATCCTCCAAAGTAACATGCTTCGTAATTACTTGCCTTGTCTACAATTCTTTCTTACCATATGTTTCCAACTCAGATGGTCAATACTAGGAAGAGTGGTGGAATTGATCTACCCCCCAATCGACATAATTGGAGGGTACTTAGACAGCAACAACAACAAATAGAGATGGATCCTCTGAATCCTCCACCAGCCGGGGCTGATCCAGCAGTTGCAGCCCATATGCGGATAATGCAACAGATGACTGATACTATGGCGGATATGCACGCGTAGATGCGGCAGGAATGCCAAGAGATGCGCCAAGAGAGGGAGGAGATGCGCTAGGAGCGAAGGGTGCAACAGCAGTAAGCACCACTGCCACCACCACCACCACCACCAGTTCCACCCTGGGACAAGCACCGGGAGTTCATGAGCCACAAACCACCGACGTTCGCTAGCTCTCTAGATCCTCTTCACGCTGATGATTGGCTGAAGTCTGTGGAGAAGATGTTGATTATTGCCCAATGCTCTAACCGGGAGAAGGTTCTCTATGCTTCTGGTCGTCTGACTGGTCCTGCTGCTGATTGGTGGGATTCCTACACTGATGCCCATGATGCTGCTGATACTATCACATGGGCTGAGTTTGCTACTCAGTTCAGGAACTATCATATTCCTGCTGGACTGATGAAGATTAAGAAGAAGGAATTTCTATCGCTTAAGCAGGGGAGCATGCCAGTCAATGAGTACCGTGACATATTCATTCAGCTCTCAAGATATGCACCTGATGAAGTGGCTGAAGATGAGAGAAAGCAAGAACACTTCATCGAAGGACTTAATGGGCCTTTGCAGTATGGTCTAGTGGCACATACATTTCCATCATTCCAGAGGCTACTTGACAAGGCCCTAGCTATTGAACACAAGCATGTTTAGCTGGGAGATTTGAAGAGGAAGGCGCTATCCCAAGGTTAGGGAGGTAGCAATGTTCGTCCTCGCTATGTTCCATCCTAGGGTACACCGGTTCGCACTGGAGGAGGCCAACGCCTAGCTTAGTACACACCACAAGGGACTCCACCGACTCATCAAGCTGCCCCCACTGGCACCCTGACAAAATTCTCAGGACAAAGTGCTAGTACCACATGCTATAAGTGTGGTAAGACTAGGCATTACTAATGTTTGTCCACAGAGAATTGCTACTACACCCGTGCAGAACAAGCAGCAGACTCTAGGATCTAGCAAGGGAGTCACTTTTGCCAGGGTTAATCAAGTCAGCGCTCATGCTACTGCTGAAGGGGCTGACATCGCACTTGGTATGTTTTATGTTAATGCAATTACTGCAACAATATTATTTGATTCTGGTGCTACACATTCATTTATGTCTGCTCGATATGCCAACACAAATGAGTTACCACTACGAAATATGAAAATGCCAATGATAGTAATTACCCCTAAAGAGCCTGTTGAGGCAAATTATATGACACATAGATTGACATTAGCAATTATGGGAAGAGAATTCTGGGCTACCCCTATAATATTAGAGGAAAGCAGTATAGATCTGATCCTTGGTATGTCATGGTTAAGAAAGGCAAAGGTCGTTATACAATGTGGTAGGGGTACTATAGAACTCACCATCCCTAAAGGAGAAAGATTTGAAGTTGAAATTGCAGTAACTACCTCTACCAGACTTGTGGTATTCTTAGTAGATGGGAAGTTTGTTGGTGACAACATCCGTGTGGTTAGGGATTTTCTAGATGTCTTTCTAGAGGAGTTACCAGGGATGTCACTAGATAGGGAAGTTGTGTTTGTCATTGATCTCTTACCTGGGACTGCTCCTATTTCTAAACAGCCATACATGATGTCCATAGAAGAGCTAAAGGAACTTAAGAAGTAGTTAATGAAGTTATAGGAGGCTGGGTACATTCGTCTGAGTTCCTCACATTGGGGAGCACCAGTTCTGTTTGTACAGAAGAAAGATGGACCGCAAAGGATGTGTGTGGATTATAGATCCCTTAATGATGTTACTGTGAAGAACAAGTATCTGTTACCCCGCATTAAGGATTTATTTGATCAGATGAGAGGTGCAAGGGTATTCTCGAAGATTGATCTCCAATTGGGTTACCATCAAATGAAGATTAGACCATCTGATATTCCCAAGACGGCTTTCTCAACCCGATATGGTTTATATGAATTCATAGTTATGTCATTTGGACTAACTAATGCACTAGCCTATTTTATGAATCTGATGAATAAGGTGTTCATGGAGTATCTTGACAGATTCGTCATGGTATTCATCGACGATATTCTTATTTATCCAAGAGTGATAGTGATCATGAGGAACATCTGAGATTGGTGCTACAAAAGCTACGAGATAATCAACTCTACGCCTAGTATAGCAAATGCGATATCTAGATTGACAAAGTGCCATCCCTTGGACATATCATTTCTAATGGTGGGATATCAGCAGATCCTGCTAAAGTCAAGGAGATAGTGGAGTGGAGCATATCCAGTACAGTTACTGAAGTCCGAAGTTTCTTGGGACTTGCAGGCTATTATCGGCGATTTATTCAAGGATTTTCTAAGATTGCTAAGCCTATGACCTCACTTCTAGAGAAGGGGAGAGAGTTTAAGTGGGACCAGAAGTGCCAAGATAGCTTTGTTCAACTGAAGTTGAGATTGATGTCACCCCCAGTGTTGGTTATGCCAGATCTACTTTCACACCCGGTTTTGGAAGGTAAACCGAATGCGAACCATGTACATGCCAGGATCAGAAACTCATGTACACAGCGATTACATAATTGGACACCATCACACAATGCTTGAAATAAATAGCGGAAAGGTACTTTATTACATCAAGATGTCCAAGACATCCGCAGAGTCTAATACATAATCATTGTTCAACATAATTATCAAAGTGCGGAATTACGAAACGTAGATGCTAAGCCTACACAGGCAGCTGACTGGGGGTTTGCCACTAAGAAAGAACTAGAACTCGTCATATTCTTGGAACTCCTCGAAGTCATCCATGTTGCTAGCATCACCTCCTGAGCATTGGGTACACTAGGGACAACCTGGGATGGGGTGGTTTGTAAAGCAAGGGTGAGTACACATCAACGTACTCAGAAAATGTCCCGTTTAGCTAAAGTGGACTAGCTGTTTATGGGGTTGGAGCCAAGCAGTTGCTTTTAGTTGGTCAAATATTTATTATTATTAGTAGAGTAAACTTTTGGTAATAAACCCAATTATTACCCAAAAGTACCTCCTCAAACGAGGAAATACCAAAGATCAGATTTTATAGCATCATTGTTAATCATCATCATAAAAGTATCCAAAGTTCTTCTAATCAAAGAGGATCCCAAGGCTGCTCTTAATCGTGAGCTCGGCTGATATACCGGTTTTTAACACTCCACGAACAGGTCCTTACTAAGAGGTACTCAGGAAAAAGGCCTGAGCCCCCTAATGTATCACAAGATCATTCACATAATCAGGATAACAGTATCGTATCATAAATTTCACATCATGTTCATTGATTAAGTTAAGGCAATAGCAACATGCTAACCATGATAACCCAAAAGGTAAACAAGGATACGTGAATACAGACTAGTCAATCCTTAGGTTTCATAAAGTAATGCGGGACAGTGAATCATAAAGTATGTAGGACATAATAGGTCAGAGGACACTTGCCTTCACTAGGTTGCTGCTCAGGGAGGTCTCCAACAACACACTCAAGAACCTCGGACTGTTCGTTGTCTAAATAAAGCGAGCATGCATTCAATACATTTGGAAAGTACAAATGAACATCACACCACACATGTACAAACATTGGACCACATCTTAAAAGGACACAATACTACATAGGGGATACTGAATTCAAAGTATAACATAAACTATAACATATATCAACTTTATTTGAAAATAGATTACTATTCCCCTAAGTGTTACTTACAAGTATATAAACATAGTTCAACTTATTTTATTGTGACCTAAATTTAGAACAGAGGTAAACTCATGCAATACCTATCATTAATCTCACAAGTTTAAACATGACTAAATCTCTAAGGTTCTCCTTTTATTTATTTTATTAAATAAATAAAACTACATCTATATTAGTTCATATTCAATCATAAAAAATTAGAATGTGCAGACAGTAAGTGAAACCATTTTATTTAAACATAGAATAATTCTATGAACATTTTGCAATTTGAATCACTAAATTTGGGGTTCATATGCAAAAGTTATGAAATAAACAAGTTTGGGAATTCAAAATACGAAATTAGGGCTAATTATGTGAATATTTAAAAGTCCAGGGCTAAATATGCAAGATTACAGGGGCCTGCGCGCGGAAACCTAGGACGGCGGGTTGATTTCCAATAAACTGAGGGTCTCTTTAATAAAACAGCCACGCGAAGGGGTATCGGGTGAATCTTACCGTCAGATCTAAAACCAAAGGCTGAGATTAGATCTGCGGTCGAGGGAGCGCGTGTGGGCGGGCGAGCACTGACAGGCGGGCCAGGGCGTGTCAGCGACAGAGGGGGAGAGCATGCTGACCGAGCGGGCCCAGCGCCAGGGGGTTTGTGCGCTGACAGGTGGGTCAGGGCATTAGGGCGCGGGGGCGTGAAGCGGTATCCTGGAGTCCAGGCCGTTTGATCAAGATCAGACGGAGGGGGTCTGAGGGGGTCCAAGCCGTTCGATCAAGATTGGACAGGGGAAATTAGACCGGGAAGGATGAGCGGATGCGGGCGGCGCTGACAGGCGGGCCAGGACGTTAGGCACGCGTGCGCGAAGCGGTATCCCGCAGTTTGGGCCGTGCGATCAATATCAAACGGGGGAAATCAGACCGAGGGAAACAGACATGCGCGAAGCGGCACCGCTCCTCTCCACGGTGGTGAGTTGCCGGAGTTGAGGCAGGCGCGAGCTAGGGTGGCTCCAGGGTCACCAGAATTGGGCAAAGAGGGAGAGGGTGCCACGGCGAACTCAATGGCGGGGAAGGGGCCATGAATCCATTGGCAGAGAGGGTAGAACGGCGGTGAGAAGGCCTCGGGCGGGTCGGAGTAACTCCGGTGAGCCATTCTGGCCACGGGGAGGGGTCCTAAGGCGCGATAAGGCCTTAGCTAACTTTAGCAGAGGCAGGGGTGACACAGGGACCTACTCCAGTGAACTAGACCAGGCTAAATCGGCCGAGCACCGCGTGAGCACGGTGGACCGCCGCGGCCGACCACCGGTGAAGGTGAAATTGGCCGAGCATAGAGCGCAATAAGGGAAATTGGGCACAGGCAAAGGTGTCTCACCTCGGGGCACAGCTTGGGGAGGCTTGGAGTGGTCTCCAGCGAGCTGGATGGCCGGGAACGCGGGCGCGGGTCTCCGGCGGCGGCTGGCGGCATGAGCAGAGCGTGAGAGAGGGCGAAGCTGTGCGAAATAAGGTGAGGGGTGTGCGCAGGGCACTGGCGGGGCTCTAAAAAGGGAGCTGGGCGCATGGGCGGGCGTCGTTCCCGAGAAATCCGGCGACGTGCGTGAGTGCGCACGCTCCGGTCCACGGTGAGCGCGGAGGGGGTGGAACTGACAGGGCAGGCCCACGGCGCAGAGAGAGAAGAAAGGGGCGCTCGGGGCAATGGCTTGGTGACTAGAGATCCGGGCCCGCGAGACAAAGAGAGAGAGGGAGCGCGCGAGTGAAGAAACTAGCGCCGACGGGTCGGCCCCATTGGGCAGTGAGTGAGAGATGGAGGGCGCGTGTGAGGTAGAACTGCCGCTGACAGGCGGGGTCAGCCTGTCAGGCGGCGCGGGCGCGCGGGCTGGCTGGGCCGAGCTGGGCTGCTTTCTCCTTTTTCTTTTTTCTCTGAATTTTCTAATTCCTTTTCTATTTCTTTTCTCTAGGTTTTCAATTTCAAATTCAAATAAATTCAAACCTGTGCAACACTTCAAAGAATATTTTATACTCAGCATGATGCAACATGTCATGACTCACAAGGTTTTGGCAAAAATAAATAATTAACCTCCACTAGTTTAGGCTATCTCTAATCAAAAAGGAAAAGGGGAGAATGAATCTAGAGAGAGAGAAAACCTAGAGTGTGAAAAAGAAGAGTAACACATGATTTTGGGTGATAATTAGAAAGAAATTTTATACCCCCAAAATCAGGGTGTTACAGACCTATCCCCCTTAAAAGAATCTCGCCCTTGAGATTCAGGGCTGGCTAGAAAAGAGCTCAGAGTACTTGGCTTTCAATTCATCCTCTCTTTCCCAGGTTGCTTCTTCTTCTGAGTGGTGACCCTATTTGACTTTGCACATCCTGATGGTACTTCTCCGAGTGACCCAATCTGCTGTCTTCAGAATTTGAGTTGGCTTCTCAACATACGTCAGATCTTCTTGAACTTCAAGATCCTCTGCTGGCAACTTATCTTCTGGCACTCTCAAGCATTTCTTCAACTGTGACACATGGAACACATCGTGCACAGCGGACAGATTCTCTGGTAAGCTGAGTTGATAAGCCACTTCTCCACGTCTTGCTTGAATCTGATATAGCCCAATATATCGGAGTGCTAGCTTGCCTTTGACTCCAAACCTTTTGGTTCCTCTGATGGGTGACACCTTCAAATAGACATAATCTCTCACTTCAAAACTGAGTTCTTTTCTTCTGGTGTCAGCATAGCTTTGTTGTCTGGACTGCGCTGCCTTTAAATTCTGTCGGACCATTCTAATGTTCTCTTCGGCTTGAAGCAAAATATCTGGACCGAACACCTGTCTTTCACTAGGTTGGTCCCAATGCAATGGAGTTCTGCAATTCCTCCCATAGAGCACTTCAAATGGTGACATCTTCAGACTGGCTTGTTAGCTGTTGTTGTAAGAGAATTCTACATATGGTAATCTCTTGTCCGAACCTATTTTGTCTTGCAAAGCACAAGCCCTCAACATGTCCTCCAGAATCTGATTGGTTCTCTCTGTTTGACCATCTGTCTGTGGGTGATAAGCTGAGCTGAACTTCAAGTGTGTGCCCAAAGCTTCATGCAACTGCTGCCAAAAATGAGAGGTGAACTAGGTGCCTCTATCTGATACTATCTTCTTCGGAACGCCATGCAAGCACACAATCCGAGACATGTATAGTATGGCCAGCACCACACTGTTGTAGGTGGTCTTGACTGGTATGAAATGGACCGCCTTTGTCAAACGGTCCACTACTAACCAGATAGAGTCATAACCAGTACTATTGCGGGGCAAACCGACTGTAAAGTCCATTCCGATCTCATCCCATTTCCACTGAGGAATCTGCAACGGTTGCAACAAACCTACAGGTCTCTGATGTTCTGCTTTAATCCTCTGACAACTGTCACATACAGCCACATACTTTGCTATCTCCCTTTTCATATCGTACCACCAAAATCTTTTCTTCAAGTCTTGGTACATCTTCTCACTACCGGGGTGTATAGAGTATGCTGTCTCATGGGCTTCTTTGAGAATCTGTTCCCAGATCGATTTGATGTCGAGAACACACAGTCTATCCTTGAACCATACTACTCCTTCTGCATCCTCACGAAAATCCTTGCCTTTTCCATCTTTGATCTGCTGCCGGATCTCGTTGATTTTCTCATCATCCTTTGACCTTTCCTGATGTCCTGCTCTAGAGTGGGTTCCAACTCAATTGTCACTCCTTGAGTGTTGTTCAGAAATCCGAGACTCAATGTGTCAAACTCCTTCGCTAGCTCATACAACATCGGGTGAGCGGCCAACATATTGACTTGACTCTTTCTACTTAGAGCATCCGCAACCACGTTTGCTTTGCCTGGGTGATAATGAATCTCTAGCTCATAGTCTTTGATCAACTCTAGCCATCTTCGCTATCTCATGTTTAACTCTGACTCGGTGAATATGTATTTGAGACTCTTCTAGTCCGTGTAGATATCACACTTCTGCCCATAAAGATAATGCCTCCAGGTCTTCAATGCATGAACCATGGATGCTAATTCTAGATCATGAGTAGGATAGTTCTTCTCGTGAATCTTCAACTGTCGGGACAAGTATGCCACTACTCTCCCTTCTTGCATCAACACACATCCCAGTCTGGTATACGAAGCATCGCAATACACTGAGAACGGCTTGTGAACATCTGGCAGAATCAGTACTGGTGCCGTTGTCAACTTCTTCAATGTCTCAAAGGACTTCTGGCATGCTGGGGTCCACTTGAACTCAACCTTCTTTACCAACAAGGCTGTCATTAGCTTAGCAATCTTGGAGAAACCTTCAATGAAACACCGATAATAGCCGGCCATTCCGATGAAACTCTTGATTCCTCAGACATCTTTTGGTGCTTTCCAGTCTAAGATAGCTGTTACCTTCTTCGGATTTACAGCCAATCCTTCTCGGTTTATAATATGACCCAAGGATAGGACTTCACTGATCTAGAACTCGCACTTGCTAAGCTTGGCATACAACCGACAATCCCGTAACCTCTGAAGTACTTTCCTCAAATGCTTCTCATGCTCTTGCTCATTCTAGGAATATATAAGAATATCATCAATGAACACTACTACAAACTTGTCGAGGTAGTCCATGAACACACTGTTCATCAAGTACATGAAGTAAGCTGGCGCATTCGTCAAACCGAATGACATGACCGTGAACTCATACAGTCCATACTTGGTGATGAATGCTGTCTTCGGTATATCCGAAGGTCGGATTCGAAGCTGATGGTAACCTAACCTCAGATTTATCTTTGAGAACACACTGGCTCCTCTCAACTGATCGAATAAATCTTCAATTCTAGGCAAGAGGTACATGTTCTTGATAGTAACTTCATTCAAGGCTTGGTAATTGATGCACATCCTCTTTGTGCCATCCTTCTTCTCCACAAACAACACTGGTGCTGCCCAAGGCGAAGAACTCAGTCTGATGTAACCTTTCTCTAACAATTCATCAATCTGCTTCTTGAGTTCCACCAACTCTGGTCCGGACACTCGATAGGCTCTCTTGGAAATAGGGGCGGTGCCTAGAATAAGTTCTATGGCGAATTCAACCTTCCTTTTAGGTGGCATACCTGGTAACTCCTCGGGAAACACATCTAGGAAATCTGATACTACACTGATAGCCTTTGATGGTTTAATCTCCTCAATATGAGTGGTGACTTGGTGACAACTCCCTTTTCTGGGTTCTGACAAGACCAACTCTACTAACACTCCTCCTAATGGGGACACTAACTTCACTGTTCTCTTATCACTACTAAGACTAGCCTGATACTTGGTTAGCCAATTCATCCCTAGGATGACATCTATAGTTGTATCTTGGTTACCCATAACTATCAAATCGGCGGGGAACTCTATCCCCCTTATTTGAACCTTTGCACTAGGGCAAATTCTATCCGTTTGGGTCCTTCCACCAACTGAACTAACTCTCATAGGCGGATACATGGGTGCTACTGGTATATTATGTGATTCTACCCATGATGCAGTCACAAAAGAATGTGTTGCCCTAGTATCAAATAAGACATTTGCGGAATGGTATTCGACTGAAAACGTACCTAGTGCCACTCCTGGAGTCTCCTGGACTGTGTCAGCCTCCAAGTGGTTCACCTTTCCATATTGGGCACAAGGCTGCCCACGGTTGTTACTTCCTTGCTGCATTGCATTCTGCCTGACTGGGGCATTGGGAGCTGGCTGCTGCTGAGCTGCTTTCTTTGGGCAATGATTCGCCCAATGGCCTTGTTCACCACAGTGGAAACATGCACGACTTCCTCCTTGAGCTGGCGCTGCTTGATTGTTCTGGTTGGTTGCTGGGGTAGGAAGACGGGCTACCTCGTTGCTCTGACGCTCGTATTGATTTCCTCCTTGCTGGTTGTTCTGACGGTACTGCTGCTGCTGAGGAAACTGCCTCTGGTACTACTGTGGCTGGTTCTGATGCTGATGCTAGTGCTGGTGCTAGTGACCTTGCTTGAATTACTGAGGTGGGTTGCCTGAGTAGCGAGGACGACTGCTACTCCCAACCTGAGGTCCACCAATCTTACGCTTCCTGTCCTCCATCTCCCGACGCTTCCTTTCTGTCATGATTGCTCTGTCGATCAGATGCTAGAAGGTAGGGATGGTGTGGTTCATTAGCTGGTAATGGAGAGGGTCAACCAATCCTCTTAGAAAGTGGTACTGCCTCTTAGCATCCGTGTTAACATCCTCGGGGGCATAACGCGACAGCTGCAGAAACTTATCCCTGTACTCACTGACAGACAAGGGACCTTGCTTCAGGGCGAGAAACTCCTCCTTCCTCACTATAATTAGTCCCTCGGGCACATGGTAGCAATGGAAGTTGTCCCTGAACTCTTCCCAAGTGATGGCTTCAGGGTTGGCATGGGTGGCGAGGTAAGACTCCCACCAAGACTGTGCTGCTCCCCTCAGCTATCAGGGACCGTACAACACCTTCTCACGATCGTTGCACTGGGCAGTGTGCAACTCACGCTCCACGGTACGCAGCCAATCTTCAGCATCCATGGAATCAGTAGAGTGGGCAAAAACTGGGGGATGGCCCCTCATGAAATCTGCCCGCTTGTCTCTGGGCACTTGTGGCATCTGGACTTGCACTGGAGGATGAGGCGGTGGCTGTTGCTGAACTTGCTGCATCACTGCTAATGTCTGACCAATTGCCTGGACTGCTTGGGTCTACATTAAGAACATTTGCTCGATGATCATCGGGGGTGGCGGTGGCAAATGCTGCTGTGGAGCTGCCTCCTCTTGGGGTGCCTGCTGCTCTGGCTGTGCACGCCTTGCACCTCTGCGCCTGTTCTCAGACATCTGTAGGAATCACACACATATCAGATCTGACTCTGCAGTATTTCAGCATAAGAAAAGATATACGGAAATCTTCATAGCACTGAACAATTGATCATCTTCACTGACAGCTTCTCAGATAAGGAGGAAAGTGGAAATAGATGGATTACCCAACTAAATAACTGAATTTATTAATAACTACACCAAGTTGCAGGGGATACCCACACCTTGGTGACAATCATTACAAAGACCCAACTTTAGTACATGTCCATCATAACAAGCATCCAACATAAGATAAGCAAACTAACTCGAACTAAGACTAATTAGACTGAGACACTGAACTAAGAATTATTACATACTCTGACTCTATCGATCTAGGGATCCAAATCTATCCGGGTCCTGCAGTCTGGGGTACCATAGTCGAAGCGACCACGAGGCAGTGAACGATAAGGGTGCTGAATCCTGACAGGGGCGGGAGAACCACCATCCAGATAGTGGCATGCTGCACACTCATCACGCAATTCCGCAACCTCCGCCCGAACCTTGCCCAACTCGTCAAGGGCGTGGTCCAACTCTGTGTTGAGCGCAGCAACCAGATTGACCATGATGTTCAACCTGGGATTGCCCTCACCAACTGGCGAGATAATCACACCTCCAGCACTGTCGGTCGAACGACGAGGATAGTACTTCAGGTCAAGGCCATCAGCTACCCTGCTGAACAACGAGAAATACTGAGAAAGTGCCCGTCGTGCTGCATCTTGCATGGCTGCCTCGGCAGTATCCCTCTCAGTAATAGAATAGTGCTCTGAGAAGGTCTCTGCACCCCGGAGATCATCGTCCAGATGGTGCACCAAGCAAGTAGCCTCCCACTGGTCTGCGTATAGCCCGCGACGATGCTAGTAGACTACACAATGGTACTCGATAGTCCAAGTGTGTTGGTCGAAGGCCCGACGCAACAGGGTATCGAGAGCGTCGTGGAAGTGACACCCGCGAGCAGCGTCACGAGTGATGGGTCTCGTGATCCATCCCTCCAGCTCCAGCTCCTCCGAACGTTCCGTGCCGTGGTTCGAACTGCCACCGACGTCGTCGTCGTCTCCATCTTCATCAGGGTCTCCTCCAGAAGCCGGGATGCCCTGTGGTGGTGCATGGGGCATCTCTGGCTGAGGTGCAGGGGAAGGCGGCCTCTCAGACTCCATCTCCTGCCGAGGTGAGGGGGAAGAGTCCTGCTGCTCCTGCTCCTGCTCTTGGCATCGGTGCTCCTGCTCCTCGTGCAGGTAATGATGCAGTCTCTCCAGTTGACTGGACTGACCTGACATTGTGCGACACAGTGGACGCTCCGCTAGGCGAGAAGGCAAAAAGGGGATCACAGACTTACGTGCACTGCACCTGATACGGGCCATCTACAAAAGACATCGTAAGCACAAGAGTAAGAGTAGAACTATGAGACCAGAAAGTAAACAGAAAGAAAAGTGAGATAAAACTTTTGAGATAAGTAAACAACATAGAGTTGGTCAAGATGACCATCTTTTGAAAAGACACTGAGGTCAAGGTAAGAGTAGGGGTCTATAGTCCTTAGGGCGACAATTCTAGTCTAGGTTAGCGGTCCTACAGTCAGCAAGGCTTTGATACCACTTATGTCACACCCGGTTTTGGAAGATAAATCGAATGCGAACCATGTACGTGCCAGGATCAGAAACTCACGTACACAACGATTACATAATTGGACATCATCACACAATGCTTGGAATAAATAGCGGAAAAGTACTTTATTACATCAAGATGTCCAAGACATCCATAGAGTCTAATACATAATCATTGTTCAACATAATTATCAAAGTGCGGAATTACGAAACGTAGATGCTAAGCCTACACAGGCAGCTGACTGGGGGTTTGCCACTAAGAAACAACTAGAACTCGTCATATTCCTAGAACTCCTTGAAGTCATCCATGTTGCCAGCATCACCTCCTAAGCATTGGGTACACTGGGGACAACCTGGGGTGGGGTGGTTGGTAAAGCAAGGGTGAGTACACATCAACGTACTCAGTAAATGTCCCGTTTGGCTAAAGTGGACTAGCTGTATATGGGGTTGGGGCCAAGCAGTTGCTTTTAGTTGGTCAAATATTTATTATTATTAGTAGAGTCAACTTTTAGTAATAAACCTAGTTATTACCCAAAAGTACATCCTCAAATGAGGAAATACCAAAGATCAGATTTTATAGCATCATTGTTAATCATGATCATAAAAGTATCCAAAGTTCTTCTAATCAAAGAGGATCCCAAGGCTGCTCTTAACCATGAGCTCAGCTGATATACCAGTTTTTAACAGTCCATGAACAGGTCCTTACGGAGAGGTACTCAGGAAAAAGGCCTGAGCCCCCTAAGGTATCAGAAGATCATTCACATAATCAGGATAACAGTATCGTATCATAAATGTTCACATCATGTTCATTGATTAAGTTAAGGCAATAGCAACATGCTAACCATGATAATCCAAAAGGTAAACAAGGATAAGTGAATACAGACTAGTCAATCCTTAGGTTTCATAAAGTAATGCGGGACAATGAATCATAAAGTATGTAGGACATAATAGGTCAGAGGACACTTTCCTTCACCAGGTCGCTGCTCAGGGAGGTCTCCAACAACACACTCAGGAACCTCAGACTGTTCGTTGTCTAAATAAAGCAAGCATGCATTCAATACATTTGGAAAGTACAAATGAACATCACACCACACATGTACAAACATTGGATCACATCTTAAAAGGACACAATACTACATAGGGGATACTAAATTCAAAGTATAACATAAACTATAACATAAACTTTATTTGAAAATAGATTACTATTCCCCTAAGTGTTACTTACAAGTATATAAACATAGTTCAACTTATTTTATTGTGACCTAAATTAAGAACAGAGGTAAACTCATGCAATACCTATCATTAATCTCACAAGTTTAAACATGACTAAATCTCTAAGGTTCTCCTTTTATTTATTTTATTAAATAAATAAAACTACATCTATATTAGTTCATATTCAATCATAAAAAATTAGAATGTGCAGACAGTAAGTGAAACCATTTTATTTAAACAGAGAATAATGTAACACCTCAGGTGTTACTTAGGGTTTCCACTTAAGACTACACAAGCCAAGCCCATCATCACATGTGGTTGAAATAGAGCAAAGCACCTCAAACTTGGAACTCAAGGTCCTAAGCGAGTGCAACCCATCTTAGATAGCATACCCTAACTTATCATGCACATCTAATGGGGAGAATTGCCCAAACTCTAATTCAAACCCCTTTGGACAAGTGAAGCACTATAAGTGAGTGTGATCAAAAGATTATGAAAACCTAATGATCATGACTTGGGCCAATTATAAAAGTTGTAGTACACTTAATAACCTACAAATAATATTAAGAAAGTCGCCCCAAAAAGAATTTAGAAAAGCCCCAAAAAGGTTCACCAAAGGGTTGAGCACAAAAGAAAAATCAGGATTTTTCTAAGTCCAAAACCAACCCTTGGCCAAAGATCACACATGTTCACCCTCATTCAAACTTCAAAACAATTCGACCCAATTGACAAAGTGGCGCCAAATTACCTCTAAAATGCCCTGGAGAAAGTTGACCCCTACCCTAAGTCGTTTGACACGACTTGGCATAGCTTTTGTCCCGGTTTGGACAGCTATGACATAGGCAACTTCTCACCCCTCTATCTCCCTATCCCGACCATATCTTGGCTTGGAACTCACATCAAAAAGGTAGGATATGGAGCAGGGAAGAGACCGTACACAGTGGTTTTGCCACGATACGCACGCTATGGTGCTCAAATCCGCCGTTGAACCATGGCAGAAGCAAGCTCCCACGTGTTCGACGCGGGCTGTCACTCGGGGGCGCGCTCAGAGCACGCCCGTGCGCGAACCCCCGCGCGCCCGCGGCCACCCGTGACCACGCCCGCGCCACGGCTATAAAGCCCGTCACAAAGCCCGGGTGTCTTCCCCGTTGCCTCCTCCGTACCACGCCTAACTCCCCCGAGCTCGCCCATAGCTCCGGCGACCTCCCCGCGACCCGCCAGAGCCGCCTGAGGGCAACCACCGTGGCCAACCCTTTTCTTGCCCTCCTCTGCTCGATCCAAACCCTCGGATAGCTCCCCTGGGAGGCCGTGAAGCTTGCACGAGCTTGAACCGAGGACCCGTGCCACCGGAATAGCGAAATCGTGCTCGCCGGAGTTCGGAACCCCGCCGGAGCACGTGGACCGGATAAGCCTCTGCACCATTTCCCAAATTCGTTGCGCGCATGGCCTCTACATCACCCCGTGAAGCTCCTCGTGCACTTTAATTGAACTATACCGTCGTGGTTTGGCCGGAACAGGAGCCGCCGACGACCCCTGCCGCCTGTGCTCGTGGCCAGGGTAGCTCCGACCACCTCCGAAGCCGACCCGCACACCGGCGTGACCGTCGTGACCTCCCTGACGTCACTGACCACCCCGCCAGAGCTCTACTGCCACCGGTAAGCCTCGCCGCCGTAATCTATGCCGCGGGTACTATTTAAGTCAGCCAGGGAGCGCTGGTTAGATTTCGGCTAGGTCCAGGGGGTTTTGTGCAATGTCAGTGACCCATGCCAATAGTAGACCAAGGACTGTTTTGTGAGAGAAGAGGGAGAGAAAACCCAGGGGCCTCAGCGCAAACCTGTTTTCTTTTCCATTTTCGAATTTATTTTTTCAATATGGCAGAGAACTTAATAAATGCATAACTTGAAGAATAATCATCCAAAAATTGTCAAACCAATTTTGCTAGACTTTGGGAAATATGAACTATCAGATAAAATTAGTAAAACCCATAGTTTCTGTATTCTTTTCTAGAGTTTTGAATTAAATAAGTAAACTGCTAAAAACTTAATATTAGAAGGAAAAATAGAAATATTGTTAGATCAGGGTTAAGAAAAATAGTGGAGACACTAACTTAGTAGTAACACTGTTTAAAATTAGTAAACACTCCAGTGTACAAGGTTAAGGAGGGTTTGTTCACTAAAGCTTGTTTATGCTCAAACTTAGGAGAATTAAAAAAAAGGATTAAGAATAGAAACCAGAGGGCAACCATATTTTTCCTAGCATCCCTAAGTCAGGTGGTTCACAAGAAAAATCTATTAACCCATAGTCCAGTGGAAAGAAATTACACTCTCAATTATTCATGAATAATAGAGAAAACTTTAAAAAGTCCTAAGAAAATAATCCTAAGGTGAAAACACCCCAAACCTTGGGATAATTAATGTTTTGTTAATAAGAACATAGGAAAAATATGAAATCTGCTGTTTGACATTTTTCAAATAACAAGGTAGTAGAAAGTGCCTTTTTGACATTAAACTTTAGAAAATCACAACTAAATAACCACCAATTAACTTTCTTTGATTTTTGGCATAGAACCATGTTATTATTGTTAGATACCAACAAAAATAACCCTTAGGACAGAACCCACACCTAGATAAGGGTTGTAGTGCAAAGTAACCCCTCTGCCCCAACTTTTGTTATTTTTGTCCAGGGCATGTTCTGTTTGTTTTTGACCTCAAAATTTTAGAACAGACTTCAGAGCCCAATATTCACCCACTGTAATTTTACAAGATTTTTGAAAATTTTGAAATCACTGTTGTAGTTCAAACATACACTGGAATTCATAAATAGAAAATAAAGAAGGGGAAAAATGAATGATAGAAATTAGTGTCACCCTAAAACCCTTTGTAAATTGTCCACTGAAAAATATAAGGGAAATACAAATCCACTATGCTTATCCTTAACAAAACCTAAACCTAGAGTGATAAGCATAAACCACTAAAAGCCACGTATGACCAAGAAACCCTAAGTTACTAACTAACTTAGTTTTTCTTCCTTTAGCATAATGTTGTTAAATCCTACATAATCATGACATACATATTCATTGCATTCGATAGATTGCAACCTAGCTGACAGAGAGTACGTCCTCGTGCCGGAGCAAGGAGCTGCTCAGGAGGTAGCCCTGGTTTCAGCACCAGAGCCTGCACCAGAGGATCTACCTGCCACTGCTTTGGAAGGCAAGCCCCGGTTTTATGCATAACCTGTTATTATGCTATTTTACTATACTTAATGATTGTAGGATTGAATGTGCACTTAGGTGTAGGAGTTGTTTGAAGCCCTAGTTGCATGATCTGAGGAATCCTATTGAGATGAATACTAGTATGCTAGGTCGAGTAGCTGCTTTATTAATTAGGATCTCGGTAGAAGTCGAGTGATTTTCTAGCACTCGCGTGAGGTCAGGAATTGGTTGTACCCACTTTCATATCGTAATGATGCTGGTCTGTGGACAACAATCCATGGGGATTGGTTGTCTACGAGATGGGAAATTGAAATAAGGATTAACGTGCGGATACCTGTGTCAAGCGTTTGAACGTACTAAACACATACCGAGAAATATGGTAAATCGGTAAGCCTAGTACTTGAGTGAACCTACCCGCAGATTGCCCTCCTCACGCGACCTGAGACGTGGTCTCCCATTCCGGTTATGGTGGGTACAAGTGCCGTCACTGCACGACGACAGTCGGGGTCAGTGAGGCATTGTACGCCAAGGCGGTGAGCCCCTTTCTGTTGCCAGGGAACCGATGGGGACGGTTGATATGTGTGGGGACGGAGTGCCCCTACATGTCGTGTGTTTAGGTTTACCTTGCAAGGATAAAAACTCGATTCGAATCGTCTGCTTCTCGTAGCTAATGAGACTACTTGATCCATTGTACTGCATTGAGTAACAAGTGGAAATGTGATGAGTTGACACAAGATGTTGATTGCTAAATATGTTGATACCATGTATGAGTAGATAGTATACACTTAGCCTTAAGAGAGTCACACTTAAACTTGACAAAGCTAAAACTTGATTTATAAACTCAGCTAGTGCTTTTGGCAACCAAACCCTACAGCCAAACAGCTGCATGTCTAGAGGTAGAGGAGTAGACTCCTCACACCGGGTAAGTCTAGCTGAGTATTAGTATGCTCAGCCTTGCTTGTGGCATAATTTTTTTTCAGGTTCTCTGGAGGACATGGTTGCTGGAGTGACTTGGCCGTGCATCTTGCCACCGGGTTGGACTGTCGAGTGGGATCCTGCCTCGGCTGAGGAGGAGCATGAGGAGTGATGGGACATGCTTCCCCATCTCTCTGTTTAATTATCGTTAGTTTTATTCCGCTGCACTTCGAACAATGATGACTACTTTTGCTAAAACTCCGATGATGATGTAATAAGTTAATAATCCTTAAGGTATGGTTTTATGCTTTATTGTATTTGCTCTGTGACTCACCATCGAGTGAGATTGTGGTACTTGATCCTGTCAGTGGCCTCGTCGGACTAGATCCGAGGGATTGACGGGTTATTCCCATTTAAGTGTGGTCTAGCCTTTGAGGCGGGACTAGGGCACTTAAGTTGGAATAATTCGGGCAGTTCCGCCACAGCTGGTATCAGAGCTTGTACCACCACAGAGGAATAAATAAACTATAAATATCATCCTTTTCCAAAGTAAAACTTGATAGAAACAAATGTTGGATAGATCGTATGACGATCAGGATAGACCTCGGACGAAAGCCTTAGGATGATAGAAGGGTAGTTAGGTGGCTAAGTGATTAAGCCCTACAGGCTACTATGAGGGATGGGAGTTCTTCCCTGTTCCCTTTACGTTGATGTGAGGTCGCTCAGGATGAGCATGCATGCATTCTTAATTAAACTAATAGATAATTGGGTAAGGACTTTAATACAAAATGATGACCAACTAAGTACCCCAGTACCATTATTGTAACTAGAGAGAGGCTGAGTTGTGATTCCTTTTTCTTTTTATAATTCTTTTTCTTTTACGTATGCTTAACCGTACACAGATGACCTCCCACGGATCCTCGGACGAAGGGAATGCACTGTCCCATACTGACGGGCTTGTACGAGAGGGCTTTCCTCGTATTTTGTGGGAGGTACTTCAGGGGGCCGGTTACACGACGCCTCCTCAGTACGCGGTGCAGCAGTTCGAGAAGCACCGAGTACCCCGCTGTAGGGTGAGGATGACCCTGGAGCCTCATCCCCTACAGCCAAGCTGGCGTTCGCTGGACTCTGAGCCCTTTGGGTACCGAGCTGAGGATACGATCGAGGCAATTGCTCTTCACGGATTGACCGCTTTCTGCGGATTCCACCCCTTGGAGCTGTCCACCCACCCCATTGGCTTGTTCCCCGCTGAAAGGAGGACGGCCCAATGTGGAAGGACCGAGTGGAGCATGCCAAGGACATCTGGGCTATCTACCCAGGTCAGACTTCTCACTTGACAGTGCGGTGCATGAATGCCCTGTACCGTCTGCAAGTGATGCGTGGTGAGGCAATGTCCCATCTGATGGCATTGTTGGAGGCAACTAAGATCACCTTGGATAACAGAGAAGAGCTTGTGGTTGATTTGTCCACTAAGATGGTGGAAAGAGACTTACAGGTGGAGCAGCTGTCAAATGAGATCCAAGAGCTTGAGGAACTGGTGGGAACAAGGGAGAACAACATCGAGGTTCTCGAGGATCAGTTAATTAACACCCAACAGTAGCTTGCCGAGACTAACGAGCACCTGGATATGCACCACCAGGAGATCCAGGACATGGAGGCCAATGAGGATGTCGACATCGAGGGAGGAGAGGAGCCTGCCTCCAGCTTGGACACTGCGGGCTCAGGGAGACCACCTTCCCCCGAGTCAAGTGTTGCCTCATTCGCTCACTAGGTCGCAGGGATAGAGCTAGAAGTCGGTGATGGTAGGACTCCTCGAAGCTAGCTTAGCTTTTGCACCCTTGGGGTACTAGGCTAGATAGAGTTGAGTCTTTTGGGCTATTGATGTAATCGTGATAAACTCTTTTGGAAGCTTGGTTGATGAATGATGTCAGTCTTAATTTAAGAAGGAAATTTATGCCATGTGAAATCTTTTATGATTATGCAAGAATCTATCAGTTTCGCCTTTTTACTCTTTCATCGTGCTTGAACCATGAACCTCAAAGATGTGCTATTGAAAACATATGTGATTTTTCAGATGGCCGGGAGAGCGCGTCGTGGTCAAAATGAGCGTGTTCCTCCACCGCCGCCACCGCCTCCCACTCTGCAGGAGCTAATGGCTCAGCAGAATGAGATCTTGAGGCAGCTAGCTCAGTGCCAGCCGCCACCTCAGCACTATGGTGGTGGAGATCATCAGCGTCACCCCGCGGCAGCCACCTACCAGGAGTTCCTCAGTACCCAACCACCATTGTTCACCAGGGCAGAGGACCCACTTGATGCGGATGTATGGTTGAGAGTAGTGGATTCCAAATTCCCGCTACTCCATGGAGTTTGCTCAGAGGTCACTAAGGTCAGGTTCGCCACCCAGCAGCTTCGCGGACCCGCAAGGACTTGGTGGGACCATTTTCTTGCTATGCAGCCAGATGACCGAGAGGTGGAATGGAGAGAGTTCAAGGCAGCTTTCAGGGGGCACCATATACCAGCAGGTATTATGGACCGAAAGCTCAATGAGTTTCTGGCACTCACTCAAGGGAACCGGACAGTGCTATAGTACGCTCAGGCCTTTAATGACCTGTGCCAGTATGTCGGGTATCATGCAGACACAGACGAGAAGAAGAGGGACAGGTTCAGAAGGGGGCTCAGCACTAAGCTCCATGACCGTCTCAACACCGTCAGGGCCAACAGCTATAATGAGTTAGTCAACATGGCCATTTCTCAGGAGGACTGTATCACAGCTCGTCAGGCGGAGAAGAAGAGGAAGACCACTGTGGCAGGACCTTTAGCTCAGCCACAGCGCTTCAGGATTATGTCTAACACTCAGAACAGGGGACCTCAGCAGCAGCAAGGGCGATGGGTGATCCGACCACAGCAGCAGCAGCAGGCACCCAACCGCACCTAGTTTCCAGCTCAGAGGAACAGTCAACAGCAGCAACAATATCGCCAGGCAAATGACAACAGGTGTTTCACATGTGGCAACACCGGACATTATGCCAAGAATTGCCCCAGAAACCAGCAGAGGCAGGGGCAGAATGTTAATCAGAATCAAGGCAAGAGACAGAAGGTGCAAGTGAGGCAAGGCAGGCTGAACTTCACCACCATGGCTGATATTCCAGAGGGAGCACCTGTCATGACGGGTATCTTTTCAGTTTTGAATTATCCTGCTATCGTTCTTTTTGATTCTGGTGCATCACACAGTTTTATCAGTGCCAAATTTAGTGCCAAGTGTCAATTACCTTTTCACCACACCGATGGGGGTAATACAATTTCGACACCAGGAGGCAGGGTTGCCACCTGTCAAATCAACAGGCAAGTGCCTATAAAATTGGGTAGTCTTGTGATTAGAACCACCCTTCTCATCTTAGGATTGGATAGCGTGGATATTATATTGGGAACTGATTGGTTATCCAGGCATCAGGCAGTATTGGATATTGCAGCAAGGGCCATTGAGATTCACTCCCCTGCTTACGGCGAGACTACTTTATATTTGCCTGTTTAGGGTTGTACCCGTTCTTGTGCCTTCACTATGATAGAGTCACCAGTGGAAAGGATCCCAGTGGTCCGTGACTACCCAGATGTTTTCCCGGATGAATTGCCCGGGATGCCACCTGATAGAGATATCGAGTTCGCAATCGAATTGCAACCGGAACCGCCCCTATCTCCAAGAGACCTTATAGGATGCCTCCCGCTGAATTGGCAGAACTGAAAAAGCAACTGCAGGAGTTGTTGGACAAGGGGTTCATTTGCCCAAGTACTTCACCTTGGGGATGCCCAGCCTTGTTTGTAAAGAAAAAGGATGAAAGTCTGAGAATGTGTGTCGATTACCGCCCTCTCAATGTGGTGACCATCAAGAACAAATACCCACTGCCCCGCATTGATGTTTTGTTTGATCAGATGGTAGGAGCCAAAGTATTCTCCAAGATAGACCTTCGCTCAGGCTACCATAAGATCAAGATCCGTGCCAGTGATATTCCCAAGACGGCCTTCTCTACCAAATATGAGCTTTATGAGTTTTTGGTGATGTCTTTTGGGCTGACCAATGCCCCGGCTTATTTTATGTACCTAATGAACTCAGTATTCATGCCAGAGCTGGACAAATTCGTGGTCGTTTTCATTGATGATATTCTGGTTTATTCCAAGAATGAAGCCGAGCACACTAAACATTTGCATACTGTACTTCAGAGGCTGCGTGACCATCAGTTGTATGCCAAATTGTCTAAATGTGAATTCTGGCTGAAGGAAATTAAATTCTTGGGTCACACAATTTCTCAGGATGGGATATCTGTTGATCCTGAGAAGGTACAAGAGGTGATGGATTGGAAACCCCCGACTACAGTGAGGCAGATTCGGAGTTTTCTAGGATTGGCAGGGTATTATCGACGATTTGTTCCGGATTTCTCCAGAATTGCCAAGCCAATGACTAAACTGTTGAAGAAAGGAGTCAAGTATAATTGGAGCCAGAAGTGTGAAGAAGCCTTTCATACACTAAGGCAGCATTTGACAACAGCCCCAGTGCTGGCTCAACCGGATAACACCAAGCCCTTTGAAGTTTATTTGGATGCTTCTGGTACTGGTTTGGGATGTGTCTTAATGCAAGATAACTGAGTAATTGCTTATGCCTCCCGAGCACTCAGACCCAATGAGCAGAACTACCCCACACATGATCTGGAGTTAGCAGCTGTGGTTCATGCTCTCAAGATATCGAGACACTACTTGATGGGAGCTCATTGTAACATTTACACTGATCACAAGAGTCTCAAATACATTTTCACTCAGGCAGATCTTAACATGAGGCAGAGGAGATGGTTAGAGCTAATCAAGGACTATGATTTGGAGGTGCATTACCATCCTGGCAAAGCCAATGTTGTGGCAGATGCCTTGAGCAGAAAGGCCCAGTGCAATTGTATGAGCATGGATGCAAAAATTACCACCCTGTGTGATGAGTTGTGCAAGTTGAACCTGGAAGTGGTTTCTTCAGGTGATTTAAATTATATCTCGGTAGAGCCCACATTACAAGAGCAAATAGTTAGGGCACAGATTGAAGACAAGGGTGTTCAGGTTATCAAGGAAATGATCAAGCAGAAAGCAGAAAAATACAAATGCTTCCGTTAGGACAGCAGAGGAATCTTATGGTTTGGAGATCGACTGGTTGTTCCCAAGGACCCTGAGCTCAGAAAGAAGATATTGGATGAAGCTCACCTTTCAAAATTTTCCATGCACCCCGGCAGCAACAAGATGTATCATGATCTCAGATCCTTATACTGGTGGACCAGAATGAAAAGGGAAATTGCCAAGTACATATCCGAGTGTGACACCTGCCAGAGAATCAAGGCCAGTCATTTGAAGGCAGCGGGCCCTTTGCAATCCCTTCCCATACCATCTTGGAAATGGGAGGACATCTGCATGGATTTTATCGTAGGATTGCCCAATACCTCCCGGCACCATGATTCCATTTTGGTTATTGTGGACAGATTGACTAAGACCGCTCATTTCTTACCAGTGCATACCACCCACAGGACCGAGAAATATGCAGAAATCTATGTTGATCAAATAGTGCGTTTGCATGGTATTCCAAAGACCATTGTACCTGACAGAGGAGCACTGTTTGTGGCACGCTTTTGGGAGCAGCTACAAGAATCACTTGGGACCCAGGTAATACGAAGCTTAGCGTACCATCCTCAAACAGATGGCCAGACAGAAAGAGTAAATCAAATCCTCAAAGACATGTTGCGGGCCTGTGTGCTACACTATGGTGAAAATAGGGACAAAGTGTCTTTCCTTGGCGGAATTCTCCTATAATAACAGCTATCAGTCCAGTTTGAAGATGGCACCTTTTGAAGCCTTATATGGGAGAAGATGCAGAACCCCGCTGAATTGGTCTCAAGCAGGAGAGAGGGAAATATTTGGACCAGACTTGGTACTTGAAGCAGAGGAAAAGGTCAGAGTTATTACGAAGAACTTAGAAGCTGCTCAGGCCAGACAAAAGAGCTATCATGACAAGAGAAGGAAGCCTCTACAGTTTGAAGTGGGAGATCATGTTTATCTTAAGGTATCGCCCACCAAGGGTGTCCAGAGATTTGGGATCAAGGGCAAGTTAGCTCCTCGCTACATTGGACCCTATGAGATCAAAGCAAGTTGTGGACCCATAGCCTATCAATTGGAATTGCCACCCCACATGTCAGCAGTTCACAATGTGTTTCATGTATCTCAGCTGCGGAAATGTGTCCGCCTACCCACTGAAGTGCTACCTGAACCAGACATTGAGATAGAACCAGACTTGTCCTATCAAGAGTACCCCATCAAGGTATTGGATCAGAAAGAGAGGTCAACGCGGGCAAGATCGATCCGAATGTATAAGGTTCAGTGGAGTCACCATTCAGTAGAAGAAGCTACATGGGAGACTGAGGATTTTCTACGCTCTCGCTTCCCCGACTTTCTGCTCAAAGGAGTCGGTACGTAACCCAAAACCCCACCCCACCTGCCCTTTGAATGCAAATATAAGAAAAACTTAGATGTTAAGGGTAGTCTAAGTTGTGGTTTTGACTTAAAAAGGACTTCCTTCTGAAGTCGCAAAGAGAATGACATTCGAAGAGCAGTTAACTAGAGAGATCTGAGCAGAGAAAGGAGCAACACCGCAGTACACCTTCAGGGCACCCCTCCAAAGGGCTCTCCCTAGAATCTCGGGACGAGATTCCAATAAGGGGGGAGGGCTGTAACACCTCAGGTGTTACTTAGGGTTTCCACTTAAGACTACACAAGCCAAGCCCATCATCACATGTGGTTGAAATAGAGCAAAGCACCTCAAACTTGGAACTCAAGGTCCTAAGCGAGTGTAACCCATCTTAGATAGCATACCCTAACTTATCATGCACATCTAATGGGGAGAATTGCCCAAACCCTAATTCAAACCCCTTTGGACAAGTGAAGCTCTATAAGTGAGTGTGATCAAAAGATTATGAAAACCACATGATCATGACTTGGGCCAATTATAAAAGTTGTAGTACACTTAATAACCTACAAATAATAGTAAGAAAGTGGCCCCAAAAAGAATTCAGAAAAGCCCCAAAAAGGTTCACCAAAGGGTTGAGCACAAAAGAAAAATCAGGATTTTTCTAAGTCCAAAACCAACCCTTGGCCAAAGATCACACATGTTCACCCTCATTCAAACTTCAAAACAATTCGACCCAATTGACAAAGTGGCGCCAAATTACCTGTAAAATGCCCTGGAGAAAGTTGACCCCTACCCTAAGTCGTTTGACACGACTTGGCATAGCTTTTGTCCCGGTTTGGACAGCTATGACATAGGCAACTTCTCACCCCTCTATCTCCCTATCCCGACCATATCTTGGCTTGGAACTCACATAAAAAAGGTAGGATATGGAGCAGGGAAGAGACCGTACACAGTGGTTTTGCCAAGATACGCACGCTATGGTGCTCAAATCCGTCGTTGAACCATGGCAAAAGTAAGCTCCCACGTGTTCGACGCGGGCTGACACTCGGGGGCGCGCTCAGAGCATGCCCGTGCGCGAACCCCCGCGCGCCCGCGGCCGCCCGTGACCACGCCCGCGCCACGGCTATAAAGCCCGTCACAAAGCCCGGCTGTCTTCCCCGTTGCCTCCTCCATACCACGCCTAACTCCCCCGAGCTCGCCCATAGCTCCGGTGACCTCCCCGCGACCCGCCAGAGCCGCCCGAGGGCAACCACCGTGGCCAACCCTTTTCCCGCCCTCCTCTGCTCGATCCAAACCCTCGGATAGCTCCCCTGGGAGGCCGTGAAGCTTGCACGAGCTTGAACCAAGGACCGCGCCACCGGAATAGCAAAATCGTGCTCGCCGGAGTTCGGAACCCTGCCGGAGCACGTGGACCGGGTAAGCCTCTGCACAATTTCCCAAATTCGTTGCGCGCATGGTCTCTACATCACCCCATGAAGCTCCTCGTGCACTTTAATTGAACTATACCGTCGTGGTTTGGCCGGAACAGGAGCCGACGACGACCCCCGCCGCCTGTGCTCGTGGCCAGGGTAGCTCCGACCACCTCCGAAGCCGACCCACACACCGGCGTGACCGTCGTGACCTCCCCGACGTCACTGACCATCCCGCCGGAGCTCTACTGCCGCCGGTAAGCCTCGTCGTCGTAATCTATGCTGCGGGTACTATTTAAGTCAGCAAGGGAGCGTGGGTTAGATTTCGGCTAGGTCCAGGGGGTTTTGTGCAATGTTAGTGACCCATGCCAATAGTAGACCGAGGACTGTTTTGTGAGAGAAGAGGGAGAGAAAACCCAGGGGCCTCAGCGCAAACCTGTTTTCTTTTCCATTTTCGAATTTATTTTTTTAATATGGCAGAGAACTTAATAAATGCATAACTTGAAGAATAATCATCCAAAAATTGTCAAACCAATTTTGCTAGACTTTGGGAAATATGAACTATCAGATAAAAATAGTAAAACCCATAGTTCCTGTATTATTTTCTAGAGTTTTGAATTAAATAAGAAAACTGCTAAAAACCTAATATTAGAAGGAAAAATAGAAATATTGTTAGACCAGGGTTAAGAAAAATAGTGGAGACACTAACTTAGTAGTAACACTGTTTAAAATTAGTAAACACTCCAGTGTACAAGGTTAAGGAGGGTTTGTTCACTAAAGCTTCTTTATGCTCAAACTTAGGAGAATTAAAAAAAGGGATTAAAAATAGAAACCAGAGGGCAACCATATTTTTCCTAGCATGCCTAAGTCAGGTGGTTCACAAGAAAAATCTATTAACCCATAGTCCAGTGGAAAGAAATTACACTCTCAATTATTCATGAAAAATACAGAAAACTTTAAAAAGTCCTAAGAAAATAATCCTAAGGTGAAAACACCCCAAACCTTGGGATAATTAATGTTTTGTTAATAAAAACATAGGAAAAATATGAAATCTGTTGTTTGACATTTTTCAAATAACAAGGTAGTAGAAAGTGCCTTTTTGACATTAAACTTTAGAAAATCACAACTAAATAACCACCAATTAACTTTATGTGATTTTTGAAACAGAAGCATGTGATTAATGTTAGATACCAACAAAAATAACCCTTAGGACACAACCCACACCTAGATAAGGGTTGTAGTGCAAAGTAACCCCTCTGCCCCAACTTTTGTTATTTTTGTCCAGGGCATGTTCTGTTTGTTTTTTACCTCAAAATTTTAGGACAGACTTCAGAGCCCAATATTCACCCACTGTAATTTTTACAAGATTTTTGAAAATTTTGAAATCACTATTGTAGTTCAAACCCACACTGTAATTCATAAATAGAAAATAAAGAAGGGGAAAATGAATGATAGAAATTAGTGTCACCCTAAAACCCTTTGTAAATTGTCCACTGAAAAATATAAGGGAAATACAAATCCACTATGCTTATCCTTAACGAAACCTAAACCTAGAGTGATAAGCATAAACCACTAAAAGCCACGTATGACCAAGAAACCCTAAGTTACTAACTAACTTAGTTTTTCTTCCTTTAGCATAATGTTGTTAAATCCTACATAATCATGACATACATATTCATTGCATTCGATAGACTGCAACCTCGCTGATGGAGAGTACGTCCTCGTGCCGGAGCAAGGAGCTGCTCAGGAGGTAGCCCCGGTTTCAGCACCAGAGCCTGCACCAGAGGATCTGCCTGCCACTGCTTTGGAAGGCAAGCCCTGGTTTTATGCATAACCTGTTATTATGATATTTTACTATACTTAATGATTGTAGGATTGAATGTTCACTTAGGTGTAGGAGTTGTTTGAAGCCCTAGTTGCATGATCTCAGGAATCCTATTGAGATGAATACTAGTATGCTAGGTCGAGTAGCTGCTTTATTAATTAGGATCTCGGTAGAAGTCGAGTGATTTTCTAGCACTCGCGCGAGGTCAGGAATTGGTTGTACCCACTTTCATATCGTAATGATACTGGTCTGTGGACAACAACCCATGGGGATTGGTTGTCTACGAGATGGGAAATTGGAATAAGGATTAACGTGCGGATACCTGTGTCAAGCATTTGAACGTACTAAACACATACCGAGAAATATGGTAAATCGGTAAGCCTAGTACCTGAGTGAACCTGCCCACAGATTGCCCTCCTCATGTGACCTGAGACGTGGTCTCCCATTCCGGTTATGGTGGGTACATGTGCGGTCACTGCACGACGGCAGTCGGGGTCAGTGAGGCATTGTACGCCAAGGCGGTGAGCCCCTTTCTGTTGCCAGGGAACCGATGGGGACGGTTGATATGTGTGGGGATGAAGTGCCCCTACATGTCGTGTGTTTAGGTTTACCTTGCAAGGATAAAAACTCGATTCGAATCGTCTGCTTCTCGCAGCTAATGAGACTGCTTGATCCATTGTACTGCATTGAGTAACAAGTGGAAATGTGATGAGTTGACACAAGATGTTGATTGCTAAATATGTTGATACCATGTATGAGTAGATAGTACACACTTAGCCTTAAGAGAGTCACACTTAAACTTGACAAAGCTAAAACTTGATTTATAAACTCAGCTAGTGCTTTTGGCAACCAAACCCTATAGCCAAATAGCTGCATGTCTAGAGGTAGAGGAGTAGACTTCTCACACCGGGTAAGTCTAGCTGAGTATTAGTATGCTTAGCCTTGCTTGTGGCATAATTTTTTTTAGGTTCTCTGGAGGACATGGTTGCTGGAGTGACTTGGCCGTCCATCTTGCCACCGGGTTGGACTGTCGAGTGGGATCCTGCCTCGGCTGAGGAGGAGCATGAGGAGTGATGGGACAGGCTTCCCCATCTCTCTGTTTAATTATCGTTAGTTTTATTCCGCTGCACTTCGAACAATGATGACTACTTTTGCTAAAACTCCGATGATGATGTAATAAGTTAATAATCCTTAAGATATGGTTTTATGCTTTATTGTATTTGCTCTGTGACTCACCATCGAGTGAGATTGTGGTACTTGATCCTGTCAGTGGCCTCGTCGGACTAGATCCGAGGGATTGACGGGTTATTCCCATTTAAGTGTGGCCTAGCCTTTGAGGCGAGACTAGGGCACTTAAGTTGGAATAATTCGGGCAGTTCCGCCACAGCATTGTGATATCCTGGCCCCTGGGATGGGATGTCCTGGCCCAAGGCTTAATAGAATTAATAGTGTAATCATACCAACAAGGTGCATCTTCTTTTTCGGAAGCCTATCTCGAAAGAACCTCCAAGTTAAGCGTGCTTGTCTTGGAGTAATTTGGGATGGGTGACCGACCGAGAAGTTTTCTCGGGTGCGCATGAGTGAGGACAAAGTGCGCACAAAAGACTCGTGTTGGTCTGTGGGGACAATATATGATCCTAGAGAGCTGCCAGGAGTAAGTACCGCTGGTCCAGGGATTGGACGGGGTGTTACAAGTGGTATCAGAGCCGACCCTCGCGGTTTCACAGGCGTGTGTGGGTTAGGGGGTTCGGGTATATGGCGCATGGCGCATGTGGGCCCAGAGTGGTCACATGGCATGGCATATGATGACACTAGACACACAGACGTGGCTAAGAGGGGAGGTTCCTGGATTGGGGTTGACCGACGAGGACGACAGTCTTCTAAGGGGGTGGATTGTGATATCCTGGCCCCTGGGATGGGATGTCCTGGCCCAAGGCTGAATAGAATTAATAGTGTAATCATAACAACAAGGTGCATCTTCTTTTTCGGAAGCCTATCTCGAAAGAACCTCCAAGTTAAGCGTGCTTGTCTTGGAGTAATTTGGGATGGGTGACTATCCGGGAAGTTTTCTCGGGTGCGCATGAGTGAGGACAAAGTGCGCACAAAAGACTCATGTTGGTCTGTGGGGACAATATATGATCCTAGAGAGCTGCCAGGAGTAAGTAACGCTGGTCCAGGGATTGGACGGGGTGTTACAAATAATTCTATAAACATTTTGCAATTTGAATCACTAAATTTGGAGTTCATATGCAAAAGTTATGAAATAAACAAGTTTGGGACTTCAAAATATGAAATTAGGGCTAATTCTGTCAATATTTAAAAGTCCAGGGCTAAATCTGTAAGATTACAGGGGCCTGCGCGTGAAAACCAGAGACGTTGGGTTGATTTCCAATAAACCAAGGGTCTCTTGAATAAAACAGCCACGCGAAGGGGTATCGGGTGAATCTAACTGTCAGATCTAAAACCAACGGCAGAGATTAGATCTGCGGCCGAGGGCACGCGCGTGGGCGGGCGAACGCTGACAGGCGGGCCAGGGAGTGTGAGCGACAGAGGGGGAGAGCATGCTGACCGAGTGGGCCCAGCGCCAGGGGGTTTGGGCGCTGACAGGCGGGTCAGGGCGCGCGGGCGCGAAGCGGTATCCTGGGGTCCGGGCCGTTCGATCAAGATCGGACGAAGGTGGTCCGAGGGGGTCCGAGCCGTTCGATCAAGATCGGATGGGGGAAATCAGACCGGGAAGGATGAGAGGCTGCGGGCGGCGCTGACAGGTGGGCCAGGGCGTCAGGCGCGCGTGCATGAAGCGGTATCCCGCGGTCTGGGCCGTGCGATCAAGATCGTATAGGGTAAATCAGACCGGGGGAAACAGACGTGCGCGAAGCGGTGCCGCTCCTCTCCGCGGTAGTGAGGTCACCGAAGTTGAGGCAGGCGTGAGCTAGGGTGGCTCCAGGGTCACCGGAGTTGGGCAGAGAGGGAGTGGGTGCCACGACGAACTCAATGGCGGGGAAGGGTCCATGAATCCACTGGCAGAGAGGGTAGAACGACGGTGAGAAGGCCTCGGGTGGGCTGGAGTAACTCCGGTGAGCCATTCCGGCCACGAGGAGGGGTCCTAAGGCACGCTAAGGCCTTGGCTAACTTTAGCAGAGGCAGGGGTGACACAGGGACCTACTCCGGTGAACTAGACCAGGCTAAATCGGCCGGCCACCGAGCGAGCACGGCGGACCACCGCAGCCGAGCACCGGTGAAGGTGAAATTGGCCGAGCACAGAGCGCAATAAGGGAAATTGGGCACGGGCAAAGGTGTCTCACCTTGGGGCGGAGCTCGGGGAGGCTTGGAGCGGTCTTCGGCGAGCTGGATGGCCGGGAACACGAGCGCGGGTCTCCGACGGCAGCTGCCGGTTTGAGCAGAGCGTGAGAGAGGGCGAAGCTGCACGAAATGAGGTGAGGGGTGTGCGCGGGGCACTGGCGGGGCTCTAAAAAGGGAGCTGGGCGCGTGGGTGGGCGTCGTGGCCGAGAAATCCGGTGACGTGCGCGAGTGCGCACATGCTGGTCCACAGTGAGCACAGAGGGGGCGGAGCTGACATGGCAGGCCCATGGCACATAGAGAGAAGAAAGGGGCACTCAGGGAAACGGTTTGGCGACTGGCGATCCGGGCCCGCGAGATAGAGAGAGCGAGGGAGCGCGTGGGTGAAGAAACTGGCGCCGATAGGTCGGCCCCACTAGACAGCGAGCGAGAGAGGGAGGGCACGCGTGAGGGAGAACTGCCGCAGACAGGCAGGGTTAGCTTGTCAGGCGGCACAAGCGCGTGGGCTGGCTGGGCCGAGCTGGGCCGGCTGGGCTTCTTTCTCCTTTTTCTTTTTCTCTGAATTTTCTAATTCCTTTTCTATTTCTTTTCTCTAGGGTTTTCAATTTCAAATTCAAACTAGGTTTCAAATTCAAATAAACTCAAACTTGTGCAACACTTCAAAGAATATTTTAAACTCAGCATGATGCAACATGTCATGACTCACAAGGTTTTGGCAAAAATAAATATTAACCTCCACTAGTTTAGGCTATCTCTAATCAAAAAGGAAAAATGGAGAATGAATCTAGAGAGAGAAAACCTAGAGTGAGAAAAAGAAGAGTAACACATGATTTTGGGTGATAATTAGAAAGAAATTTTATACCCCCAAAATCAGGGTGTTACATCTACAGAACGGATTTGACATTTATTGTGATGCGGCCAAGGCTTAGGATGTGTGCTTATGCAGGAAGGACACGTGATTGCCTACGCGTTTCGTCAGTTGCGGAAATATGAGTTGAACTACCCCACTCATGACTTAGAACTGGCAGCCATAGTGCATGCGCTTAAGATATGGAGACATTATATTATGGGAACAAAGTGCCAAGTGTACACCGATCACAAGAGTTTAAAGTACATATTCACTCAAAAGGATCTCAACCTTAAGCAACGCCGATGGTTGGAGCTCATAAAGGATTATGATTTGGAAATTCATTATCATCCTGGCAAGGCAAATCTAGTTGCGGATGCCTTGAGTCGGAAGGAACATGTCCATTCAGCTATTGTTGCCTAGCTACCCGATGAGATCATTGAAGATTTCAGGAGACTCAACCTGGGAATTGTTGCACACATTGAAGGAGTCACCATTGAAGTGGAACCTACCTTGGAGCAAGAAATTCGCAAAGGTCAGATTAGGGATATTAAAATCCAAGAGATCAAGGATCTGATTACTGAAGGTAGAGGTCCAGAATTCATGGAAGATGAGCAAGGCATAATATGGTTCAAGAACCAGATATGTGTTCCTGATATTGATAGCATTCGTGAGACTATATTGAAGGAAGCCCATGATTCTGATTATTCTATTCATCCTGGTAGCACTAAGATGTATCAGGACTTGAAGCAGAAGTACTGGTGGTATGGGCTAAAGAGAGATGTGGCTGCACACGTGGCTATGTGTGATGTGTGTCAAAGGGTCAAGGCTGAACATCAAAGACCAGCTGGACTACTGCATCCATTGAAGATACCTGAATGGAACTGGGAAGAGATTGGTATGGATTTCATTACTGGATTGCCTCGCACCTCGAAGGGATATGGTTCCATATGGGTGATTGTTGATAGACTGACCAAAGTGGCACATTTCATTCCGGTCAAGACTACTTATAAAGGTTCTTAGTTGGCAGAATTATATATGGCTCAGATTGTGTGTTTACACGGAGTACCAAAGAACATCGTGTCTGATCAAGGTTCACAGTTTACCTCCAGATTTTGGAAAAGTTTTCATGAGAACATGGATACAAAGTTGAACTTCAGTTCAACCTATCACCCATAGACCGATGGTCAGACTGAAAGGACTAATCAAGTACTAGAGGATATGTCGAGAGCTTGTGCCCTTCAGCATGGAAGCAGTTGGGATAAAAGTCTACCATATGCTGAGTTCTCATATAATAATAGTTACCAGGCCAATCTGAAGATGTCACCATTTGAAGCTTTATATGGCAGGAAGTGCAGAACTCCTCTATATTGGGATTAGACAGGAGAAAGACAGTTCTTTGGGCCTGAACTTATTCAAGAGGCAGAAGAACAAGTCTGCATAATCCAGGAGAATTCGATGGTAGCTCAAACCAGGCAAAAGAGCTATGCTGATAATAGAAGACCACTGGAGTTTGAGGAAGGTGATCATGTGTACCTCAAGGTGTCACCACTTCATGGAATGAGGAGATTCAAAGTCAAAGGCAAATTGTCCCCTCACTTTATTGGACCATTCAGAATCTTTAGGCGAGTTGGGGAGATGGCATACCAACTTGAGCTACCTGATAATCTATCTGATGTACATGCCGTATTCCACATGTCATAACTTAAGAAGTGTCTCCGTGTCCCTGAGGAACAATTACCAATGGAAGAGCTCAGTGTTCAGGGTGATTTGACTTACACAGAATATCCTATCAAGATTCTTGACACATTGACTCGAGTTACCAGAAATAAGGTGATAAAGATGTGCAAAGTACAATGGAGTCACCATGGAGAAGATGAAGCTACTTGGGAGAGAAAAGAAGAGCTTCGAATAAAATTTCCCCATCTTTTCCCTAGTCCTTCCTAAATCTCGAGGATGAGATTCTTGTTAAGGGGGGTAGGATTTGTAATACCCAAAAATGTATACAATGAGAATATTATTGATCTCTTTACTTGTGTGTCATCTATTCCTTATAACAAGAGAATAATTATAAGCAAGAGTGAGTAATAAAAACAAAGGGCACCTAAAATACACCATGCATCATGCTGGAGTTTATTGTGTGTGCATATGACAGCAATAAAAATTTATAGAAAGACATAAGTTGTCAAAATAGAATTTAGACTTAAAAGTGGAATTTTAGAATTTGAGAGAAAAGAGAAGAAAATACTAAACTAATGGGGTAAAATAAAATATATAAATAAGAATATATTTCTTTACTCCAAAATTAGAATTTGGTACACTTTGATCATTGATGAATCTTATAACCAAATTTAAATTCAAATTTGAATTCTAAAAACAAAAAGGTAAAAGAAAACCAAAAAGGAAAAAAGAAAAGGAAGGAGTATGTGGGCTCCCTGCGCCAATTCGGCCCACCAGGGCATCCACCCGCGCGGCCCAACTTCAGTTATTGGCACCGACAGCAATGGCTCGCAGTCAGTCCAACTTACTGGGGTACCGCGCCGACACCTGGGGGCCACCTTGTCAACCACTTTCCACTCCTTTCTCTCGCGCGCGCTCGTCTGTGTCACTGCCACACGGGCCCACCCAGTCGATCACACATTTGCGCCGCCCACTCTGCACGCGGGCATTGCCCTATGGATCTGCCTGGTCGGCCGCAGACTCGCGCCCACGTTGAACTAGTTCTTCACTGCACTTGGGGGCCCACCTGTCACCAACCTCCACGCGGCCACGACAACAGAACTCACGGAATCCGCGGTGAGCTCCCGCCACGATTTCGTCGACGCCGTCGCTAGCAGAACCACTCTTCATGGACCATAAAGCTTTCGGGCGCCTTCTCTTTCTCCCCCTTCTCTGTTTGCCATGCCCCAGTTCCTCGCCACCAGAATAAACAGAATCAACCCGAGCGCCGCCGCTATGGCAAAGTCTATTCTGGAGCGGAGGAATTTAGCCGCGACTGCGACTTGGGTCGTCCTCGGAACTCTGCAGGCATCTTTGTGAAGGAAGCAGAAGCTGTAGGCTAGGAGTTTGGAGTGAAATTTCTCATCAGCGGACACGTTTTACCTCGTCACCGCCGTTCCTCGTTGGGAATACACAACACGGCACAATCCCTGGTAATAAACTCATTTCCGCACTCAGTAAACCTTCTGCATTGTGTAGCTAGGCCGAATTAGAAAATGGTCGCTTGAATGCGCGGATTGGATCTCCGGTCATGGGCGCCGCCGCGTGAGGGGTCATGCCACTGGTCGGAGTCTGGTGAGGGGTGAACGGGATCACGCGACCGTTGAATCCTTGATCTTCGGCTAGGATTGAATCAGGCTGAAACATGTGGTGGGCCGTCGATCTTGTTTGGTCAGCCATGATTACAACACAGATACCCCTTCGGCTGGAATCAATCGGGACCATTGATCGGCATTCGGGTGACCGGGAATAGATTGGGGCGTGGGTGTCTTTAGGCCATCGGATCTTGATCCATCGGTCGTTAGCGAGTACCAGTTCACGAGGGCGTAAATTTAATCTAGGCCACCGATGTCTGATCGTGCGGCTGAGAACTCATCATAACCCTTCGGCCAGGCAACTTTCTTAAAGAGACCCTAATAATTGTAGGAATTAACCCGCCGTCCATGGATCCTATTCACTAAGTCTAGGAAATTTTGTGAGTTAGCCCTTGTCTTCTCTGGTATTTGGCGCGCAGTCCGGACAGTTATAAAACCGATAGAATTGATTTAGAAAATGAATTTTTAATATAAAAACAATTCCTAGAACTTGTTTAATTCATAGAAAATCCATAGTAATTCCAAATTGATCCATTCTAGTTTCCATAATTTTGTAATATTATTGTTTATCAAATAGTACCACTGTTTTCACATGAAAGCCACATTAAAATTTATATCCTAATTAATCTTGTATCAAACACATAAAATCTTTGGAAATTCATAACTTAAAACCTATAACTCCAAAATTATTGATTCCTGTTCCTATGATCTTATTTTAATATGTAGATTACTAATATGTATTTTGTATAATGTTTCGTGTGATGTTAATTTTCTCTATATGCTATGCTTGTTTGTATTGTTGCGACTAGAAGAGCCACTGGCTGAGGATCCCGTTGTTCAGCAGATAGAAGTTGCTGAGCAGGAGCTCATTAAAGGCAAGTTGTGCCCTTGACCACTTTTATTACCCAATAATGTTCTTTAATATCACTTATTCATGCATAGGTTTAATTTTGATGGGACCCAATAGGTCACCCTAGTATGATTATCTTTTACCTTGTTTACCCCTGAATCATTTGGGTAGTTTGCTATTGCTTTATATGGTTTTGGGTTAATATTTCATTATATCCATGTTCCAATTATTCTGTTATTTTATTTATTTTCATGTCAAGATCATTATCTTTAATTGGAACATGGAGCTTAACTTGAGAAACACGTGGCACCACAAGGGTGGAATGGGACGCCCTTGGCTGACTAATTAGGAAAGCTAGTGGAAGACTAGCTTACCCGAAAGGGGCAAGGGCAGTAGGGGAGTAGGCGTGTAGGGAGGTTCTTGGGTTGATTTTGCTACGATGGCGGTCAGACGAGGGATTCCTGCATTGCTCTTCCCAGAAACTGTAGCGGGTTTTCGGAAGCTAGTGAAACTTTGTAGAGGCCTCGTAGTGTTACCCTGCCTCGCTTCCTTAGTAGAGGTGTATGGGGCCCGTACAACCCCGTGGCAGATGGGTAACATGACTTGTGGGTACAGGGTACAACCTCTGCAGAGTGTAAAACTGGTATACTAGCCGAGCTTACGGTCATGAGAAGCTCAGAACTCTTGCATGATTAAACTATGGAACTAAATTCAATTTGTCATTTGCATTGCATGGGATTATTTATTAATTTTGTTCTATTCTTATTATGGTTTGGTATCTACTTACACTTAGTAACTGCTAATAAAATTTGACCAACTTATTAAAAGCAATGCTCAGCTTTAACCCCTATTGTTGATCAGCCTTACACATCACATGAACTCCCACTTTTGGTGAGTTCATGCACATTATTCCCCACAACTTGTTGAGCGATGAATATATGTGAGCTCACCCTTGCTATCTCACACCCCCCACAGGAGAAGAACAGGTGGTTCAAGAGGAGCCACACAACAAGGAGTTCGACTTGATCTAGGTGGCATCTCCTAGTCGACTTTATGGCGCCAAGGATGGACTTTAGTTCATTTTATATTTATCTTTTATTTGTAAGACTTCCGCTATGTAATAAGTACTTTTATGATATTGCGACATTTATCTCTATACACTCTGTTATTATATGTGTTGTCCTCTTTGGCGCATATATGAGATGCAACCGGCTTTATCCCTTAAATTCGGGTGTGACATCATCCTAGTGTAACAACCATGATCTAATCAAAATTAATTAGATCCTATCCAGCCTAGGTTATACCAATCTAGTCTAGATCACATCTAATCTAATATGATCCAATCTAAAGTGAGTTACTTAACGGATTAGTTAATTCGGTGATATGGATTAGACATTGCTTCTACAAACATATCTTAACCTAAATTTATGTCTACCAACTCGTCTGTGAACAACAACCTAACCTACATCACAGGTTGCCTAAACAATCTATCCCAACCTAACATCAAACCAAATCTTGACCGACCTCATGTAGTTTATCCTACCCACATATATATCTACATGTCCTTAAAAAGCGACACCAAGATCCGAAAAGGAGAAGATCAACTTCATCAAAGGAAGGATAAAGAGTCAAAACAGATCGCGAGGTAAGTCAAGATCCACCATCCGAAACGGAGTCCTTCATTATCTTTCCTACCCTAGCTTTCTTCACTAATAGCTAAACACGATTATAATGTACCCATGCTACCCTAGTCACCTACTAATTAGTCTTAAAAAACTTTATGGGTTGGCACCGTTTGAAAACTAGAAGTGAAATACAAACAAAACCTTCTATATCCCTTTCCTTAGTAATCTCGGGGATGAGATTATTTTTAAGGGGTAGAATTTGTAACACCCAAAATTCTGAATTTGGGATTAGTAGAAGAAATCCGAGCAAAGTACCCTTGATAAATAATTAAACTTTATAATTCACCCTATAAGTTAAATGGTCATAATAAAATAACGATAGTTAAAATAAATCCTAATAAAGATTAGACATTGGAAAATGTTCCTATCAAAACAAAAGGGAGAATTTTTGAATATACCTTTAATTTGACTACACACCCAAAATAATAATATATTGAAATAATGTGATGTGTGTACATGTTGAAAACATTACTTAAATAAAATAATAAAAATAAATAAAGAAACTAAATAAATAAATACTGTGTGGAAATTGTGCATCATGTTGGAGTTTTGCTTGTGCAAAAATTTGAAATTGGAGTTCAAAACTTGAAGTTTAAATTGTAATAGGAAATAAAATGCGAAAAGAGAAAAGATAACCTGTGTCCTGGGCTCGGATTCCTCCTCTACCCATTTCCATTTTCGCCAGCCAAGCCCATTTCTCTCTTCCTTTCACACATGCGTGGCCCAACAGCATAATCTGGCCACGGCCCTTTTTCTGGGCGCCGACACCCCGGCCCCATAGGTCAGCCGCACCCTAGCCGCTCTGCATGGCACGTTTCTCTAATGGATGGGCCCAGCTCGCTAGTCTCCCAACCACACTCGCAACCGACCGCTAATGACCTGTGGGCCCCGCACACTCATGGCTCGTCGCAACAACCGTGCACGCGTGACCACTATCAGTGCAACTGACTGGTGGGACCGCACCGTCAGTATCATCCTTCATCCCCAAGCCGATGCAGGTCCCTCTGTGAAATCCGTGGCCGTTGAAAACCCCCGAGAAATCTAGAAGCAACCCGGTCGATGCGTACCTCTACTAAGGAAGCGGCCTCCTTCCCAGTCAAAGCTCCTTCCTCGCTGCTCGATGTGCCCACTCTCGTGCCCCTCCTCCACATCCGCATCTGTCGCGTGCCGACTGCGATGATGCTGCCGCCAAGGCACACCAGCGCCTCCGTCTCTGCCTACTTGCGGAGGAGTTACTCGCACTCCCATCTGACGCAGATCGCGCGTGCCGGCTCCTCTCACTCGTGGCCACGCTGCCGCGGCTCCCGAAGCCCAACCGTGCCCAGGGCAACCGCGTCAGGGCTTGTTCGGTTCTACCACAATTCAAATGGATTGAGAGGGATTGAGGGGGTTTCAATCCTTAGTAAGTCAAAATCCTCTCCAATCCGTATCAATCCCCTCCAATCCATATGGATTGAAAATAACCGAACAAGCCCATGGGGTACGTCACGTGGGTGTGGCTTGTCGTTCGCTGCAACGCGGCAACGGGCTGGCAGATGTGGTTCTCGGTGGACTCTGACTCTGACCTCTCGCGTAGGTACTACGCCTGCCTCATCGCCACGCTGGACAGGGCCAAACCTAAGGACGTCCTCGCCGTCGACCCCGTCGATCCCACCTCGCGCCGCTCAGGGCAGGGACAACGGCGGCCCGGTCGCGGGCCAACACATGGCATAATGTGCTTGTCGACATGCAGAAGCGGGCGTGCACGGCCATCGTGGCACGCGATAGTAGGCACCCCGGGAAGCCGTTTCCGTCACTCGTCATCGCCCATGACGGCAGGCAGTTATGCCGAGGCCCAGGTGATTTTTTATCCCCTAGTGAGTCCAAGGTTTCAGGCCTTGTGAATACCCTTAGGCCTTGTTCGTTTGTCCAGGAATGGACCAAAAATTGTTCCAACTGATCAAAACTTATATAAATTAGAGAAACAAACCGGCTAGGAATTATTTTGTGCCTCCATTCCGGAAGAAACGAACGGCCCCTTAAAGAGAAAAATCAGGGTTGTTGCACACTTTTATATGCATCCTGAGGTGCAAGGCATACTGACTGCTGCAAAGAAGCAGTGGCCCCACATCCAAATATCTGATTCCTTGATTATGGCAGATAACGCTGTTAAAATGGCTAAAGCAGGATGTGACTATATTACAGTTCTAGGTGTTGACTTCATGTCATAAAATGTTCGGACAGTACTTGATCAAGCAGGATTCAATAAGCATCGAGGTTAAGAGTCACCTGAAGACCAACTTGGTACCTGGTAAGCTTGAGTCTAAGGCAAGTTATGCCCTTGATCACTCCTTTTTTTACCTAATAATGTTCGCCGTTAATCACTATGACATGCTCAGGTTAAATTGATGGGACCTGATAGGTTTCCCTAGCATTGTTTATCCCCCACCTTGCAAACAGATGAATTATTAGGTAGATTTGCTATTGTTCTACCTAGTTTTGGGAAACTACTGTTTTATTATGATCATGTTCCAATTATGTTGTTGTTTAATTACTGTTCTTGATAAGATCATATTGTTAATTGGAACATGGAGTGACCACCCGGGAAAACTGTGCTACCATAAGGGTGGTATGGGACGCCCTTGGTTGACCAATTAGGAAAGCTAGTGGAGGACTACCTTACCCGAAAGCGGCATGGGCATTAGGGGAGTGGTCGGTATAGGGAGGTTCTCGGGCTGATTTTGCTCCGATGGCTTTTTAGATGGGGGATTCCTATACTGCGCTTCCTAGAAACTGTAGCGGGTTTTCTGAAGCTAGTGGAACTTTGTAAAGGCCTCGTAGTGGAACCCTACCTCGCTTCCTTGGTAGAGGTGTATGGGGTCTGATCAACTTCATAGCAAATGAGTAACATGACTTGTGGGTAAAGATGCGCAACCTCTGCAGAGTGTAAAACGGGTATATCAGCCATGCTCACGGTCATGAGCGGCTCAAACCCTCACATGATTAACTTATGGAATTAAACTCAATTTGTCATTTGCATTGCATTGTGGGTGTTGTTTATTAATCTTGATCTATTATTTAATTGGGTTGGTATCTACTTATACTTAGTAACTGCTAATAAAATTTTAACCAGCTTTAAAACCAATGCTCAGCTTTAACCATACTATTTGGTAAGCCTTACACTTCACATGGGCTCCCACATTTGGTGAGTTTATGCATATTATTCCCCACAACTTATTGAGCGATGAACGTATGTGAGCTCACCTGATGAGGACATCACTTCTATACATACAATGAATGGACCGATAACACGATCTCGTGCACGACAGCTAAATCTCCATGTACGTTCTACCCTAGTCAATTGTGTTTCAGAGCTTACGCTTGGAGCCATGGATGTTTTGATGATTAGGTACCTTGGAGAGGACCAGCAAGGACTTGGGAAAGGCCAAGGTGTTGAGGAGGAGCAGCAAGGGCGTCCACAACAGGAAGGAGATCAAGTCCGAGTCGGCTGTGACTCCATCTCGGGTTATAGGACCAGTATGCACTAAAATAGACGCCCAAGATGCATCCGGACTCTGATTTCCACGGACTGGATATGGTTGGAAAGATAACGAGATTATCTAACCAGCCCAACTAGTTCCATCCTAAAATTCATCCGGAGTCAACGGGAATCGTCGAAACAAGTCAGCGTTCAGATTCTGTTTTGGTGCTGCGACACCGTCTGTTGGGCCGTTGGGCCGTGTATCGCGTCGAAGCCCATTAGGGGTGAGTCCAGGGGTCATGCACGCCCTAATACTCTATTTATTCAGCAGCCGCCACCATATTTAGGTTTGGGTTTTGCTTAGATCAATTCTGTCATCGAACAGTGTCGCCGTCATTAGCTTGTGAGACCCCATTGTTGGAACTGTCTCTCGACAGCAAGGAGATCCAACACGGGTGAGTGGTGATGGCAACAGGGCACTCGCGTGTGATGGCAAAAGCTCTATTAATCTGGCCTCTCACGGGCACTGTGCGGGGGTATTTATAGGTATCCGAGTGCACGGCACCTTGCGTTAAGGACGCATGTGCCCTCAGGTACCTAGTTTATCCCCAGAATATTCCCATAAAGCGGGGTTACGAGCTGTAATTACAAGTACGCCTTTACAAATTGGGCCCGTAACACAACCGCGGCCACGCAGGGCCCGTTACAACGGGCCAGATCTCATGTGGGCCTCGGAGCTGACCGAGGCCGCGCCGTGGGGGGGCGTTGCCGCAGGCCTTCGTCTGGTGCCGAATCGAGCGAAGGGTCTCCATGTTGTCTCTGGTGCCGATCAAGCGAAGGGTGTCCCTGCCTGCTTTGTCTGTCGGGGCAGGGGCTAAGCGGTGGAGACTTCGGGTGAAGGGTGGCGTTTCTGCCTTCGCTCCAACATTTGCCCTCCGAGGGACCAGTTCGACAAAGTCACCTGGTGCCGAAGACGTCGCTAGATGGCGGAGACGCTGCCCTCGCTCGAAGTGGTTCCGCGGGGGTTTTTGATGTGACCGTTGATGGACATCGTACTGTTGGACTGCGGGTTTTCCGAAGCGTCGCGCCCTGTGGGATTGCGGGTTTCCCGAGGAGCCGCGCCCTGCCCTCCGGCTCGTGCTCCAGGGACGGAGGAAGTCCCCGAGCCGGAGGGTGGGTTGGTTGTTTTCGAGGCGTTCTTCGTCGCCGGTCTCCGCTTGCCTGCGCACCGGTTTGTTGGCGAAGTCCTGCGTAGATTCAACGTTCAAATTCATCAGCTGACACCGAACGCCGTGGTGGCGCTGGCGAAGTATGTCTGGGCGACGACTTCGTACGGCGGACAGCCGTCGGTTGAAGTTTTTGCGAAGAATTGCTGCTTGCATTGGCAGAAGAGGGTGGTTGAGGACGGAGTTGCCCAGTTTGGGTCGTGCACATTCACGCCGAAGACCGGCAAGACCACAATGCCAGTAGTGGAGTTGGTTCCGTGCGCCCGCAACAAGTGGGGCAATTGGAATGAGTTTTGGCTTTACGTTGCTGAGGCTACTGTCGAAGGCCATGAAGGACTTCCCGTGTCTGAGATGTGCTCTCACTATTACTCTGCATATCCGCCGTTTGAAGTGGCAGAAGAGGATGCAGACGAAGGGGCCCTTCGGTGCGCCGCCGGCCAGAGCAGTGGTCGTGATTTAGTTGAAGGGTTTGTGGCGTACGGGGTCTGGCCCTTGGCGCACGGCTGGGCGCTGGGCTAAGTGTGCCCTCGCCAGATGCCTTTTCACGGAGGAAGGGTGGTGCGAAGTCCTGCCTTTGCACTGAATTTGCGAAACCGTGACCCGGCCGCCTTTGTGCGTGATGCAGAGGGCTTGGCGGTGCGGCTCGTGGGGCGGTGCGTGTGTTTGCTGACTTGTTGTATGTTTTGTTTTAGGCGGAGCGAGGCGAGCGGGTGGACGATTTCGGAGCACTGAACGACGCCCTGCCTGACCCGGAGCCGGCCCCGGAGACCACGGAAGACGCACCAGGCGCCCCCACACCTGCTGCGACAGCCGAAGACCTGCCCCTGAAGGCGACCGAAGGCGCTCCCGATGCCCTCGCAGCAGCTGCGCCGACCGTCGAAGATCCGACGGCGGAGGCGGTGGAAACAATGGCGGAAGCACCCGCAGCGTCAGGGCCCTCGCAGGTGGCGTAGTGGTTGTTTAGGGTTAGGGAATTTTGGATGTTGTACTGAACTTTGGTTGCTGCGCAGGTTCAAGATTTTGGGCCTGCGCACGCAACCACTGCTACTGAGTTTTTGGCGGCCTCGACCGCGGAAGGTGGTAATCAATATAGTGGGTCTGCATCTGAGTTTTTTGACTTTGCTGACTCCGGGAGCTCGGTTGAGTGGACTGAGGAGTCGTCGGAGGAGGATTTGGATTATTTTGCGGCCTTGGATGTGGCTGCGGCGGGGGCCTCGCCACACGCCGCGGACGCGTCGGACGCGCCAGGCCCTAGCGCCGGGCGACGTCGACGAAGGGCGGTTGCAAAACGTAGGGTTAGCGCGGAGGAGCGGGCTTTGCTTCGTGTGAGTGGGGCTGGTCGGCAGGAACTGTTGTTTCTGCCGACCGCTGAGAGTGTAGGTGAAGGGGAACTGCGAAGGCTTTTTGCGGGTGAGGAGCTCAGGATAATGTTATTTAATTATAGGGAGATGGGAATTATTCCTAAGGTTGAGCCGATGTAGAGTGTGGTGCCCTCGCTTGTGTATGTAGAGGCTTGTATGGTGGAATTGTGTGCCCTCGCTTGCATGTGTGTGAAGGCGTTTTGTACTAACTGATTCGTTCGGCTGCGCTGTGCTTGCTTGATTATAATTGGTCTTGGCGTGAATGGTTCGATGTCGTCGTTTCGGCCGTTGTTGTGCTAGTCCAGGTGTACCCTTAAGTGTCTTCTGCACAGATAGTCTTCGGTTTTTTCGCACTTGTTGTGCTGATCCGGCTGCACTTTTGAGCGACTTCTGCACGGATAGCCTTCGCGATAGACTTAGATTTTTTTTCCTGGCTGCACCTTTAGGCGACTTTTGCACGGATAGTCTTCGCGATAGACTTAGATTTTTTTTCGCACTTGTTGTGCTGATCCGGCTGCACCCTTAGGCGACTTTTGCACGGATAGTCTTCGCGATAGACTTTGATTTTTTTTTTCCGGCTGCACCCTTAGGCGACTTTTGCACGGATAGTCTTCGCGATAGACTTTGATTTTTTTTCGCACTTGTTGTGCTGATCCGGCTGCACCCTTAGGCGACTTTTGCGCGGATAGTCTTCGCGATAGACTTTGATTTTTTTTTTCCCGGCTGCACCCTTAGGCGACTTTTGCACGGATAGTCTTCGCGATAGACTTAGATTTTTTTTTCGCACTTGTTGTGCTGATCCGGCTGCACCCTTAGGCGACTTTTGCACGGATAGTCTTCGCGATAGACTTTGATTTTTTTTCCCGGCTGCACCCTTAGGCGACTTTTGCTCGGATAGTCTTCGCGATAGACTTTGATTTTTTTTCGCACTTGTTGTGCTGATCCGGCTGCACCCTTAGGCGACTTTTGCGCGGATAGTCTTCGCGATAGACTTTGATTTTTTTTCCCGGCTGCACCCTTAGGCGACTTTTGCACGGATAGTCTTCGCGATAGACTTTGATTTTTTTTCGCACTTGTTGTGCTGATCCGGCTGCACCCTTAGGCGACTTTTGCGCGGATAGTCTTCGCGATAGACTTTGATTTTTTTTTTCCCGGCTGCACCCTTAGGCGACTTTTGCACGGATAGTCTTCGCGATAGACTTTGATTTTTTTCGCACTTGTTGTGCTGATCCGGCTGCACCCTTAGGCGACTTTTGCGCGGATAGTCTTCGCGATAGACTTTGATTTTTTTTCCCGGCTGCACCCTTAGGCGACTTTTGCACGGATAGTCTTCGCGATAGACTTAGATTTTTTTTTCGCACTTGTTGTGCTGATCCGGCTGCACCCTTAGGCGACTTTTGCGCGGATTTGTCGCACGCGAGGGTAGCTAGCGCTTAGCCTCGCGGTGACCTCGTGGTGGTCGAATGTCGAAGACCGTCATCGCGGTCTTTTTCGACGCATGTCTTTTTGCGGGGGATTTTTTACGCCTAAATTACATGGCTCCGCCTCGTTAAAAACCTCACCCCCCGGGAGGAAAAGAGTGCGGGCCGGTGCAAGATTGTTTTTGCGAATTACAAGGGCGAAGACAGCCCTGAGGAATCAAACAAAAAATTTGCGGAGGTTGTCAGTGTTCCAGGAATGCTCCAGGTCCTCGCCGGTTGGCGTTGTGAGCCTGTAAGCGCTGGGGGAAGCCTTTGTCTTGACGATGAAAGGGCCCTCCCACCTGGGCTCCAGCTTGCCCTTGGACTCCGTCCGAGCTGTCCGAATGAGCACGAGGTCCCCCTCGCTGAACTCCCTCGGGGTGACTGAGTGGTCGCGCCATGCTTTGGTCTGGGCTTGATACTTGTTCAGGGCCTGTAGGGCGAAGACACGGTCTCCGTCGATGAGATCCTTTGAAGTTGGCTCGTCCACATCTGGGACGGCTGACGGAACTGTTCGCGGGGACCCGTGCTTTATTTCCTGCGGGGTCATGGCCTCCGATCCGTATAACAGACGGAAGGGAGTAAACCCGGTCGCCCTGCACTCAGTCGTGTTTAGTGCCCAGACTGCCTCAGGTAAGAAATCGCTCCATTTGCCCTTTTTTTCATCGAGGAGCATTTTTTGATAGCTGTGAAGATTTTTCCGTTGGCGCGCTCCACGACCCCGTTGGACTGCGGATGATAGACTGAGGCGAAGGCAAGCTTGGTGCCAATGGAGAAACAAAAATCCTTGAAGTCTTGGTTATCAAACTGTTTGCCGTTGTCGACCGTTAACTCGGACGGTACTCCAAAACGGCAAACGATGTTCTGCCAGAAGAATTTTTGGGCAGTCTTCGATGTTATTGTGGAGACAGCCCGTGCCTCGATCCATTTGGTGAAGTACTCGACCGCGACGAAGGCGAACTTGAGGTTCCCCTGAGCGGTGGGCAGGGGTCCAACAATGTCGAGACCCCAGCGCTGGAGAGGCCATGTGTGGGCGATCAGCTTTGTGTACTGCGAAGGGCCGCCTGACCGAGGAGAGAACTTCTGGCAGGCTTCGCAGGACCGAGTGACCCGATTCGCGGCGCAAATCATTGCTGGCCAGTAAAAACCCTGGCGGATCACCTTAGCAGCTAGGGCCCTTGGCCCCGCGTGTGAGCCGCACGTGCCACTGTGGACTTCACGTAGGACCTGCATGCCTTCGGCCTCGGTGACGCACTTAAGCATTGGTTGGCTGACCCCTTTTTTGTAGAGTTGGCCTTCAATCAGAGCGAAGTCCCGGCTTCGATGTCTGAGGCGCTTGGCCTCACTGATGTCGGCTGGGTGATAATACCCCTGCAGGAACAGGGTAATGGGTGCCCGCCAGTCTTCGGTCATGATGAGGTTGACTGTACGGTGGCCCTCGCTGTCATTGGTTATTTGGAGCCCTTCGGGGCTCCGGACTGCTGGCGTGCCGATGACGTGGAAGAACACGTCGGAGGGCAGAGTTTCGCCCCTGGCCGCGGCCTTGGCCAATGCGTCGGCCTCCTCATTCTTGGCCCGGTCCACATGCTGCACGGTGAACCCCTTGAACTGCCTCTCGAGACTTCGGATGGCCGCGAGGTACTGCATGAGTGCGGGGTCCTTGGCTGCATAGTCTTTCTCGACCTGGCCGGCAACTACCTTGGAGTCTGTTTTGATGATGCAAGTGGTGACTCCGAGGGCCCTCAGCTTGCGGAGGCCGAGGATGACTGCTTCGTATTCTGCTATATTATTTGTGCACCTGTCGGATTCCAGATTGAAGCTGAGTCGTGCTGCATATCTGTGCTTGACCCCGACTGGTGATGTTATGATTGCAGCGACGCCTGCCCCCGCATGGCACCATGCGCCGTCGCAATGGATCGTCCAGACCTTCTCTGTGGTCGGGTCCGGCTGTGTTACTGGCCCGGTCCAGTCGATGACGAAGTCTGCCAGGACTTGCGATTTGATGGCTGTCCTGGGCTCGAAGCTGATGTGGTAGCCGGAGAGTTCGGCTGCCCACTTGGCGATCCTCACCGATGCCTCCGGGTTTCTGAACAGTTCGCCGAGCCCCCTATCTGAGGTGACGCGGACCTTGAATGCTTCAAAATAATGGCGCAGCTTGCGCGAGGACATAACGACTGCGTAGGCGATCTTCTCCAGCTCCGTCATGTTGCATTTGGACGGAGTCAGGACCTCGGAGACGTAATAAACAGGGCACTGTCTGACAGCGCCTTCGACTGTCTGCTCCTGCACTAGTGCCGCGCTGACCGCGTGCGGCGAAGCCGCGACATAGAGCAATAAGGGGAGCGAGGAGTCGGGGCTCGTGAGGGTGGCCAGCTCCGTTAAGTACTGTTTTAATGAAGCGAAGGCCGCTGCTTGCTCCGGCCCCCAAGCGAAGTCTTTTGCGCCGCGGAGAGTTTTGAGGAAAGGAAGACTTCGCTCGGCCGACCTGGAAATGAATCTGTTGAGAGCGGCCAATCTGCCTGTCAGACGCTGGACATCCCTGGTGGACTGCGGAGGCGACATGTCGATGATGGCCTGGATCTTGGTTGGGTTGGCCTCGAGGCCGCGGTGCGACACCAGGTAGCCCAATATCTTGCCCTGGCGAACACCGAAAACGCACTTTTCCGGGTTTAAGCGGAGTCGTGTGTCTCGCATGTTTGCGAAAGTCTCGGCCAGGTCGGCGAGATGGTCCTCCTTATTTTTGCTGGCGACGACGATGTCGTCCACATATGTAAATATATTTCTGCCGACCTGCCCTTCGAGTACTGTTTTGGTGAGTCTGGAGAAGGTGGACCCGGCATTCTTGAGACCCTCCGGCATTCTGATGAAGCAATAAGTGCCGAAGGGTGTTATGAAGCTGGTGCTGGCCTTGTCTTCCTCCTTCATGTATATCTGGTGATAGCCGGAGAAGCAGTCGAGGAGAGACATGACCTCGCATCCGGCCGCGCTATCGACTATTTTGTCGATCCGTGACAACGGGAAATTGTCTTTTGGGCAGGCCTTATTGAGACTGGTGAAGTCTATGCACATCCGCCATTTCCCGCTTTTTTTCTGCACCATTACAACATTGGAGAGCCATGTGGGGTAAGCCACTGGCTCAATGAATTTAGCCTCTAGTAGGCGGTGCACCTCCGCCTTGGCGGCCTCTGTCTTTTCATCGGACATTTTGCGAAGCTTTTGCTTTCTTGGTCGCACCGAGGGGTCGATCCCCAGACTGTGCTCGATTATGGATCGGCTGACTCCGACCAGGTCGAGGGCGGACCAGGCGAAGACATCTTTATTCTTGGCCAAGCAGCAGAGAAGCTTCTCTTCTTCATGCGAAGTAAGGTCTTCGCTGATAGTGACTGTTTGCTTGGGCGTGGCCTGATCGAGGGGGACAGTCTTGGTCCCATCCTGACTCTGCAACTGAGCCTTGTTGTGCTGCTTGTCAGTTGGGCTGGCGGGCGCAGGGACCTCGCACTGTGTTGTGAGACAGTGCACGTTCCTCTGACCAGGCACGAAGTCCCGCTCTATGTTGCGCGCAGCTTGCGGGTTTCCGCGGACTGTAATTACGCCTAGAGGGCCTGGTATCTTCATGCACAAATACAGTCCGTGGATGGCAGCTTCAAACTTATTGATGGAGCCCCGACCCATGATGGCGTTGTATGGATATACCATATCCACAATGTCAAAAGTCACTTGCTCGCTTCGGGCATTGGGTGCTACACCGAAGGAGAGGGGCAACTCTATTTTGCCGACGGGGAAGGTGCCTTTGCCGCCGAAGCCATGCAACGGGTTGTCCGAAGGCTTAAGCAGGCTGTGGCTGATGCCCATGCGATCGAAGGCGTGGAGGAAGATGATGTCCGCCTGGCTGCCGTTGTCGACGAGGACCTTGTGTAGGTCCCAACCTGCCACGCTGCAATTGATGACCATGGCATCGCAGTGGGGGGCGCTGCGCAAGTCGACATCCCGTGCGTCGAAGGTGAGCAGTATGTGGGACCACTTCGTCTGCACAACTGGGCCCGTGACAGCGACATGGTTTGTGCTGCGGTAGTGGTCCCGCTTCTGCCGCTTGGTGTCGAAGTCGGTGCTGGACCCCCCAGTTATCATATGAATGACTCCGCGATAAGGTTGATCGGCGAAGTCTTCCTGTTTTGGGATGCCGAGGACCTCACCGTCCTCGGCGAGATCCGCGCCCTCCGGTGGAGCGATGTCTGAGGGAGGTGCGAAGCCTGAGGGTTGTCCCTCAGGGTCGCAGGTGCGGAGGGTGTCGTCTTCAGTGGCCTCTTGGTGGGTGGATTGGGTGAGGGCGAGGGCCTTGCCCTTTCTTGCGGCGAGCAGTGCTGCCTTCGCAGCCTCGTCAGCCTTCGGGTTAGCTCTCTTGGGTGCCATCGCGGGTGGTTGTCTCGTAGCACGAACGGTGGGCGCCAAATGTTGGAACTGTCTCTCGACAGCAAGGAGATCCAACACGGGTGAGTGGTGATGGCAACAGGGCACTCGCGTGTGATGGCAAAAGCTCTATTAATCTGGCCTCTCACGGGCACTGTGCGGGGGTATTTATAGGTATCCGAGTGCACGGCACCTTGCGTTAAGGACGCATGTGCCCTCAGGTACCTAGTTTATCCCCAGAATATTCCCATAAAGCGGGGTTACGAGCTGTAATTACAAGTACGCCTTTACAAATTGGGCCCGTAACACAACCGCGGCCACGCAGGGCCCGTTACAACGGGCCAGATCTCATGTGGGCCTCGGAGCTGACCGAGGCCGCGCCGTGGGGGGGCGTTGCCGCAGGCCTTCGTCTGGTGCCGAATCGAGCGAAGGGTCTCCATGTTGTCTCTGGTGCCGATCAAGCGAAGGGTGTCCCTGCCTGCTTTGTCTGTCGGGGCAGGGGCTAAGCGGTGGAGACTTCGGGCGAAGGGTGGCGTTTCTGCCTTCGCTCCAACACCCATCCCGTAATCAATATAATTTTTGTTGTGTTTCTTTCCTGTTCTTGCTTGTATTCTTGATTGAGCTTGCAGGGATAAGCCTTAGTTGCGAGGTCATTCGTGTGTCATGGGTGATAACCAACGGAGCCGTGGTGTAATGATTGCAAGGAACCATTCGCTCGGAGCCTTAGATCATCAACGTCGAGATCTCCACTCAATCAAGTTATCGTATCTCACGGAAGATCGGGCCACGTCTACTATCAATTGGTATCAGAACTCTAGGTTGCCCGTGAGGTATAATCCTACCTTTAGATTAGTTTTGTTTCGTCCATAGTCCATAAAAAGCCAAAAAAATTATGATCAGTTTATTCCGACCTAAAACCATCGCATTAGCCTTTGCACAATTCAGTTTTAGAGTCCGCAATTCTGAGTTCGTGTTCTAGTTGAGTTTGGTTCCTGGATTAGATTTGTTTTGGTTTAGTTTGATTCTGTCCATCCGCTTCCATCCTACAAAACCGACCCTATCCACAAAACAGATCCTATCTCTAAAACCGACCATATCCACAAAACAGATCCTGTAACTAAATCAACCATATCTACAAAACAAATCCTATCTCTAAAACCGATCCTGTGCTCTATAGCCGCCGCTTCGGTTCCTGCCGATTTATGTATTTGAAAACCATAACTTGAGGTACCTTCCATAAAATGGGCATAACTTTTCGCTCGTTGCTCCGTTTGAGCTCAATTTTTTACAGCAGATTCCTGACTCCATTCTTGAGCTCAATTTTTTGAGGTCCGTTCGGCCTGTTTGGTTCGGTCAAAAAATTCAAAAAAAATCGGGAAGATAATTAAAAAAATTGTTTAAGTGTTTTTAGGAATTTTAGAGATCCTTTGTGAATTTCTCTAGGTCACAATACAACTCTGTTTCAAGTGACATTTTGTGTGCTTCCATCCTTTGTGTTTTTGGATTAGTGGTAAAAAATTCAGAATATTTCAAGCTCTTTTGCTGGTACTCCTTTGCAAACGCGCCTTTGATTTCTACTAGTGCTGAAAAATTTGCTCTATTTACAGAACTGCCATTTCTACTAGATACTTGTACCTCCTTTCTTGTGCCTTGGTCTAACTGTTCTATTACATTTTCTAGGCCAGCAACTAGGACGAGTACTTAGAACACTTATTCAGCATTGCTATCTGTTACTGACTTGTGTGCCACATATATATATATATTTAGTCAGCCTTCCCAGAACTCCAGCTTTCTCTCGAGCAGAACATGTACTCCTTTGCAATCACACCCATGCTCGTTGGACAGTCACACCGGTTATCGTTTGCCACCTGCAGTGCTGGTAAGAACGTTGTAAGAGCGGGGTAAGACGCTTCATAATTTGTATTCCACCACCACCACCCTGAGAGATAGTTGTAGGGTTCACATTGTTTGTTGCCTTTTTGTCTCTATTTTGTGCTAACAATGACAGGACCAAGAATCAGATGAACAAGGACAAGGGGCCTAAGCTTAACGACGATGAGTGTGTCTCTCAACTGGAATTGAAGGAGATGATGCGTGCGATGACTGAAGCTTTTAAAAAATACCAGGACTCTGCGGCGACATCCTATGAGCAGCTTGATCGATGAGTTGATGAACTTGTTACATGCATGGATGTACTGGAGGCTTGTCCCCCACCACCAACTCTAGCCCCATCTCACTCTCCTGTGGACGACGACGACGATGACGATGATGTTTATGCACCGCTGCCACAACGCCTCGCACGTAATCGACAAGGTATGGGAGGTAATGGTAGACGTCGTCGTCATAATCCTCAACCAGACCATGATCCATTTGCTAAGATTAAGTTCTCTATTCCACCGTTCATGGGTTCTTATGATGCTGAAACTTACTTAGACTGGGAGATGACGGTAGAACAAAAATTTAATTCCCATCTTGTTCCTGAGAAGCATAGGGTTAGACAAGCCACTAGTGAATTTAGAGATTTTGCTATCATTTGGTGGAATGAACTTGTTAACACACGTGCTGCAGCACAAACATGGAATGCGTTGAAAGAGGAGATGCGAGCTCGCGTTGTTCCCCCTTCTTATAGACGTGATCTTCGAAAAAAATTGCAACGCTTAGATCAGGGAGACATGTCGGTACAGGAATACTACTAAGAGCTTCAGAAAGGTATGCTACGATGTGGGGTAGTTGAGGATCTGGAGGATCAAATGGTTAGGTTTTATGGGGGATTGAGGCAAGAGATTCAGGATATTGTTGATTATAAAGAATATCATTCTATACAATGCTTGTTCCATCTTTCTATGTTGGCAGAAAAAGAATTGCAGGGTCGTCAACAGCGGAGGAGCAGCACTTTCGCGCCACACCAGCCACTGGCGCCAGCCAAGGCGTCATCCTCTTCGGGCGTACGGACGTCCACATCTTCCTCCACTAGCGACACACGCAGCAACGCACCTTCGGCATCACAGGGACACGACAACAGCAAGTCCTTGGTGCCTTCGAGTGTTGCAGCAAAACCTGCTACGACCACCTCTTCCACAGGCCGCTCCTCCGACATCAAGTGCCACCGCTGCCAGGGACGTGGCCATATTCAGCGAGATTGCCCCAACAAACGGGCATACATTGCTACTGGTGATGGTGGGTATGTTAGTGCTTCTGATGTTGAAGATGAAGATACTGTTGGAGCTAACATTGCAAAGACTTATGATGGTGATGAAGAGGTTCTTGGTACAACAGCGACCGAGACCTATAGGGCCTTGATTGTGCAACGAGCTTTTAGTGCCACGGCTAGTGACGACGATAACAGACAGCGCCACAACCTCTTCAACATGTTCCTCATTGTCAAGGACTGCCGTGTACATACCATCATTGACAGTGGTAGCTGCAACAACTTGGTGAACGTTGAGTTGGTCAAGAAGCTTGGCTTGACCACATGAGAGCATCCCCACCCTTATCACATTCAATGGTTTAACAACAGCGGTAAGTTCAAGGTAACAAAAATAGCAAGGGTGCATTTTCTATTGGCTCTTACCATGACTTTGCTGATTTCGATGTGGTGAGTATGGATGCTTGCTCTGTTTTACTGGGACGTCCTTAGGAGTTTGATACTAATGCTATTCACCATGGTAAATCTAATAAATATACTTTCATGCATAAGGGAAAGAAAATTGTGTTGCTTCCTATGACTCCCACTGAAATGGTCCACTTTGAACATGAGAAAAAGACTAATGCTAAGCAAAAAGGTGTTTTGAACTCTGAAAATCAGCAACCTATTAAGTTAAAAACTCCTACTTTGCTAGCCACTAAATCTGATCTTGATGAGTTACATGCCTCTGTTGGACTTTGCTATGCCTTAGTGTGCAAAAATGTTTTCTATTCCATTGATGATACATCTATTGCTTTGCCACCGGCTATTGCTAACCTTTTGCAAGAGTATATGGATGTGTTTCTCTCTGAGATACCCCCTGGATTACCACCTGAGTTGCCTCCAAATTTTTGGGTTAGTTCCACCTTTAACATTTTAGATTTGAAGCCATATATGGGTGACGAAGATGAGATCGAGTCGAGGACGACTCCAATTCAAGAGGAGGATGATGATGAGGACATCACTTCTATACATACAATGAATGGACCGATAACACGATCTCGTGCACGACAGCTAAATCTCCAGGTACGTTCTACCCTAGTCAATTGTGTTTTAGAGCTTACGCTTGGGGCCATGGATGTTTTCATGATTAGGTACCTTGGAGAGGATCAGCAAGGACTTGGAAAAGGCCAAGGTGTTGAGGAGGAGCAGCAAGGGCGTCTACAACAGGAAGAAGATCAAGTCCGAGTCGGCTGTGACTCCATCTCGGGTTCCAGGACCAGTCTACACTAAAATCGACGCCCAAGATGCATCCGGACTCTGATTGCGACGGACTGGATATGGTTGGATAGATAACGAGATTATCTAACCAACCCAACTAGTTCCACCCTAAAATTCATCTGGAGTCAATAGGAATCATTGAAACAAGTCAGCGTTCAGATTCTGTTTTGGTGCTGCGACACCGTCTGTTGGGCCATTGCACCGTGTATGGCTTCGGAGCCCATTAGGGGCGAGTCCAGATGTCACGCACGCCCTAATACTCTATTTATTCAGCAGCCGCCACCATATTTAGGTTTGAGTTTTGCTTAGATCAATTCTGTCATCGAACAGTGTCACCGTCATCGGCTTGTGAGACCCCATCCCGTAATCAATACAATTTTGGTTGCGTTTCTTTCCTATTCTTGCTTGTGTTCTTGATTGTGCTTGCAAGGATAAGCCTTCGTGGCGTGGTCATTCGTGTGTCACGGGTGATAACCAATGGAGCCGTGGTGTAGTGATTGCGAGGAACCATTCGCTCGGAGCCTTGGATCATCAACGTCGAGATCTCCACTCAATCAAGTTATCGTATCTCACGGAAGATCGGGCCACGTCTACTATCATCACCCTTGCTGTACTCACATCCCCCAGGTCAAGAATAGGTACCCCTAGGATGAGGTGCAAGATGGATGCTGCGATGAGAACATGAGAGGTCTAGACCATCGTCTCCCAGTCAAATGTGGTCGCTGGATCGTTGTCTTCATATGATGTAATTATTTAACTATTTTATACAGAACTCCATTATATATAAATGATGTGACATTCGTTTCTGTACCACGAGTTATTATATGTGTAAGACTTAGTCCTAGCACACTTGGTGATTATGTCGCGCTCGGGTTTTGGTACCCCTAGAACCTAGGTGTGACACGCTGGAATACCAATGAGGCACATGAGCTTGCACCCGTTGGACCCAAAATAAAGAGAACGCGATGGCGGAATGCACAGGAGGTACCTTGTTGGGGAATGAGTAAAAGGGCGCTCCACCCATGGCGAGGAGCGGATTTGCGGCGTCCCGCACATTCTAGTGAGAAATTGGTTGCTCACCACGACCTACCCCTCCAATCACACGGATTTGAAGGGTCCAGCACGCGATCCAGAGGCTCCAAGCTGATTTCCCGGCCGCGAGACGTCGCAGCGGAGTACTAGAGGTGGTCCTAGCAACCCTCACGACTCTTCCCCCCTTTGGTTCGAGTTTTGCGGTTATGGCGGCCCTAGATTTTAGCATCAAGCAGTGGTGGCACACGGCTAGATAGGCGGGGAGATGCAGCCGGCTGGCTTTGTAGCCATGGGTGTGCGATAATCTTGGAGAAGGGCAACAACCTGGCGGCCACCCAGACAATTTAGGAGCGGGGCATAGGAGCCTGCCAGCTTGGCCCCACTGTTCAGTGTCAGACGCGGGTGTGCGCAACGGCCGAGTTAGGCGTGGTGGAGAGAATGCTGACGTGCGGGCCATGAGTGTCAGTATCGGCTCCCCAAACGGTGGGCGGTGTTGGTTGGGCCCATGTGTGCAAAGGTCAAGTGGGCCAAAATGGCGCGCCCAGGCCCGGTTATGCTCTCATCTCTTTTTCTTTTTTTATTCTATTTTCTAAATTCAAAAGTTCAAATGAATTTAAATTTCTGATTTGAATCTCATACTTTCAAATATCAAATAAAATTCTAATATGAACAATACTACCATTTTTTTGCAATAATCTTATTTATTTACTAGTATTATTTTTATTCTTTCTAACTCCTTTGCTCCCATATTCTCTAGAGTTCAAATTTGTATTCACAGCTAGATTTGTTTTAATTATAAATTCGTGTTCGATGCATAAACAAAAGAAGACCAGCATGATGCATAAGTTTATGTGTTTTTATTTGGTATTTATTTGAAAGGAAATATGCCTTATGAATAAGCCACATACTCAAAAGAGTTCCCTTATTATTCCCAATAACAAGAGTCATGGTTACTCCATACTAGGGTTTACAAATCCTATCCCCCTTAAAAGAAATCTCAACTTCAAGATTAAGATGGACTGGGAAAGAGGTGGGGAAATTCTACTCGTAGCTCTTCTCTCTCCCAAGTAGCTTCATCTTCACTATGATGACTCCATTGCACTTTGCACATTTTGTTACTTTATTCCTCGTAACACGTGTCAAGGTATCGATGATCTTGATAGGGTACTCAGTATAAGTCAGATCATCATGAACACTCAATTCCTCCATAGGCAATTGCTCTTTGGGTACCCTGAGACACTTCTTCAACTGGGATACATGGAAGACATCATGTACAACCGCAAGATGGTCGGGTAGTTCCAGTTGGTAGGCAACTTCCCCAATTCGCTTTAGGATCTTGAAGGGTCCAATAAAGTGAGGGGACAACTTCCCTTTAACCTTAAACCTCCTCATACCCCGGATCGGTGACACCTTCACATACACGTGATCACCCTCCTTAAACTCTAATTGCCTTCTTCGGGTATCTGCATAGCTTTTCTGCCTTGAGTGCGTAGTTCTCAAGTTCTCCTTTATCAATCGGACTTGTTCTTCTGCCTCTTGTATAATTTTTAGCCCAAAGAACCACCTTTCACCAGTTTGATCCTAATACAGGGGAGTTCTACATTTTCTGCCATATAAAGCTTCAAACGGGGACATCTTCAAACGGTCCTGGTAACTGTTATTGTAAGAGAACTCCGATAGGGTAAACTCTTATCCCAACTGCCACCATGTTTAAGAGCACAAGCTCTTAACATATCTTCTAGTACTTGGTTGGTTCTCTCGGTATGCCCATCAGTTTGATGATGGTAGGCCGAGCTGAAATTCAGTTTCGTATCCAAGCACTCATGCAACTTTTGCCAAAACCGAGAAGTGAACTAGGATCCTCGGTCTAACACGATCTTCTTAGGTACTCCGTGTAGACAAACTATCCATGCCATGTACAACTCTGCTAACCTGGCACCCAAATATGTGGTCTTCAATGGGATAAAGTGGGCCACCTTTGTTAGTCTGTCCACAATCACCCAAATAGAGTCATAACCAGTAGATGTGCGGGGTAGACCCATAATGAAGTCCATACCAATTTCTTCCCACTTCCATTCAGGTATCTTAAGTGGGTGTAGCAAACCAGCAGGTCTCTGATGTTTAGCTTTCACCCTGTAGCAAACATCACAGAATGCTACATGTGAAGCAACATCTCTCTTTAGACCATACCACCAATACTTCTGCTTCAGGTCCTCGTACATCTTGGTATTACTAGGATGGATGGAGTAGGATGAGTCATGAGCTTCCTTCAGTATGGTTTCATGGAGACTGTCAATCTCAGGAACACATATCCTATTCTTGAACCAGATTGTGTCTTGATCTCCTCCGTGAAGTCTGAACCTCTACCTTCTGCTATCAGATCTTTGATCTCTTGAATTTTCACATCATCGATCTGACCCTTTCGTATTTCTTGCTCCAAGGTAGGTTCTACCTCTATGGTAACTCCTTATGTGTGAGTAACCATTCCCAAGTTGAGCTCTTCAAAGTCTTCTGCTAACTCAATAGGTAACTGGGTAACTATAGCTGCATGAACATGCTCCTTCCGACTCAGGGCATCCACAACCAGATTCACCTTGCCCGGATGATTGTGAATTTCCAATTCATAATCTTTGATGAGTTCCAACCAACGGAGTTGCATAAGGTTGAGATCTTTCTGAGTGAAGATATACATTAAGATCTTATGATTAGTATAGACTTGGCATTTAGTGCCCATTATATAATGCCTCCAAATCTTGAGAGCATGCACTACGGCTGCCAGTTCTAAGTCATGAGTGGTGTAGTTCAACTCATGTTTCTGCAACTGGCGAGATGCGTAGGTAATGACATGTCCTTCTTGCATAAGAACACATCCCAAGCCCTGGCGACACACATCACAATATATATCAAATCCCTTCTGCAGATCTGGCATAACCAATACTAGGGGTGACATCAATCTAAACTTCAGTTGATTGAAACTCTCTTGACATTCATGAGTCCACTTAAACTCCCTTCCTTTTTCTAGTAGTGAGGTCATAGGCTTCGCTATCTTGGAGAATCCCTCAATGAATCGCCGGTAGTAACCCGTGAGTCCCAGAAAGCTTTGGATTTCTGAGATCGAACTCAGTATCTTCCATCCTACTATCTCTCTCACTTTAGCGATCCACTGATATTCCTCCATTAGAGATGATATGCCCGAGGAATGGTACTTAATCAAGCCAGAACTCACACTTGCTGAACTTGGCGTAGAGTTGATTATCCCTTAACTTCTGTAGTACCAATCGCAAATGTTTTTCATGATCACCATCATTCTTGGAATAGACCAGGATGTCGTCGATGAATACCACGACGAATTTATTGAGATACTCCATAAACACCTTATTCATCATATTCATGAAGTAGGCCGGTGCATTAGTTAAGCCAAACGACATGACCGTGAACTCATATAGACCATATCGGGTAGAGAAAGCCGTCTTGGGAATATCAGAAGGCATAATCTTCATTTTATGATAACCCGATCTGAGATCAATCTTAGAGAATACCCTAGAACCTCTCATCTGATCAAATAAATCTTCAATACGAGGTAGATGATACTTATTCTTAATTGTGACACCATTAAGTGATCTATAATCAACACACATCCTCTATGAACCATCCTTCTTCTGCACAAACAGAACCGGTGCTCCCCAAGGTGAGGAACTTAGACGAATGTACCCCGCCTCCTGCAACTCTGTTAGTTGTTTCTTAAGTTATTTTAATTCTTCCACTAACATCCTGTATGACCTTTTAGAAATAGGAGCGGTTCCAGGTAAGAGATCAATAACAAACTCAACTTTCCTATCTGGTGGCATTCCGGGTAACTTCTCTAGAAAGACATCTGGGAACTCTCTAACCACACGGATGTGTCTACCCCCAAATTTACCATTACTAGATATATGGTGGGTCTGGTGGAGGGGGATAAGGTAATCATGACTTCGAATCTTTCTCCTTTTGGACTGGTGAGTTCTACGGTTCCCCTAGCACAATGTATCCTTTGCTTTCCTTAACCATGACATACCAAGAATCAGATCTATACTCCTCTCTTCCAATACTATAGGCATAGATCAGAATTCCCTCCCCATGATTGTCAGTGTTAATCTGTTGGTCATATAATTTGCTTCAATAGGACCTTTAGGGGTGATTACTATCATGGGTTTTTGCATAGTTTGAAGTGGTAACTCATTTTTATTGACATAGCCAGCAGAAATGAACAAATGCGTAGCTCCAGAATCAAATAATATAGCTGCAGGAACTAAATTAATAAAGAACATACCAATAGCAATATCAGTACCATTAGTAGTAGCATCAACATTGACTTGGTTGGCTCTGGCAATAATGAACCCTTTACTGGTAGTCAGAGTCTGTTGCTTGCCCTGAACATTGCTTCGAGCTGTTGTGTTGGGATTCCTCTTTGGACAAGCATTGGCGTAGAGCCCAACCTCACCACACTTCAAGCAAGTGGTGACTGTAGTAGTACCCTGGCCAGCAGGTCTCGTCGGGATGCTAGTGGGGGCAGCCTGACGAGTATGCGAAGTTGCATGTTGTGTATGCTGTGTAGGTCGTTGGTAGGACTATTGCCCTCCTCTAGGACGAGCTGGTGTACCCTGGGGTGGAACATAGCAAGGGTGAATGCTACTGCTCCCCTGTCCCTAGGTGATAGCCTTCCTCTTCATCTTGCCTAGCTGAACACGTTTGTGTTCAACAATTATGGCCTTGTCTAGAAGCCTCTAGAAAGATAGGAAGGTGTGGGATACCAGCTAGTACTGGGTGGCCCAATGAGTCCCTCCATGAACTGCTCCTGCTTCCTTTCATCATCAGCAACCTCCTCTGGAGCATACCTTGACAGCTGATTGAATTTATCACGGTATTCACTCACTATCATATTGCCTTGCTTGAGTGATAAGAATTCCTTCTTCTTTATTTTCATCAGGCCAGCAGGAATATGATAGTTCCTGAATTGTGTAGAAAATTCTGCCTAGGTAATAGTGTTAGCAGCAGCATGGGCAGCACAGTAGGAGTCCCACCAGTCAACAGCGGGCCAGTGAGACAACCCGACGCATAGAGCACCTTCTCCTGATCAGTACATTGAGCAATGTTGAGCATTTTATCCACTGACTTTAGCCAATCATCAGCATGTAGAGGATCTAGAGAGTTGGAAAATGTGGGTTGCTTATGACTCATGAATTCCCAATGCTTGTCCTAGGGTGGAGCTGGTGGTGGTGGTGGAGGTAGTGGTGGTTGTTGCTGCCGTTCCAGTCATTCTTGTCTCATCTCCTATCACATTTCCTACCGTTCCTGGCGCATCTCCTAACATTCTTGTCGCATTTGCGCCTGCATTTCCGTATTGGTGTTTGCCATTTGCTGCAGCAGATGCATCTGAGCGAACGCAATGGGATCTGTTCTGTAACACCCCTGGTGTTACTGACACTAAAACTTGAGCATAACATCATAAGCATTGGCATATCATGTGTTTGTCACACCTAGAATGCATTCACTAGGCAAAAAGTTCAAACAAGTTGTATTGATGTGACATGTTATAAGTGAAACCCTAGGGTACAGTGCTTAAACCTAGATTGGGCTTAAAAGAGTAAACAGAGCTTAACTAAGAGAAAACTTCAAAACTTAGTAGAAATAATCATAAAATGTCACCATGGATGAACTTAAGTAGCATCCAAACCCCAGAAGTATCAAAAACCCTAAATAGAACCCTGGAAAGCCCTAGACTAAAACCCTATGGGGTAAGTGCAAAACTAGTGCACTTTTGGACTAAAGTGCAAAAACCAAGGCATTAGGGTACCTTAAGTCATATGGTTCACATAATTGGGGATTCCCAAGTCAAAAGATGTGAATTGGACTTATTTGCAAAAAGCCCTATTTGAACCCTAAGGAGTTGAGTCTGATTTTCAGTGCATTTGGCTCAACTTTGGGGCCCTATATCTTCCAAATTATGAAGATTTTGCCCTAGGTCACCACATCAAGTTTGTAGAACTATAAAAGGGGAACAATTTTGCTATAGAGATCAAGCCCTGGTACTATGAAAAGTTTTGAGAAAATTGGACCCAAAGATAGGCTGTCAGGCTGTCTTAAGTCTGAATTCAGGCTGACAGTGTGATTGAGCCACCTTTGAGCTGGAATTTGAGCATGATTCAGTAAGAATTTGGGAGTAACTGCTACAGTAAGATTGAAGCTGGATAGTAGAGCAACAACTTTCTTAAAGATGGATTAGGGAGTCGCTGCATGATAAATTAAGATCCAGGCCTTGCAAGTTGGGCTGTCAGGCTGACTGAAGAACCGTCCCATAGTACAGTACCCTGAAAATATCCCCTATGCACTGAATGTCACCGCCAGCAATCTCCATGGTTGGATTCACGCCGCCGTTATGATTCGTGCTCGCTAGTACCGGATAACGCTCCCAGGTGAAAGATCCTAGCGACGGATAAACTCGGACCCGATCGACGGGGAGTTCACCGCACCCGCTCGGATTGCAGTCGGCTGGATTGGTCCTCGCCGGCATTAGCCGTTTACCGACCATGTGCCACGTGCCCGAGCATCTTACCACGTCGCAGTTAATCGTGTTAAGCGTATCTGATGATCGCCGGAGATCTTGCCACGGTAATAGACACCAATCACGTGCACCAGTGATCTCCTATTTCTCCGACCACCGCGTCTCTTCGTCCAATTCCCTGGCCACCACTCATGCCTAATATAAATTGAGCACGCTGTGAGCTCCGTAGGGTAATCACCCATCCATTGCACCAACGCTTGTCTTCAATTGTCCACCAGAGACCGCGAATCGCTCATTTCCCCCAATCTGTGTTTCCGCCACTACGAAAGAACCCTCGCAGTGGCCAGCGCATCTCAGGTCCGTTCATGTCCTCTGAGTCCTTGTTTTAGTGTCCTTGGATGCTCCGGATACTCTCTGACCCATCCAATTGGGCTAGAGTCCCTAGGATCGCCGGGAACACGTTTGAATGTCCGCAATGCCCGATGTCACCATGGACAGAGTAGGTTAGATCGCCGTTCATGAAATTAGTTGAGGGGAAACGATGGTTAGGACTTGAATTCGGTTTCTGCCAAAGTAGAACACTAGTCATCAAGTATTCTAGCCGGTACAAGCTCGTCGGAGCTCGGCCCTATGCCATTCGCCGTCGTGGGCTTCAGACCATGAAGAAATAGAAGTGCAGGGACCTTTCCGCAAGTGTCAGTGACTCAGTTAAATAGTGCGCAGGATCCTTCTATAGATATTCAAACCCCGGAGGGCTCCAGTGTAAAACTGCCCCGCGGGCGCGCGCGGGTTTCTCCCCTGCTGTAGGCTGGTTGGGCTGAATTCAGCTCAACAATATTCATTGATTTTCCTTTTCTTTTTCTTCCTAGATTAAAGAATTCCTAGAAAATTGTAGAAAAATGATAAAAATACTAGACCAATTTTGCTAGACTTATAATTTCCTATAGTATTTAATAAAAATAGTTTCATGATTTTTAGTTCCAATAGGGAATTTTGGGACATTTAAAACAGCCAAAAACCATACTTCTGGAATTTTAGAGAGTAATTTATAATCCCAAAATTCACCAAACTTTTTAGGTAAACTTTAAATATTATTTAGAAGCCTTGGGTAAAATTTGGTATGTTTTGGACCATGTTTGATAATTAGAACCCAAAACCCTAGCCCCGTGACCTATGAACTTCACTATAGACTCTGAAAACCCTAAGTTGTCGGAGATCCGTGAAGGAAAGTTATATTCAAGACCTTAGATAATAAAATTTTATTATTTTAGCATTTTCATGAGCATTACATGAGCATTCATGATTATATATGGTTATATCTAGAGAACGAAGAGGAAATAGAAGTCGAAGAAGCAAGGACTTCACCACCACCACCTGAAGAACCTCAGGTAGGCAACTGCTTTTATTTTGATATCTGTGGAGCAGAGCCTAATTCACCTATCACTCAAGGCAAGCCCCGGTGCATTTGCCACCTCCTTGTTACTTTTAATCTCTTTCTCACTTGCTTGATGCATTAGGTAATAGGAGTTGTGTGCTAAACCAATTCCTGCATTTCCTTCCTTGGAATTTGATTACTTCTCTTTAATCCCTGTTTTACAAAAAGGCTTTTCGTATGCTTAGCTTGGCTCTAGAGAACAAAATGTTTTGTTTTCACAAAAGATGATGCTTCAAAGTGGGTGGGATGTTTTTAAAAACAAAACTTGATGGTGGATCCATCATGGCCATGATGGGTTCAACATCGGAAAAGATGTACCTCTGCCAGGTACCAAACTTTCGATTTGAAATGATAAAGCTGAGACCGGGTGGGTGACTTGCACGAGAAGAGAGTCTCGGTGTAGTGTCTCTTTCTGAGTCGATTAAGGACCTTCTCAATGTAGGCCTGCTGACACCGGGGACTCTTTAACTGGTCACATGCCTCATCATGGGTAAGCTTTGCCTCGGGCAGACTAATACCAGAATAAGATAACATGCAATGGGAGTGGAGAGATGGCGAGAGTAGCATGTACCCTCCATGACAAGAGGCTGGACGGTAGTGTATCTGTGCTCTCGGTTGGCGTGAACCTGATCTGGTCTTAAGAACCCTGGTGGTGAGTTGACATATGCAAGGGTTAAGTGCTACATATGTCGTGTGATTGGAGATCCTTAGCTGAGTATAATCGATTCGGATCGCCATAACTTCGCGGACATGAAGACTTAGTCACTGTCTTACATGTAGCAATCTAGCGAAGATGAAGGGTTGATAAGAAATTGTCTAGTATAGGTCCAGTGAATGAATTAGGGTAGAGAGAACCCTAGATGTAGGTAATTTTACTTAACCTAACAAGTAAAATTGGAGTTTTAAGGATCCACTTTTAGTAAGCATTTATGCAAACAGATTCATTGAATACTGATAAGCCATATCTTGACTCCCAAAGGCCAGCATATCCTTAAGAGTCTTTTATTTTGACGGGTAAGACTTGTGTAAGTACACTTCGTACTTAGGGCTTTGTCCCATGTTGTTTTAGGTGAGGAAGCGGCAAATTTTTGCTGCTTTTGTTCAAATGTGGTGCCCAAAGAAGAAAATCAAGACTGAAGACGTGGGAGGAAGTGTCCTTATAACACCTAAATTGTAAAAAAGATCATATAAAAGGAGAGTAGTGCCTCCCTTTATTTATTTATGTGAATTTCACCTATTTGTCATCCTGTGAACACCATCTTTAAACACAAAATAATTAACAAAAATATATGCCACTAAAATATGCATCATGCTGGGATTTTCTTTTGTGTGCACATTGTGACAAAATAAAATAATGAATGTGACAAGAAAAATAATAAAGTCCCAAAGGGAAATTTAGAAGATAAAGAAATTATAGAAGTTAGAAAAGAGGAGATGTATAAAGACTTAAGATAAAAACAATGTATATATAAATATATCTCCAAATTGATACTGTTCATGGCATAATATAAAATTGGGGATAAATTTTCACAGGAATGGAAATTTAAATTTGAAGGGAGTTTGAAGTTGAAAAGGAGAAAAAGGGAAAAAGAAATATAAAAGAAAAAGAAAAAGAAAAGAACCCCTCGTGTTGGGCCCAATGTGACCAGACCGGCCCATTTCCATCAACCGCGCCCACTGTTGGATTCGCGCGCTGACACACGGGACCCTCGCGACAGCTTCTCCGCGCGCGTCAGCCTAGGTGCCTTGCTCTCCCTTTTTCCCCGCGTGGCTTACTTGTGGGTCCCACCTGTCATCTTATCGCCCCAGCTGTGTCGTGGCTGAACGGACCGCTTCTTCCGCCATGGCCGCTGACCCGCCGTTGCAACATCCGCGGTGATCTCGGGCTCCTGGGTTTTCCGCGACTCCACCTTCCGGATCGTCCGCCACGGATAAATACTCTCCCGGCAGCTCGGGCGCAGCACATTCATCAATTCCCCGGCCAACTCTATGAACCAAGAAAGAGAGAGAGAGGACTGAGAGCCGCCGCTGTCGGTGTTGGGCAATGCCGTGACGCCGACCGCGTGAAGAAGCAGAGGGAGGTCTTCGGGTGGTGTCGGTCCCGTACGGGGCATTGCCTTGCATCAAGGGTAGCCTGGAGCGCGGGGAATCGCTCACCGGAGGTCCAGGAACGCCATGGACTGCATCTTGCCGTAGCCGGGGCCTCTCCTCCACCAAGTCCGGTATGTTTGGCCCCTCATTAGTTCGTCGCAACCACAGATCAGTGTAGCGCCTGTCAATTTTGAAATAGGAACACTCGAATGCTAGCTGGCCCTTCGCCGGCCATGGCTTTGCCGCGGCGTGGCGCAGTGAGCCGTCGGAGTGGGTCAGGAGGTAGGAGAGGGTTTGTGAGCCGTTGATCCAGCCCTATGCGGTGGATATTTGACGACAGCAATGACTCTGCCGGTTGGATCCGCGACCGTCGATGCGGGATCGTGTGCCTAGGATTGGAGTCGGTCACCAAAAATATAAGCTGTAGATCTTTCATTCAATGGGCATGTTCCCGTACCGATTCGGCTTGTGGCGCGACTAATCTGGAGCGTCCTGGGTGGATCAGACGGTTGATCTACTTCCGTACACTTGGGTTGTGGCGGTTTTACGTATGAGCCCCCCGAATTATACTGAAATTAACCCGCCGTCCTATCGGTAGCACTCTGAGTCACAGGGATTTTTGTAGCTAGGCCCCTGCGGTTCTCAGATTTTGACGCCTAATCCAGGGCCTATTTAAATTGAATAATTGAATTAGAAAATGAATATTTAATATGAAAATAAGTGCTAGAACTTGTTTATTCCATAGAAAATTCATATGAACTCCAAATTAACCCATTCCAATTTCTAAATTTTTGTAATAATATTCTCTAGCACTTAGAGTCTTTGTTTTGTCATGAAAACAGAAATAAAATTATTTCCCATTTAATCCCATTTCAAGCACATTAAACCTTAGGAAATTCATAACTTAAAATATATAGCTCCAAATTTAATAATTCCAGTTCCTATGATCTCAATTTAATGTGTAGATTTTTATTGTATATTTTATGTATCTGTTTGATGTGATGTTAATTTACGCTATACTATGTATGTATTGTGTTGATGCGAGTAGACGAGCAAGCCACTGTGGATTATGAGGTTCAGCAAGTAGAAGTAGCTGAGCAGGAGCTCATTGAAGGCAAGTTGTGCCCTTGATCACTTACTTTTCCCAGCCATGTTCTTATTAATTTTAATGATCTGCATAGGTTAATTTTGATGGGATTCTTTAGGTTACCCCAGTTTTGGTTATCTTTATACCTTGTTCACCCCTGAAATATTTTTGGGTAGTACCTGCTATTGCTTTATGTGGATTGGGTATGGAGATACAACATTCATGATTACTCTTTTATTATCTTATTATTATTATTACTGTTCATGTTAAGATCATTAAATTAATGGGTACATGGAGCGACCACCCGGGAAAACAGTGCTACCACAAGGGTTTAATGGGACGCCCTTGGCTGATTAACTAGGAAAGCTAGTGGAGGTCTTCCTTACCCGAAAGGGGCAAGGGCAGTAGGGGAGTGGTCAGTGTAGGGAGGTCCTTGGGTTGATTTTGCTGTGATGGCGGTCAGGCGAGGGATTCCTGCACTGGAGCTTCCTATAAACTGTAGCGGGATTTCTGAAGCTAGTGGAACTTTGTAAAGGCCTTGTAGTGTTACCCTGCCTCGCCTCCTCGGTAGAGGTGTATGGGATTGGCCGTCTCTTGGCAGATGGGTAACATGACTTGTGGGTAAACATGTGCAACCTCTGTAGAGTGTAAAACTAGTATACTAGCCGTGCTCACGGTCATGAGCGGCTCGGACCCTCACATGATTAATTATGGAACTTAAATTTAATTTGACATTTGCATCGCATTTGGGATTATTTTATTATTACATTTCTTTATTATTATTAAGGTTTTGGTATTTACTTACACTTAGTAATTGCTAATAAAATTTTGACCAACTTATAAAAGCAATGCTCAGCCTCAGCCTTTATTTCATTGATCAGCCTTACACTTCATGAACTCCCACCTTTGGTGAGTTCATGCCACATTATTCCCCACGACTTGTTGAGCTATGAACGTATGTGAGCTCACTCTTGCTGTCTCACACCCCCCACAGGAGAAGAACAGGTGGTTTAGGAGGAGCCACAAGGCGAGGAGTTTGATCTGATCTAGGTGGCGTTTCTTAGTTGACATTGGCGCCGACGATCCTTAGTTCGTTTTATAATTATTCTTTTATTTTGTAATAAGTCTTCCGCTATGTAATAAATACTCTGATGTATCGTGACATTTATCTCTATACACTCTGTTATTATATATGTTGTCTTCTTGGCGCATGTATGAGATGCACCTGGCTTTGTTCCTTAAAGCCGGGTGTGACAGAAGTGGTATCAGAGGAAATGTTGACTGTAGGATGAAACCTAGATAGAAATGGACAAAACCCATCCCTACTTACCTTACTCTGATTCTTTCTTATCTTATCTTGATCCTGTCTCACCTTCTACTGTTCTACTCTGATCATTCTTACCTTTTCTACTCCAAGACAAGACGGATTTCACACCTTGGAATCCCTACCCCTGTGACATTTTTAAGAGATAGGAAGCCTAAGACAAAAATCAAAACTATTTTCTATATTTAAAAACGTTGTTTGATTGTTCTGATGATAAATGTCTGATTTGCTTGTTTGATTGATTAAAATATTATATATGGTCATCCTAGTATGTGCCAACATAAGGTAATAAATTAGTTATGGTAGGTAAAACATTAATCTGCTTAGCTAATAAATCCCCCAAAGTAACATGATTCGTAATTACTGCCTTGTCTACTACTCTCTCTTACCATATGTATCTAACTCAGATGGTCAATACCAGGAGGGGTGGTGGAATTGATTTGCCTCCTAATCGACACACTCGAAGGATATATAGACAACCTCAGCCATAGCCAGCAGAGATGAATCCTCCTAATCCTCCACCAGACGGAGTTGATCCACTGATTGCAGCTCAGATGAGGGTGATGCAGCAAATGGCGGACACTATGACTGATATGCGTGCCCAGATGCAGCAAGAACGCTAGGAGATGCGTCAGGAAAGAGAAGAGATACGTCAAGAGTTGCGCCAGGAGTGAGAAGAGATACGCCAGGAGAGGAGGGCGCAACAGCAGCTGCAACAGCAATTTCAACAATAGCAGCAACAGCAACAAGTACCATTGCCTCCACCACCACCACTAGTTCCACCTCGTGATAAGCACCGAGAATTTATGAGTCATAAGCCACCGACCTTCGCCAGCTCGCCAGATCCACTAGATGCTGATGATTGGCTAAAAGCAATTGAGAAGATGCTCAACATAGCCCAATGCTCAGACCGGGAGAAAGTTCTTTATGCCTCAGGTCGTCTGACAGGTCCTGCTGCTGACTGGTGGGATTCTTATATTGCTGCCCATGATGCTGCTGATACTATTACTTGGGCAGAGTTCAGTACACAGTTCAGGAACTACCATATTCCAGCTGGTATGATAAAGATTAAGAAGAAGGAGTTTCTGTCATTGAAGCAAGGCAACATGTCGGTCAGTGAGTATAGAGACAAATTCATTCAGCTGTCGAGATATGCTCTGGAGGAAGTTGCTGAGGATGAAAGAAGGCAGGAACACTTTATTGAAGGACTTAATGGACCCTTACAGTATGCACTGGTGGCACACACATTTCCGTCGTTTCAGAGGCTACTGGATAAGGCTCTTGCTATTGAACACAAGCGTGTTCAACTGGGTGATTTGAAGAGGAAGGCTATCTCACAGGGACAGGGTAGCAGCAGTGTTCGTCCCCGCTATGTTTCGCCACAGGGTACACCGTCCCGACCAGGAGGACCACACCCAGTTCAGTATGCTCCACAGGGGTCTCCACGGGCACCTCCTACTCGTCAGGCTACTCCCACCGGCACCCCGATGAGGTCTGCATGACAGAAGACCGGCCCTACATGCTTCAAGTGCAGTCAGATTGGGCACTATGCTAATGCTTGTCCGATGGGGAATTCTGGTACACCAGCTAAGAACAAGCAGCAGACTCCTGGCAAGGGATATTCTATAGCGAGGGTGAATCAAGTCAGCGTTGATGATACTCCTGATGGTGTTGACATCGTACTCGGTATGTTTTACATTAACGCAATTCCTGCAACAATACTATTTGATTCTGGTACTACACATTCATTCATGTCTGCTCGATATGCCAACACTAATGAGATACCCCTGCTAAATATGAGAAAACCAATGATAGTAATTACACCTAAAGGGCCTATTGAGGCGAATCAAATGACACGTAGATTGACATTGTCAATTATGGGAAGAGAATTTGGAGCTACTGCTATAATATTAGAGGCCAGCAGTATAGATCTGATCCTTGGTATGTCATGGTTAAGAAAGGCAAAGGCCATTATAGCATGTGGTAGGGGTACTATAGAGCTCACTAGTCCTAAAGGAGAAACATTTCAAGTTAATATTGCAGTAACCGCCTCATCCAAGCGTGCAATGTTCTTTATACCTGAGGAGTTTGTTGGTGACAACATCCGGGTGGTTAGAGATTTTCTGGATGTCTTTCCAGAGGAGTTACCTGGGATGCCACCAGATAGGGAAGTTGAGTTTGTGATTGATCTTTTACCTGGAACTGCCCCTATTTCTAAACGACCATACAGGATGGCTGTAGAAGAACTGAAGGAGCTTAAGAAACAGTTAACAGAGTTGCAAGAGGCTAGGTACATTCGTCCGAGTTCCTCACCTTAGGGAGCACCGGTACTGTTTGTACAGAAGAAGGATGGATCGCAACGGATGTGTGTGGACTATAGATCACTTAATGATGTTACGGTGAAGAACAAGTATCCATTACCCCGTATTGAGGATTTGTTTGATCAGATGAGAGGAGTCAGGGTATTCTCGAAGATTGATCTCCGATCGGGATACCATCATATGAAGATTAGACCATCAGATATTCCTAAGACGGCTTTCTCAACCTGATATGGATTATATGAGTTTACTGTTATGTCATTTGGATTAACCAATGCACCGGCTTATTTCATGAATTTGATGAATAAGGTGTTTATGGAGTATTTGGACAGATTCGTCATGGTATTCACCGACGATATTCTTATCTATTCTAAGAGTGAAAGTGATCATGAACAACACCTAAGGTTGGTGCTATAGAAGCTACGGGATAATCAACTCTATGCTAAGTTCAGCAAGTGCGAGTTTTGGATTGACAAGGTGCCATTCCTTGGTCATATTATTTCTAATGGAGGAATAGCAGTGGATCCTGCTAAAGTGAAGGAGATAATGGAATGGAGAGTGCCCACTACAGTCACTGAGATTCGGAGTTTCTTGGGACTCGCAGGATATTATCGGAGATTTACTGAAGGATTCTCTAAGATTGCTAAGCCTATGACCTCGCTTTTGGAGAAAGGAAGAGAATTCAAGTGGGATGAGAAATGCAAAGAAAGCTTTGATCAATTGAAGGAGAGATTGATGTCGCCACCAGTGTTGATTATGCCAGATCTACAGAAGGGGTTTGATATTTATTGTGATGCATGTGGCCAACGATTGGGATGTGTGCTCATGCAAGAAGGATGTCACACCCGGCTTTAAGGAACAAAGCCAAGTGCATCTCATACATGCGCCAAGAAGACAACATATATAATAACAGAGTGTATAGAGATAAATGTCATAAAACATCAGAGTATTTATTACATATCGGAAGACTTATTACAAAATAAAATAATAAATATAAAATGAACTAAGGATCGTCGGCGCCAATGTCAACTGAGAAACGCCACCTAGATCAGATCGTACTCCTCGCCTTGTGGCTCCTCCTGAACCACCTGCTCTTTTCCTGTGGGGGGGGGGTGTGAGACAGCAAGGGTGAGCTCACACATGATCATAGCTCAACAAGTTGTGGGGAACTAGTGGACATAAACTCACAAAGGTGTGAGTTCATGTGATGTGTAAGGCTAATCAATGATAGAGGTTTAAAGCTGAGCATTGCTTTTAAGTAGTTGGTCAAAATTTTATTAGCAATTACTAAGTGTAAGTAAATACCAAACCATAAATAAAGTAATAGAACAAAATTATTAATAAACCTATGCAATGCAAATGACAAAATTGAATTTAAGTTCCATAATTTAAACATCAGAGAGTCCTGAGCTGCTCATGACCGTGAGCTCAGCTAGTATACCAGTTTTACACTCTGCAGAGGTTGTACCCTTTACCCACAAGTCATGTTACCCATCTGCCAAGGGGTCGCGAATCCCATACACCTCTACCTAGGAAGCGCGGTAGGGCAACACTACGAGGCCTTTACAAAGTTCCACTAGCTTCCGAAAACCCGCTACAGTTTATGGGAAGAGCACTTGCAAGAATCCCTCGTCTGACCGCCATCGCAGCAAAATCAACCAGAGAACCTCCTTGCATGCAACTCCCCTACTGCCCTTGCCCCTTTCGGGTAAGGTAGTCTTCCACTAGCTTTCCTAATTAGTCAGCCAAGGGCGTCCCATTAAACCCTTGTGGTGGCACGTGGTTCTCAAGTTAAGCTCTATGTTCCAATTAACATTAATGAACTTGACATGAACATAAATAGAATAACAAGAATAATTGGAACATAGATATAATAAATGATTATCCCAAAACCACGTAAAGCAATAGCAAACTACCCAAGTGATTCAGGGGTAAACAAGGTAATGAGATAAACAATCTAGGATGACCTATCGGGTCCCAGCAAAATTAACCTATGCATGGATAAATGATATTAAAGAGCATTATTGGGTAAAAAGTGGTCAAGGGCACAACTTGCCTTCAATGAGCTCCTGCTCAGCTACTTCAACCTGCTGCTCACCTAGATCCTCAGTCACGTGTTCTTTTACTCGCCACAATACAAACAAACACAGTGCATATAGAGAAATTAACATTACACCAAACATATAAACAAAATACACAGTAATATTCTACACATTAAAATAAAATATTAGGAACAGAAATCATAATTTTTCAAGTTATATATTTTAAATTATGAATTTACAAAGGTTTTATGTGTTTAAAATGGATTAAGTGAGAGATTAAATTTTCTTACTGTTTTCATGTCATAACAGAGGCTATAAGTGTTAGAGAATAAAATTACAAAATTTTAGAAAGTGGAATGAAGTAATTTGGATTAAAAATGGATTTTCTATTGATTTATCAAGTTCTAGTAATTATTTTCATATTAAAAATCCATTTTCTATTTTATTTATTCAGTTTTAAACTGCACTGGATTGGGCCTCAATATCTGTGAAGCGCAGGGGGCTCGGGGATAAAATTCCTAAGACTCAGGGAACAGCGCACAGGACGGCGGGTTTATTTCTATTTTCTGCAGGGGCTCTTTAACAAAACTGACCCACGAAGGGGTTTGGTGTGCTATCGGCCGCTAGATCCAGAACCGAGGGCCCGAATTAGATCTGACGTCCCCTGAACTCCGCAAGCCATTCTGGCCATCCGATCCACCCAACGACCAAGATTTAAAATCCCTAGATCTAATCTGCATCGCCCGCCATACAACCGACGGCCCAGATACGATCTCACGAAAGGGTAAGCGCATCATTTAATCTTGGTCATCCGTTGGGCATCCAACGGTCGGGCGACAGTCACCTTTCTTCCCCAATCCCAGCGGCCGAGCGCGGTGGTGACGAAACTGTGCGGCGGCGCACCGCTGGAGATGACCGCCCTGCCTCGCCAGTGCACCAAAATTTAATTACTACGCCCTACGCCAAGCCCGCAACGCGGCGAATCGTTCTAGTGAGTCAATTCGTGTGTAAGATCATTAAAACCCACTGTCCACCGAGGAGTGCGAACAACGGTGGTTCTAATCACACCGACAAGCAATAAGCGTGCTCCAGCGCAACAGGGGACTCAATCACCCGGTTCTACATTTGATGAAGGTAACGAGGAGATTCGTGGAAGTCTTACCTAGGTCCGGCGACGCGGAGAACTCGATGCCCGCGGAGATGTGGCTTGGCAGCAGTCGCGGCTCCGATGAGCAATTGTCGTCGATGGGAGAACGCAACCGACCCAGGAGTTGGTCCAGCACACGCGGCGGATCCCGCTGATACACCCGGGACAGACCACCGCGACTGGGAGGCTGGCCAAGGGCGAGTCTACGGCGGTGGCACGGTCGACACCCTCTCCCTCCGTTTTCCTCCTTTTCACTGTAATGGCGGCTCACAAAATGCGCAGGTCGAATTGCTCAGACGAGCCCGAGTATGGGTTTTATGCGACCGACAGGGGAAGATCCAGGGTTTGGGGTTGTTAGGCTCAGCCCGAGCTCGGCGGCCGTTGCGCGATCCCCGCCATGGCACGCGCCCGGTTTGTTATGAAGGTAAGGATGGCTGACCCGCGGGCCCCATACGGCAGAGAGCGCCAGTGTGCGCGCGTGTGCGGAGTGGAAAACGCGGCTCTGGGTCCACGCGCCAGCGACCGAGTAAAGGAAACGCAGGCGCAGAGCGGATGACAAGCGGGCCCCGCGGTGTCGGCGTCGTGCGTGACTTACGGACATGGCCCACATGTCGGCGCCGGAGGTAGGTGGTGGGCTACGCGGTTCAATAGGGAAATTGGGCCGAATGGGTGGCTTTGGGCCCAACTGTGGGATTTCTCTTTTTTTTCTTTTATTCTGATTTTATTTTCTCTTTATTCCCTTTTTGAATTCAAACTTGAATTTGGATTTAGTTATGAGTTCCTCCCTTGAGTTCATTACACAATTTCAAACTCTAGTTTTGGAACAATATATTTTTACTTACTTATTTTTCTCCTCATAATATTCATTTCTTCTCTTTTCTAAATTCTAGAATCCCCTTTAAATCTTAAATTCTCATCTAGGTACTAATATATTCTCTTTATTTTATTTTTTTGTATAGCCACAAAATGCACTCCACAAAAATAATATCCAGCATGATGCATACTTTCAATGGCATATATTCTTTTATTAATTATTTGCTTTTGAATATGGTGTTCACATGGGATGATGCATAAAGTTTAAACCCACATAAGGAGAAATTGTTTCTCTATTGGTATTATTTCTAGCAAATTACAAAGTGGGTGTTACAAATCCTACCCCCCTTAAAAATAATCTCGTCCTCGAGATTTAAGAAGAACGAGGGAAAAGGTGGGGAAAATCTATGCGAAGCTCTTCTTCTCTTTTCCAGGTCGCTTCATCTTTGCCATGGTGACTCCATTGCACTTTGCACATCTTTATCACCTTATTTCTTGTAACTCGACTCAAAGTATCCAAAATCTTGATCGGGTACTCCGTGTAAGTCAAATCACCTTGAACACTGAGCTCTTCCATTGGTAACTGTTCCTCAGGGACACGGAAACACTTCTTGAGCTGAGATACGTGGAACACGTTATGCACATCCGATAGAGTAGCAGGTAACTCGAGTTGGTATGCCATCTCCCCAACTCGCCTAAAGATCAAGAATGGTCCAATATAGCGTGGGGACAATTTTCCCTTAACTTTGAATCTCCTCATTCCACGAAGTGGTGACACCTTGAGGTACACATAATCTCCTTCTTCAAATTCCAGTGGTCTCCTTCTATTATCAGCATAACTCTTTTGCCTGGTTTGAGCCACTCTCAAATTCTCCCGAATTATACGGACTTGTTCTTCTGCTTCTTGAATCAGTTCAGGCCCAAAGAACTGTCTTTCTCCAGTCTGATCCCAATATAGGGGAGTCCTGCATTTCCTGCCGTACAGAGCTTCAAAAGGTGACATCTTCAGACTGGCCTGATAACTATTATTATATGAAAACTCAGCATAAGGTAGACTTTTATCCCAACTTCCTCCATGCTGAAGTGCACAAGCTCTCAACATATCTTCCAATACTTGATTAGTCCTTTCAGTCTGTCCATCAGTCTGAGGGTGATAAGCTGTACTAAAATTCAACTTCGTGCTCATGTTCTCATGAAAGCTTCTCCAAAATCTTGAGGTAAACTGCGAACCTCGATCAGACACGATCTTCTTTGGTACTCCATGCAAACACACAATCCGAGCCATATATAACTCTGCTAGCTGAGAACCTTTATATGTAGTCTTTACAGGAATAAAGTGAGCCACTTTAGTCAATCTATCCACAATCACCCATATAGCATCATATCCTTTCTGGGTGCGAGGCAATCCAGTAATGAAATCCATACCAATCTCTTCCCACTTCCACTCGGGTATCTTCAGTGGATGTAACAATCCAGCTGGCCTCTGGTGTTCAGCCTTAACTCTTTGACATACATCGCACATAGCCACATGTGCAGCTACATCTCTTTTCAATCCATACCACCAATATTTTCGCTTCAAATCCTGATACATCTTGGTACTACCAAGATGAATAGAATAATCCTAGTCATGGGCCTCCTTCAATATAGTCTCACGAAGGCTTTCAATATCAGGAACACATATTCTGTCCTTGAACCATACAGTGCCTTGCTCATCTTCCGTAAATTCCGGAACTCGACCTTCAGTAATCAGATCCTTGATCTCTTTTATTTTAGCATCACCAATTTGTCCTTTGCGGATCTCTTGCTCCAAAGTAGGTTCCACATCAATAGTAACTCCTTCAGTATGAGCAACAATCTCCAAGTTAAGTCTCCTGAAATCCTCAACAATCTCATCAGGTAGCTGGGCAACAATAGCTGAATGAACATGCTCCTTTCGACTCAAGGCATCTGCAACCAAATTTGCCTTGCCCGGGTGATAGTGAATCTCCAAATCATAATCCTTAATAAGCTCCAACCAACGGCGTTGCCTAAGGTTGAGATCCTTTTGAGTGGATATATACTTCAAACTCTTATGAGCTGTATATACTTGACACTTGGTTCCCATGACATAATGTCTTAAGCGCATGCACAATGGCTGCCAGTTCTAAGTCATGAGTGGGGTAGTTCAATTTATGTTTCCGCAATTGACGAGAAGCGTAGGCAATCACATGTCCTTCTTGCATGAGCACACATCCCAAGCCTTGGCCACATGCATCACAATAAACATCAAATCCATTCTGTAGATCGGGCATAACCAACACTGGTGGTGACATCAACCTCTTCTTTAATTGATCAAAGCTATCTTGACACTTCTCATCCCACTTAAACTCTCTTCCCATCTCCAGAAGTGAGATCATAGGCTTAGCAATCTTAGGAAATCCTTCAATAAATCCCCGATAATATCCTGCAAGTCCCAAGATACTCTGAATCTCTATAACTGTAGTGGGTATGCTCCACACCACTATCTCCTTGACTTTAGCAGGATCCACTAATATTCCTCTATTAGAGATGATATGTCCAAGAAATGGCACCTCACCAATCCAAAACTCACATTTACTATACTTGGCGTAGAGTTGATTATCTCGTAGCTTCTGTAGTACCAATCTCAGATGTTCCCCATGATCGTTATCACTCCGGGAATAAAAATATCGTCGATGAAAAACCACGACGAATCTGTCCAGATTATGAACACCTTATTCTTCAGATCCATAAAATAGGCTGGTGCATTAGTTAGTCCAAATGGCGTAACGGTGAACTCATATAATCCATATCGAGTCGAGAATGCCGTCTTGGGGATATTCGATGGTCTAATCCTCATCTGATGGTAACCGGATCAGAGATCAATCTTCGAGAATACCCTAGCACCTCTCATCTGATCAAATAAATCCTCAATACGGGGCAACGGATACTTGTTCTTCACAGTAACATCATTAAGGGATCTATAATCCACACACATCCGCTGCGATCCATCCTTCTTCTGTACAAACAAAACCGGCGCTCCCCAAGGTGAGGAACTCGGACGAATGTACCCAGCCTCTTGTAACTCAGTTAGGTGCTTCTTAAGTTCCTTTAGTTCTTCTACGGGCATCCTGTATGGCCATTTAGAATTAGGAGCAGTCCCAGGTAAGAGATCAATGACAAACTCAACTTCCATATCTGGTGGCATCCCTAATAACTCCTCTAGAAAGACATCCGGAAAATCCCTAACTGCACGGATGTTGTCACCCACCAACTTCTCATCTACTAAGAAAGCTGCTAGTCTGGTGGCGGTAGTTACTGCAATTCCATCTTCAAATCTTTCTCCTTTGGAGCACAGTGTATAAACTGTCTTTGCCTTTCTTAACCATGACCTACCAAGGATCAAGTCTATAGTGCTCTCTTCTAACACTATAGTGGTAGCCCATCTGGGTTAGAAATACAGGGTAAGAAAGGAAGAATTGTAGACAAGGCGAGTAATTACGAGAAATGTCACTGCGGGGGATTTATTAGCTAAGTAGATTAGTGTGTTATCCACTAAAGCTAATACATTACATTATGGCGATACATGCTTAGATGCCCAACTATAATGTTTCAATCAATCGAAGAAGCAAATCAAGCATTTATCATCAGAACAATCAACCAACATTTTTTTGTAATAGAGAAAATAGTTTTAATTCTTTTGTCTTAGGTTCCCTATCTCTTAAAAAGATCATAATGGTAGGATTCCAAGGTGTGAAATCCATCTTGTCTTAGAATAGAAAAGGTAAGAATGATCAGAGTAGAACAGTAGAAGGTGAGACAGGTTCAAGATAAGGTAAGTATAGAATGAATCAGAATAAGGTAAGTAGGTAAGGGTTTTCCATTTCTATCTAGGTTTCGTCCTACAGTCAACATTTCCTCTGATACCACTTCTGTCACACCCGGCTTTAAGGAACAAAGCCAAGTGCATCTCATACATGCGCCAAGAAGACAACATATATAATAACAGAGTGTATAGAGATAAATGTCATAAAACATCAGAGTATTTATTACATAGCGCAAGACTTATTACAAAATAAAATAATAAATATAAAACGAACTAAGGATCGTCGGCGCCAATGTCAACTGAGAAACGCCACCTAGATCAGATCGTACTCCTCGCCTTGTGGCTCCTCCTGAACCACCTGCTCTTTTCCTGTGGGGGGTGTGAGACAGCAAGGGTGAGCTCACACATGATCATAGCTCAACAAGTTGTGGGGAACCAGTGGACATAAACTCACAAAGGTGTGAGTTCATGTGATGTGTAAGGCTAATCAATGACAGAGGTTTAAAGCTGAGCATTGCTTTTAAGTAGTTGGTCAAAATTTTATTAGCAATTACTAAGTGTAAGTAAATACCAAACCATAAATAAAGTAATAGAACAAAATTATTAATAAACCCATGCAATGCAAATGACAAAATTGAATTTATGTTCCATAATTTAAACATCAGAGAGTCCTGAGCTGCTCATGACCGTGAGCTCGGCTAGTATACCAGTTTTACACTCTGCAGAGGTTGTACCCTTTACCCACAAGTCATGTTACCCATCTGCCAAGGGGTCGCGAATCCCATACACCTCTACCTAGGAAGCGTGGCAGGGCAACACTACGAGGCCTTTACAAAGTTCCACTAGCTTCCGAAAACCCGCTATAGTTTATAGGAAGAGCACTTGCAAGAATCCCCCGTCTGACCGCCATCGCAGCAAAATCAACCCGAGAACCTCCTTGCATGCAACTCCCCTACTGCCCTTGCCCCTTTCGGGTAAGGTAGTCTTCCACTAGCTTTCCTAATTAGTCAGCCAAGGGCGTCCCATTAAACCCTTGTGGTGGCACGTGGTTCTCAAGTTAAGCTCTATGTTCCAATTAACATTAATGAACTTGACATGAACATAAATAGAATAACAAGAATAATTGGAACATAGATATAATAAATGATTATCCCAAAACCACGTAAAGCAATAGCAAACTACCCAAGTGATTCAGGGGTAAACAAGGTAATGAGATAAACAATCTAGGATGACCTATCAGGTCCCATCAAAATTAACCTATGCATGGATAAATGATATTAAAGAGCATTATTGGATAAAAAGTGGTCAAGGGCACAACTTGCCTTCAATGAGCTCCTGCTCAGCTACTTCAACCTGCTGCTCACCCGGATCCTTAGTCACGTGTTCTTCTACTCGCCACAATACAAACAAACACAGTGCATATAGAGAAATTAACATTACACCAAACATATAAACAAAATACACAGTAATAATCTACACATTAAAATAAAATCTTAGGAACAGAAATCATAATTTTTCAAGTTATAGATTTTAAATTATGAATTTACAAAGGTTTTATGTGTTTAAAAGGGATTAAGTGAGAGATTAAATTTTCTTACTGTTTTCATGTCATAACAGAGGCTATAAGTGTTAGAGAATAAAATTACAAAATTTTAGAAAGTGGAATGAAGTAATTTGGATTAAAAATGGATTTTCTATTGATTTATCAAGTTCTAGTAATTATTTTCATATTAAAAATCCATTTTCCATTTTATTTATTCAGTTTTAAACTGCACTGGATTGGGCCTCAATATCTGTGAAGCGCAGGGGGCTCGGGGATAAAATTCCTAAGACTCAGGGAACAGCGCACAGGACGGCGGGTTTATTTCTATTTTCTGCAGGGGCTCTTTAACAAAACTGACCCGCGAAGGGGTATGGTGTGCTATCGGCCGCTAGATCCAGAACCAAGGGCCCAGATTAGATCTGACGTCCCCTGAACTCCGCAAGCCATTCTGGCCATCCGATCCACCCAACGGCCAAGATTTAAAATCCCCAGATCTAATCTACATCGCCCGCCATACAACCGACGGTCCAGATACGATCTCACGAAAGGGTAAGCGCATCATTTAATCTCTGCCATCCATTGGGCATCCAACGGTCGGGCAACAGTCACCTTTCTTCCCCAATCCCAGCGGCCGAGCGCGGTGGTGACGAAACTGTGTGGCGGTGCACCGCCGGAGATGACCGCCCTGCCTCGCCAGTGCACCAAAATTTAATTACTACGCCCTATGCCAAGCCCGCAACACGGCGAATCGTTCTAGTGAGTCAATTCGTGTGTAAGATCATTAAAACCCACTGTCCACCGAGGAGGGCGGACAACGCTGGTTCTAATCACGCCGACGAGCAATAAGCGTGCTCCAGCGCAACAGGGGACTCAATCACCCGGTTCTACATTTGATGAAGGTAACGAGGAGATTCGGGGAAGTCTTACCTAGGTCCGGCGACGCGGAGAACTCGATGCCCGCGGAGCGGAGATGTGGCTTGGCGGCAGTCGCGGCTCCGGTGAGCAATTGTCGTCGATGGGAAAACGCAACCGACCAAGGAGTTGGTCCAGCACACGCGGCGGATCCCGCTGATACACCCGGGACAGACCACCGCGACTGGGAGGCTGGCCAAGGGCGAGTCTACGGCGGTGGCACGGTCGACACCCTCTCCCTCCGTTTTCCTCCTTTTCACTGTAATGGCGGCTCAAAAAATGCGCAGGTCGAATTGCTCAGATGAGCCCAAGGATGGGTTTTATGCGACCGACAGGGGAAGATCCAGGGTTTGGGGTTGTTAGGCTCAGCCCGAGCTCGTCGGCCGTTGCGCGATCCTCGCCATGGCACGCGCCCGGTTTGTTATGGAGGTAAGGATGGCTGACCCGCGGGCCCCATACGGCAGAGAGCGCCAGTGCGCGCGCGTGTGCGGAGTGAAAAACGCGGCTCTGGGTCCACGTGCCAGCGACCGAGTAAAGGAAACGCAGGCGCAGAGCGGATGACAAGCGGGCCCCGCGGTGTCGGCGCCGTGCGTGACTTACGGACATGGCCCACATGTCGGCGCCGGAGGTAGTTGGTGGGCTGCGCGGTTCAAAAGGGAAATTGGGCCGAATGGGTGGCTTTGGGCCCAACTGTGGGATTTCTCTTTTTTTCTTTTATTCTGATTTTATTTTCTCTTTATTCCCTTTTTGAATTCAAACTTGAATTTGGATTTATTTATGAGTTCCTCCCTTGAGTTCATTACACAATTTCAAACTCTAGTTTTGGAACAATATATTTTTACTTACTTATTTTTCTCATAATATTCATTTCTTCTCTTTTCTAAATTCTAGAATCCCCTTTAAATCTTAAATTCTCATCTAGGTACTAATATATTCTCTTTATTTTATTTTTTTTGTATAGCCACAAAATGCACTCCACAAAAATAATATCCAGCATGATGCATACTTTCAATGGAATATATTCTTTTATTAATTATTTGCTTTTGAATATGGTGTTCACATGGGATGATGCATAAAGGTTAAACACACATAAGGAGAAATTGTTTCTCTATTGGTATTATTTCTAGCAAATTACAAAGTGGGTGTTACAAAGGACATGTGATCGCCTATGCGTCTCGTCAGTTGCGGAAGCATGAAATGAACTACCCCACTCATGACTTAGAGCTGGCAGCAGTCGTGCATGCACTTAAGATTTGGAGACACTACATTATGGGAACTAAGTGCCAAGTATACACGGATCGTAAGAGCTTGAAGTACATATTCACTCAGAAGGATCTCAACCTTAGGCAACGCCGTTGGTTGGAGCTTATTAAGGATTATGATTTGGAGATTCATTACCACCCAGGCAAGGCAAATTTGGTTGCAGATGCCTTGAGTCAGAAGGAGCATGTTCACTCTGCTTTCGTTGTCCAGCTACCTGATGAATTAGCAAAAGATTTTGAGAAGCTCAACCTGGGGATTGTTACACATACGGAGGGAGTTACCATTGAATTGGAACCCACCTTGGAGCAAGAAATTCGTAAAGATCAGATTGGAGATGCCAAAATCCAAGAGATCAAGGATCTGATAATAGAGGGTAGAGGCCCAGAGTTCACAGAGGATGAGCAAGGCACGATATGGTTCAAGAATCGGATTTGTGTTCCTGATATCGATAGTCTTCGGGAAACCATATTGAAGGAGGCACATGACTGATTTTATTCTATCCACCCTGGGAGTACTAAGATGTATCAGGATTTGAAGCAAAAATATTGGTGGTATGGATTGAAGAGAGATGTGGCTGCACATGTGGCTATGTGCGATGTGTGCCAAAGAGTTAAGGTTGAACACCAGAGGCCAGCCGGACTACTGCACCCACTGAAGATACCTGAGTGGAAATGGGAAGAAATTAGCATGGACTTCATTGTTGGATTACCCCGCACGTCTGCTGGATATGATTCTATATGGGTGATTGTGGACAGGCTAACTAAAGTAGCCCACTTTATTCCAGTGAAGACCACGCATTCAAGAGCCAAGTTAGCAGAGTTGTACATGGCACGGATTGTATGCTTACATGGTGTGCCAAAGAAGATTGTGTCAGACCGGGGATCACAGTTTACCTCGCGGTATTGGAAGAAGTTGCACGAGTCCTTGGATACCAGATTGAATTTTAGTTTGGCTTACCATCCCCAGACTGATGGGCAGACTGAGAGGACCAACCAAGTGCTAGAGGATATGTTAAGAGCTTGTGCTCTTAAACATGGTGGAAGTTGGGATAAGAGTTTTCCGTATGCGGAATTCTCTTATAATAATAGCTACCAGGCTAGTTTGAAGATGTCACCGTTTGAGGCTTTATATGGCAGAAAGTGCAGGACTCCACTGTATTGGGATCAAACTGGTGAACGGCAGTTGTTTGGGCCTGAGATTATACAAGAAGCAGAGGAACAAGTTCAGCAAATAAGGGAGAATTTGAGAACTGCACAGTCAAGGCAGAAAAGCTATGCTGATATGTGGAGAAGACTGCTTGAGTTTAAGGAGGGAGATTATGTCTATTTGAAGGTGTCACCACTCCGGGGTATGAGAAGATTCAAAGTCAAAGGAAAGTTGTCCCCTCGTTTTATTGGACCCTTCCTAATCCTAAAGCGAGTGGGTGAGGTTGCATACCAATTGGAGTTACCGGATCATCTTGCAGATGTTCATGATGTCTTTCATGTATCTCAGCTGAAGAAATGTCTCAGGGTGCCTGAAGAACAGTTACCAATGGAAGACCTTAGTGTTCAAGGTGATCTGACTTATGCTGAGTACCCCATCAAGATTCTGGATACACTGACTCGTGTCACGAGGAATAAGGTTATACAGATGTGCAAAGTGCAATGGAGCCACCACGGTGAAGATGAAGCAACTTGGGAAAGAGAAGAAGAGCTTCGTATAGATTTTCCCCATCTTTTCCCTAGACCTTCTTAAATCTCGAGGACGAGATTAATTTTAAGGGGGGTAGTATTTGTAACACCTAAATTGTAAAAAAGATCATATAAAAGGAGAGTAGTGCCTCCCTTTATTTATTTATGTGAATTTCACCTATTTGTCATCCTGTGAACACCATCTTTAAACACAAAATAATTAACAAAAATATATGCCACTAAAATATGCATCATGCTGGGATTTTCTTTTGTGTGCACATTGTGACAAAATAAAATAATGAATGTGACAAGAAAAATAATAAAGTCCCAAAGGGAAATTTAGAAGATAAAGAAATTATAGAAGTTAGAAAAGAGGAGATGTATAAAGACTTAAGATAAAAACAATGTATATATAAATATATCTCCAAATTGATACTGTTCATGGCATAATATAAAATTGGGGATAAATTTTCACAGGAATGGAAATTTAAATTTGAAGGGAGTTTGAAGTTGAAAAGGAGAAAAAGGGAAAAAGAAATATAAAAGAAAAAGAAAAAGAAAAAGAAAAGAACCCCTCGTGTTGGGCCCAACGTGACCAGACCAGCCCATTTCCATCAACCGCGCCCACTGTTGGATTCGCGCGCTGACACGCGGGACCCTTGCGACAGCTTCTCCGCGCGCGTCAGCCTGGGTGCCTTGCTCTCCCTTTTTCCCCGCGTCGCTTACTTGTGGGTCCCACCTGTCATCTTATCGCCCCAGCTGTGTCGTGGCCGAACGGACTGCTTCTTCCGCCATGGCCGCTGACCCGCCGTTGCAACCTCCGCGGTGATCTCGGGCTCCTGGGGTTTTCCGCAATTCCACCTTTCGGATCGTCCGCCACGGATAAATACTCTCCCGGCAGCTCGGGCGCAGCACGTTCATCCATTCCCCGGCCAACTCTGTGAACCAAGAAAGAGAGAGAGAGAGGACTGAGAGCCGCCGCTGTCGGTGTTGGGCAATGCCGTGACGCCAACCGCGTGAAGAAGCAGAGGGAGGTCTTCGGGTGGTGTCGGTCCCGTACCGGGCATTGCCTTGCATCGAGGGTAGCCTGGAGCGCGGGGAATCGCTCACCGGAGGTCCAGGAACGCCATGGACTGCATGTCGCCGTAGCCGGTGCCTCTCCGCCACCAAGTCCGGTATGTTTGGCCCCTCATTAGTTCGTCTCAACCACAGATCGGTGTAGCACCTGTCAATTTTGAAATAGGAACACTCGAATGCTAGCTGGCCCTTCGTCGACCATGGCTTTGCCGCAGCGTGGCGCAGTGAGCCGTCGGAGTGGGTCAGGAGGTAGGAGAGGGTTTGTGAGCCGTTGATCTAGCCCTATGCGGTGGATATTTGACGACAGCAGCGACTCTGCCGGTTGGATCCACGACCGTCGATGCGGGATCGTGCGCCTAGGATTGGAGTCGGTCACCAAAAATATAAGCCGTAGATCTTTCATCCAATGGGCATGTTCCCGTACCGATTCGGCTTGTGGCGCGACTAATCTGGAGCGTCCAGGGTGGATCAGATGGTTGATCTACATCCGTAGACTTGGGTTGTGGCGGTTTTACGTATGAGCCCCCGAATTATACTGAAATTAACCCGCCGTCCTATCGGTAGCACTCTGAGTCACAGGGATTTTTGTAGCTAGGCCCCTGCGGTTCTCAGATTTTGACGCCTAATCCAGGGCCTATTTAAATTGAATAATTGAATTAGAAAATGAATATTTAATATGAAAATAACTGCTAGAACTTGCTTATTCCATAGAAAATTCATATGAACTCCAAATTAACCCATTCCAATTTCTAAATTTTTGTAGTAATATTCTCTAGCACTTAGAGTCTCTGTTTTGTCATGAAAATAGAAATAAAATTATTTCCCATTTAATCCCATTTCAAGCACATTAAACCTTAGGAAATTCATAACTTAAAATATATAGCTCCAAATTTAATAATTCCAGTTCCTATGATCTCATTTTAATGTGTAGATTTTTATTGTATATTTTATGTATCTGTTTGATGTTTTTAATTTATGCTATACTATGTATGTATTGTGTTGATGCGAGTAGACGAGCAAGCCACTGTGGATTCTGAGGTTCAACAAGTAGAAGTAGCTGAGCATGAGCTCATTGAAGGCAAGTTGTGCCCTTGATCACTTACTTTTCCCAGCCATGTTCTTATTAATTTTAACGATCTGCATAGGTTAATTTTGATGGGATCCTTTAGGTTACCCCAGTTTTGGTTATCTTTATACCTTGTTCACCCCAGAAATATTTTTGGGTAGTACCTGCTATTGCTTTATGTGGATTGGGATTAGAGATACAACATTCATGATTACTCTTTTATTATCTTATTATTATTATTACTGTTCATGTTAAGATCATTAAATTAATGGGAACATGGAGCGACAACCCAGGAAAACAGTGCTACCACAAGGGTTTAATGGGACGCCCTTGGCTGATTAACTAGGAAAGCTAGTGGAGGTCTTCCTTACCCGAAAGGGGCAAGAGCAGTAGGGGAGTGGTCAGTGTAGGGAGGTCCTTGGGTTGATTTTGCTGCGATGGCGGTCAGGCGAGGGATTCCTGCACTAGAGCTTCCTATAAACTGTAGCGGGATTTCTGAAGCTAGTGGAACTTTGTAAAGGCCTCGTAGTGTTACCCTGCCTCGCCTCCTCGGTAGAGGTGTATGGGATTGGTCGTCTCTTGGCAGATGGGTAACATGACTTGTGGGTAAAGATGTGCAATCTCTGCAGAGTGTAAAACTAGTATACTAGCCGTGCTCACGGTCATGAGCGGCTCAGACCCTCACATGATTAATTATGGAACTTAAATTTAATTTGACATTTGCATCGCATTTGGGATAATTTTATTATTACATTTCTTTATTATTATTAAGGTTTTGGTATTTACTTACACTTAGTAATTGCTAATAAAATTTTGACCAACTTATAAAAGCAATGCTCAGCCTCAACCTTTATTTCATTGATCAGCCTTACACTTCATGAACTCCCACCTTTGGTGAGTTCATGCCACATTATTCCCCACGACTTATTGAGCTATGAACGTATGTGAGCTCACTCTTGCTGTCTCACACCCCCCACCGGAGAAGAACAGGTGGTTCAGGAGGAGCCACAAGGCGAGGAGTTTGATCTGATCTAGGTGGCGTTTCTCAGTTGACATTGGCGCCGACGATCCTTAGTTCGTTTTATAATTATTCTTTTATTTTGTAATAAGTCTTCCGCTATGTAATAAATACTCTGATGTATCGTGACATTTATCTCTGTACACTCTGTTACTATATATGTTGTCTTCTTGGCGCATGTATGAGATGCACCTGGCTTTGTTCCTTAAAGCCGGGTGTGACAGTCCTCTACTAAAAACTTTTTACTGTTTATTCGGGAGGGGTTTTTGCCTCCTAGTGATGTAATAATAATACATCAAGCACTCCTATATTTTAATTCTGGTCTGTAATAATACTCTTTCCTATTTTAAATAAAATAAGTTATTGTAACCGCTTCCGCATTTTCGTACCTCCGATGTGTTGTAATGTCTGCGTGATGGGTGAAACGCTCTTGGGAAAGGTAAAGAAAGCAGATACCGAACTTGTCAAGTGATTCAGGGGCACCTGCAAGGTTGTCTGAGGTCCGTTGGACAAGGACAACTGTAGGTGGGCCTAATGACTTGGGAGGTTCTGTCACATGTTCTAGCCGGTGGAGGGTTTGGTGGAGGATTCATCTTTGGTTGTGGTTGGTTAACAATCCTCCTGCGACGGTTCTTGGTAGGTAGATCGATACCGTCTCCCTTTTTGGTATTGACCATCTGAGTTAGAAACACATGGTAAGATAGAATTGTAGATAAGATGAGTAATTACGAGACATCCACTTTTAGGTCATGATCTTTTAGGGTCTTAATAGCTTAGTAGTTTAGTGTGTCACCTACTAATACTAATACATTACCTTATGGTGGTACATGCTAGAATGCCCTGGTATACTATATCAGTCAATCAAAGAAGCAAATCAAGCATTTATCATCAGAACAAACATCCAAACACTTTAGATAGAGAATATATATATATTTTGTCTTAGGTCTCCTATCTCTTTAGGGAGTCTTAGATGTAGGATTCCAAGGTGTGAAATCCTTCTTGTCTTTCTAGAGTAGAAAAGATAAGAATAGTCAGAGTAGAACAACCAAAGGTGAGACAGGATCAAGAAAAGTATAGAAAGAATCAGAGTAAATATAAGTAGGTAAGGGTTTTGTCCAGTTCTATCTAGGTTTCGTCCTACAGTTAACATTTGGCTCTGATACCACTTCTGTCACAACCGGATTTAAGGGATAAAGCCGGGTGCATCTCATCTGTGTGCTAAAGAAGAACAACACATATAATGACCAAGTGTATAGAGATAAATGTCACAGTCATTATTACATAGCGGAAGAGTCTTACAAAAATAAATGATAACAATAAAGCAAACTAATAATTATTCATTGGTGCCATCAAGCTGACTGGGAGACGCCACCTATACCAGCTTGTACTCCTCGTAGTAGACCTCCTCCTAGGCTACCTGCTCTTCACCTCTGGGGGGTTTATATATCGCAAGGGTGAGCTCACAAAAGATCATAGCTCAACAAGTTGTGGGGAATAATGTGCATGAACTCACCAAAGGTGGGGAGTTCATGTGAAGTGTCAGGCTGATCAAAAGTAATGGTTAAAGCTGAGCATTGCTTTTAATAAGTTGGTCAAATTTTATTAGCAGTTACTAAGTATAAGTAAATACCAACCTAATTAATAAGAGATCACAATTAATAAATAAACCACAATGTGATACAAATGACCAATTAAATTTAATTCCATAAGTTACTCATGTGAGGGTCCGAGACGCTCATGACCATGAGCACGGCTGATATACCAGTTTTACACTCTGCAGAGGTTGCACATATTTACCCACAAGTCATGTTACCCATCTGCCATGGGTCATGAATCACATACACCTCGACCAAGGAAGTGAGGTAGGGCAACACTATGAGGCTTTACAAAGTTCCACTAGCTTCAGAAAACCCGCTACAGTTTCTAGGGAGCACGGTATAGGAATCCCCCGTCTGAAAAGCCATCGCAGCAAAATCAACCTAAGAACCTCCCTATACCGACCACTCCCCTACCCTTGCCCCTTTCGGGTAAGGTAGTCCTCCACTAGCTTTTCTAATTAGTTAGCCAAGGGCGTCCCATACCAACCTTGTGGTACCACTGTTTTCTCGGGTGGTCGCTCCATGTTCCAATTAACATAATGATCTTGTCATGAACAGTAAATAACACATTTGTAATAAAACATGATCATGAATAATGTGTATATTAACACCCAAAACCACATAAAGCAACAGCAGGTGTGACAGAACCTCCAAGTTATTGGGCCCACATGCACCTGTCCTTGTCCCAAAGACCTCAGACGGCTATGCATGTGCACCAGATAACTTAACAGGATATGTCCGATTGCCCCAAGGACATCGGATAAACCACTTACAACCAGAACGGTGGGATTAAGTAACACAAATCACACACATAACATTTTTGCAGCAGAAATCTTATTACCAAATTTTACAGGTTACAAAAGTTTTACATTATTTTATCGGAGTGATTACAAAAGTATAAGTTTGAAACATATGCTAGCTTAAGTGACCATCTTCAATAAGAAGTATAGGAGAGTTACTTAGACTTATAAGAAGGTTGAGCCCACCGGCACTTAAAACCATCATCAGCAGCACAAAACTATGACCTGAAAAACAATAGGGAATAAAACCCTAAGTACGGAATTACTCAGCAAGACTTACCCGACTAAAGAAAAGACTCTCAAGGATATGCTGGCTAGAGGGAGTCAAGGTATGGCTGTTCAAGAATCAAAGACTCTATTTTGCAGAAAAGCTTACTATGAGTGAACCTTAAAAAATCCATTTTTACTTGTCAGGTTAAGTAAAGTTACCTACATCTAGAGTTCTTTCTACCCTAATTCAAGCACTTGGCCTACACTAGCCGTCTTTTCATCATCCCTTTAGTTTACTGGATTTCTACGTGTAAGTCAGTGACCAAGTCTTCGTATCCGCAAAGTTATGGTGATCCGAATCAATTATACTCAGCTGAGGATCTCCAATCACATGACATATGTAGCACTTAACCCTTGCATATGTCAACTCGGCACTAGGGTTCTTAAGACCAGATCAGGTTCACGCCAACCGAGAGCACAGATACACCACCGTCCAGCCTCTTGCCACGGAGGGTACACGCTACTCTCGCCATCTCTCCACTCCCATTGCATGGTATCTTATTCTGGTATTAGTCTGCCCGAGGCAAAGCTTACCCATGATGAGGCATGTGACCAGTTAAAGGGTCCTCGGTCAGCAGGCCTACATCGGCACGGTCCTTAATCGACTCAGACGGAGACACTACACCGAGACTCCTTTCTCGTGCAAGTCAATCGCCCGGTCCCAGCTTAATTATTTCAACCCAAAGTTTGGTACCTGGCAGAGGTACATCTTTTTCGATGTTGAACCCATGACGGCCATGATGGATTCACCATCAAGTTTTATTTTTGAAAACATTCCCACCCACTGAAGCATCACCTTTGTTTTAAAACAAAACATTTTTGTTTACTAAAGCAAGGCTAAGCATCAAAAATCCTTTTCATAAAAGGGTATCAAGGAAGTGTATTCAATTTTCCCAAGGAAGGAAATGCAGCAATGGTTTAGCACACAACTCCTATCACCTAATGCATCAAACAAGGTGATAAAGATTTTTAAAACACAAGGAGGTGGCGAATGCACCGGGGCTTGCCTGAATAACACTAGGTTAGTGTTGTTAGGTGATGTCCACTTGACGATCATCCTTTGGATTGGCACTCATTTAGATTATCCCTCTTCTGGTTTGTCCATCAGCATTATCCTGCGGATTAACCCGTGCTTGGGGTCGACTTGGTGACTTGGATCGTCTTCCGCATCACACAATTATTTATCGTACCTCATGAGATGCACGATGCACATGTATGAGCACAAGTATAACGAGTATAATATAGATACTCTATACTAAAAAGGATGAAACACTTAAAATCAAGCATTAAGCACCATGGATATCACAGCAGGGCATTGACTACATCCATTAACCAAATTGACCTAATAACACTAGAATATCTATTTTTATTCCTAGCTTTTTATTAACTCTTTAAACTGTGTATCTTAATGACTTAATTTACCGACTAACCTGTGTATCATATATATGTTAATATAATTTCCCATTTTTAACACCTACAATCCCGCAACCACTCAGACCTATTGAGATCTTTTTCATCCTACGACATCAACCAAATTACTAAAACGACTCAGGCAAGCAATAAATATTAAACCTAGTCCAACCATCCACCAATCCACCAACACGTGTAACAAATTTACTTACCCTGACTAATTCGACGCGATAGTCGCAAGCACGACGACGGCTCCGGTTGACACCATTGATTATACACGTCTGGCGAGTGAGGCACAAAGTTTCCATTCTTGACCGAATATCTGTGGGATTCCTTTTTGTCGAGCTAGTGATGCGTGGCCAGCACTAGAGTGTCTTCCCGGCTTGGAGGCTTGGCGTAGACGAGGATGACGCTCGATGACTTGTTCGAGCACATGGTGAATACCATGCTACTAGCATTATCTTCACCTGATTCTTGGGGTTTCTTGGTGACTTGCGGAACGACGACGAGGTCGTGTTTGGGGCGAGCTGGTGGGGTGGGGGTCGAGCAGGCGATGACGGGTTTGACAACTTGACGACAAACGCGAGCACGCGTGAAACCCGATGGATGAAGAGCGAGCGCACGGATGGGTCGGGCTGGGACCAGAGGATGACGAACGCCATGGCAGGTTGGAGACTGGATTTAATAACGGTGTTGTACCATGACGTATAGGAAATTGATGACCGGCCAAGATGCGATTGGCGAGATCCGAGTATGGCGCGACGGATTTGGGATGTCGCGATGGATAGCTAGCACAATGGAGAACGACGGCTGAGCAAATCTTGACGACCGATGTCACGACATCTACAATGAACATGAGGGCGAGGCGAGCGGCTCCGGCAACACACAGGAGCTAGACTATGATGAACCAAGCAGGAACGACCCGAGACATGTGCGACAGTGGTCAGCTCCCGAAATAGGAGGGCATACAGCCAAATTAGAAGACCGGGGCACAGGTACTCAGCGCCGATGAACACTGTAGCAGGGAGAGATCGACTCGATAGGTAGCTTCCAGGACGCGCCATGGGCATTGAATTGACACAGAGAGGGTGGCTGAGAGATGGAGCTCGACTCTAGAAGTCTAGAGGTGGCTAGAACAGCGGCGTGTACGCAGGGAGAAGCGCACGCTGGATGAGCTGGGAACGTGACGTGGATCTGAGCTTGAAGACGCGGCTGCGTGCGATGGGAAAGAAGCCGGACGCGGCAAAAGGGAGGAAAACTGTGGGGAAAATGAAGCGCGCAGGGAAAACTGAAGCTTGCAAGGGACCCGACGCTGGGAGTTCCGAGCAGAGGATCCACATCCGACCAGGTGCAGGGGAACACGGTCGAGCAGGGAATTGGCAGCGCGCGGCCATGGCAAGGGAGGATCTGGGTGAGCTTAGGAGGTGGGCGCGCTGGAGCCGAGCGCAGGATGGAACGCGCGCGCTGGGAAAAAGGCTCGATGTGGCGAGCAGAGGACACCGGTGTCCATGGCAGAACAGGAGCTAGGCGTGGCAGAGGAAGCCGCCATGGGGAGGACCTCGGTTGCGACGGCCAGGGAATCCAGGGCGCTGGGCGTGCGCGCGCATGGGAGGATTGGAGGGAAATCCGGGCGCTAAGCGTAGAGACTCCAGGGACGCGTGGTCAGGCGAGCTTGAGGACGCCGGCACCATGGGGAGCTCACGCGCAGGGGAATTGAGGGAGGGAACCGTAGCGCTGGAAGCTAGACGCCGACCACCCGGGAGATCCAGTCGGATGCTGGAGCGGCTGGGCGCTGGAGCTGAAGCGAGCAGAGAACGTCGGCCAGAGTAGCGACCAGAGAAAATGGAGCACGAGGGAGTTGCGCGTGAAGAACGACGGCCAGATTTTTCTCTGTCCCATGAACACTGAACGGCGGCTGAAGATAAGCGCGCAGGGGGAAGAAGACCTGGCTGGGGCAGTGGGATTTTTTTCTCCACACGTTGAGCGGCACGGCCAGGAAGATCAGCGATCGGCGGTGAGAGATAAGCTCCAGGGCGAGCACCAATACGGGAGAGGAGGAGAGATATGGATGCGTGTCTGGCTTTGACGATAGGAAGCAGAGAGAGGGCGGTGACCGGTGAGGATAGAGATGGCAGGAAATTTTCTTTTTTTCCAGATTTTCTTTTCTCTCTTTTTTTATCGGCAATCGAAGATATTTTGATCACGATTTCTAGCGATAACAAAAAGGTCGACCGTATTACGACACAGTTTGATTCGATTCAAAATCTGATAAATTTACCTGTGGTCTGAACACATGATTTCATTGTCACGGTAATTTACCCGAGAATCGAAGCTCAATTATGATTCTCGGACACGCAATCACGGTTTTGATTTAGCGATTACTTGGAATCAGATGAATTTACACCCGTCACTTATATCCAAAGTTTTGGATCGGGCAAGAAACGACAGACCGAAATAAACTGATTTCGGCACTGATAATTTGTTCGGCATGATTCGACCGAAATTAGCCAAAACAATATCTGCAAACGTATACGCGATTTTATCTTCGAAACAGCGTGCTGAAGAATAAATTGGATTATAACCTCGCGCACGATTTTTCTCAGACAGCATGCGATACAGATTATTTTCCCCCGGCATTTTAGTTATCGAGTTTAAATTCATTTGTCCGGGATAAAAAGCGTAAAAGGAGGTCGAGCTTCCGAATTCGGATTCGCATGGCGATAAATTTTAAATAATCATCGGACGCACCACATTTCGGAACGACTATGTCCCGAACACCACGAAAATTTCGGAAGAGCCCGGATAAATAAAAACAAAAACGATGTCGCACTCGTGACAAACGGAACAGATGCGATATGAGAATCGCGATAGATGATAATAATTAGACCCTAGTGTCCGTCTTATTCACTGATATCACGTGCTTAAATTCATACTCGTTGTCGAGCGGAATATAAACACCTGGGGTGTTACAGCAGGTGGCGCCAATGTTGGGGACTTGTTCTCAAATGCTATGAATTAAGAACAAGGCAACAAACAAGAAAAATATTAAATGTTAATGTCCTTCGTCCTTCGAAGCATTATCTCCCTTAGGATATAACGATCTTCGGACGAAGGTTATGAAGGACATATCTTCATAAATTTAACATATGTAATGAGGATGAAGGTTATGAAACATAAGACAACATAAATAATCACATGATATCAAATTATACATATTTATTATCAAACAATTATGAATACATAAAAGTTAGATTAAATCACATTTGTACCTTGAGCTCGATTGAATACGAAGATACTGATGCGGTGTCCAAGCGTGAACAGTACGGGGGCACTGTTCACCTATTTATAGGCACAGGGCACAGTCTGTGTGAATTTACATTCATGCCCTCTACAAATAATTACAATCATTACATAGTCTATCATGGGCTGATTGGTCATCTCATCTTTAAGTCGGTGCCCTTTGAAATGTACTACGAAGCTCCCTGACTGGTAACTTCGGCATTGTTCTTGTTCTGACCTTCCAAAGGTGCTTCATCTAGCAGGACCTTCGGCGACGAAGCAGACCCCCAACAAGGTACTGCCCAAAAGTTCAGTGGTAAACAAGGTATAAAGATAGCCAAACTAGGGTGATCTATTAGGTCCCATCAAAATTAACCTATGCAGATCATAATGATTAACATGAACATTATTGGGTAAATAGAAGTGATCAAGGGCACAACTTGCCTTCAACGAGCTCCTGCTCAGTATTTTCCACCCGCTGAGCACCTAGGTCCTCAGTTGCCTTCCCGTCTACTCACAACAATACAAACAAATATGGTACAGGAGAAATTAACATCACACCAAACATGAGAACATACTGCATAATAATATTATACACATCGTAACGTGATCGTAGGTTCAAAAATCACTAAATTCGGAGTTACGGTTAAAGAGTTATGATTTTTCGAAGTTTCTACGTGTTTGATATAGAATAAACTATGTGAATAATTTTAATATATGTTTCATGATAAGACAGAGTTACCAGGTGATAAACAATGTTAATACAAAATTAATGCAACTGGAATGGATCAAAAAGGAATTATAATGAATTACTTAAGAATTAAAAAAGTTTCTAGAATTAATTTTACACTAGAAATCATTTTTGAATTACTTTTATTAATACACCAAATTCAGTGGACTGAGGATACTATTTTGAAGAAGTACAAGGTCAATTCCATAAAATTCCGGGCCTAATTGTAAGGGTCTGTGTATAAAGGTGGACTGTGGGTTGTTAAACAAGAAACCGAGGGTCTCTTTTACAAAATTAACTGGCCGAAGGGGTACCAAACGGGATCATCCATCCGATCTAAGTCCTACACTCTAGATTAGATCTGTATTGATTACGAACCCACATCCTGTCTCAATCGTTGGATCAGAGATCGATGCCGCAGATTTAAAGTAATGGAAACCAGCCCTGCACGTCAAATTCGGATCACACGACTCACATTGGACTCACCCGAACCGGTATACCACTTCTAATCATAGTCGTCCCTGCCTGAATCAACGACGCATGCCACGCCATCCCACACGCCGACCGATCGCGGCAGCGCCATTGTCAGCATAGTGGCGCCATGGCCGGTGCCCACCAAAATACCAGTGAGGCACAGGACCTTGCACCCGATGGACCCAAAATAAAGAGAACGCGATGGCGGAATGCACAGCAGGTACCTTGTTGGGGAATGAGCAGAAGGGCGCTCCACCCACGGCGAGGAGCCGATTTGCGACGTCTCGCACACTCTGGTGAGAAATTGGTTGCTCACCACGACCTCCCCCTCCGTTCACACGGATTCGAAGGGTCCAACATGTAATCTAAAGGCTCCAAGCTAATTTCCCCGGCCACGAGACATCGCAGACGCGGAGTACCAGCGGCGGTCCCAGCGACCCTCATGACGCTTCCCCTTCCTTTGGTTCGAGTTCTACGGCTATGGCAGCCCTAGATTTTAGCGTCAAGTGGTGGTGGCACCCGGGTAGATAGGCGGGGAGATGCAGCCGGCTGGCTTTGTAGCCATGGGCGCGCGACAATCTCGGAGAATGGCAACAACTCATTGGCAACCTAGACAATGCAGGAGCGGGGCATAGGAGCCTGCCAGTTTGGCCCCATGGTTCAGTGTTAGACGCGGGTGTGCGCGACGGCCGAGTCAGGCGCGACAGAGAGAATGCTGACGCGCGGGCCATGAGTGTCAGCATCAGCTCCCACACGGCAGGCGTTGTTGGTTGCGCCCATGTGTGCAAAGGTTAAGTAGGCCAAAATGGCGCGCCCAAGCCCGGTTAAGCTCTCATCTCTTTTTCTTTTTTTATTATGTTTCCAAATTCAAAAGTTCAAATGAATTTAAATTGCTAGTTTGAATCTTGGACTTTCAAATATCAAATAAAATTCTAATATGAATAATACTACCATTTTTTGCAATAATCTTATTTATTTACTAGTATTATTTTTTTCATTGGTAACTCCTTTGCTCCCATATTTTCCAGAGTTCAAATTTGCATTCACAGCTAGATTTGTTTTAATTATAAATTTGTGTTTGATGCACAAACAAAAGAAGTCTAGCATGGTGCATAAGTTTATGTGTTTTTATTTGGTATTTATTTGAAAGGAAATATGCCTCATGAATAAGCCACATACTCAAAGGAGTTCCCTTATTATTCCCAATAACAAGAGTCATGGTTACTCCATACTAGGGTTTACATCATCCTCCGAGGATTCATCATCTATACAAGAAAAGGGCTCCCCAACTTTCCACCCTCCAAAGACCACGACCCAGCATCAGATCCCCCAGACGCGTTACTACTAAGAGACACCACATTTCCATCAATCAAAATATCATCATTCATGTCATCATCATAGTTTGCTTGCACAGGCCTAGATGTCGGAGCCTGCGCAGCAACCAATCTTTAGTATCACACAAAACGAACACTGTCAGTCTATTCCCTATTACACTCTCTCAACCTGCGCCGAAGCGTCTGCCGTCGTAAGACCCTCAACGACACCTCCTTGAAGCATCCCTCCGGGTCACTGAGCTGTCAAGGCCAGCAAGGTCCTCCACATCTTCCTCATTCATCACTTGTGAAGACAACACAACAACATTTCAAAACAACGAACACACACAACACCCCTCACCAAACCCATAACGTACCTGCGCCAGTGCTCGGTCTGCCCTCTCCCAGACGACGCCGCGGCCGTGAGGGCCCCACATCCTATCATATAATCTAGAACATGCCACGATCGAAGTCCTCGTTCGCTCAGTCGAAGACCTCGAAATGCCTGCATCCCTCTCGAGACAAAGCATTCGCATCCCCTTCGCAAGTGACGAGAGACATTTAGGACATGAGACCCGCCACAATAGACGAGAGTGACTCTAGCTCATCTTACAAAATTAAATGATAACAAATAAAGTGAACTTATATTATTTCCTTGGCGTCATAAAGCTAATTGGGAGACGCCACCTAGACCTCATCAAACTCCTCATAGTAGTCCTCCTCCTGGGCCACCTGCTCTTCACCTATGGGGGGTTTATATATCGCAAGGGTGAGCACACAAAAGTTCATCACTCAACAAGTGTGGGGAATAATGTGCATGAACTCACCAAAAGTGGGGGCTCATGTGAAGTGTAAGCCTGATCAATAAGAAATGGTTAAAGCTGAGTATTGCTTTTAATAAGTTGGTCAAATTTTATTAGTAGTTACTAGATGTAAGTATATATCAACCCAAAGTAATAATAGATCAAAATTAATAATAAAACCACAATGCGATACATATGACAAATTGAGTTTAATTCCATAAGTTTATCATGCGAGAGTCCTGAGCATCTTATGACCGCGAGCATAGCTAGTATACTAGTTTTACACTCTGCAGAGGTTATACCCTTTACCCACAAGTCATGCTACCCATTTGCGAAGTGGTCTAGAAGTGCCATTTATCTCTACCGAGGAGACAAGGTAGGGTAACACTACGAGGCCTTTACAAAGTTCCACATGCTTCAGAAAACCCGCTACAGTTTCTGAGGAGAGCGATATAGGAATCCCCCGTCTGAAAAGCCATCACAGCATGATCAACCGAGAACCTCCCTATACAAACAACTCCCCTACCACCCTTTCCTTTTTCGGGTAAGGTAGTCCTCCACTAGCATTCCTAATTAGTCAGCCAAGCGCATCCCATTCCACCCTTGTGGTAACACAGTTATCTTAAGTTAAGCTCCATTTTCCAATTAAAATAATAGTTTTTTTTATGAATGATAAAGAATTCAATAATAGTAAAAAGTATGATCTTGAATAATAAGTATCTTAACACCCAAAACCACATAGAGCAATAGCAAATACTACCCAAGAGAAGCCAGAACGCAATTGAAACGGGGCCCTCGGATCGCCCATCAATGCTCAGGATGCATTCCACCGAAGCGGTAGGCCAGATCTAATCTACAACGTCCAACCCTCGATCAACGACCCCAAACCCTTTCCCCCAACTTCGCTCCATCTACGGCGGATATAGGCATGCCCACGGCGGCGTGCACGCTGGAGCTAGGTGATCGGCCCACATGACCTCCCACTACCCCGACTAACAGGTTCTGTGCATGGCAGAGGTGATAGTGGACCAGAGGGAAGGCTTTTTACCTTGGTTCGCGGTGGTGACGTCCCGCACCATGGCACGAGGTGGTGCGGACACTGATAGGAACTTCGGTGAGGAATTCGCGAGGTCTTAGAGGTTAATCCCAGCAACGATGCTTCGAAGGCCCTTCCCTCAGGCCTGTAGAAGATCCTAGCCACCACTGAAGGCGTGGACAACGGATCAGTTGAGGATTCCCCACGGCGGCTACCTTTCTTACTCCTCTCTCTCTCCGGGTTAGGTTTCCAAGGCTTGGGTTGGGGCACAAGAGATCCCGGGGACACTATATATGTGGCAAGGGTGGCGGCCAAAGGTTTGGAAGGCGGTTGAGCCAGCTGGCTGACGCCCGGGGTGCTCAAGTGAGTTTGTTTGGCGCGGGAAGATAAACAGTGCCTGCGAGAGACCATGATAGATGGCCCCCAGTCGACAGCGCTTTCCCCACCAATCGCGAAGGCAGAGGGCAACTCTGACCCAGCGGGCCATGCTCCAGTGACTGATAACCCACGCTCCACGAGCGGGTGACTTGTGCAGCTGGCCCACCTATCAGCGCAAAGCGCAGCCAGGTCAGGATAGCGCGGAGGAGGGTTCATGGGCCGACTGGCTGAATTCGGCATAGTCTAAGGGCTGCTCCCCTTTCTTTTTCTTTTCTTCCTTTTTCTCTTCTTTTCTATTTTATTTTCAAAATCAAATTTCAACATCAAGTTTTCAAACTTAACTTGCCCCATGAAATTAATTACTAATGCAAAAATACAAGAACATCAGCATGAAATGCATCCTTTCCTTTATTTAATATAATTATTAGTAGTCAATTTGATCCCATTATTTGAATATGCAAAAAGGAGAAAAGAAAACAAGTAATCACTTAAATCTTTTATAGTCCCCAATACTTATGTATTTTTTATCAATCCAAATATTTGGGTATCACAGAGGGGCACGGGGAGAGGGGAGAGGGGCTACCGGCGATAGGTTTGGGCTGTGACACACTGCGAAAAACAAAGAAGAAACACAAAGAACAATGGAGGTTGCTCACCAGAGAAGAAGGCCCTCACCGGAGCCGAGGAGAAATCTGTCGATTGACGGCGGACCGGAGGTCGGATGTCACACCCTGATTTAAGGGGTAAAGCCGGGTGCGTCTCATATGTGCGCCAAAGAAAAACATCATATATAATGACAAAGTGTATAGAGATAAATGTCACAAATATCATTATTACATAGAGAAAGTATCTTACAAAAATATATGATAACAATAAAGGGAACTAAATATTATTCCTTGGCGCCATAAAGCTGACTTGGAGACACCACCTAGATAAGCTCATACTCTTCGTTGTAGGCCTCCTCCTGGACCACCTGTTCTTCTCCTATGGGGGGGTTTATATATTGCAAAAGTGAGCTCACAAAAGATCATAGCTCAACAAGTTGTGGGGAATAATGTGCATGAACTCACCAAAGGTGGGACTTCATGTGAAGTGTAAGGCTGATCAACAAATAATGGTTAAAGCTGTGCATTGCTTTTAATAAGTTGGTCAAATTTTATTAGCAGTTACTAAATATAAGTATATACCAAACCAGAGTAATAGATCAAAATTAATAATAAACCACAATGCGATGCGAATGACCAATTAAATTTAATTCCATAAGTTTCTCATGTGAGGGTCCGAGCCGCTCATGACCGCGAGCACGTCTGATATACCAGTTTTACACTCTACAGAGGTTGCACATATTTACCCACAAGTCATGTTACCCATCTGCCAAGGGGTCATGAATCCCATACACCTCTACCAAGGAAGTGAGGCATGGTAACACTACGAGGCCTTTACAAAGTTCCACTAGCTTCAGAAAACCCGCTACAGTTTCTAGGCAGCGCAATATAGGAATCCCCTGTCTGAAAAGCCATCGCAGCAAAATCAACCCAAGAACCTCCCTATACCAACCACTCCCCTACTGACCTTGCCCCTTTCGGGTAAGGTAGTCCTCCACTAGCTTTCCTAATTAGTCAGTCAAGGGTGTCCCATACCACCCTTGTGGTAGCACTATTTTCCCAGGTGACCGCTCCATGTTTCAATTAACATAATGATCTTATCATGAACAATAAATAACAAATTGATAATACAAGCATGATTATGAATAATGTGTATCTTAACACCCAAAACCACATAAAGCAATTGCGGGTACTACCCAAAAGTTCAGTGGTAAACAAGGTATAAAGGTAGCCAAACTGGGGTGACCTATTGGGTCCCATCAAAATTAACCTATGCAGATCATAATGATTAATAGGAACATTATTGGGTAAATATAAGTGATCAAGGGCACAACTTGTCTTCAATGAGCTCCTGCTCAATAGTATCCATGTGCTGAGTCTCTGGGTCCTCAGTCACTTGCCTGTCTATTCGCAACAGTAGAAGCAAACAAGGTATAGGATAAATTAACATCACACCAAACATGAAGACATACTGTATAATATTATTCTATGCATCGTAACGAGATCGTAGGTTCTAGAATCACTAAACTAGGAGTTACGATTATCGAGTTATGATTTTCCTAAGTTATTAAGTGTTTGGTATAGAGTATACTAGGTGAGCAATTTTAATCTATGTTTCATGACTAAACAGAGTTATCAGGTGATATACAATATTAATATAAAATTAATGCAACTGGAATGGGTCAAAAAGGAATTAAAATGGATTTACTATGAATAAAATAAGTTTATGAGATTATTTTTAATACTAAAAATCATTTTCTGTTTCAATTTATTAATCCCGAGATCAGTTTGGACTGCGGCCACAAATTCCCGAGAATCCGGGGTTTAATTTGTAAAAATCTTGGGCTCGAATGTAATTACCCTGTGTGGACTGTGGATAGCGGGTTGATAACTAAGAACCCCAGGGGCACTTATGTAAAACCGTCTGAGTGAAAGAGTATGGCGAGATCTGGGCCGTCCAAGTATGCGGGGATGGCGCGGATTAGATCATGCTCGCGACAAACAGGTATGCATTCGAGACCGTCGGATCTAAGATCAATGGCTTGGGTTTTATGAATCCTGATCTAAGCGTATGCGTCCGATCCGAAACGGACGCAACAGATCAACCTAGCGAACCATTACGCTGCAATCTGATCATGGCCGACCTGCGGTCATCCAATGGCTCGGATGTCATCTTCAACCCATAACCTCCCCAATGGCGACGGCGAGACCGAAACCACGACGGTGCATCACTGTCGAGCATGATTGTCGCGATTTAGCGTCCCAAAATCCCACCCGAAAGGTGCTACACGCAGAGGAGAGTAGGACAAAGCATACAGAGGTGTTCTTACCTCGGATCAGGACGGTGGTCGCTCTGCCTATGTTTGAGTCCGCCGTGTCACCCCGAGTGCGCCCTACCCCTTCCCTAGTGCCCTAGACCTTCGCCGTGGCCATGCCCTCACCTCCGGCGAAACCTCGCCGTGGAGACGGGCGCCGTCGTCGCAAGCAGGCCAGCCACCCAGCCCGAGCCCGCCATCAGATCTAAGGCGTCCATCTAGGATCTAATAGCCTGATTTCTATTTGACCCGACCCAACCTCAACCGTTTGATGTAGATCTGGCCGCTCAAATCCACGCCCTCGCTCGTGCTCTACAGCTGGGCCCAGCCTATCAGCCCCGCTGACCCCAAGTCGCTGCAACCCCTGCCCACCGGTCAGTCTGTAACACCCGGATTTTAGGGGTCCAAAACCCGGGTGCTAACATAAACACCAGGTATGCTGGGACCAAGTCTCACACATATGATGTATAGTGGCACAGGATCGAATGTCACATCTTTATATATAACAGGAGTTCTATACAAAATAAATAATTACATTATAAGGAGACAACGGTCCAGCAACCCAAAGTTGACTGGGAGACGACGACCTAGACCTCTCACGAACTCATCGCAGCATCCTCCATGAGCATCATCCTGCGGTACCTGTTCTTGACCTGTGGGGTGTGTGAGACAGCAAGAGTGAGCTCACATACGTTCATCGCTCAACAAGTTGTGGGGAATAATGTGCATGAACTCGCCAAAGGTGGGAGCTCACGTGAAGTGTAAGGCTTACCAAAGAAGATGGTTAAAGCTGAGCATTGCTTTTAAAGTTGGTCAAAATTTTATTAGCAGTTACTAAGTATAAGTAAATACCAACCCAGTTAAGTAGTAGAACAAAAGTAACAACTTCACCTGCGATGCAATGCATATGACAAATTGAGTTTAAGTTCCATAATTTAATCATGTGAGGGTCCGAGCTGCTCATGACCGTGAGCACGGCTAGTATACCAGTTTTACACTCTGCAGAGGTTGCGCATCTTTACCCACAAGTCGTGTATCCCATGTCGCCAGGGTTTGCAAGGCCCTTAGACACTTCCGAGGTGAATGGCTAGGGATCCACTACGAGGCCTTTACAAAGTTCCACTAGCTTCCGAAAACCCGCTACAGTTTATAGGAAGATCCAGTGCAGGAATCCCTTGCAGGACCGCCATCGCAGCAAAATCCTCCCGAGGGCCTCCCTACACTGACCTCTCCCCTACTGCCCTTGCCCCTTTCGGGTAAGGTAGTCTTCCACTAGCTTTCCTAATTAATCAGCCAAGGGGTCCCATTCCTCCCTTGTGGTAGCACTGTTTTCCCGGGTGGTCGCTCCATGTTCCAATTAACATAATGATCTTAACATGAACCATAAATAACAACTGATAACAAAAGTATAATCATGAATAGTGTAATCTTCATACCCAAAACCACATATAGCACTAGCAAGTACTACCCAGAAAGTTCAGTGGTAAACAAGGTATAAAGATAGACAAACTAGGGTAACCTATTGGGTCCCATCAAAATTAATCTATGCAGATCATTATGATTAATCAGAACATGGCTGGGTAAAAAGAAGTGATCAAGGGCACAACTTGCCTGGGCTTTGAGAATCCAGGTACCAGGATGATCTTCAGATTCTCGTGACCTCACTGCTAGTCGTAGCAATACAAACAAACAGTGTATAGGCAAAATTAACATTACACCAAACATGTATGCCAAAATACATATTAATAATCTACATATTAAAATAAGATCACAGGAAAAAGAATTATTAATTTTGGAGTTTTAGTTTTTAAGTTATGAATTTTCCAAAGTTTTATGCTTTTAATATAGGATTAAGTGGGAAATAAATTTAAATGTGTATTTCATGTAAAAACAGTGGCACTATTTGATGAACAATAATATTATAAAATTATAGGAACTGGAATGGGCAAATTTGGACTTCATATGAATTTTCTACAATTTAAACAAGTTTCTGCAATTAAATTTGTACTAAAAACCATTTTCTAACCTATTTTCCTGAGTTTATTAATTTTCTGGACTGGGCGTCAAATATAGAGAAGTGCAGGGGGTTAAACCAACATTTTCCCAAGACTCAGAGGGCTGCAGCAAGGGACGGCGGGTTGTTTATAATAAAGGATAGGGGTTCTTTTGCAACTGTCCCACGCCGAAGGGGTATCGCCCAGTATCAGCCGTAGGATATGATATATGCGGCTCGGATTAGATCGTTACCTCATTGAACCGGTATGCAATATCGAGCATCGGATCAACAATCGACGACCGAGGATCCCCCATGTATGCAAGACATACCAGTCCTTAGATCAAGGATCAACGGTCATGAACGAAGCGCTTCACATGTTCCAATCCTAGCCCTTCATTCCGATTCGACGCCCCCAGGTTACCTTCTCCCCCCCCCAGGTCACGAACCGAGGCGGCCAGAGCACCCAGGTGGCGGCGCTGGCGGACGGGGGCTTGCAACGACGGCACGGGACATCGCCGCCGTGCCCAACCAACAGAGGAAGAAGGGGAGGGGATCAGGGACGCTGAGATCGGTCGAGTGGAACAGGCAGGGAGCGACGACGACGGTGGCTCCTTCCCTGTACATCGGCGAGCAGCGGAATCCAAGGCTGTCGTTGGCGCCGGTGAGAAATCGCGGCAGCACCAAAGGTCCCTTCCACCTGTAAGTGCCCCGAGGAAGCCCACACACCCAAGCTTGCGCCCAAAACGTTGACGGAGCATGATGACCACGGCAGCGGCATCCTCCGGCTCTCCCGGTGACACAAGATGCAGCGCCGGGGCGGCGTCCTCGCTTCTTATACACGGGGCGAGGCTCGTGGGCGTTCGGTTCAAACAACCCGAGAGCAACGCGGAGAAGATTGCATGCGATCTCAACAACCCGAGCGCGACTTCCGCGGAGAAGAGATCGCGTAATTTGTTGGCGTCCACAGAACCTTAGCAGACTACGGGAGGGAGAAGAAGACCCGCCAAGCGGGGCCCATACGTAAGTGAAACGGGAGCGCGTCTGACGGCACGGCCCACCTGCAAGCCACAGTGGAGTTTCGGAGGTCACAGCAGACAGACAAGTGGGGCCCCACGCGCAGTGACACGGATCAGGGAACCAGTGCAGAATGGGCGAGGGGAGACCGCCCGACCGGGCCCACCTGTCGGCACCAGAATCCCACAAGCAGGAGTAGATGGGCCGTGCGGGATGTCTGTTGGGCTGGCAGCGGATAGAATTCGGCCCAGGTCTTTATCTCTCTTATTTCTCATTTTCTATTTTCTGTTGTAATTTCAATTCAAATTCAAATTGAATTCAGGTTTTAATATAAATACAAGTTAGTATGCAACAATCAAAGAAAATACCAGCATGTAATGCAAAGTTTATTATTTATTTATTTATTTATTTTAAGAGCTTAATTTCAAAAAAAACCTTTCTATCTTTGAAACCACCTAAACTTTCATATAATTCATGAAAAGAATAATTCCTATAAACTAATTCATCATATTATTCATCTAAGAGGAAATAGTTTAAATACATAGCTAATATTTTACTTATCATTTATTCAGATTTAGGAAACTAGCTCCAAATCATAAATTTATTAAAGGACACTTTAAATTTTTTTTTTATCTCTAAAGGATTTCCTTAAATCTCAAAATTAGGATTTTGAGTGTTACAAATTCTACCCCCCTTAACAGAAATCTCGTCCTCGAGATTTGTAAGGAACATGATACAACAAATTTAGCTTGTAGTCTAGATTTCAGTTTCTAGCTAGTTCAAAAATCAAGAGTTTCTTTTTTTTTATTAGTTAGTTATTAGGAGAGCATAGGTATATATGGTTATAGACACTTTATTATGCAGGATAAAAGATATCTTTTAAAGCCTATATAGGTTTGGGCAAGATAGAGTAGGATAAGAAAAGACTCCATCCAAGATTGTGGATCTTGACTCATCTTGGTGACCTCACGTGATCCTTGAAGACTTGAGTTGGTGCTCATCCTTTCTTGATGAAGTTGATCGTCTTCTTCGGTCTTGTCTTGTTGATTAGGAGTTAGTATATATTATCGGGCTGGGAAATAGGGTTAAGATAGATATGGATGAGATGGACTGCGTGATGTAGGTCAAGAGTTTGTTTACTGTTAGGTGAGAATAGACAGATTATGCAATCCATCATGACTATATTGGTTGAGTTAGATCTTATGCCCATGGTTGAGTTGGTCTAATGTGTGAAGTTAAGTTAATACCTGGCTAGTAGGGTTTAATCTCTTCTACCAGTATCACTAATATGTTTAAGTAAACCACATTAGATTAGATCATATTAGATTAGATGGGATCTAGATTAGATTGGTATGACTAGCTTGACTAGATAAGATCTAATTGATTTGGTTTAGATCATGGTGGTCACCCTAGGATGGGATATGTATGCTTATTAGGACAAGATGAATCCATAAGGATAAGGTAGAATCTTTTGAGGTCAGTTAGATCTTATTAGGATAAGATAGAATCTTTTCAAGACAAGATGAATCTATTAAAGTAATAGAGTATCTTTTAAGATAAGATGGATCTATTAAGTTAAATATATTTTAATTAGGATAAGTTAGGATCTTTTGAGATGAGATGGATCTATGAGTGTAGGATAGAATCTTTTAAGATAAGATGGATTGGCTAGAATGAGATCTTTTGGGATAAGATAAATCTTTTAAGCTAGATATATTTCAATGGGGATAATCTAGTTTGTCTAGTTATTTTGATGAGCATTTTTTTTCCTATACGTATATGTAGATGTAATTGTGGACATTACTCCACAACTCATCACACTCAATCAAAGATCCAAATCAGACAAGTATCATAAGAACAAACATTCAAATACATAGACACTTATAAAAATAGTTTTGTTTTTGTTCCTATGATTAGGTCTCCTATTCCTAAAGTTACTTTAGGCACAGGATTTCAAAGTGTGAAATCCAAGTTTGTCTTTAGAAGGAAAAGGTAAGAATAATCAGAGTAAAGCGGAAATAGATGAGAAAGATTATGGAAAGTTTAGAAAAGATCAGAGTAGCAGAGGTAAGTAGATAATGGTTGTCCAGTTCTATCTAGGTTTCGTCCTACAGTCAACATTCCTCTGATACCACTTCTGTAACACCCGGATTTTAGGGGTCCAAAACCCGGGTGCTAACATAAACACCAGGTATGCTGGGACCAAGTCTCACACATATGATGTATAGTGGCACAGGATCGAATGTCACATCTTTATATATAACAGGAGTTCTATACAAAATAAATAATTACATTATAAGGAGACAACGGTCCAGCAACCCAAAGTTGACTGGGAGACGACGACCTAGACCTCTCACGAACTCATCGCAGCATCCTCCATGAGCATCATCCTGCGGTACCTGTTCTTGACCTGTGGGGTGTGTGAGACAGCAAGAGTGAGCTCACATACGTTCATCGCTCAACAAGTTGTGGGGAATAATGTGCATGAACTCGCCAAAGGTGGGAGCTCACGTGAAGTGTAAGGCTTACCAAAGAAGATGGTTAAAGCTGAGCATTGCTTTTAAAGTTGGTCAAAATTTTATTAGCAGTTACTAAGTATAAGTAAATACCAACCCAGTTAAGTAGTAGAACAAAAGTAACAACTTCACCTGCGATGCAATGCATATGACAAATTGAGTTTAAGTTCCATAATTTAATCATGTGAGGGTCCGAGCTGCTCATGACCGTGAGCACGGCTAGTATACCAGTTTTACACTCTGCAGAGGTTGCGCATCTTTACCCACAAGTCGTGTATCCCATGTCGCCAGGGTTTGCAAGGCCCTTAGACACTTCCGAGGTGAATGGCTAGGGATCCACTACGAGGCCTTTACAAAGTTCCACTAGCTTCCGAAAACCCGCTACAGTTTATAGGAAGATCCAGTGCAGGAATCCCTTGCAGGACCGCCATCGCAGCAAAATCCTCCCGAGGGCCTCCCTACACTGACCTCTCCCCTACTGCCCTTGCCCCTTTCGGGTAAGGTAGTCTTCCACTAGCTTTCCTAATTAATCAGCCAAGGGGTCCCATTCCTCCCTTGTGGTAGCACTGTTTTCCCGGGTGGTCGCTCCATGTTCCAATTAACATAATGATCTTAACATGAACCATAAATAACAACTGATAACAAAAGTATAATCATGAATAGTGTAATCTTCATACCCAAAACCACATATAGCACTAGCAAGTACTACCCAGAAAGTTCAGTGGTAAACAAGGTATAAAGATAGACAAACTAGGGTAACCTATTGGGTCCCATCAAAATTAACCTATGCAGATCATTATGATTAATCAGAACATGGCTGGGTAAAAAGAAGTGATCAAGGGCACAACTTGCCTGGGCTTTGAGAATCCAGGTACCAGGATGATCTTCAGATTCTCGTGACCTCACTGCTAGTCGTAGCAATACAAACAAACAGTGTATAGGCAAAATTAACATTACACCAAACATGTATGCCAAAATACATATTAATAATCTACATATTAAAATAAGATCACAGGAAAAAGAATTATTAATTTTGGAGTTTTAGTTTTTAAGTTATGAATTTTCCAAAGTTTTATGCTTTTAATATAGGATTAAGTGGGAAATAAATTTAAATGTGTATTTCATGTAAAAACAGTGGCACTATTTGATGAACAATAATATTATAAAATTATAGGAACTGGAATGGGCAAATTTGGACTTCATATGAATTTTCTACAATTTAAACAAGTTTCTGCAATTAAATTTGTACTAAAAACCATTTTCTAACCTATTTTCCTGAGTTTATTAATTTTCTGGACTGGGCGTCAAATATAGAGAAGTGCAGGGGGTTAAACCAACATTTTCCCAAGACTCAGAGGGCTGCAGCAAGGGACGGCGGGTTGTTTATAATAAAGGATAGGGGTTCTTTTGCAACTGTCCCACGCCGAAGGGGTATCGCCCAGTATCAGCCGTAGGATATGATATATGCGGCTCGGATTAGATCGTTACCTCATTGAACCGGTATGCAATATCGAGCATCGGATCAACAATCGACGACCGAGGATCCCCCATGTATGCAAGACATACCAGTCCTTAGATCAAGGATCAACGGTCATGAACGAAGCGCTTCACATGTTCCAATCCTAGCCCTTCATTCCGATCCGATGCCCCCAGGTTACCTTCTCCCCCCCCCCCCAGGTCACGAACCGAGGCGGCCAGAGCACCCAGGTGGCGGCGCTGGCGGACGGGGGCTTGCAACGACGGCACGGGACATCGCCGCCGCGCCCAACCAACAGAGGAAGAAGGGGAGGGGATCAGGGACGCTGAGATCGGTCGAGTGGAACAGGCAGGGAGCGACGACGACGGTGGCTCCTTCCCTGTACATCGGCGAGCAGCGGAATCCAAGGCTGTCGTTGGCGCCGGTGAGAAATCGCGGCAGCACCAAAGGTCCCTTCCACCTGTAAGTGCCCCGAGGAAGCCCACACACCCAAGCTTGCGCCCAAAACGTTGACGGAGCATGATGACCACGGCAGCGGCATCCTCCGGCTCTCCCGGTGACACAAGATGCAGCGCCGGGGCGGCGTCCTCGCTTCTTATACACGGGGCGAGGCTCGTGGGCGTTCGGTTCAAACAACCCGAGAGCAACGCGGAGAAGATTGCATGCGATCTCAACAACCCGAGCGCGACTTCCGCGGAGAAGAGATCGCGTAATTTGTTGGCGTCCACAGAACCTTAGCAGACTACGGGAGGGAGAAGAAGACCCGCCAAGCGGGGCCCATACGTAAGTGAAACGGGAGCGCGTCTGACGGCACGGCCCACCTGCAAGCCACAGTGGAGTTTCGGAGGTCACAGCAGACAGACAAGTGGGGCCCCACGCGCAGTGACACGGATCAGGGAACCAGTGCAGAATGGGCGAGGGGAGACCGCCCGACCGGGCCCACCTGTCGGCACCAGAATCCCACAAGCAGGAGTAGATGGGCCGTGCGGGATGTCTGTTGGGCTGGCAGCGGATAGAATTCGGCCCAGGTCTTTATCTCTCTTATTTCTCATTTTCTATTTTCTGTTGTAATTTCAATTCAAATTCAAATTGAATTCAGGTTTTAATATAAATACAAGTTAGTATGCAACAATCAAAGAAAATACCAGCATGTAATGCAAAGTTTATTATTTATTTATTTATTTATTTTAAGAGCTTAATTTCAAAAAAAAACCTTTCTATCTTTGAAACCACCTAAACTTTCATATAATTCATGAAAAGAATAATTCCTATAAACTAATTCATCATATTATTCATCTAAGAGGAAATAGTTTAAATACATAGCTAATATTTTACTTATCATTTATTCAGATTTAGGAAACTAGCTCCAAATCATAAATTTATTAAAGGACACTTTAAATTTTTTTTTATCTCTAAAGGATTTCCTTAAATCTCAAAATTAGGATTTTGAGTGTTACACAGTCGCTCTCGTCTATCCGCGCGCGCATGCTCACGCTCGGATCAAATCTCGACCGTTCGTTCGCGATCGTGAGGATAAGATCGGCCGATACCCTTTTGCGCGATAGTTTTGCTAAAGAAACCCTCGGTTTTCTGAAAACCAACCCGATGTCCCTCAGGTTCATGCGTAGGCCCCTGTATTCTTGCAACCAGACCCCTAGCCTTTTAAAATCATAGATTTAAACCTAATTTTGTATTCTGAACTCCAAAACTTGTTTATTTCATATCTTTTGCATATGAACTGCAAATTGAGTGATTCAAATTGCATAATGTTCATAAGATTATTCTCTATCTATGTAAATTATAATCATTCACTATCTGCACATATTAATTTTATGCCTAGACTATAGGTTAGTTTAGGTAATGGTTTATTTATTAATAATAAAAATAAAAGGAAAATCCTAATGGTAATTAGATGTTTAACCTTGTGAGGTTAATAATATGTAATGTATGAATCTATCCCTAGTAAAATTTTTATGTCTCGTTAAAATAAGTGGAATTAAATTATGTAATCTATGGAGATAGATAATATTTAGGGAATCACAAACTTCTAAGTGTGTTAGTTCGCCCTTGGAACTAAGTTCACCTTTTGTGTTTACAATGTTCTGTCAAACTTGTGTTCACTTGATTGTATATGGTTGGTGTATTGCTCATTTGTCTTTATCCAAATGTATTGAATGCATGATCGCTTTGTTTAGACAACGAGCAGCCTGTGGTTCCTAAGTGTATTGCCAAAGATCTTCCTGAGCAACAACCTGGTGAAGGCAAGTGTCCTTTGACCCATTATGTCATACGTACTTTATAATTCACCGTCCTACATTACTTTATTGAAACCTAAGGATTTACTAGTCTGTATTTACCTTATCCTTATTTACCTTTTTGGGTTATGATGGTTAGCTTTATGCTATTGCTTTACCTTAATTAACAAACATGATCTGAACATTTATGATACGATGATGTTATCCCGATGATGATCTTGTGATACTTTAGGGGACTCAGGTTGTTTCTTGAGTACCTCTCCTTAAGCACCTGTTCGTTGAGTGACCACTCGGGATAACAGGACTACCTTGAGGGTGGAATGGGACGCCCTTAGCTAATTAATTAGAGGAACTTGAGGTGTAGTTGGCTTCGCCGTAGGGCCATCAATGGGGTCCGGGCACTGTACTTGCTCTGCCGAGGCTGGTTGCCGAGGTTCTTTCGATTTGATTTTGTTAGTCACCCTTCCTATGGGGAGAAGTACTATGTTTATCAAACTGGAGAAACCTAATGGGCGACTATGACCTCTAGGAAATCTTTGTAAAGGCTACATAGTGAAACCTTGCCTACTCACCTTGGTAGTGTTTGAGGGTTTGATCGACCCAAGGCAAAAAGGGATCATGGCTCGTGGGTTAAGTGTGCAACCTCTGTAGAGTGCTAGAAACTGGTATATTAGTCGTGCTCAGGGTTAAGAGCAGCCTTAGAATCCTCTTTGATTAGAAGAACTTTGGATACTTTTATGATTATGGTTAATGATGATAAATATAACTCTGATCTCTGGTATTTCCTCTTGGAGGGTGTTCTTCTGGGTAATAACTGGATTTATTGCTAAAACATGGCTTTACTACTAGGTAATAAATACTTGACCAACTAAAAGCAAATGCTAAACCTTAACTCCACATACAGCTAGTCCACTTTAGCCAAACAGGACATTTGCTGAGTACGTTGATGTGTACTCACCATTGCTTTAAAAACCATCCCACCCCAGGTTGTCCCCACTGTATTCTATGCTCAGGAGGAGATGCAGGCAACATGGAGGACTTTGAGGAGTTCTAGGACTACAACGAGTTCTAGTTACGTTAGTGGAAAACCCCCAGTCAGCTGCCTGTGAAGGTCTTATCTGCTATGTTCGCTTTTTCGCACTTTGATAGTGTTAATAACAATGTCAAGTTAATGACTCTGTGGATGTCTTGGACATCTTGATGTAATAAAGTACTATTTCCGCTATTTATTTGAGTAATGTGTGATGATGTACATTTATTTAATCGCTGTGTACGTGAGTTTCTGATCCTGGCACGTACATGGTTCGTATTCGGTTTACCTTCAAAACCGGGTGTGACAAAAGTCCCCCTTGAGCTATAAAAGCACGGGGCAACTTTCTTCCTACACACAAGCACACCAATTGTAATACACCTCAAAGCAATTCTATGATCAACACTACAGTGGATTAGGGCAAAAGCCTAAACCAGTATAAGCCTTGTATCTCAATTTCTTGCTCGGATCTCCATGATCTACCATTCAAAGTGAATCCGTGCTTGCATCCTCACCGAATACAAACCTGTTCTCCCCCGGTTTCCAAAACCACGATAGCTAGCAAGAGACACCTAAGTGTGTGGTAATCCATGCGGGGTCTAAGTGATCCTCAAGATTAATAAGAAACACTCAATCGGCCTAACTGATCGTTTGAGAGAGCGAAAGGGTTGAAAGAGACCCGACCTTCGTGGCCTCCTCAATGGGGAGTAGGTTCTTCGAAACTGAACCTTAGGAAACAAATCACCGGTCTTTGTGTTAATCTTACTTTGCGAGTTTATTCCTCTTCTCTCTCCAAGTTCTCTTGATTATCGTTTTGGGTTAGCTCCCAAAGTTATCTGCATTGATTGAGCAAATCGTGGCAAGAAGAACTCTCTTTCACACTCCAATTACATTTATACTCGTTCTAACACTAACCTCAAGAAAAGTTTGTGATCAAAGTTTATAATTTTTAGGTTTCGCCTATTCACCCCACCTCTAAGCCACTTTCAATTGGTATCAGAGCCCAACACTTCATTAGAGTCGAACAACTCGAAGTGATGTCGGGTGAACACACCAAGAACTAGGAGACACCCACTAGGGTAAAGCCTGAAGGAAAGACACCGTCAAGGGAGACCAAGATATCTGGCAACAAGCACAAAGAGCGGAATAATAGTCCACCGGCTCGCACAAGAAGAAGGATGGAACGAAGAAAAAGAAAATGAAGAAGGTCATTATCTACGAAATTGACTCTTTCGCATCAGCATTTGACGCTCAGTTGACATCCTCCAAGTGCCAAGAGTGCAAGAAGTATATTGAACTTCCTCTTCGCTATCCTCCCATTCACCAGAGGGGGTGAATGGGAGACATTAGAAAATTCTCAACATGCGATTACAACATTTGTGACTTGCTTCCCAAAATTACCCCAAAACCTCAAGGGACTCACAAAGAACTAGATCACTATGTATGTCAAACTAGTGTCATTTGAACATACCAAAAACCTAGAAGCATACCAACCCAACTCCTTGTAAAATTTCAGATCCAAAAACACAGGGAAGAGGGATCGACAGTGTCGGCCTGAGGTCTGACTGTGCCATGCCAAAGGGCGGTAGTGCTAGGCACTGAAAACTTCTCAAAAAATCTCAAACTTTATAAAAGTTTGTGCATGGAGAAAGTTATGTATTGTTCAAGTATCAACCCGAGCAACACAGAAAACAAAGCATAGATTCAAAAACCCGAGACGAATGAGGTTTTGGTGGGGTTTTATACGACAAATTCAAAACTAGATCGGAGAGAATGACAACTACAAACAACCCCATCTAAGTGTAAGAAGTGATCCTAGGAGTAAGCCACACCCACCAGCAAATCCTAGCAGCACCGACAAAACAAGAACTTAATGGTTCCCCTCAAGTTCATAAAAGAAGAGAAGGGAAGAACTCAAGAACAAAAGACTCAAAAATTAAGCAATTCACAAACTTAGTTCGAAGCCAACCAAAACCTATGGGCGGTACCAGCCACCCTTCCTCAGATTAATTATTATAGATTACAAGACATAGTCGACAGAACAAAATTGATGTTGATTTCATAGCTAAACTGGTCACTGCCTAGAAGAAAAACTAGGAGTTCTAAATGAGAGTGCTCAAACAAATGGTAGCCAAAGAAATGCTGGACTAACCAGCCCTCCCCTTTATTTTATAGAGGGTTATTTTTATTTCTAAACTACCCCTATTTACATAGAGTCTATCCAGTCTGCCAGGGCAAAATAGACCAACTCCTAGGTTTTCGATCCGACGGCCACGCGCTCCACATGAAGTTGCTTCGCCTTGACACACCCTTCGCTATGATGCCACGTGCTACCACCGATTCTCTGTGGAACTACCGCCACTGAGTTTTGAGGCCCAAACTTAGCAAAACCCGCCATCCTCAGTGCAGGGTGGTTTTTCGAGGCTCAACCACCAAACCGCCATGAGTATCACAACACATGCGTGTCCCCCACATCCTAGACATGTGTCCTGCAAGTCCTCGGCCGCCAAGGCAACACGACCCGCTCTGCCACATCCTCACACGAGTGCATGTCCCAGGTGTCAGCCACTATGGCTAGTCACCCAGTAAGTCCATGACTCGACCTGAGACGTTATCCATTGACAATCACTCATCAGCAACCCAAACTACAAGGGACAAGTCAACCTTATTTTCGCAATCTCCCCCTTGATGAGTGCATTCTCAACTCCACCACATGAATAAATGTAAGAAAAAATAATAAGAAGAGAAACTCACTCGAACAACCAAAAGCCAGATAAAAGCCAGGAAGGTCATTGTCACACCTGGTTTTAGAAGGCAAACTGAATGCGAACCATGTACGTGCCAGGATCAGCAATTCACGTACACAGCAGTTACATAACTGGACATCATCACACAGTGCTTAAATCATAATATAAAAGGGGAATAATAGTCGATTACATCATATGCCTGAGACATCCACATAGTCTTTACAATAATCAAAGTGCGAAAAAGAAACGTAGATACACGCGGCCTTCACAGGCAGCCGACTTGGGGTTGCCGCTAACCCACGCCTAGAACTCATCGTAATCTTGGAACTCCTGGAAGTCTCCTTCCACGGCTTCATCTTCTCCTGAGCAGTGGTTGCAACACGGACAACCTAGGGAAGGGGGGGGGTTGGTGTGTAGAGCAAGGGTGAGTACACATCAACATACTCAGCAAGTGTCCTGTTTGGCTGTAGTTGACTAGCTTTATGTGGGGGGGTAACTCAAGCAGTTGCTTCTAGTTGGTCAAATTATTATTACTAGTAGAGAGCCAGGTTTTAGAATTATCCCATGTTATTAACCCAAAAGTACCCTTTCCAAACAGAAATAATACCACTTACCATTACCATAGTCAATACCAAAACCATCATTCTCATCACCACCTGTAATCCAAACACCTAAGATCAAGTATCACTAATCAATGGAGCTCCCTTGGCCGCTCATAACCGCGAGCACGACTGATATATCAGTTTTCAAACACTCTGCAAAGGTTGCGCACTTTACCCACAAGTCGTGATTCCCTTTATACCCGGAGATCATGACTCTCCATTGATCACTACCGAGGTGACCCAGTAGGGTATCACTACGTAGCCTTTACAAAGATTCCCCGAGGTTGTAGCCACCCGTTAGGTTTCCTAAATGCACCGCACTCCTCCCCAAGGGGCGAACCAACCTTGGCAGAGCGAGCCGCATACACCGAGCCCCATTAACGGCATGATGGCTAAGCGAACTACACTCCGGTTCCTCTAATTATTCAGCTAAGGGTGTCCCATTCCACCCTCATGGTTGCACTGTTTTCCCGGGCGGTCATCCAACGAACAGGTCCTTACGGAGGGGTACTCGAGAAACCACTCGAGTCTCCTTAATTGCCACAAGTATATCATAAATAAGAAGGAAAACAGCGTATCATAGACAAATCTCATCATGTTCATTGATTAATGTTAAGAACTAGCATAAAGCTAAACCATAATAATCCAACCCAAATAGGTAAGCAAGGACATGGATAACAAAAGCTAGTCAATCCTTAAGTATAGACTATGTAAATGCAGAAAGTGAATTATAGAATTATATAGGACATAGATGGGTCAAGGGACACTTGCCTCCACCAACCAGCTGCTGCTCAGGGTCTTGTCCTACGATTTCTTCGGACTCCTCAACCAGACCATTATCTATGCAAGCGCAAACATACATCCATCCATTTGAATTAGAAATAAACAGTACACCATACAAGGGAGCAGATAAGTCAAATATGCATAAAATATGACATACGGTTTTGCATTCGCAATTGCTAGAAAGAGAAGAAGGAAGGTCTCGCAGTGGCTAAAGCTATAATTCAAAGTGTATTACGGGTAGATGTATAATTAATCATTACGTCATCTAGTTCCACTTACAAGTATTAATCACATGCACCAATAGAGTTATAACTATTTCCAATTGGTCAACATTAAACTAAGTCGATGATTAACTACGTGAGATAATTAACGTAATCAATTTCTGAGTTGAGTTTCCATTTCATTAATATAAATAACGTGATCAACGCGCATAAAATACACGGGGGGGTAGACGGGTGGCTAGGGGTAGACAGGCACGTCTAGGGGTAGACAAGCACGTCACCAGCGGCGCGACGCGTCGCGCCAAAGCACTGCGCGCACCACGCGAGCACACGCGCGCGCAAGGCCGCGCTGACGCGCCGTGAACGAGCCACGCACACACCGCGAGCAGATGGCAGGGCTACACCGGGGCCAAGCGCGCTGCGCGAGCAGCAGGGCTGCGCCGGGGGCCGACTACGCCATAGCCGTGGGCGCACCGCGCCGGCACGCCACGGCCGCGAGCTGGGTAGGCAGGTGGCGCGTGGCCGCGCACGGGGGCCGCCACGTCGGGGCGGGGGCAGGACGCTGGGGCAGGAGGAGCCACGCCGGGGCTAGGGACCGAGCAGGCAGGGGCCATGCGAACGTGCCACCGCTCCGAGCAGGGGCGCCGGGGCTGGCCGGACGGTGCCACGGTCGAGCCAGGGCAAGGACGAGGCGGGGTGGGGGAGAGCCACGCCGGCGGGGCCGGGCGGGCCGGGGTCGGCGGGGCGGTGAGGCCGCGTGGGGCAGGGGGAGCCGCGCACGCTGAGCACGGGGCCGAGCATGCCAGGGACGACGGCCAGAGAAGGGGAGGGAGGGGAGGAGGGGAGGAGGAGAGGGGTGGGGCTTACCGCGCAGGGCGAGGGTGGCACCGGAGCGAGAGCGAGGTCGGGTGGGGGAGACGTGCGCGAGGGGGCACGGGGAGAGAGAGAGCGGTTTGGGGGAGGGGCAGCTGACGGGCGAGGCCCATAGGGAGATGGCGGCGGTGGTTCTAACCGCCGCGCGCACAGCGCGCGTGGGGGCGGGGGGGAGCTGGCCCCACGGCTAGGCCGCCAAGCCGGCCCAAGGAGAGGAGGGGGGTGAGCTAGGCCGCGAGGCCGCGGCTGGGCCGCTGAGCCGGCTGGGCCGCACTCAAGGGGGAAGGGGAGAGGGGAAAGGATTTTTCCATTTCTTATTTAGCTCTAAACTCCACTCCAAACTACTTTTCGCAAATCACTCGACCACAAGCAAGAAAATCATGGTCCATCATGATGCAGCAACAAAAGAAAATATTTCTAGGGTTTACTTACACAAGGTATTAGAAAAAGAACAAGGCATAGCGAGAAGAAAAAGAAAGAGGAAAGGTAATGCTCGAATTTGGGGAGTGTTGGAGAAGGAAAAAAATTCAACTCTCAAATTCGGGGCATTACAAACCTATCCCCCTTAAAATAATCTCGCCCTTGAGATTCAAGGTTGGCTAGCAAAGAGCTCAGGATATTTAGCCATTAGATCATCTTCACGCTCCCAAGTTGCCTCTTCATCAGAGTGATGACCCCATCTAACTTTGCACATTCTGATAGTCTTCCTTCGGGTGACTCTGTCCGCAGTCTCAATGATTTGCGTTGGCTTCTCAATATAGGTCAAGTCTTCTTGGACTTCGAGACCCTCCACTGGCAACTCCTCTTCTGGCACACGCAGACATTTCTTCAACTGAGACACATGAAAGACATCATGCACGGTAGAAAAGTTTTCTGGCAGGCTGAGCTGATAGGCCACTTCTCCACGCCTTGCGAGGATCTAATACGGACCAATATAGCAAGGTGCTAGCTTGCCTTTGACTCCGAATCTTCTGACTCCTCTTATAGGTGACACTTTCAGATAAACAAAATCTCCAACTTCGAAACTCAGCTCTCTTCTTCTTGTGTCTGCATAGCTTTGCTGCCTTGATTGTGCTATCTTCAGGTTCTCCCGAACCATTTTGATGTTCTCTTCAGCTTCAATTAAAATGTCTGGCCAAACACTTGCCTTTCTCCAGGCTGATCCCATTGCAACGGAGTTCTACAACTCCTTCCATAAAGTGCCTAGAATGGTGACATCTTCAAGCTGGCTTGGTAACTGTTGTTATAGGAGAACTCTGCATAAGGTAGCCTCTTGTCCCATCTGGACTGATCTTGCAACACACAAGCTCTCAACATGTCTTCAAGAATTTGATTGGTTCTTTCGGTCTGACCATCTGTCTGCGGATGATATGTTGAGCTGAAATTCAGATGTGTACCCAAGGCTTCATGCAACTGCTGCCAGAAATGAGAGGTAAACTGCGTTCCTCTATCTGACACTATCTTCTTTGGTACACCATGAAGACAAACGATCCGGGACATGTACAACTCTGCCAATACTGCACTGCTGTAGTTGGCCTTGATAGGTATGAAGTGGGCTGACTTGGTTAAGCGGTCCACTACTACCCAAATGGAATCGTAGGCAGCTCGAGTGCGAGGCAATCTGACTATGAAGTCCATACCGATTTCATCCCATTTCCACTGAGGAATTCGCAACGGTTGCAACAACCTAGCTGGTCTCTAATGCTTTGCCTTGATCTATCGACAACTATCACACATAGCCATGTGCTTTGTGATTTCCCTCTTCATTCCGTACCACCAGAATTTCTTCTTCAGATCCTGATACATCGTCTCACTTCCAGGGTGTATAGAATAAGCTGTCTCATGAGCTTCCTTGAGGATCAACTCTCGAATGGACTGGACATTGGGAATGCACAAGCGGTCTTTGAACCATATCACACCTTCTGCATCTTCCCGAAAATCTTTACCTCTGCCTTCTAGAATCAGTTACCGAACTTCACTGATCTTCTCATCATTCTTCTATACTTCTTTGATTTCCCGCTCCAAAGTGGGTTCTTACTCAACTGTTACTCCTTGCATATTGTTCAGAAATCCGAGGCTCAACCTGTCAAACTCTTTGGCCAGCTCATAAGGCATCGGATGAGCGTCCATCAGGTTGACTTGACTCTTCCTGCTCAAAGCATTTGCCACTACGTTTGCTTTGCCTGGATGGTAATGAATCTCCAATTCATAGTCTTTGATCAACTCTAACCATCTTCGTTGCCTCATATTCAGCTCTGACTGAGTGAATATGTACTTCAGACTCTTGTGGTCTGTGTAAACATCACATTTCTGCCCATACAGATAGTGCCTCCATGTCTTCAGTGCGTGAACCACTGCTGCCAACTCTAGGTCATGGATTGGGTAATTCTTCTCATGAACTTTTAGCTGTTGGGACGAGTAAGCCATAACTCTTCCCTCTTGCATCAACACGCATCCCAACCCAGTGTAAAAGCATCGCAATACACCGAGAAGGGCTTGTGCACATCAGGCAAGACTAAGAGAGGTGCTGTAGTCAACTTCTCTTTCAGCGCTTCAAAAGCCTCTTGACATTTCTGGGTCCACTTGAACTCAAGTTTATTGCCTAATAAAGATATCATTGGTTTCGCAATCTTCAAAAACCCTTCAATGAATCGCCGATAATATCCGGCCATTCCAATGAAGCTTTTGATTCCTCGAGCATCTGTTGGCGCTTTCCAGTTCAGAATGTCTTCCACTTTCTTCGGATCCACAGCCAATCCTTCTTTGTTTATTATGTGACCCAAGAACAGGACTTCATCAATCCAGAACTCACACTTGCTCAACTTTGCATACAGCTGGTGCTCTCTCAATCTCTGCAAAACCATCCTCAAATGACCCGCATGCTCTTCTTCGCTTTGAGAATATATAAGAATGTCATCAATGAATACTACCACAAACTTGTCAAGATAATCCATGAATACACTGTTCATCAGATTCATGAAGAAGGCTGGTGCATTTGTTAGGCCAAAAGACATCACAGTGAACTCATACAACCCATACTTGGTAATGAATGCTGTCTTCGGAATGTCTGAAGGTCGAATCCTGAGCTGATGATAACCCGACCTCAGATCTATATTTGAGAACACGCTGGCTCCTCTCAACTGGTCGAATAGATCTTCTATTCTGGGCAAGGGGTACTTGTTCTTGATCGTGACCTCATTCAGAGCTCGATAATCGATACACATCCTTCTAGTACCATCTTTCTTCTCCACGAATAGGACAGGGGCGGCCCAAGGCGAGGTGCTTGGCCGGATGTAACCTTTCTTTGACAGCTCATCAATCTGCTTCTTAAGCTCAACTAACTCTGGTCCAGATACTCTGTAAGCTCTCTTAAAGATGGGGGCGGTTCCAGGAAGAAGCTCTATGGCAAACTCAACTTTTCGCTCGGGTGGCATGCCTGGTAGGTCCTTTGGGAACACATCTGGGAATTCGGACACAACCTTGATAATCTCCAGTGGATCTGCTTCACTGCTATCAATAGCCATCTGATAACAACTTCCTTTCCTTGGCTCAGGCGAGACTAACTCGGTCACCACTTCTCCTCCTAGTGTGGACATCAACTTGATTGCCCTCTTATCACAACTGATAACTGCCTGATACTTATCTAGCCAGTTCATCCGTAGGATGACATCTATTCCCTGAGTACCCATTACTATAAGATTAGCGGGAAACGATATCCCCCTTATTTCCACACTTACATTCAAGCAAATGCTATCGGCTCGAATTCTACCACCAGCTAAATCAATTTGAATGGGGGTTGACATGGTAGTTACTGGAAGATTATGTGCTTGTACCCATGATGCAGTAATAAATGAATGCGTTGCTCTAGTATCAAATAACACTTCTGCAATATGGGAGTCGACTGGAAACATACCTACTATCATGCCGAGGGTTTCCTGAACTACTTTAGCCTCCAAGTGGTTCAGTCTCCCATGATTATAGCATGGCTGAGAGCGGCTGCCTGCTCTAGGCTGGGGCACATTCTGCTTTGCTGGGGCACTAGGGCCTGACTGCTGCTGGGCTGCCTTCTTCGGACATTGCATCACCCAATGGCCTTGTGTAACACCCTAGGCTTTTAAAGGGGACAAAGCCGGGTGCATCTCATACATGCGCCAAGAAGACAACATATATAATAACAGAGTGTATAGAGATAAATGTCATAGAACATCAGAGTATTTATTACATAGCGGAAGACTTATTACAAAATAAAAGTATAACCATAAAACGAACTAAGGATCGACGGCGCCAATGTCAACTGAGAAACGCCACCTAGATCAAATCGAACTCCTCAGTGTTAGGCGGCTCCTCTTCGACCACCTGTTCTTCTCCTGTGGGGGGGTGTGAGACAGCAAGACTGAGCTCACATACGTTCATAGCTCAACAAGTCGTGGGGAATAATGTGGTATGAACTCACCAAAGGTGGGAGTTCATGAAGTGTGAGGCTAATCAATGAAGTAAAGGCTAAGGCTGAGCATTGCTTTTATAAGTTGGTCAAAATTTTATTAGCAATTACTAAGTGTAAGTAAATACCAAACCTTAATAATAATAAAGAACAGTAATAGTAAAGTAATCCCAAATGCGATGCAAATGTCAAATTAAATTTAAGTTCCATAGTTAATCATGTGAGGGTCCGAGCCGCTCTTGACCGTGAGCACGGCTAGTATACTAGTTTTACACTCTGCAGAGGTTGCGCATCTTTACCCACAAGCCGTGTTACCCATCTGCTAAGGGGTCATGAATCCCATACACCTCTACCAAGGAAGCGAGGCAGGGTAACACTACGAGGCCTTTACAAAGTTCCACTAGCTTCAGACTACCCGCTACAGTTTATAGGAAGCTCCAGTGCAGGGTTCTTGCCGACCGCCATCGCAGCAAAATCAAACAAGGACCTCCCTACACTAACCACTCCCCTACTGCCCTTGCCCCTTTCGGGTAAGGTAGCCCTCCACTAGCTTTCCTAGTTAATCAGCCAAGGGCGTCCCATTAAACCCTTGTGGTAGCACTGTTTTCCCGGGTGGTCGCTCCATGTTCCCATTAATTTAATGATCTTAACATGAACAGGAATAATAACAAGATAATAACAGAATAATCATGAATAGTGTATCTCCATACCCAATCCACATAAAGCAATAGCAAGTACTACCCAAAAATATTTCAGGGGTGAACAAGGTATAGAGGTAATCAAAACTAGGGTAACATAAAGGCTCCCATCAAAATTAACCTATGCAGATCATTAAAATTAATAAGAACATGGCTGGGAAAAGTAAGTGATCAAGGGCACAACTTGCCTTCAATGAGCTCCTGCTCAGCTATCTCTACTTGTTGAACCTCAGTTTCCACAGTGGCTTGCTCGTTTATTCGCATCAACACAATACATACATAGTATAGCCAAAATCAACATCACACCAAACATGTAAATAAAATATACAGTAAAAATCTACACATTAAAATGAAATCATCGGAACTGGAATCACTAAATTTGGAGTTATAGAATTCAAGTTATGAATTTTCTAAGATTTAATGTGATTAAAATAGGATTAGATGAGAAATTAATTTTCTAAATGTTTTCATGTCAAAATAGAGATACTAAATGATAGAGAATAATATTACAAAATTTTAGGAATTGGAATGACTCAATTTGGACCAAAAATGGATTTTCTATGATTTATACAAGTTTCTAGAATTGTTTTTGTATTAAAAATGAATTTCTAAAAATATTTCTCTGTTTTTAAACACCTCTGGACTGGGCCTCATTTTTCAGAAAGGTCAGGGGCTAAACCAGAGTTTTCCCCAAGATCCAGCTTACTGTTACCGAGGATGGCGGGTTGTTTTCAAATAAACAGAGGGTCTCTTATGAAAAAGTGCCTGGCCGAAGGGGGGTACGGGCGAGACTAAGCCGCCCGATCAGAAACGGAGGGCTCAGATTAGATCTGGGCTCCGTGTGAACCGTTACGCAACGCAGGCCCTCGGATCCAAGATCCAAGGTCAGGGAATACACACCCACTCACCCGTCCGATCCCGATCGGATGGCTTGCGCGAATTTGACCAAATCGCTATCTCGCTTCTAATCAGGACCGTTCGCCGTGCATCCGACGGCCGCGCCAGCTTCGCCATCCACCCAACCCGAGCCGCACCAACAGCTCCCACGCACGGCGGCGGGGATCACCGGAGCTCACGATTCCGACCCTCCCAAGCGCCATACCTCAATCCACACAGCCCACGCGAAATTGACGACACGCCAAGCCCCAATCTACAACTAATTTTGGCCAACACCGAGTATAGGACTCGGTGCACGGTGCACCGCGGTGGTGCCATTGCCGACGAAGGTGAACCCCAAGCCCCAGTGCCCGAAACCCAAATCCACAAGGTTCTACACTATCTCAAGGCTAGAGTCAAAGCGGCGCAGGGTCTACTCACCGAAGACGGATGACGGGGAAGCACAATCGCGGCGCACGACGGTGACGTGACTCCGACGTGGAATTCACTCCCCTTTTTTTTAGGATTTCCTTTAGATGTCACATTCTACTTTGGACTTTAATCCATTTCTTGTCACATTTTTTTTATATTGTCACAAAATGCACACAAAATAAATCCAACATGATGCACAGGTTATTTATGTGTTCTTGGTTCTAATTATCCTCTTTTAACTAGTGTTGATCACATGTAATGAATAGTAGAGACCACAAACTATTGAGATTATCTCTATCCTCTTCTATTACACTTTTGAGTATTACAAATCCTACCCCCCTTAAAAATAATCTCGCCCTCGAGATTTAGGAAGAACGAGGGAAAAGATGGGGAAAATCTATGCGAAGCTCTTCTTCTCTTTCCCAAGTTGCTTCGTCTTCTCCGTGGTGACTCCATTGAACTTTACGCATCTTTATAACCTTATTTCTTGTAACTCGAGTCAATGTATCCAGAATCTTGATGGGGTTCTCAGCATAAGTCAAATCCTCTTGAACACTAAGGTCTTCAATTGGTATCTGTTCTTCAGGCACCCTGAGACATTTCTTCAACTGAGATACATGAAAAACATCATGAACATCCGCGAGATGATCCGGTAATTCCAATTGATATGCCACCTCTCCCACTCGCTTTAAGATCAAGAAGGGTCCAATAAAGCGAGGGGACAACTTTCCTTTGACTTTGAATCTTCTCATACCCCGGAGTGGTGACACCTTCAAATAGACATAATCTCCCACTTTAAACTCAAGCAGTCTTCTCCGGGTGTCAGCATAACTTTTCTGCCTAGATTGTGCAGTTCTCAAATTCTCCCTTATTTGCTGAACTTGTTCCTCTGCTTCCTGTATAATCTCAGGCCCAAACAACTGCCTTTCACCAGTTTGATTCCAATACAAGGGAGTCCTGCACTTTCTGCCATACAAAGCCTCAAACGGTGACATCTTCAAACTGGCCTGATAGCTATTATTATAAGAGAACTCCGCATACGACAAACTCTTATCCCAACTTCCACCATGTTTAAGAGCACAAGCTCTTAACATATCTTCAAGCACTTGGTTAGTCCTCTCAGTCTGCCCATCAGTCTGGGGATGGTAAGCCGAACTAAAATTCAATCTCGTATCCAATGACTCGTGCAACTTCTTCCAATATCGAGAGGTAAACTATGATCCCCGGTCTGACACAATCTTCTTTGGCACACCATGTAGGCATACAATCCGCGCCATGTACAACTCTGCCAACTTAGCTCCTGAATAAGTGGTCTTCACTGGAATAAAGTGGGCTACTTTAGTTAGCCGGTCCACAATCACCCATATAGAATCATATCCAACAGACGTGCGGGGTAATCCCACAATGAAGTCCATGCCAATCTCTTCCCATTTCCACTCAGGTATCTTCAGTGGATGCAGTAGTCTGGCTGGCCTCTGGTGTTCAGCTTTAACTCTTTGGCATACATCGCACATAGCCACATGTGCAGCCACATCTCTCTTTAAACCATACCACCAATACTTTTGCTTCAAATCCTGATACATCTTAGTGCTCCCAGGGTGGATAGAATAAACTGAATCATGTGCCTCCTTCAATATGGTTTCCCGAAGACTATCAATATCGGGAACACAGATCCGATTCTTGAACCATATCGTGCCTTGCTTATCCTCCGTGAACTCTGGGCCTCTACCCTCTGTTATCAGATCCTTGATCTTCTGGATTTTGGCATCACCAACCTGACCTTTACGAATTTCTTGCTCCAAGGTAGGTTCCAATTCAATAGTCACTCCTTCCGTATATGTAACAATTCCCAGGTTGAGCCTCTCAAAATCTTTTGCTAATTCATCAGGTAGCTGGACAACGAAAGCGGAGTGAACATGCTCCTTCCGACTCAAGGCATCTGCAACCAAATTTGCCTTGCCTGGGTGATAGTGAATCTCCAAATCATAATCCTTAATGAGCTCCAACCAACGGCGTTGCCTAAGGTTGAGATCCTTCTGAGTGAATATATACTTCAAACTCTTATGATCCGTGTATACTTGGCACTTAGTTCCCATAATATAGTGTCTCCAAATCTTAAGTGCATGCACAACGGCAGCCAGCTCCAAGTCATGGGTGGGGTAGTTCAATTCATGCTTCCTCAACTGACGAGATGCATAGGCAATCACATGACCATCTTGCATAAGCACACATCCAAGTCCTTGGCCACATGCATCACAGTAAATGTCAAATCCCTTCTGCAGATCTGGCATAATCAATACTGGAGGTGACATCAATCTCTCCTTCAACTGATCAAAGCTTTCTTAGCACTTCTCATCCCACTTAAATTCTCTTCCTTTTTCCAAAAGCGAGGTCATAGGCTTAGCAATTTTAGAGAACCCTTCAATAAATCTTCGATAATATCCTGCGAGTCCCAAGAAACTCCGAATCTCCGTAACTGTAGTGGGCACTCTCCACTCCATTATCTCCTTTACTTTAGCAGGATCCACAGCTATTCCTCCATTAGAAACAATATGACCAAGGAATGGCACCTTGTCAATCCAAAACTCGCACTTGCTGAACTTAGCATAGAGTCGATTATCTCGTAACTTCTGTAGCACCAACCTTAGATGTTGTTCATGATCACTTTCATTCTTAGAATAAATAAGAATATCATCGATGAATACCACGACGAATCTGTCCAAATACTCCATTAACACCTTATTCATTAAATTCATGAAGTAAGCTGGTGCATTGGTTAGTCCAAATGACATAACAGTAAACTAATATAATCCATATCGAGTCGAGAAAGCCGTCTTAGGAATATCCGATGGTCTAATCCTCATCTGATGGTAACCGGATCGGAGATCAATCTTCGAGAATACCCTAGCACCCCTCATCTGATCAAATAAATCCTCAATACGGGGTAATGGATACTTGTTCTTCACCGTGACATCATTAAGTGATCTATAGTCCACACACATTCTTTGTGATCCATCCTTCTTCTGCACAAATAACACTGGTGCTCCCCAAGGTGAGGAACTTGGACGAATGTAACCAGCCTCTTGTAACTCCGTCAACTGCTTCTTAAGTTCCTTCAACTCTTCTACGGACATTCTATATGGCCGTTTAGAAATAGGGGCGGTTCCAGGTAAGAGATCAATAACAAACTCAACTTCTCTATCAGGTGGCATCCCTGGTAACTCCTCCGGAAAGACATCCGGAACATCTCTAACCACCCGGATGTTGTCACCAACAAACTCCTCAGGCATAAAGAACATTGCACGCATGGATGAGGAGGTTACTGCAATATTAACTTGAAATCTTTCTCCTTTAGTGGTAGTGAGTTCCACGGTACCTCTACCACATGCTATAACGGCCTTTGCCTTTCTTAGCCATGACATACCAAGTATTAGATCTATACTGCTTGACTCTAATATTATAGCAGTAGCTCCAAATTCTCTACCCATAATGGTCAAGGTCAATCTACGTGTCATTTGATTCGCCTCAACAGGCCCTTTAGGTGTAATTACTATCATGGGTTTTCTCATATTTAGCAGTGGTATTTCATTTGTGTTGGCATATCTAGCAGACATGAATGAATGTGTAGCACCAGAATCAAATAATATTGTTGCAGGAATTGCATTAACATAAAACATACCAATTACGAGGTCTCCACCATCAGGAGTATCATCAACGCTGACTTGATTCACCCTGGCTATAGAATATCCCTTGCCAGGGGTCTGTTGCTTGTTCTGAGCTGGAGTAGTAGCAATCCTCTATGGGCAGACATTTGCATAATGACCAGTCTTCCCACACTTGAAGCACGTAGTGCCTGGACTCTGTCCTACAAACTTCGTCGGGGTGCCAGTGGGAGTAGCCTGTCGAGGAGGTGGAGTCCTCAGTGGTGATTGCTGAACTGGGCGTGGTCCTCCCGGTCGAGTCGGTGTACCCTGTGGTGAACTGTATCGAGGACGAACACTGCTGCTACCCTGTCCCTGTGAGATGGCCTTCCTCTTCAAATCGCCCAGTTGAACACGCTTGTGTTCAATAGCAAGAGCCTTATCCAGTAGCCTCTGAAATGATGGAAAAGTGTGTGCCACTAGAGCATACTGCAGCGGTCCATTAAGTCCTTCAATAAAATGCTCCTGCTTTCTCTCATCCTCAGCAACTTCCTCTGGAGCATATCTCGACAACTGAATAAATTTATCCCTGTACTCGCTGACTGACATGTTGCCTTGCTTTAATGACAGAAACTCCTTCTTCTTGATCTTTATCATCCCAGCTGGAATATGGTAGTTCCTTAACTGCGTACTAAACTCTGCCCAAGTAATAGTATCAGCAGCATCGTGAGCAGCAGTATAAGAATCCCACCAGTCAGCAGCAGGACCAGTCAGACGTCCAGAAGCATATAAAACCTTCTCCCGGTCAGTGCATTGTGCAATATTCAGCATCTTCTCGATTGACTTCAACCAATCATCTGCATCAAGTGGATCTGGCGAACTGGCGAAGGTCGGTGGCTTATGGCTCATAAACTCCCGGTGCTTATCACGAGGTGGAACTGGTGGTGGTGGTGGAGGCAATGGCACTTGTTGCTGCTGTTGCTGCTGTTGTTGTTGCTGTTGTTGAAGTTGTTGTTGCAGCTGCTGTTGTTGCGCTCTCCTTTCTTGGCGTATCTCATCTCTCTCCTGGCGCAACTCCTGGCGTATATCTTCCCTTTCCTGACGCATTTCCTGGCGTTCTTGCTGCATCTGGGCACGCATATCAGCCATAGTGTCTGCCATTTGCTGCATCACCGCCATCTAAGCAGCAACCAGTGGGTCAACTCCGCCTGGTGGAGGATTAGGAGGGTTCATCTCTGCAGGTTGTGGCTGGGGTTGTCTGTATATTCTCCGAGTGTGTCGATTGGGAGGCAAATCAATTCCACCACCCCGCCTAGTATTGACCATCTGAGTTAGATACATATGGTAAGAAAATAGTAGACAAGGCAGTAATTACAATCATGTTACTTTGGGGGATTTATTAGCTAAGCAGTTTAATGTTTTACCTACCATAGCTAATTTATTACCTTATGCTGGCACATGCTAAGATGTCCATATAATATTTCAATCAATCAAAGAAGCAAATCAGGCATTGATCATCAGAACAATCAACCAATATTTTTAATAGAGAAAATAGTTTTAATTTTGTCTTAGGCTTCCTATCTCTTAAAAATGTCATAGGGGTAGGGACTCCAAGGTTTGAAATCCATCTTGTCTTAGAATAGAGAAGATAAGAATGATCAGAGTAGAACAATAGAAGGTGAGACACGATCAAGCTAAGTATAGAAAGAATCAGAGTAAGGTAAGTGTAGAATGAATCAGAATAAGATAAGTAGGTAAGGGATTTGTCCATTTCTATCTAGGTTTCGTCCTACAGTCAACATTTCCTCTGATACCACTTCTGTAACACCCCAGGCTTTTAAAGGGGACAAAGCCGGGTGCATCTCATACATGCGCCAAGAAGACAACATATATAATAACAGAGTGTATAGAGATAAATGTCATAGAACATCAGAGTATTTATTACATAGCGGAAGACTTATTACAAAATAAAAGTATAACCATAAAACGAACTAAGGATCGACGGCGCCAATGTCAACTGAGAAACGCCACCTAGATCAGATCGAACTCCTCAGTGTTAGGCGGCTCCTCTTCGACCACCTGTTCTTCTCCTGTGGGGGGGGTGTGAGACAGCAAGAGTGAGCTCACATACGTTCATAGCTCAACAAGTCGTGAGGAATAATGTGGTATGAACTCACCAAAGGTGGGAGTTCATGAAGTGTGAGGCTAATCAATGAAGTAAAGGCTAAGGCTGAGCATTGCTTTTATAAGTTGGTCAAAATTTTATTAGCAATTACTAAGTGTAAGTAAATACCAAACCTTAATAATAATAAAGAACAGTAATAGTAAAGTAATCCCAAATGCGATGCAAATGTCAAATTAAATTTAAGTTCCATAGTTAATCATGTGAGGGTCCGAGTCGCTCTTGACCGTGAGCACGGCTAGTATACTAGTTTTACACTCTGCAGAGGTTGCGCATCTTTACCCACAAGCCGTGTTACCCATCTGCCAAGGGGTCATGAATCCCATACACCTCTACCAAGGAAGCGAGGCAGGGTAACACTACGAGGCCTTTACAAAGTTCCACTAGCTTCAGACTACCCGCTACAGTTTATAGGAAGCTCCAGTGCAGGGTTCTTGCCGACCGCCATCGCAGCAAAATCAAACAAGGACCTCCCTACACTGACCACTCCCCTACTGCCCTTGCCCCTTTCGGGTAAGGTAGCCCTCCACTAGCTTTCCTAGTTAATCAGCCAAGGGCGTCCCATTAAACCCTTGTGGTAGCACTGTTTTCCCGGGTGGTCGCTCCATGTTCCCATTAATTTAATGATCTTAACATGAACAGCAATAATAACAAGATAATAACAGAATAATCATGAATAGTGTATCTCCATACCCAATCCACATAAAGCAATAGCAAGTACTACCCAAAAATATTTCAGGGGTGAACAAGGTATAGAGGTAATCAAAACTGGGGTAACATAAAGGCTCCCATCAAAATTAACCTATGCAGATCATTAAAATTAATAAGAACATGGCTGGGAAAAGTAAGTGATCAAGGGCACAACTTGCCTTCAATGAGCTCCTGCTCAGCTATCTCTACTTGTTGAACCTCAGTTTCCACAGTGGCTTGCTCGTCTATTCGCATCAACACAATACATACATAGTATAGCCAAAATCAACATCACACCAAACATGTAAATAAAATATACAGTAAAAATCTACACATTAAAATGAAATCATCGGAACTGGAATCACTAAATTTGGAGTTATAGAATTCAAGTTATGAATTTTCTAAGATTTAATGTGATTAAAATAGGATTAGATGAGAAATTAATTTTCTAAATGTTTTCATGTCAAAACAGAGATACTAAATGATAGAGAATAATATTACAAAATTTTAGGAATTGGAATGACTCAATTTGGACCAAAAATGGATTTTCTATGATTTATACAAGTTTCTAGAATTGTTTTTGTATTAAAAATGAATTTCTAAAAATATTTCTCTGTTTTTAAACACCTCTGGACTGGGCCTCATTTTTCAGAAAGGTCAGGGGCTAAACCAGAGTTTTCCCCAAGACCCAGCTTACTGTTACCGAGGATGGCAGGTTGTTTTCAAATAAACAGAGGGTCTCTTATGAAAAAGTGCCTGGCCGAAGGGGGGTACGGGCGAGACTAAGCCGCCCGATCAGAAACGGAGGGCTCAGATTAGATCTGGGCTCCGTGTGAACCGTTACGCAACGCAGGCCCTCGGATCCAAGATCCAAGGTCAGGGAATACACACCCACTCACCCGTCCGATCCCGATCGGATGGCTTGCGCGAATTTGACCAAATCGCTATCTCGCTTCTAATCAGGACCGTTCGCCGTGCATCCGACGGCCGCGCCAGCTTCGCCATCCACCCAACCCGAGCCGCACCAACAGCTCCCACGCACGGCGGCGGGGATCACCGGAGCTCACGATTCCGACCCTCCCAAGCGCCATACCTCAATCCACACAGCCCACGCGAAATTGACGACACGCCAAGCCCCAATCTACAACTAATTTTGGCCAACACCGAGTATAGGACTCGGTGCACGGTGCACCGCGGTGGTGCCATTGCCGACGAAGGTGAACCCCAAGCCCCAGTGCCCGAAACCCAAATCCACAAGGTTCTACACTATCTCAAGGCTAGAGTCAAAGCGGCGCAGGGTCTACTCACCGAAGACGGATGACGGGGAAGCACAATCGCGGCGCACGACGGTGACGTGACTCCGACGTGGAATTCACTCCCCTTTTTTTAGGATTTCCTTTAGATGTCACATTCTACTTTGGACTTTAATCCATTTCTTGTCACATTTTTTTATATTGTCACAAAATGCACACAAAATAAATCCAACATGATGCACAGGTTATTTATGTGTTCTTGGTTCTAATTATCCTCTTTTAACTAGTGTTGATCACATGTAATGAATAGTAGAGACCACAAACTATTGAGATTATCTCTATCCTCTTCTATTACACTTTTGAGTATTACACCTTGCTCTCCACAATGGAAACATGCTCGGCTTCCGCCTTGAATTGGTGCGACTTGACCGTTCTGGTTGGTTGTTGGGGCGGGAGGACGAGGTGCCTGCTGATTCTGCCTTTGGAACTGACCTCCTCCTGACTGATTGTTCTGATGATTCTGCTGTTGGTGCTGAGGGTACTGCCTTTGGATCTGCTGCTGCTAGGGTGGGCGCTGGTTCTGCTTGAACTGCTGAGGTGGATTGCCCGAGAAACGGGGGCGATTGCTACTTTCAGTCTGAGGCCTACTGATCTTGCGCTTGCGATCCTCCATCTCTTTGCGCTTCCTATCTGTCATGATTGCTCTGTCAATCAGGTGCTGAAAAGTGGGGAAAGTATGATTCATCAGTTGATACTGCAGAGGGTCGACCAAGCCTCTCAAGAATCGATACTGCCTCTTGGCGTTGGTGTTGACATCTTCAGGAGCATAGCGAGACAGCTGCAGAAACTTGTCTCGATACTCACTGACAGACATTGACCCTTGCTTGAGTGCTAGGAACTCCTCCTTCTTCACTGTCATCAGACCTACAGGAACATGATACTGACGGAAGCTATCTCTTAATTCTTTCTAGGTGATGGCGTCAGGGTTGGCATGGGTGGCGAGATAAGACTCCCACCAGGACTGGGTTGCTCCTCTCAATAGACGGGGATCATACAGAACTTTCTCCCTGTCATCACACTGAGCAGTGTGCAACTCTCGCTCCACAATGCGCAGCTAATCTTCAGCATCCATGGGGTTAGAAGAATGAGCAAACACTGGGGGATGACCTCTCATGAATTCAGCACGCTTGTCTCTGAGCATTTGAGACATTTGAGGCTGGGGTGGTGGCTGCTGCTGCTGAATGGCGGCTAGAGTCTGACCGATGGCTTGAACTACCTAAGTCTGCATTAGGAACATCTGCTCGATGGACATTGGGGGCGGGGGTGGCAGCTGCTGTTGCTGGGGTGCCTCATCCTGCGGTGCTGCCTGCTCCTGCTGAGCACGCCTTCCTCCTCTGCGGCTGTTTTCTGACACCTGTAGAATGCAATCACATATCAGAACTGATCTTGCAAACCTTGCAGCATAAGAAGAGAGTATAGAATTCTTCCACAACACTGAATAGATGAGCATTTTCACTGATCTCCAACACAGACCAACATAGCTTCTCAGATAAGAAGGAAGTGGAATAAAAAGGCTTCCCAACTAGATAACTAACTTCATTAACATTTAACAGGTAAACAAAGGTGCAGGAGATGCCCACACCCTGGAGACAGTCATTACAAAGATCCAAATCCAACATAGTTCATCATGACAAACATAAAGGCACAGGATAAGCAAACTACCCTGTCTAACTAAGACTAATCAAGAGTAAGACTGATGCTAAGACTATAGCTTCTATATTTTAAGCATTAATTACAAGATCCGACGCTGACGATCTATGGTTCTAAATTTATCTTGGTCCTGCAGTCGGGGTTACCATAAGCATGGTGTCCATGCTGAGGTGAGTGGTACGGGTGCTGAGTCCCAACGGGAGCGGGGGAGCCATCCTCCAGGTGACGATGCTCCGCGCGCTCAGCCCGCAGCTAGGCGATCTCAGCACGAGCCCTACTCAGCTCGTCGAGTGCATGGTCCAGCTCTGTGTTTAGCATGGCGGCTAGGTTGACTGTGCTTCTCAACCTAGGATTGTCCTCACCAACAGGTGAGACAATCATGCCTCCTATGCTGCCAGATGGGCGGCGGGGGTAATACTTCAGGTTGAGACCATCGGCTACCTCACCGAGCACTGAGCGGTAGTGCGAAAGCGCACTCCGTGCGGCATCTTGCATGGCCGCCTCAGCTGAGTCCCGCTCAGAGATAGAGTAGTGCTCTGAGCAGACCTCCGCACCCCGGAGACTGTTCTCCAGACGGCGCACCAAGCAGGTCGCCTCCTAATGGTCCGGGTAGACCCCACGATTGTGCTGGGAGACCACACAGCGATACTTGATGGACCAAGTAAGCCGGTCGAGTGCCTAGCGTAGCAGGGTGTCGAGCGCGTCGTGGAAGTGACACCCGCGAGCGGCGTCGCGAGTGATGGGTCGAGCAACCCATCCTTTTGGCTCCTGGTCAGCTAAAAGGTCGATGCTGAAGCTCAAGTTGTTGTCACCACCTCCGTCGTCTTGGTCTCCTCCAGCAGCTACTCCAGCGGCTGGGGCGCTTAGTGGTGGTGCAGGGGGCACCTCCAGTAGAAGGACAGGGGAGCAGCTCCTCACAGACTCTATCTCCTGTTGAAGCGAGAAAGAAGAGCCCTGCTGCTCCAGCTCCTGTCGTCGATGCTCCTGCTCCTCGTGTAGGCGGTGGTGCAGCCTCTCTAAATGGCTAGACTGACCAGCCACCAGACGGCGAAGCGGACGCTCAGCGAGACGAGAGGGCAAGAAGGGGATGACGGACTTCCGTGCAGTGTGTCTAAGATGAGCCATCTACAAAAGACACCGTAAGCATAAGAGTGAGAGCAGAACTAAGATGACAAGCAAGTAAACCATAACTAAATCAATAAGGAATGAGAATAAACAAAAATTTTAGCAAGGTATAATATGTATAGTAGAACATAGGTTTGGTCGATATAACCAACTTTTGAAGGGATATCAAAGTCAAGGTGATAATAGGGGTCTATAATCCTTAGAACGACCATTCTACTCTAGGTTAGCAGTCCTACAGTCAGCACGACTTTGATACCACCTATGTCACACCCAGTTTTAGAAGGCAAACCGAATGCGAACCATGTACGTGCCAGGATCAGCAATTCACGTACACAATAGTTACATAATTGGACATCATCACACAGTGCTCAAATCATAATATAAAAGGGGAATAATAGTCGATTACATCATATGTCTTAGACATCCACATAGTCTTTACAATAATCAAAGTGCAAAAAAGAAATGTAGATACACGCGGCCTTCACAGGCAGCCGACTGGGGGTTGCCGCTAACCCACACCTAGAACTCGTCGTAATCTTGGAACTCCTGGAAGTCTCCTTCCACGGCTTCATCTTCTCCTGAGCAGTGGTTGCAACGCGGACAACCTGGGGAAGGGGGGGGGGGTTGGTGTGTAGAGCAAGGGTGAGTACACATCAACATACTCAGCAAGTGTCCTGTTTAGCTGTAGTGGACTAGCTTTATATGGGGGGGGTAAGTCAAGCAGTTGCTTTTAGTTGGTCAGATTATTATTACTAGTAGAGAGCTAGGTTTTAGAATTAACCCACATTATTAACCCAAAAGTACCCTTTCCAAACGGAAAGAATACCACTTACCATTACCATAGTCAATACCAGAACCATCATTCTCATCACCACCTGTAATCTGAACACCTCTGATCAAGTATCACTAATCAATGGAGCTCCCTTGGCTGCTCATAACCGCGAGCACGGCTGATATATCAGTTTTCAAACACTCTGTAGAGATTGCGCGCTTTACCCACAGGCCGTGATTCCTTTTCTGCCCAGAGATCATGACTCTCCATTGATCACTACCGAGGTGACCCAGCAGGGTATCACTATGTAGCCTTTACATAGATTCCCCAGGGCTATAGCCGCCCGTTAGGTTTCCTAAATGCACCGCACTCCTCCCCAAGGGGCGAACCAACCTTGGCAGAGCGAGCCGCATACACCGAGCCCCATTAACGGCACGACGGCTAAGCGAACTACACCCCGGTTCCTCTAATTATTCAGCTTAGGGCGTCCCATTCCACCCTCATGGTTTCACTGTTTTCCCGGGCGGTCATCCAACGAACATTCCTTATGGAGGGGTACTCGTGAAACCGCTCGAGTCCCCTTAATTGCCACAAGTATATCATAAATAAGAAGGAAAACGGCGTATCATAGACAAATCTCATCATGTTCATTGATTAATGTTAAGCACTAGCATAAAGCTAAACCATAATAATCCAACCCAAATAGGTAAGCAAGGACATGGATAACAAAAGCTAGTCAATCCTTAAGTATAGACTGTGTAAATGCGGAAAGTAAATTATAGAATTGTATAGGACATAGATGGGTCAATGGACACTTGCCTCCACCAACCAGCTGCTGCTCAGGGTCTTCTCCTGCGAGTTCTTCGGACTCCTCAACCAGACTGTTATCTATGCGAGCGCAAACATACATCCATCCATTTGAATTAGAAATAAACAGTACACCATACAAGAGAGCAGATAAGTCAAATATGCATAAAATATGACATATGGTTTTGCATTCGCAATTGCTAGAAAGAGAAGAAGGAAGGTCTCGCAGTGGCTAAAGCTATAATCGAAGCGTATTACGGGTAGATGTATAATTAATCATTACGTCATCTAGTTCCACTTAGTTACACTGACAAGTATTAATCACATGCACTAATAGAGTTATAACTATTTCTAATTGGTCAAATTAAACTAAGTCGATGATTAACTACGTGAGATAATTAATGTAATCAATTTTTGAGTTGAGTTTCCATTTCATTAATATAAATAACGTGATCAACGTGCATAAAATACACGGGAGGTGGTAGATGGGTGGCTAGGGGTAGACAGGCACGTCTAGGGGTAGACGAGCACGTCACCCGCGACAGGACGCTACGCGTCGCACCGAGGGCACGGCGAGCCGCGCCAAAGCACTGCGCGCACCACATGAGCACGCGCGTGTGCAAGGCCGCGCCGACGCACCGCGAACGAGCCACGCACACGCCAAGGCCGAGCCGCGCACGCGCCGTGATCAGACGGCGGGGCCACGAGAGGGCCAACCACGCTGCGCAAGCAGCGGGGCTGCACCGGGGACCGACCACGCCGCGCCGGCACGCCACGACCGTGAGCTGAGCGGGCAAGGGGCACGCGGCCGCGCACGGGGGCCGCCACGCCAGGGCGGGAGGAGCCGCGCTGGGGCCGGGGACCGAGCGGGCGGCGGAGCCACGCCGTGGGTGGGGGCCGCACGAACGTGCCACCGCGCCGAGCAGGGGCGCCGGGGCCGGGCCGAACGGTGCCACGGCCACGCCGGGGCAGGGACGAGGCGGGGCAGGGGAGAGCCACGCCGGGCGGGGGGCCGAGCGCGCCGAGGCGAGGCTGAGCGGGCCGGGGTTGGCGGGGCGGCGAGGCCACGCCGGGCAGGGGGAGCCACGCGCGCCGGGCACAGGGCCGAGCGTGCCAGGGACGGCGGCCAGAGAAGGGGAGGGAGGGGAGGAGGAGAGGGGACGGGCTTACCGCGCAGGGTGAGGGCGGCACCGGAGCGAGAGCGAGGTCGGGTGGGGGAGACGTGCGCGAGGGGGCGCGGGGAGAGAGAGGGGTCTGGGGGGAGGGGCGGCTGACGGGCGGGGCCCACAGGGAGAAGACGACGGCGGTTCTAACCGCCACGCACACGGCGCGCGTGGGGGGCGGGGGGGGGGGGCGAGCTGGGCCGTGAGGCCACGGCTGGGCCGCGCGCAGGGGGTGGAAGGGGAGAGGGGAAAGAATTTTCCCTTTTCCATTTCCTATTTAGCTCTAAACTCCACTCCAAACTAGTTTTCGCAAATCACTCGACCACAAGCAAGAAGATCATGGTCTGGCATGATGCAACAACAAAAGAAAATATTTCTAGGGTTTACTTACCCAAGATATTAGAAAAAGAACAAGGCGTAGCGAGAAGAAAAAGAAAGAGGAAAGGTAATGCCCGAATTTGGGGAGTGCTAGAGAAGGAAAAAAAATTCAACTCTCAAATTCAGGGCGTTACAGTCATCCAAAGCGAGCAAAGCTTGGTCCCCAAAGAAATGGGCAACGACTCAACATGACCAAGCAGAAAATGCTAGTCCTAAAGAAGAGGCAAAAGCAGGGCTCAACACCACTAGCTAGTAGACAAAGCCTTACGTTGGAGCGAAGGCCGTCTGCCCCCTTGATCAGTTTTATTTAACATAAATTGGATAGGTCCTATCACAAAAATAAGAGGCGAAAGGTACTTTGACCGTTACCGAAGCTGATGTCTCTGTCCTGGAACCGTCGAAGGGTTTGAAGCAAAGGGATCTAACTTTTAAAGTAGGGGCTCCTCATGACTTCGCTCCATGATGCCGCCAGCTTGGGCGGTTCTGAGCCGCATCCTTAGCGAGGATCGAAGACCTAGTGCCCCAGAGCGAAGAGTGCCATGTATTGGCGAGGACCACGCCATCCGTTGGCGGGGCCCATGCTGCACCCTGCTGACCATTTGGACCCATCGGTAAGCCCCTCCCTGGGGTAGGGTTTACTATGTATTTAATCAAGCTGTACTTGACATCACCGTAATCAAGCTGTACTTGACATCACAGTAGTAACCTATAATGACCCCATAGGGGGGATATTCTAGGTCTATAGAAGGTAACTAGGGGCATAATTGTAATTAAGAGGACACGCCCACCCACCTTGTTACCTATAAATATCCCCACACTATACATTGATGGGACACGCTCAACAAGACACTACAGTTCTCTACCTACTATTTTGTGGAGCATCTTAATATCCCATATCCTAGTGTTTGGGCTTTTGACCACATGTTAATCGGTTCCAACATTTGGTGCCCACCGTTCGTTCTTCGACAAAGCAATCCCGTGATGGCTCCCAAGAAAGCGACTTCCAAGGCCACCACCTCTCTGGATAATGCAGCGAAGGCAGCCCTTGCCGAGAAGAAAGGCAAGGCAGCCCTCGTCGGCGAAGTTCCCCTAGAGGCACCCAAAAACAATGGAGCAGCCAACAGCAAGCGCCCTCACATAGAGAACCAACCCACCCCTAAAGGCATCATTCACATGTGCAGCTCTGAGGGCCTCCCTCAGAACCCTCCGCTAGGTTTTAACCCCCCCCTCCGAAAGCTAACGATATCATCAAGGATGACGAGGTCCTAGGCATATCTGCTGAAGACCGACTAAAATTATGAGCACTTCACATAAAAAACAAACACTTGCAAAAACATAAGGAGATACTCGCGACCAAGCACCAGCGCATCAACAAGCAAGCCAACGTCAGGTAGATGATCCTAGAAGAAGAGAAGAAAGCCAGAGAGCTGGAACAACAAATCGCATAAATGCAGGACAAGTGCCAACACCACCAGCACCAGGCCCCATCACTCAATATAAACCCTCATCACCCCCACATGCCAATCTTCGCACCAGCTGCCTTTCAAGGGTTAAATTACCTTGATGAATGAAGCCCTCTTGCACCACAACTTTATGCCTCCCCTTTGCCGCAAAACTTCAAAGCAGGCACATACCCAAAGTACAATGGTAGTGCAGACCCAACTTAGTACATCATGAGCTATTAGGATGCAATTGCATCATCTAGGGGGCGATGCCACCATGGCCAAGTAATTCATCATAGCCCTCAAGGGCCCAGCTCTCACATGGTACTCAAGACTATCACCATTATCAATTCATTCATGGAAGACACTTCGCGATAAATTCTTGCTGAATTTTCAAGGTTATAGACCCAAGATAGACGCCCTAGCATAACTCTCGTTCTGTAGGCAGCAAGAGAAAGAAACTCTTCGTGAATATTACAAAAAATTTCTCTTACTGAAATTACAACTACTTTTGGTTGATGACCACATAGCCATTCACTATGCAATCAGCGGCCTTCAGGCAGGTGTTTTATATAGCCATTGCATAAGGGATCCTTCAACCAACTTGCAGGAGTTGTACCAGCTCTTTGAAAAGTATGCCTGATCAGAAGAACTCCACCAGAGAAAAGTCGAGTCTTAGCGAAAACCTGAGACCCCGCAATCCAGCAGAACATGGATCAGGCCTTCGCAGCAAGACTCAGCCCAGTAAGACTGTGCCTAGCTTCAGGTACAATATCACAAATCAGTAGCAACTGGTAGAGAATCCCCTCATCATCAAGATTACCCCCCCGGCAACAAGGACGCGGTGGCAACGCGATCAGGGCCAGAGGCAAGGCCCGGGGACCTCAAGAACATAGAAGATTCTATTGTATTTTCCATGGTGAAGACTCAGCACACCCAACCAGAGACTACCCGGAGACAAAAGCAACAAAAGACTGAATGGCCAGGGTCGTGCCAGCTAACAACCAAATAGCCATCGCTCATACCTATCAACCCCAACAATACAACTAGCATCAATTTCAATACGAACACCTCTATTACCCCCAGCAGCAAAACCCCAACCTCTTTCCACAACAACATCGCCTTCAACACTAAGAAATGCTAGCGCTGCTACCTCCACCGCCTCAGCATCCAAACCAACACCTACCACCCCATCACTACCTAAGCAAGAAGACTTCGCCTATCAACACTTCAGGGAGTAATCCACATGATCACCAGAGGGTCCAGCTCCAAGTTCGAAACCAAATGACAAAAGAAAGAACACTTTCAAAGGGTAAACCATGTAGCCCTCACCCGGCCCGTTGTCCAAACGAAGTGGTCCACGTGCCACTCACCTTCGATGCAAGAGATGTCGACCTCCGTAGTGCGCCCCATGCAGACGCTCTGGTGATAAATTGCAGAGTCGCTGGGTGGGATCTAGACAAAGTACTAGTCGATAATAGTAGTCAGACATCATTTTCTTGCACGCTTGAGCATAAATCATAGCCTACTCAAGCCAGCAGACAACCCACTCTACGGCTTCGATGGAAAAGGAACCTTTCTGCTTGGCAAAATAGAACTACCATATCACTTGGCACTACGCCAAATGCAAGAAGCAAGCAGATCACCTTCGACATAGTCGATATGGTTTACCCATAAAATGCCATCATGGAACGAGGATCCATCAATAAACTTGAAGCAGCCATACATGGACAATACATGTGCATGAAGATCTCAGGCCCCCAGGGCATAACCACCATATATGAAGACCAGCAGGTCGCCAGAAACATAGAGAGGGACTTCGTTCCTGGCCAGCGCAACATACACTGCCTCATAGCTGAGCACGAAGACCCTAAGAGTCTTCACCTAATCGAAGAAAAAAGGGTCAGCGCCTAGCTACAGAGCAATGAAGGGGTGAAAAAAGTCCCCCTAGATGCAGCGACCCCAATTAAACGGTCTTGGTCTGCGAAAACCTCATCGAAGCAGAAGAAGAAACACTCTTGTCCTGCCTAAACCATAACAAAGATATATTTGCATGGTCTGCCTTGGACCTCGTCGGTGTCAGGCGCACCATCATCGAGCACAACTTGAGCACCGACCCCACATTACGCCCTAAGAAACAAAAATCACGAAAAATGTCCGATGACAAAACTGAAGTAGCGAAGGCAGAAGTCCACCGCCTACTGGAAGCAAAGTTCATCGAGCCAATTGATTACCCCACTTGGCTTGCTAATGTTGTAACAGTCCAGAAGAAAAATGGAAGATGGAGAATGTGCATATACTTTACTAGTCTTAACAAAGTTTGCCCAAAAGACAACTTACCCCTACCAAGGATAGACAAGATTGTCGACTCAATGACACGATGTGATGTCTCTACTTGAATGTTTCTTGGGCTACCATCAAATCTATATGATGGAAGAAGACAAGGCAAAAATAAGTTTTATCACACCCTTAGGCACATACTATTTTGTGTGCATGCCCGAAGGCTTGAAAAATGTCGGCTCCACATTCTCAAGACTAACCAAGAGCATTCTAGAGAACCAAATGGGTCGCAATATTTTCGCATATGTTGATGACATAGTCGTCGTAAGCAAAAACAAGAAAGACCATATCCCAGACCTTGTAGAAACATTTGCCAACATGCACGAAGCTAGACTTCCCTTAAATCCAGAAAAATGCATATTCGGTGTCCGCCATGGCAAAATACTTGGTTATCTAGTGTCCCACAGAGGCATAGAAGCAAACCTTGCCAAGATACAGGCCATAATGGACATGACCCCGCTGCATTCAACCCGAGATGTCCAAAGACTAACAGGAAGACTCACAACATTGAACGGATTCATCTCATGGTCCGTCGAGCGGAGTCTCCCCTTCCACAAAATGCTGCGGGGGCGTCACACGCGGTTTTAGAAGGCAAACCGAATGCGAACCATGTACGTGCCAGGATCAGCAATTCACGTACACAGCAGTTACATAACTAGACATCATCACATAGTGCTCAAATAATAACATAAAAGAGAGTAATAGTTGATTACATCATGATGTCCGAGACATCCACATAGTCATTAACAATTATCAAAGTGCGAAAACGAAATGTAGATAAACACGGCCTTCACAGGCAGCTGACTGGGGGTTTGCCGCTAACCCACGCCTAGAACTCATCATACTCTTGGATCTCCTGGAAATCCTCCACCACGACTTCATCTTCTCCTGAGCAGTGGTTGCAACGTAGACAACCTGGGGGGTTTGGTGTGTAAAGCAAGGGTTAGTACACATCAACATAGTTAGCAATTGTCCTGTTTGGCTGTAGTGGACTAGCTTTATGTGGGGTTAAGGTCAAGCAGTTGCTTTTCGTTGGCCAGGTAATTATTACTAGTAGAGAGCCAGGTTTTAGCATTAACCCAAGTTGATAACCCAAAAGTACTCTTTCCAAATGGAAAGAATACCAGAAACCATAATCATAATCATAATCACAATAGGAACCAGCATTATCCTCATCATCATCTGTAAACTGAGCATCTCTAATCAATGTGTCTCTAACCAATGGAGCTCCCAAGGCCGCTCATAACCGTGAGCACGGATGATATATCAGTTTCATAACACTCTGCAGAGCTTGCACACTTTACCCACAAGCTATGATTTCCTTTTGCCTCGGGCCGATCAAACCCTTAAACAATATAAAGTTGAATAAGCAAGGTTTCACTATGTAGCCTTTACAAAGATTCCATGAGGTTGTAGCCGCCCGCTAGGTTTCCTAAATGTACCGCACTCCTCCCCAAGGGGCAAACCACCCTCGGTAGAGCGTGCCGCATACACTGAGCCCCTTTGACGGCACGACGGCAAAACAAACTACACCTCAGTTCCTCAAATTATTCAGCTAAGGGCGTCCCATACCACCCTCATGGTTGTACTGTTTTTTTGGGTGGTCATCCAATGAACTAGTCCTTACGGACAGACACTCGAGAAACCGCTTGAGTCCCCTTAAATGTCACAATATCATCATCATAATCAAGAGGGAAAACAGCGTATCATAAATAATCTCATCATATTCATTGATTAGTGTGAAGCACTGGCAGTGAGCTAAACCAAAATAACCCAACCCACATAGGTAAACAAGGACATGATAAACAAAGCTAGTCAATCCTCAGGTATAAATTGTGTAAATGCGGGGACTGAATTATAAAATGAGTAGGACATAGATGGGTCATGAGACACTTGCCTTCACCAACCAACTGCCGCACAGGGTCTTCACCTGCAACTCCTTCGGACTCCACCAACTGACCGTTATCTATACAAGTTCAAACATACATTCCACGATTTTAATACAAAAAGAACAATACACCATGCAGTAGAATATAACAAATAAGTAGATGCTTGGCGCAGGGCTTGCACCAACGACTAGGCGAGAAAGGGAAAACAACGGTCGAGGCTACGATCGAAAGGCGATTACGTTAAGCAGCTATGGATTAAAATACTTGTCTAAACATAACCATATTAATTTGACAATCGCTATGCATAAAATAAAGTTAGGCTACGCGTTTAATTATTATAAACAATTGAAGGTAAATTTAAAAGGATTATCACGCGGCAAAACGCACGACGGCACACGCGAACTAAACTGAAAATCGGGACGAGTTGCCGGGCGACGAAGCGCATGACAGTACGCATGAACTAAGCTAAAAATAAAATGAGCCATCGTGCGGTGAAGCGCGCGACGCAACACTTAGACTAAACTGAAATTAAACGAATCATCGCACGATGAAGCACGCCACGAAACACTTGAATTAAATATGAAAATAATGTAAAGCGTCGCTGACAAAGCGCACGACGGCATACGCCATTTAAACTGAATTTAAAACAAAACATCACGCGACGAAACGTGTGACGCAACATATTAAATAATCTGAAATTAAAATGAATCGTCGCGCGATGAAGCACGCGACACAGCATGCTAATAAATCTAAATTTAAAATGAATCATCGCACGACAAAGCGCATGACGCAACACATAAATTAAACTAAATTTAAAACTAACCAAACTAAATTTTAAACGTTACACGCTAGGGCTGCGCGCGGGGGAACGAGACTGCGCGCACGGAGCGGGGGAGGGCGCCAGGGGCGCGCGTGGCTAGGGGCCAGCAGGGGCGCGTGGCCAGGTGACGACGCGGCCAGGGGCGGCGCGGCTAGGGGCGGCGCGGCCAAGGGAGGACGTGGCTAGGGGCGGCGCGGCCAGGGGGCGGCGTGGCCAGGGGGACGCGTCGCCAGGGCGCACGGCCAGGGGGTGCGCAGCTAGAGAACGGCGCGGCCAGGGGCGCACGGCCAGAGAGGGAGGGAGAGGGAGGGAGAGGAGAGAGGAAGAGAGGGGGAGAAGCTCACCTCGGGGTTCGACGATCGGCGGCAACCATCCACCGAATCACACCTAGGGCAAAGGAGGTGGAAGAGAGGTGGAAGAGAGGGAGAGCGAAGTTGCTACGTGGGAAAAGAAAAATGAGAGGGAGAGGAGGGGGCGCACCACGGGCCGGGCCGGGCCGCAAACCCACTGCTCGCACGACCTCTAAACGAAATTAAATTGCGAATCGAAAACCGAAACGAGACGGACACACGATTAGACACAACATCAGACAAAAGAAATATGCTTCGGCATGATGCAACACCCATGTCAATTAGGTTTTTTGTTTACACGCGATACGGACACCAGTCACTATACTGCTTTGAAAATTGGAAGAAGGAGCGAAAAGGGAAGAGAAAAGAGAGTAACACCTGAATTTGGTGAGTGTCGGAGAAGAAAATTTATACCCCCAAATTAAGGGCGTTACAAACCTATCCCCTTAAAAGAATCTCGCCCTCGAGATTCAAGGTTGGCCAACAAAGAGTTCGGGATACTTGGCCATTAGATCATCTTCACGCTCCCAAATTGCTTATTCCTCAAAGTGGTGACCCCATCTAACTTTGCACATTCTAATAGTGTTCCTACGGGTGACCCTGTCTGCAGTCTCAAGAATCTGCATTGGCTTCTCTATGTAGGTCAAGTCTTCTTGGTCTTCTTGGACTTCTAGACCTTCCACTAGCAACTACTCCTCTGGCACACACAGACACTTCTTCAACTGAGACACATGAAAGACATCATGCACTGCTGACAAATCTTCTGACAAACTGAGCTGATAGGCCACTTCTCCACGCTTCGCGAGAATCTGATACAGACCCACATATCGAGGTGCTAGCTAGCCTTTGACTCTGAACCTTCTGAATCCTCTGATAGGTGATACCTTCAGGTAGACAAAATCTCTGACTTTAAAACTCAGCTCTCTCCTTCTCGTGTCTGCATAACTTCATTGCCTTGATTGCGCTATCTTTAGATTCTCCCGAACCATCTTGATGTTCTCTTTAGCTTCGAGCAGAGTGTCTGGCCCAAACACTTGCTTCTCTTTAGGCTTATCCCAATGCAACGAAGTTCTACAACTCCTCCCATAAAGCACCTGAAACTATGACATCTTCAATCTAGCCTGATAACTGTTGTTATAAGAGAATTCTGCATAAGGTAACTTCTTGTCCCATCCGGACTGATCTTGCAATGCACATGCTCTCAACATATCTTCGAGGACCTAATTAGTTCTTTCAGTCTGACCGTTTGTCTATGGGTGATAAGCTGAACTGAAATTCAAATGTGTACCCAAAGCTTCATGCACCTGCTGCCAAAAATGAGAGGTGAATTGTGTTTCTCTATCTAACACTATCTTCTTTGGCACACCATGAAGACATTTGATCCAAGACATGTACAGCTCCACCAATACTGCACTGTTGTAGCTAGTCTTGACAGGTATGAAGTGGGCTGACTTGGTCAAGCGGTCCACCACTACCCAAATGGAATCGTAGCCGGCTCGAGTGCGAGGCAACCCAACTATGAAGTCCATCCTGATTTCATCCCATTTGCAATGAGAAATCCGCAATGGCTGCAACAACCCAGCTGGCTTCTGATGCTCTGCCTTGATCCTCTGACAACTATCACATGTAGCCACGTGCTCTGCGATTCCATTTTCATTCCGTACCACCAGAATTTCTTCTTCAGATCCTGATACATCTTCTCACTTCTAGGATGTATGGAATAAGCTGTCTCATGAGCTTCCTTAAGGATCAATTCCCAAATAGACTGGACATTGGGAACACACAAGCGGTCCTTGAATCATACCACATCTTCTACATCCTCCCGAAAATCTTTGCCTCTTCCTTCTAGAATCGGTTGCTGGATTTCATCGATCTTTTCATCATTCTTCTGTGCTTCTTTGATTTCCCGCTCTAAGGTGGGTTCTAACTCAACTGTTACTCCTCGCATGTTATTCAAAAATCCGAGGCTCAACATGTCAAATTCTTTGGCCAACTCATAAGGCATCGGGTGAGCAACCATCATATTGACTTGACTTTTACTGCTTAAAGCATCTGCTACCACGTTCACTTTGTCTGGATGGTAGTAAATTTCCAATTCATATTCTTTGATCAACTCTAACCATCTTCGTTGTCTCATATTCAGCTCCGATTGGGTGAATATGTACTTTAGACTCTTGTGGTCTATATACACATCACACTTCTACTCGTATAGATAATGCCTCCATGTCTTCAGTGCATGAACCATAGCTGCTAACTCTAGGTCATGGATTGGATAATTCTTCTCATGAACCTTCAGCTGTCGGGACGAGTAGGCCACAACTCTTCCCTCTTGCATCAATACACATCCCAAGCCAGTGTAGCAAGCGTCGCAATACACCGAGAAGGGCTTGTGCACATCAGGCAAGACTAAGACAGGCGTTGTAGTCAATGTCACACCCGGTTCTAGGGGGCAGAGCCGGGTGCATAGCATATGTGTGCCAGGATCTATTTCCACACATATGTTGACGTCACAAGTGTAATATATCAAAAGAACAATGCATAAAAGTGTAAATAACGATTATATTAACATATTACACTTCGAACAGACATAATGTCTTAACCTTTATTCATCAAAGTACAGCGAGACATGGACATCCATCCACAGGAAGATGACCGGGGGTAGCACTAGACTAGCATCCATGGAGTTCAGCATCATAACTTCATCTACAAACTTCTGATCAAAATTAAGCAAGGGTGAGCTCACTTATGGTCGGGGCTCAGCAAGTGGGGGAAAAACTAATGCAAGATCTAACAAGGTGAGGCTGAGGTTGAGCAGTAAGCATTTTAGTTGGTCAACATTTTATTAACAACACCTGTCTTACTAATAAGTGTAAATCCCAAGTATTCCCATTAAACAAAAGTATGAGAGTATTTCAAAAACACTTAAGTGGAACCACTTAAGCAAACCATTGGCAGATCATCGGATCTCGATTTATTTCCATCTTCAAGTTCAATTATCATGTGAGGAGTCCAGGCTGCTCATAACCGTGAGCACGGCTGATATATCAGTTTTACACTCTGCAGAGGTGGCGCATCTTTACCCATGAGTCGCGATTCCCTTCTAGCCCGGGTTAGCTAGACCCATATTCACTTCCGAGGAGAATGGCCAGGGTCTCACTACGAGGCTTCTCCCTAGAGTCCTCATTACGCAAATGCTGGAAATGGTCAAACTGCATAAGGCACACCTACCGTAACCAACTTATAGTCCAGACTACAGGGTAAAGCTTTGGGAACTATGCCCGTGTCCAATCTGCCTGAGCTGGAACTATAAGAGCTTGCCAGATGCCCCCGTTTCGGTCGACCACGACCAACACCCAACATAAGACATCCCTAGTTATTTAGCCAAGACCAGAGCCATGATAGTTCTCATGGTAGCACTGTTTTCCCGGGTGGTCACTCCATGTTCCAATTAATATGCAATAATCTTGTTTAACCATCGGGTTAACAACAATAGAGTAACCTTACCATTTGGAACATTAATATCATAAGCGGGAGTGACTGCATTAAGTTAAGTTGTAGCAATAGCATAGCTACGAAGGTAAAGTATAATACCCAGGTTTGATCAAGGAGTAAGGTTGGAAAGGTTATCTAAATAGGTAACCCGTCAATTTATGCATATATATCCAAAAGAATAAACTTTATTAAATGTATTGTTTGGGATCAAACAGAGTATGCAGAGGGAGAAGTCCACTTGCCTTGCTTATTGAAAACTTGAGGTTCTTCCACGGAATAGCACTTGATTCTCAACTATTAGATCAACCACTGAATATCACACAAACAAACAAGAAGAAACAAACACCACTCAATAACATACAACATTCACCATCCATAAAGCTAAAAGAAAGCCTAACGAAAAGAGCGCTCGCTTTTCAAAAACATTACACACAAGGGTTATAATAAAAAGGTATTCTTTTCAAAAATGTGTGATCTATACTTTATAAAACAAGAAATGAGCTTAAAATGTCTTAATTAAACTATACAAATATTAGGTTCACTAATTTAATCTTTTATAACACGTCATACGCGATACGTCTAGATTAAGGGTTTATAAGATGATAAAACACGTTATAACAATATTAAACCTTTTTAACATTTTAGAAAAGTTATATGTTATATCTAATGTTAATGGGCTACTAATCACGTTATTAATTGTAGAAGCATTATGGAGCATATCATTAATCATTCACTTATGACACATTAAGATATAAGTCTAAATAGGTTTTATGTGAAAGATCATTATTATTAAACACCTATTTATGGAAAGTTATGATATACGCTTTAATGAACTTTTTATGAAAAAGACAATGAACAACAATTATATTTTATTTTTATTAGAAAGTACATGTCCTATATTTTATTAAGAAAGCTATATACAAAACAATATACAAACTAACATTATTATTAAAGAACATGAACACTAATTTCCTTAGTTTATTCTTTAAGAAGAACTAAGTGACACATATATGAATAATATGAACTAATTTTGATTAAATGATTAATTAAGCCTATATATCCAGTTGTAAACAAATATAAATCTAATTAACTAGGTTATGAGAGGACATAATTACTCTATTATTTATCTTTATATTTAGTTTAGAAACATATGACCTAGATATTATATTTATTGGTATGTTATTAACTATTGTTTTAGTTATGACAGTGCGAGCACTTAATTAAGCCATTATATCATTATTAGAAAAGTTATATGACATATTACTTTTAAGTTTCTATTTAATACGGCTATACTTAAACATCTATAATAAATCTTGTTAAATATGATAACTATTTAGAGTCATTTTAACATTAGAACAAATTATCCACTTTATTAGTAAGAAACCTATGTTTATTAACATAACTATCAACTTTATTTAGAAAAGTTTGAGCGTCTAATTAGGTTATTTTAATATTATTATAAAATTCTACTATTTTGGTTTTCTCCTTTCTTTTCTAAATAGAATTTATACGCATAAAAAAATGTTTATTTAATTCTTCTAACCTTAATATACTAAGAATTAATTGTAAAATAACTATATGGGACTTTAAATAACCTATTCATGGTTATTATGACATAAATAAATGTCATACTAATTCTAAGTACTTAAGTGCATTACTTATGAATTAATTTATTATGAATAGTAAACTATATCCTTATTTGACCGAAAATACATGGCCTAGTATTTCTTCTATTTCTTTGTGCAAATAAATTTATACTTAACATACTACTAACAATTATCGTTCCGCCCACAAAAGTAAAATCAAATCTCTAAACGTTTTCTAGTATGAAAATCGTCGGGGTAGTGACTAGTGACCATGTTCATTTTTAGAACTATAAAATCATACGCATATTTAAAATATTATCGCGGGGTTCGATTTTGGTTACACGTGTATATCGAAATCTCTGAATCATACACGCGAATCGCCAAACTACAACAGTAATTCACAAGATCTATAAATTCAAAACATAATTTAGGAAATAAATATTTTGGATTTGTCTACAACCTTGGGTTCTAGTTCTTGCGTAGGGATGAACGTCGACGTGGGAGAGTGTTCGATGGGCAGGGAACGGCGTAATCGTCAGTGAGTGTTTGGGCACGTCTCCGGTGAGCAGCGAGGCACGCCGACGAGCAGGGCGCTGCTCCAGCTTCCGTCCACAACGGCGTCAACACTGAGCTCCGGCAGCGAGGGAAAGAACGAGGAGGAAGTGAGAGACGCGTGAGACAGAGAGGGAGTTCGGCTGTGGGAGGGAGAAGGGAGAAACTCGGCGTCTATTTTATAGGCGATGGGAGGGAGAGAGCGAGGGCGCGACAGCGTCTTCAAGCACCATGAATGGTGTCCATCAATGGGGAGAGGGAGTAATGGGGAAGGAAACGGACGCAGTAAAGCTTCATGAACTCGCAAGGAAAGAAACGGTCGCGGGTGTTGGTTGATGGCTCGGACGCGGGGCTGTAATACCCACTTTGTAAGAAAGATCTAAAAGGGAGAAAATTTTATTGTGTTATCCCTATCCATCATTTCATGTGGACACCTCACTTAAACAAATAAATAACTAACGAAGGACACCACTAAATTGTGCATCATGATGGAGTTTTGCTTGTTTGTGCAATTGCTAATAAAATAATAATAATAGAAGTACAATAATGAGATGGAGATTTGAATTTAACCCAAAGTTGCACTTTAGGGTTTTAGAAATAATATGTAAAAAAGAAAAGAGAAGGAAGAAATTACTATGTGAATAAAAATAGTTATAATACATATATTATTCTTGTACAGATTTGAGTTTGTACATTTGACTCAAAGGTGAAGTTCATAACAGGATTCAAATTCAAATTAGAGATTCAAATGAAAAGAAAATAAATCAAAAAGGAAAAGGAAAATAAAAGAAAAAAAAATAAAACCCACCTGGGCTGGAATCTCCACATTTCGGCCCACCTAAGGATCCTTCGCTCGCGCCAGCCCAACATCACGCCCAGCCGCACGCGCGCCGCGCTCCTGCCGATCGGGCCCCACTTGGCAGCCACTATGCACTCCACACCGTGGGCGTTGCTCCACTGCCGTGTGGACCCCTCCGGTCAGACTTATCCCCATCCTCCGGTTATTTGAACCAGCGCCGAGCTAGATCCGCCTGGAACCTCGCTGGTCGTTTCGCCCACTTTGACTCGCTCGCGCGCACTGTAGTCGCTAGGAATTACGGACCAGGGAAGCTTGATCTACCCCTTTGCAACGAACTCGCCCGTGCATGGCGGACCTCGCCCAACCGCCACCTGAACTACCTTAGCGACTTCCCCGGGGCCGAGTATGGCAAGTCCGTCGTCGCCCAGCATGCGGCCGAGGGACCTGCTTGACTCCTCGACCGAGTCCTTGTGTATTTATGCGACGCAACGTTATCCTCGTCGCAATCAAAACCACCGAGCAGCGCTGTCCTTGCATCTCTCGTCATTGCCGTCGACGGCGAAGGAGAGTGAGAAAAGGGGGGGGATGGGCCACGTGCGGCCTGGGTTATAAGTTGTGCCCCGACCTTGATTACCGCATGTCGCCAATCGCCTTCCGGCCTTCCCCCTCGAGCTTTCACCCGCGATACGTGCTACGTCGGGTGCTTGCGCGGGTGAGATGGGTGGATCCGCCGCTGGCCGGTCCGGGGGTATATCATAGTTGGGCCGTCACCGAAGGGTTGTTAAGCTTCATCGATATACGAGGAGCGCTCCTACGAAGCATCAAGGTCTGCGGGTTGGTTGCAGCATTGGATTTCTTCGCCGGTGTCAATTCTCCGCCGTGCGCCGTGGGAAGGATATTTGCGTCCCTGGGATCTCGGTGAGTAATCCATTAATGACTCCTTACTGTCATTCCCTACGTATTTCTGTCTCTATATCGGAGTTTAAGCACAGAGATTAGGGGTTGATAAACCTCGGCCATGGCGCCGCCGTGCTGTGGGTGCCGTCACCATGGTGGCCGAGGGGTGGGGGAAGACGGGCCTCTAGCCGTCGGATCGACATTATGCGGCTAGGATTAGAAGACTTCATACCCCTTTGCTCAGTTCATAGCAGCCGTATGATTTTGATCCGAGGGCTGCGGCGGGATCTCGGCTTCATTAAATCCGTACCGTTGGATTTAGATCCAAAGGCCATGATCGCATACCGCTTCATTTTAATGTCGATCTAATCCAGGCCGCCAGATCGGGATCGTGCGGCCTAGATTCGTAGATACCCTTTCGACCATGTCATCTTGCAGTCAAGCCCCTCTGTTTATACGAATTAGAACCCGCCGTCCCAGGGTAATATTCACTGAGTCTTAAGAGTTTTACCCCGAGACCCCTGTTGTTCCCAGTTATTGAGGCCCAGTCCAGAACATAATAAAGTCAGGGAAAATGATTATTAAATAGATTTTTAATACAAAATAATTGCTAGAACTTTGATAATTCATAGAAAATACATATGAACTCCAAATTAATCCATTCCACTTTCTAAATTTTTGTAATTTTATTCTTTATCACCTAGAGCCTCTGTTATGTCATGAAAACAGTAAGAAATTTATTTATCACTTAATCCTATTTAAAGCACATAAAACCTTTGAAAATCCATAACTTAAAATCTATAACTCCAAAAATTATGATTCCTGTTCCTAGAATTTTATTTTAACATGAAGATTATTACTGTGTATTTTGTTTATATGTTTGGTGTAATGTTAATTTCTCTATATGCAATATGCTTGTTTGTATTGTGGCGAGTAGAAGAGCCCGTTGCTGAGGATACTGGTGAGCAGCAGGTTGAAGTAGCTGAGCAGGAGCTCATTGAAGGCAAGTTGTGCCCTTGACCACTTTTTACCCAATAATGTTCTTTAATATCACTTATCCATGCATAGGTTAATTTTGATGGGACCCAATAGGTCACCCTAGATTGTTTATCTCATTACCTTGTTTACCCCTGAATCACTTGGGTAGTTTGCTATTGCTTTATATGGTTTTGGGATAATCATTTATTACCTCTATGTTCCAATTCTTTTTGTTATTCTATTTATGTTCATGTTGAGATCATTAATGTTAATTGGAACATAGAGCTTAACTTGAGAACCACGTGCCACCACAAGGGAGGAATGGGACCCCTTGGCTGACTAATTAGGAAAGCTAGTGGAAGACTACCTTACCCGAAAGGGGCAAGGGCAGTAGGGGAGTGGTCAGTGTAGGGAGGTCCCTGGTTGATTTTGCTGCGATGGCGGTCAGCCAGGAACCCTGCATTGGAACTTCCTATAAACTGTAGCGGGTTTTCGGAAGCTAGTGGAACTTTGTGAAGGCCTCGTAGTGTTGCCCTGCCGCGCTTCCTAGGTAGAGGTGTATGGGACTCGCGACCCCTTGGCAGATGGGTAACATGACTTGTGGGTAAAGGGTACAACCTCTGCAGAGTGTAAAACTGGTATACTAGCCGAGCTCACGGTCATGAGCGGCTCAGGACTCTCTGATGTTTAAATTATGGAACTTAAATTCAATTTTGTCATTTGCATTGCATGGGTTTGATATTAATTTTGTTCTATTACTTTACTTATGGTTTGGTATCTACTTACACTTAGTAACTGCTAATAAAATTTTGACCAACTACTTAAAAGCAATGCTCAGCTTTAACCCCTGTCATTGATTAAGCCTTACACATCACATGAACTCACACCTTTGTGAGTTTGTGTCCACTGGTTCCCCACAACTTGTTGAGCTATGATCATGTGTGAGCTCACCCTTGCTGTCTCACACCCCCCCCCCCACAGGAGAAGAGCAGGTGGTTCAGGAGGAGCCGCCTAACACTGAGGAGTTCGATCTGATCTAAGTGGCGTTTCCCAGTCGACATTGGCGCCGACGATCCTTAGTTCGTTTTATCTTTATTACTTTATTTTTGTAATAAGTCTTCCGCTATGTAATAAATACTCTGATGTTTTATGACATTTATCTCTATACACTCTGTTATATATGTTGTCTTCTTGGCGCATGTATGAGATGCACCTGGCTTTGTTCCTTAAAGCCGGGTGTTACAGAAGTGGTATCAGAGGAAATGTTGACTGTAGGACGAAACCTAGATAGAAATGGACAAAACCTTTATCTACTTATCTTACTCTGATTCATTCCATACTTACCTTATCTTGATCCTGTCTCACCTTCTACTGTTCTACTCTGATCATTCTTACCTTTTCTACTCTGAGACAAGATGGATTTCAAACTTTGGAATCCCTACCTCTATGACATTCTTAAGAGTTAGGGAACCCAAAACAAAAGTTAAAACTATTTTCTTAAAAAAAATGTTGGTTGATTGTGCTGATGCTAAATGTCTGATTTGCTTCTTTGATTGATTGAATTATTATAGATGGACATCTTAGTATGTGCCAGCGTAAGGTAATAAATTAGCTATGGTAGGTAAAACATTAAACTGCTTAGCTAATAAATCCCCCAGCAGTAACATTCCTCGTAAATACTCGCCTTGTCTACGATTCTTCCTTTCTTACCCTGTGTTTCTAACCTCGATGGGCTACCCCTATAGTGTTAGAAGAGAGCACTATAGATGTGATCCTTGGTATGTCGTGGTTAAGAAAGGTAAAGGCAGTATATACATTGTGCTAAGGGAACCGTAGAACTCACCAGTACCAAAGGATAAAGATTTGAAGTTGAAGTTGCAGTAACTACCACCACCAGACTAGCGACATTCTTAGTAGATGGGAAGTTTGTTGGTGTCAACATCCGTGTGGTTAGAGATTTTCCGGATGTCTTCCCAAGACGAGCTACCAGAGATGCCACCAGATATGGAAGTTGAGTTTGTCATTGATCTCTTACCTGAGACTGCTCCTATTTCTAAACGGCCATATAGAATGTCCGTAGAAGAGTTGAAGGAGCTTAAGAAGCAATTAACGGAATTACAAGAGGCTGGATACATTCGTCCGAGTTCTTCACCTTGGGGAGCGCCAGTTCTATTTATACAGAAGAAAGATGGATCGCAAGGAATGTGTGTGGATTATAGATCTCTTAACAATGTCGCTGTGAAGAACAAGTGTCCCTTGCCCCGTATTGAGGATTTATTTAATCAGATGAGAGGTGCTAGAGTATTCTCGAAGATTGACCTCCGATCGGGTTACCATCAGATGAGGATTAGACCGTCGGATATTCCTAAGACAACATTCTCGACTCGATATGGATCATATGAGTTTACTATTATGTCGTTTGGATTAACAAATGCACCAACCTATTTTATGGATCTGAAGAATAAGGTGCATGATCTGGACAGATTCGTCATGGTTTTCATGGACGATATTTTTATTCCAAGAGTGATAGTGATCATGAGGAACATATGTGATTGGTACTACAGAAGCTTTAAGATAATCAACTCTACGCCAAGTACGGTAAATGCGAGTTTTGGATTGGCGAGGTGCCATTTCTTGGCCATATTATTTCTAATGGAGGGATTTCAGTGGATCCTGCTAAGGTTAAGGAGATAATGGAGTGGAGAGTACCCACTACAGTTACTGAGATTCGAAGTTTCTTGGGACTTGCAGGATATTATTGGAGATTTATTGAAGGATTTTCTAAGATTGCTAAGCTTATGACCTCGCTTTTGGTGAAGGAAAGAGAATCTAAGTGGGACGAGAAGTGCCAAGATAGCTTTGACCAATTAAAGAAGAGATTGACATCGCCACCAATGTTGGTTATGCTAGATCTATAGAAGGGATTTGACATTTATTGTGATGCATGTGGCCAAGGGCTTGGATGTGTGCTTATGCAAGATGGTCATGTGATTGCCTATGCATCTCGTTAGTTGAGGAAACATGAATTGAACTACCCCACTCATGACTTAGAACTGTCAGCCGTTGTGCATGCGCTTAAGATTTGGAGACATTATATCGTGGGAACCAAGTGTCAAGTATATACGGATCATAAGAGTTTGAAGTGTATATCCGCTCAGAAGGATCTCAACCTTAGGCAACGCCGTTGGTTGGAGCTTATTAAGGATTATGAATTGGAAATTTACTCACCCGGGCAAGGCGAATTTGGTTACAGATGCCTTGAGTCAAAAGGAGCATGTTCATTCAGCTGTTGTTGCCCAGCTACCTCATGAGATTATTGAGGATTTTAGGAGACTTAACCTGGGGATAGTTACTCACACTAAAGGAGTTACTATGAATGCAGAATCTACTTTGGAGCAAGAAACCTGCAAAGGAAAAATTGGTGATGCTAAGATACAAGAGATTGAGGATCTAATTACTGAAGGTCGAGGTCTGGAATTCACGAAAGATGAGCAAGGCATGGTATGGTTCAAGGATCAGATATGTGTTCCTGAGATTGATAGTTTTCGTGAGACTATTTTGAAGGAAGCCCATGACTTGGATTATTCTATTCATCCTGGTAGTACGAAGATGTATCAGGATTTGAAGCGGAAGTATTGATGGTATGGACTGAAGAGAAATGTGGTTGCACATGTGGCTATGTGCGATGTGTGTCAAAGAGTTAAGGCTGAACACGAGAGGCCAGCTGGACTATTATACCCATTAAAGATACCCAAATGGATGTGGGAAGAGATTGGTATGGATTTCGTTACTGGATTGCCTCGCACCTCGAAAGGATATGATTCTATATGGGTTATTGTGGATAGACTGACCAAAATGACTCATTTCATCCCAGTTAAGACTACTTATAAGGGATCACAATTGGCTAAGTTATACATGTCTCGGATTGAGTCTCTACATGGTGTACCAAGGAAGATCATTGTGGATAGAGGATCACAGTTTACCCCCAGATTTTGGAAAAGTTTTCATGAGAATACGGATGCGAAGTTGAATTTTAGTTTGGCCTACTATCCTCAGACTGATGGATAGACTGAAAGGACTAATCAAGTATTAGAAGACACGTTGAGAGCTTGTGCCCTTCAGCATGGTATCAGTTGGGACAAGAGCCTACCTTGTGCTGAGTTCTCATATAATAATAGTTACCAGGCCGGTCTGAAGATGTCACTGTTCGAGGCCCTATATGGCAGGAAATGTAGGACTCCTCTATATTGGATCAGACTAGGGGAAGACAGTTCTTTGGACCTAAACTTATTCAAGAGGCAGAAGAACAAGTCCGTATAATTTGAGAGAATTTAAGGGTAGCTCAGACCAAATAAAGGAGCTACGCTGATAATAGAAGAAGACCACTGGAATTTGAAGAAGGAGATTATGTGTACCTCAAGGTGTCACCACTTCGTGGAATGAGGAGATTCAAAGTCAAGGGCAAATTGTCCCCTCGCTACATTGGACCATTCTTGATCTTTAGGCGAGTTGGGGAGATGGCATACCAACTTGAGTTACCTGCTACTCTATCAGATGTGCATAACGTGTTCCATGTGTCTCAACTTAAGAAGTGTCTCCGTGTTCCTGAGGAACAGTTACCGATGGAAGAGCTCAGTGTTCAAGGTGATTTGACTTACACGGAGTACCCGATCAAGATTTTGGATACATTGACTCGAGTTACAAGAAATAAGGTGATAAAGATGTGTAAAGTACAATGGAGTCACCACGGTGAAGATGAAGCAACTTGGGAAAGAGAAGAAGAGCTTCGTATAGATTTTCCCCACCTTTTCCATCGTTCTTCTTAAATCTCGAGGACGAGATTATTTTTAAGGGGGGTAGGATTTGTAATACCCACTTTGTAAGAAAGATCTAAAAGGGAGAAAATTTTATTGTGTTATCCCTATCCATCATTTCATGTGGACACCTCACTTAAACAAATAAATAACTAACGAAGGACACCACTAAATTGTGCATCATGATGGAGTTTTGCTTGTTTGTGCAATTGCTAATAAAATAATAATAATAGAAGTACAATAATGAGATGGAGATTTGAATTTAACCCAAAGTTGCACTTTAGGGTTTTAGAAATAATATGTAAAAGAGAAAAGAGAAGGAAGAAATTACTATGTGAATAAAAATAGTTATAATACATATATTATTCTTGTACAGATTTGAGTTTGTACATTTGACTCAAAGGTGAAGTTCATAACAGGATTCAAATTCAAATTAGAGATTCAAATGAAAAGAAAATAAATCAAAAAGGAAAAGGAAAATAAAAGAAAAAAAAATAAAACCCACCTGGGCTGGAATCTCCACATTTCGGCCCACCTAAGGATCCTTCGTTCGCGCCAGCCCAACATCACGCCCAGCCGCACGCGCACCGCGCTCCTGCCGATCGGGCCCCACTTAGCAGCCACTACGCACTCCACACCGTGGGCGTTGCTCCACTGCCGTGTGGACCCCTCCGGTCAGACTTATCCCCATCCTCCGGTTATTTGAACCAGCGCCGAGCTAGATCCGCCTGGAACCTCGCTGGTCGTTTCGCCCACTTTGACTCGCTCGCGCGCACTGTAGTCGCTAGGAATTACGGACCAGGGAAGCTTGATCTACCCCTTTGCAACGAACTCACCCGTGCATGGCGGACCTCGCCCAACCGCCACCTGAACTACCTTAGCGACTTCCCCGAGGCCGAGTATGGCAAGTCCGTCGTCGCCCAGCGTGCGGCCGAGGGACCTGCTTGACTCCTCGACCGAGTCCTTGTGTATTTATGCGACGCAACGTTATCCTCGTCGCAATCAAAACCACCGAGCAGCGCTGTCCTTGCATCTCTCGTCATTGCCGTCGACGGCGAAGGAGAGTGAGAAAAGGGGGGGGATGGGCCACGTGCAGCCTGGGTTATAAGTTGTGCCCCGACCTTGATTACCGCATGTCGCCAATCGCCTTCCGGCCTTCCCCCTCGAGCTTTCACCCGCGATACGTGCTACGTCGGGTGCTTGCGCGGGTGAGATGGGTGGATCCGCCGCTGGCCGGTCCGGGGGTATATCATAGTTGGGCCGTCACCGAAGGGTTGTTAAGCTTCATCGATATACGAGGAGCGCTCCTACGAAGCATCAAGGTCTGCGGGTTGGTTGCAGCTTTGGATTTCTTCGCCGGTGTCAATTCTCCGTCGTGCGCCGTGGGAAGGATATTTGCGTCCCTGGGATCTCGGTGAGTAATCCATTAATGACTCCTTACTGTCATTCCCTACGTATTTCTGTCTCTATATCGGAGTTTAAGCACAGAGATTGGGGGTTGATAAACCTCGGCCATGGCGCCGCCGTGCTGTGGGTGCCGTCACCATGGTGGCCGAGGGGTGGGGGAAGACGGGCCTCTAGCCGTCGGATCGACATTATGCGGCTAGGATTAGAAGACTTCATACCCCTTTGCTCAGTTCATAGCAGCCGTATGATTTTGATCCGAGGGCTGCGGCGGGATCTCGGCTTCGTTAAATCCGTACCGTTGGATTTAGATCCAAAGGCCATGATCGCATACCGCTTCATTTTAATGTCGATCTAATCCGGGCCGCCAGATCGGGATCGTGCGGCCTAGATTCGTAGATACCCTTTCGACCATGTCATCTTGCAGTCAAGCCCCTCTGTTTATACGAATTAGAACCCGCCGTCCCAGGGTAATATTCACTGAGTCTTAAGAGTTTTACCCCGAGACCCCTGTTGTTCCCAGTTATTGAGGCCCAGTCCAGAACATAATAAAGTCAGGGAAAATGATTATTAAATAGATTTTTAATACAAAATAATTGCTAGAACTTTGATAATTCATAGAAAATACATATGAACTCCAAATTAATCCATTCCACTTTCTAAATTTTTGTAATTTTATTCTTTATCACTTAGAGCCTCTGTTATGTCATGAAAACAGTAAGAAATTTATTTATCACTTAATCCTATTTAAAGCACATAAAACCTTTGAAAATCCATAACTTAAAATCTATAACTCCAAAAATTATGATTCCTGTTCCTAGAATTTTATTTTAACATGAAGATTATTACTGTGTATTTTGTTTATATGTTTGGTGTAATGTTAATTTCTCTATATGCAATATGCTTGTTTGTATTGTGGCGAGTAGAAGAGCCCGTTGCTGAGGATACTGGTGAGCAGCAGGTTGAAGTAGCTGAGCAGGAGCTCATTGAAGGCAAGTTGTGCCCTTGACCACTTTTTACCCAATAATGTTCTTTAATATCACTTATCCATGCATAGGTTAATTTTGATGGGACCCAATAGGTCACCCTAGATTGTTTATCTCATTACCTTGTTTACCCCTGAATCACTTGGGTAGTTTGCTATTGCTTTATATGGTTTTGGGATAATCATTTATTACCTCTATGTTCCAATTCTTTTTGTTATTCTATTTATGTTCATGTTGAGATCATTAATGTTAATTGGAACATAGAGCTTAACTTGAGAACCACGTGCCACCACAAGGGAGGAATGGGACCCCTTGGCTGACTAATTAGGAAAGCTAGTGGAAGACTACCTTACCCGAAAGGGGCAAGGGCAGTAGGGGAGTGGTCAGTGTAGGGAGGTCCCTGGTTGATTTTGCTGCGATGGCGGTCAGCCAGGAACCCTGCATTGGAACTTCCTATAAACTGTAGCGGGTTTTCGGAAGCTAGTGGAACTTTGTAAAGGCCTCGTAGTGTTGCCCTGCCGCGCTTCCTAGGTAGAGGTGTATGGGACTCGCGACCCCTTGGCAGATGGGTAACATGACTTGTGGGTAAAGGGTACAACCTCTGCAGAGTGTAAAACTGGTATACTAGCCGAGCTCACGGTCATGAGCGGCTCAGGACTCTCTGATGTTTAAATTATGGAACTTAAATTCAATTTTGTCATTTGCATTGCATGGGTTTGATATTAATTTTGTTCTATTACTTTACTTATGGTTTGGTATCTACTTACACTTAGTAACTGCTAATAAAATTTTGACCAACTACTTAAAAGCAATGCTCAGCTTTAACCCCTGTCATTGATTAAGCCTTACACATCACATGAACTCACACCTTTGTGAGTTTGTGTCCACTGGTTCCCCACAACTTGTTGAGCTATGATCATGTGTGAGCTCACCCTTGCTGTCTCACACCCCCCCACAGGAGAAGAGCAGGTGGTTCAGGAGGAGCCGCCTAACACTGAGGAGTTCGATCTGATCTAGGTGGCGTTTCCCAGTCGACATTGGCGCCAACGATCCTTAGTTCGTTTTATCTTTATTACTTTATTTTTGTAATAAGTCTTCCGCTATGTAATAAATACTCTGATGTTTTATGACATTTATCTCTATACACTCTGTTATTATATATGTTGTCTTCTTGGCGCATGTATGAGATGCACCTGGCTTTGTTCCTTAAAGCCGGGTGTTACAGGGGCTACGGCCGGTCGGCTGCGCGGCATCGCGGGCTGGGTGCAGGTTCCTGGCGCGCATGGGTTCGGATGGCACGGTCGGAGTGCAGGGCTTCGGGCGCGGCGTTTTGGTGCTCGGGCGGCATCGGCGCTGGTCGCGGCAAGGCCGGTCGCGGTCGTGAAGGGTGACCGCGGGGCCGTTGTTGCTGGGCGGCTTCTGGCCTGAGCGCGCGGGTCCTCTGGCATCGGGCGCGGCTCTTGGCGGCTGGAAGCGCGGGCGTTGGATGCCAGGGAGAGAGAAGCAGGGAGGGGAGAAGAGAGAGAAAAGGGGAGGGGGAGAAGTGCAGGGGGCGGCGGCGGCTGGCAGCAGGGTGGGCGCGCGCGGCGGCTAGTTAGGGTTAGGGGATGTTGGGCCCCTAGTGGGCCGGTTAGGGTTAGGTTAGGTTAGTTTTTTTCCTATTTCCTTTTAAAATTTCGAAATACATATTTTAAATAATCATAAAATTCTTAAGAATCAAACCAAAATTATTTATAAATAACATATTAATTCTTGGACTAATATTTATTATATTATTTATGTGAATTTTCATTTAAGAAGAAATGATATTCTATATTCAAAATCAATCATGAGCATTCAAAAATTAACCCAAAGGCAAATAAATAACGAACACTTAAGAGAAAATTAATTACCACAAATATCATTATTAACTAAATGTATTATTTTTATTTAATGATTTTCATAGTGTCACAAATCTACCCCTCTTAAAAAGAATCTCGTCCTCGAGATTAAGAAAGGCTAGCAAGAAAACAAAGGTGATACATGGTTATTTGTAGGTTCTTAGTTCACATTGAACTCCTCCAAACTTAAGGAACTTCCTTACTTCTTTGCTCCAAAATGTATACTAATCAAGCGACCTTCATCATCATACTTATAAAATGGTGGGTCTTCTGAACTATTGCTTAGGTCATGCTTGGCAGCTTTCTTCTTTATTCGGTCTAGACGCTTCTTGGGGCAATCACGAATAAGATGTCCTTCATTTTTGCAGTAGTAGCAAGCACCTCTTGCTTTGAGTTCTTTGCGAGTTAACTTTGCTTGACCAACAGGGATGAGGATTGATTGGGTGGTTGTATCTCATATAGCTGAGCCTGACTTGATTCTTCTGTTTAGGTATCCATGTGTTTCATGGCTTTTGCTTGTGGTTGAGGTGGACTAATCATGTATCCAAACATTTTTCTATTCCTTTTGTTGTTCTTCATTCCATTCATCGAATATCTCTGTGACTCATTTTTCTCGTTCATAGTTGTTAAGGTAGGAATATTGTCATTGGCATTATTTACTTGATTTCCATTGGGGTTCATCATCTAGTTAGAGGGTAAAAGAGTTTAGTGAGATAGACTGCATAAGAGGCTTGTATGACATTAAGATAAAGAGCGAACATAACTTTTTTTTCCAAAATAAGATTAGTTAATGATGATTTCCGATTCCGCCTAGCTTCATCATACTTCAAGAGTTTACAGGTGTTATATTCCTTAACAAAGATCTTTTGAACTTTGTAGATTTCAGAGCATGATATACAAATCATCTTTCTGATCCAACAGTATTTCTTTGAGCACAATTTGAGAGAAAGACTTGAACGGGACTTTAGGGCAACTAGAGTATCACATTGTTTGCATATAGCAGATGACACCACACTTTATTTTCTTTATAAAGAGGCAAAAACACAATAGGTGCGAAAGATTCTCCAAATTTATTCATATATTACTTAGCACTATTACAAATCTTGAAAGGGGCAACACTTTGACATTTTTTTGTGAGACACACTTCTTCTAGCTAAATGGTATATTATTCTTCCTTGTCAGATGTACCAATCTGAGCTGGAGGTCGGTTGTCTTCAACTACTATTGTTTCTCCAGATGGAGTTTCCAAGCACATGGTTTTCTCAGTATGTTGGATTACTGCCTTAGTTCTTTGTAACCAATTCTTTCCAAGAATCACATCCTTTCCCATTGATTCTATCACAAGGAGATCAGCTAGAAAATCTATCCCGTTGATTTTAACACTTACTTTTGGACATATGTAGTTTACTAACATTTTTCCTTCAAGTGTACTGATGGTCTTTCTTGATCTCAAGGGACACTTAAAGATACCATACTTTGTTGCAAACTGGGCACTCATAAAAGAATGTGTCGTATGAGGATCATACAACACGGTGGCGATGGTTGTGTGAATGACTAGTGTTCCAAAAATCACTACATTATCATATGGAATAGTTCCTGTCATTGCATAACTTATCTTTCCTGTGGTCTCTTTCAGTTGTTTACTCTTTGTTGATGCATGGGTTTGAGGGTGTTGTCTTTTCTTTTGGACCTTATTGATCTCCACATCTTTCTTAGGACAACCATTAACAAGATGGTCGGTATCACCACAGCCAAAGCAAGCACGACTTGATAAGTTACATGGTGGAGTTGTCTTTACGTTGTTGGTAGAGGTTTCTGTGCATTTCTGTTCATATTCCATGTCTGAAGACTGAAATAGCTTCATCTCAGAGGTGATCTGTAGTGAACTCTTCTCTGGACAATTACGGAAGTAATGACCTTCACGTCCACATTGATAGCAAGCTTTTCTTGAAGTTATTTCTTGACTTTTTCCATGTTTCCCTTTTCGTTTCTTGGACCTGATGCGACGATGAGGCTGAAACTGTGTGCAAGTAATAGTCCATCCATCAATGTAACACTCATGTGTTTCTTCTTGGGGCTGGGCATCCTTGTGAGGTTTCCTCTTTGGAAAACCTGGCAATTCATCGTCTGTTAGTGCATCTGCTATTAGATGTTCTTGGGGAGACCATTGACTTTTTATGTCAGAAAACAAAATCTGGTTCTTCTATTTTGTAGTTTCACTTTCGTTTGTACTAATCTGGCGACAAGGAATTCCATAGTACTCACAACAACAACAACATGTTCCAAGTTCACTTGTATGTTGGTTTGGTTGTGCATCCTTATGTGTCTTGATTGTCTGTTCATCAGTTGTTTTATTTATAGTGTTGTTTTGACTTGCCAACACACCACATTCTTTGCACTTAGTAACATCACTTGTTGTTGACATTCCAAAGTCTGACATCTGTATGGGTATGGAAGAATAGAAGGGACGAAAGGGTTGAGCAAAGACAGATTATAGAGAGCAGAGAAAATCCATCTATCTAAAGTTTTACCTAGCTAACTGATGTCATTGTGGACAAAAGTCACACAATACACCAACAATCATTTCAAATAAGCAAATTAAACATGAACACAAAGGACAATGAATTCAAACATACCAGCACAACACAATCCAATTCTACTCATTCAACCAAAACGAAAGGTGCGGCAAGGTTTGGAATAAGGAAGATATTATAACATCAAAGAGTTGGGTAAGAATTATAAAGGATTTAGACAAGACATATTTGTTGGTGGCCAAGAGTGAGATAAGATAACCATGAACTATTAAAGTGAGGATAAATGATACAACCAAGGATTTGAAGTGAGTTAGGGAGAAAGCATTATCAAGGAGTAGGGAGCCAAAGGTTTCATACATCAAGGTAGATATTGCGCAAGGGTGGCAATACAATGGCACGAAAGCAAAAGTATAAGAATTCAATAGGGAGAAAGCATTATCAAGGAGAAAAGTAGAGAGGCAAAAGTTTAATATATCAAGGTAGATATTGCGCAAGGATGGCAATACCATGGCAATAAAACAAGAGTAGAAGTCAAGGGTTATATAGCAATATTAGGGATTAGAAAACCACTTATAATATAATATCGCCTTTACCGATCTAGTCGAAAATCTTAATACTAAAGAACAATCCTATCAACCTAACCAAGAAGTCAAATAATAGATCTAGGGAATCCATAACAAAACTTCTTGCGGAGTGGGGATAAGACAGAGAATAGGGCATCGTCGATAGCCTCGAAAGAGTTTCTTCTGGCAATCTTCGCTTCAAGTTCCGCAATCCTAGCTTGATCATCTTGCAATGCTTCTCATTAGAATCTTCTGATAGACGAAGAATCAGATAAGTAGAGTTGAAACTAAAAGAGACGAGTCATGATATAAAGTAAGTTTTTATGGAGGAAAATATATCAGGCTTTGAAAGACTGACTGGGCTTTCCATTTCTAACTAATCTAGCGACCTACGGTCACATTGCTTTGATACCACTTCTGTCACACCCGGTTCCAGGGGGCAGAGCCGGGTGCATAGCATATGTGTGCCAGGATCTATTTCCACACGTATGTTGATGTCACAAGTGTAATATATCAAAAGAACAATGCATAAAAGCGTAAATAACGATTATATTAACATATTACACTTCGAACAGACATAATGTCTTCATCAAAGTACAGCGAGACATGGACATCCATCCACAGGAAGATGACCGGGGGTAGCACTAGACTAGCATCCATGGAGTTCAGCATCATAACTTCATCTGCAAACTTCTGATCAAAATTAAGCAAGGGTGAGCTCACTTATGGTCGGGGCTCAGCAAGTGGGGGAAAAACTAATGCAAGATCTAACAAGGTGAGGCTGAGGTTGAGCAGTAAGCATTTTAGTTGGTCAACATTTTATTATCAACACCTGTCTTACTAATAAGTGTAAATCCCAAGTATTCCCATTAAACAAAAGTATGAGAGTATTTCAAAAACACTTAAGTGGAACCACTTAAGCAAACCATTGGCAGATCATCGGATCTCGATTTATTTCCATCTTCAAGTTCAATTATCATGTGAGGAGTCCAGGCCGCTCATAACCGTGAGCACGGCTGATATATCAGTTTTACACTCTGCAGAGGTGGCGCATCTTTACCCATGAGTCGCGATTCCCTTCTAGCCCGGGTTAGCTAGACCCGTATTCACTTCCGAGGTGAATGGCCAGGGTCTCACTACGAGGCTTCTCCGTAGAGTCCTCATTACGCAAATGCTGGAAATGGTCAAACTGCATAAGGCACACCTACCGTGACCAACTTATAGTGCAGACTACAGGGTAAAGCTTTGGGAACTATGCCCGTGTCCAATCTGCCTGAGCCGGAACTATAAGAGCTTGCCAGATGCCCCCGTTCCGGTCGACCACGACCAACACCCAACATAAGACTTACCTAGTTATTTAGCCAAGACCAGAGCCATGATAGTTCTCATGGTAGCACTGTTTTCCCGGGTGGTCACTCCATGTTCCAATTAATATGCAATAATCTTGTTTAACCATCGGGTTAACAACAATAGAGTAAACTTACCATTTGGAACATTAATATCATAAGCGGGAGTGACTGCATAAAGTTAAGTTGTAGCAATAGCATAGCTACGAAGGTAAAGTATAATACCTAGGTTTGATCAAGGAGTAAGGTTGGAAAGGTTATCTAAACAGGTAACCCGTCAATTTATGCATATATATCCAAAAGAATAAACTTTATTAAATGTATTGTTTGGGATCAAACAGAGTATGCAGAGGGAGAAGTCCACTTGCCTTGCTTATTGAAAACTTGAGGTTCTTCCACGGAATAGCACTTGATTCTCAACTATTAGATCAACCACTGAATATCACACAAACAAACAAGAAGAAACAAACACCACTCAATAACATACAACATTCACCATCCATAAAGCTAAAAGAAAGTCTAACGAAAAGAGCGCTCGCTTTTAAAAAACATTACACGCAAGGGTTATAATAAAAAGGTATTCTTTTCAAAAATGTGTGATCTATACTTTATAAAACAAGACATGAGCTTAAAATGTCTTAATTAAACTATACAAATATTAGGTTCACTAATTTAATCTTTTATAACACGTCATACGCGATACGTCTAGATTAAGAGTTTATAAGATGATAAAACACGTTATAACAATATTAAACCTTTTTAACATTTTAGAAAAGTTATATGTTATATCTAATGTTAATGGGCTACTAATCACGTTATTAATTGTAGAAGCATTATGGATCATATCATTAATCATTCACTTATGACACATTAAGATATAAGTCTAAATAGGTTTTATGTGAAAGATCATTATGATTAAACACATATTTATGGAAAGTTATGATATATGCTTTAATGAACTTTTTATGAAAAAGACAATGAACAACAATTATATTTTATTTTTATTAGAAAGTACATGTCCTATATTTTATTAAGAAAGCTATATACAAAACAATATACAAACTAACATTATTATTAAAGAACATGAACACTAATTTTCTTAGTTTATTCTTTAAGAAAAACTAAGTGACACATATATGAATAATATGAACTAATTTTGATTAAATGATTAATTAAGCCTATATATCCAGTTGTAAACAAATATAAATCTAATTAACTAGGTTATGAGAGGACATAATTACTCTATTATTTATCTTTACATTTAGTTTAGAAACATATGACCTAGATATTATATTTATTGGTATGTTATTAACTATTGTTTTAGTTATGACAGTGCGAGCACTTAATTAAGCCATTATATCATTATTAGAAAAGTTATATGACATATTACTTTTAAGTTTCTATTTAATACGGCTATACTTAAACATCTATAATAAATCTTGTTAAATATGATAACTATTAAGAGTCATTTTAACATTAGAACAAATTATCTACTTTATCAGTAAGAAACCTATGTTTATTAACATAACTATCAACTTTATTTAGAAAAGTTTGAGCGTCTAATTAGGTTATTTTAATATTATTATAAAATTCTACTATTTCGGTTTTCTCCTTTCTTTTCTAAATAGAATTTATACGCATAAAAAATGTTTATTTAATTCTTCTAACCTTAATATACTAAGAATTAATTGTAAAATAACTATATGGGACTTTAAATAACCTATTCATGGTTATTATGACATAAATAAATGTCATACTAATTCTAAGTACTTAAGTGCCATACTTATGAATTCATTTATTATGAATAGTAAACTATATCCTTATTTGACCGAAAATACATGGCCTAGTATTTCTTCTATTTCTTTGTGCAAATAAATTTATACTTAACATACTACTAACAATTATCGTTCCACCCACAAAAGTAAAATCAAATCTCTAAACGTTTTCTAGTATGAAAATCGTCGGGGTAGTGACTAGTGACCATGTTCATTTTTAGAACTATAAAATCATACGCATATTTAAAATATTATCGCGGGGTTCGATTTTGGTTACACGTGTATATCGAAATCTCTGAATCATACACGCGAATCGCCAAACTACAACAGTAATTCACAAGATCTATAAATTCAAAACATAATTTAGGAAATAAATATTTCGGATTTGTCTACAACCTTGGGTTCTCGTTCTTGCGCAGGGATGAACGTCGACGAGGGGAGTGTTCGATAGGCAGGGAACGGCGTAATCATCAGTGAGTGTTTGGGCACGTCTCCAGTGAGCAGCGAGGCACGCCGACGAGAAGGGCGCTGCTCTAGTTTCCGTCCACAACGGCGTCAATAGTGAACTCCGGCGGCGAGGGAAAGAACGAGGAGGAAGTGAGAGACGCGTGAGACAGAGAGGGAGTTCGGCTGTGGGAGGGAGAAGGGAGAAACTCGGCGTCCATTTTATAGGCGATGGGAGGGAGAGAACGAGGGCGCGACAGTGTCTTCAAGCACCATGAATGGCGTCCATCAATGGGGAGAGGGAGTAATGGGGAAGGAAACGGACGCAGTAAAGCTTCATGAACTTGCGAGGAAAGAAACGGTCGCGGGTGTCGGTTCATGGCTCGGACGCGGGGCTACGGCCGGTCGGCTGCGCGGCGTCGCGGGCAGGGTGCAGGTTCCTGGCGCGGATGGGTTCGGATGGCGCGGTCACAGTGCAGGGCTTCGGGCGTGGCGTTTTGGTGCTCGGGCGGCATCGGCGCTGGTTGCGGCAAGGCCGGTCGCGGTCGTGCAGGGTGACCACAGGGCCGTGGTTGCTGGGCGGCTTCTGGCCTGAGCGCGCGGGTCCTCTAGCGTCGGGCGCGGCTCTTGGCGGCTGGAAGCGCGGGCGTCGGATGCCAGGGAGAGAGAAGCAGGGAGGGGAGAAGAGAGAGAAAAGGGGAGGGGGAGAAGTGCAGGGGGCGGCGGCGGCGGCGGCTGGCAGCAAGGTGGGCGCGCGCGGTGGCTAGTTAGGGGATGTTGGGCGCCTAGTGGGCTGGTTAGGGTTAGGTTAGGTTAGTTTTTTTTTCCTATTTCCTTTTCAAATTTCGAAATACATATTTTAAATAATCATAAAATTCTTAAGAATCAAACCAAAATTATTTATAAATAACATATTAATTCTTGGACTAATATTTATTATATTATTTATGTGAATTTTCATTTAAGAAGAAATGATATTCTATATTCAAAATCAATCATGAGCATTCAAAAAATAACCCAAAGGCAAATAAATAACGAACACTTAAGAGAAAATTAATTACCACAAATATCATTATTAACTAAATGTATTATTTTTATTTAATGATTTTCATAGTGTCACAGTCAACTTCTCTTTCAGTGCTTCAAAGGCCTCTTGGCACTTCTGGGTCCACTTGAATTCAACTTTGTTTGCTAGCAAAGCTATCATCGGTCTCGCAATTTTCGAAAATCCTTCAATGAACTGCTGATAATATCTAGCCATTCCAATGAAGCTCTTGATTCCTTGGGCATCTGTTGGCGCTTTCCAGTTTAGAATGTCTACCACTTTCTTCGGATCCACAGACAACCCATCTTTGTTTATTATGTGGCCCAAGAACATGACTTCATCAATCCAGAACTCGCACTTGCTCAACTTTGCATACAACTGGTGCTCCTGCAATCTCTGCAATACCATCTTCAAATGATCCACATGCTCCTCCTCACTTTGAGAATATATGAGAATGTCATCAATGAATACCACCACAAACTTGTTGAGATAATGCATGAATACACTGTTCATCAGATTCATGAAGAAGGCTGGTGCATTCGTCAGGCCAAAAGACATAACGATGAACTCATACAGCCATACTTGGTAATAAATGTCGTCTTCGGGATGTTTGAAGGTTGGATCCTGAGCTAGTGATAACCTGACCTCAGATCTATCTTTGAAAACACGATGGCTCCTCTTAGCTAGTCGAACAGATCTTCTATTCTGGGCAAGGGGTACTTGTTCTTGATTGTGACTTCATTCAGATCTCGATAATCAATGCACATCCTCCTAGAGCCATCCTTCTTCTCCACGAACAGGACAGGGGTGGCCCAAGGTGAGGTACTGAAAGGGAAATGTGCCCTTGGGCCATTTCTAAAGTGTTTTGGTGATTAAGTGCCCAACACATATTCTCTAAGTGTTAAATTGTGCCAAAGATTGAAGAAGTGCAAATCATGTAACAAGATATGTTTCTAGACTTAGTACATTGATTTGGGTACTAATGTATTGTGTCTAAGTACTAGAAACAGGAGAAAATGGATTGGAAAAGAGTTGGCTGTGTAAGGCAACTGCTGCTCGGTCTAGGTGCACCAGACTGTCCGATGGTGCACCAGACTGTGTCCGGTGCGCCATGACCAGTCTCGGTGAACAGGCCGCTCTCGGGACTCGACGGCGGCATACGGCTATAATTCACCGGACTGTCCAGTGAGTCGTTCGCGGCGAAGTCATCGCTCTCGGGAAAAGTTCAACAGCGTACGACTAAAATTCACCGAACTGTCTGGTGGTTCACCGGACTGTCCGGTGAGCCAATGGTCGACTGTGCAATGGTCGGTCACGCAATCCGCGGGCGACGCGTGGCCTGCGCCAATGGTCGGCAGGAGGCACCGGACTGTCCGGTGTGCACAGGATAGTGTCCGGTGCGCTAACTGCCGCGAATTTGCAACGGTCGACTGCGCCAAAATAGGAAGGAGATCCGCACCGGACTGTCTACAGGGACTATCCGGTGGCGCACCGGACGGTCCAGTGCGCCACACGACAGAAGGCAAGATTAGCCTTCCTTGTTGACCTCCAATGGCTCCTAGCTGCCTTGGGGCTATAAAACGGACCCCTAGGCGCATGGAGGAGTCACCCAAGCTTACAAGAAAGATCCTAAGACTCCAAGACTCCATTCTCACGCATTCGATTCTTTGAGATAGTGACTTGAGCTCCATTTGAGTTGAGAACTCCTTGCATTGTGTTTTGAGCTCGAGTTGTGACTTGTGTGCGTGATTGTGCTCTCGCTTTGAGTCTTGTGTGTGTTGCTTTCCCCTTCCTTACTTCTGTGCTTCTTTGTGATCATCAATTGTAAGGACGAGAGGCTACAAGTTGTGGAGATTCCTCGCAAACGGGAGAAAGTATAAGAAAGAAGAACACCGTGGTATTCAAGTTGATCATTGGATCACTTGAAAGGGGTTGAGTGCAACCCTCGTCCATTGGGACGCCACAACGTGGAAGTAGGCAAGTATTGCACTTGGCCGAACCACGAGATAAAACACTGTGCCTCTTGTGATTGCTATTCTGTGATTACTTGTGTGTTCCCGAGCGCTCGCTACTTAGGCGTACTAACACTTAACCAAGTTTTGTGGCTATTTAGTGTTGAATTTTACAGGATCACCTATTCACCCCCCTCTAGGTGCTCTCAATTGGTATCGGAGCCGTTCTCTTCACGTAAGGGACTAATCGCCCGAAGAGATGGATCCTAAGGGAAAGGGGATGGTGGTCAACGATAAAGAAAAGGAGTCCATCTTCAATGAGCCAAGGGACGACAAGCCCACTGACTCTGGCTCGAGTCACAAGAAGAAGAAGAGACGTATCAAGAAGATCGTCTACTACGACAGCGACGAATCTTCTTCACCAAGAGACAACGACGACGAGAAAAAGAAACCGGTTAATTCAAATTATTCATTTAATTATTCTCGTATTCCTTTTAATTCCAATGCTCATTTACTTTCAATTCCTCTTGGTAAACCTCCACACTTTGATGGAGAGAACTACGCTTTTTGGAGTCACAAAATGCGTAGTCACTTATTTTCTCTCCATCCTAGTATATGGGAGATAGTTGAAAATGGAATGCAATTTGACAGTACCGATAACCCCATGTTTATCAATGAGCAAATTCATAAGAACGCACAAGCTACTACTGTTTTGCTAGCATCCTTGTGCAGGGACGAGTACAACAAGGTGAGCAGCTTGGACACGCCAAGCAAATCTGGGACACCCTCAAAATATCACATGAGGGAAACGACACCACCATGATCACCAAAATGGGGTTGGTGGAAGGCGAGCTAGGAAGGTTCGCGATGATCAGGGGAGAGGAGCCAACACAAACGTACAACAGGCACTACAGGAAAACAGTTAATTCCCGTCGGCCAGGAACCGACGGGAATAAGCACTAAACCGACGGGAATAAGTAATTCCCGTCGGTTTAGCCCTTATTCCCGTCGGTTGTCAGCCGCCAGGCGTCCCTTGTCGGGGATACGGTTATTCCCGTCGGCCGCCGACGGGAATACGTAATCCCCGTCGGCCAAAATCGAGCCGACGGGAATAAGGGCTAATTCCCGTCGGCTCTACAATCGACGGGCGTCACTAATTAATCCCCGTCGGCTAACCTGGCCGACGGGAGTTACTAATTAATTCCCGTCGGCCAGGTCAGCCGACGGGAGTTACTAATTAATTCCCGTCGGCCAGGTCAGCCGACGGGAATTATCTGGGCCGACGGGAGGTAATAGTCAATTCCCGTCGGCTATGGTCAAACCGACGGGAATTAACTGGGCCGACGGGAGTTAACCTATATTTCTGCAACAGCAACACCAAATTAGATATTTCTCACACATAACATACACAAAACATATATATCACAAACATATGACAAAACATATCACATAAACATATAAATCACAAACGCATTGACATCACACATCACAAACACATCATTGACATCACACATCACAAACACATTGATATAATTCACACATCACAAACATTTCAGATACGAGAGTGTTTACACAAACATAACGTCCAGGAGTTAAAAACATAACGAGCACGAGTTTAAGTGTTTAAAGATAACCACCACTTGGGTGGTTAGAGCTTTGACCGCTGCCACCTTCACCACCAGGAGGAGGGTACGCGAAGAGCGAGTCAACAAATCCAGTCCCTGCTGCTGGATCAGACCCACTGCCACCCGCTTCAGGCGTAACCTATGCAAGTTAGCAAATATCAACACGTTAAATGCAAATATCAAAAAGTATACAAGTGTATAAATTAATGGAGAGTTATCAAACGTACCCTATCTCCAGGTGCAGGTATATGTGTCGGAGGGGTGGTGAACTGTGGTGGTGGAACTGGTGTGTTTGCAAATTGGCTCCATTGTGGTGGCGGTGGAAAATTTGATGTCATGCCTTGTTGCTGCATTAACTGTTAAACACATATGTGTTACTACCGAAGATGTTGTATTGAAATATAATAATTTAGAGTTCGGATTATGTGTACTCACTTGATACATCGCTTGATTATGAGCATTGCAAGCTTCCATAAATTCGCGTTGTTGTCTCATCTCTTCGCGCATCCTCATAATCTCCAACTCCTGCTCGTTCGGTCGACGAGAGCATGAGCTACGGGAAGATGAACCCGTCCTCTGAGATCTCACCGACGACGAGTCAATGAATCCGTCGAAGAGTGCGTATCTATAAGTTATTCAAAAAATGTGATTATTGTATAGTCAATTTAGTGTCAACCATATAATTTCATAAGTTAGAGCTTACCGTCCATGCGCTTTGCCACCACCACTTGCGTACACCACCGAGGGATCCACCGGTTCATGGCGCCAGTCGAAGTCAGGGCCATGGCGACGAACCATCTCCTCCCCATATGCCGCCTATACATCATTGACAACCTTACAAATGCAAGAATTTATATACTTTGAACGTTTGAACTTTTGAGCCAAAACTCACCAAGCGATCCGTGGCTGTCTGGCTGCAGAGCTGGTCAGGGTTGTTCGGGTCTGGTCCTTTGTGGCCCTCCTGGTAGACCTCAATGTCACTAGGCTTTTGGCCACTCGTAGCTTCCTGTATAAACAAAAAACATTCATAAGCAATCGTATTATTTGCTGATCGACATAGATAGATCAAACTTACCATTCTTTTAGCTTTTCGTATCATGTCGTCACCGCCAAACTTGTGGTTAGGATTGGTTCCTCGACATTGTCTGTGATGCGCTGACGCTTTCTGGAAGCCTTCGGAAGCCCAATATCGACACCAAGCATAGTACGCATCAGGCACGGGCGCCATCCATGGAACCATCACCTGCACACACACAATGTTACATATTATCAATCACAACAATAAATATAAAGGGTAAAACAAATTGAATACTAACCTCACGATATTGATCCTCAGTCAAATATATCTTTGACGACCCTTCCTTTTTAGTCAAGGGGCCTGCTTCTTCCGGATGCTTTTGAAAATACAGGTTTGTAGCCTGAATTCTCGCATAGTATATGGCATCCTTCACCAGCTTCTTTGCATTGTTTTGGAAGACACGTTCAGCGTGCCCCATGTAATCCTCTCCGTCAGGCAACCGATATCGAAGCTACAACATAAAGAATACAAATACAATGGTATAAGTCATAGATTTACAATATTAAGAAACATAACAAAAATAATAAAGAATTCATACCCAAAAGTCATTACGCACAAGTCCCTGTCTGTCGGTGTGGTTTCGTTCCTTTTTAAACTTGTACTCGTCCCAGGTACTGACGAGCACCTCATCCTCGGTATCACCGTTTGACACCTTCACTATACCAGGGTAGTGAAGGTGGCAAAGAGAACCCAACGTAAGGTTAACCTGAGTGTGGTGTCCCTTGCCGTCAAAGGACAGGTCCTCCCAATTCCTGCATTACACAAAAACATTAACAATACACATAATAGTTATATGAGATAAGTTAATATATTACACTCACCGATCTCCATGTGGCATGATTAAAGTCCTATCAGCCTCTCGCTCTATCGCGTGACGAGGCTTTACTGAGTGGCTTTTTCTTGAGCGACGTGTGCGTGTCGCTGAAGAGCCTCCCGAGCCATCATCCATCGGGTTGTCAGCCGGTTCGCCCTGTTGGCCCCACTGGTCCCACGCCTGTTGCTGCTCTCTCTGGTGGTCCCACTGGTCCCATGGCTGGTGATGCTGTGCGGCCTGGTCCCATGTCACGTGCTCCACCTCCTCAATGTGCTCCACCTCCTCATTGTGCTGCTCAGCCTCATTGTGCTGCTCCTCCTCAATGTGCTGCTCCTCTGTGTGCTGCTCATCCTGGTACATACAACTCAAGATTTATTTGTAAATTTGTAAACAAATTTATTTGTACAAGATATGTTACCTCATCTCCATGTACCGCGCTCAACAGCTCTCGACGTCTGCTGCTGCTCGAAGAACTACCCTGAAAAAGGCCCAGGCCCTTGAACAACCCTTTCACTGACTTCTTTGATTTTGGCGGCATCCTGCATAAAAAATAAGAAATTATTCATTAGTGCATCAAAAATGACATAATACTTAAAATATAAACAAATGAAATAACAAAACAACTTTACTTGTTAAATATCATCAAAATCAGGATCTATTTGTTCTCTTCTATGCAGAGGTCGCCATGTAACTTTTCTCCTAACAGGTTGTCTTCTCCGCCTCTCCGGAAAAGTTAAGTCGTTAACGTCTGCGACTAGTGAATCTAATGCCGGTGCAGGATCAATATGAAAACTAGTTGGCAACTCTTCTTCTTGAAACACCTCATCAACCTGCTCAAGGTGACCAATTTGATATTCGTCCTCACCAGGAGTGTATAGGCGTTTGCGGGGATTTACATTGTACACAACCCTCCATTTAGACAACTTTTTGCATGGATATGTCGAGAAATAAACTTGGTCTGCTTGATGGGCAAGGATATACGTGTCGTGTCCTTGAAGCAATTTCTCAGGTTGGATCTGTGTCATCCCAAATTCGGTCCTATAATACTTCGGGTCATACCATTTACACTCAAAGAAAACTAGCGCTAAAGGCTTATTTCCAGCAAATGTAATCTCGATTATATTTTTGATTTTCCCGTAATAGCAGGCTTCGTGTCCTTCCATGTCGGTTGCCCTAGTAACGACTCCACTATTTTGAGTGGCAGCCATAGGATGACTTGATTCGAAAATGCTTGAACGAAAGCGATATCCATTGACGTCGTAACGTCCATAGCTTTTGGCAGTTACGCTTCCAATAGATAACTGACGTAAGTCATCATTCAAATTCATTTCCTCCCCAAACTGTCAATCATGCCACAAAGCATTAGCAAATTCTGTAATATTTGTTAAATGAAATTAGCTCTCGGACCCACATAATTAAGACTTACACGGTCCCGAAGCCACATAATGAAATTAGGTCGTCCATGCATACCATCGCGTCGCAATTTGTCTATGTCTCTCGCTGTTGGCCTACCGAGACACCTCATGTTTTGTTCATCAAACTCGCTGTCAAATATTATTGTGTGACATGAGATATTTGATAACATAAACTAATTCACATATGAACAGTTTAAGAAAATAAGTCTTACACAAAGTATTTCTCCACCTCAGGCATATTCGTGAACATGTACAGTAAAGCAGACTTCCGTTCTTCCATACTGAGGTGATATGCCTTGGGTGGACCAACGGCTTTGCCGTTTGTCTGAAAAATCGAAAGATCACTACAAGGAGGCATCTCTCGTTCATCATCATGGTACCTTTTCTTTCGAGCAAATACATTATGTTCTTCTGCAAAGTAACAACTTGTGAAGTGTGCTACCTCCTTTAGTTTAAATTGTTCTGCAATACATCCTTCAACTCTTGCCTTATTGCCCACCATTGCTCTAAGCTTCTTTAATGCTCTTTCTATATGAAACATCCACCTATACTGAACAGGACCACCGACCTTAGCCTCATATGGAAGATGTATAAAGAGATGTTGCATAGGATTGAAGAAACCCGGTGGAAATATTTTTTCCAATTTGCACAAAAGCACCGGTGCCTCTTTCTCCAGCTGTTCCATCACATCTCTTCTGATTTCTTTAGCACACAACTGTCTGTAGAAATAGCTAACTTCAGCTAACGTTTTCCACACAGCTTCAGAAATGTACCCACGAAACATTACAGGCATGAGCCTCTCCATAATTATGTGGAAGTCATGGCTCTTCAGTCCATTCATCTTCATTGTCTTCAAGTTCACAGATCTTCTAAAACCAGCGGCATAACCATCGGGGAATTTAATATCCTTCATCCACTTCATCACTTCTTTCCGTTGCTTAGATTTCAGACAATAGTCAGCTTTTGGTTTGCCTCCGTTTTCTCTAAGCACCAGGGTTGGACGATCACATATCACTGCTAAGTCCATGCGTGCCTTGTCATTGTCTTTCGTTTTATCAGGGAAATCCATGCATGTATTTATGAGGGCTTGGCAAAAGTTACTCTCTTGATGCATGACGTCGATGTTGTGCATCAAAATCAATGACTTAGCATAAGGAAGCTCCCACAAGCCACATATGTGAGTCCAGTTATGCTCCTCACCAAAACCTTGATACCTTTTCCCACTCTCGTCTAGGACAAGTTTCATATGCTCTTCTGTAATTTCTATCCCACTACGTCGCTTGGGCGGTCCCTTCGTGACGATGGTGCCCTTCCTAAATTCCTTTCTCTGCCTTCTGAAGGGGTGATTGAAGGGTAGAAAACATCTATGGCAATCAAAGTAACATATCTTGCCACCAGCACTAAGACGAAAACAATCTGTATCTTTAGCACAATAAGGACACGTCAATCTACCATGCACGCTCCATCCAGAGAAAATACCATACGCCATAAAATCATGAACCGAGAACAGATATGCAACACGAAGATTGAATTTCTGCTTCTTGAAGCAGTCATAGGCTTCCACACCTTGCCATAGCTTCTTCAACTCTTCAATCAGTGGTTGAAGCATCACATTGAGGCGTACGCTAGGATGCTCAGGACCAGGTATAACAAGACATAGGAACATAAACTCATATTTCATGCAAAGAGCAGGTGGAAGGTTGTACGGTATGGCAATGACAGGCCAACATGAATACGACGCAGCGGTCATATTGAACGGCATGAAACCATCAGTTGCCAAGCCGATACGAACGTTTCTTGCATCGCTGGCAAAATCTGGATCAAATTTGTCAAGAGCCTTCCATGCATCACCATCTGACGGGTGCACCATTAACCCATCTTGTCTGTCCGTACAATCTTTATGCCACCTCATGTGCATAGCGGTCTTCCTCGAGAGAAACAAACGTTTCACTCTAGGAGTGAGAGGCATGTACCGAAGCTGTTTATGTGCAACCTTTGTCACCACCTTCTCCCCATCTTCATTTACAAGCTCCACGTACCTCGACTTCCCACATTTTAAGCATTTCTGTTCTCTGTCATGTTCCTTCCAAAAAAGCATACAGTTGTCTTGGCAAACATCAATCTTCTCATACTCCATACCAAGACCTTCAAGCAATTTCTTGGACTGGTACATGTCTTTCGGCATCTTGTGACCCGTAGGAAGAACCTCGCTAATCAAATCCACAAGCTCCTTGTAACAATTAATTGAGAATGCAAACTTGGACTTGATTGACATCAGCCGGGTCACAAATTCCAGTACGGTCACGTCAGTGTGCCCGTGAAGAGGCTCTTCTGACGCTTTGAGAAGGTCGAAGAACTTCTGAACCTCCGGTGTAGGTGAATCATGATGATCTGGTGCCAGTTCAGGCTGCAGATCCTCAAGCATCTGGTCCATCCTATCAACATCATCTTCACCGTCATCAACTTCTACTTCTGCTGCTCGTTCAAGGCGTGACTCCCCGTGGAGATACCAGACCTTATAGCCTGGCACAAAACCATGCGAACACAGGTGTAGCGTGACCTGCCTCTTGGTGTGGCTCGTCATATTTTTACATTTATTGCATGGACACCTAATATTATCTATTTGTGACAAAGCAGCTGCATGGTCCAGAAACATCTGCGTCTTTGCAAACCATTCACTTGTGTGACACCCACCCTTCTTGAAACCTTCATACATCCAATCACGTCTATCACCCATTATTGCGGCTGTGTGTACGAGTAAAGAGTGCGTGTGAGACATTCATGTTTCTACACGTCACACATACATCTATAGGTACGTAGTAAAACTATATATATATACATAAATAACTATATATACACATAAATAACATCAAATTAACATGATATTCATCAATTAACAATATTTTCAAACATCCAATCCATCAAATTAAATTATAATTGCAGAACATCAAATTCATTACCTATAACATCAAATCTATCAAATTGATTAATGCTTGCATAACATCAATTTCATTAAATAATAACATCAAATACATCATATCATATTTACAAAATCAAGTTACAAATAACAAATATCATACATCAAATAATATTAGGTCAAACCATACTAACAAATAACAATATTAAACAAATTATAATCGCATTACAGTTAACTCCCGTCGGCCATAAAAACCGACGAAAATTAAAACATAAACCATTTGTTAAATCAACTATAATAATATAATTAATTTTTACTTAACATCAAGCCACACATGATATTAAAACTAGCAAGTATAATGCATAAAATCATATGAAAACTAAGAACACTATCAATTAACAATTTTAAACTACTTGATTAGAAAGTTAACTCCCGTCGGCCACAACAAACCGACGAAAATAATCACATATTAATTAGAAATACGATTATACCTCGGTTGCGGTGGTTGACCGGTGCGTCGAGGCACTGGCGGACAGCGGACGACGGTGGGCTGAGGACGGCGATGCTTGTGGACGGCGGCGACTTGTTGAGGGCGGACGGCGTGAGCTAGGGGGCGGCGCAGCTCGGGCGGGCCGTGGGTGGTGTGGGGGCGCTCGAGGCGGGGGTGCGGGTCGGGGCGGCGTCGCGTGGGGCGCTCGGCGGGGGCAGCGGCGGCGCAGCTCGGGCAGGGGCGGGGCCGGCGGCGCGCGGGCAGGCGGCGCAGCGGCTAGGCGCGCGGGCGGGGGCGGATAGGGGCGGCGGCCCTCGGGGCGGGCGCGGCAAGGGGCGTCGGCGCTCGGGGCGGGCGCGGCGGGAGCGGCGGCGCTCGGGGCGGCCGCGGCTACGAGCGGCGGCGCTCGGGGCGGGCTACGCGCGGCGGTGCTCGGCGGGCGCGGCTAGGGGCGGAGGCGGCGGCGACGTAGAAGCCGGCGGCGGTTTGAAGACGAAGGTGAATGAGATCGCGCGTGGCCGTGGCCGGTCTCATAACTGGTTAATTCCCGTCGGCCTGTGACGTGGCCGACGGGAGTTAACGTAATCCCCGTCGGCCTGCGACATGGCCGACGGCGTTAAAGTAATCACCGTCGGCCTGGGATACGGCCGACGGGAGTTAACATAACTCCCGTCGGCTGCTAGTGGGCCGACGGGAATTACTCTATGACCGTCGGCTTTTGCTCTGGCCGACGGGAGTTAGTTTAGCCGACGGGAATCTTTAGAATTCTTGTAGTGAGGCTCAAGACCCTGGTCAACAAGATCAGGAGCTATGGAAGCACAAGATGGATGGACCACGATGTCGTCCGACTTATGCTTAGGTCTTTCACTGTTATTGACCCTCATCTTGTGAACCTCATCCGTGAGAATCCCAGGTACACAAAGATGACGCCCGAGGAGATACTCAAAAAGTTTGTGAGCGGGCGTATGATGGTCAAGGAAGCAAGATATGTTCATGATGCATTGAACAGCCCAATGCCCATCTATGAGCCCCAGCCCGTTGCACTCAAGGCAACAAGCAGCAACAGGGAGGCGCTACCTAGCAAGGTGGCACAAGTTGAGGCTGCCGGGCTAAACAAAGATGAGATGGCTCTAATCATAAAGCGCTTCAAGACCGCATTAAAAGAACGCAAGGAGCAACCTAACAAGAACAAGGTAAAGGGAAAGCGCTCATGCTTCAAGTGCGGTAAGACTGGTCACTTTTATAGCAAATTGTCCCGATAATGCTAATGACTAGGAACAAGAAAAGAGCGGGAAGAGGGAGAAAAAGAAGGCCTACAAGAAGGCGAAGGGTGAGGCGCACCTTGGCAAAGAATGGGATTCGGATTGCTCTTCTTCCAACTCCGACGACGAAGGACTCGCCGCCTCGGCCTTCAACAAGTCGTCTCTCTTCCCCAACAAACGCCATACTTGCCTCATGGCAAAGGAGAAAAAGGTAAGCATTCGAGAAACCCCTAAGTATACTACTTCAAGCGATGATGATTCTAGTGATGATGAAGTATACTGAATTATTTAAGGGTTTAGATAGGGCAAATGTAGATAAAATTAATGAGTTAATTGATGCCTTAAATGAAAAGGATAGACTTTTAGAAAAGCAAGAAGACATATTATATGAAGAACATGACAAACTTGTTAGTGCACAAAAGTATCTTGCTCTAGAAACTAAAAGGAATGAAATTCTATCCTCTGAGTTGTCTGCATGCCATGAAACTGTTTCTAGTCTAAAGAGCTTAAATGATGAATTAACTACTAAGCTAGAAGGAGTTAATAAATCTAGTTCTTGTATAGAGCATGTTGTCATTTGTAATAGGTTTAAGGATTTTGATGTTGATGCATGTGTTGAACACCTTACTTCTATTACCAAATTAAATGGTGAAGTGGCAAGTCTTAATTCCCAACTTAAGACTTGCAAAAGTGACTTTGATAAATTAAAATTTGCTAGGGATGCCTACACTGTCGGTGGACACCCCTCAATCAAGGATGGGCTTGGCTTTCTAAAGGAAGCCAAGAACTTAACAAGCCAAAGGGCTCCCATTCCCAACAAGGAGAAAGGGAAGGCCCCTATGGCTAGTAGCATTCAAAGGAATCATGCTTTCATTTATGATAGAAAATTTTCTAGGAATGCTCATTACAATAGGAGTTATGATGCTTATGATTCACATGCTATGATTGCTTCAAGCTCTACTTTTGTGCATGGTAGAAATATGCCTAGGAAAAATCATGTTTTGCATCATGTACCTAGGAAAATGCATAATGAATCTGCTACTATTTTCCATGCATGCAACACTACTTTTGTACTCACATGTAAAAATAAAGAAGTGGTTGCTAGGAAGTTGGGGGTCAAATGCAAGGGAGACAAGACTTGCATTTGGGTCCCAAAGGCTATTGTAACTAACCTCGTAGGACCCAACAAAAGTTGGGTACCTAAAACCCAAGTGTAAATTGCCTTGCAGGTTTATGCATCCGGGGGCTCAAGCTGGATTATCAACAGCGGATGCACAAACCACATGACGGGGGAGAAGAAGATGTTCACCTCCTATGTCAAGAACAAGGATTCCCAGGACTCGATCATCTTTGGAGATGGGAACCAAGGCAAAGTTAAAAGACTAAGAAAGATAGCCATTTCATCCGAGCATGTGACACCCCAGGTGTCTATTTTGCATTATATCGGGAGATTTATCCTAATATCGGATGCTCAGTGAAAATTTCTATCTCTTTATCACATTTATCTCCATTCATCAAGTTACTCATGAATGTTTCACCAAGTTGGAATTATTCGATCTCAAGAACAGCCAAATTTAGAGCCTGTTAAAACTTTTATTTCTCGGAGCAAATGCAAATTCGAAAGTCAATATCATCTCGTAACTCCTGTCCAGACTCATTTATTCGGATTCTTGATAGTTGTAATGTTATCCAATCTATATCCGAATCCGCCTTCTCGACAGTCGGTCTACGTCCAAATACTTAATCCGAATCCGTATTCTCCCGCAGGATCTCTTTGTGTCAACCTCTAATTAATTTTTATGCAAATCAGTTTGTTATCTTTATAATCATTCATCTCTATCTATCAAGTGTATTCTAAGGATTTCTTAAAGTTCGAACCAAATATTCGTGTGAAGTTATAAATCCTATGCTTGCCTGAGATTGCTCGATTAAGTAAAAGAAAATTTATAAATTCAACCAAGTTATGGAAACTTTCCCAAAACACTCTAATTCACATCTACAATAAAAGTTATTAAGGGTTCATGTAGAGAAAATGCCAAGAAAATGTCAAGAAAATAGTCTGATTGTCTTAAATTTATAATTGAGAGCTTTATAACTATACTACTTTGACCAAAATGAAACTTTAATTTATATTCAAGATATGAGGTTTGACCTTGCATAAAAGTTGTAGAACCTGTGTAATACAACAAATTTTATATTTAAACCAAGCCTTGATTCAATCTCTAAGTACCTCAAACAGTGCCATCAAGACAGAATAAAAATCTGATTTCAGGATTCGAATTTCTTCTAAGTCTGAAATCAGCATCGTTTGGGTCGACGTCTCGCGTTCCCAAATTTTTGTTGAACAACTCAAGTTTCCCCAAATATAAAAGTTGTTAATAACTAATAGGGGCACAACATATTAAAAGATGGCATTCATCCGATTTCGTTTGACATGCTTTGATATTCAGTTTTCACGAGTTTCCACTGATTTCTAACCCACTGACAAACCAGTTTTCGTGGGTCTATAACTCTCTAACCAGTGCTCCAATCACCTCAAGTCCTATAAACGAATTGTAGAGTATAGATCAAGGAAGATATTTCGTGCAGTGGCCAAGGTCCGATTCCAAGAGGAAGACGCCAAAAATGGCCGCCCAATGTCCACGTTTTTCAACCTGCCACTGCCCACTGCCACCTGACATGTCCAGAGCTCCAGCTCAATAAATGGTAGCCCACCCCTCTCCTTCCCTTCCCCCACACGCCACTTCTCCCCCTCTCTATTCCAAAACGCAGCAGCGGTAAGCCCCTCCGGTTGGAGCTCGGCCCAGCCTCTTCCTGTGCTCGCCCCTCCATGGACGCAAGCTGTAGGCCACCAGCATCCTCGGCTCGGCCTCCCTGGTCGTCATCGGCTGCATTTTCAGCTCGGTCGAGTCTTCCCTCTGTTCCTCCCATGGACGGCGAGCTTCTCCACCAGTCGCCGAACGCCGGAGCAGCCCCTTCTTCCCACGATCCAGGAGCTCCCTCACCTCTACCTGCGTTCCTGCTGTTCACGTAAGTGCAGGGAGCTAGAAGATAACCCTTATGTGGATGACATGTGGGACCCGTGGCTAGTTCATGTGTGCAATGTTACAGATTTTTGCTCTTCCTTCAAAAATTCATATCTTGAGTTTCGTAACCTCAAAAATTGTATAATTTATTTTGTTGGCTTCCTTATAAAATTCTCTATGCCATGGATACATAAGTTGGAATGTTTTAGTAGAAATATTTGGCGGCAGAAATTCGTATTTAAAAACTGGTTTAGAGAATAAACGAACTTGCTTCTCTCCATAATTTTATTTATAAAAATCTAAAAATGATGAAACTTGTTTTGTTAGTTAGATGTTGTCATACTACATCAAGGAAAAATATACAACTCATATGTTGTTCACTGTTTTATTGGTGTGTTAATAAAAACATGTTAAATAGGAAAAAGATGATTGTTTTGATTGTTATTTTTGGATCTATAGCTCTAGTGCTCCAAGTGGGTTGAAATTTTTACAGTAGACCCTTGGTGTGATGTTTGGTGACTGGTAAAAATTTCATAAATTGTTGTGCATGTATGATTAAGTTAGTGATTTAACTTGTTTAATGCACCTTAAGTAGTTTTAAATGATTTAAAAATGATGTATAGATGCAAAAATATAAAATGGTGTTCCACTGTCCTTGCATGATATTATAGTAGCCTAATAAAACTTAATATGGTCATGAATCCACAGAAAATAATTAGTTTTAGATTTAACTTGCTCTCACATGTTTTATTGCATTAACAATTTGTTATTTTTGTAGTAAATAAAATATAAAACCTGAGCATGTGAAATTTATACATTGGCCATAATTTGTTATTACCTATGCCTCATAAAAATTGCAGCCCCAAATTAGATAGTTTTATATGGTGCTAAAATGACACACATTTCATAATTATAAGAAAAATTAGTGAGGAATTAGAAGTAAACAAAAGCGTGTATGTTTCTTGAAACGCTTAAGTGTCTCGAGTGCACGTCACAATATGGCTGTATACGAGACAGGATTTTGCGCATGATGAGTTTAGTAAAAATCCATCGGTGTCACTAGTGTTAAGTTGAGATTTATTTGCGCGTGGAAAGTAATAATGTGTTTAATACTTAGAACTCTTAGTCAATGGTAGAAATTGTTTTGGCTTATATAGAGAGGTGGTGACATGCCAAAGTAGTCATCGCTTCCTCTGTATCTTGAGTCGGGTCAATACGCGTTATGTGTTCATGAATTGAGAAGTAAGCGCATGATGGTTTCGAGTTAGAGATTAGTGGTTTATGGTTCGTATGATTTGGTTGATGTGTGAGTATACATGTGAATATGTATGTTTATAAAAATATGGTGGTGTATGTTTTGCCTTAGATAGTGATAATAATAGGCAAGCCGATGTGTATGTTATTTAGCGGGCTATACCGTTGCTCTAGTTAGCCGAAGTGTTAGATGGCCTTGGTTAAGCTCGTAATCACGATGAATTGCTTGTTGTAGTCTAAACGTGCATGGTTATGGTAGTGGTTAAAATTAGTAGTGCTCATGTGATGTCTAATTTAAAATGCAAATTATTGAGTGAATAGCGCGTCGATATACACGTATATGTACCGGGTCCGATTATTGTGGTGGATGTGTTTGTTAATTGTGTGTGGTAGTTCTAGCGCACGAAATAACTCGTAAAAAATTAGTAAGTCTACTTATTGGTCATAATTTGATTGTTTTAACTCCAACAAATGATAAAGTGTTAAAATGATTCAAGTCTCTAGAACGCGGCAATTTTTGAGTAAATAGGAGCTGAATTTTATTAGTTGCTGTTTTGGGCTGCACGTGTTGTTTTTGTCGTGCTGTATGTTTGATGGACTAAATTATGTTTTCGGTAGAAAAGCCATATAGAAAAGTTATAGATAACTTTATTATCTTACTTGTGTTAAAATTTGACAGCCATAAGTCTAATCGTTTAGGAGTTATGCTTTTTATAAATTCAGTAACTGAATCTGTCCAGATTCTGTACAGATTTCAGAAACTGCATTGTTTGCTCAATTTATTGTTGCAATCTGTTCATGGTCATTATAAGAAAGTTGTAGATGCTTTTCTGATCTTGCTTGTGTTGAAATTTCATAACCACAGGCCTGATAGTTTAAGAATTATGAATTTTACAAACTGCTTGTTGTGTTCTGTCCACCGTCAGAACAGATTTCGAAAACTGAGTTGTTTGATTCAGTTCAGCATAGAATCACTTCTTGATGATTATAAAATTCATGTAGTGCTTTTGCTAAGCTTTCCAAAAAGTCTTAGATCACTCTTTTTGGTGATCTGAAGATTAAGTTATGGATGTTTAAAGTCTGAAGACTGAATCTGTCCAATTCTGGACAGCAAAGCCTTCTAGTGTCTTTTGTCCTTAGTTAAATATTGAATCACCTTGAGATGTTTATAAATGATATATATAGACAATTTTATTACCTTTCCAGAAAGTCTAGGATCAATTTGTTTGGATGTCTGAATCTTCAGTTGTGAATTTTTGAAGTTGCAAGTCTGAATCTGTCCAAATCTGGACAGAGCTGATGGATTAGCTGTTTTAACCTTGCTAGGTGTTGAATCTTGTTGAGGTGATAATACCAAAATTGTAGAACACTTTTTAAGCTTTCCAGAAAGTCCTAGTTTACTATTTTTGGATTAATATTTGAAGAGTTATGAATAAAACAAGTAACTGCTGTGCTGCTGTCCTAAAAATCTGCATGTGCGCATTTGATTGTTTAGTTCACCCTATTTGCTAAAAATGTTTGGTTCACACTTAAGTAATGTAGACTTGCCATGACTAAGCTTAATAATGCACGTATGTCATGTTTTGTATGTTTCTTCCTCTAGTTGATTGTGATATAGGAGTTCCGTAGTTATTGATGCCTATGTCGTATTCAAGCTTACGTTGTCTTAGTTGCACTTGTGTGGTCGGTGATGCTTTGCATGATCAATAGGAGAACTAATAAAAAGCCGTATCCAAATAAATAAAATACGTGTACTTATGGCGTCGTATTTGTGTTGCGTGAGTATACAAAATGTTGTCGTCATTTAGTGGTGTTAATGTTGTGCGCTTAATGATATGTAGTAGCTAACGCTAGTGTGTGGTTGCGTATGATGTCTCGCTACTTAGTGTTTAATTCGCTATCATGTACTTGGAGTACCTTGTGCAATTTCATTATATTCATACATATGCATCTTGCATCTCATTTAGGACCGAGAGAGAATGATCGTACAAGTGATGTGGTGCCACCCACAGGATGGAGTTGGTGGACGACCCAAGGAAGGATGGACTTAACCAGTGGATGCTCGCCAAGCTAGCATCTCCCCCAGCAAACACTACCTAAGTGTTAAATTAAAGGCAAGCCCCGGTTTTATGCATAACCGTTTATATATGCTATTTTTACTACACTTAATGTTTGTAGGCTTGTACCGTGCACTTAAGTGTAGGAGTTGCCTGAAACCCTAGTTGCATAAACTCAGGATTCCTTTTGAGATGGACACTAGTATGCTAGGTCGAGTAGCTGCTATGCTAAATCAGGATCTCGGTAGAAGTCGAGTGATTTTTCTAGCACTCGCGCGAGGTCAGGAATTGGTTGTATCCATTTTTGATAACAGAATGATGGTGGTCTGTGGACACGGATCCATGGGGATGCGTTGTCTATGAGATGAAATTGGAATAAGGATTAACGTGCGGATACCTGTGTCAAGCGTTTGAATGTACTAAACACATGTCGGGAAATATGGTAACCGGTAAACCTAGTACCTGAGTGAAGCCGGGCGCGGACTTTATCCCTCACTTGTCCTGAGACTGGGTCTCCCATTCTAGATATGGTGGGTACAAGTGCGGCCACTGCACGGCGGCGGCCGGGGTCAGTGGAGCATTGTATGCCAAGGCGGTGAGGCCTGGACGCGAACGGGGAATCGATGGGGACGGTTGTCATGTGCAGGGTCGGAGTGCCCTGACATGCCGTGTGTTTAGGTTTACCTTGCAAGGTTAAAACTCGATTCGAATCGTCTGCTTCTCGCAGCTAATGAGACTGCTTGACCCCTTGTACTGCATTGAGTAATAAGTGGAAATGAGATACTGGCAAAAGATGTTGATTGATATAATGTTTGATACCATGTATGAGTAGCTAGGTACTCACCTAGTTTAAAAAGGAGCATACTAAAACTTGAAAAGCTAAAACTTGATTTTAGACTCAGCTAGTGCTTTTGGCAAACCAAACCCCTCAGCCAAACAGCTGCATGTCTAGAGGTAGAGGAGTAGACTCCTCACACCGGGTAAGTCTAGCTGAGTATTAGTATACTCATCCTTGCTTGTGGCACAATTTTTGCAGGTACCCCTTAGGGTGATTTGTTGCTGGTGTGACTTGGCCTCCATCCCTGCCACCGGGATAGATGGTCGAGTGGGTTACTGCTTCCGCAGGAGGGGACCAGGAGGAGTAGCGTGGCCAGGCTTCGCCATGTTGCTCGGTTCTTCTCCATTAGTTATTTCCGCTGCATTAAAATTTATGGTTATTATTTATGAAACTCCGATAATGTAATCACTAATGATACTTATTAAATTTGTGGTTTTATGCTTTATTGTATTTCTCTGTGCCTCACCTTCGTGTGAGCTAGTGGTATTCGATCCTGGTAAGTGGCTTTATCGGACTAGATCCGAGGGACTGACGGGTTATTCCTGTTTAAGTGTGTTGCTGCCCTTAAGGGTGCGACTTGGGCACTTAAGCTAGAATAATTCGGGCGGTTCCGCCACAGCGCATTCCATATCCAATGTGTTCTTAGTTGAATCGCTCGGGTACAACTTATTGTCTATCAGTCAACTATGTAATATGGGTTATAATTGTCTATTTACCAATGTAGATGTGTCTGTCTTTAGGAGTGATGGTTCATTAGCCTTTTAGGGTGTACTAGACGGCAAAATCTACTTAGTTGATTTTTTGAAAGAGGAGGCCAATCTAGATGCATGCTTAATTGCTAAGACTAGCATGGGCTGGCTGTGGCATCGCCATCTAGCACATGTTGGGATGAAGAACCTTCATAAACTTCTAAAGGGAGAACATGTGTTAGGACTAACCAATGTATTTTTCGAAAAAGATAGACCTTGTGCAGCTTGTCAAGCAGGTAAACAGGTGGGAAGCACTCATCACAGCAAGAATGTGATGACCACATCAAGACCTCTGGAGCTACTTCATATGGACCTCTTCGGACCCGTCGCCTACCTCAGCATCGGGAGAAGTAAGTATGGTCTTGTTATTGTTGATGATTTTTCCCGCTTCACTTGGGTATTCTTTTTGTAGGAAAAATCAGAAACCCAAGGGACCCTAAAGTGCTTTCTAAGGAGAGCTCAAAACGAATTTGAGCTCAAGGTGAAAAAGATAAGAAGCGACAACGGGTCCGAGTTCAAGAACTTACAAGTGGAGGAGTACCTCGAGGAGGAAGGAATCAAGCACGAGTTCTCCGCTCCCTACAAACCACAGCAAAACGGTGTGGTAGAGAGGAAGAACAGGACGCTTATCGACATGGCAAGGACGATGCTTGGGGAGTTCAAGACACCCGAGCGGTTTTGGTCGGAGGCTGTGAATACAGCTTGCCACGCCATAAACTGGGTCTACCTTCATCGCCTCCTCAAGAAGACCTCGTATGAACTTCTAACCAGTAACAAACCCAAGGTTTCATACTTTTGTGTATTTGGGAGAAAATGTTACATTCTAGTAAAGAAAGGTAGAAATTTCAAATTTGCTCCCAAAGTTGTAGAAGGGTTTTTGCTAGGTTATGACTCAAATACAAAGGCGTATAGAGTCTTCAACAAATCATCGGGTTTGGTTGAAGTCTCTAGCGACGTTGTATTTGATGAGACTAATGGCTCTCCAAGAGAGCAAGTTGATCTTGATGATATAGATGAAGATGATGTTCCAACGGCCAAAATGCGCACGATGGCGATTGGAGATGTGCGACCACAGGAACACCAAGAGCAAGATCAACCTTCTTCCTCAATGATGGTGCATTCCCCAACTCAAGATGATGAACAGATTCCTCAAGAGGAGGCGTGTGATCAAAGGGGAGCACAAGAAGACCAAGTTATGGAGGAAGAAGCACCACGGGCCCCTCCAACTCAAGTATGAGCGATGATTCAAAGGAATCATCCCGTCGACCAGATTCTGGGTGATATAAGCAAGGGAGTAACTACTCACTCAAGATTAGCTAACTTTTGTGAGCATTACTCGTTTGTATCTTCTATTGAGCCTTTCAGGGTAGAAGAGGCCTTGCAAGATTCGGACTAGGTGTTGGCCATGCAGGAAGAGCTCAACAACTTCAAGAGGAATGAAGTTTGGAGCCTGGTGCCACGTCCCAAGCAAAATGTTGTGGGAACCAAGTGGGTGTTCCGCAACAAATAGGACGAGCACAGGGTGGTGACAAGGAACAAGGCTCGACTTGTGGCAAAAGGTTATGCCCAAGTCGCAGGTTTGGATTTTGATGAGACTTTTGCTCCAGTGGCTAGGCTAGAGTCTATTTGCATTCTATTAGCCTATGCCGCTCACCACTCTTTCAGGTTGTTCCAAATGGATGTAAAGAGCGCTTTCCTCAATGGGCCAATCAAGGAGGAGGTGTACGTGGAACAACCCCTTGGCTTTGAGGATGAAAGGTACCCTAACCATGTGTGTAAGATCTCTAAGGCGCTCTATGGACTTAAGCAAGCCCCAAGAGGATGGTATGAATGCCTTAGAGATTTCTTAGTTGCTAATGCTTTCAAGGTTGGGAAAGCTGATCCCACTCTTTTCACTAAGACTTGTGATGGTGACCTTTTTGTGTGCCAAATTTATGTCGATGACATAATGATGAGGACATCACTACCATGGATACAAACAACACTCCCCTAGTTGATGTTCAAGGTCCGATTACTCGTGCATGCGTAAGACAATTGAATTTGCAGGTGAGCTCGTTCCTATGTACTTATTCTTGTGCATTTGAGAATAGTGTGCTACCTAATGAATTAATTGTACTTAGGAATGAAGGAAAGGACCAGCAAGGATATGGTGAAGGACTTGGAGACGTGGAAGGCCAGCAAGGACGTTCGGATCAAGGTGGAGGACCAAACCAACGTCCGTAATCTGTCTCAGTGCTGCGACACCGAAATGGGCCTTTGGGCCATGTATCTTTGTTGGGCCCATTAGGGCACATCCAGGGAGGGAGTTCGCTCCTAACCCTTATATAATTAGTAGCCGCCACCACATTAGGGGTGGGGGGTTTTGCTTTAGTTAATCTGTCGAGAACAGTTCACCGTTTAGATCAGTTTGTGAGACCCCAACTCGAGAGCGTAATTCATACATCCGCATTTTTCAGATTGTGTTCTTTCTTGTTCTTGCTTGTGTCTTCGATTCGCAGGCAAGGATTAGCCCTCGTGGCGAGGTCAATCGAGCAGCGCACGGTTGATAACCAGAGGAGAAGTGGTGCTGCGATTGTGGGGTTCTAGTCTTGTTGATTGGAAGCCAAATCGTCTGTGTGACATCTCCACCAAATCGATAGTTATCTACACCTGACGGAAGATCGGGCACCCCGTTCCTATCAAGTGGTATCAAAGCTGACCCTCACGGTTTCATGGGCATGTGTGGGTTAGGGGGTTCGGGTATATGGCGCATGGCACATGTGGGCCAGGAGTGGTCACATGGCATGGAATATGACGACACTAGACACACAAACGTGGCTAAGAGGGGAGGTTCCTGGATTGGGGTTGACCGACGAGGACGTCGATCTTCTAAGGGGGGTGGATTGTGATATCCTGGCCCCTGGGATGGGATATCCTGGCCCAAGGCTTAATAGAATTAATAGAGTATCGATACCAACAAAGTGCATCTTCTTTTTCGGAAGCCTAGCTCGAAAGAACCTCCAAGTTAAGCGTGCTTGGCTTGGAGCAATTTGGGATGGGTGACCGACCGAGAAGTTTTCTCGGGTGCGCATGAGTGAGGACAAAGTGCACACAAAAGACTTGTGTTGGTCTGTGGGGACAATATATGATCCTAGAGAGCTGCTAGGAGTAAGTACCTTCAGTCCAGGGATTGGACGGGGTGTTACAAGTGGTATCAGAACCAGGTTGGTCCAGTGCATTCTCAAACAAATCTCGGCTCACAATATGTGAGGGGGAGATTGTTAGGAATAGTCCCACGTTATTTGGTGAGAGTGGAAAAGCATGGTTTATATGGTTGAGGGTGCAACCCCCTAAAGGGCTAGCTTTTTGGGGGAGTGTTGGCCCACTGCTATACGTGCGGGCGCGTGTGTCGCGGCCTGACAGTCTGGATGGGCGCGCCGTGTGTACGGGCGGCCCCGTCGGACACGCCATGTGTCGGCGGTCCGGTCCAACATTTGGTATCAGAGGCGTAGCGCAACAAGTTGGAAGAAAGAACAATGGAACTAGCAGAATGGCAGTACTGTAAATATTGTACTAGCGAGGCCAAAAAGACACTAGTAGGAATCACAGGTGATTTTGTTTTTCTTTTTTTTGTATGATTTTTTGATATTTTTCTCAGCACAAGAAGCAACAAAATAGGAGCTACACCAAATTTCACCTAAAACAGAGAGCAGATGTGGTCTACAGAAAATCAACAAGTTCTCTGAAAAGCGTGCAAGAGCTTTGACAATTTTTTCTTTATTTTCCTGAATTTTTTTTTGACAATTTTATCGAAACCAAACAGGCCGAAGGCGAGTTTGGCTGGCCTCAGAATCGCGTCACCAAGCTCCTGTCAAAATTTCAGATTTTTTTGGACACCCGAGCAGAAAGTTACGCCGGGTTTAAGGAAGGTACCTCAAGTTCCTATTGATCTTTTGCCTCTACCTACTACCGAGCAAGTACATAGTGATGCTAAGGAGCGTGCTGACTTTATTTTCAAACTTCATGCTTCAACTAAAGCAAACATTGAAAAGATGACTGAAAAATATAGAATTGCTGGTAGTCAAGGTAGAAAACAAGTTAAGCTTGAAGTTGATTTAGTGTGGTTGCACTTGAGAAAAGATAGATTTCCAGAGTTAAGAAAGTCTAAATTGATGCCACGTGCTGCTGGTCCATATAAGATTTTGGAGAAAATAAATGATAATGCATATAAACTTGAGTTGCCTCCCGAGTTCCGGGTTAGTCCTACATTTAACATTGCAGATTTGAAACCGTATTTGGGGGAAGAAGATGAGCTTGAGTCGAGGACGACTCCACTTCAAGAGGGGGAAGATGATGAGGACATCACTACCATGGATACAAACAACACTCCCCTAGTTGATGTTCAAGGTCCGATTACTCGCGCACGCGCAAGACAATTGAATTTGCAGGTGAGCTCGTTCCTATGTACTTATTCTTGTGCATTTGAGAATAGTGTGCTACCTAATGAATTAATTGTACTTAGGAATGAAGGAAAGGACCAGCAAGGATATGGTGAAGGACTTGGAGACGTGGAAGGCCAGCAAGGACATTCGGATCAAGGTGGAGGACCAAACCGACGTCCATAATCTATCTCGGTGCTGCGACACCGTAAATGGGCCTTTGGGCCATGTATCTTTGTTGGGCCCATTAGGGCGCGTCCAGGGAGGGAGTCCGCTCCTAACCCTTATATAATCAGTAGCCACCACCACATTAGGGGTGGGGGTTTGCTTTAGTTAATCTGTCGAGAACAGTTCGTCGTTTAGATCGGTTTGTGAGACCCCAACTCGAGAGCGTAATTCATACATCCACAATTTTCAGATTGTGTTCTTTCTCGTTCTTGCTTGTGTCTTCGATTCGTAGGCAAGGATTAGCCCTCATGGCGAGGTCAATCGAGCAGCGCAGGGTTGATAACCAGAGGAGAAGTGGTGCTGCGATTGCGGGGTTCTAGTCTTGTTGATTGGAAGCCAGATCGTCTGTGTGACATCTCCACCAAATCAATAGTTATCTACACCTGATGGAAGATCGGGCACCCCGTTCCTATCACATAATATTTGGTTCTACTAACCAAAAGTCTTGTGAGTAGTTTAGCAGGTTGATGACACAAAAATTTGAGATGTCGATGATGGGCGAGTTGAACTACTTCCTTGGTTTCCAAGTGAAGCAACTCAAGGATGGCACCTTCATCTCCCAAACGAAGTACACTCAAGATCTTCTCAAGAGGTTTGGAATGAAGGATGCCAAGCCCGCGAAGACACCAATGGGCACCGACGGACATGCGACGTCAACAAAGGAGGTAAGTCCGTTGATCAAAAGGCATACCGGTCTATGATAGGGTCATTACTTAATTTATGTGCTAGTAGACAGGATATTATGCTTAGTGTATGCATGTGTGCTATATATCAATCCGACCCAAGGGAATGTCACCTTGTGGCCGTTAAGCGGACTCTTAGATATTTAGTTGCTATGCCTTGCTTCGGGATCTGGTATCCAAAGGGGTCTACCTTTGAATTAATTGGATATTCAGACTCCAATTATGTCGGGTGCAAGGTTTATAGGAAGAGTACATCAGGGACGTGCCAATTCTTAGGAAGGTCCCTGGTGTCTTGGAGTTCAAAGAAACAGACATCTGTTGCCCTATCCACCGCTGAGGCCGAGTATGTTGCCACAGGACAGTGTTGCGCGCAACTACTTTGGATGAGGCCAACCCTCCGGGACTTTGGCTACAATCTGAGCAAAGTCCCACTCCTATGTGACAATGAGAGTGCAATCCGCATGGCGGATAATCCTGTTGAACACAGCCGCACTAAGCACATAGACATCCGGCATCACTTCCTGAGAGACCACCAGCAAAAGGGGGATATCGAGGTGTACCATATTAACACCGAGAACCAGCTAGCCGATATCTTCACCAAGCCTTTAGATGAGAAAAGGTTTTGCAGGTTGCGTAGTGAGCTAAATGTCTTAGATTCGTGTAACTTGGATTGATCTATAGCATACATGTGTTTTATGCCTTTGATCATGTTAATTTATGCATTTCAATCTATTTTTGTTCATTTGTGGTGCTCAAGTTGTACACATGATCCCCGGACCTCATAAGTCCATCTCCAAGTGATGCACTTATTTAGGGGGAGGCATGCTACAACTTGACCCTTTGTGACTAACCTTTGTGTTTGAGTTTACTTGATTTAGTCTCAAAAGTGAATTGAAAGGGAAAGGTGAACTTGGACCATGCAAAGACTTCCACTGCACTCCGGTATTAACTCTAAGTTCATATCTATGCTCTTATTGCCTTTTTTGCTCTTAATTGACAATTTTGGCGAGGCAATGGGGTTAAAGGGCCAAGAATGATCCCGTTTTGGTGCTTAATGCCAAAGGGGGGAGAAATTAAGGCCAAAGCAAATGGATCAACTACCACTTGTGAAATTTTGAAAAGAGTAGAGTTAGAACTTTTTGATTTGTCCAAAACACTCTTATTGCAAAATTTGGTCTCTTGTGGGGAGAATTTATGACTATGGGAAAAAGGGGGAGTTTTTGGCTCTTAATCAATTTTACTCTTGGATTATCTCTCTTTGTGCCCAAACAAGTGAGTTTGTTGTAGAGATAGGTGTCGGCGTTTCGACCCCGGGGGGTCCCTGGACCGACGAGTAAATTGTCGCTGCGTGTCCCAGCCCAGATGGGTCGCGCGCGAGACAGAACACAAATGGGGGAAAACAGTAAGGGGAACCGCGGCCTCGTGTTGTCCTGCACCCAGGGCGGATGCGCTTGCAGTACGGGGTAACAAGCGTTCGCGAGGGAGAGAGAGAGAGGGGGGGCGTGAGACTGCGCGTCAGCCCGTTCTCCCGCGCGGCCACCCTTTTTTGCACGAGGGCCCTGGACCTTCCTTTTATAGACGTAAGGAGAGGGTCCAGGTGTACAACGGGGGGTGTAGCAGTGTGCTAACGTGTCTAGCAGAGGGGAGCCAGAGCACCATGTACATGCCGACGTGGCTGTCGGAGAGGTGTTGGAGCCCTGTTCATGTGGCGTCGTGGCCGTCGGAGGAGCGCTTGAGCCCTGTAGAAGTACAGCTATCGGGGCTGTCGGATCCTTGCTGACGTATCCTTGCTTCCGTAGGGGGCTGAGAACCGCCGTCGTCATGGAGCACGCGGGGTGCCATCATTACTTGTTTTACTAGGGTGAGCCAGATGGGACGCCGGTCTTATTCCCCGTAGCCTGAGCTAGCTAGGGGTAGGGTAATGATGTACCCTCCTGCGACGTGGTCAGTCTGAGCCCGAGGTCGGGCGAGGCGGTGGCTCCTCCGAGGTCGAGGCTGAGTCCGGGCCCTGGGGTCGGGCGAGGCGGAGACCGTCTTCCGGAGTCGAGGTTGAGTCCGAGCCCTGGGGTCGGGCGAGGCGGAGACCGTCATCCGAGGCGAGGTCGAGTCCGAGCCCTAGGGTCGGGCGAGGCGGAGACTGTCTTCCGGAGGCGAGGTCGAGTCCTAGCCCTGGGGTCGGGCGAGGCGGAGACCGTCATCCGAGGCGAGGTCGAGTCCGAGCCTTGGGGTCGGGCGAGGCGGAGACTGTCTTCAGGAGCGAGGTCGAGTCCGAGCCCTGGGGTCGGGCGAGGCGGAGACCGTCTTCCGGAGTCGAGGTTGAGTCCGAGCCCTAGGGCTGGGCGAGGCGGAGATTGTCTTCTGGAGTGAGGTCAAGTCCGTGCCCTAGGGTCGGGTGAGGCGGAGAACGTCTTCCGGAGTCGAGGTTGAGTCCGAGCCCTGGGGTCGAGCGAGGAGGAGATTCCTATGACGCCCGAGGCTAGACTTGGCTGCTGTCATCCTCACCCTGGCAGGTGGCACAACAGTCGGAGCAGCGCAGGCGGCGCTGTTTTCCTGTCAGGTCAGTAAGTGGAGGGGCGAAATGACTGTGGTCACTTCGGCCTTGTCGACTGGAGGGTGTGCGTCAGGATAAGGTGTCAGGCGATCCTTGCATTGAATGCCCCTGCGATACGGTCGGTTGGCGTGGCGATCTGGCCAAGGTTGCTTCTCCGCGAAGCCTGCCCGAGCTGGGCCTCGGGCAAGTCGAAGGTACGCCCGTTGCATGAGGAGACCCTCGGGCGAGGCGTGAATCTGCCTTGGTCTATCGTTCCTGCCCGAGGCTGGGCTCGGGTGAGGCGAGATCGTGTCCCTTGAGTGGACGGAGCCTTGACCTAAATTGCGCCCATCAGGCCTTTGCAGCTTTGTGCTGATGGGGGTTACCAGCTGAGATTAGGAGTCTTGGGGGTACCCCTAATTACGGTCCCCGACAGTAGCCCCCGAGCCTCAAAGGGAGTGTGGGTACTCGCTTGGAGGCTTTGTCACACTTTTTTGCAAGGGGACCGGCCTTTCTCGATTGCATTTCGTTCTGGTGGGTGAGCGAGAGCGCACCCACCGGGTGTAGCCCCCGAGGCCTCAGAGGAGTGGTTTGACTCCTTCGAGGTCTTAATGCCTTTCGTGATACCTCGGCCGGTCTGGTTGTTCCCTCATGCGAACTGGTCGTTGCCCGGGTGCATAGTCAGGTTCCGAGTTCTCGGGCTGGTATGTTGACGCTGTCAACGGGTTGGCCGAAGCCGGGTTTGCGAGAGCAGCCCCCGAGCCTCTGCACAGGGCGAGAGGACGACCAAGGACTGACTCGGCTATTTTCATACGCCCCTTCATCGCCTTTCCGCAAGGAGGAGAGGGGGAGAGTGCCATGTTGCCCTCGGAGGGCGCCGAACATGGTGTCTGCGGTGAGTTGCTAACGGGTGATCCGAGTGGACGCCCGTGCCCCATTCGATAAGGGTCGGCTAGTGGCCCAGAGGCACGCTCCAAAAGTACCTGCAGGTGATTTGCCGGACCCGGTCCTGTTCGATAGGGTCCGAGGGCTTGATGCCTCCCTCTGATGGGATTCCGTTACAGAATCGCTCCTGCTGGTCTCGGAAATGTCCTAGGGTACCTCGGGAGTGTAGCCTGAGCCTTCGTTATGTATCGAACGTACCCAAAGTCATCCCTCACTCTACGTGTTCTGGGGCGGCTATCGAACCCTTCGAGAGGCCAGCCTGCGAACCCCTGATCATTAGTGGGCGCGGAGCCCAAGTGGCCTGAGGCGGCTGTCGAACCCTTCCGAGGGGCCAGCCTTCGAACCTCTGATCAGTAGGGGGGCTCGGGGCCTGCTTCCTTCGCGGAGAAGGATCCCTTTCGGAGTATCCCCTTTCCCGGTCCATGTAGCAAGAGAGAGAGAAAGGGGAAGCGAAAATGGATGCGAAATTGAACGTCGTGGCGTACCTTTTTTGACGCGGTCATTATGGTGGAGGTGAAGCGTCGTCCGCTTCGCCTGCCAAAGGTGTCGCCTGCCCTGCCGCAGAGTTAATGCGACGGGATGAGTGGTTCGTGGGGCAGTCGTTGTGCATGCGCGAGCCGTTCCAGGAACGGAACACGGGCGCGTCGTCTTCACGCCGTGGGAGAGGGTTCTCTCGCTGTTCCCGGAGATGACGTGAGCCTGCAAACGATTTGACCGCTGCTTCCGCTCGCCTACTGCCGCCATTACTGTCGGCCCACTTCTGGCCATATCGACCGTCGCGCCTTCTCCCGCGGCTGACTGACCGGTGACCGGCGTGCCTGGTTGGCAATGCTAGGCCGTGCGCAGGGTTGCCTCGAGTCGCGGCACCGATTCCACGGTCGAGGATGCGCGGTACTGGCGCAAGTGGCGGTGCAGTTTCTCGCACGTAGTAACTAGCGCGCCGGTTACATGACGTGTGGGCCTGGGCCTCCATGCTGGACGCGTCGAAGTCGAAAGGGTGCACCCCCTTGGTGCAGTTATATGCCGTCTCCATGGCGGTCCGCCCTTTCACCCGCTGGTTTGGGAGAAGCCGGAGGAATGCTTGTAACCGCTGGGCGGTTACACGCTCCGCGCGCGGCGGTTTGGCTTCTTCTGTCCTAGGCCAGCTTGCATGTCGTGTGGGGCCCAGCCCCCGTGTCGTAGGGGGAGGACCTTAGAGCGTGTTGGTGAAGACTTAGTCCGCGACGGCTGAGGACGCAAGTGGGAGGAGTCGTCTCTTTAAAAAGGGATCGACCTCCTGGGTGGTAGCCATGCCTTCGCACTTTCCTCATGCGTCGCGTCCTTCCGCCTTCCGAGCCCCCGGATGGGGAGCGCCCGCGTTCTCTTCGTCTCGTTGTGGGAGGAGTGCAACCTCGTGGAGGTTGGTACCTTTCAGCCATCGCTCGGCTTCAAGGATTTTCGTCGTGCAGCCCGGCTGCCTTCCCCCACCAATGGTCAGTTTGGTGGAGAGAAGCAAGCCGGGCTGCGGCCTCCGCCCCGCCCTCAGCTTTAAGGATTTTCGTCATCCGGGCTAAGGCGGAGGAGCGCACCGAGTGGGGGTTGCCTCCGCGTGGGTCGGTAACCCTTTTCTTCCCCCAGCGTTTGGGGGAGAAAGGCACTCTCCAGCCCGACGGAGGCTTCCTTCAGCCATGTGGGGGAAGCCGAACCGCTGCTGCCCAGCCAGGGTGCAGCATTCCGTCTTCTATCCGGGCGACGGTCGCGCCGCGTACGGGCCGACCACGTCCAGGCCTTCCTCGTGCCGACAGCCGCGCCAGAGGGTTTCCCAGCACTTCGTATGCCACGAGGGCGGTGCTCATGTTCTGGGGCGGCCTCAGCGAGGGCGGGAGTGAGGTCCTGCCGATGCGCTTTGGGGCGGCCGGCGCTTGCTGGTGCGGTGTTGGCGGACAGGTGGATGCCGCCGTCGGTGCTGTGGTGGTAACGGCCGGAGAAGGTTTCTCTGCCGACGAGACCGCCAACTCCGCCCGCACCCCTGGACCTCCGTCTCCCTGGCTTGAATGGCTGGTTCTCCTCCTTTGTGGGCGAGAGTTTTTCTACCGTGGCGTCTGTAACACCCTGAATTTGGGGGTATAAAATTTCTTTTCTAATATCCACCAAATTCAGGTGTTACTCAGTTCTTCGCTTTCCTTTCTCTTTTTCCTAAAAATGGAGAATTATTTTGTTTTATAATAGCGTAAACCTAGTGGAATGAGCCCTAGAGGCACTTTGGTTGTTGCATTCATGCCGTTGCATGGTGTTTCTAAGTGCAAAATGTGTTTGAAACATGTTAACATATCTTATAGAAGCGCTCGGTAAATTTTCAAATTTTTCGGAATATTTTTCTATTTTCCGGAAACCAAAATCTATTTATTTGAGGACCTTAAAAATGTTTTTAGAAATTCTAACTATGTTTTTTGAGTTCATTAGGTGCCAAAACATTTACAGGAATTTTTCTAGAATTTTTGAAAGCATATATAATATTTTGAGCATAAAATATGGATTTCTAGGCTTTTTCTGAATTTTAAAAATAGTAAAATCCGAATTTTAACCGAATTTTCATCTCGTCCGAACCCTAGATATATATACATGTCCGGCTTCATCTCGTCGAGCTCATTCCAGAACACGAAACGGTTCATCCAAATCCAATCCCTAGCTCCCGGTATTGCCCGCCGAAGTTCAGGGCAGTTCCAACTCCGGCGATAACTCCGGCGAGCAATTACTCCCAATCCGTGCATCGTCTACCGAATCCGAGGGTACCGTTGCGTTCGTCTCGTCGAGGGCTTCGTCGCAGCGCGTTCGGTTCGTCGATTGGATCCCCGAATCTCCGGCAATCGATGGATTTCCTTTCGGTTCCGGCGAGGGTCTTCTTCCCCGGTGAGAAACCTCCATTGTTGCACCTAGGGTTTCTTCGTTTCTTTGTTTTCCCGTCCGTGCAGAGCCTGTCCCACTCTCCCCTCACCTTCTCCGGCGGCGGCACCCCTCCCCCCTCCGTTTCCCGTCCCCGGCGGCGCCCCTTTCCCCCTCTCCGGCGGTGGTGGCGGTGGCCGGCGACAGCGCCCGTGCTCCAACGGCCCGTGCGTGCCCCTCCCCGGCAGCGAGGGCCGTGCCCCTCGTGCCCCGTGCGGCCGCGCCCGCCCCCGACCAGCCCGACCCGACCTCCCCTGCGCAGCCCCCTCCTCTTTCCCTCCTCCCATCCATGGATGGGAGGAAGAAGATGAGAGGAAGAAGACGATGACAGTCTCTTTAGTCCGCGCGAATTACAGTATGGTTTAAAACATTCATAACTTTTGCGTTTTAAACCCGATTCGATCCATTCAAGTTGCGTTAGATTCGTATTAAAATTTTCTTAATTTAGAAATATTTATCCTAATTTTTGCATATTTTATTTAATTTAGTTAAACGTTTGTTTAACCAGTGACTACTAGAACGACGTTTCAATTTAAAAACCTAATTTAGGAATTCGATTTGCGCATTTATAATTAGTCACCAATATGATTAACCTTAACTGAAATGTTATTTATTAATAACTATTTAGTTTAATCACGTTGTTTAATTATTAGTTTCGCATGTCGGTCCGCGTGTGCTGCGGTGCTGTTTCGCGCACGTCGTCGCGTGTCGTTCGCGAGTGTTGCGCGTGTTGTTCGCACGCGTTGTCGTGTGCCGTTCGCGTGTGTCGCGCGCCTTGCCGCGTGCCGTTCGCGCGTATCGCGCGTTGTCCGCGCGCTAAGTCGTTTGTGTCCGCGCGTTGCGCACATCGTGTTTGCACGTTGTGCATCGTTAATTCATCTCGCTTAGAATCGCTCATATTCATTAAGTTACTTGCTTAACTGTCAACTATTAAAATAGTAAGTTAGTCAAAACTAAGTATTAGTATTAATTTACATTTGATTAATATTAATTAATATAGAAATATCGGATTAAATATTCTAATTAATATTTGCTTAGTGTAAACATGCTAACCCCTTGTCGGGGACCATAATTAGGGGTACCCTCAAGACTCCTAAATCTCAGCTGGTAACCCCCATCAGCACAAAGCTGCAAAGGCCTGATGGGTGTGATTAAGTCAAGGATCGGTCCATTCGAGGGACACGATCACGCCTCGCCCGAGCGCAGCCTCGGGCAAGGGCAGCCGACCCCCTCCAGCAACGGACACAACTTCGGCTCGCCCGAGACCCAGTCTTCACCAAGAAGCAACCTTGGCCAAATCGCCACGCCAACCGACCAAACCGCAGGAGCAATTAATGCAAAGGTGGCCTGACACCTTTATCCTGACGCACGCCCTCCAGTCGACAGAGCCGAAGTGACCGCAGTCACTTCGCCGCTCCACTGACCGGTCTGACAAGAGGACAGTGCCGCCTGCGCCGCTCCGACTACTGAGCCACTCGACAGAGTGAGGCTGACAGCAGCCAAGTCCGGCCTCAGGCGTCATAGGAAACTCCGCTTCGCCCGACCCCAGGGCTCGGACTCGGGCTCAGCCCCGGAAGACGACGAACTCCGCTTCGCCCGACCCTAGGGCTCGGACTCGGGCTCAGCCCCGGAAGACGACGAACTCCGCTCCGCCCGACCCCATGGCTCGGACTCGGGTTCAGCCCTGAAAGACAACGAACTCCGCTTCGCCCGAACCCAGGGCTCGGACTCGGGCTCAGCCCCGGAAGACGACGAACTCCGCTTCGCCCGACCCTAGGGCTCGGACTCGGGCTCAGCCCCGAAGGACGACGAACTCCACTTCGCCCGACCCCAGGGCTCGGACTCAGCCCTGGCCTCAGCCGACGGTCTCCGCCTTGTCCGACCCAGGAGCTCGGACTCGACCTCGACCTTGGAAGACAGACTCGACCTCGACCTCGGAGGAGCCTCCACCTCGCCCAACCTAGGGCACGGACCAACCACGTCGACAGGAGGCGCCATCATTACCCTACCCCGAGCTGACTCAGGCTACGGGGAACAAGACCGGCGTCCCATCTGGCTCGCTCCACTATACGAGTAATGATGGCGCCCCGCATGCCCTGTGACGACGGCGGCTCTCAGCCCCCTTACGGAAGCAAGAGGACGTCAGCAAGGACTCGACAGCCCCGACAGCTGTCCTTCCGCCAGGCTCCAGTGCTCCTCCGACGGCCACGACACCACGCGAACTGGGTGCCAAAACCTCTCCGGTTGCCACGATGGCATGTACTTAGGGCGCTAGCTCTCCTCCGCTAGACACGTTAGCACACTGCTACACCCCCATTGTACACCTGGATCCTCTCCTTACGCCTATAAAAGGGAGGTCCATGGCCCTCTTATAGAGGGTTGGCCGTGCGGGGAAGGACGGGACGGCGCTCGCGCAAGGCCGCTCGCTCCCTCCCGCGTGGACGCTTGTAACCCCCTACTGCAAGCGCACCCGACCTGGGCGCGGGGCTAACACGAAGGCCGCAGGTTCCACCTCCCACGCCTGTCTCCCTCCGGCTGCTCTCCCCCCCTTCGTGTTCCGCCTCGCGCCGACCCATTTGGGCTGGGGCACGCGGCGACAATTCACTCGTCGGTCCAGGGACCCCCCAGGTTTCGAAACGCCGACAGTTGGCGCGTCAGGTAGGGGCCTGCTGCGTGTTGACGAACAGCTTCCAGTCAAGCTCCAGATGGGCAGTCTCCAGCAACCTCTCCAGCCTAGGACGGTGCTCCGTTTTGGGAGTCTTGAGTTCATGTCCCTCGACGGCAGCTACGACATGATACTCCTTCCCCCACCGCGCGACAGCGACAATGGCGGTCGACAACCCGCCCGCCGGCGGGGAAATCGACGACGCCTTCCCCACGTGGTGGAAGGACGACATTCGGGCTTGTCCCGTCCCCTCCCCCGCCGACGGAGGAGGAGGCGGGGCAACCAAGGCCAAGAAGGAGGTGGCACCTTGTTGGCTGTCGAGCGAGTCGACGGCGCCAGCGCCCCAACGGAGAGCGCGTCGGGCATCGGCCTCGCGTCTGAGACGAAGACGAGTGTCGTCTCCCCGCAACACACCAACCTCGATCAAACGGACGACACCAGCACGCTCGCGAAGGACTTGCTAGGCGTCACCCTCGTACCTGAGACGATGGTGCAGTCAGTCCCTGACGTGACTTCGTCACCGCCCGTCGACCAAAAGGTACCGACCGATTCCCATCTCGCGCCTTTTGGATTCGGCCTCGACCCGCCAAGCAACTCCGCTTCGGTGGACATTCTCATAGAGGCGAGTCCAAACCCTCTGGGGTATCATGTGCGGTCACCCTGGGACCAGCTGACGGCCGTCTCGACCTACGGGCCCTCGGGGTCCGAGGAAGATGGCGAGCCCGACCTCTGTTGGGATTTCTCCGGACTTGGTAACACCAATGCCATGCGGGACTTCATGACCGCATGCGACTACTGCCTTTCCGACTGTTCCGATGGTAGCCACAGCCTCGACGACGACGACTGCGGCCCAAGTCGCGAATGTTTCCACGTCGATCTAGGGGGTCCCGGCGAAGGCAACCATCTTGGTATACCGGAGAACGGTGATCCCCCTAGGCCCGTGCCTCGCGTCGACATCCTTCGGGAGCTAGATGTGGTCCCCATCCCGGCGGGGGGTCATGACCCACAGCTCGAGCAAATCCACGAGATAAAGGCCAGGCTCGACGAGGGAGCTGGAACACTTGAGCCGATCCGCCGGGACATCGGGCAGGAATGGGCGGGCCAACCTCCGGCCGGAGAAGCACGTCATCTCCCCCAGGTCATCCAGCACCGCATCGCCGACGACGTCAGGGTAAGGCCGCCACCGGTTTCCAGTGGAGTCAGCCAGAACCTGGCTGCAGCGGCAATACTTCTCCGCGCGATGCTGGAGCCATCAACCACCGAGGGGCGGCGTATCTAGGGAGAGCTCAAGAATCTCCTGGAGGACACCGCGGTCCGATGGGCCGAAAGCTCTGCCTTCCGAAGGCAGGGGTACCCCTCGGAACATCATGCCGCGACTTCCCGATTCAAGCGGGAAGCCTCGGTCCACACCGGGCGCACGCGCAACACAGCGCCTGCGGCCCCGGGCCGCCTCGGCAACGAGCACCATCACCACAGCCGTCGGGCCCGCCTCGACGAGAGGGTGTGCCGAGGCTACCACCCTAGGCATGCGGGACGCTATGACAGCGGGGAGGATCGGAGTCCTTCGCTCGAACCACCCGGTCCGCAGGCTTTCAGCCGCGCCATACGACGGGCGCCGTTCCCGACCCGGTTCCGAACCCCGACTACTATCACAAAGTACTCGAGGGAGACGAGACCGGAACTGTGGCTCGCGGACTATCGGCTAGCCTGCCAACTGGGTGGAACGGACGATGATAATCTCATCATCCGCAACCTCCCCTTGTTCCTCTCCGACACTGCTCGAGCCTGGCTGGAGCACCTGCCTCCGAGGCAGATCTCCAACTGGGACGACCTGGTCCAAGCCTTCGCCGGCAATTTCCAAGGCACGTACATGCACCCTGGAAACTCCTGGGATCTCCGAAGCTGCCGCCAGCAGCCGGGAGAATCTCTCTGGGACTACATCCGGTGATTCTCGAAGCAGCGCACCGAGCTGCCCAACGTCACCGATTCGGATGTCATCGGCGCGTTCCTCGCCGGCACCACCTGTCGTGACCTGGTGAGCAAGCTGGGTCGCAAGACCCCCACCAGGGCGAGCGAACTGATGGACATCGCCACCAAGTTCGCCTCTGGCCAGGAGGCGGTTGAGGCCATCTTCCGGAAGGACAACCAGCCCCAGGGCCGCCCACCGGAAGATGTTCCCGAGGTGTCAACTCAACGCGGCACCAAGAAGAAGGGCAAGAAGAAGTCGCAAGCGAAACGCGACGCCGCCGACGCGGACCTTGTCGCCGCCACCGAGTACAAGAACCCTCGGAAACCTCCCGGAGGTGCCAACCTCTTCGACAAGATGCTCAAGGAGCCATGCCCCTATCATCAGGGGCCCGTCAAGCACACCCTCGAGGAGTGTGCCATGCTTCGACGCCACTTTCACAAGGCCGCGCCACCCACGGAGGGTGGCAAGGCTCTCGATGACGCTAAGAAGGAAGATCACAAGGCAGGAGAGTTCCCCGAGGTCCGCGACTGCTTCATGATCTACGGTGGGCAAGTGGCAAACGCCTCGGCTTGGCACCGCAAGCAAGAGCGTCGGGAGGTCTACTCGGTAAAGGTGGCAGCGCCAGTCTACCTAGACTGGTCTGACAAGCCCATCACCTTCGACCAGGCCGACCATCCCGACCATGTGCCGAGCCCGGGGAAATACCCGCTCGTTGTCGACCCCATCATCGGCAACGTCAGGCTCACCAAGGTCCTCATGGACGGAGGCAGCAGCCTCAACATCATCTACGCCGAGACCCTCGGGCTCCTGCGGATCGATCTGTCCTCGGTCAGGACGGGCGCTGCGCCTTTCCACGGGATCATCCCCGGGAAGCGCGTCCAACCCCTCGGACAACTCGATCTACCCGTCTGCTTTGGGACGCCCTCCAACTTTCGAAGGGAGACCCTCATGTTCGAAGTGATCGGGTTTCGAGGAACCTACCACGCAGTGTTGGGGAGGCCATGCTACGCCAAGTTCATGGCCATCCCCAACTACACCTACCTCAAGCTCAAGATACCGGGCCCCAACGGGGTCATCACCGTCGGGCCCACGTACCGACACGCGTACAAATGCGACATGGAGTGCGTGGAGTACGCCGAGGCCCTCGCCGAGTCTGAGGCCCTCATCGCCGAAATGGAGAACCTCTCTCGGGAGGCGCCAGACGTGAAGCGCCACGCCGGCAACTTCGAGCCAGCGGAGACGGTTAAGTCCGTCCCTCTCGACCCCTGCAACGACGCCTCCAAGCAGATCCGGATCGGCTCCGAGCTCGACCCCAAATAGGAAGCAGTGCTCGTCGACTTTCTCCGCGCAAACGCCGATGTTTTCGTGTGGAGTCCCTCGGACATGCCCGGCATACCGAGGGAAGTCGCCGAGCACTCGCTGGCTATCTGAGCTGGAGCCCGACCCGTGAAGCAGCCTCTGCGCCGATTCGACGAAGAAAAGCGCAGAGCCATAGGCGAGGAGATCCACAAGCTAATGGCGGCAGGGTTCATCAAAGAGGTATTCCATCCCGAATGGCTTGCCAACCCTGTGCTTGTGAGAAAGAAAGGGGGGAAATGGCGGATGTGTGTAGACTACACTAGTCTAAACAAAGCATGTCCGAAAGTTCCCTACCCTCTGCCTCGCATCGATCAAATCGTGGATTCCACTGCTAGGTGCGAAACCCTGTCTTTCCTCGATGCCTACTCAGGGTATCACCAGATCAGGATGAAAGAGTCCGACCAGCTCGCGACTTCTTTCATCACACCCTTCGGCATGTACTGCTATGTTACCATGCCGTTTGGTTTGAGGAATGCGGGTGCAACGTACCAGCGCTGCATGAACCATGTGTTCGGCGAACACATTGGCCGAACGGTCGAGGCCTATGTCGATGACATCGTAGTCAAGACGAGGAAAGCCTCCAACCTCCTTTCCGACCTTGAAGTGACATTCCGATGTCTGAAGGCGAAAGGCGTGAAGCTCAATCCCGAATAGTGTGTCTTCGGGGTCCCCCGAGGCATGCTCTTGGGGTTCATCGTCTCCGAGCGGGGCATCGAGGCCAACCCGGAGAAGATCGCGGCCATCACCAGCATGGGGCCCATCAAGGACTTGAAAGGCGTACAGAGGGTCATGGGATGCCTCGCGGCTCTGAGCCGTTTCATCTCGCGCCTCGGCGAAAGAGGCCTGCCTCTGTACCGCCTCTTAAGGAAGGTCGAGTGCTTCGCTTGGACCCCTGAGGCCGAGGAAGCCCTCGGGAACCTGAAGGCGCTCCTCACGAACGCGCCCATCTTGGTGCCCCCCGCTGCAGGAGAAGCCCTCTTAATCTACGTCGCCGCTACCACTCAGGTGGTTAGCGCCGCGATTGTGGTTGAGAGACGAGAAGAGGGGCATGCATTCCCCGTCTAGAGGCCAGTCTACTTCATCAGTGAGGTACTGTCCGAGAGCAAGATCCGCTACCCACAAATTCAGAAGCTGCTGTATGCGGTGATCCTGACGCGGCGGAAGTTGCGACACTATGTAACACCCTAAACTTCAATCTTGTGAAAATGAGGAAAATTCACCAAGGGTTTTAAATCAAAACACCTTTCCTTGAGAATATTCATAATTTCAAAATTTGCTACTTCCAAAATTTATATATTTCTTTTTACTAAAATAAAAAGATACCTAGATAAACCAAATTATCCTTGGATTGAAATTATATAGAAGAATTATGATTAAACTACTTCTTAATATATAATCTACAATGTGAATTATAAAAGTTCATGAGATGTGAACTATTCTCTATTTCATGATTGGAACCATGTATAAAAAAACTAAAATAAAACAATTATATAAATAATATATATATATATATAGTTTTTCAATCATGCTGGTATTTTATTGGCGCATCTAAAGGTAAAAAAAATTAGAATTCAAACTTGAGTTTGATTTGGGGTTAAAATAGAAATCAGAAAATAAAAACAAAAAAAGAGCCACACCAGCAGTCGCTTGGGCTGAAATCACCGCTCGCGGCCCATCTCCATGAGTCTGCCGCGCCACTGCAGCCCACCTCTCGATCCGCGCTCTTCTCTTTTTCTCTGGGTCAATGACGCGCGGGCCCATGCAGTCGGTCACCCTGTGCGTGCCCCAAGCCCGTTCACCCACTGACCGGTGGGCCGCCCTGTCAGCTCATCCTTCTCCGCGGGCGGGTCGCAACAGACGCGCGCGTATCTCGCGCTCCTCCAATCGATTTCCCCCCAGATCGGCTCTGAAATCGGAATTGGACCGGCCGCCGCGCTATAAATCCAGGACCGCCCCTGGCCAACTCCATCGTGGTTTGTCACGGGTGGAGCATCTAAACCGTGAGCCATGGCGGCAAGCAGGGGGGGAAAAGCATGATGCGTTCGCCGCTAGGAGAAAAAAACTTCGATTCACCACTTCCGAGCTCTTCGGTGTGGGTCTGGTAGTCTCGCTAGAGCATTACTATGGCGTTCATGGACCCTCGGTGCTCAATGGCGTCGTGAGCTCAAGGGAATCCCTCACCGGCGCTCTGTTCATGTCGCAGACCCGCCCCGAACCGTGGGCGAGCTCGCTACTCCTTCAATCGCGGGTAAGAATCTCCCTTCCGTGCTCGCCATCACCCCGTCCAGGTTTAGCACAGGCCAATTTCAGGTTAGGGGCGTCCGGGCGTCGGATTGCGCGTCTGCCGGCGATGCTCCGCTGTGGGTGAGCAGTGCTCAGCCGTCGCGTGGATTTGGGGGAGAGAATAAGAACCGTGGGCCAGAGATCTAGAATTCAAGGGCTGAGATTAGATGATCGCATACCCTTTCGTAGCATTCGGTCTGATCCGTTGATCTAGATCGGACGGATAGAATCAAATCCAGAATAATAAAATCCTCCCCGTCGTATTTGCATCCAACGGTTCTCGTCGCGTAACGTTTCACGGCCGCGCCGATCTAATCTGGGGCGCAGATTGATGATCCAACGGTCAGAAACCCTAGATACCCCTTTGGCCGGGACCTTTTGCTAAAGAGCCCCTGCACTTTTATATAATCAACCCGCCGTCCGTGGGCGTTGATCATTGAGTCTAGGGTGTATTTGTAGATCAGTCCCAGGGTTTCTCAGAATTTTGCGCCTAATCCAGAAATCAGATAGAATTAGAAAAATAATTATAGAAATTGATTTTTAATACAAAATAATTCTAGAAACTTGTTTAATTCATAGAAAATTAATATTAAGTCTGAATTGATCCATTCCAGTTTCATTAATTTTGTATTAATGTTGTCTACCAACCAGTAACACTGTTTAGCTATGAAACTTGAATTAAAATTGTTCATTTGGATTAATCTATTCTACGCACTAAATAATTTCGGAAATTCATAACTTAATAACTGTAGCTCTGAATTTAGTGGTTCTTATTTCTATGATCTCATAGCAACGCGTAGAATATTCTTCTATAGTTTGTCCTTATATTTGGTGTGATGTTAATTTTGCCTATACCATGTTTGTTTGTATTGCTACGACTAGCGCGAGGTTACGAGCCACCTGAAGAGCAAGTTGTACCTGGAATCTCAAGTCCCAGGCAAGTTGTGCCCTTGATCACTTCTTTTTACCCACTCATGTTCTAATTAATCATAATGATCTGCATAGGTTAATTTTGATGGGACCTAACAGGATACCCTAGTTTGTCTATCTTTATACCTTGTTTACCACTAAATTTTTGGGTAGCACCTGCTATTGCTTTATGTGGTTATGGGTATGGAGATACATTTGATTCATGATTATACCTTTATTATTAGTTGTTATTTATTATTTATGATAAGATCATTATGTTAATTGGAACATGGAGAACCACCCGAGGAAACAGTGCTACCACAAGGGTTTAATGGGACGCCCTTGGCTGATTAATTAGGAAAGCTAGTGGATGACTACCTTACCCGAAAGGGGCAAGGGCAGTAGGGGAGTGGTCAGTGTAGGGAGGCCCTTGGGATGATTTTGCTGCGATGGCGGTCATGCGAGGGATTCCTGCATTGGAGCTTCCTATAAACTGTAGCGGGTTTTCTGAAGCTAGTGGAACTTTGTAAAGGCCTCGTAGTGTTACCCTGCCTCGCCTCCTCGGTAGAGGTGTATGGGATTGGCCGTCTCTTGGCAGATGGGTAACACGACTTGTGGGTAAAGGTGTGCAACCTCTGCAGAGTGTAAAACTGGTATACTAGCCGTGCTCACGGTCATGAGCAGCTCGGACACTCACATGATTAATCTATGGAACTAAATTCAATTTGTCATATGCATTGCATCGCAAGTGATGTTGTTACTTTTGTTCTACTACTTAATTGGATTTGGTATTTACTTATACTTAGTAATTGCTAATAAAATTTTGACCAACTTTAAAAGCAATGCTCAGCTTCAACCATCCCCTATGGTAAGCCTTACACTTCACATGAGCTCCCACCTTTGGCGAGTTCATGCACATTATTCCCCACAACTTGTTGAGCTATGAACGTAAGTGAGCTCACTCTTGCTGTCTCACACCCCCCCACAGGTCAAGAACAGGTACCACAGGATGAGGCGCGTGGAGGATGCTGCGATGTGTTCGTGAGAGGTCTAGGCCATCGTCTCCCAGTCAACTTTGGTTTGCTGGACCGTTGTCTCCTTATAATGTAACTATTTATTTTGTACAGAACTCCTATTATATAGTAAAGATGTGACATTCGATCCTGTGCCATGATTCATCATAGGTGTGAGACTTGGTCCCAGCACACCTGGTGATTATGTTTGCGCCCGGGTTTTGGTGCCCCGAAATCCGGGTGTGACAGAAGTGGTATCAGAGGAATGTTGACTGTAGGACGAAACCTAGATAGAACTGGACAACCATTACCTACTTACCTTACTCTGATTCTTTTCTAAACTTATCTTAATCTTTTCTCATCTATTTCCGCTTTACTCTGATTAATCTTACCTTTTCTCTCTAAAGACAAATGTGGATTTCACACTTTGAAATCCTGTACCTAAAGTGACCTTTAGGAATAGGGGACCTACTCTTAGGAACAAAAACAAAACTATTTTTTTATTAGGTATCTATGCGCTTGAGTGTTTGTTCTTGTGATACTTGTCTGATTTGGATCTTTGATTGAGTGTGATGAGTTGTGGAGTAATGTCCACAATTGCATCTGCATATACTAAAGACATAAAAAAATCATAATTTAACTGGACAAACTAGATTATCCCTTATTAAAGTATCTAGCCTAACAATATCTATCTCATCTTAAAAGATTCTATCCTACAGTCATAGATCCATCTCATCTCAAAAGATCCTAACTTATCCTAATATATTTAGCTTAATAGATTCATCCTATCCTAACCACTTTACTTATCTTATCCTAAAGTAACAACCATGATATAATGCAAATTAATTAGATCTTATCTAGTCAAACTAGTCCTACCAATATAATCTAGATCCCATCTAACCTAATATGATCTAATCTAAAGTAAGTTACATACATAGGTTTGTTAATGTTGGTGAAATATGTTTTGGGCCTAAGTTAGTACTTTAGATCAACTCAGCCATACACTGCCAATAGGTTGCATAATCCATCTATGCTAACCTATTGATAAACAAGATTTTGTCCTACCCATACACCCCAGCTGTCTTAACTATATCTTCCTAGCTCGGATGGAGACACCAAGACCGAAAGAAAGGAAAAGATCAACATCGACAAGGAAGGATATAACAGTGAAAGCGAATCTCGAGATAAATCAGGACTTAAACATTTTCGATAAAGTCTTCTCCTTGCCATAATCTTTCTTACCTCAACCTGTTTAGTTTATATCCCACATAAATAGTAGCTGGATACCTATGCTTCCCCAATCGCCCACTACCTCCACCATACCACCAGCTCCACCAAGCTACATAAATATATATACTACTATTTATAAGATCTAAGTGTTACCTTAGTTAGTAGCTAGTATTTTACTATATTGAGAATAATAATAAGGTCTATCTGACCCCATGTGTTGCTAATAATTAATGCATCATGATGAGATTTTGTTTGTGCATATGTTGAAGATAACATAGTTATGCACCCTTTCCTTACAAATCTCGAGGACGAGATTTCTGTTAAAAGGGTAGGATTTGTAACACCCTAAACTTCAATCTTGTGAAAATGAGGAAAATTCACCAAGGGTTTTAAATCAAAACACCTTTCCTTGAGAATATTCATAATTTCAAAATTTGCTACTTCCAAAATTTATATATTTCTTTTTACTAAAATAAAAAGATACCTAGATAAACCAAATTATCCTTGGATTGAAATTATATAGAAGAATTATGATTAAACTACTTCTTAATATAAAATCTACAATGTAAATTATAAAAGTTCATGAGATGTGAACTATTCTCTATTTCATGATTGGAACCATGTATAAAAAAAACTAAAATAAAACAATTATATAAATAATATATATATATATAGTTTTTCAATCATGCTAGTATTTTATTGGCGCATCTAAAGGTAAAAAAAAATTAGAATTCAAACTTTAGTTTGATTTGGGGTTAAAATAGAAATCAGAAAATAAAAACAAAAAAAAGAGCCACACGAGCAGTCGCCTGGGCTGAAATCACCGCTCGCGGCCCATCTCCCTGAGTCTGCCGCGCCACTGCAGCCCACCTCTCGATCCGCGCTCTTCTCTTTTTCTCTAGGTCAATGACGCGCGGGCCCACGCAGTCGGTCACCCTGTGCGTGCCCCAAGCCCGTTCACCCACTGACCAGTGGGCCGCCCGGTCAGCTCCTCCTTCTCCGCGGGCGGGTCGCAACAGACGCGCGCGTATCTCGCGCTCCTCCAATCGATTTCCCCCCAGATCGGCTCTGAAATCGGAATCGGACGGCCACCGCGCTATAAATCCAGGACCGCCCCTGGCCAACTCCATCGTGGTTTGTCACGGGTGGAGCATCTACACCGTGAGCCATGGCGGCAAGCAGGGGGGAAAAGCATGATGCGTTCGCCGCTAGGAGAAAAAACATCGATTCACCACTTCCGAGCTCTTCGGTGTGGGTCTGGTAGTCTCGCCAGAGCATTACTATGGCGTTCATGGACCCTCGGTGCTCAATGGCGTCGTGAGCTCAAGGGAATCCCTCACCGGCGCTCTGTTCATGTCGCAGACCCGCCCTAAACCATGGGCGAGCTCGCTATTCCTTCAATCGCGGGTAAGAATCTCCCTTCCGTGCTCGCCATCACCCCGTCCAAGTTTAGCACACGCCAATTTCAGGTTAGGGGCGTCCGGGCGTCAGATTGCGCGTCCACCGGCGATGCTCCGCCGTGGGTGAGCAGTGCTCAGCCGTCGCGTGGATTTGGGGGAGAGAAGAAGAACCGTGGGCCAGAGATCTAGAATTCAAGGGCTGAGATTAGATGATCGCATACCCTTCCGTAGCATTCGGCCTGATCCGTTGATCTAGATCGGACGGATAGAATCAAATCCAGAATAATAAAATCCTCCCCGTCGTATTTGCATCCAACGGTTCTCGTCGCGTACCGTTTCACGGCCGCGCCGATCTAATCTGGGGCGCAGATTGATGATCCAACGGTCAGAAACCCTAGATACCCCTTTGGCCAGGACCTTTTGCTAAAGAGCCCCTGCACTTTTATATAATCAACCCGCCGTCCGTGGGCGTTGATCATTGAGTCTAGGGTGTATTTGTAGATCAGTCCCGGGGTTTCTCAGAATTTTGCGCCGAATCCAGAAATCAGATAGAATTAGAAAAATAATTATAGAAATTGATTTTTAATACAAAATAATTCTAGAAACTTGTTTAATTCATAGAAAATTCATATTAAGTCCGAATTGATCCATTCCAGTTTCATTAATTTTGTATTAATATTGTCTACCAACCAGTAACACTGTTTAGCCATGTAACTTGAATTAAAATTGTTCATTTGGATTAATCTATTCTATGCACTAAATAATTTCGGAAATTCATAACTTAATAATCGTAGCTCTGAATTTAGTGGTTCTTATTTCTATGATCTCATAGCAACGCGTAGAATATTCTTCTATAGTTTGTCCTTATATTTGGTGTGATGTTAATTTTGCCTATACCATGTTTGTTTGTATTGCTACGACTAGCGCGAGGTTACGAGCCACCTGAAGAGCAAGTTGTACCTGGAATCTCAAGTCCCAGGAAAGTTGTGCCCTTGATCACTTCTTTTTACCCACTCATGTTCTAATTAATCATAATGATCTGCATAGGTTAATTTTGATGGGACCCAACAGGATACCCTAGTTTGTCTATCTTTATACCTTGTTTACCACTAAATTTTTGGGTAGCACCTGCTATTGCTTTATGTGGTTATGGGTATGGAGATACATTTTATTCATGATTATACCTTTATTATTAGTTGTTATTTATTATTCATGATAAGATCATTATGTTAATTGGAACATGGAGAACCACCCGGGAAAACAGTGCTACCACAAGGGTTTAATGGGACGCCCTTGGCTGATTAATTAGGAAAGCTAGTGGATGACTACCTTACCCGAAAGGGGCAAGGGCAGTAGGGGAGTGGTCAGTGTAGGGAGGCCCTTGGGATGATTTTGCTGCGATGGCGGTCATGCGAGGGATTCCTGCATTGGAGCTTCCTATAAACTGTAGCGGGTTTTCTGAAGCTAGTGGAACTTTGTAAAGGCCTCGTAGTGTTACCCTACCTCGCCTCCTCGGTAGAGGTGTATGGGATTGGCCGTCTCTTGGCAGATGGGTAACACGACTTGTGGGTAAAGATGCGCAGCCTCTGCAGAGTGTAAAACTGGTATACTAGCCGTGCTCACGGTCATGAGCAGCTCGGACACTCATATGATTAATCTATGGAACTAAATTCAATTTGTCATATGCATTGCATCGCAAGTGATGTTGTTACTTTTGTTCTACTACTTAATTGGATTTGGTATTTACTTATACTTAGTAATTGCTAATAAAATTTTGACCAACTTTAAAAGCAATGCTCAGCTTCAACCATCCCCTTTGGTAAGCCTTACACTTCACATGAGCTCCCACCTTTAGCGAGTTCATGCACATTATTCCCCACAACTTGTTGAGCTATGAACGTAAGTGAGCTCACTCTTGCTGTCTCACACCCCCCCACAGGTCAAGAACAGGTACCACAGGATGAGGCGCGTGGAGGATGCTGCGATGTGTTCGTGAGAGGTCTAGGCCGTCGTCTCCCAGTCAACTTTGGTTTGCTGGACCGTTGTCTCCTTATAATGTAACTATTTATTTTGTACAGAACTCCTATTATATAGTAAAGATGTGACATTCGATCCTGTGCCATGATTCATCATATGTGTGAGACTTGGTCCCAGCACACCTGGTGATTATTTTTGCGCCCGGGTTTTGGTGCCCTGAAATCCGGGTGTGATACACTACTTCGAGTCTCATCCGGTAACTGTGGTATCATCCTTCCCCCTGGGGGAGATCATCCAGTCCCGAGAGGCCTCGGGTAGAATTGCAAAGTGGGCGGTGGAGATCATGGTCGAGACGATCTCGTTTGCCCCTCGGAAGGCCATCAAGTCCTAGGTCTTGGCGGACTTCGTGGCTGAATGGGTCGACACCCAGCTCCAAATAGCTCCGATCCAGCCGGAGCTCTGGACCATGTTTTTCGACCGGTCGCTAATGAAGACGGGGGCCGGCGCGGGCCTGCTCTTCATCTCGCCCCTCGGGAAGCACCTACGCTACGTGCTACACCTCCACTTCCCGGCGTCCAACAACGTGGCTGAGTACGAGGCTTTGGTAAACGGGTTGCGAATCGCCATTGAGCTAGGGGTCCGACGCCTCGACGCTCACGGTGACTCGCAGCTCATCATCGACCAAGTCATGAAGAACTCCCACTGCCGCGACCCGAAGATGGAAGCCTACTGTGATGAGGTTCGACGCCTGGAAGACAAGTTCTACGGACTCGAGCTCAACCACATCGCCCGACGCTACAACGAGACTGCGGACGAGCTGGCTAAAATAACCTCAGGGCGAACAACGGTTCCCTTGGATGTATTCTCCCGAGACCCACATCAACCCTACGTCAAGACCGACGACACGCCCGAGCCCGAGAAGGCCTCGGCCCAGCCCGAGGCACCCTCGGCACAGTCCGAGGTACCCTCGGCACAGTCCGAGGCACCCTCGGCTCGGCCTGAGGTGCCCTCGGCCCCCGAGGGTGAGGCACTGCGCATCGAGGGGGAGCGGAGCGAGGTCACGCCTAATCGAAACTGGCAGACCCCGTACCTGCAATATCTCCACCGAGGAGAGCTACCCCCCGACCGAGCCAAAGCTCGGCGGTTGGCGCGGCGCGCCAAGTCGTTCGTCTTGCTGGGAGATGGGAAGGAGCTCTACCACCGTAGCCCCTCGGGCATCCTCTAGCGATGCATTTCCATCGCCGAAGGCCAGGAGCTCTTACAAGAGATACACTTGGGGGCTTGCGGCCACCACGCAGCACCTCGAACCCTTGTTGGAAACGCCTTCCGACAAGGTTTCTACTGGCCGACGGCAGTGGCCGACGCCACTAGAATCGTCCGCACCTGCGAAGGGTGTCAGTTCTACGCGAGGCAGACCCACCTGCCCGCTCAGGCTCTGCAGACCATACCCATCACCTGGCCGTTTGCTGTGTGGGGTCTGGACCTCGTCGGACCCTTGCAGAAGGCACCCGGGGGCTACACGCACCTGTTGGTCGCCATCGACAAATTCTCCAAGTGGATCGAGGTCCGACCCCTAAACAGCATCAGGTCCGAACAGGCGGTGGCGTTCTTCACCAACATCATCCATCGCTTTGGGGTCCCGAACTCCATCATCACCGACAACGGCACCCAGTTCACTGGCAGAAAGTTCCTGGACTTCTGCGAGGATCACCACATCCGGGTGGACTGGGCTGCCGTGGCCCACCCCATGACAAATGGGCAGGTAGAACGTGCCAACAGCATGATTCTACAAGGACTCAAGCCTCAGATCTACAACGACCTCAACAAGTTCGGCAAGCGGTGGATGAAGGAACTCCCCTGGGTGGTCTGGAGTCTGAGGACAACGCCGAGCCGAGCCACGGGCTTCACACCGTTCTTTCTAGTCTATGGGGCTGAGGCCATCTTGCCCACAGACTTAGAATACGGTTCCCCGAGGACGAGGGCCTACGCCGACCAAAGCAATCGAGCTAATCGAGAAGACTCACTGGACCAGCTGGAGAGGAGGCTCGGGACATGGCCTTACTACACTCGGCACGGTACCAGCAGTCCCTGCGACGCTACCACGCCCGAGGGGTTCGGTCCCGAGACCTCCAGGCGGGCGACCTGGTGCTTCGGCTAATACAAGACGCCCGACGGTGGCATAAGCTCACGCCTCCCTGGGAAGGGCCGTTCGTCGTCGCCAAGGTTCTGAAGCCCGGAACATACAAGCTGGCCAACAGTCAAGGCGAGGTCTACAGCAACGCTTGGAACATCCAACAGCTACGTCGCTTCTACCCTTAAGATGCTTCCAAGTTATTCGTACACCCCGTTCACACATAAAGTCTGGTCGTCAAGGAAGGGTCAGCCTTGCCTCAGCAAAGCCCGACCCTCCCTCAGGGGCTAGAAGCGGGGAACCCCCTCTGCGTCGAAATTTTCCTCGAAAAAAGAAAAAAATCTTCTCTGCCAGAATGCCTTTCGTGCTTTTCGACTACTTCGAAAGTGGATCTATAAACGACGGAGTACACGTAAGCAGCCAAGGCTGACCGAGCCGAGGGACTCCTACGCCTCCGGGATACGGATACCTCACTCATCACCTTCGGCGATAAGTAACTCGCGCTCGGATAAGTTATTCCGCGGACCGAACAAGTCTTCACGCTCGAAAGCTCCTCTGCCGGAATGATTTTTCGGGCCTTCTCGACTGCGTTGGTGACAGAACCCTATGGACGAGTAAGAGTGCACGTAAGCGGCAAGGCCGACCGAGCCGAGGGATTCCTACGCCTCCGGGATACGGATACCTCACTCATCACCTTCCGTGAAAAGCAACTCTCGCCCGCACAAACAATTCTGTTACCGACAAATAAGTCCAGATACTCGAAACAAGAGGAAAAGAAACGAGCTTCACAACACGACGATGGTATGTTTGGGCCTCGGCGGCCGCAGAAAACATACGCACACTACAAGACAACCCGATCCTGCAGGCTCGGACGTCGACAGTTGAAGGGGGGCAGCAGCACCCTCGGCGTCAACTACACCTTCGGCGAGGTCCGACCTAGCCTCGGACGGCGACACAGTCGGAGGATCTCCACTCTGAAGGACGACATCAGCACCACACCCGGGCCATCGCCGCCAGGGTCTTCTCCAGGAATCCGGCCCGAGCAGACGGCTCGGCCGGCCACCCCGAGGCCTTGGCCAGCTGTACCCCGAAGACATCAGCTCGGCTTGTGGCCTCGGCAGCTCAACTCCGGCATCGGTCCCGCCAGTGGACGACCCGGCCAGGCTCCATCCGACCAAATCTTCTTTTCGAGCCAACTCTGCCTCTGTCCGTGCTGACACCGCTACCTTCGGCTTCGGCTCATCAAAGAGCGGCCGAGGGGTTTCCTTTAACTAAGCAAGAGAAGCCTCAGACAGCAAGGCCAACCGAGCCGAGGGACTCCTACGCCTCCGGGATACGGATACCTCACTCGTCACCTTTGCACGAGACGACTCACGCTTGGTGAAGCGGTTCAGATAGTCGACAGGCGAGTCTTAGTGCTCGAAATGAAGGAAAAACACGGCTCCGTGCCGAAGATACATACATGTTCAGGCCCCGACAGCCACAATGGACAAGACACCGGCACTCAAAGTGCCATTACAAATGGAACTCCGGTTCCACCTCCGCAGGTACGAAAAACCCCACACGATAGGGGGCCTGCGGAGCAACAGAAGACCGACGAACGGCTCGCCGTCGCCTGCTCCAACAGCGGCGACGACGACGACTTCTGCTCCGGGGGGCCAAACAGCAGCAGCGATGACCTCAGGACGGATGCTGCTGCCATGAGGCCCTCGCCCATGCCCTCACTCGAGAGGCAAGGACGGACAGAAGGCCGTAGAGTTGGAGGTCAGCCCGTGGGCGGCACCGGCTAGCTCGTCGGCGGCGAAACCTCTTCCGGCTGCCGTGGCGGAAGGCGGCGCCGGGAGCGGCTCCGAAGCCACTCAGCTCAGAGAGCCAGGCACGCGGCAGCTGCCAACGCCACGAACGGCGAACGCCCTTCTCCCCGGTCACTAAGGGAAGGAGCGGGTCGCCGCCCGCGTAAGGACTGACCCCAACTCGGCACACTCCCCTCCCCAGCATTGATGATGAACATCCTTGAAGCTGAGGGAGGGGCAGAGGTCGTAGCCCGGTTCGCTTCTCCCCGCCATCAAGCTGGAGGTCACCGTCTTGGGTGACCACCGGCGGGGGGATGCAGCCGGGCTGCCTGATGAAAATCCTTGAAGCCGAACGATGGCTGAAAGGTACCAACTTCCACGAAGTTGCGTTCCTCCGACGACAAGACGGAAGGATTGCGGGCGTCCCCCATCTGGGGGCTCGGAAGGTGGAAAGACACGGTGCATAAGGGAGCGCGAAGACATGGTCGTCTTTCAAGGGGGTCACCCTCCTTTTAAAGGCGACTCTCCCTACTTGCGTCCTCAGCCGTTGCGGGTTGAGTCTTCTCCAACACACTCCAAGGTCCTCCCCCTACGACACGGGGGCTGGGCCCCATGCTTCATGCAAGTTGGTCCAGGGCAGAAGGAGCCAAACCGCCGCGCGTAGGGCATGCAACTGCCCAGCGATTACAAGCATTCCTCCACTTTCGCCCAGACCAGCGGGTGAAAGGGTGGACAGCCATGCAGTCGGCATGCAACCGCGCCAATTGGGCGCGCCGCTTTGACTCCAACGCACACAGCATGGAGGCCCAGGCCCACACGTCATGCAACCGGCGTGCCGGTTGCTACGTGCGAGCAACTGCACCGCCCCTCGCGCCACTACCGCGCCTCCTCGACTGCGGAACCAGTGCCACGACTCGAGGCAGCCCTACGAAAAGACAATAGCCAACAACATAGATTTGCCACGGACAAGGATCTTGCCACCTTATTGTGAATTCCCTTTTTTATTCAATTGTGTACTCGTTCCTCCATTAGTGACTTGAGAAGACTGTGTGAAAGAGAGCAAGAAGCCGACGCGAGGAGATCAAGATCACAGTTGTGCTCATGCCATTAATGCTGCCCAATCCACTCTGAGATCTCTTCTAGCCCTAAATTCCTTAACCCATTGCCAAAAAGAGATGGGAAAAGAACCTCCTTTTCTTACGCTCCTCTTTCTCAGAGAGATGGTGAACTTGCCTTGCCCTACGAAGCTGTGAATGATAACACGGGAGGGGTACACCACAAGAATCTCTAAAGATTATGGAGATTCATCAAAGATTACGAGAATTGGAATTACAGGTATCAGATCTTCTCATTTGTGGTCCTTAGAACGTTGAAGCGGGTTGCAGGACTGGTACTTGACCGTTATGAATAGTAAGAGTTCTTTCTACACTTGTAGATGCGTTAGGTATGTAGTAGTGAATTTTCTCCCATGTGAACTTCAGAGAGATTCGTTAGATTACCAACAGATAAAGGAATTGGACCTTAAAAGCAATTTCAAAAAAAGTTCAACAAAACGTTGCGTTTAAGTCTACCTATGGTACTAGGAATCCTTCCACTCAACAGGCAACGATCCATAATAAACTCAGTTAAGCCGAAGATGAGGATGTGAACCGCATTACTTCGATCAATAGACTTTGAAGTAAAGTGAAGCGAAGTGACTTTGTGAATTCCACTCATCTATATATGAGATTTGTGGGTAGCCTTCAATCTCTTCCACTATATAGGCTCACATCAATAGAGAAAATCTCTATCTTCTCTACTCTACTAAGAGACTTCTTTTTCTTTCTAGAGATTCCTCTTTCCTATATATATAGAATATACAAGTTGGGTTCGAACCAACGACTCCACCCTCATATGGATTGTGATGCGCGCTCCTTGCTTATCCCAGGCTAGGCTACCAATGAGATCCCACTCACTGGCTTTGGTTAGTTATAGTCAATCCATACCGCCTTCCTAAGGTTAGATCAGATGGCTTGGTTTCATTTCTGAATAAAGAGGAGGCTCGGGAGAGTGAATCTCGTACCTGGCTGGCTTTGATGCATGCGGGTTCCAGGTCATTCAGCTGCTGCTACTTACTTGATGCGTGTACTTCCAGGTTGGAGTTCTTTTACTTTCAAGTTAATCTACTTATTGGACTGGACTGAGTTCTTCGAATAGTTTATTTATGCGAGTTCATTGAAAGACTTAGTGTACCCAGTGAATTAACTTACTCATCGGGATTTTTATATTGAATCGGTGTGTTGAGTAAATGACTAGTTTAGTTGGGTAGAAAGGAATGGTAGCACAGTGCTACATGAACGACTATAACAAGTAGCTTTTTCTGGTGATAAGGAAGGCACTAGTTGGCTCAGCAGTAGTTAGTTAAGCAGGTTCCAAGGCAGGCGAGACAGTGGAATGCCTAGGGACAGCTTGATATGCACCAAGGAAAGTTGGAGCGAAATGGGCTGGTGGCTCAGTTGCTACAGGACTAGTGAAACGAACAGTCAGCTCAGTCAAGAGCAGGTAATTAGTTGGGACAGCCAAGCAAACAGATGTGCTATTTTGTTTTTCCCTTGCATCAACAACTATCCCTAGCTTTCCTGGACCGGGTATATACTCCTCTTTGTCCAGTAGCTCAGTAAGTTGGAACGCGTATTCCAAGGAAGAAAAGCAGTGACTCTCTGAAACTAGTCAGTGCTCGCTACAGTTGCTTACTACTTGCTCGGGTCAGGCAACAGTGGAGATTCCAGAGAATCTTATGATTTTGGGCCCTATATATTTCTTTCAGGGTTCGGCCAAATATTACGAAGGAAACGGAGAACTATTGCTCGCCTAGATGGCATTCCAAAATGAATGGCGAGGAGACACTCAACCTTTTTGGTATACCTTGAGTAATCCCAACCAATAGGTGCTGGCTGGTCACATTGAATTACTAGGGCTTCTCTCTCTCAATCATTTCATTTCCGTCTCATAGATCTGCTTCCAGAGGCCACAGGCACGAAGTGTTTGTACAACTATTTAAATGCTATTAAACTCTTTCTTCATGCATGTTGGGTACAAGACAATGATTAGAATCGACTACTGTTAGGCGTGCACGTATCATTCCTGTCAACTTATTCCATAAGGGTAGCTTCACCAGCAAGCACGGGTGAGAATGGGTGTATAAAGTCATTGACAAGGAGAAGAAGCCGCTTCTGTCAGGGGATTGGATTACCCATGAGTCCATCTATGCGGAAATGCAATATTTTAAGCGATCCTCTACTCTCTAAAGCAAGCCACTGAGCTCTATCAGGTCAGGTAACATAAGACTAACTAGCAAATGCGATACAAATCTATGCACCAACGATTCGAACTTAAAATCTTAGACGTATGTTAACATGAAAGGAGGGGCCTGCCTATTAAGCATTCTATTCCATTTCGTGGAAATGCATGCCAGGGATTGGCCACCCACAAGCACTTCTCCTCCATTGGCGATGTGGGTGAGTTGAGACTGAAAAAAGGGGCTCTTAAGGGTTCCAATTCAGATTTAAGGTCTACGGCTGAATAGAAATAGCAGTATAACTCCCTATAATCCGTGCTGTATTTCCCGTCAGTTTCTTTCTGTCCTACGGAACATGAGTTTTGTATGGAAAAAGGGCTTGCCCATAGGTAAAAAGACTCAAGGTATACTTTAGGCGTTAAAAGCTGGCTTATTACTTGGAAGAATGACATAAGCTAATAAGATGGGCTTACAAATTTCATTGTAGTGATAGAAATCTTCCTTTCAGTGATTCACCTACCTGGATTTCCCGCCCTGTCATCTCACTAGTCAATGGAAAGAAACCTTTGTCAAGAGTCTGCAAGCACAAGAGTGACTACAACTTTTACTTTACCTTATAATTTAAACTTTGACTTATAAATAACTCTTAGGAAAGCCAGCCCCTTATTAGTACTCCAGAGAGCTACTTCACCCAGAATAAAGAGAAGGTTCGAAGAAACTAATGCATAAAGACCAGGGGCAGGAGTATAGAGAGTACAGCGAAGAAGCGTGTGAGTGGTTTGGACGGAGTGGCAGAAAGGAAGAACCCTCATCTCTTGGACTAAACTCGTACTTTGCGAGAGGCAATACGCAGGAGTAGGAATTCCGATCGGACTTGCTTCTAGGATGGGAGTGCGGACTGCTTTTCTTAGTTACTTTCTTTTTGGTATTTCGTATTTTCAGATGCGTCTTCTTCTTTCTCAGATGGCCCGCATGTAGGTCCAGTGTGCTGCTTTCTTAAGCTGAGTCGTAGCCCTTGACCAACCAGTTAGCCTGTCCCTGCCTTCTCACAGTGGATTTCTCAACAATCTCTTCTCTCAAAGAAGGAATGGAGAGCTCTGTCCTCTCCCTTTTCCTATGCGCACGTTCATAGTGATATGAGTGAATCGATGTGTATTTATGAGGATCAAACCCTAGAGTGATTCTATCGTAGATTAGGTCTCTGGATCCGGTGTGCCTTGGCCTGACAGCAAGCTGAACAACTTTGCTGATCATCTGGCTTGACTGGGATTCTCCTCTCATAGAACAGATGACTGATGACTTTGTTGGAGGGATGGCCTAAACAAACGTTTATGCCAGAGTGCTTCGGTTGAAGAAAAAACAGAAGGTGAAGCTTGCTCTGTGATGAATTGGGCCTTCCTTCAGCTTCCACATCCTGCTTTGAATTCAAGAGTCCTTCTTTTCTTGAATTGGTCGGTCAGTGGTTTGTTTTCTGGGCCTGAATCCCGGATGAATCCCTTATTAGAACCTTCTCAAGCAAACCCTCGTAATCCTTTTACATCTCTTAGTCTAGCCCATGCATACCTTGCTTTACCCATCGTTACTTATCGTTCAACTTAGAGCTCGATAGCAAATTCTTCGAGAGTCTCTTGTTCCATCTACTATCCTTTCTGAAGATAATAGAGTAACAGTGCTCCATAGAGAGAGAAAGAAGACACAGTAATGGTAAGCCATTGTAGGGATCAGCCTAGAAGGAGAATCATTAATTCTTGTTTTCATGATATGATGAAACGATTCAATCATGATTGGGGTGTGGGTAATTATCTTCTTTTTTTTCATAAGATGCGGTATTCTTGTAGTGGTTCTCGAGGGCAAAGGGGGGGATTTGGGTAAAGCCAGTGGTGGTGATTGTGTCATCCGTTCTCTTCTTAATAACTCCCATCTCCCGAGGCCTAGCTTCGTATTATTTTCTTCATTCAAAGCAACCCATTACTTTTGGTACTACTACCACTAGTCTAGCTGTTGTCTATTTGCAACCATATAATTTTTCTAAGAGTACATGAGATCGTATTGTATTTTGGGTTTGCACTAGCGATAAGGTAAATCAAAATTCTGGCTGGGGGCTGGTTTGAGAGAAGTTTGCTACTCCGGCAGCCTTCCAATGACCTTAATGAAATGGGACGAGTCGCAATGAATCACTACGAAAATAGAAATATATGCACTAATAAAATATAGTCAAGCGACGAGTTGATTGAAGAAAGGCACGAGGCGCGGAGCGTCAGGCTTTTGAGAAGTAGTGGAATTGCTTACCTAGGAAGAAGTAGTAGTAGGAGAAGTCAGATCTCTTTGAATAGGTGGTCCGCTTGCTTGGAAAGAAAAGCAAAGTAAGACGCCCTACTTGTACTAATAACTAGAAGAAATCAATGGATTGAAGAACAAAGCAAAACACTGATAGTAGAACTATGGGAGAAAGAAAAGAAGCTTGGTTCACATCTGGTAAGCGAAAGAGTGAAGTGAACTAGGCGTTGAGTTCACTATACGGATTAGCTCATTCGAAATCTATATAGAGTATCTCAATTCAGCTCACTTGGTAGAGTTTTGAGTGAGGGAACCCCGGGGCTGTAGTCATCCAGTTCACAAAGTCTTGAGTTTCTCCAAATGATATAGATAGAAAGAATGGCGATCTACTAATATATTATACTTACTCTATATAAGGGATTTCTACTAGGAAAATCCTCTTTTCATTCCAAAATATATACTTGACCGACACTGGCACTGAGTGCATTACTTACTGAATTACTTACTTTACTGCACTGCATTTCCAGCTGGCCTTCCCGAGTACGAGTATGGGTTCGTTGGATCATTCTATTCTATGTCAATTGGAAGTTGCATTTCAGACTCTGGAAGCCCCGTTCCTTCTCCTTTTAGGGTAAGGTCGGCATAAATCCATCAGTGGTAGGAATCAACGATCCATTTCGTAAGAGAAGAATTGGGGAAAGCACGCAGTTGGCAGTTGACATCTTCAATACAGAACTCTTTCTTCGCTTTCTTTTCAGGAAACTCGAAATCTCGAACTAGAAATCTCGTAAGAGAGGATCAAGCTCTAGTCTCACAATTGAGAAGTACGGCACCTTTTTGCCCAATAAGCTAGTCTACCTTTACTGCGGCACCTCGAAGGAATGAATAGCCCGGCCCCTTCTCTCAGGAATCCGTTGATAAGGCAGTGTAGGAGTGCAAATCCTTCTAGAGACTTTCCAGTCCAGATTCGACGCGACGCTTAGCTTATTATTCTTCTGAAGATGCAATTCTGGATCTCTGTACAAGCTTTCAAGATTGGCTGGGCGTGAAGCATCTCTATTTCTTGTGATTTCCTTGTCAGTTTCTCTAGCAGCCCTACCTCAAATCCTCTTCTGTGGAAAACTAGTTCGTTCATCTGATGGCACCCAATGAGTAACTACTAATGTTATGAATAAAAGGCCAGTCGCAGATTGATCCGATACGCCAGTCCTGCTTCCGTTGTTTGACTTCCTGACTTCCTATAGTGTAGCTTTCCCTGAGCGAGAATACGACCCAGAAGTACCCGCCACTCTATCTCTGAAGTGAGTTCTGTCGACACCTCACAAAGAAAGAAAAGGAGGGCTAGGCCTGAATAGGTCTTTGAATCCTGGCCAGAATTGAGGGGAGCTTCGCTCTCCATTGAGTAAGGAAATCCAGCCTCGGGAATTAAAGTAATTAACTGAAATATCCAATAACATATAAAATAGAAATGTTAAAGCATAACGAAAGAGTAAGACCTCGGTCGTGCAAATCATGCCGAGGAGGCTTCCTTTCAACAAAATGCAAGGATTCTCCGGGGGATAGCCGCTATTAAAGAAAGCCCTGGGCTGTGGACTCAGTATGGAATGGAGATAATGTGGTATGCTTTCCACTGTTGGCAGTTCTAGATAAGAAAAGGTTGAGTTCGGCTGGCTCGGCTCGCTAGGAGGATGAAGCTTCTACTCTTTGAGTGAAGTAAGTTGGAATCTTTCATCGTTCTTTTCCTTCTAATGTCGGACTGATGAAAGTCGTTTTTATGAAGAAGCGTTGAAATAAGAAAAAAATGGTGGGTCATCAAATAGAAAAAAGAAAAAAAGATTGAGGGCTTTTGCGGGCAGGTACTCATTGTTTTACTTCGCTCTTCTTTTACTACCAAAAAGTAGAGCAAGGAAAGAAAATGAACACGCAAGGAAAGAGGTTGGTTATTTGATCACTGTTCTCGGAGTCGTACACACTCCACTTATGAGTTGAACAAAGAAAGTAATGCTCGAAAAAAGAGAGTAATGCAAAGTGGACAGATCAAGTCAAACACGAGTCAATTCCCTAAAAAAGTCTCCCAACCTGACTGGAAAAGTGGGAACCGACTTCATCAAAAACCATCAAGTCAAGCCCATATGCATTTAATAATAAGGGATGTTTCACTAAGGATCCAAAAAGGTTTCTTATAATCTGTCTAAATAAAATCCAACCGTCCTTTCATTTCTTTAGGAGAATATCGCCTATTTCTCACTTTTGATACCAGTTGAGTACGGCACGGCACGGCACTATCATGAATCAATGGAAAGCTTTTTTTCTGACTAGAATTGACACGCTACTGCTAGTTGTAACGTAAACAGTGGACTCACTCACTCAATCTGCCGTGCCAGGTATGAAAAGAGAAGCTAGTCCGGAAGCAAGGTCAATCAAGTGCGCCACGTCTGTCCCAGGCAAAACCACTGACTGCTATGGCAACCTCTCTTTTGATTCTCCTCATTAGATTCTACTAATATCATTGGGAGCTGATCTGAAAACTTCTATCCTATCTCGCTATGGGCCAAAAGTGCATCTCACCTAGTGGAAAAAGTTGCACTATTTCTTGGCACAACGATGGATTCCAGGCATGGCTGGCTGAAGAACGGAAAATGCTTTGAATATGCATTTCTCGAATCTAGTCCAACACAACTGAATTTCGCCCCTCCTTCCTACTTTACTTTCCACCGGACTCATTCCAAGAGTCAAGAGTGAATGGGATTTTATTAGGCAACGAAATCAAGTGCTAGTCCCCTTCTCGGGAAAGCCAATTTCCTATTCCAAGAGTCTAGTGGTAAGTTCTAAGCTGGAATGGGTCTGATCCTTGCTAATGAATGAACTCCGTCACTACTCCTTTCCTTGGGCCAAAACCACGGAATATTTTCAGGAAACTAGACTCGAACTGAACCATAGCCCGGCACCCTCGAAACGATGGATTGCTTTTGAGAAAACCGCATCTCACTCAAAAGTAGCCTACCCCATTTTCCCGAGGGAATACGCAAATCCGGAGTGGGAGAAGGCTAAACCCATTTCTGTTCTGATCCGCCAGATCATGTCATGTCTTGTGTCAAATAGATATTGTCGTATGGTATGGAGTGAGAATCGAGATGACTATGGCCAGTAGAAAGAAAGAGAGAAAGAGGTAACGGCATCTGATTACCGCTTTTAGCATGGAATTTGGTACCGGATCATTTCGAAAACGAGTCCCTAAAGTCTGTTTTCATTTCAATGGCAGGCTCAAGGAGTGGAAAGTGAGTCCATTCCTTGGTAAAAAAAATGAAGTAATGCTGCTTCCTTCTTAGACTTAGAGAAGGGCCCCTATTTTTTATTTTAGTCTAAGTAGCCTATAGTGGTTGTTTCCACTTAAATAAAGGGCGGGTAGGCTAGGGAGGGAATGTTTACTTTTCTTATTTGCGGGGAAAAGAGTTGATGCCGCTAGCAGCTCAGCTTAGGCCGTACCTACATGGGCTCCAGATCCTCCCTGTCTTCCTGCAGATTATGATTCCTGCTTGCCTTGAATCCCAAACATAACGACTACTTGATTCGCGCCGGGCGATTCCAGTTCCAGAGTGATTTAGCCCGCGCCTGGGACAAGTGGTTTAGTGGACTCTTGAGAAGTAGCTTTTCGGATCTCTGGGTACGTGTTCCACCTTTGTTTGGGCGTTGCAGTTGCAGAAAGATAACCTGCTGCCAGAAGAAATAATGCAGAATTGAGTGAATAATGCCTTTAAACCGGTACCGGTAAAGTACTCTCGCGCTTATCTATTTATAGGCCAAGAGACGTGTTTTTAGTTTCAGTTTCACTATTGGTTGGATTTATTTCGTTTTAGACATGTAAGGACTTCTCCGGAGAGGTATTATCTTCAGTTCTGTTCATCTCTGTCGGCACCATTGTTATCTGTCTCTTAATAGTAGAGGATCGCCGACGCCCTGTCTTTGAAGTCTGTAAGATACCTGGTTGGTATCTTTATGTAGATTGGAAATGTGCTTGTATACTTTTCTATTGCCCAGTGACTCTGAGAAAAGTGGGAAACCATGTCAAATCCGCATGCTTGGCCTTCGGATTCGTAGTCATAGGTGCCTTGCTTATATTTATTTTCAGAGTAGTCCAGGATCAAAGGTTTCGAACCAAGAAGTTTCCCATTCCTTTGGCGACGCAGGGAAGTCTCATTTGGAATTTCATATAGCCAGTGGAAAGAGGCGGTTTCAGAGAAGCATCCAAAGGCACTGCGAAGAATATCCATGGCGCTAAGGACTCGATCGGAGGTGCCTTCCTCAGGAAGAATGGTTGGGAAGAGACATCATGAATCCTCATTCTTTCGAATGAACTTATATGAATTATGCATTTTTCTCGTTTCCGTCCATTTATGTTCATCCACATTTTAGAAATAGAAATTCATCCCGAAATAACCAACTACCGCTTTCCTCGAACTCTGGCTTCTGCATTAAGTTAAGTGAAGGTAGTCTAGGGTAAGGCCCGAAGAAGTCATTTAAGAAATCGAATAAGAAGCTCGAAAGAAGTGAAGGCGTATCAGATACGGATCAGTCTCTTTCCCCGTAGGCATGAGTACGGCACCCTTGACTGGTTCTAACCATTCATTCTTCCCTGGTTCGACGCTTTCTCTAGTGGAGTGGATATGTGTTCGTCTACTTGACCTTTGTTGGTTCATACATACCTTTTCATTCCTGCTAGTAAGGCATTCCAGGTTTGATCAGTGCTTTTCTCGAGGAAGATCAAGATCCAGCTCTAACCATAGTCGGTTCTGCCGGTTTAAGTTTCAGGGCAAGTTTCTTGTGTGGGTGGATACGGTTTCATTCTGACCTTTGATTGTTGACTTCGGGCAAGGTGGGATATAGTTCAAAAAGTGCCAGAAGGCAGCTACGTCTGAGTTGGATATGGAAGCTGGGTGAAGTAAGACCAATAGAGATGAACTATTGATATTGACCTGGCTAGTGCTAACGCTTTGCAAGGGAGATGGGTCCGCTTGAAATCGCTAGAGTGAGAAGATCTGCTAATGCATATGCTAATAGGCCTGGTTCAACCAAAGCATTTCTTCATGCCCGATTCTACTTATGATTTTTCTGAGTGCTAATACTTCAACTACTATTGTGGCCGGGTCTAGTTCTGCTTGAATCGAAATAGCATCGAATGACGTTCTGCCTGGAATTGACCTTGCTTCTACTTCTTCCGCACCTGCGACTGTATGCGAACGTAAACCGGCACGGGATTCTTTTCCACCCGCTTCTAACTTCTTCCTTGAATCGAACTAGTTTTTATTCCTGAACTCCGGAAATCGTATCCCTTGGGCAACCCATTTATGTAAAGTAAATATTCTACATCTGACTTGATACAAACCTGCACCACCAGCTTCTTCCTTTATACCAGTTCGAGGCGAGGATTGATTGCTTGATCTCAAAAACTCCTAGTTAATGTGCATCAACATTGGAGTCGGTAGCTTCGTCTTCTGCCTCAGGTTTAAAATCACTTATTCCTAGCCGCCTATCCATGCGCCGCAATAGAGGAAAGAGCAGCAAAGAAATCAAAAGCGTGAAAATGTCTCGATATCGATATGTTAGATGGAGCTCAATCAATAGGTGCCGGATTTCTTACCTACTAGAACTAGAAGAGAAAAATATGAATACACCAATTCGGAGGGACGAATGAAGGTACGAACAGAGAAGTCCAGGCGGGTCTTTAAACGCAGATGTTGAAATCAAAGCTAGACTAAGTATGAAAGGAGCTTAGCTTAGACAATGAAACTAGCCACTGGAAAGTCCACTGAACCTTGTCATAGCGGAAAACCAAGAGAAGGGAAGTCCTTGTGTGCTTAGTAGGTGATTGGGCATACAAAGTCGGACAAACACGAATAGTAACTAAAAAAAGTATCATCCATGGGAGGACTAAGAAGGAAAGAAGGTGAGCGAGATACTAGTCATGTTGATCGAAAGTCTGATCTCTATCTTTTCCTAAATAAGGAATCCGTCCTGGCTCTGAAGGAAAGCTCCCATCAGCCCAAGAATGGAAGTTAACAGTCATAGAATGAGAGCTCGGGCTTCTATTTGAAACTCTCCATTGCTTTGATCAAGAGCTTTGAGATAAAGAATCGATTGGGCAGTACCAGGAATATAATAGTTTCGGATACCACCAGATCTTGACAAATGGCATCGGGAATTCGTTCATAGGCTACTGGAATCAAAATCCACGGTTTGACGGAGAAGAATGTCTGAGTAGAGCTTGAGAAAGAGCAGTTTTTCCTGAGTCTACAAAAAACGAAGAAAGGGAATTCCACACAGAGGGGGGCATGAAGCGAGTAGCTCTTTCGTGATAGAATTTATCTTCTCCATAATGGTGTGACCTTGCTTTCATCCCTTAGGCCATAACCATCTCTTTGTCACGAACTGTCAGCACCCACTAATCGTACTTGAGTCTTCTTTGTAAGCTCCTTTTCAAGCCTTGTTTCAGCCCCTATCTCTCCGTAAAGATATTTCAAGCTTTGGATAGGCCCTTCAAACTATCACCAAGAAAAATCAATCTGGAACTTAAGTACTGCAGGCTGAGGACAGTGGTTAGAGAGAGTAAGGGAGTTATTGGTAAGGGCACTTACTTCTAGGGGAAGGGTCAAGGCAGAGGCAGAGGCAGCAGGTCTAATTCCAGACTAAACTAATAATAGTAAGCTCGAGAAAAGGATAAGACATGGCTATCGCTTCAACTGCTTCTCAATTCCAGGTTGATTTTAGTCTGGAATTAGACCTGCTGCCTCTGCCTCTGCCTTGTCTTATCCTTTTCTCGAGCAAACTATTATTAGTTTAGTCTGGAATTAGACCTGCTGCCTCTGCCTCTGCCTTGACCCTTCCCCTAGAAGTAAGTGCCCTTACCAATAACTCCCTTACTCTCTCTAACCACTGTCCTCAGCCTGCAGTACTTAAGTTCCAGATTGATTTTTCTTGGTGATAGTTTGAAGGGCCTATCCAAAGCTTGAAATATCTTTACGGAGAGATAGGGGCTGAAACAAGGCTTGAAAAGGAGCTTACAAAGAAGACTCAAGTACGATTAGTGGGCGCTGACAGTTCGTGACAAAGAGATGGTTATGGCCTAAGGGATGAAAGCAAGGTCACACCATTATGGAGAAGATAAATTCTATCACGAAAGAGCTACTCGCTTCATGCCCCCCTCTGTGTGGAATTCCCTTTCTTCGTTTTTTGTAGACTCAGGAAAAACTGCTCTTTCTCAAGCTCTACTCAGACCTTCTTCTCTGTCAAACCGTGGATTTTGATTCCAGTAGCCTATGAACGAATTCCCGATGCCATTTGTCAAGATCTGGTGGTATCCGAAACTATTATATTCCTGGTACTGCCCAATCGATTCTTTATCTCAAAGCTCTTGATCAAAGCAATGGAGAGTTTCAAATAGGAGCCCGAGCTCTCATTCTATGACTGTTAACTTCCATTCTTGGGCTGATGGGAGCTTTCCTTCAGAGCCAGGACGGATTCCTTATTTAGGAAAAGATAGAGATCAGACTTTCGATCAACATGACTAGTATCTCGCTCACCTTCTTTCCTTCTTAGTCCTCCCATGGATGATACTTTTTTTAGTTACTATTCGTGTTTGTCCGACTTTGTATGCCCAATCACCTACTAAGCACACAAGGACTTCCCTTCTCTTGGTTTTCCGCTATGACAAGGTTCAGTGGACTTTCCAGTGGCTAGTTTCATTGTCTAAGCTAAGCTCCTTTCATAGTTAGTCTAGCTTTGATTTCAACATCTGCGTTTAAAGACCCGCCTGGACTTCTCTGTTCGTACCTTCATTCGTCCCTCCGAATTGGTGTATTCATATTTTTCTCTTCTAGTTCTAGTAGGTAAGAAATCCGGCACCTATTGATTGAGCTCCATCTAACATATCGATATCGAGACATTTTCACGCTTTTGATTTCTTTGCTGCTCTTTCCTCTATTGCGGCGCATGGATAGGCGGCTAGGAATAAGTGATTTTAAACCTGAGGCAGAAGACGAAGCTACCGACTCCAATGTTGATGCACATTAACTAGGAGTTTTTGAGATCAAGCAATCAATCCTCGCCTCGAACTGGTATAAAGGAAGAAGCTGGTGGTGCAGGTTTGTATCAAGTCAGATGTAGAATATTTACTTTACATAAATGGGTTGCCCAAGGGATACGATTTCCGGAGTTCAGGAATAAAAACTAGTTCGATTCAAGGAAGAAGTTAGAAGCGGGTGGAAAAGAATCCCGTGCCGGTTTACGTTCGCATACAGTCGCAGGTGCGGAAGAAGTAGAAGCAAGGTCAATTCCAGGCAGAACGTCATTCGATGCTATTTCGATTCAAGCAGAACTAGACCCGGCCACAATAGTAGTTGAAGTATTAGCACTCAGAAAAATCATAAGTAGAATCGGGCATGAAGAAATGCTTTGGTTGAACCAGGCCTATTAGCATATGCATTAGCAGATCTTCTCACTCTAGCGATTTCAAGCAGACCCATCTCCCTTGCAAAGCGTTAGCTCTAGCCAGGTCAATATCAATAGTTCATCTCTATTGGTCTTACTTCACCCAGCTTCCATATCCAACTCAGACGTAGCTGCCTTCTGGCACTTTTTGAACTATATCCCACCTTGCCCGAAGTCAACAATCAAAGGTCAGAATGAAACCGTATCCACCCACACAAGAAACTTGCCCTGAAACTTAAACCGGCAGAACCGACTATGGTTAGAGCTGGATCTTGATCTTCCTCGAGAAAAGCACTGATCAAACCTGGAATGCCTTACTAGCAGGAATGAAAAGGTATGTATGAACCAACAAAGGTCAAGTAGACGAACACATATCCACTCCACTAGAGAAAGCGTCGAACCAGGGAAGAATGAATGGTTAGAACCAGTCAAGGGTGCCGTACTCATGCCTACGGGGAAAGAGACTGATCCGTATCTGATACGCCTTCACTTCTTTCGAGCTTCTTATTCGATTTCTTAAATGACTTCTTCGGGCCTTACCCTAGACTACCTTCACTTAACTTAATGCAGAAGCCAGAGTTCGAGGAAAGCGGTAGTTGGTTATTTCGGGATGAATTTCTATTTCTAAAATGTGGATGAACATAAATGGACGGAAACGAGAAAAATGCATAATTCATATAAGTTCATTCGAAAGAATGAGGATTCATGATGTCTCTTCCCAACCATTCTTCCTGAGGAAGGCACCTCCGATCGAGTCCTTAGCGCCATGGATATTCTTCGCAGTGCCTTTGGATGCTTCTCTGAAACCGCCTCTTTCCACTGGCTATATGAAATTCCAAATGAGACTTCCCTGCGTCGCCAAAGGAATGGGAAACTTCTTGGTTCGAAACCTTTGATCCTGGACTACTCTGAAAATAAATATAAGCAAGGCACCTATGACTACGAATCCGAAGGCCAAGCATGCGGATTTGACATGGTTTTCCACTTTTCTCAGAGTCACTGGGCAATAGAAAAGTATACAAGCACATTTCCAATCTACATAAAGATACCAACCAGGTATCTTACAGACTTCAAAGACAGGGCGTCGGCGATCCTCTACTATTAAGAGACAGATAACAATGGTGCCGACAGAGATGGACAGAACTGAAGATAATACCTCTCCGGAGAAGTCCTTACATGTCTAAAACGAAATAAATCCAACCAATAGTGAAACTGAAACTAAAAACATGTCTCTTGGCCTATAAATAGATAAGCGCGATACTTTACCGGTACCGGTTTAAAGGCATTATTCACTCAATTCTGCATTATTTCTTCTGGCAGCAGGTTATCTTTCTGCAACTGCAACGCCCAAACAAAGGTGGAACACGTACCCAGAGATCCGAAAAGCTACTTCTCAAGAGTCCACTAAACCACTTGTCCCAGGCGCGGGCTAAATCACTCTGGAACTGGAATCGCCCGGCGCGAATCAAGTAGTCGTTATGTTTGGGATTCAAGGCAAGCAGGAATCATAATCTGCAGGAAGACAGGGAGGATCTGGAGCCCATGTAGGTACGGCCTAAGCTGAGCTGCTAGCGGCATCAACTCTTTTCCCCGCAAATAAGAAAAGTAAACATTCCCTCCCTAGCCTACCCGCCCTTTATTTAAGTGGAAACAACAACTATAGGCTACTTAGACTAAAATAAAAAATAGGGGCCCTTCTCTAAGTCTAAGAAGGAAGCAGCATTACTTCATTTTTTTTACCAAGGAATGGACTCACTTTCCACTCCTTGAGCCTGCCATTGAAATGAAAACAGACTTTAGGGACTCGTTTTCGAAACGATCCGGTACCAAATTCCATGCTAAAAGCGGTAATCAGATGCCGTTACCTCTTTCTCTCTTTCTTTCTACTGGCCATAGTCATCTCGATTCTCACTCCATACCATACGACAATATCTATTTGACACAAGACATGACATGATCTGGCGGATCAGAACAGAAATGGGTTTAGCCTTCTCCCACTCCGGATTTGCGTATTCCCTCGGGAAAATGGGGTAGGCTACTTTTGAGTGAGATGCGGTTTTCTCAAAAGCAATCCATCGTTTCGAGGGTGCCGGGCTATGGTTCAGTTCGAGTCTAGTTTCCTGAAAATATTCCGTGGTTTTGGCCCAAGGAAAGGAGTAGTGACGGAGTTCATTCATTAGCAAGGATCGGACCCATTCCAGCTTAGAACTTACCACTAGACTCTTGGAATAGGAAATTGGCTTTCCCGAGAAGGGGACTAGCACTTGATTTCGTTGCCTAATAGAATCCCATTCACTCTTGACTCTTGGAATGAGTCCGGTGGAAAGTAAAGTAGGAAGGAGGGGCGAAATTCAGTTGTGTTGGACTAGATTTGAGAAATGCATAATCAAAGCATTTTCCGTTCTTCAGCCAGCCATGCCTGGAATCCATCGTTGTGCCAAGAAATAGTGCAACTTTTTCCACTAGGTGAGATGCACTTTTGGCCCATAGCGAGATAGGATAGAAGTTTTCAGATCAGCTCCCAATGAGATTAGTAGAATCTAATGAGGAGAATCAAAAGAGAGGTTGCCATAGCAGTCAGTGGTTTTGCCTGGGACAGACGTGGCGCACTTGATTGACCTTGCTTCCGGACTAGCTTCTCTTTTCATACCTGGCACGGCAGATTGAGTGAGTGAGTCCACTGTTTACATTACAACTAGCAGTAGCGTGTCAATTCTAGTCAGAAAAAAAGCTTTCCATTGATTCATGATAGTGCCGTGCCGTGCCGTACTCAACTGGTATCAAAAGTGAGAAATAGGCGATATTCTCCTAAAGAAATGAAAGGACGGTTGGATTTTATTTAGACAGATTATAAGAAACCTTTTTGGATCCTTAGCGAAACATCCCTTATTATTAAATGCATATGGGCTTGACTTGATGGTTTTTGATGAAGTCGGTTCCCACTTTTCCAGTCAGGTTGGGAGACTTTTTTAGGGAATTGACTCGTGTTTGACTTGATCTGTCCACTTTGCATTACTCTCTTTTTTCGAGCATTACTTTCTTTGTTCAACTCATAAGTGGAGTGTGTACGACTCCGAGAACAGTGATCAAATAACCAACCTCTTTCCTTGCGTGTTCATTTTCTTTCCTTGCTCTACTTTTTGGTAGTAAAAGAAGAGCGAAGTAAAACAATGAGTACCTGCCCGCAAAAGCCCTCAATCTTTTTTTCTTTTTTCTATTTGATGACCCACCATTTTTTTCTTATTTCAACGCTTCTTCATAAAAACGACTTTCATCAGTCCGACATTAGAAGGAAAAGAACGATGAAAGATTCCAACTTACTTCACTCAAAGAGTAGAAGCTTCATCCTCCTAGCGAGCCGAGCCAGCCGAACTCAACCTTTTCTTATCTAGAACTGCCAACAGTGGAAAGCATACCACATTATCTCCATTCCATACTGAGTCCACAGCCCAGGGCTTTCTTTAATAGCGGCTATCCCCCGGAGAATCCTTGCATTTTGTTGAAAGGAAGCCTCCTCGGCATGATTTGCACGACCGAGGTCTTACTCTTTCGTTATGCTTTAACATTTCTATTTTATATGTTATTGGATATTTCAGTTAATTACTTTAATTCCCGAGGCTGGATTTCCTTACTCAATGGAGAGCGAAGCTCCCCTCAATTCTGGCCAGGATTCAAAGACCTATTCGGGCCTAGCCCTCCTTTTCTTTCTTTGTGAGGTGTCGACAGAACTCACTTCAGAGATAGAGTGGCGGGTACTTCTGGGTCGTATTCTCACTCAGGGAAAGCTACACTATAGGAAGTCAGGAAGTCAAACAACGGAAGGAGGTCTGGCGTATCGGATCAATCTGCGACTGGCCTTTTATTCATAACATTAGTAGTTACTCATTGGGTGCCATCAGATGAACGAACTAGTTTTCCACAGAAGAGGATTTGAGGTAGGGCTGCTAGAGAAACTGACAAGGAAATCACAAGAAATAGAGATGCTTCACGCCCAGCCAATCTTGAAAGCTTGTACAGAGATCCAGAATTGCATCTTCAGAAGAATAATAAGCTAAGCATCGCGTCGAATCTGGACTGGAAAGTCTCTAGAAGGATTTGCACTCCTACACTGCCTTATCAACGGATTCCTGAGAGAAGGGGCCGGGCTATTCATTCCTTCGAGGTGCCGCAGTAAAGGTAGACTAGCTTATTGGGCAAAAAGGTGCCGTACTTCTCAATTGTGAGACTAGAGCTTGATCCTCTCTTACGAGATTTCTAGTTCGAGATTTCGAGTTTCCTGAAAAGAAAGCGAAGAAAGAGTTCTGTATTGAAGATGTCAACTGCCAACTGCGTGCTTTCCCCAATTCTTCTCTTACGAAATGGATCGTTGATTCCTACCACTGATGGATTTATGCCGACCTTACCCTAAAAGGAGAAGGAACGGGGCTTCCAGAGTCTGAAATGCAACTTCCAATTGACATAGAATAGAATGATCCAACGAACCCATACTCGTACTCGGGAAGGCCAGCTGGAAATGCAGTGCAGTAAAGTAAGTAATTCAGTAAGTAATGCACTCAGTGCCAGTGCCGGTTAAGGGTCTATATAAGGGATTTCTAGTAGGAAAGAACCGGGCTATGCGCAGTGGAATAGAAAAACGAATATCAGGATTTCATAGAAACTAATGGAAAAGATGGAAATAATACCGAACTCTTCTATTGATTTATGGCTCAGGGCAGGTGTAACTTAGTGTGATAGTCTAGTTTGTTTCATTTAGGAGTGCGTATAAGTGAGCTTGGTACCATTCCATCTTCTTAGCTGTAGGCTTATTGCTAAGGATCGAGTGTGGACAGAAAGGTTTGATGATCTAGGTCATTAGTCTCCGGTTTCTCTTTATGTGTTTGTTCGTCTATTATAGTATATACGACAGATTCATAGCTTCTCAGATCTTTATGCGGGCGCATACATCTCGAATCCCTCACCTAAGAAGGAAAGCGATAGCCAGCCATTTCTTATCCTGATCGAGATAAGAATACCCGCGAAGGTAGTAATTAGGTTCTAGGTAGAGTGAAGGCTCAAGCTAGGTTTCTTTTGTTCGCCATATCAGGTTGGCTTTAAGGCTGATAGCGATAGCGGGGAACTAGGGAGGTATGTTATTAGGTATTCCAAAGTTGGACGATAACAAATAATGCTGTTTCCCCCCGGAGGGCGAGCTCGGATTCATAAAGCGAAGGGATTTGTGGCAGCCATCAAGGAGCCAGAACCTTAGCTAAGCGAGTCCTACGAGATGGGTTTTATTGGCTGGCCTACTTTGCGAGCAGAAGCGTAATATTTAGTGAGTCTCAGTTTGAAAAGTGCCAGTACCACAGTCGTATGACTCACAGACCTCCGACAACCTTGACGAGTATAGTGACCCCATGGCCGTTGCTTTTGAACCTGGGGAGTTTGCTTTTGTACTTAAGCAAGGGAATTTGATGAAAGTGATTGAGCTGACCTACTATCTATAGTAAGACATGCCCTTTCCACAGGAGTGGAGGAGCTCCCACGTGATGGTGTAGTGTGAGGCTGTTTGGAGACCCCTCTGGAACTTGACCCTAGCTCCATTTCTTTTCCTCTTAATAGCAAGATTTTCTTTGTCGTAAGACGGTCGATATGGGTCTTTCCATTGCATCCACACCTCACTGGCATAAGCTTATTAAATGGTTAAGGGTGAAGATCGGGCATGGCAAGGACTGGGCCGTATTGTAACACCCGGATTTTAGGGATCCAAAACCCGGGGTTAACATAAACACCAGGTATGCTGGGACCAAGTCTCAAACATATGATGTATAGTGGCACAGGATCGAATGTCACAACTTTACATATATAAGGAGTTCTATACAAAATAAATAATTACATTATAAGGAGACAACGGTCCAGCAACCCCAAAGTTGACTGGGAGACGACGACCTAGACCTCTCACGAACTCATCGCAGCATCCTCCATGAGCATCATCCTGCAGTACCTGTTCTTGACCTGTGGTGTATGTGAGACAGCAAGAGTGAGCTCACATACGTTCATCGCTCAACAAGTTGTGGGGAATAATGTGCATGAACTCGCCAAAGGTGGGAGCTCACGTGAAGTGTAAGGCTTACCAAAGAAGATGGTTAGAGCTGAGCATTGCTTTTAAAGTTGGTCAAAATTTTATTAGCAGTTACTAAGTATAAGTAAATACCAAACCCAATTAAATAGTAGAACAAAAGTAACAACTTCACCCGCAATGCAATGCATATGACAAATTGAGTTTAAGTTCCATAATTTAATCATGTGAGGGTCCGAGCTGCTCATGACCGTGAGCACGGCTAGTATACCAGTTTTACACTCTGCAGAGGTTGCGCATCTTTACCCACAAGTCATGTTACCCATCTGCCAAGAGATCGCGACTTCCCATACACCTCTACCGAGGAGGCGAGGCAGGGTAACACTACGAGGCCTTTACAAAGTTCCACTAGCTTCAGAAAACCCGCTACAGTTTATAGGAAGATCCAGTGCAGGAATCCCTTGTAGGACCGCCATCGCAGCAAAATCCTCCCGAGGGCCTCCCTACACTGACCTCTCCCCTACTGCCCTTGCCCCTTTCGGGTAAGGTAGTCTTCCACTAGCTTTCCTAATTAATCAGCCAAGGGCGTCCCATACCACCCTTGTGGTAGCACTGTTTTCCCGGGTGGTCGCTCCATGTTCCAATTAACATAATGATCTTATCATGAACAATAAATAACAACTGATAACAAGAGTATAATCATGAATAGTGTAATCTTCATACCCAAAACCACATAAAGCACTAGCAAGTACTACCCAAAAAGTTTAGTGGTAAACAAGGTATAAAGATAGACAAACTAGGGTAACCTATTGGGTCCCATCAAAATTAACCTATGCAGACCATTATGATTAATCAGAACATGGCTGGGTAAAAAGAAGTGATCAAGGGCACAACTTGCCTGGGCCTTGAGAATCCAGGTACCAGGATGATCTTCAGAGGACTCGTGACCTCGCACTAGTCGTAGCAATACAAACATACATGGTATAGGCAAAATTAACATTACACCAAACATATATGCAAAATACTTATTAATAATCTACATATTAAAATAAGATCCCAGGAAAAAGAATTATTAATTTTGGAGTTGTAGAATTCAAGTTATGATTTTCCTAAGGTTTAATGTGATAAAAATATGATTAAATGATAAATAAATTTTTCTGACAGAGTTCATGTCAAAACAGTGATTCTAAATGGTAGAGAATATTATTACAAAATTTTAGGAATTGGAATGACTCAATTTGGAGCTAAAATGAATTAGTTATGAATTAATTAAGTTTCTGGATTTATTTTAACACTAAAAATCATTTTCTAAATCATTTTCTATGATTTTCCTATTCACTGGACTGGGCCTCAATTATAAGAAAGGTCAGGGGGCTCTGGGTAAATCTTCTAAGACTCAGAGCACAGTCGCATAGGACGGCGGGTTCTATTTCAAAAAGTCTAGGGGCTCTTTAACAAAAGAGCCACGGCGAAGGGGTATAATCTAATTCCAGCCGTCAGATCAGGAATCAAGCGCCCGGATTAGATCTGATATAAACCGAACCGGTACGCAGCGCGCGCCGTTGGATCCGAGATCAACGGCTCAGATTTAAAACGCGGGGATCACTCAGGTTCGCCCGATCTAGACGGACGGCCCGGATTCAAATCACCGAACCGTTATCTCCCATTCTAATCTTATCCGTCCGCGCCCGATCCGACGGTCGCTGAAGCTCCGTCTTCAATCCAGCCGTGCAACGGCGACGAGTTCTCCCCCCCGCGGCGGAGAGGACTCCGGCGAACCCCCGATGGCCGCCCACTGCCCCAAACCCATAGCTAATCGGTACTACGCGTAGCTGACGAACAAGTAAACGCGGCAAGGGCATCATACCGAGGGGTTCGCAGCGCGGAAGACCCTGGCCACGGCAGAGGGGCGGATTGGCGGCGGTGAAGTGCTCCGGTGAGCAATTCCTTGCGTCACGGTGGCGCCCAACCCGAATTGGAGGCGCGGACAGCTTCCCCAGGCGAAGACGATACTCCCCGACCCGACTCCAAGAGCGGAGACCCCCCCGACGACGGCTATCCTCGGCGGCGGCGCTCCACGGTGCTTTTCGCTCGGCGATGACCACGCGATTTCTCACCTTGGTGTCCGGCTTGCAAAGGTTATGGCTCAGGGTCACGGGCGCTCGAGTTTTATAGCCCGGAGGGAGGGATAAATCCGCGCGAGAGGAGGCCGAGACCGACGGCGGATTTGGTGCGATTCTCCCCCGCGCGCGCAGGTCTGTTGCGAGATTCCCGGCCATGGAGTCCGTGGTGTGGACGCGAGCGGGGTGAGCAAGGGCTGGGGCGAGTCCGAGCGGAGCAGCAGCGAAGGTTTCGGCCGGGGAGCTTGCGGACGCCAGCGATTGCCGCGCGAATTCTGTTGGCTTCAACGGAAGGAAGAGGATACGCCTGACAGACGGGCCCCACGTGTAGGTGACTTGGTGCGGGGCGAGCGGCGGTGGGTGGCTGAACGGTGGGCCAGGGGTGTCGGCGCGTGCGGGAGAGGCTGGGCAAAGGGCCCCACAGGTCGGCGCGCGCCCGTGAAGAGTAATGGGCCGCGCGGTGTGGATTGTGAAGATGGGCCGATTTCCAGGTAGCCGGCCCAGTTAGGGTTTTTATTCTTTTTCTTTTTCTTTTCTATTTTCTTTTCTCCATTTTCAAATCCAATTTGAATTTCAAGTTTGAGTTCAAACTTTGTGAATAACTTGTCCTCGGTTTGAAAGGTATAATTTAATAATATAAGTGTGAAGGATGTTTATTCTGATTTTTATTTTATTTTATGTAGTATTTTTCTTAGTTCTCCCTTTTCTTTTATTTTCTATTTTCTATTCCAAATTCAAATTTATACTTCTATTTGTTTTCAAATTTTTCAAATGTATCAATTGAAACCCAAAGGTGAATATAAACCATACTATTTTATTATTACTAGTTTAAGTTTTATTCTCCTTGTTTATTTATTTCATGAGATGTATAAATGGTTTTAAAAGAAAAATTCTTTTTCTCCTCATTTTCTTATTTCCCAATGATACTTTGTTCAGATTTCTTCTACCCATTCCAAATTCAGAATTTGGGTGTTACAAATCCTACCCCCCTTAAAAATAATCTCGTCCTCGAGATTTGTAAGGAAAAAGGGTGCATGTTCATATTGATTCAACACATATGCATAAACAAAATCTCGGCATGATGCATATCTTATTAGCAAAACACAGGGTCAAATGGACCTTATTATTATTACTAAAATAGTAAAATACTACTACTGGCTAAATATTTAGGTCTTTACAAATAGTAAAATATATATATATATATCTATATCTATGTTTTATCTCTCTATTCTTGTTGCTCGTTGACTTCTTCACCGACTACTTCATCTTCAACTGGCTCTTCTTCTTGAATTTCAAGTTCACCGGGTTCAGCTTCTACTTCTGCATGATGGGCATATCCCCGGTTGATTGATAGGGGCTGACTTTTTCCTGCCGAGGCTTGTCCTTGCTTCATTGGAGCCGGTGTAGTGTAGGCAGCTCTGTTGGGACAGTAGTTGGCATAGTGTCCCGGTTGTCCACACTTGAAGCATGTCCTGATGGCGGTTGTGTTGGGAGCAGCGGGTCCTACTGGAGTGCTTGCCTTTGGAGGAGCAGTTGGTGTCTGTTGGGTTTGTTGTCCAGAACTGCCACTAGCTGGTGTATTGGGAGTGGTAGTATAGCGAGGACGGGAACTACTTCCAGCCTGCCCTTGGTTGACAGCCTTTCTTTTCTCTCCAAATATACTCCTCTTGTTTTCTACAGCAATAGCTTTGTCCAATAGCCTTTGAAAGGGTGGGAAGGTGTGCGATACCAGCTGATATTGCAAGGGTCCAATCAAACCATCCAGAAAGAGCTCCTGTTTTTGCTCATCATCCTCAACATCTCTGGGAGCATATCGAGATAACTGGATGAATTTGTCTCTATATTCACTTACGGACATACTTCCTTGCTTGAGGGATAGAAACTCCTTTCTCTTAATCTTCATGAGTCCAGCAGGAATATGGTAATTCCTGAATTGTGTGGAGAATTCTTCCCAGGTAATTGTATCAGCAGCAGCATGAGCTGCCCAGTACGCATCCCACCAATCCGCAGCGGGACCAGCAAGACGACCTGATGCATAGAGTACTTTCTCTCGATCCGAGCACTGGGCTATGTTGAGCATCTTCTCGATGGACTTTAACCAGTCATCTGCTTGCAGTGGATCTGCGGAGTTGGAGAAGGTTGGTGGTTTGTGGCTCATGAATTCCCGGTGCTTGTCCCGGGGTGGAACTGGTGGTGGAGGTGGAGGCAATGGCACTTGTTGTTGTTGTTGAAGTTGTTGTTGCATCTGTTGTTGTTGCACCCTTCTCTCCTGGCGTATTTCTTCCCGCTCTTGACGCATTTCCCGACGTGCATCCTCTCTTTCCTGGTGCATTTCTTGGCGTTCTTGCTGCATTTGGGTGCGCATATCTGCCATGGTGTCCGCCATTTGCTGCATCATTCTCATTTGAGCTGCAACGAGTGGATCGACTCCGCCGGGTGGGGGATTAGGAGGATTCATTCCTGCTGACTGTGGTTGGGGTTGTTGATTAGCGGGTAAATCAATTCCACCACCCCACCTGGTATTGACCATCTAAGTTAGAAGCATATGGTAAGATAGCTTTGCAAGGGAATCATTTAATAGACAGAATGAATAAACTAATAGTTGGTTATGTACTGGAATTTCTTTGGCAGGGCTGGGCCAGATATTCTATGTCAAGACTAGGGTAATTAGTTGCACGAGGTGAATGTCCAAAGGTAAGATAGAATATGTTAAGATGAGATTGATACGGAATACTACATATATTTTCTAAGGGGATAATCTAGTTTGTCTAGTTATCTTACAAGTGCTATCCTTTATACCTAGATGTATATGCAGATGTAATTGTGGACATTACTCCACAACCCATCACACTCAATCAAAGATCCAAATCAGACAGGTATCATAAGAACAAACTTTCAAATACATAAACACTTATAAAAATAGTTTTGTTTTTGCTCCTAGGATTAGGTCTCCTATTCCTAAAGTCACCTTAGGCACAGGATTTCAAAGTGTGAAATCCACAATTGTCTCTAGAAAGATAAAGGTAAGAATAATCAGAGTAAAGCGGAAATAGATGAGAAAAGATTAAGATAAGTTTAGAAAAGAATCAGAGTAGCAAAGGTAAGTAGATAATGGTTGTCCAGTTCTATCTAGGTTTCGTCCTACAGCCAACATTCCTCTGATACTACTTCTGTAACACCCGGATTTTAGGGATCCAAAACCCGGGGTTAACATAAACACCAGGTATGCTGGGACCAAGTCTCAAACATATGATGTATAGTGGCACAGGATCGAATGTCACAACTTTACATATATAAGGAGTTCTATACAAAATAAATAATTACATTATAAGGAGACAACGGTCCAGCAACCCCAAAGTTGACTGGGAGACGACGGCCTAGACCTCTCACGAACTCATCGCAGCATCCTCCATGAGCATCATCCTGCAGTACCTGTTCTTGACCTGTGGTGTATGTGAGACAGCAAGAGTGAGCTCACATACGTTCATCGCTCAACAAGTTGTGGGGAATAATGTGCATGAACTCGCCAAAGGTGGGAGCTCACGTGAAGTGTAAGGCTTACCAAAGAAGATGGTTAGAGCTGAGCATTGCTTTTAAAGTTGGTCAAAATTTTATTAGCAGTTACTAAGTATAAGTAAATACCAAACCCAATTAAATAGTAGAACAAAAGTAACAACTTCACCCGCAATGCAATGCATATGACAAATTGAGTTTAAGTTCCATAATTTAATCATGTGAGGGTCCGAGCTGCTCATGACCGTGAGCACGGCTAGTATACCAGTTTTACACTCTGCAGAGGTTGCGCATCTTTACCCACAAGTCATGTTACCCATCTGCCAAGAGATCGCGACTTCCCATACACCTCTACCGAGGAGGCGAGGCAGGGTAACACTACGAGGCCTTTACAAAGTTCCACTAGCTTCAGAAAACCCGCTACAGTTTATAGGAAGATCCAGTGCAGGAATCCCTTGCAGGACCGCCATCGCAGCAAAATCCTCCCGAGGGCCTCCCTACACTGACCTCTCCCCTACTGCCCTTGCCCCTTTCGGGTAAGGTAGTCTTCCACTAGCTTTCCTAATTAATCAGCCAAGGGCGTCCCATACCACCCTTGTGGTAGCACTGTTTTCCCGGGTGGTCGCTCCATGTTCCAATTAACATAATGATTTTATCATGAACAATAAATAACAACTGATAACAAGAGTATAATCATGAATAGTGTAATCTTCATACCCAAAACCACATAAAGCACTAGCAAGTACTACCCAAAAAGTTTAGTGGTAAACAAGGTATAAAGATAGACAAACTAGGGTAACCTATTGGGTCCCATCAAAATTAACCTATGCAGACCATTATGATTAATCAGAACATGGCTGGGTAAAAAGAAGTGATCAAGGGCACAACTTGCCTGGGCCTTGAGAATCCAGGTACCAGGATGATCTTCAGAGGACTCGTGACCTCGCACTAGTCGTAGCAATACAAACATACATGGTATAGGCAAAATTAACATTACACCAAACATATATGCAAAATACTTATTAATAATCTACATATTAAAATAAGATCCCAGGAAAAAGAATTATTAATTTTGGAGTTGTAGAATTCAAGTTATGATTTTCCTAAGGTTTAATGTGATAAAAATATGATTAAATGATAAATAAATTTTTCTGACAGAGTTCATGTCAAAACAGTGATTCTAAATGGTAGAGAATATTATTACAAAATTTTAGGAATTGGAATGACTCAATTTGGAGCTAAAATGAATTAGTTATGAATTAATTAAGTTTCTGGATTTATTTTAGCACTAAAAATCATTTTCTAAATCATTTTCTATGATTTTCCTATTCACTGGACTGGGCCTCAATTATAAGAAAGGTCAGGGGGCTCTGGGTAAATCTTCTAAGACTCAGAGCACAGTCGCATAGGACGGCGGGTTCTATTTCAAAAAGTCCAGGGGCTCTTTAACAAAAGAGCCACGGCGAAGGGGTATAATCTAATTCCAGCCGTCAGATCAGGAATCAAGCGCCCGGATTAGATCTGATATAAACCGAACCGGTACGCAGCGCGCGCCGTTGGATCCGAGATCAACGGCTCAGATTTAAAACGCGGGGATCACTCAGGTTCGCCCGATCTAGACGGACGGCCCGGATTCAAATCACCGAACCGTTATCTCCCATTCTAATCTTATCCGTCCGCGCCCGATCCGACGGTCGCTGAAGCTCCGTCTTCAATCCAGCCGTGCAACGGCGACGAGTTCTCCCCCCCGCGGCGGAGAGGACTCCGGCGAACCCCCGATGGCCGCCCACTGCCCCAAACCCATAGCTAATCGGTACTACGCGTAGCTGACGAACAAGTAAACGCGGCAAGGGCATCATACCGAGGGGTTCGCAGCGTGGAAGACCCTGGCCACGGCAGAGGGGCGGATTGGCGGCGGTGAAGTGCTCCGGTGAGCAATTCCTTGCGTCACGGTGGCGCCCAACCCGAATTGGAGGCGCGGACAGCTTCCCCAGGCGAAGACGATACTCCCCGACCCGACTCCAAGAGCGGAGACCCCCCCCCGACGACGGCTATCCTCGGCGGCGGCGCTCCACGGTGCTTTTCGCTCGGCGATGACCACGCGATTTCTCACCTTGGTGTCCGGCTTGCAAAGGTTATGGCTCAGGGTCACGGGCGCTCGAGTTTTATAGCCCGGAGGGAGGGATAAATCCGCGCGAGAGGAGGCCGAGACCGACGGCGGATTTGGTGCGATTCTCCCCCGAGCGCGCAGGTCTGTTGCGAGATTCCCGGCCATGGAGTCCGTGGTGTGGACGCGAGCGGGGTGAGCAGGGGCTGGGGCGAGTCCGAGCGGAGCAGCAGCGAAGGTTTCGGCCGGGGAGCTTGCGGACGCCAGCGATTGCCGCGCGAATTCTGTTGGCTTCAACGGAAGGAAGAGGATACGCCTGACAGACGGGCCCCACGTGTAGGTGACTTGGTGCGGGGCGAGCGGCGGTGGGTGGCTGAACGGTGGGCCAGGGGTGTCGGCGCGTGCGGGAGAGGCTGGGCAAAGGGCCCCACAGGTCGGCGCGCGCCCGTGAAGAGTAATGGGCCGCGCGGTGTGGATTGTGAAGATGGGCCGATTTCCAGGTAGCCGGCCCAGTTAGGGTTTTTATTCTTTTTCTTTTTCTTTTCTATTTTCTTTTCTCCATTTTCAAATCCAATTTGAATTTCAAGTTTGAGTTCAAACTTTGTGAATAACTTGTCCTCGGTTTGAAAGGTATAATTTAATAATATAAGTGTGAAGGATGTTTATTCTGATTTTTATTTTATTTTATGTAGTATTTTTCTTAGTTCTCCCTTTTCTTTTATTTTCTATTTTCTATTCCAAATTCAAATTTATACTTCTATTTGTTTTCAAATTTTTCAAATTTATCAATTGAAACCCAAAGGTGAATATAAACCATACTATTTTATTATTACTAGTTTAAGTTTTATTCTCCTTGTTTATTTATTTCATGAGATGTATAAATGGTTTTAAAAGAAAAATTCTTTTTCTCCTCATTTTCTTATTTCCCAATGATACTTTGTTCAGATTTCTTCTACCCATTCCAAATTCAGAATTTGGGTGTTACACGTATACACAGGTTCTTTGAGCTGCTCTAAAGCTTCTTACGAGTTCTTTTGAAACAGTTCGGTAAGCGGGCTTGCTGATCTACCCATACCCAGGCGCTTCAGAACCGATAATATCTTAGCCTGAACTCCTTCATTTAGTAGCCGAACATTTCACATTGCCTATATCTTCTGCCGGGTCTGGACACCCTCTGAGGCGCGAAGCGGTGAGCTCAGCTCTAAGACTTGCGCCTTTCTAGCTAATAAAACCTCTTCGACCAATCCCCACATTAGAACTCCGCGTTGTGGAACTACGACATATGTCCCTCCCGCGTATTCCCTAATAGTGCTTCTCGGAAGGCCGTCTTAACTCGGATTGTCCGTCCTTTGAGAGTATTCCCAATTAGGTTAGGGATTTTTATTGGTTGGTGAGGTATTTTTATCATTCCCTTCGTATTGCAGAAAGTATGCTATTACCAATGTGTTGCTTGTACTGGAGAAAAAACCCTCAGATCAGTTGGATTTTTTAGAGTCACGCGTTAGGGTAGGAGTCTTTGATCATCTCTAAATCAAGTATATATTTTGGAATGAAAAGAGGATTTTCCTTGTAGAAATCCCTTATATAGAGTAAGTATAATATATTAGTAGATCGCCATTCTTTCTATCTATATCATTTGGAGAAACTCAAGACTTTGTGAACTGGATGACTACAGCCCCGGGGTTCCCTCACTCAAAACTCTACCAAGTGAGCTGAATTGAGATACTCTATATAGATTTCGAATGAGCTAATCCGTATAGTGAACTCAACGCCTAGTTCACTTCACTCTTTCGCTTACCAGATGTGAACCAAGCTTCTTTTCTTTCTCCCATAGTTCTACTATCAGTGTTTTGCTTTGTTCTTCAATCCATTGATTTCTTCTAGTTATTAGTACAAGTAGGGCGTCTTACTTTGCTTTTTTTTCCAAGCAAGCGGACCACCTATTCAAAGAGATCTGACTTCTCCTACTACTACTTCTTCCTAGGTAAGCAATTCCACTACTTCTCAAAAGCCTGACGCTCCGCGCCTCGTGCCTTTCTTCAATCAACTCGTCGCTTGACTATATTTTATTAGTGCATATATTTCTATTTTCGTAGTGATTCATTGCGACTCGTCCCGTTTCATTAAGGTCATTGGAAGGCTGCCGGAGTAGCAAACTTCTCTCAAACCAGCCCCCAGCCAGAATTTTGATTTACCTTATCGCTAGTGCAAACCCAAAATACAATACGATCTCATGTACTCTTAGAAAAATTATATGGTTGCAAATAGACAACAGCTAGACTAGTGGTAGTAGTAGCAAAAGTAATGGGTTGCTTTGAATGAAGAAAATAATACGAAGCTAGGCCTCGGGAGATGGGAGTTATTAAGAAGAGAACGGATGACACAATCACCACCACTGGCTTTACCCAAATCCCCCCCCTTTGCCCTCGAGAACCACTACAAGAATACCGCATCTTATGAAAAAAAAGAAGATAATTACCCACACCCCAATCATGATTGAATCGTTTCATCATATCATGAAAACAAGAATTAATGATTCTCCTTCTAGGCTGATCCCTACAATGGCTTACCATTACTGTGTCTTCTTTCTCTCTCTATGGAGCACTGTTACTCTATTATCTTCAGAAAGGATAGTAGATGGAACAAGAGACTCTCGAAGAATTTGCTATCGAGCTCTAAGTTGAACGATAAGTAACGATGGGTAAAGCAAGGTATGCATGGGCTAGACTAAGAGATGTAAAAGGATTACGAGGGTTTGCTTGAGAAGGTTCTAATAGGGGATTCATCCGGGATTCAGGCCCAGAAAACAAACCACTGACCGACCAATTCAAGAAAAGAAGGACTCTTGAATTCAAAGCAGGATGTGGAAGCTGAAGGAAGGCCCAATTCATCACAGAGCAAGCTTCACCTTCTGTTTTTTCTTCAACCGAAGCACTCTGGCATAAACGTTTGTTTAGGCCATCCCTCCAACAAAGTCATCAGTCATCTGTTCTATGAGAGGAGAATCCCAGTCAAGCCAGATGATCAGCAAAGTTGTTCAGCTTGCTGTCAGGCCAAGGCACACCGGATCCAGAGACCTAATCTACGATAGAATCACTCTAGGGTTTGATCCTCATAAATACACATCGATTCACTCATATCACTATGAACGCGCGCATAGGAAAAGGGAGAGGACAGAGCTCTCCATTCCTTCTTTGAGAGAAGAGATTGTTGAGAAATCCACTGTGAGAAGGCAGGGACAGGCTAACTGGTTGGTCAAGGGCTACGACTCAACTTAAGAAAGCAGCACACTGGACCTACATGCGGGCCATCTGAGAAAGAAGAAGACGCATCTGAAAATACGAAATACCAAAAAGAAAGTAACTAAGAAAAGCAGTCCGCACTCCCATCCCAGAAGCAAGTCCGATCGGAATTCCTACTCCTGCGTATTGCCTCTCGCAAAGTACGAGTTTAGTCCAAGAGATGAGGGTTCTTCCTTTCTGCCACTCCGTCCAAACCACTCACACGCTTCTTCGCTGTACTCTCTATACTCCTGCCCCTGGTCTTTATGCATTAGTTTCTTCGAACCTTCTCTTTATTCTGGGTGAAGTAGCTCTCTGGAGTACTAATAAGGGGCTGGCTTTCCTAAGAGTTATTTATAAGTCAAAGTTTAAATTATAAGGTAAAGTAAAAGTTGTAGTCACTCTTGTGCTTGCAGACTCTTGACAAAGGTTTCTTTCCATTGACTAGTGAGATGACAGGGCGGGAAATCCAGGTAGGTGAATCACTGAAAGGAAGATTTCTATCACTACAATGAAATTTGTAAGCCCATCTTATTAGCTTATGTCATTCTTCCAAGTAATAAGCCAGCTTTTAACGCCTAAAGTATACCTTGAGTCTTTTTACCTATGGGCAAGCCCTTTTTCCATACAAAACTCATGTTCCATAGGACAGAAAGAAACTGACGGGAAATACAGCACGGATTATAGGGAGTTATACTGCTATTTCTATTCAGCCGTAGACCTTAAATCTGAATTGGAACCCTTAAGAGCCCCTTTTTTTAGTCTCAACTCACCCACATCGCCAATGGAGGAGAAGTGCTTGTGGGTGGCCAATCCCTGGCATGCATTTCCACGAAATGGAATAGAATGCTTAATAGGCAGGCCCCTCCTTTCATGTTAACATACGTCTAAGATTTTAAGTTCGAATCGTTGGTGCATAGATTTGTATCGCATTTGCTAGTTAGTCTTATGTTACCTGACCTGACAGAGCTCAGTGGCTTGCTTTAGAGAGTAGAGGATCGCTTAAAATATTGCATTTCCGCATAGATGGACTCATGGGTAATCCAATCCCCTGACAGAAGCGGCTTCTTCTCCTTGTCAATGACTTTATACACCCATTCTCACCCGTGCTTGCTGGTGAAGCTATCCTTATGGAATAAGTTGACAGGAATGATACGTGCACGCCTAACAGTAGTCGATTCTAATCATTGTCTTGTACCCAACATGCATGAAGAAAGAGTTTAATAGCATTTAAATAGTTGTACAAACACTTCGTGCCTGTGGCCTCTGGAAGCAGATCTACGAGACGGAAATGAAATGATTGAGAGAGAGAAGCCCTAGTAATTCAATGTGACCAGCCAGCACCTATTGGTTGGGATTACTCAAGGTATACCAAAAAGGTTGAGTGTCTCCTCGCCATTCATTTTGGAATGCCATCTAGGCGAGCAATAGTTCTCCGTTTCCTTCGTAATATTTGGCCGAACCCTGAAAGAAATATATAGGGCCCAAAATCATAAGATTCTCTGGAATCTCCACTGTTGCCTGACCCGAGCAAGTAGTAAGCAACTGTAGCGAGCACTGACTAGTTTCAGAGAGTCACTGCTTTTCTTCCTTGGAATACGCGTTCCAACTTACTGAGCTACTGGACAAAGAGGAGTATATACCCGGTCCAGGAAAGCTAGGGATAGTTGTTGATGCAAGGGAAAAACAAAATAGCACATCTGTTTGCTTGGCTGTCCCAACTAATTACCTGCTCTTGACTGAGCTGACTGTTCGTTTCACTAGTCCTGTAGCAACTGAGCCACCAGCCCATTTCGCTCCAACTTTCCTTGGTGCATATCAAGCTGTCCCTAGGCATTCCACTGTCTCGCCTGCCTTGGAACCTGCTTAACTAACTACTGCTGAGCCAACTAGTGCCTTCCTTATCACCAGAAAAAGCTACTTGTTATAGTCGTTCATGTAGCACTGTGCTACCATTCCTTTCTACCCAACTAAACTAGTCATTTACTCAACACACCGGTTCAATATAAAAATCCCGATGAGTAAGTTAATTCACTGGGTCCACTAATTCTTTCAATGAACTCGCATAAATAAACTATTCGAAGAACTCAGTCCAGTCCAATAAGTAGATTAACTTGAAAGTAAAAGAACTCCAACCTGGAAGTACACGCATCAAGTAAGTAGCAGCAGCTGAATGACCTGGAACCCGCATGCATCAAAGCCAGCCAGGTACGAGATTCACTCTCCCGAGCCTCCTCTTTATTCAGAAATGAAACCAAGCCATCTGATCTAACCTTAGGAAGGCGGTATGGATTGACTATAACTAACCAAAGCCAGTGAGTGGGATCTCATTGGTAGCCTAGCCTGGGATAAGCAAGGAGCGCGCATCACAATCCATATGAGGGTGGAGTCGTTGGTTCGAACCCAACTTGTATATTCTATATATATAGGAAAGAGGAATCTCTAGAAAGAAAAAGAAGTCTCTTAGTAGAGTAGAGAAGATAGAGATTTTCTCTATTGATGTGAGCCTATATAGTGGAAGAGATTGAAGGCTACCCACAAATCTCATATATAGACGAGTGGAATTCACAAAGTCACTTCGCTTCACTTTACTTCAAAGTCTATTGATCGAAGTAATGCGGTTCACATCCTCATCTTCGGCTTAACTGAGTTTATTATGGATCGTTGCCTGTTGAGTGGAAGGATTCCTAGTACCATAGGTAGACTTAAACGCAACGTTTTGTTGAACTTTTTTTGAAATTGCTTTTAAGGTCCAATTCCTTTATCTGTTGGTAATCTAACGAATCTCTCTGAAGTTCACATGGGAGAAAATTCACTACTACATACCTAACGCATCTACAAGTGTAGAAAGAACTCTTACTATTCATAACGGTCAAGTACCAGTCCTGCAACCCGCTTCAACGTTCTAAGGACCACAAATGAGAAGATCTGATACCTGTAATTCCAATTCTCGTAATCTTTGATGAATCTCCATAATCTTTAGAGATTCTTGTGGTGTACCCCTCCCGTGTTATCATTCACAGCTTCGTAGGGCAAGGCAAGTTCACCATCTCTCTGAGAAAGAGGAGCGTAAGAAAAGGAGGTTCTTTTCCCATCTCTTTTTGGCAATGGGTTAAGGAATTTAGGGCTGGAAGAGATCTCAGAGTGGATTGGGCAGCATTAATGGCATGAGCACAACTGTGATCTTGATCTCCTCGCGTCGGCTTCTTGCTCTCTTTCACACAGTCTTCTCAAGTCACTAATGGAGGAACGAGTACACAATTGAATAAAAAAGGGAATTCACAATAAGGTGGCAAGATCCTTGTCCGTGGCAAATCTATGTTGTTGGCTATTGTCTTTTCGTAGGAAATAATCATCAACTATGAGAATTCCCTAAGTCTACAAGGGAAATCAGGGCAACTGGGAGAGGAAAGATCTGAAGGTTGAGGCTGATTGGTGTCGAAAAAGGTTATCATCCCACTTTTGGCTACTATTACTTCTCTAATCTAAATAAAGAACGTCGGGGTTTTCTGGTGATTTCTATATAATCAAACACTTTGAGAACTTGACATAGAGTCGGTGATCCTGCTTTCATTGCAACACAATTCGGAGGTCTGGAATGTAATTCAACCATTACTTTAGCTTCGTAAATAAGTTTACGTACGGTGAGCTGTCTGGGAATCCATACAAGATCGGAGTACCCACAAGACTTGCTAATTTACTGAGAGCGCTTCTCGTCTACATGCGCAGAGGCAAGTTGGGGGAGGGTGATCAAGAGGAAAATAGTCTCTAGCCGATCATTCTCCTGCCAGATTTACTTGGACCATTTAATTTAGTAGAACTATGCCCTAGAGTGACTATGTTGTGCGCTTTCGAGAAGATTCAAACCTATCTGTTTGTTTGTCTTGGTACTGTTAGTTTTTCAGGGAAGATCACTCTTGCTATACCTCTCGCTCACGAAACATTCCATAGGATGCGAGTAGCGGTACATTATATTATAGGCAGCTTCAGTGTTTTGATAGAACTCAAGCGGTTGATATAGCTAAGGAAGAGTGAGGGATTTAATTTCCATGTAGGAGTATTGGCTTTGGCAAGCAAGTCAAGGACAAAAGAAGAGGATATTCAAAGTTCCCTGAGTTTGATGGTAGTAAGTTAGATGTCACAAATAGGAATTCATGGCCGCATGTATGTGCTAAAAGAAGATCAAAAACCGGGGAATCACTTACACTTAATAAGAAATTCTAACTATCTATTGTTCAAAACTCAAAGTACCACAGAAGAAATAGAATGAAATGGTTAACTAAGAATGAGAGAATGAAAAAGCTGAGTAATAAACAAGGATTGGTTTGCTATTTATGATGACGAAGAGCTGGTACAAGCCTCCTTCAGGAAATGACCCTGCGATGAATGCAATCTACATTCTTCCAAGATGGTATATGACAGAAAGAAAGTGGTGCGATGAATTAGTATCATTTACTAGTCATTCTAAAACCGTTCCAATTCATTTCACATTTCATTACCTAGAGCCTGAGAGGGGTCACTGCTGAGAGGGTTCATACTATACCTATTACTATGGATTGGATGCGGATGCTTCATCTAGCGCATACCAAATAAAGCCAGCCGGGTATCATAGGAGACAGGGGAAAAAGCACTTTCAAATGACTAAAAACTCCGAATCATCTGATTGATTCCAAAATGTTAGTAGTAATTGAATTGCGTAGGGAACCCTTTCAAAGCTTCTGTTTCATAGTCTACCGAGTAGCAGTTCCAGCATTATCCGAATCAGCATTGCGCCAGAATCCATTCAACCAAGAAAGGCGTAAGCGCTAGCTGATCTGAAACGAAATAAAATAGTTCTTTCCATTTTCCCAGCCGGAGGACGGCATATGTGACATCAAGTTGACGCATCCAATCCATCCTCTGGACCAAAAAAGAGGAGTTTGCCGAACAGAACAATAGTTCACTGCCAGATATCTTTTCTAATCAATCAGCAAGGAATTGATAGAGAGAGAGAGCCCTGCGAAAGGAGTAGCTTCCAGCATCCTCCCTTGACAGTGACTTTCGGAGACTTGTCTATAAGTAAGTCCATTTCTTCTTGTGGGACATCGAGAGACTTTCCTCTCTCTCCGATTGCAACTAATATCATCCTATCTTTCCTCTCAATTAGACCAATCAGAAAGATTACCTATCTTATGTCATTGGCTGGAGAAGATTGATAGATAGGCTATCAGTGCAGTGCTCTGGGTGGGACCAGAACTTCCTACTCGTTATCGCACCCCAGCGCTATGCTCCAGGCGCATCTTGGCACTCAATTGGAATGAGTCTGAAGAACACTTGCCCCCCTCACCGGCTTTGTCAGATCTGTCTTTCGGCTGGACAGCTTCCGCTGCTACTTTGATATTTACTCCGACGCTTGTTCCTAGATATAAAAAGAAGTACTTTAGTCTACGAGTATTAGGTGGCACTGCTGCTTTCTTTGCTAGCTCACCCGAAACTCTGTCTTCAGGAGGAAGAGACCAGCGTCCATATGGACGACGACGACTGGAACACCCTCTCGCCCATCCAAGAGATCCCATCTCCTCACTTACCAGAGGATGATGAAGGGAGGCAAGATGGGCATGGGCCAACTCCACCCACGGCTTCTTCCAGCCACCCACCTTCCGGTAGAGGTAAGAGAAGGATCGCGAAGAAGGAAAACTGCAGATCAGGCAGAGGAAAGACACATACGCCCCCGCCTTAATGAAACAACAGGAGTACAGTTATGGTGAGAAAGAGTTCTCAAATATTGATAAAATAAAAAGAAAAGAAAGAAGAGAACGAAAGGAGAACAGAACTTTGTATTTGGTAACTCTCCTGTAGTTATGTTTAACCTTGAATGCAATTTATAAATTCGACAGCAATAGTCCCTCGGACTCTAAAAGTAATAACGAAAATGGCTAATCCAATAGCAGGTTCCGCAGCTGCCACTGTTGGAACTAATGAAGCAAATGATTGACCCATCATATCATCCAAAGAAACGGAAAATACCAAAAAGTTCAAATTGACAGCTAATAACATTGATTCAATTGGCATTGACATAATAAGAATATTTCGTCTATTAAGGAGGATTCCCCGAATACCTAAAATAGAGATGATCATAGAAAAAGTGAAATATTTTATAGGATCCGTTTCGGAAACATGGAATGTAAGAGAAATTCAAATTATGTAAGGCTTAGAAAGAAGTCCTGCGTAGAGTCCAGGGAGAGCCTATTTTTCTTTTTTCTCTAGTTACCCTCTCAAACAACGCGTTTGATTTCCTTCCTTATATAAAATTCCATCTTTCTCTTGCCGATCACATCCAATTTCGTCGGAATACATCCTGTCTTTTCACCATATGATATGATATGAATAGTAGTCCTATGCATTACCCAAAATAGATTCTATGAACACCTCACCACTGGGTGTGCAATAGATTTATTGGAGTGGAATCAATAGGAAGACAAGGCTTTCAAATATGGAAGAAGTGGGCTGGGCGGTAGAACACCATCTGAACTAATTGGCATACCTTGCTTCTGAAGTGCTAACCAAGGTTTATGGCATCGTGAACGATAAGCGAGGATCTAGGAAGCTTATCCAGGGGTTCCTTAGACGGAGGCAACTTAAGTCTCTGATCATTTAGGCGTAGATATTTCACAATTCGCTTTTGACAATGGATTGTGGATTATCGGGAAAACTAAGACATTTACATCATCTCCCTTAACAGAAGAAATAGAAGCTCGAGGTATCGACAGAGCTGAGCAAAAGCACCAGTGCGTATGGTCCACGTGACTGATGGATGTGCAAAGCTCCGGAATCTCCTACGGGGATGATGATCTCGTACTAGGATGATGCGCTTTGTTTGCATTCCCTTCGACAGAAAGAGATAGCAACAATTCGGGCTAACAAAGGGACTAGAACCGACTTCTTCTTCTTTGATCTTACCTATGATAAATGAGAATCCGCTGTCTTGTTTGGTTGAGGATGAAGCAGATCGGAAAGGAAATAATAGTATTTCAATGGAAATCCTGTTACTACTTTACTTTCACTTCACTTTTCATGGCGAGATAGACTTGACTCTCCATCTTCAAGTGGTCTTGGCCGATAGGCGTTGTTGTGGCGAAACGGCATATATCTCCGTTGTTCAGTTAGCTAGCTACCTGACGTGATAAGGCTACTAGTTCCCTTCACTCGTGCCTACGGCGCACTTACCCATAGCTATTGCATGCAAGCTCAATCTTCTATCTCGCATTGCTACACGCTCGAAACCGCCAATTCGCTCGTATTGCTAACGCAACCTATAGAGTTTGGGGAGTGCGGCGCGGGGAGTATGATGGACGAAGGAGTGAGAACGACTGACGATAGAGCAGGGGGCTAGCCTGAATTCCTTCTCCTTTCAGGAGAGCATACCTTTATTTTATTCTATTCCTTCGACTGCAACTCGAACAATGTACTGAAATGCCTTTTTTCCCCATCCCGCAAAACCGCTTCTTCTGGCAAAAGCCACTTTGGGCACGTCCCACCGGAATTGCATTGCCTGGACTTAGGCTGCTTTCAGCCAGACTGGCTAAAAAGTGCCATAGCTCCAGTGATCCCTCTCCTGTGCTAAGTCTTTGTCTCAATGACTGCGAGATTGCTAAACAATGACTCAATAGAATGCTAATTGATGAGGCCTATCCTTCCCCTATTTCTATTCTGGTAACCCTTCTTTAGAGCGGAGCAAACTCCACGGAAATCCGCTTACCGAGGCAAGAGAAGTAGCGGGAAGGGTGCCCAGCAGTCACTCATATCATGGGATGCACTGGCCACTCCACCTCATTGGCAAGGATGGTTCAACCAGCCATCAAGCAATCGTTTCTATTCTCGATCCAATAAACGGCAGTAAGATGAATGAAACCTTTGTCACTCACAAACCAGAGACCTTTCCAGCTTTCCGGGAGCACCGGCCCGGTGGAAAAGCAAGAGAAAAATCGACTTCTTCAAAAGGAGACCACTATCTTCGGCAAATCAAATATAGATCGAGTCATGAAGCAGGCTCACTACCTGGAAAGCGTAGATCGGCACCGGCAACTCAAATGAATATCCCCTCCCCTGTGGGATCGAGTTTCTAGGGCTTGCTTGACTTGAGGAAACCACTATCTATGACGACTCAACCGACAAGCTCACTTGCTTTCGATCGAGATGGATTTCCAGGGCAGGGCCTATTCCCTTAACTTACAAGAAAATGTGTATTACAATGATGTGATGATTTTGGTTCTCTGGCGTATTGTGCATGCAGGAATCAACGATCCATCGAGGCGAGGCTATCTATATAGTACTGGAATAGGGGCAAGCCCGGCACACTTAAAGCCATTCCAACAATCTTATTCGTCGTAAGCCCTTCTAGCAGGAGCTGAGTAAAGGTCCGCTCAAGGCCATGGAAAGGCAGATAGTACTTGATACAGGACGAGCCCAGTCTCTATCTAGTACGATATTCTGGTATGTTTCACTGAATTGGCATTTCTAGATACCAAACAAGTAAAAACAGCAAGTTAGTTAGCTCAGTTGGCATAGGCGAAAAAAAGAAAAGTTCTCAACCTTCCCTAAGCAAGTCGATCACACCAGATCAATAAAGTAGTCTTCCCTATGTGCGTGCAAAAGGATAATACTGTTCAACCAAGGTTGCTCTCCCTATAGTTCTTTTAAGAATCCGAGTTCAGGTCAAACCCCATCAAACTATGGATTGGATCCCTTCTATCTCTTCTTCCCGTTTCCTCAAACCAGTGCTTCTTAGTCCAACGGTTATTGCTATTCAACCAGCTCGTACTTCGTATCATACCGCCAGCCAAGCCAATTCATTCCTATTTTAGAATTAGTTGCTGCTACATGACATCGTCAGTCGGGGCTAGTGCTTTTCTAAGAACCCCATGTCCGCTCCCCCGAGTGAAGGGTTGATTCAACCAAAGCAAGAAACAACCCTATCTTCTGAGTGAAGGGACAACCCAATCACTCCTAAGTACCAGAGCCATTCCTTTAGTTAAAGTCAATAGTAGCCTACCCTCCGTCCCTTGCCGAGTCTACAGTAGTGGAATTTGCTTTTTCTTTCACTTGCTTGCTCACCCGCTTACACCACTGGAATAGAACTTACGAGGCCCCGGCTCCAGCAATTGCAGGTTTTTCATCTGGACTGACACGGATCAGAACTTTTTCTCTACGGGCTTGGCACTCCAACTAAACTATCAATAGGAAGCGAAGTAGCTTGGAAAAGCAGGACCTCTATATGTCAGTTCAAATGGATTCAAAAACCGGCTTAAAGATAACTCTCAATATGATCGCAAGTCAATCCTCTCGAGAGAGTAGAGTGAGTCTAGTTTTCTTCCCTACCGCCTCTACCTATCAAATCAATAGAGCACTTTCTCTCTCCTCGCTCGTGATAATTCATCTGACCTCAGGACTGTTGAATTGAAATAGTCCCGTTTTCAAAAGGGCATACTTATGCTGTCCCTCTTGCATAGTAAGTAAGGGAGATAATGCATTTCCTCCTGATTGTCCACCTTTTCGGAGGCAATCAAGTAGTTGATCACTTATACGAGATTCAGAAATGATTGTTATCTCTAGGCACATCTTATGGGAGGCATCTTTTCCTCCGGAGAAGCAGTCGAAGCGATAGCCATGTCTTATCCTTTTCTCGAGCAAACTATTATTAGTTTAGTCTGGAATTAGACCTGCTGCCTCTGCCTTGACCCTTCCCCTAGAAGTAAGTGCCCTTACCAATAACTCCCTTACTCTCTCTAACCACTGTCCTCAGCCTGCAGTACTTAAGTTCCAGATTGATTTTTCTTGGTGATAGTTTGAAGGGCCTATCCAAAGCTTGAAATATCTTTACGGAGAGATAAGGGCTGAAACAAGGCTTGAAAAGGAGCTTACAAAGAAGACTCAAGTACGATTAGTGGGCGCTGACAGTTCGTGACAAAGAGATGGTTATGGCCTAAGGGATGAAAGCAAGGTCACACCATTATGGAGAAGATAAATTCTATCACGAAAGAGCTACTCGCTTCATGCCCCCCTCTGTGTGGAATTCCCTTTCTTCGTTTTTTGTAGACTCAGGAAAAACTGCTCTTTCTCAAGCTCTACTCAGACCTTCTTCTCTGTCAAACCGTGGATTTTGATTCCAGTAGCCTATGAACGAATTCCCGATGCCATTTGTCAAGATCTGGTGGTATCCGAAACTATTATATTCCTGGTACTGCCCAATCGATTCTTTATCTCAAAGCTCTTGATCAAAGCAATGGAGAGTTTCAAATAGGAGCCCGAGCTCTCATTCTATGACTGTTAACTTCCATTCTTGGGCTGATGGGAGCTTTCCTTCAGAGCCAGGACGGATTCCTTATTTAGGAAAAGATAGAGATCAGACTTTCGATCAACATGACTAGTATCTCGCTCACCTTCTTTCCTTCTTAGTCCTCCCATGGATGATACTTTTTTTAGTTACTATTCGTGTTTGTCCGACTTTGTATGCCCAATCACCTACTAAGCACACAAGGACTTCCCTTCTCTTGGTTTTCCGCTATGACAAGGTTCAGTGGACTTTCCAGTGGCTAGTTTCATTGTCTAAGCTAAGCTCCTTTCATACTTAGTCTAGCTTTGATTTCAACATCTGCGTTTAAAGACCCGCCTGGACTTCTCTGTTCGTACCTTCATTCGTCCCTCCGAATTGGTGTATTCATATTTTTCTCTTCTAGTTCTAGTAGGTAAGAAATCCGGCACCTATTGATTGAGCTCCATCTAACATATCAATATCGAGACATTTTCACGCTTTTGATTTCTTTGCTGCTCTTTCCTCTATTGCGGCGCATGGATAGGCGGCTAGGAATAAGTGATTTTAAACCTGAGGCAGAAGACGAAGCTACCGACTCCAATGTTGATGCACATTAACTAGGAGTTTTTGAGATCAAGCAATCAATCCTCGCCTCGAACTGGTATAAAGGAAGAAGCTGGTGGTGCAGGTTTGTATCAAGTCAGATGTAGAATATTTACTTTATATAAATGGGTTGCCCAAGGGATACGATTTCCGGAGTTCAGGAATAAAAACTAGTTCGATTCAAGGAAGAAGTTAGAAGCGGGTGGAAAAGAATCCCGTGCCGGTTTACGTTCGCATACAGTCGCAGGTGCGGAAGAAGTAGAAGCAAGGTCAATTCCAGGCAGAACGTCATTCGATGCTATTTCGATTCAAGCAGAACTAGACCCGGCCACAATAGTAGTTGAAGTATTAGCACTCAGAAAAATCATAAGTAGAATCGGGCATGAAGAAATGCTTTGGTTGAACCAGGCCTATTAGCATATGCATTAGCAGATCTTCTCACTCTAGCGATTTCAAGCGGACCCATCTCCCTTGCAAAGCGTTAGCGCTAGCCAGGTCAATATCAATAGTTCATCTCTATTGGTCTTACTTCACCCAGCTTCCATATCCAACTCAGACGTAGCTGCCTTCTGGCACTTTTTGAACTATATCCCACCTTGCCCGAAGTCAACAATCAAAGGTCAGAATGAAACCGTATCCACCCACACAAGAAACTTGCCCTGAAACTTAAACCGGCAGAACCGACTATGGTTAGAGCTGGATCTTGATCTTCCTCGAGAAAAGCACTGATCAAACCTGGAATGCCTTACTAGCAGGAATGAAAAGGTATGTATGAACCAACAAAGGTCAAGTAGACGAACACATATCCACTCCACTAGAGAAAGCGTCGAACCAGGGAAGAATGAATGGTTAGAACCAGTCAAGGGTGCCGTACTCATGCCTACGGGGAAAGAGACTGATCCGTATCTGATACGCCTTCACTTCTTTCGAGCTTCTTATTCGATTTCTTGAAAGACTTCTTCGGGCCTTACCCTAGACTACCTTCACTTAACTTAATGCAGAAGCCAGAGTTCGAGGAAAGCGGTAGTTGGTTATTTCGGGATGAATTTCTATTTCTAAAATGTGGATGAACATAAATGGACAGAAACGAGAAAAATGCATAATTCATATAAGTTCATTCGAAAGAATGAGGATTCATGATGTCTCTTCCCAACCATTCTTCCTGAGGAAGGCACCTCCGATCGAGTCCTTAGCGCCATGGATATTCTTCGCAGTGCCTTTGGATGCTTCTCTGAAACCGCCTCTTTCCACTGGCTATATGAAATTCCAAATGAGACTTCCCTGCGTCGCCAAAGGAATGGGAAACTTCTTGGTTCGAAACCTTTGATCCTGGACTACTCTGAAAATAAATATAAGCAAGGCACCTATGACTACGAATCCGAAGGCCAAGCATGCGGATTTGACATGGTTTCCCACTTTTCTCAGAGTCACTGGGCAATAGAAAAGTATACAAGCACATTTCCAATCTACATAAAGATACCAACCAGGTATCTTACAGACTTCAAAGACAGGGCGTCGGCGATCCTCTACTATTAAGAGACAGATAACAATGGTGCCGACAGAGATGGACAGAACTGAAGATAATACCTCTCCGGAGAAGTCCTTACATGTCTAAAACGAAATAAATCCAACCAATAGTGAAACTGAAACTAAAAACACGTCTCTTGGCCTATAAATAGATAAGCGCGAGAGTACTTTACCGGTACCGGTTTAAAGGCATTATTCACTCAATTCTGCATTATTTCTTCTGGCAGCAGGTTATCTTTCTGCAACTGCAACGCCCAAACAAAGGTGGAACACGTACCCAGAGATCCGAAAAGCTACTTCTCAAGAGTCCACTAAACCACTTGTCCCAGGCGCGGGCTAAATCACTCTGGAACTGGAATCGCCCGGCGCGAATCAAGTAGTCGTTATGTTTGGGATTCAAGGCAAGCAGGAATCATAATCTGCAGGAAGACAGGGAGGATCTGGAGCCCATGTAGGTACGGCCTAAGCTGAGCTGCTAGCGGCATCAACTCTTTTCCCCGCAAATAAGAAAAGTAAACATTCCCTCCCTAGCCTACCCGCCCTTTATTTAAGTGGAAACAACCACTATAGGCTACTTAGACTAAAATAAAAAATAGGGGCCCTTCTCTAAGTCTAAGAAGGAAGCAGCATTACTTCATTTTTTACCAAGGAATGGACTCACTTTCCACTCCTTGAGCCTGCCATTGAAATGAAAACAGACTTTAGGGACTCGTTTTCGAAACGATCTGGTACCAAATTCCATGCTAAAAGCGGTAATCAGATGCCGTTACCTCTTTCTCTCTTTCTTTCTACTGGCCATAGTCATCTCGATTCTCACTCCATACCATACGACAATATCTATTTGACACAAGACATGACATGATCTGGCGGATCAGAACAGAAATGGGTTTAGCCTTCTCCCACTCCGGATTTGCGTATTCCCTCGGGAAAATGGGGTAGGCTACTTTTGAGTGAGATGCGGTTTTCTCAAAAGCAATCCATCGTTTCGAGGGTGCCGGGCTATGGTTCAGTTCGAGTCTAGTTTCCTGAAAATATTCCGTGGTTTTGGCCCAAGGAAAGGAGTAGTGACGGAGTTCATTCATTAGCAAGGATCGGACCCATTCTAGCTTAGAACTTACCACTAGACTCTTGGAATAGGAAATTGGCTTTCCCGAGAAGGGGACTAGCACTTGATTTCGTTGCCTAATAGAATCCCATTCACTCTTGACTCTTGGAATGAGTCCGGTGGAAAGTAAAGTAGGAAGGAGGGGCGAAATTCAGTTGTGTTGGACTAGATTCGAGAAATGCATAATCAAAGCATTTTCCGTTCTTCAGCCAGCCATGCCTGGAATCCATCGTTGTGCCAAGAAATAGTGCAACTTTTTCCACTAGGTGAGATGCACTTTTGGCCCATAGCGAGATAGGATAGAAGTTTTCAGATCAGCTCCCAATGAGATTAGTAGAATCTAATGAGGAGAATCAAAAGAGAGGTTGCCATAGCAGTCAGTGGTTTTGCCTGGGACAGACGTGGCGCACTTGATTGACCTTGCTTCCGGACTAGCTTCTCTTTTCATACCTGGCACGGCAGATTGAGTGAGTGAGTCCACTGTTTACGTTACAACTAGCAGTAGCGTGTCAATTCTAGTCAGAAAAAAAGCTTTCCATTGATTCATGATAGTGCCGTGCCGTGCCGTACTCAACTGGTATCAAAAGTGAGAAATAGGCGATATTCTCCTAAAGAAAAGAAAGGACGGTTGGATTTTATTTAGACAGATTATAAGAAACCTTTTTGGATCCTTAGCGAAACATCCCTTATTATTAAATGCATATGGGCTTGACTTGATGGTTTTTGATGAAGTCGGTTCCCACTTTTCCAGTCAGGTTGGGAGACTTTTTTAGGGAATTGACTCGTGTTTGACTTGATCTGTCCACTTTGCATTACTCTCTTTTTTCGAGCATTACTTTCTTTGTTCAACTCATAAGTGGAGTGTGTACGACTCCGAGAACAGTGATCGAATAACCAACCTCTTTCCTTGCGTGTTCATTTTCTTTCCTTGCTCTACTTTTTGGTAGTAAAAGAAGAGCGAAGTAAAACAATGAGTACCTGCCCGCAAAAGCCCTCAATCTTTTTTTCTTTTTTCTATTTGATGACCCACCATTTTTTTCTTATTTCAATGCTTCTTCATAAAAACGACTTTCATCAGTCCGACATTAGAAGGAAAAGAACGATGAAAGATTCCAACTTACTTCACTCAAAGAGTAGAAGCTTCATCCTCCTAGCGAGCCGAGCCAGCCGAACTCAACCTTTTCTTATCTAGAACTGCCAACAGTGGAAAGCATACCACATTATCTCCATTCCATACTGAGTCCACAGCCCAGGGCTTTCTTTAATAGCGGCTATCCCCCGGAGAATCCTTGCATTTTGTTGAAAGGAAGCCTCCTCGGCATGATTTGCACGACCGAGGTCTTACTCTTTCGTTATGCTTTAACATTTCTATTTTATATGTTATTGGATATTTCAGTTAATTACTTTAATTCCCGAGGCTGGATTTCCTTACTCAATGGAGAGCGAAGCTCCCCTCAATTCTGGCCAGGATTCAAAGACCTATTCGGGCCTAGCCCTCCTTTTCTTTCTTTGTGAGGTGTCGACAGAACTCACTTCAGAGATAGAGTGGCGGGTACTTCTGGGTCGTATTCTCGCTCAGGGAAAGCTACACTATAGGAAGTCAGGAAGTCAAACAACGGAAGCAGGTCTGGCGTATCGGATCAATCTGCGACTGGCCTTTTATTCATAACATGTCACACCCGGCTTTAAAGAACAAAGCCGGGTGCATCTCATACATGCGCCAAGAAGACAACATATACAATAACAGAGTGTATAGAGATAAATGTCATAAAACATCAGAGTATTTGTTACATAGCGGAAGACTTATTACAAAATAAAGTAATAAAGATAAAACAAACTAAGGATCGTCGGCGCAAATGTCGACTGGGAAACGCCACCTAGATCAAGCCAAACTCCTCGATACTTGACTCCACTTGAAACCACCTGTTCTTCTCCTGTGGGGGGGGGGGTGTGAGACAGCAAGGGTGAGCTCACACATGATCATAGCTCAACAAGTTGTGGGGAACCAGTGGACATAAACTCACAAAGGTGTGAGTTCATGTGATGTGTAAGGCTTAATCAAAGACAGGGGTTAAAGCTGAGCATTGCTTTTAAGTAGTTGGTCAAAATTTTATTAGCAATTACTAAGTGTAAGTAAATACCAAACCATAAGTAGAGTAATAGAACAAAATTAATAACAAACCCATGCAATGCAAATGACAAAATTGAATTTAAGTTCCATAATTTAAACATCAGAGAGTCCTGAGCCGCTCATGACCGTGAGCTCGGCTAGTATACCAGTTTTACACTCTGCAGAGGTTGTACCCTTTACCCACAAGTCATGTTACCCATCTGCCAAGGGGTCGCGACTCCCCATATACCTCTACCTAGGAAGCACGGCAGGGCAACACTACGAGGCCTTTACAAAGTTCCACTAGCTTCCGAAAACCCGCTACAGTTTATGGGAAGATCCAGTAAAGGGTTCCTGGCTGACTGCCATCCCAGCAAGACCAACCAGGGACCTCCCCGCACTGACCTCTCCCCTACTGCCCTTGCCCCTTTCGGGTAAGGTAGTCTTCCACTAGCTTTCCTAATTAGTCAGCCAAGGGCGTCCCATTCCACCCTTGTGGTGGCACGTGGTTCTCAAGTTAAGCTCTATGTTCCAATTAACATTAATGATAACAACATGAACATAAACAGAATAACAACAAGAATTGGAACATAGAGGTGATAAATGATTATCCCAAAACATATAAAGCAATAGCAAACTACCCAAGTGATTCAGGGGTAAACAAGGTAGTGAGATAAACAATCTAGGGAGTCCTATTGGGTCCCATCAAAATTAACCTATGCATGGATAAGTGAGATTAAAGAACATTATTGGGTAAAAAGTGGTCAAGGGCACAACTTGCCTTCAATGAGCCCCTGCTCAGCTACTTCAACCTGCTGCTCACCAGGATCCTCAGCAACGGGCTCTTCTACTCGCCACAATACAAACAAGCACAATGCATATAGAGAAATTAACATTACACCAAACATATAAACAAAATGCACAGAGATATTCTACATATTAAAATAAAATCCTAGGAACAGAAATCATAATTTTCTGAGTTATAGATTTCAAGTTATGCATTTTCAAAGATTTTATGTGTTTTAAATGGATTAAGTGATAAATAAATTTCCTTACTGTTTTCATGACATAACAGAGGATCTAGGTGATAGAGAATAAAATTATAAAATTTTAGAAACTGGAATGGATCAATTTGGAGTTAGTATGAATTTTCTATGAATTTATAAAGTTCTAGCAATTATTTTCCTATTAAAAATCTATTTTCTATCCCATTTATTTAATTTAAAGGATCTCTGGACTGGGCCTCATTTAAACCGAAACACAGGGGGTTCGGCGCAATTAATCCTAAGACACAGACTACTACTACGTGGACTGCGGGTCGTTTTCGGGGAAACGTAAGGGCTCTTATGTAAAATAAACGCCACGAAGGGGTATCAGTGGACACGAGCCGTTGGATTAGATCAACGGCATGGATTCAATAGTACCGAGATTCATTCTCATACATCGGATTATGGATCTACGGCCAAGATCCTTTTGAACGAAGAGGTACGCTGGACTTAATTTGGGCCGCCCGATACCGATCTAACCATCCAGACTCGTTTCCGGAGAGGACTAATTGTAGTCGTCCAATGCCAATCTAATGGCCCCTAGGCCTTCTTCTACCCGGTGCTAGCCAGGAGCAGCCACGCGGTGGCGCTTGCGCCCGCACGGTGACGACACCGCCGGCGACCAACGGATCAGCGCCCCAATGCACCAAGGAACACTCTACCATCCTACGGAAGAGAGAGAAGAACATGGCGAGTAAGATGAACAGTGGCATACCTACAAACGGTGCTCCGACAGCACTGGTCACGCCGGACCGCGGCATTGACGAAGCTTCTGTACTCCGGCGAGGAATTCAGAGCACACGATGGTCTCACTCGCGCCACGGATCACCCGAGCACCATCCTTGACTCACTACAAACACCATAGACCAATCGCTTGGCGTAGATGGATGGTCTGGCCGAGATACGTCGATGGCGGCATCTTCTGCTTCCCTCACTGGTCGGCGGCGCTAACAAAAGGGACGCGGTTCAGTGCGCACGGCTCTGGCTGAGGTTGCATGAGGGTAGCTAGGAGGGGGCGCAGTCGACTGGTTTAAGCACAGGGAAAGGGGAGGCGGATCCGATGACTACGGTTGTGAGAGCGGAAGGCCGAGGAGGTCGCGACCTACGCTCCCATATAACAGCCAGGCGAGTTAACCGCGGCGCCGACTCACGGGATTGGGGAGGGAGAGAAGTCGCCCACGATTCCCCGACGAAGACGGCGACACTCGCGCGAGCGATTCAAAGTGGCCGCAGCGATCAGCGAAGTTCCAGGCGGATCTAGCTCGGCGCTGGTACGATTAACCGGAGGATGGGGATAAGTCTGACCGGTGGGGTCCACACGGCAGTGGAGCGACGCCCACGGGAGACTGGTAGCCGGGCCCCAATTGCCAGAACGGCGCACGCAGGGGGACTAACTTCGGGCCAGCACGTGAGCGATTGAGGGGTGGCGCCTCATTGCGACTGACAGAAGGGGCCCGCGCAGCAGCGAGCCACACTGCGCACGGTGAAGGAGCTGTCCGGGCCGCGTGGGGGAAGTTGTGTGTGGGCCGAATTAGTAGCAGCCGGCCCAGTTAGGTTAGTTTCGTTTTATTCTTTTCTTTTCCATTTCATGCTCCAATTTTCTTTGCTCCATTTCCAAGTTAAATTTAAATTTCGAATTTGAATTCAAACTTGTGCCAAACTATTCTCAAATCTTATTGTGAAATGAGAAATACCAATTTTTAGAAGTATAATTACATTATTTATATTCTTGTTTCACTCCTCTTCTTCTCTTCTTTGAAAACCCTAAACTTTCAATCTAGGGTTTAATTCAACTTCTAGTAATTATTATCTTATTAAGCACAAATGCACAAAATAAAACTCAGCATGATGCATACATTTTAATGGTATATCCTTTTATTACTTATTTGTTTTTTTTTGAATGTAGTGCTCACATGTGATGATGCATAAAGGTCAAACTCATATAAAGAGGAATTGTTTCTCTATTGGTATTATCTCTAACAAATACAAAGTGGGTGTTACAAATCCTACCCCCCTTAAAAAATAATCTCGTCCTCGAGATTTAAGAAGAACTAGAGAAAAGGTGGGGAAAATCTATGCGAAGCTCTTCTTCTCCTTCCTATGTAGCTCCATCTTCTTCATGATGGTTCCCTTGCACTTTACATTTCTTAATAACCATATTTCTTGTAACTCGAGTCAATGTATCCAAAATCTTGATCGGGTACTCCGTGTAAGTCAAATCTCCTTGAACACTGAGCTCTTCCATTGGTAACTGTTCCTCGGGAACACGGAGACACTTCTTCAGCTGAGATACGTGGAACACATTATGCACATCCGATAGACTAGCAGGTAGCTCGAGTTGGTATGCCATCTCCCCAACTCTTCTAAAGATCAAGAATGGTCCAATATAGCGAGGGGATAATTTGCCCTTAACTTTAAATCTCCTCATTCCACGCAGTGGTGACACCTTGAGGTACACATAATCTTCTTCTTCAAATTCCAGTGGCCTCCGTCTATTATCAGCATAACTCTTTTGCCTGGTTTGAGCAACTCTCAAATTCTCTCGAATTATACGAACTTGTTCTTATGCTTCTTGAATCAATTCAGGTCCAAAGAACTGTCTTCCTCTAGTCTGGTCCAATATAGAGGAATCCTACATTTCCTGTCATACAGAGTCTCGAACGGGGACATCTTCAGACTGGCCTGATAACTATTCAGCATAAGGTAGGCTCTTGTCCCAACTACTACCATGCTGAAGGGTACAAGCTCTCAACATATCTTCCAATACTTGATTAGTCCTTTCAGTCTGTCCGTCAGTCTGAGGGTGATAGTCTGCATTAAACTTCAGCTTCGTATCCATATTCTCATGAAAACTTTTCCAAAATCTGGGGGTAAACTGTGATCCTCTATCAAAAATGACCTTCTTCAGTACACCGTGAAGAGACTCAATCCAAGACATGTATAACTTATCCAATGGTGGTCCCTTATAAGTAGTCTTGACCGGAACGAAATGAGCCACTTTGGTCGGTCTATCCACAATAACTCATATAGAACCATATCCTTTCGAGGTGCGAGGAAATCCAATAATGAAGTCCATACCAATCTCTTCTCACTTCCACTCGGGTATCCTTAATGGGTATAATAGTCTAGCTGGCCTCTGGTGTTTTGCCTTAACTCTTTGACACACCTCGCACGTAGCCACATCTTGTAGCCACGTCTCCCTTCAATCCATACCACCAATACTTCCGTTTCAAATTCTGATACATCTGGGTACTACCAGGATGAAATAGAATAATCCAAGTCATGGGCTTCCTTCAGCATAGTTTCACGAAGGCTATCAATCTCCGGAACACATATCCGATCCGTGAACCATACGGTGCCTTGCTCATCGTCCGTGAATTCCGGAACTCGATCTTCAGTAATCAGATCCTTATTCTCTTTTATCTTAGCATCACCAACTTGTCCTTTGCAGATCTCTTGCTCCAAAGTAGTTTCCACATCAATAATAACTCCTTTAGTGTGAGTAACTATCCCCAGGTTAAGTCTCTTGAAATCCTCAACAATCTCATCGGGTAGCTGGGCAACAACAGCTGAATGAACATGCTCCTTTCGACTCAAGGCATCTGTAACCAAATTTGCCTTGCCCGGGTGATAGTGAATTTCCAAATCATAATCCTTAATAAGCTCCAACCAACGGCGTTGCCTAAGGTTGAGATCCTTCTGAGTGAATATATACTTCAAACTCTTATGATCCGTATATACTTGGCACTTAGTTCCCACTCGAACTCTCTTCCCTTCTCCAGAAGCGAGGTCATAGTCTTAGCGATCTTAGAAAATCCTTCAATAAATCTCCAATAATATCCTGCAAGTCCCAAGAAACTTCGGTCCTCCGTAACCGTAGTGGGTATGCTCCACACCACTATCTCCTTGACTTTAGCAGGATCCACTGATATCCCTCCATTAGAAATGATATGTCCAAGAAATGGCACCTCGCCAATCCAAAACTCGCATTTACCGTACTTGGCGTAGAGTTGATTATCTTAAAGCTTCTGTAGTACCAATCACATATGTTCCTCATGAGCACTATCACTCTTGGAATAATAATATCGTCCATGAAAACCACGACGAATCTGTCCAGATCATGCACCTTATTCTTCAGATCCATAAAATAGGTTGGTGCATTTGTTAGTCCAAACGACATAACAGTTAAACTCATATGATCCATATCGAGTCGAGAATGTAGTCTTAGGATTATCCGACGGTCTAATCTTCATCTGATGGTATCCCGATCGGAGGTCAATCTTCGAGAGTACCCTGGCTCCTCTCATCCAATTAAATAAATCCTTAATGCGGGGCAACGGATACTTGTTCTTCACTGTAACATCATTAAGAGATCTATGACAAACTCAACTTCCGTATCTGGTGGCATCCCTGGTAACTCTTCTAGAAAGATATTCCGAAAAATCCTTAACCACTCGGATGCTGTCACCCGAAAACTTCTCATCTACTAAGAATGCCGCTAGTCTGATGGTGGTAGTTACTGCAACTTCAACTTCAAAACTTTGTCCTTTAGAACTGGTGAGTTCTACGGTTCCTTTAGCACAGTATATAAACTGCCTTTACCTTTCTTAACCATGACATACCAAGGATCACGTCTATAGTGCTCTCTTCTAACACTATAGGGGTAGCCCATCTGGGTTAGAACACAGGGTAAGAAAAGAAGAATTGCAGACAAGGCGAGTAATTACGAGAAATGTTACTGCGGTTGATTTATTAGCTAAGTAGATTAGTGTGTTATCCACTAAAGCTAATACATTCCCTTATGGTGGTACATGCTAAGATGCCCGTCTATACTATTTCAATCAATCAAAGAAGCAAATCAGGCATTGATCATCAGAACAATCAACCAATATTTTTAATAGAGAAAATAGTTTTAATTTTGTCTTAGGCTTCCTATCTCTTAAAAATGTCATAGGGGTAGGGATTCCAAGATGTGAAATCCATCTTGTCTAAGAGTAGAAAAGATAAGAGTGATCAGAGTAGAACAGTAGAAGGTGAGACAGGATCAAGATAAGTGTAGAAAGAATCAGAGTAAGGTGAGTGTAGAATGAATCAGAATGAGATAAGTAGGTAAGGGTTTGTCCAGTCTATCTAGGTCTCGTCCTACAGTCAACATTTCCTCTGATACCACTTCTGTCACACCCGGCTTTAAAGAACAAAGCCGGGTGCATCTCATACATGCGCCAAGAAGACAACATATACAATAACAGAGTGTATAGAGATAAATGTCATAAAACATCAGAGTATTTGTTACATAGCGGAAGACTTATTACAAAATAAAGTAATAAAGATAAAACAAACTAAGGATCGTCGGCGCAAATGTCGACTGGGAAACGCCACCTAGATCAAGCCAAACTCCTCGATACTTGACTCCACTTGAAACCACCTGTTCTTCTCCTGTGGGGGGGGGGTGTGAGACAGCAAGGGTGAGCTCACACATGATCATAGCTCAACAAGTTGTGGGGAACCAGTGGACATAAACTCACAAAGGTGTGAGTTCATGTGATGTGTAAGGCTTAATCAAAGACAGGGGTTAAAGCTGAGCATTGCTTTTAAGTAGTTGGTCAAAATTTTATTAGCAATTACTAAGTGTAAGTAAATACCAAACCATAAGTAGAGTAATAGAACAAAATTAATAACAAACCCATGCAATGCAAATGACAAAATTGAATTTAAGTTCCATAATTTAAACATCAGAGAGTCCTGAGCCGCTCATGACCGTGAGCTCGGCTAGTATACCAGTTTTACACTCTGCAGAGGTTGTACCCTTTACCCACAAGTCATGTTACCCATCTGCCAAGGGGTCGCGACTCCCCATATACCTCTACCTAGGAAGCACGGCAGGGCAACACTACGAGGCCTTTACAAAGTTCCACTAGCTTCCGAAAACCCGCTACAGTTTATGGGAAGATCCAGTAAAGGGTTCCTGGCTGACTGCCATCCCAGCAAGACCAACCAGGGACCTCCCCGCACTGACCTCTCCCCTACTGCCCTTGCCCCTTTCGGGTAAGGTAGTCTTCCACTAGCTTTCCTAATTAGTCAGCCAAGGGCGTCCCATTCCACCCTTGTGGTGGCACGTGGTTCTCAAGTTAAGCTCTATGTTCCAATTAACATTAATGATAACAACATGAACATAAACAGAATAACAACAAGAATTGGAACATAGAGGTGATAAATGATTATCCCAAAACATATAAAGCAATAGCAAACTACCCAAGTGATTCAGGGGTAAACAAGGTAGTGAGATAAACAATCTAGGGAGTCCTATTGGGTCCCATCAAAATTAACCTATGCATGGATAAGTGAGATTAAAGAACATTATTGGGTAAAAAGTGGTCAAGGGCACAACTTGCCTTCAATGAGCCCCTGCTCAGCTACTTCAACCTGCTGCTCACCAGGATCCTCAGCAACGGGCTCTTCTACTCGCCACAATACAAACAAGCACAATGCATATAGAGAAATTAACATTACACCAAACATATAAACAAAATGCACAGAGATATTCTACATATTAAAATAAAATCCTAGGAACAGAAATCATAATTTTCTGAGTTATAGATTTCAAGTTATGCATTTTCAAAGATTTTATGTGTTTTAAATGGATTAAGTGATAAATAAATTTCCTTACTGTTTTCATGACATAACAGAGGATCTAGGTGATAGAGAATAAAATTATAAAATTTTAGAAACTGGAATGGATCAATTTGGAGTTAGTATGAATTTTCTATGAATTTATAAAGTTCTAGCAATTATTTTCCTATTAAAAATCTATTTTCTATCCCATTTATTTAATTTAAAGGATCTCTGGACTGGGCCTCATTTAAACCGAAACACAGGGGGTTCGGCGCAATTAATCCTAAGACACAGACTACTACTACGTGGACTGCGGGTCGTTTTCGGGGAAACGTAAGGGCTCTTATGTAAAATAAACGCCACGAAGGGGTATCAGTGGACACGAGCCGTTGGATTAGATCAACGGCATGGATTCAATAGTACCGAGATTCATTCTCATACATCGGATTATGGATCTACGGCCAAGATCCTTTTGAACGAAGAGGTACGCTGGACTTAATTTGGGCCGCCCGATACCGATCTAACCATCCAGACTCGTTTCCGGAGAGGACTAATTGTAGTCGTCCAATGCCAATCTAATGGCCCCTAGGCCTTCTTCTACCCGGTGCTAGCCAGGAGCAGCCACGCGGTGGCGCTTGCGCCCGCACGGTGACGACACCGCCGGCGACCAACGGATCAGCGCCCCAATGCACCAAGGAACACTCTACCATCCTACGGAAGAGAGAGAAGAACATGGCGAGTAAGATGAACAGTGGCATACCTACAAACGGTGCTCCGACAGCACTGGTCACGCCGGACCGCGGCATTGACGAAGCTTCTGTACTCCGGCGAGGAATTCAGAGCACACGATGGTCTCACTCGCGCCACGGATCACCCGAGCACCATCCTTGACTCACTACAAACACCATAGACCAATCGCTTGGCGTAGATGGATGGTCTGGCCGAGATACGTCGATGGCGGCATCTTCTGCTTCCCTCACTGGTCGGCGGCGCTAACAAAAGGGACGCGGTTCAGTGCGCACGGCTCTGGCTGAGGTTGCATGAGGGTAGCTAGGAGGGGGCGCAGTCGACTGGTTTAAGCACAGGGAAAGGGGAGGCGGATCCGATGACTACGGTTGTGAGAGCGGAAGGCCGAGGAGGTCGCGACCTACGCTCCCATATAACAGCCAGGCGAGTTAACCGCGGCGCCGACTCACGGGATTGGGGAGGGAGAGAAGTCGCCCACGATTCCCCGACGAAGACGGCGACACTCGCGCGAGCGATTCAAAGTGGCCGCAGCGATCAGCGAAGTTCCAGGCGGATCTAGCTCGGCGCTGGTACGATTAACCGGAGGATGGGGATAAGTCTGACCGGTGGGGTCCACACGGCAGTGGAGCGACGCCCACGGGAGACTGGTAGCCGGGCCCCAATTGCCAGAACGGCGCACGCAGGGGGACTAACTTCGGGCCAGCACGTGAGCGATTGAGGGGTGGCGCCTCATTGCGACTGACAGAAGGGGCCCGCGCAGCAGCGAGCCACACTGCGCACGGTGAAGGAGCTGTCCGGGCCGCGTGGGGGAAGTTGTGTGTGGGCCGAATTAGTAGCAGCCGGCCCAGTTAGGTTAGTTTCGTTTTATTCTTTTCTTTTCCATTTCATGCTCCAATTTTCTTTGCTCCATTTCCAAGTTAAATTTAAATTTCGAATTTGAATTCAAACTTGTGCCAAACTATTCTCAAATCTTATTGTGAAATGAGAAATACCAATTTTTAGAAGTATAATTACATTATTTATATTCTTGTTTCACTCCTCTTCTTCTCTTCTTTGAAAACCCTAAACTTTCAATCTAGGGTTTAATTCAACTTCTAGTAATTATTATCTTATTAAGCACAAATGCACAAAATAAAACTCAGCATGATGCATACATTTTAATGGTATATCCTTTTATTACTTATTTGTTTTTTTTTGAATGTAGTGCTCACATGTGATGATGCATAAAGGTCAAACTCATATAAAGAGGAATTGTTTCTCTATTGGTATTATCTCTAACAAATACAAAGTGGGTGTTACATAACATTAGTAGTTACTCATTGGGTGCCATCAGATGAACGAACTAGTTTTCCACAGAAGAGGATTTGAGGTAGGGCTGCTAGAGAAACTGACAAGGAAATCACAAGAAATAGAGATGCTTCACGCCCAGCCAATCTTGAAAGCTTGTACAGAGATCCAGAATTGCATCTTCAGAAGAATAATAAGCTAAGCGTCGCGTCGAATCTGGACTGGAAAGTCTCTAGAAGGATTTGCACTCCTACACTGCCTTATCAACGGATTCCTGAGAGAAGGGGCCGGGCTATTCATTCCTTCGAGGTGCCGCAGTAAAGGTAGACTAGCTTATTGGGCAAAAAGGTGCCGTACTTCTCAATTGTGAGACTAGAGCTTGATCCTCTCTTACGAGATTTCTAGTTCGAGATTTCGAGTTTCCTGAAAAGAAAGCGAAGAAAGAGTTCTGTATTGAAGATGTCAACTGCCAACTGCGTGCTTTCCCCAATTCTTCTCTTACGAAATGGATCGTTGATTCCTACCACTGATGGATTTATGCCGACCTTACCCTAAAAGGAGAAGGAACGGGGCTTCCAGAGTCTGAAATGCAACTTCCAATTGACATAGAATAGAATGATCCAACGAACCCATACTCGTACTCGGGAAGGCCAGCTAGAAATGCAGTGCAGTAAAGTAAGTAATTCAGTAAGTAATGCACTCAGTGCCAGTGCCGGTTAAGGGTCTATTGCCAGTCACGGGCCGGTCAGCCGCGGGAGAAGGCGCAACAGTCGATGCGGCCAAAAATGGGCCGGCAGTAATGGCGGTGGCAGGCGGGCAGGAGCAGCGGTCACATCGTCAGCCAAGCTTACGTCCCATCCAGGGGTAGCAAGAGAACCCTCTCTCACGGCGTGAAGACGACGCGCCCGAGTTCCGTTCCTCGAATGGCTCGCACACACGCAACGGCCGCCTCGCGAACCACTCGCCCCGTCGCATTAACTCCACGGCGGGAAAGGCGGCGCCTCAGGCAGGAGAAGCAAGCGACGCTTCGCCTTCGCCATAATGACCGCGTCAAAAAAGGTACGCCACGTCATTCGATTTCGTATCCTTTTCCTTTTCCTTTTTCTCTCTCTTACAACAGGGACCGGGAAAGGGGGATACCCCGAAAAGGATCCTTCTCCGTGAAGGAAACAGGCCCCAAGCCTCCCTACTGATCAGAGGTTCAAAGGCTGGCCCCTCGGAGGGGTTCAACGGCCGCCTCAGAGCACTTGGGTTCTACGCCAACTACTGGTCAGAGGTTCGATGGCTGGCCCCTCGGAAGGGTTCAACAGCCGCCTTACACCACTCGGGCTCCGCGCCCACTACTGATCAGGGGTTCGTAGGCTGGCCCCCGAAGGGTTCACAGTCGCCTTAGACATAGAGCGAGGGATGACCCTGGGTACGTTCGATACATAACCAAGGCTCGGGCTATGCTCCCGAGGTACCCTAGGACATTTCCGAGACCAGCGGGAACGATCTTGTAACGGAATCCCATCGGAGGGAGGCATCGAGCCCTCGGACCCCGTCAAAAGGGGACCGGGTCCGGCAGATCACCCGCAGGTACTTTTGGAGCGCGCCTCCGGGCCTCTAGCCGACCCCTAACAAATGGGGCACGGGCGTCCACTCGGATTACCCGCCAGCAGCTCACCGGAGACACCATGTTCGGCACCCTCCGAGGGCAACATGGCGCTTTCCCCCCTCCTCCTTGCGGAAAGGCGACGCAGGGGCGTATGTAAAAAAGTCGAGTCTGTCCTTGACTGTCCTCTCGCCCTGTGTAGAGGCTCGGGGGCTGCTCTCGCAAACCCGGCTCCGGCCAAACCGTTGGCAGCGTCAACATACCATCCCGAGAACATGGGACCCGACCGTGCACCCGGGCTACGGCCAGCTCGCATGAGGGAACAACCAGACCAGCCGAAGTGTTGCGAAACGCACTAAGACCTCGAAGGAGTCAAACTACTCCTCCGAGGCCTCGGGGGCTACACCCGGCGGGTGCGCTCGCGGGCACCCACCGGAACAAAATGCAACCAAAAAAGGCTGGTCCCCTTGCAAAAACGTGCAGCAAAAGCCTCCAAGCGAGTATTAACACTCCCTTCGAGGCTCGAGGGCTACTGTCGGGGACCATAATTAGGGGTACCCTCAAGACTCCTAAATCTCAGCTGGTAACCCCCATTAGCACAAAGCTGCAAAGGCCTGATGGGTGCGATTAAGTCAAGGATCGGACCATTCGAGGGACACGATCACGCCTCGCCCGAGCCCAGCCTCGGGCAAGGGCAGCCGACCCCCTCCAGCAACGGACACACCTTCGGCTCGCCCGAGGCCCAGTCTTCACCAAGAAGCAACCTTGGCCAAATCGCCACGCCAACCGACCAAACCGCAGGGGCATTTAATGCAAAGGTGGCCTGACACCTTTATCATGACGCACGCCCTCCAGTCGACAGAGCCGAAGTGACCGCAGTCACTTCGCCGCTCCACTGACCGGTCTGACAAGAGGACAGCGCCGCCTGCGCTGCTCCGACTGCTGAGCCACTCGACAGAGTGAGGCTGACAGCAGCCAAGTCCGGCCTCAGGCGTCATAGGAAACTCCGCTTCGCCCGACCCCAGGGCTCGGTCTCGGGCTCAGCCCCGGAAGACGATGAACTCCGCTTCGCCCGACCCCAGGGCTCGGGCTCAGCCCCGGAAGATGACGAACTCCGCTCCGCCCGACCCCAGGGCTCGGACTCGGGCTTAGCACCGGAAGATGATGAACTCCGCTTCGCCCGAACCCAGGGCTCGGACTCGGGCTCAGCCCCGGAAGACGACGAACTCCACTTCGCCCGACCCCAGGGCTCGGACTCGGGCTCAGCCCCGAAGGATGACGAACTCCGCTTCACCCGACCCCAGGGCTCGGATTTAGCCCTGGCCTCAGCCGATGGTCTCCGCCTTGTCCGACCCAGGGGCTCAGACTTGACCTCGACCTTGGAAGACAGACTCGACCTCAACCTCGGAGGAGCCTCCACCTCGCCCAACCTAGGGCACGGACCAACCACGTTGACAGGAGGCGCCATCATTACCCTACCCCGAGCTGACTCAGGCTATGGGGAACAAGACCGGCGTCCCATCTGGCTCGCTCCACTATACGAGTAATGACGGCGCCCCGCATGCCCTGTGACGACGGCGGCTCTCAGCCCCCTTATGGAAGCAAGAGGACGTTAGCAAGGACTCGACAGCCCCGACCGCTGTCCTTCCGCCAGGCTCCAGCGCTCCTCCGACGGCCATGACACCACACGAACTGGGTGCCAAAACCTCTCCGGCTGCCACGATGGCATGTACTTAGGGCGCTAGCTCTCCTCCGCTAGACACGTTAGCACACTGCTACACCCCCATTGTACACCTGGATCCTCTCCTTACGCCTATAAAAGGGAGGTCCAGGGCCCTCTTACAGAGGGTTGGCCACGCGGGGAAGGACGGGACGGCGCTCGCGCAAGGCCGCTCGCTCCCTCCCGCGTGGACGCTTGTAACCCCCTACTGCAAGCGCACCCGACCTGGGCGCGGGGCTAACACGAAGGCCGCGGGTTCCACCTCCCACGCCTGTCTCCCTCCGGCTGCTCTCCCCCCTTCGTGTTCCGCATCGCGCCGACCCATCTGGGCTGGAGCACGCGGCGACAATTCACTCGTCGGTCCAGGGACCCCCCGGGTTTCGAAACGCCGACACCCCTCGACCGTAGCTTCGACTATCGTGGTTCTTTTCCTCGCGTAACCGTAGAGGCGCTCTCTATTTTATATTTCTCGCTTTTATAATATTTTATCTTGTATGGTGTAATGTTCTTATGCATAAGTATATGTTTGTTTGCTTGTGCCTGTTCGTCTTCGCGTCGCGTTGCGATTAGATCGCGGTTCGTTTCTGAGCTTCGAGGAATCGACGGTCAAGCTTCGGCGACCAAATGACCCAGCTCTTCGAGTCCTACAAGGCTGAAAATCCTGAGCATCTGTTTGGTGAAGGCAAGTGTCGTCTGACCCATTATGTCCCATTTAATTTATAATTCATTGTCCCGCATACTATGAACAACCTAAGGATTGACTAGCTTTCTATTTACCTTGTCCTTGATTACCTTTTTGGGTTACTATGGTTAGATTCATGCTATTGATTTACTTTAATCAATGAACATGATGTGAACACATATGATACGATGTTGTCTCTATGATTATGATGTTGGACTGGTGATACTTTAGGGGGCTCAAGCAGTTTCTCGAGTGCCTCTCCGTAAGGACCTATTCGTTGGATGACCGCCCGGGAAAACAGTGCAACCATGAGGGTGGAGTGGGACGCCCTTAGCTGAATAATTAGAGGAACCGGGGTGTAGTTCGCTTAGCCATCGTGCCGTCAATGGGGCTCGGTGTATGCGGCTCGCTCTGCCAAGGTTGATTTGTCCCTTGGGGAGGAGTGCGGTACATTTAGAAAACCTAACGGGCGGCTACAGCCCCGGGGAATCTTTGTAAAGGCTTCGTAGTGAATCCCTAGCCATTCACCTCGGGAGTGAATAAGGGTCTTGCAAGCCCAGGCTAGAGAGGGAATCACGGCTTGTGGGTAAAGTGCGCAACCTCTGCAGAGTGTTATGAAACTGATATATCAGCCATGCTCGCGGTTATGAGCGGCCAAGGGAGCTCCATTGATTAGAGACACATTGATCAGAGATGGTTGGTTTATAGGTGGTGATGAGGATGATGGTTTTGGTTATGATTATGGTACTAGTAAGTGGTATTCTTTGCTTTTGGAAAGGGTACATCGGGTTAATAACTTGGGTTAATGCTAAAACCTGGCTTTCTACTAGTAAATAATAACCTGACCAACTAAAATCAACTGCTTGACCTTAACCCCACATAAAGCTAGTCCACTTCAGCCAAACGGGACATTTGATGAGTACGTTGATGTGTACTCACCCTTGCTTTCACAAAACACCAGGTTGCCTTTGGTGCAATCTATGCTCAGGTAAAGAAGAAGGCGTCGAGGTGGATCTCCAGGAGTTCCAGGACGTCGATGAGTTCGAGGATTAGACTAGCGACCTCCCCCAGTCAGCTGCCTGTGGTGGGTTGTTTACGTTGGCTACGTTTCGATTCTGTGTACTTTGATTTATATTATGTAAATGGCTCTAGTCTGTAATATTATTACTCACTCTTTATTGTAATTCGAAGCATTGTGCTATGATGAGTCATTTATGTAATCGCTGTGTACGTGAATTTCTAATCCTGGCACGTACATGGTTCGCATTCGGTTTACCTTCTAAAACCGAGTGTGACATAAGTGGTATCAAAGCTGTGCTGACTGTAGGACCGCTAGCCTAGAGTAGCATTGGCCGTTTTAAGAACTTATTGATTATTACTTCACCTCATCCTTGATTCTGCTTCAAAATATTAGTCACCTCAACTTAATCTATGTTGTGCCCCTATATGCCCCCTTACCAAAAGTATTTTATTCTAGTATGGTCTATACTTCTCTCAATCTATTATATCTGATCTCACTCTTGTGCTTGCGACATCTTTGTAGATGCCCCCTGGACATAACCTTCTTGTATTTTGGATACCTTCCTCTTTTGTCATTAAATTGTTTCCATTTTGCAATCTTTATTCCCCTGGTATTGACATGCTCGTATCCTTGGATTCTTTAATACTCTTGTTTCAATACCTACCTCTAATAAAAACTCTGCTGCCTATTTAAACATTTTAGTTTATATGTCCATGATCTTACTGTCTTTTGAGACCCTTTCCTATTCTATTGATAGTCACTTTCTTTTTGGCAATTTGTACTTTCTTGGTCTTGGTATGCTCGTACCATTGGAATCTTGCATACTCTTATTTTTATATATGCTTACCTTTATGTCCCAATATCTGTTTGAAATATTTCAGTTAACATGCCCTTGACCACCCTTGTTTCCTAATGATCCATGAGTGATCATTTTATTTTGCACACCTGTAGTAATCTCGTTGTTTCCTTGTAACTCCACTCGGTAATGAATCTTTACTTCAACCCTTCTGTTGGAACCTTACCGATCTTACCCTTGATTGTTTTCTCCACTTTGTTGTTTCGCGAGTCTAGTCTTAACTATATCCTTTGTTATGCTTTTTAATTATTATCATATGCACCCTTGACACCTCTATATCCTACATTGATGTTTGTCTCATACCTTCCCTTTAAAATCGCCCCTCTTCCGTCTCATACCTTCTTTCTCTTGGTCATATCCTCTTCTTTGGCTCGTGAGTCTGTAACCTCACCCTTTGTTGTGCTTTTGTTTCTTATTGCCTTTACCCTTCTCATCTCTCAATCTTACCTTGGTGATTACACTATGTTTGTTTTCTAAAACCTCCAATCTCCCACCTTAGTTCAAGCGTGTTCTCTTACTTATCTCACCCGTGGTTATATCCTATACTTTACCACTTACAAGACTTATCCTAAATCTATTCTTGGTTGTACCTAGATTCCTGGTTTTTTATGCACATTTACCTCTTCCTTTATATCCTTGCCTATTATCACCTTTGACCCTTTACCTCTCTCCATATTTACCAAGATGTTTACCTATTTTTTAGCCTCATTTATTCCATTTCAATCCGAGAGTGTTGTTTTCCCTATCCCGCTCTATTTCGTTTCCTTTCCCTTTGTCGCTTTGCAAGTCTTGTCTTACCTTAACTTCATCCTTTGTTGAGCTTTTGTTTGATATCATCCTTACCCTTGTAATATGTAGATCTTGCCTTGATACTTATCTTAGGTCTGCTTGTTGAAATCCCCTCTTTTCTATCTCAATTCGAGAAATATGTTTTACTTATCTCACCCTTGGCTATATCCTCTTCTTTACCATGTGTAGGCCTAGACTTAACTCCATTCTTTATTGTATTTGTACCACTTGCTCTTCTATGCCCTCATCTTTTCTCTTACACCCTTGTCCGTTATCGCCTTTGGCCCTTGCGATATTTATGTCTTCTACCTAAATGCTTACCTTAAACTTATCCTTTAAATCCTCCCCTTTTCTCAACCCAGTTTGAGAGTTGTGAGTTACTAACTCTCCCTTGATTTCTTTTCACTTCTTGTCGCCTTACAAATTTTGTTTCAATTCCATCCTTTGCTATGTGTTTTATTTGCTATCACCATCTCCTTGTCATCCATCGATATTGCCTTGATGCTCATCTTTATTCTGACTCTTTAAAAATCTCCTCTCTTCCACCTCAATTTGAGAGTGGCAGTTTACCTATCTGGCCCATGGGCGTACCACCTCCTTTTCCATTTGTAGGTCTTGTCTTAACTCCATCCTTTGTGGTATTTATATTCTTGGTTCTTATGCATATTTACCTCATCTCCTACACCCTTGTCCGGTATCACCTTTAACCCTTGTAATATTCATACCATTACCTTCATGCTTACTTTGAGCCTCCCCTTTAAAGCCTTCTCTTTTCCATCCTTGTTCGAGGATAATGTCTCACCTATTTCACCATTGACTGCTCCCCCTTCTTTGATGCCTTGCAAGTTTTGTCTGAAATACATCCTTGGTTGTGTTTGTCTGTTATCACCTTAACCCTTGTCATCCCTTGATCTTTACCATGATGCTTATCTTGCACCTGCATTTTAAAGCCTCCTCTCCCATTTCATTTCAAGAGTGATGTCTTACCTATCCCACTCTTGTTCGTTCCCTTTTTCCACTGTCGCGTTGCAAGTCTTGCCCTAACTCTATCTTTCGATGTGTTTTTGCCTTTCACCTCCCTTACCTTTGCAATCTCTAGATCTTTCCATGATGTTATCTTATGCCCACCTTTTGAAATATCATGTTTTCCACCTCGATTTGAGAATGGTGTTTTACCTATCCTGACCTTGGTTGCATTCTCTCCCTTGTCGGTTACAATCATTGCTTTAGCTCCATCCTTTATTATGCTCATGCCCCTACCCTCCATGTCTTATTATTCCCCTTGCCTTTTGTTGGCCTTAGAGTAATTTCCCTTTTTAAGGAAAGACCACCATTTAATTAAGAGGAACGTATAGCAACGAGATGTTTGTTGTTGTGTGCTCATGATGTTTGCCCTTCTGCTATGACTGATTTGCTCCTTTGGAATGAGTGTTGATGTGTTGTGGCCCTTGGTCCGCAATGGAATCTGTTTACTAGGTGAGTGCCATAGAGTTAAGTAGTTGGGTTCTCCCCCTGCTCTTTCTAATCTGTCTATACTTACCTTTTCTCGCTATTCTTATCTCTTGCACCTGTCCATTTGGCAACCTCCAACTCCTCCAAATCAGTCAAGATCAGAGTCGGTAGCATCTTCACCAAGTGCATATCAATGCTCCTGTTAAGGGGGTTAGCCGCTAACCCCAATGAAGACAATGCGATCAACATCAACCAATAAGATCAGAGTGGCGCAGCGAAAGCGTGTGTGGGTCCTAACCCACAGGTCTAGGAGATCCTCAAGAATTGCATCAATCGGTCTCAATCATCTGATGGTCAAAGCAACCAATCCACAAGTCAAGCCGGCAGAGTCAAAGTTGAGTTAGAAGCTATGAAAGACTAATGAACCAATCTCATTTTCTTGCTAGCCTCTTCTTGAATCTCGAGGACGAGATTCTGTTAAGGGGGTTAGGTTTGTAACACCCTGAATTTGGGGGTATAAAATTTCTTTTCTAATATCCACCAAATTCAGGTGTTACTCCCTCAGTTCTTCGCTTTCCTTTCTCTTTTTCCTAAAAATGGAGAATTATTTTGTTTTATAATAGCGTAAACATAGTGGAATAAGTCCTAGAGGCACTTTGGTTATTGCATTCATGCCGTTGCATGGTGTTTCTAAGTGCAAAATGTGTTTGAAACATGTTAACATATCTTATAGAAGCGCTCGGTAAATTTTCATATTTTTTAGAATATTTTTCTATTTTACGGAAACAAAAATCTATTTATTTGAGGACCTTAAAAATGTTTTTAGAAATTCTAACTATGTTTTTTGAGTTCATTAGGTGCCAAAACATTTATAGGAATTTTTCTAGAACTTTTGAACGCATATATAATATTTTGAGCACAAAATATGGATTTCTAGGCTTTTTCTGAATTTTAAAAATAGTAAAATCCGAATTTTAACCGAATTTTCATCTCGTCCGAACCCTAGATATATATATATATATGTCCGGCTTCATCTCATCGAGCTCATTCCAGAACACGAAACGGTTCATCCAAATCCAATCCCTAGCTCCCGGTATTGCCCGCCGAAGTTCGGTGCGGTTCCAACTCCGGCGACAACTCCGGCGAGCAATTACTCGCAATCCGTGCATCGTCTGCCGAATCCGAGGGTACCGCTGCGTTCGTCTCGTCGAGGGCTTCGTCGCAGCGCGTTCGGTTCGTCGATTGGATCCCCGAATCTCCGGCAATCGACGGATTTCTTCTCGGCTCCGGCGAGTGTCTTCTTCCCCGGTGAGAAACCTCCATTGTTGCACCTAGGGTTTCTTCGTTTCTTCGTTTTTCCGTCCGTGCAGAGCCTCTCCCACTCTCCCCTCACCTTCCCCGGTGGCGGCACCCCTCCCCCCTCCGTTTCCCCTCCCCGGCGGCGCCCCTTTCCCCCTCCCCGGCGGTGGTGGCGGTGGCCGGCGACAGCGCCCGTACTCCAACGCCCCACGCGCGCCCCTCCCTGGCAGCGAGGGCCGCGCCCCTCGTGCCCCGTGCGGCCGCGCCCGCCCCCGACCAGCCCGACCCGACCTCCCCTGCGCAGCCCCCTCCTCTTTCCCTCCTCCCTTCCATGGATGGTAGGAAGAAGATGAGAGGAAGAAGACGATGGCAGTCTCGTAAATTTAGTCCGCGCGAATTACAGTATGGTTTAAAACATTCATAACTTTTGCGTTTTAAACCCGATTCGATCCATTCAAGTTGCGTTAGATTCGTATTAAAATTATCTTAATTTAGAAATATTTATCCTAAGTTTTGCATATTTTATTTAATTTAGTTAAACGTTTGTTTAACCAGTGACTACTAGAACGACGTTTCAATTTAAAAACCTAATTTAGGAATTCGATTTGCGCATTTATAATTAGTCACCAATATGATTAACCTTAACTGAAATGTTATTTATTAATACTATTTAGTTTAATCACGTTGTTTAATTATTAGTTTCGCATGTCGGTCCACGTGTGCTGCGGTGCTGTTTCGCGCACGTCGTCGCATGTCGTTCGCGAGTGTTGCGCGTGTTATTCGCACGTGTTGTCGTGTGCCGTTCGCGTGTGTCGCACGCTTTGCCGCGTGCCGTTCGCGCGTATCGCGCGTTGTCCGCGCGCTAAGTCGTTTGTGTTCGCGCGTTGCGCACATCGTGTTTACACGCCGTGCGTCGTTAATTCATCTCGCTTAGAATCGCTCATATTCATTAAGTTACTTGCTTAACTGTCAACTATTAAAATAGTAAGTTAGTCAAAACTAAGTATTAGTATTAATTTACATTTGATTAATATTAATTAATATAGAAATGTCGGATTAATTATTCTAATTAATATTTGCTTAGTGTAAACACGCTAACCCCTCGACCGTAGCTTCGACTATCGTGGTTCTTTTTCTCGCGTAACCATAGAGGCGCTCTCTATTTTATATTGCTCGCTTTTATAACATTTTATCTTGTATGGTGTAATGTTCTTATGCATAAGTATATGTTTGTTTGCTTGTGCCTGTTCGTCTTTGTGTCGCGTTGCGATTAGATCGCGGTTCGTTTCTGAGCTTCGACGAATCGACGGTCATGCTTCGGCGACTAAATGGCCCAGCTCTTCGAGTTCTACAAGGCTGAAAATCCTGAGCATCTGTTTGGTGAAGGCAAGTGTCCTCTGACCCATTATGTCCCATTTAATTTATAATTCACTGCCCCGCATACTATGAACAACCTAAGGATTGACTAGCTTTCTATTTACCTTGTCCTTGATTACCTTTTTGGGTTACTATGGTTAGATTCATGCTATTGATTTACTTTAATCAATGAACATGATGTGAACACTTATGATACGATGTTGTCTCTATGATTATGATGTTGGACTGGTGATACTTTAGGGGGCTCGAGCGGTTTCTCGAGTGCCTCTCCGTAAGGACCTATTCGTTGGATGACCGCCCGGGAAAACAGTGCAACCATGAGGGTGGAGTGGGATGCCCTTAGCTGAATAATTAGAGGAATCGGGGTGTAGTTCTCTTAGTCGTCGTGCCGTCAATGGGGCTCGGTGTATGCGGCTCGCTCTGCCAAGGTTGATTTGTCCCTTGGGGAGGAGTGTGGTACATTTAGGAAACCTAACGGGCGGCTACAGCCCCAGGGAATCTTGTAAAGGCTTCGTAGTGAATCCCTGGCCATTCAACTCGGGAGTGAATAAGGGTCTTGCAAGCCCGGGCTAGAGAGGGAATCACGGCTTGTGGGTAAAGTGCGCAACCTCTGAAGAGTGTTATGAAACTGATATATTAGTCGTGTTCGCGGTTATGAGCGGCCAAGGGAGCTCCATTGATTAGAGACACATTGATCAGAGATGGTTGGTTTACAGGTGGTGACGAGGATGATGGTTTTGGTTATGATTATGGTACTAGTAAGTGGTATTCTTTCATTTTGGAAAGGGTACATCGGGTTAATAACTTGGGTTAATGCTAAAACCTAGCTTTCTACTAGTAAATAATAACCTGACCAACTAAAAGCAACTGCTTGACCTTAACCCCACATAAAGCTAGTCCACTTCAGCCAAACGGGACATTTGCTGAGTACGTTGATGTGTACTCACCCTTGCTTTCACAAAACATCAGGTTGCCTTTGGTGCAATCTATGCTCAGGTAAAGAAGAAGGCGTCGAGGTGGATCTCCAGGAGTTCCAGGACGTCGATGAGTTCGAGGATTAGGCTAGCGACCTCCCCTAGTCAGCTGCCTGTGGTGGGTTGTTTACGTTGGCTACGTTTCGATTTTGTGTACTTTGATTTATATTATGTAAATGACTCTAGTCTGTAATATTATTACTCACTCTTTATTGTAATTTGAAGCATTGTGCTATGATGAGTCATTTATGTAATCGCAGTGTACGTGAATTTCTGATCCTGGCGCGTACATGGTTCGCATTCGGTTTACCTTCTAAAACCGTGTGTGACAGCGTCTGCCCTGAAGCCGCTGCTGCAACTGTCTTGCCGCCCGGGCGGAGGTTGTTGTCGCTGCTGCAGGAGTGGGCGGCGATGAGCCACTTGGAGTTCGTCGTCCCGCGGGTCTCCTAGTATGGAGGTTGTTCATACCCGCGGGAACGGAACCGGAGTCCCGTTTGTAATGGCATTTTGAGTGCCGGCGTATGTTCATTGCGGCTGTTGGGGCCTGAACATCTGTGTATTTGGGTGTAAAGCCGTGTTTCTTCTCCATTTTGAGCACCAGGACTCGCCTGTCGGCAAGCTGGACCGCTTAACCAAGTTTGAGTTGCCCTGTGCCGAAGGTGACGAGTGAGGTATCCGTATCCTAGAGGCGTAGGAGTCCCTCGGCTCGGTCGACCTTGCTGCTCAAGGCTCCTCTTGCTCAGTGAAGGAACCCTCGGCTGCTCTACGATGAGCCAAAGTCAGAGGCAGCGGTGTCAGCATGGACAGAGGCGGAGTTGGCTGGAGAAGAAACTTCGTCGGCCCAGGAGTAGGGGACTTCCCAGGCCGAGGAGGCGTTGCAGTGGCGGCTGGGACCTGGCTAGGTTGTCCACTGGCAGGACCAACCCTAGAGTCGGGCTGCCGAGGCCATGAGCCGGGCTGGTGTCCTCGGGGGATAGCTAGCTGAGGCTACGGAGCGGCTGGTCCGGCCGTCTGCTTGGGCCGGGTTCCTGGAGGAGGCCCTGGCGGAGATGGCCCAGGTGCGGTGCTGACATCTTCCTTCGAGGTGGAGATCCTTCGATCGTGACGCCGTCCGAGGCCGGGTCAGATTCCGCCGAAGGTGGAGTCGATGCCGAGGGTGCTGCTGCTCCCCCTACTGACGTCTGAACCTGCAGGAACAATTTGTCTGTAGTGTGCGTATGTTTTTTGCGGCCGCTGAGGCCCAAACATATCGTCGTCGTGTTGTAAAGCTGTGTTTCTTTTCCCCTTAATTCGAGTATCAGGACTTATTCGTCGGTAACAGAATCATTTATCCGAGCGAGAGTTACTTATCGCAGAAGGTGATGAGTGAGGTATCCGTATCCCGGAGGCGTAGGAGTCCCTCGGCTCGGTCGGCCTTGCCGCTTACGTGTACTCTTACTCGTCCGTAGGATTCTGTTATCGATATAGTCGAGATGGCATGAAAAATCGTTTCAGCCAAAAAATTTTCGAGCGCTAAGACTTGTTCGGACAGCGGAATCTCTTATCCGATTGTGAGTTACTTATTGCAGAAGGTGATGAGTGAGGTATCCGTATCCCAGAGGCGTAGGAGTCCCTTGGCTCGGTCGGCCTTACCTGCTTACGTGTACTCCGTTGTTTTCAGGATTCCACTATCGAAGTAGTCAAAAAGCACGAAAGATGTTCTGGCAGGAAGACTTTTTCCGAGGAAAATTTTGACGCAGAGGGGGTTCCCCCCTTCTAGCCCCCGAGGGAGGGTCGGGCTTTGCCGAGGCAAGGTTGACCCTTCCTTGATGGTTAGACTTTATTTGCGTAAGTGAACGAGGTATATGAACGACTTGAAAACATCTTAAGGGTAAAAGCGACGTAGCTGTCGAATGTTCCAAGCGTTGCTGTAGACCTCGCCTTGACTGTTGGCCAGCTTGTATGTTCCGGGCTTCAGAATCTTGGCGATGATGAACGGCCCCTCCCAGGGAGGCGTGAGCTTATGGCGCCCTCGGGCGTCTTGTCGTAGCCGAAGCACCAAGTCGCCCACCTGGAGGTCTCGGGACCGAACCCCTCGGGCGTGGTAGCGTCGCAGGGACTGCTGATACCACGCCGAGTGTAGCAAGGCCATGTCCCGAGCCTCTTCCAGCTGGTTCAGTGAGTCTTCTCGGTTCGTCTGGTTGCTTCGGGCGTCATATGCCCTTGTCCTTTAGGAGCCGTATTCTAAGTCTGTGGGCAAGATAGCCTCGGCCCCATAGACTAGAAAAAATGGCGTGAAGCCCGTGGCTCGGCTTGGCGTCGTCCTCAGACTCTAGACCACCGAGGGGAGTTCCTTCATCCATCGCCTGCCGAACTTGTTGTGGTCGTTGTAGATCCTCGGCTTGAGTCCCTGTAGAATCATGTCGTTGGCACGCTCTACCTGCCCATTCATCATGGGGTGAGCTACAGCGGCCCAGTCCACCCGGATGTGGTGGTCCTCGCAGAAGTCTAGGAACTTCCTGCCAGTGAACTGGGTGCCGTTGTCGGTGATGATGGAGTTCGGGACCCCGAAGCGATGGATGATGTTGGTGAAGAACGCCACCGCCTGTCGGGACCTGATGCTGTTTAGGGGTCGGACCTCGATCCACTTGGAGAATTTGTCGATGGCGACCAGCAGGTGCGTGAAGCCCCCGGGTGCCTTCTGCAAGGGACCGACAAGGTCTAGACCCCACACAGCAAACAGCAAGGTGATAGGTATCGTTTGCAGAGCCTGAGCGGGCAGGTGGGTCTGCCTTGCGTAGAATTGACACCCTTGGCAGGTGCGGACAATCCTAGTGGCGTCGGGCACCACGGTTGGCCAGTAGAAACCTTGTCGGAAGGCGTTTCCAATGAGGGCCCGAGGTGCCGCGTGGTGACTGCAAGCCCCCGAGTGTATTTCTTGCAATAGCTCCTGTCCTTCGGTGATGGATATGCATCGTTGGAGGATGCATGAGGGGCTGTGGTGGTAGAGCTCCTTTTCGTCACCCAGCAAGATGAACGACTTGGTGCGCCGCGCCAGTCATCGAGCTTCGGCTCTATCGAGGGGTAGCTCTCCTCGGTGGAGATATTGCAGGTATGGGGTCTGCCAGTTTCGATTAGGCGTGACCCCATTCCGCTCTTCCTCGAAGGCCGAGGGTGCCTCGGGCAAGGCCAAGGCTGCCTCGGGCTGAGCTAAGGGTGCCTCGGGCGTGTCGTCGGTCTTGACGGAGGGTTGATGTAGGTCTCGGGAGAAGACGTCCGGAGGAACCGTTGTCTGCCCCGAGGCTATCTTAGCCAGCTCGTCTGCAGTCTCGTTGTATCGTCGAGCGATGTGGTTGAGCTCGAGCCCGTAGAACTTGTCCTCCAGGCGCCGAACCTCGTCGCAGTAGGCTTCCATCTTCAGGTCGCGAAAATGGGAGTTCTTCATGACTTGGTCGATGACAAGCTGCGAGTCGCCACGAGCGTCGAGGCGTCGGACCCCTAGCTCGATGGCGATGTGCAACCCGTTAACCAGAGCCTCGTACTCGGCCATGTTGTTGGACGCCGGGAAATAGAGGCGCAGCACGTAGCGGAGGTGCTTCCCGAGGGGTGAGATGAAGAGCAGGCCCACGCCCGCTCCTGTTTTCATCAGCGACCCATCGAAATACATGGTCCAGAGTTCCGGTTGGATCGGAGCTGCCGGAAGCTAGGTGTCGACCCATTCAGCCACAAAGTCCGCCAAGACTTGGGATTTGATGGCCTTCCGAGGGGCGAACGAGATTGTCTCGCCCATGATCTCCATTGCCCACTTTGCAACCCTACCCAAGGCCTCTCGGCACTGGATGATCTCCCCCAGGGGGAAGGATGACACCACAGTCACCGGGTGAGACTCGAAGTAGTGTCGCAACTTTCGCCGTGTCAGAATTACCGCGTACAGTAGCTTCTGAATTTGCGGGTAGCGGACTTTGGTTTCAGACAGTACCTCACTGATGAAGTAGACTGGCCTCTGGACGGGCAATGCGTGCCCTTCTTCTCGTCTCTCGACCACAATCGCGGCGCTGACCACCTGAGTGGTAGCGGCGACGTAGATCAAGAGGGCTTCTCCGGCAGCGGGGGGCACCAAGATGGGCACGCTTGTAAGGAGCGCCTTTAGGTACCCGAGGGCTTCCTCGGCCTCGGGGGTCCAAGTGAAGCACTCGGTCTTCCTCAAGAGGCGGTACAGGGGTAGGCCTCTTTCGCCGAGGCGCGAGATGAAGCGGCTCAGAGCCGCAAGGCATCCCATGACCCTTTGTACTCCTTTCAAGTCCTTGATGGGCCCCATGTTAGTGATGGCCACGATTTTCTCCGGGTTGGCCTCGATGCCCCGCTCGGAGACGATGAACCCCAGTAGCATGCCTCGGGGGACTCCAAAGACACACTTCTCGGGATTGAGTTTTACGCCTTTCGCCTTGAGACACTCGAATGTCATTTCAAGGTTAGAGAGGAGGTCGGAGGCTTTCCTCATCTTGACTACGATGTTATCAACGTAAGCCTCGACCGTTCGGCCAATGTGCTGTCCGAACACGTGGTTCATGCACCTTTGGTATGTCACATCCGCATTCCTCAAACCAAATGGCATAGTAATGTAGTAGTACATGCCAAAAGGTGTGATGAAAGAAGTCGCGAGCTGGTCGGACTCTTTCATCCTGATTTGGTGATACCCTGAGTAGGCATCGAGGAACGACAGGGTTTCACACCCAGCAGTGGAATCCATGATTTGATCGATGCGAGGCAGGGGGTAGGGAACTTTCGGACATGCTTTGTTTAGAACAGTGTAGTCTACACACATCCGCCATTTCCCACCTTTCTTTTTCACAAGCATAGTATTGGCAAGCCATTCGGGATGGAATACCTCTTTGATGAACCCGGCAGCCATCAGCTTGTGGATCTCCTCGCCTATGGCTCTGCGCTTTTCTTCGTCGAATCGGCACAGAGGCTACTTCACGGGTTGGGCCCCAGCTCGGATATCCAGTGAGTGCTCGGCGACATCCCTCAGTATGCCTGGCATGTCCGAGGGACTCCACACAAAAACCTCGGCGTTTGCGCGGAGAAAGTCGATGAGCACTGCTTCCTATTTGGGGTCGAGCTCGGAGCCGATCTGGATCTGCTTGGAGGTGTCGTTCCTGGGGTCGAGTGTAACACCCTGAATTTGGGGGTATAAAATTTCTTTGCTCATATTCACAAATTCAGGTGTTACTTCCCTTTTCTCATCCTTCCCCAATCTTTCCTTTCTCATTTCTATAGGAGAAAAGTGCTTATTTTATTTGTAATAATAGTGTGATAGGTTAGACCCTAAGGGAGTATGAATTGTTGCATCATGTTGAACCCTAGATTTCACTTTTGTTTGGTGCATAATTCCTAGAAAGTCTAATTTGAATTTGTGGCTTATTTGAATTTGAATCAAATAGAGAAAATAAAAAAGAAAAGAGAAAGCAAATTCCAGAATAAAAGAAAAGGGAAAAGAGCCCAAACCCCCGCCCCCCTCGGCCTTTCGGCCCAGTCGACCCATCTCGCGCGCGCGCGCCTCTCCCCCCCCCTCCTCTCTCTGCCTGGCGGGTCCCACCTGTCGGCGCTGCCGCTTCCCCGCGCGTGCGCCCTCTCCCTCGCTCTCTCTCTGCGCCGCGGGCCCGGCCTATCAGCGCGGCCGCCTTCCGCGCGCCCGCCTCCCGCTCTCTCTGCTCGCCCGGCCCCACCCGTCGGCGCAGCCGTTTTCCCCGCCCCCGCGCCCGCTTTCTTCTCTCTCTCTGCCCGCGGGCCCGGCTTGTCAACTCCCTCGTCCTCGCGTAACCGCCGCCGAGCTGCGCGCGCCCGCCTTCTCCGCGCCCACGTCGCGCGTGGGGGGCTCGCCCCAACCCCGCCCTCGGCCACTAGAGCCCCGAACCTCACTCGCCCTCTCCCCCTCCCTCATTTGCGCACCAACCGGCCCCTCTCTTCCACCTCTCCCTCGCTGCGCGCACGCCAGAGCGCCGCCGCCGCCGCCGAACTCGTTTCCCGGCCGCCGTTGGAGCTCCGCCGTGTCCATTGCCACGGTGAGCTTCGCCCCGGCGTCCGCAACCCGGAACGCGCCCCAATTTCCCCTCTCCCTCCCCGAATTCCTCCGCCCGCGCTCACCCGCCGTCCTCCGTGCAGCCGCCACCGTCGCCCCGGGTCACCGTCGCGCCATCGCCGCCACCGAGGAGTCCCCGGAGTCCGCTTTGAGGTAAGGAACCTCTCCCACCCCTATTGACCATTGCTTTGCTCTCTATCGCGTTTAATTCCTCGCCGGAGTTGTTTAGCGCCGCCGCCGAGCCACTCCGCCGTGAACCGCCCCCCTCCGGTGCCCCTGCCCCGACCCAGACCCCACCAAAAGGTTCCCCGCACCCTCCCCAACCTCCCCGGCCACTCAGATCGCCCCAAGGACCCGCAGGGCCCCCGCGCCCTCGTCTCCGGCGAGCTCCTCTGCCGCCTCAGCTGGCTGGGGAAGGAGACATAAGCCAGCGCCCCATCTCCGCCGTCCATCTTAGATCGGGCGGCCCTGTTTCAAATAGCCCGAATCCAATCCTAACCGTCCGCCCAAGATCCAACGGCCCAGAGCCGTTTCCCCCGCGCCTCGCCTCCCTGCCAACAGGGCCCCGCCTGTCAGTCGCCCGCACTCGCGCTCGCTCTGCCCGCTCGGCCCCGCCTGCCAGTCGCCCGCGCCCGCGCTGCCCGCTGGCCCCGCCTGTCAGTCGCCGCGCCCGCGCCCGCGCTGCCCGCCGGCCCCGCCTGTCAGCCACCCAGGCCGTCGCGCGCCCGCGCGCCCGCCCGCAGGATCTAATCCTGGCCGTTGATCTGAGATCCGACGGCTATTAACGCCCGATACCCCTTCGCCCGCGCATTTTCTTAAAGAACCCCTCTGTTTTCTGGAAATTGCGCCCGCCGTCCCTGGTTTCTCGCAGTTAGGTCCTCGGACCTTTTATTTAATTCAAAATAGGTCCTTAGGGTATATTTTTAACCCCTAAACTTGTAAAATTCATAACTTTGCCATATGAACTCCAAATTAGGTGCTTCAAATTGCAAAATGTTCATAATATTATTATCTATCTGTTTATGCAATGTTTCCCTACTGTTTCCATGTCCCAATTAATGGTTAATCATTAGGATAGGATTAATGTTATGGGAACCCTATTTGAGATAAATAAAAGATAGTAGACTTTAATAAAAGTTGGAGCACTTAAGTCTATGGACTTAAACACCTAAGTTTAGGAACTTAAAACCAGATAATGAGTTAATCCCACCACTGACTTAAACCTGATTAGTGGATAATGAATCACTTTGTATAGTCCTCTACCCCAGACCTAGAGAATACCAGAGTGCCTATCCCTTTTCTATTATGAACTTGTGACCTCTCTCTGCTGCATATGTTTGGTATATTGTTTTTGTTTGTTATTTCCCAAGTGCATAGTGTGAATGATTACTTTACGTAGACAACGAGCAGTCTGTGTTTTTCGAGGAAGTTGCAGAGGAAGTTCCTGATCAACAGTTTGATGAAGGCAAGTGTCCTCTGACCCATTATGTCCTATTCATTTATAACTTACTACCCCGCATTACTTACTTGAAACCTAAGGATTGACTAGCTTTACACTTTACTTTATCCTTGGTGACCTTATGGGCTAATATGGTTAGCATTCTGCTACTGCCTTAACTTAATCAATGAACATGATGTGAATATTTATGATACTGTTATCCTGATTACGTTGATGATCTTGTGATACTCTAGGGGGCTCAGGCTGTTTCCTGAGTACCTCTCCGTAAGGACCTGTTCGTTGAGAGACCACCCGGGATAACAGTGCAACCATGAGGGTGAAATGGGGCGCCCTTAGCTAATTAATTAGAGGAACTAGAGGTGTAGTTGCTTCGCCGTCGTGCCGTCAATGGGGTCCAGGCACAGTGCTTGCTCTGCCGAGGCTGAGTGCCGAGGTTCTTTCGTTTTGCTTTTGTTAGTCACTCTCCTGCGGGGAGGAGTACTGTGTTTATCAAACTGGAGAAACCTAACGGGCAGCTATGATCTCTAGGGAATCTTTGTAAAAGCTACGTAGTGATACCCTGCCGGACCACCTAGGTAGTGGTCAATGGGGATTAGCTCTCCCCGGGCAGAAAGGGAATCATGACTCATGGGTAAAGTGTGCAACCTCTGCAGAGGGTAGTGAAACTGGTATATCAGCCGTGCTCACGGTTAAGAGCAGCCTTGGGATCCTCTTTGATTAGAGATACAGATGGTTCGAGATACAAGGATTATGTTATGGTTTTGGTTCGAATATGATGATGTTGTTCCTCGATGAGGAAATGGTTCATGGGTTGGTTAATGCTAAAATCTGGCTTCTACTAATGATAAATACCTGTCCAACTAAAAGCAACCGCTGGAACCTAACCCCACATAAAGCTAGTCCACTTCAGCCAAACGGGACATTTGCTGAGTACGTTGATGTGTACTCATCCTTGCTTTACCACAAAACACCAGGTTGTCCGCATTGTAACCACTGCTCCGGAGAAGGCGAAGTCGTGGAAGGAGACTTCCAGGAGTTCCAAGACTACGACGAATTCTAGGTGTGGGTTGGCGGCAACCCCCAGTCAGCTGCCTGTGAAGGCCTTATCTTTACCGCGTTTCGCTTAGCACTTTGATTTAACTGTTAAGTTGATGACTATGTGGATGCCTATGACTCTGTGATGTAATAAGTTAATACTCTTTTATGTTATTATTCGAGCATTGTGCGATGATGTTCATTTATGTAATCGCTGTGTACGTGAGTTCTGATCCTGGCACGTACATAGTTCGCATTCGGTTTGCCTTCCAAAACCGGGTGTGACATAAGTGGTATCAAAGCCGTGCTGACTATAGGACCGCTGACCTAGAGTAGCACTAGTCGTACTAAGGACTATTGACCTTCCCTCTCACCTTGACCTCTGATGTTACTTCAAAAGTCGGTCACCTCGACCAACCCTATGTTTTACTACATATATATATATATACTATATTATACCTTGTTAAAATTTTTATCTTATTCTGTCTATGGTTTATTCACTTGTCATATTAGTTCTGCTCTTACTCTTATGCTTACGGTGTCTTTTGTAGATGGCTCGTCTTAGACACACTGCACGTAAGTCGGTGATTCCTTTCCTCCCGTCTCGACTTGCGGAGCGTCCTCTGCACCGCACCGTGTCCGGTCAGTCGAGTCACCTGGAGAGACTGCACCACCGCCTGCGTGAGGAGCAGGAACGCCGGCGCCAGCACAGAGAGCAGCAGGGCTCTTCCTCCCCACCCCAGCAAGAGGTGGAGTCCGTGAGGCCCCGTTCCTCTGTTGCCCAGCTGGAGGCGCCCCCTGCACCACCGCGGGACGCCCCGGCTGTTGGAGGAGCTACTGGAGGAGGTATTGGAGGAGACCCCGACGACGACGACTCAGACCACAGCACGGAGTCTTCTGAGCCGCAGGAGGCGGAAGGATGGGTCGCCCGACCCATCACCCGTGACGCCGCCCGCGGTTGTCACTTCCACGACACACTCGACACCTTGCTGCGCCAGGCTTTCGACCGGCACACCTGGTCGATCGAGTATCGTTGTGTAGTCTACCAGCACAGTCGCGGGAGGTACCCGGACCGCTGGGAGGCTACCTGCCTAGTTCGCCGTCCGGAGGATGACCTCCGGGGTGCGGAGGCCATTTCGGAGCACTATTCCATCTCCGAGAGGGACACTGCAGAGGCGGCTATGCAGGATGCAGCACGACGTGCACTCTCCCAGTACTGTTCTTTGTTCGGTGGCTTGGCCGACGGTCTTAACCTTCGGTACTACCCCCGCCGCCCTACTGGCAGCACAGAGAGTGTGGTTGTCTCCCCTGTTGGTGAGGCTAACCCTAGGTTGAGCAGCACAGTCAACCTAGTCGCAGTGCTTAACACTGAGCTGGATCACTCTCTGGACGAGCTAAGCAGAGCTCGAATGGAGATTGCGGAGTTGCGTGCTAAGCTGGCAGAGCGCCATCACCAGGAGGGTGGTTCTCCCGCTCCTGTTGGGACTCAGCACCCATACTGCTCGCCGCCACGTGGTCACCACACTTATGGTTCCCCTGCCTGTAAGACCAGGATAGATCTGGATCCTTAGATCGTTAGCATCGAAGTTTGTAATAATTCTTAAGTCAGATGTCTCAGTCTTAAAATAGTTAGTTTAGTTTGCTTATCAGTTGCTTCCAATTAGCTTAGTTTGCTTATCAGTTGCTTGCATGCTTGTTATGATGAACTTGTGCTGGATTTGAATCTTTGTAATGACTGTTGCCAACCTGTGGGTTTCTCCTGCAGTTTGGCCTAGCTATAATGTTAATAAAGTCAGTTGTTTAGTTGGGAAGCCATTTACTTCTACTTTCCTTTCTATCTGAGAAGCTGTGTTGAATCATAATGAGGATCAGTGAAGCTCTTTGTTCACCCAGTGTCATGAAGAATTCTGTATTCTCTTTTCTTATGCTGGAGGACTGTAAGATCAACGCTGATGTATGAATGTCTTCCACAGATGTCTGACAACAGGCGCCGATGCAACAGGCGTGCTCAGCAAGAGCAGCATGACCAGCAGGAGGAACAACAAAGGAAGCCTCCCCCACCACCCCCGATGACAGTGGAGCAGATGTTCTTGATGCAGACTCAGGCAGTGCAGGCCATTGGGCAGACTCTGGCAGCCATGCAGCAGGCTCAACAGCAACCCCAACCCCAGTTGCAAGTGCAGATGCCCCAGATGCCACGAGATAAGCGTGGTGAGTTCATGAGAGGGCACCCTCCTACCTTCGCCCATTCTGCTGACCCCATGGATGCAGAAGACTGGCTGCGCGCAGTGGAAAGGGAACTGCGCACCGCCCAATGTAACGACAGGGAGAAGGTTCTGTATGGTCCCCGTCAGCTAAGGGGAGCAGCCCAGTCCTGGTGGGAGTCCTACCTCGCCACACATGCTGACCCCGAAGCCATCACCTGGGAAGAATTCAGCGAGAGTTTCCGCAGGTACCATGTGCCGGAGGGACTGATGATCGTGAAGAAGGAGGAGTTTCTGGCTCTGAAGCAGGGACCCCTATCTGTTAGTGAATACAGAGACAAGTTTCTGCAGCTATCTCGGTATGCACCTGAGGATGTCAACACTGATGCTAAAAGGCAGTACAGGTTCATGAGAGGTTTGGTGGATCCCCTGCATTACCAGCTGATGAATCACACCTTCCCCACTTTCCAGCACCAGATCGATAGGGCAGTTATGACTGAGAAGAAGCGTAAGGATATGGAAGATCGGAAGCGCAAGATGAGTGGACCCCAGACCGGAGGCATCAGCCGTCCACGTTTCTCAGGCAGTTCATCTCAGCAAGGCAGGCCTGGCCACCCACAAGGATATCAGAATCAGAACCAGCGTCCACATCAGCAGCAGTTTCAGAGGCAGTATCAGCAGCAGCAGCAGTATCGTCAGCACAGCCAGCAAGGAGGTAATCAGTATCAGAAGTAGAACAACCAGGCACCTCGCTTCCCTGCCCCAGCAGCAAACCAGAGCAACCAAGCAGCCCCAGCACAAGGAGGAGGCAGAGGATGTTTCCACTGTGGAGAACAAGGCCACTGGGCGATGCAGTGCCCGAAGAAGGCGGCGCAGCAGCAGACCAACCCCAATGCTCCAACAAAGCAAGGTGTACTGCAGCTGATAGCAGGCAATCGTAACCAAGCGTACAACCGTGTAAAGGTGAACCACTTGGAGGCCGAAGCGATCCAGGATGCACTAGATGTGGCAGTAGGTATGTTCTCAGTCGAATCTCATCCCACGAAAGTGCTATTTGATACTGGTGCAACTCATTCATTTGTCACTGCAACCTGGGTAGAATTGCATAACATCTCAGTAGAGGCAATGATGCCGCCCATGAGGATTAATTCGGTTGGTGGCAAGGTGCAAACAGATAAAATATGCTTAAATATAAGGGTGGAAATAAGGGGGATAGGGTTCCCCAGTGACTTAATAGTGATAGACACCCCTGGCATAGATGTCATTCTAGGGATGAATTGGTTAATGAGGTATGAAGCGAATATTAGTTGTGACAAAAGGACCGTAACATTGAAGTCCCCGTCAGGAGAAGAGGTAGTGGCCGAGCTAAGGATGCCTAAATCAGCGGAGGGTGTCTGTCACCAGATTTCAGTTGATAGTAAGGAGCCCAACCCGCTCGAGGCTATCATGGTTGTGTCGGATTTTCCGGACGTATTTCCCGAGGAGCTAATGGGCATGCCACCCGAGAGAAAGGTTGAGTTTGCCATAGAGCTTATCCCTGGTACCGCCCCCATTTCCAAAAGAGCCTACCGAGTGTCTGGACCAGAATTGGTGGAACTCAAGAAGCAGATAGATGAGATGTTAGAGAAGGGTTACATCAGACCAAGTACCTCGCCTTGGGCCACTCCGGTGTTGTTTGTAGAGAAGAAAGATGGTACCAAAAGGATGTGCATAGACTACAGAGCCTTGAATGAAGTCACTGTCAAGAACAAGTACCCCCTGCCAAGGATAGAAGATTTGTTCGACCAGCTTAGAGGTGCCAGCGTATTCTCGAAGATAGATCTGAGGTCAGGCTACCATCAACTCAGAATCCGACACTCGGACATACCGAAGACAGCATTCATCACCAAGTATGGGTTATATGAATTCACAGTTATGTCCTTCGGTTTGACCAATGCGCCAGCTTTCTTTATGTATCTGATGAACAGTGTGTTCATGGATTATCTGGACAAGTTTGTGGTAGTGTTTATCGATGATATTCTCATATACTCTCGAAGTGAGGAAGATCATGTAGAGCATTTGAAGATGGTATTGCAAAGGCTACGGGAGCATCAGTTGTATGCCAAGCTGAGCAAATGCGAGTTCTGGATTCATGAAGTCCTGTTTCTGGGTCACATCATAAATCAAGATGGGTTGGCAGTGGATCCAAAGAAAGTGGCAGATATCCTGAACTGGAAAGCACCAAAGGATGTTCGTGGGATCAAGAGCTTCATTGGAATGGCGGGGTATTACAGGCGTTTCATCGAAGGCTTCTCAAAGATTGCTAGACCAATGACAGCGTTACTAGCGAAGAAAGTTGAGTTTAAGTGGACCCAAAAGTGTCAGGAAGCATTTGAAGAACTGAAAAATAGATTGACTACAGCTCCGGTGTTAGTCCTGCCTGATGTTCACAAGCCATTCTCAGTGTATTGTGATGCTTCTTACACCGGATTGGGATGTGTGCTAATGCAAGAAGGAAGAGTTGTAGCATATTCATCTCGACAGCTGAAGATCCATGAGAAAAATTATCCCACGCATGACCTGGAGTTGGCAGCAGTAGTTCATGCTTTGAAGACATGGAGACATTACTTGTATGGGCAGAAGTGCGACATCTACACAGATCATAAAAGTCTGAAGTACATATTCACCCAGTCAGAGTTAAACATGAGACAGCGAAGATGGTTGGAATTGATCAAAGACTATGAGTTGGAGATACATTACCATCCAGGCAAAGCCAATGTGGTTGCAGATGCTCTGAGCAGGAAGAGTCAAGTCAATATGTTGGCTACGTACCCAATGCCATATGAGTTAGCCAAGGAGTTCGACAGACTGAGTCTCGGTTTCCTGAACAGTACGCAAGGAGTAACAGTGGAATTAGAGCCCACCCTAGAGCGGGAGATCAAAGAAGGGCAGAAGGATGATGAAAGCATCAACAAGATCCGGCAGCTAATCTTAGAAGGAAGAGGCAAAGACTTTCGAGAGGATGAAGAGGGAGTAATATGGTTCAAGGACCGATTGTGTGTCCCCGACCTCAAACCTATTCGGGAGCTGATCCTAAAGGAAGCTCAAGAGAAAGCCTACTCCATACACCCGGGAAGTGAAAAGATGTACTAGGATTTAAAGAGGAGGTTTTGGTGGTATGGCATGAAAAGAGAAATCGCAGAATATGTCGCCATCTGTGATAGCTGTCAAAGAACCAAAGCAGAGCATCAAAGGCCTGCCGGATTGTTGCAGCCATTGCGGATTCCTCAGTGGAAGTGGGATGAGATCGGGATGGATTTTATAGTTGGCCTACCCCGTACCCGGGCCGGTTATGATTCCATCTGGGTGGTTGTGGACCGCTTAACAAAGGTGGCCCATTTCATACCTGTGAAGACCACATATACCGGAGCAACGTTAGCTGAGTTATACATGTCACGGATAGTTTGCCTTCATGGTGTGCCAAAGAAGATAGTGTCAGATCGAGGAACGCAGTTCACCTCTCATTTTTGGCAGCAGCTACAAGAAGCTTTGGGCACCCATTTGAACTTCAGCTCGGCTTATCACCCGCAGACAGACGGTCAGACTGAAAGAACTAACCAGATCCTAGAAGATATGCTGAGAGCCTGTGCGTTGCAAGACAAGTCAGGATGGGACAAAAGGTTACCATATGCAGAATTCTCCTATAACAATAGTTACCAGGCCAGCTTGAAGATGTCGCCGTTTCAGGCACTCTATGGGCGGAGTTGTAGGACTCCGCTGCATTGGGACCAGCCTGGAGAGAGACAGGTGTTTGGCCCCGACATTTTGCTTGAAGCCGAAGAGAATATCAAAATGGTTCGAGAGAATCTGAAGATAGCACAATCAAGGCAGCGAAGCTATGCGGACAGAAGGAGAAGAGAACTGAGTTTTGAAGTGGGAGATTACGTCTATCTGAAGGTGTCACCTATCAGGGGAGTCAGAAGGTTCGGAGTTAAAGGCAAGTTAGCACCCCGGTACGTTGGACCATATCAGATTCAAGCAAAGCGTGGAGAAGTGGCTTACCAACTCAACCTACCAGAAAGTTTGTCGGCAGTGCACAATGTGTTCCACGTGTCACAATTGAAGAAGTGTCTGCGAGTACCAGAAGAACAGTTGCCAGTGGAGGGTTTGGAGGTCCAGGAGGATCTGACATACATAGAGAAGCCAACGCAGATTCTGGAGTTCGCAGACAGAGTCACCCGGAGGAATACCATCAGAATGTGCAAAGTCAGATGGGGTCACCACTCGGAGGAAGAAGCAACCTGGGAACGAGAAGATGATCTGAAAGCCAAATACCCTTAACTCTTTGCTGACCAACCTTGAATCTCGGGGGCGAGATTCTTTTAAGGGGGATAGGTTTGTAACACCCTGAATTTGGGGGTATAAAATTTCTTTGCTCATATTCACAAATTCAGGTGTTACTTCCCTTTTCTCATCCTTCCCCAATCTTTCCTTTCTCATTTCTATAGGAGAAAAGTGCTTATTTTATTTGTAATAATAGTGTGATAGGTTAGACCCTAAGGGAGTATGAATTGTTGCATCATGTTGAACCCTAGATTTCACTTTTGTTTGGTGCATAATTCCTAGAAAGTCTAATTTGAATTTGTGGCTTATTTGAATTTGAATCAAATAGAGAAAATAAAAAAGAAAAGAGAAAGCAAATTCCAGAATAAAAGAAAAGGGAAAAGAGCCCAAACCCCCGCCCCCCTCGGCCTTTCGGCCCAGTCGACCCATCTCGCGCGCGCGCGCCTCTCCCCCCCCCTCCTCTCTCTGCCTGGCGGGTCCCACCTGTCGGCGCTGCCGCTTCCCCGCGCGTGCGCCCTCTCCCTCGCTCCCTCTCTGCGCCGCGGGCCCGGCCTGTCGGTGCGGCCGCCTTCCGCGCGCCCGCCTCCCGCTCTCTCTGCTCGCCCGGCCCCACCCGTCGGCGCAGCCGTTTTCCCCGCCCCCGTGCCCGCTTTCTTCTCTCTCTCTGCCCGCGAGCCCGGCTTGTCAGCTCCCTCGTCCTCGCGTAACCGCCGCCGAGCTGCGCGCGCCCGCCTTCTCCGCGCCCACGTCGCGCGTGGGGGGCTCGCCCCAACCCCGCCCTCGGCCACTAGAGCCCCGAACCTCACTCGCCCTCTCCCCCTCCCTCATTTGCGCACCAACCGGCCCCTCTCTTCCACCTCTCCCTCGCTGCGCGCACGCCAGAGCGCCGCCGCCGCCGCCGAACTCGTTTCCCGGCCGCCGTTGGAGCTCCGCCGTGTCCATTGCCACGGTGAGCTTCGCCCCGGCGTCCGCAACCCGGAACGCGCCCCAATTTCCCCTCTCCCTCCCCGAATTCCTCCGCCTGCGCTCACCCGCCGTCCTCCGTGCAGCCGCCACCGTCGCCCCGGGTCACCGTCGCGCCATCGCCGCCACCGAGGAGTCCCCGGAGTCCGCTTTGAGGTAAGGAACCTCTCCCGCCCCTATTGACCTTTGCTTTGCTCTCTATCGTGTTTAATTCCTCGCCGGAGTTGTTTAGCGCCGCCGCCGAGCCACTCCGCCGTGAACCGCCCCCCTCCGGTGCCCCTGCCCCGACCCAGACCCCACCAAAATGTTCCCCGCACCCTCCCCAACCTCCCCGGCCACTCAGATCGCCCCAAGGACCCGCAGGGCCCCCGCGCCCTCGTCTCCGGCGAGCTCCTCCGCCGCGGGGACGGGCGCCGCCGCCTCAGCTGGCTGGGGAAGGAGACATAAGCCAGCGCCCCATCTCCGCCGTCCATCTTAGATCGGGCGGCCCTGTTTCAAATAGCCCGAATCCAATCCTAACCGTCCGCCCAAGATCCAACGGCCCAGAGCCGTTTCCCCCGCGCCCCGCCTCCCTGCCAACTGGGCCCCGCCTGTCAGTCGCCCGCACTCGCGCTCGCTCTGCCCGCTCGGCCCCGCCTGCCAGTCGCCCGCGCCCGCGCTGCCCGCTGGCCCCGCCTGTCAGTCGCCGCGCCCGCGCCCGCGCTGCCCGCCGGCCCCGCCTGTCAGCCACCCAGGCCGTCGCGCGCCCGCGCGCCCGCCCGCAGGATCTAATCCTGGCCGTTGATCTGAGATCCGACGGCTATTAACGCCCGATACCCCTTCGCCCGCGCATTTTCTTAAAGAACCCCTCTGTTTTCTGGAAATTGCGCCCGCCGTCCCTGGTTTCTCGCAGTTAGGTCCTCGGACCTTTTATTTAATTCAAAATAGGTCCTTAGGGTATATTTTTAACCCCTAAACTTGTAAAATTCATAACTTTGCCATATGAACTCCAAATTAGGTGCTTCAAATTGCAAAATGTTCATAATATTATTATCTATCTGTTTATGCAATGTTTCCCTACTGTTTCCATGTCCCAATTAATGGTTAATCATTAGGATAGGATTAATGTTATGGGAACCCTATTTGAGATAAATAAAAGATAGTAGACTTTAATAAAAGTTGGAGCACTTAAGTCTATGGACTTAAACACCTAAGTTTAGGAACTTAAAACCAGATAATGAGTTAATCCCACCACTGACTTAAACCTGATTAGTGGATAATGAATCACTTTGTATAGTCCTCTACCCCAGACCTAGAGAATACCAGAGTGCCTATCCCTTTTCTATTATGAACTTGTGACCTCTCTCTGCTGCATATGTTTGGTATATTGTTTTTGTTTGTTATTTCCCAAGTGCATAGTGTGAATGATTACTTTACGTAGACAACGAGCAGTCTGTGTTTTCCGAGGAAGTTGCAGAGGAAGTTCCTGATCAACAGTTTGGTGAAGGCAAGTGTCCTCTGACCCATTATGTCCTATTCATTTATAACTTACTACCCCGCATTACTTACTTGAAACCTAAGGATTGACTAGCTTTACACTTTACTTTATCCTTGGTGACCTTATGGGCTAATATGGTTAGCATTCTGCTACTGCCTTAACTTAATCAATGAACATGATGTGAATATTTATGATACTGTTATCCTGATTACGTTGATGATCTTGTGATACTCTAGGGGGCTCAGGCTGTTTCCTGAGTACCTCTCCGTAAGGACCTGTTCATTGAGAGACCACCCGGGATAACAGTGCAACCATGAGGGTGAAATGGGGCGCCCTTAGCTAATTAATTAGAGGAACTAGAGGTGTAGTTGCTTCGCCGTTGTGCCGTCAATGGGGTCCAGGCACAGTGCTTGCTCTGCCGAGGCTGAGTGCCGAGGTTCTTTCGTTTTGCTTTTGTTAGTCACTCTCCTGCGGGGAGGAGTACTGTGTTTATCAAACTGGAGAAACCTAACGGGCAGCTATGATCTCTAGGGAATCTTTGTAAAAGCTACGTAGTGATACCCTGCCGGACCACCTAGGTAGTGGTCAATGGGGATTAGCTCTCCTCGGGCAGAAAGGGAATCATGACTCATGGGTAAAGTGTGCGACCTCTGCAGAGGGTAGTGAAACTGGTATATCAGCCGTGCTCACGGTTAAGAGCAGCCTTGGGATCCTCTTTGATTAGAGATACAGATGGTTCGAGATACAAGGATTATGTTATGGTTTTGGTTCGAATATGATGATGTTGTTCCTCGATGAGGAAATGGTTCATGGGTTGGTTAATGCTAAAATCTGGCTTCTACTAATGATAAATACCTGTCCAACTAAAAGCAACCGCTGGAACCTAACCCCACATAAAGCTAGTCCACTTCAGCCAAACGGGACATTTGCTGAGTACGTTGATGTGTACTCATCCTTGCTTTACCACAAAACACCAGGTTGTCCGCATTGTAACCACTGCTCCAGAGAAGGCGAAGTCGTGGAAGGAGACTTCCAGGAGTTCCAAGACTACGACGAATTCTAGGTGTGGGTTGGCGGCAACCCCCAGTCAGCTGCCTGTGAAGGCCTTATCTTTACTGCGTTTCGCTTAGCACTTTGATTTAACTGTTAAGTTGATGACTATGTGGATGTCTATGACTCTGTGATGTAATAAGTTAATACTCTTTTATGTTATTATTCGAGCATTGTGCGATGATGTTCATTTATGTAATCGCTGTGTACGTGAGTTCTGATCCTGGCACGTACATAGTTCGCATTCGGTTTGCCTTCCAAAACCGGGTGTGACATCGAGAGGGACGGACTTAACCGCCTCTGCTGGTTTGAAGTTGTCGACGTGGTGCTTCGCATCTGGCACCTCCTTGGGGATGCTCTCTAGGTCGGCGATGAGGGCCTCGGATTCGGCGAGGGTCTCGACGTACTCCACACACTCCACGTCGCATTCGTACGCGTGTCGGTACGTGGGGCCGACGGTGATGACCCCGTTGGGGCCCGGCATCTTGAGGTTGAGGTAGGTGTAGTTGGGGACGGCTATGAACTTGGCGTAGCATGGTCTCCCTAGCACTGTGTGGTAGGTTCCTCGGAACCCGACCACCTCGAACGTGAGGGATTCCTTTCAAAAGTTGGAGGGAGTCCCAAAGTAGACGGGCAGATCGAGTTGTCCAAGGGGCTGGACGCGCTTCCCGGGAATGATCCCATGAAAGGGCGCCGCACCGGCCCGGATCGAGGATAGATCGATCTGCAGGAGCCCGAGGGTGTCGGCATAGATGATGTTGAGGCTGCTGCCTCCGTCCATGAGGACCTTGGTAAGCTTGACGTTGCCGATGACAGGGTCAACAACGAGCGGGTACTTCCCCGGACTCGGCACGCGGTCGGGGTGGTCACCTTGGTCGAAGGTGATGGGCTTGTCGGACCAATCTAGGTAGACTGGCGCCGCCACCTTCACCGAACAGACCTCCCGGCGCTCTTGCTTGCGGTACCGAGCTGAGGCGTTCGCCACTTGCCCACCGTAGATCATGAAGCAGTCGTGGACCTCGGGGAACTCCTCTGCCTTGTGACCCTCCTTCTTGTTGTTGTCGGGGGCTCTGCCACCTTCCGCCGGGGGCCTGGCCTTGTGGAAGTAGCGCCGAAGCATGACGCACTCCTCAAGGGTGTGCTTGACGGGACCCTGATGACAGGGGCACGACTCCTTGAGCATCTTGTCGAACAGGTTGGTGCCTCCGAGGGTTCTTGTGCTTGGCGGCGGCGACAAGGTCTGCGTCGGTGGTGCCGTGTTTCGCTTGCAACTTCTTCTTGCCCTTCTTCTTCGTGCCGCGCTGAGCGAACGCCTTGGGGACGTCTTCCGGCTAGCGCCCCTGAGGCTGCTTGTCCTTCCGGAAGATGGCTTCGACCGCCTCCTGACCAGAGGTGAACTTTGTGGCGATGTCCATCAGCTCGCTTGCCCTGGTGGGAGTCTTGCGACCCAGCTTGCTCACCAGGTCGCGGCAAGTGGTGCCGGTGAGGAACGAACCGATGACATCCGAGTCGGTGATGTTGGCCAGCTCGGTGCGCTGCTTCGAAAATCGCTGGATGTAGTCCCATAGGGATTCTCCTGGCTGCTGGTGGCAGCTTTGGAGATCCCATGAGTTCCCAGGGCACACATATGTGCCCTAGAAGTTGCTGGCGAAGGCTTTGACCAGGTCGTCCTAGTTGGAGATCTGCGTAGGAGGCAGATGCTCCAGCCAGGCTCGGGCGGCGTCAGAGAGGAACAGGGGGAGGTTGCGGATGATGAGGTTGTCATCGTCCGTTCCACCCAGCTGGCAGGCCAGCCGGTAATCCGCGAGCCACAGTTCCGGCCTTGTCTCCCTCGAGTACTTGGTGATGGTAGTCAGGATTCGGAACCGGGTTGGGAACGGCGCCCGTCGTATGGCCCAGCTGAAAGCTTGCGGACCGGGTGGTTCGGGCGAAGGGCTCCGATCCTCCTCGCTGTCATAGCGTCCCCCACGCCTGGGGTGGTAGCCTCGATGCACCTTCTCGTCAAGGCGGGCTCGACGGTCGCGGTGGTGGTGCTGGTTGCCGAGGCGACCTAGGGCCACAGGTGCTGTGTCCCGCGTGCGCCCGGTGTGGACCGAGGCTTCCCGCATGAATCGGGAAGTCGCGGCGTGATGCTCCGGGGGGTATCCCTGCCTTTGGGAGGCAGAGCTTTCGATCCGTCGGACCGTGGCATCCTCTAGGAGATTCTTGAGCTCTCCCTGGATACGTCGCCCCTCGGTGGTGGATGGTTCCGGCATCGCTCGGAGTAGTATTGCTGTTGCAGCCAGGTTCTAGCCGACCCCACTAGAAGCCGGGGGCAGCCTTGCCCTGGCATTGTCGGTGATGCAGTGCTGGACGTCCTGGGCCAGATGACGCGCTTCTCCGGCTGGTGCTCGGCCTGCCCACTCCTACCCGATGTTCTGCCAGAGCTGCACAAGTTGTCCTGCTTCCTCGTCAAGCCTGGCCTGCATCTCGCGGATTTGCTCGAGCTGTGCGTCCTGACCCCCCACAGGGACTGGGACCACAGCTAGCTCCCGAAGGATGTCAACGCGAGGCACAGGCCTAGGGGGATCGCCGTTCTCCGGCATACCATGGTGGTTGCCTTTGTTGAGACCCCCTAGATCGACGTGGAAACATTCGCGACTTGGGCAACAGTCCTCGTTGCCGAGGCTGTGGCTACCATTGGAGCAATCAGAGAGGCAGTAGTCGCATGCGGTCATGAAGTCCTGCATGACACTAGGGTTATAGAGCCCAGAGAAATCCCAACGAGAGTCGGGCTCGTCGTCTTCCTCGGAACCCGGGGGTCCGTAGGTCGAGACGGCCGTCAATTTGTCCTAGGTTGACCACATATGGTACCCCAGAAGGTTTGGATATGCCTTTATGAAAGCGTCCACCGAAGCGGGGTCGCTTGGTGGGTCGAAGCTGAATCTAAAAGGCATAGGATGGGTAACGGACGGTACCTCTTGATCGACGGATGGTGACGAAGTCGCGTCAGGGACGGACTGCACCGTTATCTCAGGTACGAGGCTAACGCCGAGCAAGTCCTTCGCGAGCGTGCTGGCGTCGTCCGTCTGCTTGGGGTTTGCGTGTTGCGGGGAAACGACGCTCGTCTTCGTCTCAGACTCGAGGTCAACGCCCGACGTGTCCCCTGCTGGGGCGCCGGCGCCGTCGACTCGCTCGACAGCCGACGAGGCGCCGCCTCCTGCTTGGCCATGGTTGCCCCGCCTCCTCCTCCGTCGACGGGGAAGGTGACGGGACAGACCCGGATGCTGTTCCTCCATCACGCGAGAAAGACGTCATCGATTCCGCCGTCGGCGGGCGGGCTGACGGCCGCCATTGTCGTTGTCGCGCAGTGGAGGAAGGAGTACCATGTCGTAGCTGCCGTCAAGGGACATGAACTCAAGACTCCTGAAACGGAGAATCGTCCTGGGTTGGAGAGGTTGCTGGAGGCTACCCATCTGGAGCTTGACGGGAAGCTGTTTGTCAACACGCAGCAACCCCCTACCTGGCGCGCCAACTGTCAGTGTTTCAACCCCGGCGTGTCCCTAGACCGACGAGTAAATTGTCGCTGCGTGTCCCTGGACTGGCGCGAGACGGAACACAAAGGGGGGAAAACAGTAAGGGGAACCGTGGCCTCGTGTTGTCCTGCGCCCAGGACGGATGCGCTTGCAGTAGGGGGTTACAAGCGTTCGCGAGGGAGAGAGAGGGGGGGTGTGAGACTGCGCGTCAGCCTGTTCTCCCGTGCGGCCACCCTTTTTCGTACGACGACCCTGGACCTTCCTTTTATACACGTAAGGAGAGGGTCCAGGTGTACAACGAGGGGGTGTAGCAGTGTGGTAACGTGTCTAGCAGAGGGGAGCCAGAGCCCCATGTACATGCCGACGTGGCTGTCGGAGAGGTGTTGGAGCCCTGTTCATGTGGCGTCGTGGCCGTCGGAGGAGCGCTTGAGCCCTGTAGAAGTACAGCTGTCGGGGCTGTCGGATCCTTGCTGACATATCCTTGCTTCTGTAGGGGGCTGAGAACCGCCGTCGTCATGGAGCACGTGGGGTGCCATCATTACTTGTTTTACCGGGGCGAGCCAGATGGGACGCCGGTCTTGTTCCCCGTAGCCTGAGCTAGCTAGGGGTAGGGTAATGATGTACCCCCCTGCGACATGGTCGGTCTGAGCCCGAGGTCGGGCGAGGCGGTGGCTCCTCCGAGGTCAAGGCTGAGTCCGGGCCCTGGGGTCGGGCGAGGCGGAGACCGTCTTCCAGAGTCGAGGTTGAGTCCGAGCCCTGGGGTCGGGCGAGGCGGAGACCGTCATCTGAGACGAGGTCGAGTCCGAGCCCTGGGGTCGGGCAAGGCAGAGACTGTCTTCCAGAGGCGAGGTCGAGTCCGAGCCCTGGGGTCGGGCGAGGCGGAGACCGTCATCCGAGGCGAGGTCGAGTCCGAGCCCTAGGGTCGGGCGAGGCGGAGACTATCTTCTGGAATGAGGTCGAGTCTGAGCCCTAGGGTCGGGCGAGGCGGAGACCGTCTTCCGGAGTCGAGGTTGAGTCCGAGCCCTTGGGCCGGGCGAGGCGGAGATTGTCTTCTGGAGCAAGGTCGAGTCCGAGCCCTGGGGTCGGGCGAGGCAGAGACCATCTTCCAGAGTCTAGGTTGAGTCCGAGCTTTGGGGTCAGGCGAGGCGGAGATTCCTATGACGCCCGAGGCTAGACTTGGCTGCTGTCAGCCTCACCCTGGCAGGTGGCACAGCATTCGGAGCAGCACAGGCGACGCTGTTTTCCTGTCAGGTCAGTCAGTGGAGGGGCAAAATGACTGCGGTCACTTCGGCCTTGTCGACTGGAGGGCGTGCGTCAGGATAAGGTGTCAGGCGATCCTTGCATTGAATGCCCCTGCGATACGGTCGGTTGGCGTGGCGATCTGGCCAAGGTTGCTTCTCCGAGAAGCCTGCCCGAGCTAGGCCTCGGGCGAGTCGAAGGTACGCCCGTTGCTTGAGGAGACCCTCGGGCGAGGCGTGAATCTGCCTTGGTCTACCGTTCCTGCCCGAGGCTGGGCTCGGGTGAGGCGAGATCGTGTCCCTTGAGTGGACGGAGCCTTGACCTAAATTGCGCCCATCAGGCCTTTGCAGCTTTGTGCTGATGGGGGTTACCAGCTGAGATTAGGAGTCTTGGGGGTACCCCTAATTACGGTCCCCGACAATAGGAAAATAAATTTGATTCGCAAAAACAAACCAAGTGGTGGCAAAGGATGATCCAAATATGCCAAATTAGAGTAAAAAACAATTTGGTTCTCTTTTGCATTGATATTGCACTTCTTTTGGTTGCTTTTGGATGTGTTGGCATAAATCACCAAAAAGGGGGACATTGAAAGGGAAATGTGCCCTTGGGCCATTTCTAAAGTGTTTTGGTGATTAAGTGCCCAACACATATTCTCTAAGTGTTAAATTGTGCCAAAGATTGAAGAAGTGCAAATCATGTAACAAGGTACGTTTCTAGACTTAGTACATTGATTTGGGTACTAAAGTATTGTGTCTAAGTGCTAGAAACAGGAGAAAATGGATTGGAAAAGAGTTGGCTGTGTACAGCCAACTGCTGCTCGGTCTGGGTGCACCGGACAGTGTCCGGTGCGCCATGACCAGTCTCGGTGAATAGGCCGCTCTCGGGACTCGACGGTGGCGTACGGCTATAATTCACCGGACTGTCCGGTGGTGCACCGGACTGTCCGGTGAGTCGTTCGCGGCGAAGTCGTTGCTCTTGGGAAAAGTTCAACGGTGTACGGCTAAAATTCACCGGACTGTCCGGTGGTTCACCAGACTATCCGGTGAGTCAACGGTCGACTGTGTAATGGTCGGCTGCGCAATCTGCGGGCGACGTGTGGCCCGCGCCAACGGTCGACAGGAGGCACCGGACTATCCGGTGTGCATAGGACAGTATCCGGTGCGCCAACTGCCGCGAATCTGCAACGGTCGACTGCGCCAAAATAGGAAGGAGATCCGCACCGGACTGTCTACAGGGACTGTTCGATGGCGCACCGGACGGTCCGGTGCGCCACACGACAGAAGGCAAGATTAGCCTTCCTTGTTGATCTCCAACGGCTCCTAGCTGCCTTGGGGCTATAGAAGGGACCCCTAGGCGTATGGAGGAGTCACCCAAGCTTACAAGAAAGATCATAAGACTCCAAGACTCCATTCTCACGCATTCGATTCTTTGAGATAGTGACTTGAGCTCCATTTGAGTTAAGAACTCCTTGCGTTATGTTTTGAGCTCGAGTTGTGACTTGTGTGCGTGATTGTGCTCTCGCTTTGAGTCTTGTGTGTGTTGCTCTCCCCTTCCTTACTTCCGTGCTTCTTTGTGATCATCAACAATAAGGGCGAGAGGCTCCAAGTTGTGGAGATTCCTCGCAAATGGGAGAAATTATAAGAAAGAAGAACACCATGGTATTCAAGTTGATCATTGGGTCACTTGAAAGGGGTTGAGTGCAACCCTCGTCCATTGGGACACCACAACGTGGAAGTAGGCAAGTATTGCACTTGGCCGAACCATAGGATAAAACACTGTGTCTCTTGTGATTGCATTTCTGTGATTACTTGTGTGTTTCCGGGAGCTCGCTACTTAGTCGTACTAACACTTAACCAAGTTTTGTGGCTATTTAGTGTTGAATTTTACAGGATCACCTATTCACACCCCCCTCTAGGTGCTCTCAGGTACTTGGTCTGATGTAACCTTTCTCTGACACCTCATCTATTTGCTTCTTGAGCTCAACCAACTCTGGTCCTATCGGCGTTTCGACCCCGAGGGGTCCCTGGACCGACGAGTAAATTGTCGCTGTGTGTCCTAGCCCAGATGGGTCGACGTGAGACGGAGACACTAGGGGGAAAACATTAAGGGGAACCCGTGGCCTCGTGTTGTCCTGCGCCCAGGGCGAATGCGCTTGCAGTAGGGGGTTACAAGCGTTCGCGGGGGAGAGAGAGACAGGGGGCGTGAGGCTGCCTGTTCTCCCGCGCGGCCACCTCCTTTCGTATGAGAGCCCTGGACCTTCCTTTTATAGACGTAAGGAGAGGGTCCAGGTGTACAATGGGGGTGTAGCAGTGTGCTAACGTGTTTAGCAGAGAGGAGCTAGAGCCCTATGTACGTGCCGACGTGGCTGTTGGAGAGGTGTTGGAGCCCTGTTCATGTGGCGTCGTCGCCGTCGGAGGAGTGCTTGAGCCCTGTAGAAGCATAGCTGTCAGGGCTGTCAGATCCTTGCTGACATATCCTTGCTTCTGTAGGGGGCTGAGAACCACCGTTGTCATGGAGCACGCGGGGTGCCATCATTACTTGTTTTACCGAGGCGAGCCAGATGGGACGCCGGTCTTGTTCCCCATAGCCTGGGCTAGCTAGGGGTAGGGTAATGATGGCCTCCCTTTGTGGCGTGGTCGGCCCGAGCGAGGTGGTGACTCCTCCATGGTCGAGGCTGAGTCCGAGCCCTGGGGTCGGGCGAGGCAGAGATCGTCGTCCGAGGCGAGGTCGAGTCCGAGCCCGGGGGTCGGGCGAGGCGGAGATCGTCGTCCGAGGCGAGGTCAAGTCTGAGCCCTTGGGTCAGGCGAGGCGGAGATCATCTTTCGGAGTTGAGGCTGAGTCCGAGCCCGGGGGTCGGGCGAGGCGGAGATCATCGTCCGAGGCAAGGTCGAGTCCGAGCCCTGGGGTCGAGCGAGGCGGAGATTCCTATGGCACCCGAGGCTAGACTTGGTTGCTGTCAGCCTCACCCTGGCGGGTGGCACAGCAGTCGGAGCAGCGCAGGCGGTGCTGTTTTCCTGTTAGGTCAGTCAGTGGAGGGGCAAAGTGATTGCGGTCACTTCAGCCTTGTCGACTGGAAAGCGCGCGTCAGGATAAGGTGTCAGACGATCCTTGCATTCAATGCTCCTGCGATCCAGTTGGCTGGTGAGGCGATCTAGCCAAGGTTGCTTCTCCGTGAAGCCTACCCGAGCTGGGCCTCGGGCGAGTCGAAGGTGCGCCCGTTGCTTGAGGAGACCCTCGGGCGAGGCGTGAGTCTGCCATGGTCTTCCGTTCCTGCCCGAGACTGGGCTCGGGCAAGGCGAGATCGTGTCCCTTGAGTGGACGGAGCCTTAACCGGAATTGCGACCATTAGGCCTTTGCAGCTTTGTGCTGATGGGGGTTACCAGCTGAGATTAGGAGCCTTGGGGGTACCCCTAATTTTGGTCCCCGACAGTAGCCCTCGAGCCTCAAAGGGAGTGTGGGTACTCGCTTGGAGGCTTTGTCGCACTTTTTTGCAAGGGGACCGGCCTTTCTCGGTTGCATTTTGTTCCGGTGGGTGAGCGCGGGCGCACCCACTGGTTGTAGCCCCCGAGGCCTCGGAGGAGTGGTTTGACTCCTTCGAGGTCTTAATGCCTTTCGTGATGGCTCGACCGGTCTGGTTGTTCCCTCATGCGAACTGGTCGTTGCTCGGGTGCATAGTCAGGTTCCGAGTTCTCGGGCTGGTATGTTGACGCTGTCAACGGTTTGGCCGAAGCCGGGTTTGCGAGAGCAGCCCCCGAGCCTCTGCACAGGGCGAGAGGACGGTCAAGGGCAGACTCGGCTTTTTTCATACGCCCCTGCATCGCCTTTTCGCAAGGAGGAGGGGGGAAAGCGCCATGTTGCCCTCGGAGGGCGCCGAACATGGTGTCTCCAGTGAGTTGCTAACGGGTGATCCGAGTGGACGCCCGTGCCCCGTTCTATAAGGGTCGGCTAGTGGCCCAGAGGCGCGCTCCAAAAGTACCTGTAGGTGATTTGCCGGACCCGGTCCTGTTCGATAGGGTCCAAGGGCTCGATGCCTCCCTCTGATGGGATTCCGTTACAGAATCGTTCCTGCTGGTCTCGGAAATATCCTAGGGTACCTCTGGAGCGTAGCCTGAGCCTTGGTTATATATCGAACGTACCCAGAGTCATCCCTCACTCTGCGTGCTCTGGGGCGACTGTCAAACCCGTCGGGGGGCCAGCCTACGAACCCCTGATCAGTAGTGGGCGCGGAGCCCGAGTGGCCTGAGGCGGCTGTCGAACCCTTCCGAGGGGCCAGCCTTCGAACCTCTGACCAGTAGTGGGCGCGGAGCCCGGGTGCTCTGAGGCGGCTGTCGAACCCATCTGAGGGGCCAGCCTTCGAACCTCTGATCAGTAGAGGGGCTCGGGGCCCGCTTCCTTTGTGGAGAAGGATGCCTTTCGAAGTATCCCCTTTCCCGGTCCCTGTAGCAAGAGAGAGAACGGGAAAAGGAAAAGGATACGAAATTGAACGACGTGGCGCACCTTTTTTGACGCGGTCATTATGGCGGAGGTGAAGCATCGCCCGCTTTGGCTGCCAAAGGTGTCGCCTGTCCTGCCGCAGAGTTAATGCGACGGGACGAGTGGTCCGTGGGGCAGACGTTGTGCATGCGCGAGCCGTTCGAGGAACGCAACACGGGCGCGTCGCCTTCACGTCATGGGAGAGAGCTCTCTCGCTGTTCCAGGAGGGGACGTGAGCCTGCAGACGATTTGACTGCTGCTTCCGCCCGCCTGCCACCGCCATTACTGTCGGCCCACTTTTGGCCATGCTGACCGTCGTGCCTTCTCCCGCGGCTAATTGACCCGTGACCGGTGTGCCTGGTTGGCACTACTAGGCCGTGCGCAGGGTTGCCTCGAGTCGCGGCACCGGTTTCGTAGTCGAGAAGGCGTGGCGCTGGCGCAAGTGGCGCTACAGTTTTTTGCACGTAGTAACCGGCGCACCGGTTACATGACGTGTGGGCCTGGGCCTCCATGTTGGATGTGTCGAAGTCGAAAGGGTGCACCCCCTTGGTGCAGTTGCATGCCGCCTGCATGGCGGTCCGCCCTTTCACCCGCTGGTTTGGGCGAAGACGGAGGAATGCTTGTAACCGCTGGGCGGTTACACGCTCCGCGTGCGTGGCGGTTTGGCTTCTTCTGTCCTGGGGCAGCTCGCATGACACGTGGGGCCTAGCCTCCATGTCGTAGGGGGAGGACCTTGAAGCGTGTTGGTGAAGACTTAGTCCGCAATGGCTTGAGGACGCGAGCGGGGAGAGTCGCCTTTAAAAAGGGATCGACCTCCTAGGTGGTAGCCATGCCTTCACACTTTCCTCATGCGTGGCATCCTTCCGCCTTCCGAGCCCCGGATGGGGAGCACCCGCGTTGTCTTCGTCTTGTTGTGGAAGGAGCGCAACCTTGTGGAGGTTGGTACCTTTCAGCCATCGCTCGGCTTCAAGGATTTTCGTCGTGCTGCCTGGCTGCATCCCCTCGCCGATGGTCACCCAAGACGGTGACCACCAGTTCGATGGTGGGGAGAAGCAAGCCGGGCTGCGGCCTCTGCCCCGCCCCCAGCTTCAAGGATCTTCGTCATCTTTGCTGGGGCAGAGGGCGAGATGAGCCGGAGCTCTACCTCCCGTACGGGTCGGCGGGCCACCTCCTCCTTCAGCATTCATGGGAGAGGGCGCTCACCGGCTTAGCGGAAGGGGCGGACTTCGACAACACGTGGCCGAGCGGCCGCAAGCGTCGTCAGATCCAGCACGCCTGGTTCACTGGCTCAGCTGGCTCCGGCACGGCTTCCGGTGCCACCTCCCACCGTTGGGCGGAGTGCGGCTATTCGCACGCCGTACGGGCGGCTGTTGCGCCGCGCACACCGGGGGAGCGCCCAAGACATCGCGCACTGCTAGGGCGACGCTCGTGTTCTTGGGCTGTCCTGCCCTTGCTCCAGCACGACGTCTTCACGCGGGGGTCGGTGCTTGCCCGTCTAGGAGGACTTGAGTGGGGATCTGCTAGTGGACAGGTGGTCGGAGAAGTCCTCGTCGCCGACAAGATCGTCGCAGCCATCTGCGCTCCGGGCCTCCAGCTCTTTGGCTTTGATAGCTTGTCCTCGCCCCTCGAGTGGAGACGTGGGCGAGGACCTTGTCGCAGCAGCGTCCGCCCTGAGGTCATAGCTGCTACTGTTTGGCCGCCCGGCGTGGAGGTCGTTGTCGCTGTTGTCGGAGCGGGCGACAGTGAGCTGCTTGGAGTTCGTTGTCCCACGGGCCTCCTGGTATGGAGTTTGTCCGCACCCGTGGGAACGGAACCGGAGTCCTATTTGTAATGGCACCTTGAGTGCCGGCGTATGTTCATTGCGGCTGCCGAGGCCTAAACATTTGTGTATTTGGGCGTAAAGTCGTGCTTCTTCTCCATTTTGCGCACCAGAACTCGCCTGTTGGCTAGCTGGACCGCTTAACCAAGCGTGAGTTGCCCTGTGCGGAAGGTGACGAGTGAGGTATCCGTATCCCAGAGGCGTAGGAGTCCCTCGGCTCGGTCAGCCTTGCCGCTCGAGGCTCCTCTTGCTTAGTGAAGGAAACCTCGGCTGCTCTACGACGAGCCGAAGCCGGAGGCAGCGGTGTCAGCATGGACAGAGGCAGAGTTGGCTGGAGAAGAAACTTCGTCGGCCCAGGAGTAGGGGACTTCCCAGGCCGACAAGGCGTCGCAGTGGCGGCTGGGACCTGGCCAGGTCGTCCACTGGCGGGACCAACCCTGGAGTCAGGCTGCCGAGGCCATGATCCAGGCTAGTGTCCTCGGGGGACAGCTGGCTGAGGCTACAGAGCGGCCGGTCTGGCCGTCTGCTTGGGCCGAGTTCCTGGAGGAGACCCTGGCGGCGATGGCCCAGGCGCGGTGCTGACATCTTCCTTTGAGGTGGAGATCCTTCGACCATGTCGCTGTTTGAGGCCGGGTCGGATTCCGCCGAGGGTGGAGTCGATGCCAAGGGCACTGCTGCTCCCCTGCTGACGCCTGAACCTGCAGGAACAGTTTGTCTGTAGCGTGCGTATGTTTTTTGTGGCTGCCGAAGCCAAAACATACCGTCGTCGTGTTGTAAAGCTGCGTTTCTTTTCCCCTTGTTTCGAGTATCAGGACTTGTTTGTCGGTAACAGAATCGTTTATCCGAGCGTGAGTTACTTATCGCAGAAGGTGATGAGTGAGGTATCCGTATCCCGGAGGCGTAGGAGTCCCTCGGCTCGGTCGGCCTTGCCTGCTTACGTGTACTCTTACTCGTCCGTAGGATTCTGTTATCGATATAGTCGAGACGGCACGAAAAATCATTTCGGCAGAAGAAGTTTTCGAGCGTTAAGACTTGTTCGGACAGCGGAATCCCTTATCCGAGCGTGAGTTACTTATCGCAGAAGGTGATGAGTGAGGTATCCGTATCCTAGAGGCGTAAGAGTCCCTCAGCTCGGTCGGCCTTGCCTGCTTACGTGTACTCCGTCGTTTTCAGGACTCCACTATCGAAGAAGTCGAAAAGCACGAAAGATGTTCTGGCAGAAAGACTTTTTCCGAGGAAAATTTTGACGCAGAGGGGGTTCCCCCCTTCTAGCCCCCAAGGGAGGGTCAGGCTTTGCCGAGGCAAGGCTGACCCTTCCTTGAAGGTTAGACTTTGCTTGTGTATGTAAACGAGGTACATGAACGGCTTGAAAACATCTTAAGGTAGAAGCGACGTAGCTGTCGGATGTTCCAAGCGTTGCTGTAGACCTCGCCTTGACTATTGGCCAGCTTGTATGTTCCGGGCTTCAGAATCTTGGCGATGATGAACGGCCCTTCCCAGGGAGGCGTGAGCTTGTGGCGCCCTCGAGCGTCTTGTCGTAGCCGAAGCACCAGGTCGCCCACCTGGAGGTCTCGGGACCGAACCCCTCGGGCGTGGTAGCATCGCAGGGACTGCTGATACCGCGCCGAGTGTAGTAAGGCCATGTCCCGAGCCTCTTCCAGCTGGTCAAGTGAGTCTTCTCGGTTTGTCTGGTTGCTTCGGGCGTCGTATGCCCTCGTCCTCGGGGAGCCGTGTTCTAAGTCTGTGGGCAAGATAGCCTCGGCCCCATAGACTAGAAAAAACAGCGTGAAGCCCGTGGCTCGGCTTGGCGTCATCCTCAGACTCCAGACCACCGAGGGGAGTTCCTTCATTCATCGCCTACCGAACTTGTTGAGGTCGTTGTAGATCCTCGGCTTGAGCCCCTGTAGAATCATGTCGTTGGCATGCTCTACCTGCCCATTCGTCATGGGGTGAGCTACGGCGGCCCAGTCCACCCGTATGTGGTGGTCCTCACAGAAGTCCAGGAACTTTCTGCCAGTGAACTGGGTGCTGTTGTCGGTGATGATGGAGTTCGGCACCCCGAAGAGATGGATGATGTTGGTGAAGAACGCCACCGCCTGTTTGGACCTGATGCTATTTAGGGGTCGGACATCGATCCACTTGGAGAATTTGTCGATGGCGACCAGCAGGTGCATGAAGCCCCCGGGTGCCTTCTGCAAGGGACCGACGAGGTCCAGACCCCACACAGCAAACGGTCAGGTGATGGGTATTGTTTGCAGAGCCTGAGCGGGCAGGTGGGTCTGCTTTGCGTAGAATTGACACCCTTGGCAGGTGCGTACAATCCTAGTGGCGTCAGCAACTACGGTTGGCCAGTAGAAACCCTGTTGGAAGGCGTTTCCCACGAGGGCCCGAGGTGATGCATGGTGACCGCAAGCCCCCAAGTGTATTTCTTGCAATAACTCTTGACCTTCGGCGATGGATATGCATCGTTGGAGGATGCCTGAGGGGCTGCGGTGGTAGAGCTCCTTTTCATCACCTAGCAAGACGAACGACTTGGCGCGCCACGCCAGTCGTCGAGCTTCGGCTCTGTCGAGGGGTAGCTCTCCTCGGTGGTGATATTGCAGGTATGGGGTCTGCTAGTTTTGATTAGGCGTGACCCCATTCCGCTCTTCCTCGACGTGCAGTGCCTCACCCTCGGGGGGCGAGGGTGCCTCGGGCGGGGTCGAGGCTGCCTCGGGCTGAGCCGAGGGCACCACGGGCTGGGCTGAGGGCGCCTCGGGCAGAGCTGAGGCCTTCTCGGGCTCGGGCGTGTCGTCGATCTTGACGGAGTGTTGATGTAGGTCTCGAGAGAAGACGTCCGGAGGAACCGTTGTCCGCCCCGAGGCTATCTTAACCAGCTCGTCCGCAGTCTCGTTGTATCGTTGAGCGACGTGGTTGAGCTCGAGCCCGTAGAACTTGTCCTCCAGGCGCCGAACCTCGTCGCAATAGGCTTCCATCTTCGGGTCGCGGCAGTGGGAGTTCTTCATGACTTGGTCGATGACAAGCTGCGAGTCGCCGCGAGCGTCGAGGCGTCGGACCCCTAGCTCGATGGCGATGTGCAACCCGTTAACCAGAGCCTCATACTCGGCCACGTTGTTGGACGCCGGGAAATGGAGGCACAACATGTAGCGGAGGTGCTTCCTAAGGGGTGAGATGAAGAGCAGGCCCGCGCCCGCTCCTGTTTTCATCAGCGACCCGTCGAAAAACATAGTCCAGAGTTCCGGTTGGATCGGAGCTGTTGGAAGCTGGGTGTCGACCCATTCAGCCACAAAGTCCGCCAAGACGTGGGACTTGATGGCCTTCCGAGGGGCGAACGAGATTGTCTCGCCCATGATCTCCACCGCCCACTTTGCAACCCTACCTGAGGCCTCTCGGCACTGGATGACCTCCCCCAGGGGGGAGGATGACACCACAGTCACCGGATGAGACTCGAAGTAGTGTCACAACTTTCGCCGTGTCAGAATCACCGCGTACAGCAGCTTCTAAATTTGCAGGTAGTGGTCTCGGACAGTACCTCACGGATGAAGTAAACCGGCCTTTGGACGGGCAGTGCGTGCCCTTCTTCTTGTCTCTCGACCACGATCGCGGCGCTGACCACCTGAGTGGTAGCGGCGACGTAGATCAAGAGGGCTTCTCCGGTAGTGGGGGCACCAGGATGGGCACGCTTGTAAGGAGCGCCTTCAAGTTCCCAAGGGCTTCCTTGGCCTCGGGGGTCCAAGTGAAGCGCTCGGTCTTCCTTAAGAGGCGATACAGGGGCAGGCCTCTTTCGCCGAGGCGTGAGATGAAGCGGCTCAGAGCCGCAAGGCATCCCATGACCCTCTATACTCCTTTCAAGTCCTTGATAGGCCCCATGTTGGTGATGGCCGTGATTTTCTCCGGGTTGGCCTCGATGCCCCGCTCGAAGACGATGAACCCCAGGAGCATGCCTCGGGGGACTCCGAAGACACACTTCTCGGGATTGAGTTTTACGCCATTCGCTTTGAGACACTTGAATGTCGTTTCAAGGTCAGAGAGGAGGTCAGAGGCTTTCCTCGTCTTGACTACGATGTCATCGATGTAGGCCTCGACCGTTCGACCAACGTGCTGTCCGAAAACGTGGTTCATGCACCTTTGGTATGTCGCACCTGCATTCCTCAAACCGAATGGCATAGTAACGTAACAGTACATGCCAAAAGGTGTGATGAAAGAAGTCGCGAGCTGGTCGGACTCTTTCATCCTGATTTGGTGATACCCTGAGTAGGCATCAAGGAATGACAGGATTTCGCACCCAGCAGTGGAATCCATGATTTGATCGATGTGAGGCAGAGGGTAGGGAACCTTCGGACATGCTTTTTTTAGACCAGTGTAGTCTACACACATCCGCCATTTCTTACCTTTCTTTTTCACAAGCACGGGGTTGGCTAGCCATTCGGGATGGAATACCTCTTTGATGAACCCTACAGCCATCAGCTTGTGGATCTCCTCGCCTATGGCTCTGCGCTTTTCTTCGTCGAATCGGCACAGGGGCTGCTTCACGGTTCGGGCTCCAACTCGGATATCCAGTGATTGCTCGGTGACTTCCCTTGGTATGCCAGGCATGTCCGAGGGACTCCACGCAAAAACCTCGGCGTTCGCGTGGAGAAAGTCGACGAGCACTACTTCCTATTTGGGGTCGAGCTCGAAGCCGATCCGGATCTGCTTGGAGGCGTCGTTGCTGGGGTCGAGAGGGACGGACTTAACCGCCTCTGCTGGTTCAAAGTTGCCGGTGTGGCACTTCGCATCTGGAACCTCCTTGGAGAGGTTTTCCATGTCGGCAATGAGGACCTCGGATTCGGCGAGGGCCTCGGCGTACTCCACGCACTCCACGTCGCATTCGTACGCGTGTCGGTACGTGGGGCCAACGGTGATGACCCCATTGGGGCCCGGCATCTTGAGCTTGAGGTAGGTGTAGTTGGGGACGGCCATGAACTTGGCGTAACATGGTCTCCCCAGAACTGCGTGGTAGGTTCCTCGAAACCCGAGCACCACGAACGTGAGGGTTTCCTTTCGGAAGTTGGAGGGAGTCCCGAAGCAGACAGGCAGATCAAGTTGTCCAAGGGGCTGGGCGCGCTTCCCAGGAATGATCTCGTGAAAGGGCGCCGCACCGGCCTGGATCGAGGATAGATCGATCTGCAAGAGCCCGAGGGTGTCGGCGTAGATGATGTTGAGGCTGCTGCCTCCGTCCATGAGGACCTTGGTAAGCCTGACGTTGCCGATGACGGGATCAACAACGAGCGGGTACTTCCCCGGGCTCGGCATGCGGTCGGGGTGGTCGTCTTGGTCGAAGGTGATGGGCTTGTCGGACCAGTCTAGACAGACTGGTGCCGCCACCTTTACCGAGCCGACCTCCCGGCGCTCTTGCTTGCGGTGCCGAGCCGAGGCGTTCGCCACCCGCCCACCGTAGATCATGAAGCAGTCATGGACCTCGGGGAACTCCTCTGCCTTGTGAGCTTCCCTCTCGTCGTTGTCGGGGGCCCTGCCACCTTCCGCCGGTGGCCCAGCCTTGTGGAAGTAGCGCCGAAGCATGACGCAATCCTCAAGGGTGTGCTTTACGGGACCCTGATGATAGGCGCACGACTCCTTGAGCATCTTGTCGAACAAGTTGGTGACTCCGGGAGGTTTCCGAGGGTTCTTGTGCTCAGCAACGGCGACAAGGTCTACGTCGGCGGCGTCGCGTTTCGCTTGCGACTTCTTCTTGCCCTTCTTCCTCGTGCCGCGCTGAGCGGACGCTTCGGGGGCATCATCCGGCTGGCGCCCCTGAGGCTGCTTGTCCTTCTGGAAGATGGCCTCGACCGCCTCCTGGCCAAAGGCGAACTTGGTGGCGATGTCCATCAGCTCGCTTGCCCTGGTGGGAGTCTTGCGACCCAGCTTTCTCACCAGGTCGCGGCAAGTGGTGCCGGCGAGGAACGCGCCGATGACATCGGAGTTGGTGATATTGGGCAGCTCGGTGCGCTGCTTCGAAAATCGCCGGATGTAGTCCCGCAGGGATTCTCTCGACTACTGGCAGCAGCTTCGGAGATCCCAGGAGTTCCCAGGGCGCACGTATGTGCCCTGGAAGTTGCCGGCGAAGGCTTTGACCAGGTTGTCCCAGTTGGAGATCTGCGCAGGAGGCAGATGCTCCAGCCAGGCTCGGGCGTCGTCGAAGAGGAACAGGGGGAGGTTGTGGATGATGAGGTTGTCATCGTCCGTTCCACCCAGCTGGCAGGCTAGCCGGTAGTCCGTGAGCAACAGTTCAGGCCTCGTCTCCCCCGAGTACTTGGTGATGGTAGTCGGGGCCCGGAACCAGGTCGGGAACAGCGCCCGTCGTATGGCCCGGCTGAAAGCTTGCGGACCGGGAGGTTCGGGCGAAGGGCTCCGATCCTCCCCGCTGTCGTAGCGTCCCCCATGCCTAGGGTGGTAGCCTCGGCGCACCCTCTCATCGAGGTGGGCTCAACGGTCACGGCGATGGTGCTCGTTGCCGAGGCGGCCCGGGGCCACAGGCGCTATGTCCCGCGTGCGCCCGGTGTGGACCGATGCCTCCCGCATGAATCGGGAAGTCATGGCACGATGCTCCGGCGGGTATCCCTGCCTTCGGGAGGCAGAGCTTTCGGTCCGTCGGACCGTGGCATCCTCCAGGAGATTCTTGAGTTCTCCCTGGATATGCCGCCCCTCGGTGGTGGATGGTTCCGGCATCGCTCGGAGCAGTATTGCTGCTGCAGCCAGGTTCTGGCCGACCCCACTGGAAGCCGGGGCAGCCTTGCCCTGGCATCGTCGGCGATGCGGTGCTAGATGTCCTGGGCCAGATGACACACTTCTCCGGCCGGTGCTCAGCCTGCCCGCTCCTGCCCGATGTTCTGCCGGAGCTGCACAAGTTGTCCTGCTTCCTTTTCGAGCCAGGTCTGCATCTCGTGGATTTGCTCGAGCTATGTGTCCTGACCCCCCGCAGGGACTGGGACCACAGCTAGCTCCCGAATGATGTCAACGCGAGGAGCAGGCCTAGAGGGATCGCCGTCCTCCGGCATACCAAGGTGGTTGCCTTCGTCGAGACCCTCTAGATCGACATGGAAACATTCGTGACTTGGGCCACAGTCCTCGTCGCCGAGGCTGTGGCTATCATCGGAGCAATCGGAGAGGCAGTAGTCACATGCGGTCATGAAGTCCCGCATGTCTCTAGAGTTACCAAGCCCGGAGAAATTCCAACCAGAGTCGGGCTCGTCGTCTTCCTTGGAACCCGGGGGCCCGTAGGTCGAGACGGCCGTCAATCTGTCCCAGGTTGCCCACATATGGTACCCCGGGAGATTTGGATATGCCTTTATGAAAGCGTCCACCGAAGCAGGGTTGCTTGGTGGGTCAAAGCTGAATCTAAAAGGCACAGGATGGGAAACGGACGGTACCTCTTGATTGACGGACGGTGACGAAATCGCGTCAGGGACGGACTGCACCGTTGTCTCAGGTACAAGGCTAATGCCTAGCAAGTCCTTCGCGAGCGTGCTGGCGTCACCCGTCGTATGCTTGGGGTTGGCGTGTTGCGGGGAAACGACGCTCGTCTTCATCTCAAACGCGAGGTCAACGCCCGACGTGTCCCCCGCTGGGGCGCCGGCGTCGCCGACTCGCTCGACAGCCGACAAGGCGCCGCCTCCTGCTTGGCCATGATTGCCCCGCCTCCTTCCCCGTCGACGGGGAAGGTGACGGGACAGACTCGGATGCTATTCTTCCGCCACGCGGGGAAGACGTCGTCGATTCCGCCGCCGGCGGGCGAGCTGACGGCCGCCACTATCATTGTCGAGCGGCGGAGGAAATAGTATCATGTCATAGCTGCCATCGAGGGACATGAACTGGAGACTCCTGAAACGGAGCTTCGTCCTGGGTTGGAGAGGTTGCTGGAGACTCCCCATCTGGAGCTTAACAGGAAGCTGTTCGTCAACACGCAGCAGGCCCCTACCTGGCGTGCCAACTCTCAGTGTTTCGACCCCGGGGGGGTCCCTGGACCGACGAGTAAATTGTCGCTGCGTGTCCCAGCCCAGATGGGTCGGCGCGAGACGGAGACATAAGGGGTAAAAACAGTAAGGGAACCCGCGGCCTCGTGTTGTCATGCGCCTAGGGCGAATGCGCTTGCAGTAGGGGGTTACAAGCGTTCGCGGGGGAGAGAGAGAGACAGGGGGCGTGAGGCTGCCCGTTCTCCCGCGCGGCCACCTCCTTTCGTATGAGAGCCCTGGACCTTCCTTTTATAGACGTAAGGAGAGGGTCCAGGTGTACAACGGGGGGTGTAGCAGTGTGCTTACGTGTCTAGCAGAGAGGAGCTAGAGCCCTATGTACGTGCCGACGTGGCTGTTGGAGAGGTGTTGGAGCCCTGTTCATGTGGTGTCGTGGCCGTTGGAGGAGTGCTTGAGCCCTGTAGAAGCATAGCTATCAGGGCTATTGGATCCTTGCTGATGTATCCTTTCTTCCGTAGGGGGCTGAGAACCACCGTTGTCATGGAGCACGCGGGGTGCCATCATTACTTGTTTTACCGGGGCGAGCCAGATGGGACGCCGGTCTTGTTCCCCATAGCCTGGGCTAGCTAGGGGTAGGGTAATGATGGCCTCCCTTTGTGGCATGGTCGGCCCGAGCGAGGTGGTGACTCCTTCGAGGTCGAGGCTGAGTCCGTGCCCTGGGGTCGGGTGAGGCGGAGATCATCGTCCGAGGCGAGGTTGAGTCCGAGACTGGGGGTCGGGCGAGGCGAAGATCATCGTCCAAGGCGAGGTCGAGTCCGAGCCCTAGGGTCGGGCGAGGCGGAGATCGTCTTCCGGAGTTGAGGCTGAGCCCGAGCTCAGGGGTCGGGCGAGGCGGAGATCGTCGTCCAAGGCGAGGTCGAGTCCGAGCCCTGGGGTCGGGCGAGGCGGAGATTCCTATGGCGCCCGAGGATGGACTTGGTTGCTGTCAGCCTCACCCTGGCGGGTGGCACAGCAATCGGAGCAGCGTAGGCGGTGCTGTTTTCCTGTCAGGTCAGTCAGTGGAGGGGCGAAGTGACTGCGGTCACTTCGGCCTTGTCGACTGGAAAGCGCGCATCAGGATAAGGTGTCAGACGATCCTTGCATTGAATGCTCCTGTAATCCGGTCGGCTGGTGAGGCGATCTGGCCAAGGTTGCTTCTCCGTGAAGCCTACCGGAGCTGGGCCTCGGGCGAGTCGAAGGTGCGCCTGTTGCTTGAGGAGACCCTCGGGTGAGGCGTGAATCTGCCTTGGTCTTCCGTTCCTGCCCGAGGCTGGGCTCGGGCGAGGCGAGATCGTGTCCCTTGAGTGGACAGAGCCTTAACCGGAATTGCGCCCATCAGGCCTTTGCAGCTTTGTGTTGATGGGGGTTACCAGCTGAGATTAGGAGCCTTGGGGTACCCCTAATTACAGTCCTCGACAGGTCCAGATACCCTGTAAGCTCTTTTAGAAATGGGGGTGGTGCCAGGAAGAAGCTCTATGGCAAACTCAACTTTTCGCTCAGGTGGCATACCTGGTAAATCTCTGAGGAACACATCCAAAAATTCTGACACATCCTTGATAGTCTCGAGTGGATCTGCCTCCTTGCTATCAATATCCATCTGGTGACAACCTCCTTTCCTTGGTTCAGGTGAGACTAGCTCAGCCACCACTTCTTCTCCTAGTGGGGACACCAACTTAATTGTCCTCTTATCACAGCTGATAACTGTCTGGTACTTATCTAGCCAATTTATCCCTAGAATAACATCTATTCCCTGAGTACCCATTACTATGAGGTTAGCGGGGAACTCTATCCCCTTATTTCCACACTTACATTCAAGCATACACTATCGGCTCGAACTTTTCCATTAGCTGAGTCAATTTGAATTGGTGTTGACATGGTGGCTATTGGAAGATTATGCGCTTCTACCCATGATGCAGTAATAAATGAATGTGTTGCTCCAGTATCAAATAACACTTCTACAAGATGGAATTCGATTGGAAACATACCTACTATCATGCCTAGTGTTTCATAAACTGCTTCAGCCTCCAAATGGTTCAGTCTCCCATGATTGTAACGTGTCTGGGCGCGATTGTCTGCTCCTGGCTGAGACACATTCTGCTTTGCTAGGGCACTAGGGTCTGGCTGCTGCTGAGCTACCTTCTTTGTACAATGCATCACCCAATGGCCTTGCTCTTCACAATGGAAGCATGCTCTGCCTCCTCCTTGCACTGGGGCTGCTTGATTGCTCTGGTTGGTTGCTGGGGCAGGAAGATGAGGTGCCTACTAATTTTGCCTCTGGAACTGACTTCCTCCTGTCTGACTGTTCTAGCGATACTACTGCTGATGCTGAGGATACTGCCTCTGAAACTACTATGGAGGCGGGCGCTGATTCTGCTTGAACTGCTGAGGTGGGTTGCCTAAGAAATAGGGGCGATTCTTGCTCCCAGGCTAAGGTCCACCAATCTTGCGCTTACGATCCTCCATCTCCTTACGCTTCTTCTCTATCATGATTGCTCTGTCGATCAGGTGCTGAAATGTGGGGAAGTGTGGTTCATTAGTTGATAGTGTAGGGGATCAACTAAGCCTCTCAAGAAATGTACTGCCTCTTGGCATCTATGTTGACATCTTTAGGAGCATAGTGGGACAGTTGTAGAAACCTGTCTTTGTACTCATTGACTAACATGGGCCCTTGCTTGAGCGCTAGAAATTCCTCTTTCTTTACTGTCATCAGACCTGATGGAACATGATACTGATGAAAATTATCTCTGAATTCCTCTCAAGTGATGGTGTCGAGGTTGGCATGGGTGGCGAGGTAGGACTCCCACCAAGACTGAGCTGCTCCCCTCAACAAACGGGGACCATACAGAACCTTCTCTTTGTCGTCACACTGAGTGGTGTGCAACTCCCGCTCCAAGGTTTATAGCCAATCTTCAGCATCCATGGGGTCAGTAGAATGAGCGAACACTAGGGGATGACCTCTCATGAATTCAGCACGCTTGTCTCTAGGCATCTGAGGGATCTGCACTTGCATTTAAGGTTGAGGTGGGGGCTGTTGCTGGTGCATGGCGGCTAGAGTCTAACCAATAGCTTGGACTGCCTGAGTCTGCATCAGAAACATCTACTCTATTGTCATCGGGGGCGGTGGTGGCAACTGCTGCTGAGGTGCCTTGTCTTGCGATGCTTGCTGCTCCTGCTGAGCACGCCTCCCTCCTCTATGCCTCTTGTCTGACATCTACGGAATGCAATCACACATCAGAACTGATCTTGCAAATCTTGCAGCATAAGAAAAGAGTATAGAATTCTTCCACAATACTGAATAGACAAGCATTTTCACTGACTCCCAACACAGGCAAACATAGCTTCTCAGATAAAGAGGAAAGTAGAGGTAAAAAGGCTTCCCAACTAGATAACTAATTTTAATAACATTAATAGGTAAACCAAAGTGCAGGGAGTACCCACACTCTGGTGACAGTCATTACAAAGATCCAAATCCATCTTAGTTCGTCATGACAAGCATAAAAAACACAGGATAAGCAAACTACCATGTCTAACTAAGACTAACTAAGAATAAGACTAAGTCTAAGACTAAGACTTCTATTTTAAACATTAATTACAAGATCAACGCTGACGATCTATGGTCCTAAATTTATCCTAGTCCTGCAGTCGGGGTTGCCATAGACATAGTACTCCACGCTGAGGTGAGCAGTACGGGTGCTGAGTCCCGACGGGGGCGGGAGAGCAATCTGCTAGGTGATGGCGCTCTGCGCGCTCATCCCGCAACTAGGCGATCTCAGCACGAGCCCTACACAGCTCGTCTAAAGTGTGGTCTAGCTCCGTGTTTAGCACGGTGACTAAGTTGACTGTGTTGCTCAACCTAGGATTGTCCTCACCAACAAGTGAGACAATCACACCTCCTGTGCTGCCAGGTGGACGGCGGGGGTAATACCTTAGGTCAAGACCATCAGCCACCCCACTCAGCACTGAGTAGTATTGCGAAAGCGCACGCCATGCGGCATCTTGCATGGCTGCCTCAGCTGAGTCCCGCTCAGAGATAGAATAATGCTCCAAGCAGACCTCTGCACCCCAGAGATTATCCTCCAGACGGCAAACCAAACAAGTCGTGTCCCAACAGTCTCGGTAAGCCCCGCGACTATGCTGGAAGACAACACAGCTATACTCGATGGACCAAGTGCGTTGGTCGAGTGCCTGGCGTAGCAAGGTGTCGAGCGCATCATGGAAGTGACACCCGCGAGCGGCGTCACGAGTGATGGGTCGAGCCACCCATCCTTCCAGCTCCTGCTCCTTTGAGAGGTTGTTGCTATGGCTCGATCTGCTGTCGTCGCCTCCGTTGTTGGGGTCTCCTCCAACAGCTACTCCAGCAGCTGAGACGCCCAGTGGTGGTGCAGGGGGTGCCTCCAGCGGGGGCACAGAAGAGCAGCGCCTTGCATACTCTACCTCCTGCTGAGGCGAGGAAGAAGAGCCCTGCTGCTCCAACTCCTGTCGCCAACGCTCCTGCTCCTCATGCAGGTGGTGGTGCAGCCTCTCCATATGGCTAGACTAACCAGTAACTAGACGGCGAAGCGGACGCTCCACGAGATGAGAGGGCAAGAAAGGAATGACTGACTTCCGTTATGTTTGTCTAAGATGAGCCATCTACAAAAGGCATCATAAGCATAAGAGTAAGAACAAAACTAGTATGACCAGCAAGTAGACCATAAAAAATTAGGAATAGAATAAAACCAAAATTTTTAGCAAGGTATAATATATATAATAAAACATAGAATTGGTCGAGATGACCAACTTTTGAAGTGACACCAAGGTCAAGGTGAGAATAGGGGTCTATAATCCTTAGAACGGCCATTCTACTCTAGGTTAGCGGTCCTACAGTCAGCACGGCTTTGATACCACTTATGTCACACCCGGTTTTAGAAGGCAAACCGAATGCGAACCATGTACGTGCCAGGATCAGCAATTCATGTACACAACAGTTACACAACCGGACATCATCACACAGTGCTCAAATAATAACATATAAGAGAGTAATAGTTGATTACATCATGATGTCCGAGACATCCACATAGTCATTAACAATTATCAAAGTGCGAAAATGAAACATAGATAAACACGGCCTTCACAGGCAGCCAACTGGGGGTTTGCCGCTAACCCACGCCTAGAACTCATCGTACTCTTGGAACTCCTAGAAATCCTCGACCACGACTTCATCTTCTTCTGAGCAGTGATTGCAACATGAACAACCTAGGGTGGGGGGGTTTGGTGTGTAAAGCAAGGGTGCGTACACATCAACATACTCAGCAATTGTCCTGTTTGGTTGTAGTGGACTAGCTTTATGTGGGGTTAAGGTCAAGCAGTTGCTTTTAGTTGGTCAGGTAATTATTACTAGTAGAGAGTAAAGTTTTAGCATTAACCCAAGTTGTTAACGCAAAAGTACTCTTTCCAAACAGAAAGAATACCAGAAACCATAATCATAATCATAATCACAATAGGAACCAACATTATCCTCATCATCATCTGTAAACCGAGCATCTTTGATCAATGTGTCTCTAATCAATGGAGCTCCCAAGGCCGCTCATAACCACGAGCACAATTGATATATCAGTTTCATAACACTCTACAGAGGTTGCACACATTACCCATGAGCTGTGATTCCCTTTTGCCTCTGGCCGATCAAACCCTTAAACACTACCAAGGTGAATAGGCAAGGTTTCACTACGTAGCCTTTACAAAGATTCCCTGAGGTTGTAGCCGCCCGTTAGGTTTCCTAAATGTACCACACTCCTCCCTAAGGGGTAAACCACCCACGGCAGAGCGAGCCGCATACACCGAGCCCCATTGATGGCACGACAACGAAGTGAACTACACCCCAGTTCCTCAAATTATTCAGCTAAGGGCGTCCCATTCCACCCTCATGGTTGTACTGTTTTCCCGGGTAGTCATCCAACGAATCAGTCCTTATGGAGAGGCACTTGAGAAACCGCTCGAGTCCCCTTAAATGTCACAATATCATCGTCATAATTGTCGGGACCCTGAAACTAGGGTACCCCTTACTGTTGTATAAACGTAGTACCCACGTGGCTATTTTTAGTCGCGTGGTAAAAGAGCTGTATGTGGGACCAGGCCATGACTCGCCCCAGCCTCGGGCGACTACTCTGGGCCAGCAACAGCACCTGACCCCACCACATGGGCGGGTCGGTACCACCACGTGTCTAGAGAAAGTGACATACTCTAAGGCATCACCAGTGAGTCCGGACCCCATGGGAAAGTGTCGGGCCCCTATATATACGGTCCGGGCCTCCAAGTTTGGTCTAGGACCTCCATGTGTGCGAATCGGACCCCCGGAATGGATCCGGACCTCCCTGTATGGGGTCCGGGCCACCCACGGTGGGGTCCCAGGGTTCTAGGACAGAACATACTCAGGCCTTAATCAGGGCCCAGGTGGGGGTCTGGTGCCGACACGTGTCCAGACCTGGTCTGGTGGGATCCGGACCTTATCACATACACTCCTGCTCCCCACCCAGGCGGAGACCCGATGCTACCACATCGCCTACTGCGTGCGGCCTAAGCCAACGGGCGGAACCTGGCATGAAGCCTCTGGGATATGCATGTATTCGCATTCATTACGGATAAGACGTGCGCTTGTCCATCCCAGTGACAGGCGGCATGCCTAGTCCATGCTACATGGTCCGTGCTGTTACTCACACGTTACCATAGCAAGGGCAATGACTCACCATTGCTCGCACGTTACCAAGAAAAGGGTCACTGCCTATCAATGCTGCATGGACCGCAGTCATCATGACTCCCGCTGGTTACTCATGTGTTACTAAGGCGAAGGGAATCTGAACGGCTCCCTTGTTTAGGGTTGAGTCAGCATTAATTACTCACATAATGTATTCCTTCCATTATGCTCCTGGGCCCGCATGTCGGGGCTCAGCATCCTTGTATGTACCTCCCTTAAACTATAAAAGGGAGGTGGCATAGCGTTATAAGGGACACGCTCAATACAACTTACGGACAGTGGAGGTAGGGTATTACGCTCCAGCGTCCTGAACCACTATAAACCCTCGAGTGTTCTTGTGTTCATCCAGAATTCACCAAACAGGCAAGCGCTTAGGCCCCCTCCTCATCTTAGGATTAGGGCGGGTGCATTCCGCCACTCGGCCGAAGGATTTTCTCTCCGACATTTGGCGCGCCAGGTAGGGGTCTGGCCTTTGGTTTTTCGCCTGTTTTCTTGCTCGACACAATGGTTCAGATCATCGAGCACCGTGACTTGTCTCCCAAGGACTTCCTAATGGAGGAAGGGGCAGCATCTTCCGTGCCACGGGGCTCTAACCGCCCTGCGCCTAGTGCTGCTGCTATGCACGCCTGCGTAGACATCCAAGGCTTCGTCGAGGGCTGCACCTGGTGGGCCGTTGTCTGCAGCCAGGGAGTTGCTACGTAACCCTCCAAGTTCCACAGCCTCACCGGGGGCCATGAGGCAGTGGCACGAAGATGTTGACCGTCTCCTCGGCATGGCCCATCCTGGCTCGGCCAGGTCCAGGCCTCGATCATTCTGGCGTCAACACAAGGCGTCGGCATCTGTGCGCTCCCCCTTAGTGAGGGGTGAACGGACTAACGACCTGCGGGCAGAGCTCAACTGCAGGCATGCGAGTGAGGATGCTCGAATCTCTCTAGAGAGGGCTAACAACCTGCGAGCAGAGCTCAACCGTAGGCATGCGAGCGAGGATGCTCGAGTCTCTCTGGAGAGGGCACATGAGCGTCGGCAAAACTTCGAGGGTTGCAACCTCGACCAAGACTTCGTTCCAGTTGCACCACAAACTCCAAGGGGCGCCCGAATCCAGGTGGGTGTCCCATTGGTCGGCTTAGGCTGTGTTGCACTAGTGGATCATCTCTGAGCGGCGACTTGGCCACCCAAGTTCTGGCCACACTTGCCGGAGAAGTACGACGGTACGTCAAACCCGTAGGAATTCTTGCAGGTTTATGTCACCACCATTATGGCAGCTGGTGGAAACACTGTCGTAATGGCAAGCTACTTCCATGTAGCCTTGACCGGGCTAGCCCGGACCTGGCTTATGAACCTCACCTTGGGGTCGATCTACTCCTGGGAAGTGCTCTATGCGTGGTTCATAGCAAACTTCACCAGTGCTTATCAGCAGCATGGTGTGGAGGCTCATCTCCATGCCGTAAGGCAGGAACCTGGGGAGACTCTCCGGGCTTTCATCTCCCGCTTCACCAAGGTACGAGGGACTATACCTCGCATCTCTGATGCCTCCATTATCACTGCTTTCCGACAGGGGGTGCGTGATGAGAAGATGTTGGAGAAATTAGCAACGCATGACATGGAAACCGTCACTATGCTCTTTGCTCTGGCCGACAAATGTGCCAGAGCTGTCGAGGGCCATGCATGGCACTCGACACCACAGATCGGAGTTACCCAGATGGGTGGCTCAGGTGCCACCACATAAGGCGGCAACAACAAGAAGAAGAAGAAGAAGAAGAAGAAGAATCGCAGTCATGATAGGCCGTAGTCTGCTCCTACGGTCGCCGCAGCTGTGGCTGGGGGCTGGAACGAGCGCGGCAAGCGCCCATGGCAACAGGGAGGTAACAGTGGGTCATGCCCTGTCCATCCAAATAGTCACCACAGCGCCTCGGAATGCCGAGATATCCTCAAGCTCGTGAAGCGCATCATCGAGCGGTGCGAGTAGGCCTCCAAGGATGGCTCGCCACCTCGTCACCGGCCTGGCAAGGAGAAGGTCGACGAAGGTGACGTGGCCGCGGGAGAACGGGACCTCGGATATCAGTCCCCCGAGCGAGTCCTCAAGGACATCCTCACTAGAGACTTCGACTCCGGTGATGACAACGACCGTCGCAAGAAGCTTTACGTGATGTATGGCGGAAGCTAGGAGCTCACCTCCCGTAGGAACGTGAAGTCCCTGCGCCGTGAGGTCCTTTCGGTGATCCCAGGGGTCCCGGAGGCTGTCCCACATCAGCGGTGGCAGAGCACCACTATCTCCTTAAGGGCATCTGACTGCCCCGAAAACATGGCAGGGGTCGGCATACTACCACTCATCACCGCCCCTGTCATCGCCAACATGAAGCTACATCATGTCCTGATTGATGGTGGGGCTAGGCTCAACGTCATCAGTCATGCTGCATTCAAGTAGCTGCAGATCCCAGGATCTCAACTGGGACCCTCTCGCCATTCTCCGGAGTGGGCCCACAACAGGTGTATCCCCTTGGGAGCGTCACACTCCCGGTTACTTTCGGGACTGAGGAGAACTTCCACACTGAGAACGTCCAGTTTGACGTTGCAGAGGTTCACCTCCCTTTCAATGCCATCATTGGCAGGTCGGCCCTGTACCGGTTCATGGCCATTGCCCATTACGAGTACTTGGCTGTCCCCTACTAGGGTCCTCACTGTGCAGGGCGACCACGCCGCTGCGCTTGCAGCTGTCGAGAAGTTACCGCGCCGCTGCGCTTGCAGCTGTCAAGAATGATGGGGGAGGGACCCCTCGACTTCCTGTACCAAGGCACCTACCAAGGTGCCTAAGGTGATGAGGACATCACTCCCATGGATACAAACAACACTCCTCAAGTTGACTACCCAATTACTTGCACACGCGCTCGACAATTGAATTTACAGGTGATCTCGTTCCTAAGTAATTATTCTTGTGCATTTGAGAGTAGTATGCTACCTAATGATTTAATTGTACTTAGCAATGAAGGGGAGGACCAGCTAGGACGTCGTGATCAAGATGGAGGCCCAAGTTGACGTTCAGATTCTGTTCCGACGCTACGACGCCGTCTTTTGGGCTTTTGGGCCATGTATCTTCGTTGAGCCCATTAGGGGCGTGTCCAGGGTTTTGCATAACCCTAGAGTCTTTATTAATAGCCGCCACATCCTTGTTAGAGGCGGGTTTTGCTTAAGTTAGATCCATCGAGAACAGCCGCCGTAGATCGGTTTGTGAGACGCCAACTTGTGAGCTTAATCATTCATCTGCAATATTCTAGATTGTGTTCTTTCTTGTTCTTGCTTGTTTCTTCGATCCGCAGGAAAGGATTAGCCCTCGTGGCGAGGTCAATCGCACAGCGCATGGTTGATAACCAGAGCAGAAGTGGTGCTGTGATTGTGGGGTTCTAGTCGTGTTGATTGGAAGCCGGATCGTCTATGTGACATCTCCACCAAATCGATAGTTCCTACACCTGACGGAAGATCGGGCACCTCCGTTCCTATCAAGTGGTATTCAAAGGCTCAGGTATTACCGTCAGCTTACCCTAGTTTAGTTTAGGTTTTTCATCCTATAACTCCAGATAATTGCCATACAAAAAAAAATCAGCTGTCCTAGAACCCTTGTTTAGCCTTTGCAATTTCGTTTTCAGTTTGGCTTTGTTCAGTTCGTGTCCATGGTCGAGTCATGTTGCTGGTTTAGGGTGTATCTTTGTCATAGATCAACTGCCCTCGCTAGCCGCTATTCGATTCACCATTACCTAGATCACAAGTCAATCCACCCATTAATCGACTTTCCCTCGCTAGCCGCCGCCGCGCCAGCCCTAGATAGATTGCAGATACGCCGCTATTCCATCCACCATTACCCAGATCACAAGTCAATACACCCCATTAATCGACTTGCCCTAACCGCTGTGATTGCAGATAGGGAATTTTTGCCCTAACCGCCACTTTCTAGTCGTGCCTCCAAAAACATAACTTGAGGTACCTTCCTTAAACCGGGCATAACTTTTCGCTCGGGTGTCCAAAAAATCTGAAATTTTTACAGGAGCTTGTTGACACCATTCTGAGGCCAGCCAAACTAGCCTACGGCCTGCTTGGTTTCGATAAAATTGTCAAAAAATTTCAGGAAATTAAAGAAAAAATTGTCAAAGCTCTTGCACGCTTTTCAGAGAACTTGCTCATTTTCTGTAGACCACATCTGATCTCTGTTTTAGGTGAAACTTGGTCTAGCTCCTATTTTGTTGCTTCTTGTCCTGAGAAAAATATCAAAAAATCATACAAAAAAGAAAAAGAAAAACAAAATCACCTATGATTCCTACTAGTGCCTTTTTGGCCTCGCTAGTACAATATTTACGGTATTGCCATTCTGCTAGTTCCATTGTTCTTTGTTTCCAACTTGTTGCGCTACGCCTCGGATACATCTCTTAGCCAACAATTGTGACTTGTGCTTTGGATATTTATTGAACTTCGCTCATCTGCACTCGATTTTGTTCCACATTCACATACATATTGTGCCTGTCCTACAGCTCCACATACTTTCTTCTGATCAATATAGCTTTGACCTTGCAATCGCGGTTTCACTCCCTCTTGGTAAGTATCATGAACCAGCCTCCGATTGTACCATCCTTTGTTTTGTATTTCGTCAGACACTTGTAAGAGCTTGGTAAGATACAATAGAGCGTGTTCCTATATGTTCCACCTGAGAGGAGCGTGTAGTGAAATTATTAGGGATAACCTTCACCGTTTGTTTCCTGTTTTTGTGCTTCGATGGCAGGCGACGAAGAAGAAGCAAGGATCCCTACAGACTTCGATGAATGTGTTAGCCGCCAAGATCTTGAGGCAAACAACAAGCTCCTGAAGGAGCAAATGGAGGAAACGGTCCACAAGTCAGTGCATGAGGCCTTCATTCACATGTACCTTGGCAAGACATACGAGAGGCTGGATCGACGATTGTCCGAGATCGTCGATAGACTTGCTGTGTTGGAGACGCAACAACAAGCACCGCCACCACCACCTCCTTGTCCACGTCTTCCTGATGATGCGGTGTTTGATGCAGAAGGTAACTATGAGGAAGCGGTCACCAGAGATTTGCGCCTACGTCGCCGTCTTCATCAAAACAGAAGGTATGCACCGCCAACAAGGTAATAACAATCTTGCTCCTAACGACCCTTATGCTAAGATTAAATTTAATATGCCATCTTTTCCGGGTTATTATGATGCTGAGGGAAATCTTGATTGGGAGATGACGATAGAACAGAAATTTGCTGCCCACCTTGTACCTGAACGACATCAAGTTAGACAAGCCACTAGTTAATTTAAAGATTTTGCTATTGTCTAGTGGACTGGTCTAGTTGGGAACGGTAGAGCACCTACGATTTGGGAAGATCTTAAGGTAGCTATGCGCGATAGATTTGTTCCCCCATCTTATCATAGAGAATTGCATAAGAAATTGATGCGTTTAGAGCAAGGGGATAAATCTGTTCAAGATTATTATGCTGAGCTTCAGAAGGGATTGCAGTGTTGTGGGATAGTAGAGGGACATGAGGACCCCCTTTGCCATTTTTATTCAGGTTTGCGGCGTGACATTCGGGACATTGTGGATTACAAAGAATTTAACACTGTCAATAAGTTGTTCCAGTTTGCTATGCTTGCAGAGAAGGAATTGCAGGGACGCCAACATCGACCTAGGGCTACTTTTGGTGTCTCCTCTGCTGTCACACCCGGCTTTAAGGAACAAAGCCAGGTGCATCTCATACATGCGCCAAGAAGACAACATATATAATAACAGAGTGTATAGAGATAAATGTCATAATAAAATCAGAGTACTTATTACATAGCGGAAGACTTACAAAATAAAAGATAAATATAAAACTAACTAAGGATCGTTCTTGGCGCCAATGTCAACTGAGAAACGCCACCTAGATCAGATCAAACTCCTCGCCTTATGGCTCCTCCTGAACCACCTGTTCTTCTCCTGTGGGGGGGTGTGAGACAGCAAGGGTGAGCTCACACATGTTCATCGCTCAACAAGTTGTGGGGAATAATGTGGCATGAACTCACCAAAGGTGGGAGCTCATGAAGTGTAAGGCTTATCAAAGAGAATGGTTAAAGCTGAGCATTGCTTTTAAAGTTGTTGGTCAAACTTTTATTAGCAGTTACTAAGTGTAAGTGAATACCAAACCATAATAAAGTAATAGAACAAAATTAATAATAAACCCATGCAAATGCAAATGACAAATTGAGTTTAGGTTCCATAATTTAATCATCGGAGAGTCCTGAGCCGCTCATGACCGTGAGCTCGGCTAGTATACCAGTTTTACACTCTGCAGAGGTTGTACCCTTTACCCACAAGTCGTGTTTCCCATGTCGCCAGGGTTAGCTAGGCCCTTAGACACTACCGAGGTGAATGGCTAGGGATCCACTACGAGGCCTTTACAAAGTTCCACTAGCTTCCGAAAACCCGCTACAGTTTATAGGAAGTTCCAATGCAGGGTTCTTGTCTGACCGCCATCGCAGCAAAATCATCCAAGGACCTCCCTACACTGACCACTCCCCTACTGCCCTTGCCCCTTTCGGGTAAGGTAGTCTTCCACTAGCTTTCCTAATTAGTCAGCCAAGGGGTCCCATTCCTCCGTTGTGGTGGCACGTGGTTCTCAAGTTAAGCTCCATGTTCCAATTAACAATAACATAATGATCTTGACATGAACATAAATAGAATAACAAAATAACTGGAACATGGATATAATAAAATATTAACCCAAAAACCACGTAAAGCAATAGCATAACTACCCATTTGATTCAGGGGTAAACAAGGAGAAATGGATAAACAGACTAGGGTGACCTATTGGGTCCCATCAAAATTAAGCCTATGCATGGTAAATGATTATAAAGAACATTATTGGGTAACATAAGTGAATCAAGGGCACAACTTGCCTGGCACTTGAGATTCCAATTACCAGGGTGATTCTTCAGATCCTCGTGACCGCACTTCTAGTCGTAGCAATACAAACAAACATGGTATAGATAAAATTAACATCACACCAAACATAAGTACAAACTGCGTAATAATAATCTATGCGAAGCTACGAGATCGTAGAAACAAGAACCACTAAATTCGGAGCTACGATTATTAAGTTACGAATTTCTGAAGTTATTTAATACCTAGAATAGAGTTATTCATGTGAATAATTTTAAATTCAGTTTAATGGTTAGACAAAGATACCAGATGATAAACAATATTTAAACAAAATAAATGCCACTGGAGTGAATCAATTTGGAGTTATATATTTTAAGTTATGAATTTCTGAAGGTTTTATGTGTTTTATGCAAGATTATATAGGATATAAATTTTAATATGACTTTCATGTGAAACAGTGGTACTAGATGATAAACCATAATATTATAAAATTATAGGAACTGGAATGGACTAAAAAGGAGTTAGTATGAATTTTCTAGGAATTAAACAAGATCTAGAATTATTTTTATACTAGAAAAGCATTTTCTGTATTAATTTATTCAATTTCCTATGTCTCTGGACTGCGCGTACAATAACCAGAGAGTTCGGGGTTCAATATGTAAAATCTAGGGCCTGGTTGTAATGCTTTTTTTGAATTATGACGGACAGCGGGTTCATTCGAGAAAAGGACAAGGTCTCTTTAGCAAAAGCGACGGGTCGAAGGGGTATGGAGGTATTCTGGCCGTTGGATTAGAAATCCATGGCACACGGGACATCCACGCGTTTGACTAAATCCTATCCACCCGATCAGTTTTGAACGCCCCGGATTTAATGAACCGAAACGCTGACCCTGGCTCTAATCCTATCCGTTCTCAACAGATCCAATGGATCATGGCTCCCCTAGGACATACCAGAAACCAAGATCTAATCCCGGCCATGTGTTGGATGATCAACGGCTAATACTTCATCTTCCTCACCCGATGAAAACCAGCAGAGTGGCGGTGCCCAAATTGGGCACGGTGGCACCATTGCCGTACCTCCCCAAACTCCGGCACCTCACGCTAAGCTTGGATTCGAAGAGTACTACACAATGCTTTATACTATAGGAATGCGATGAATCGGTACATACCCTTCGATGTATCGCCCGAAGGTCCCGACCACGATGAGCGGCGGGCACCAAGCTCCGGCGAGCGATTCCTTCAACTCCAGACCGCACCGAGTCCGTAAATGTCGCCCGCGAGCTTCACCGATCTTTGCTGACACCCCTCCTTCAATCTCCTAGAGGACGAACTGCCTGGCTTGGCTTCGGCCCGTGGACGCACGATTCTGTCGCCACGAACTGGTTTCTTTTCCCCGGCGACGACTGGCGTTCTTTGCCCAACGAAGCTCCCTACGCGTACGGCGGAGTCTCCAGGAGCTACGGCCTGACTCGCCGCGGTCGGAGATCCCATAGAGAACTCGGTCTATGGTGGCGCCGGCAGCTTCCTCATTCTCTCGCTCTCATCTCCCTCCCGGTGTTTGATAATGGCATCCTCGCCCACGGCGAGCTTGCCTCAACTAGATCCTATGGCCAAGGAAGGGTGCGACCTGGTCCCATATATGCTCCCAGGGCATTCGGTTGGACGGGAGCGCGCACCATGGAGTGCGCCGAAGACTCTGGGTTCCGTTTTGCTGGAGTGGACAAGAGAAGGATGAAAGACCTGACAGGTGGGGCCCGACTGCAGTGGGACAAGCGTGTAACACGGATGAGAAAACGGCTGACAAGCGGGTCCCACAAATCAGTGAGCCATCTAGCCGATAGCGAGATAGCTGAGCGCGGGGACGTGCGACTGGGGAGTGGGGCAGAGCGGTCAGTGGCGCTGGCGAGGAGCAGCGCGCCCACCACGGAGTTGGGCCGCGCGGGAAAGGGGAAAGTGGGCTGAAATGCACCCGAGTGGCCCAGGAGGGTTATCATCCCTTTTCTTTTATTCTATTTGAATTTCCCTTTAGTTTTTTTTTTTAATTTCCATTTCCCATTGAAATTCAAAGTTCATGGCAAATTTGTCTTCACATTTATATGCTCAATTCCTCTTAACGTAGTATGGATAAATTTTATTTATTTCTCAATTTATTCTATTTTTGCATAGTATTTCCTCTCTTTTCTCAAATCTCAAATTCTAAATCTCCTTTAGAACTTAAATTCCACTTTTGGGCTTTTAATATATTTCTTGTCACATTATTTTTTTTTATGTTGTTATAAAATGCACACAACATGAAAACTCAACATGATGCTTGATTTAATTGAGTGTCTTTTGTTATTTATTTATTTGTGTAAGTGATGCGTCCACATGAAATGATAAACATTGGTAGTACATATAGATGTAGAGTGATATAATTTGTCTTTTAGATTTTTCTTACAAAGTGGGTATTACAAATCCTACCCCCCTTAAAAATAATCTCGTCCTCGAGATTTAGGAAGGACTAGGGAAAAGATGGGGAAAATCTATGCGAAGCTCTTCTTCTCTTTCTCATGTTGCTTCATCTTCGCCATGATGGCTCCATTGCACTTTGCACATCTTTATCATCTTATTTCTTGTAATTCGAGTCAAAGTATCAAGAATCTTGATAGGATACTCCGTGTAAGTCAAATCACCCTGAATACTGAGCTCTTCCATTGGTAACTGTTCCTCAGGGACACAGAGACACTTCTTAAGTTGAGACACGTGGAATACATCGTGCACATCAGACAGATTATCAGGTAGCTTAAGTTAATAGGCCATCCCTCCAACTTGCCCAAAAACTTAGAATGGTCCAATATAGCGAGGGGACAATTTGCCCTTGACTTTGAATCTCCTCATTCCACGAAGTGGTGACATCTTGAGGTACACATGATCACCTTCTTCAAACTCCAGTGGTCTTCTTCTATTATCAGCGTAGTTCTTTTGCCTGGTTCGAGCTACCCTCAAATTCTCTCGAATTATACAACCTGTTCTTCTACCTCTTGAATAAGTTTAGGTCCAAAGAATTGTCTTCCTCTAATCTGGTCCAAAATAGAGGAGTCCTGCATTTCCTGCCATACGGAGCTTCAAAAGGTGACATCTTCAAACTGGCCTGATAACTATTATTATGTGAAAACTCAGCATAAGGTAGACTCTTATCCCAACTTCTACCATGCTGAAGGGCACAAGCTGTCAACATATCCTCCAATACTTGATTGGTCCTTTCAGTCTGTCCATCAGTCTGAGGATGGTAGGCCAAACTAAAATTCAACTTCGTATACACATTCTCTTGAAAACTTTTCCAAAATCTAGAGGTAAACCGTGATCCTCTATCCAAAACGATCTTCTTCGGTACACTGTGTAAACACACATTCCAAGCCATATATAACTCAACCAATTGAAATCACTTATAAGTAGTATTGATCGGAATGAAATGAACCACTTTGGTTAGTCTATCCACAATAACCCATATAGAATCGTATCCTTTCAAGGTGCGAGGCAATCCAGCAATGAAGTCCATAACAATCTTTTCCACTTCCACTCGGGTATCTTTAGTGGGTGTAATAGTCCAACTAGTCTTTGGTGTTCAGCCTTAACTCTTTGACACACGTCGCACAAAGCCACATGTATAGCCACATCTCTCTTCAGTCCATACCAGCAGTACTTCTGCTTCAAATCCTGATACATCTTGGTACTCCCAGGATGAATAGAATAATCCGAGTTATGGGCCTCCTTTAAAATAGTCTCACGAAGGCTTTCAATATCAGGAACACATATCATGTCCTTGAACCACACAGTGCCTTGCTCATCTTCTATGAATTCCAGACCTCGACCTTCAGTAATCAGATCCTTAATCTCTTATATCTTAGCATCACCAACTTGTCCTTTGCGGATTTCTTGCTCCAAAATAGGTTCCACATCCATAATAACTCCTTCAGTATGAGCAACTATCCCAGGTTAAGTCTCCTGAAATCCTCAACAATCTCATCAGGTAGCTGGGCAACAACAGCTGAATGAACATGCTCCTTTCAACTCAAGGCATCTGCAACCAAATTTGCCTTGCCCGGGTGATAGTGAATTTCCAAATCATAGTCCTTAATAAGCTCCATCAAATAGTGTTGCCTAAGGTTGAGATCCTTCTGAGTGAATATATACTTCAAACTCTTATGATCCGTGTATACTTGACACTTGGTTCCCATAATATAATGTCTCCAAATCTTAAGCGCATGCACAACGACTGCCAGTTCTAAGTCATGCGTGGGGTAGTTCAACTCATGTTTCCGCAACTGACGAGATGCATAGGCGATCACATGTCCTTCTTGCATGAGCACACATCCTAAGCCTTTGCCACATGCATCACAATAAATGTCAAATCCCTTCTGTAGATCTGGCATAACCAACACTGGTGGTGACATCAATCTTTTCTTTAATTGATCCAAGCTTTCTTGGCATTTCTCGTCCCACTTAAATTCTCTTCCCTTCTCCAAAAGCGAGGTCGTAGGCTTAGCGATCTTTAGAAAATCCTTTAATAAATCTCCGATAATATCCTGCAAGTCCCAAGAAACTTCGGACCTCAGTAACTATAGTGGGTATGCTTCACACCACTACCTCCTTGACTTTAGCAGAATCCACTGATATTCCTCCATGATATATCCAAGGAATGACACCTCGTCAATCCAGAACTCGCATTTACTGTACTTGGCGTAGAGTTGACTATCTCGTCGCTTTTGTAGCACCAATCTCAGATATTCCTTGTGATCACTATCACTCTTAGAATAAATAAGAGTATCGTCGATGAAAACCACGACGAATCTATCCAAATCATGAACACCTTATTCTTCAGATCCATAAAATAGGCTGGTGCATTAGTTATCCAAATGACATAACGGTGAACTCATATAATCCATATCGAGTCGAGAAATCTGTGTAGGGAATATCCGATGGCCTAATCTTCATTTGATGGTAACCCGATCAGAGATCGATCTTCGAGAATACCCTTGCATCTCTCATCCAATCAAATAAATCCTCAATGCGGGGTAACAGATACTTGTTCTTCATAGTGACACCATTAAGGTACCTTTAATCCACACACATCTCTTGCAATCCATATTTCTTCTGTACAAACAAAACCGGCGCTCCCCATGGTGAGGAATTCGAACGAATGTACTCAGCTTCTTGTAACTCCGTTAACGGCTTCTTAAGTTCTTTTAATTCTTCTACAGACATCTTGTATGGTCCTTTAAAAATAGGGGCAGTTCCAGATAAGAGATCAATAGCAAACTCAACTTCCCTATCTGGTGGCATCCCTGGTAACTCCCCTAGAACGACATCCAAAAAAAAATCTCAAACCACACGGATGTTGTTTCCAACCAACTCCTCATCTTTGAAGAATGCCACACGTCTGGTAGTGGTAGTTACTGCAACTTCAACTTCAAATCTTTGTCCTTTGGAACTGGTGAATTCTACGGTTCCCTTAGCACAGTGTATATATTGCCTTTGCCTTTCTTAACCATGACATACCAAGGATCACGTCTATAGTGCTCTCTTCTAACACTATAGGGGTAGCCCATCTAGGTTAGAAATATAGGGTAAGAAAGGAAGAATTGCAGACAAGGCGAGTAATTACGAGAAATGTTACTGCGGTTGATTTATTAGCTAAGTAGATTAGTGTGTTATCCACTAAAGCTAATACCTTATGATGGTACATGCTAAGATGCCCCACTATAATGTTTCAATCAATCAAATAAGCAAATCAAGCATTGATCATCAGAACAATCAACCAACATTTTTAATAGAGAAAATAGTTTTCATTTTTTTTGTCTTAGGTTCCCTATCTCTTAAAAAGATAATAATGGTAGGATTCCAAGGTGTGAAATCCATCTTGTCTTAGAGTATAAAGGATAAGATTAATCAGAGTAGAAAAGCAGAAGGTGAGACAAGACCAAGATAAGTATAGAAAGAATCAGAGTAAGGTAAGTAGATAAGGGTTTTGTCCATTTCTATCTAGGTTTCGTCCTACAGTCAACATTCCTCTGATACCACTTCTGTCACACCCGGCTTTAAGGAACAAAGCCAGGTGCATCTCATACATGCGCTGCGCCAAGAAGACAACATATATAATAACAGAGTGTATAGAGATAAATGTCACAATAAAATCAGAGTACTTATTACATAGCGGAAGACTTACAAAATAAAAGATAAATATAAAACTAACTAAGGATCGTTCTTGGCGCCAATGTCAACTGAGAAACGCCACCTAGATCAGATCAAACTCCTCGCCTTATGACTCCTCCTGAACCACCTGTTCTTCTCCTGTGGGGGGGTGTGAGACAGCAAGGGTGAGCTCACACATGTTCATCGCTCAACAAGTTGTGGGGAATAATGTGGCATGAACTCACCAAAGGTGGGAGCTCATGAAGTGTAAGGCTTATCAAAGAGAATGGTTAAAGCTGAGCATTGCTTTTAAAGTTGTTGGTCAAACTTTTATTAGCAGTTACTAAGTGTAAGTGAATACCAAACCATAATAAAGTAATAGAACAAAATTAATAATAAACCCATGCAAATGCAAATGACAAATTGAGTTTAGGTTCCATAATTTAATCATCGGAGAGTCCTGAGCCGCTCATGACCGTGAGCTCGGCTAGTATACCAGTTTTACACTCTCCAGAGGTTGTACCCTTTACCCACAAGTCGTGTTTCCCATGTCGCCAGGGTTAGCTAGGCCCTTAGACACTACCGAGGTGAATGGCTAGGGATCCACTATGAGGCCTTTACAAAGTTCCACTAGCTTCCGAAAACCCGCTACAGTTTATAGGAAGTTCCAATGCAGGGTTCTTGTCTGACCGCCATCGCAGCAAAATCATCCAAGGACCTCCCTACACTGACCACTCCCCTACTTCCCTTGCCCCTTTCGGGTAAGGTAGTCTTCCACTAGCTTTCCTAATTAGTCAGCCAAGGGGTCCCATTCCTCCCTTGTGGTGGCACGTGGTTCTCAAGTTAAGCTCCATGTTCCAATTAACAATAACATAATGATCTTGACATGAACATAAATAGAATAACAAAATAACTGGAACATGGATATAATAAAATATTAACCCAAAAACCACGTAAAGCAATAGCATAACTACCCATATGATTCAGGGGTAAACAAGGAGAAATGGATAAACAGACTAGGGTGACCTATTGGGTCCCATCAAAATTAAGCCTATGCATGGTAAATGATTATAAAGAACATTATTGGGTAACATTAGTGAATCAAGGGCACAACTTGCCTGGCACTTGAGATTCCAATTACCAGGGTGATTCTTCAGATCCTCGTGACCGCACTTCTAGTCGTAGCAATACAAACAAACATGGTATAGATAAAATTAACATCACACCAAACATAAGTACAAACTGCGTAATAATAATCTATGCGAAGCTACGAGATCGTAGAAACAAGAACCACTAAATTCGGAGCTACGATTATTAAGTTACGAATTTCTGAAGTTATTTAATACCTAGAATAGAGTTATTCATGTGAATAATTTTAAATCAAGTTTAATGGTTAGACAAAGATACCAGATGATAAACAATATTTAAACAAAATAAATGCCACTGGAATGAATCAATTTGGAGTTATATATTTTAAGTTATGAATTTCTGAAGGTTTTATGTGTTTTATGCAAGATTATATAGGATATAAATTTTAATATGACTTTCATGTGAAACAGTGGTACTAGATGATAAACCATAATATTACAAAATTATAGGAACTGGAATGGACTAAAAAGGAGTTAGTATGAATTTTCTAGGAATTAAACAAGATCTAGAATTATTTTTATACTAGAAAAGCATTTTCTGTATTAATTTATTCAATTTCCTATGTCTCTGGACTGCGCGTACAATAACCAGAGAATTCGGGGTTCAATATGTAAAATCTAGGGCCTGGTTGTAATGCTTTTTTTGAATTATGACGGACAGCGGGTTCATTCGAGAAAAGGACAAGGTCTCTTTAGCAAAAGCGACGGGTCGAAGGGGTATGGAGGTATTCTGGCCGTTGGATTAGAAATCCATGGCACACGGGACATCCACGCGTTTGACTAAATCCTATCCACCCGATCAGTTCTGAATGCCCCGGATTTAATGAACCGAAACGCTGACCCTGGCTCTAATCCTATCTGTTCTCAACAGATCCAATGGATCATGGCTCCCCTAGGACATACCAGAAACCAAGATCTAATCCCGGCCATGTGTTGGATGATCAACGGCTAATACTTCATCTTCCTCACCCGATGAAAACCAGCAGAGTGGCGGCGCCCAAATTGGGCACGGTGGCACCATTGCCGTACCTCCCCAAACTCCGGCACCTCACGCTAAGCTTGGATTCGAAGAGTACAACACAATGCTTTATACTATAGGAATGCGATGAATCAGTACATACCCTTCGATGTATCGCCCGAAGGTCCCGACCACGATGAGCGGCGGGCACCAAGCTCCGGCGAGCGATTCTTTCAACTCCAGACTGCACCGAGTCCGTAAATGTCGCGCGCGAGCTTCACCGATCTTTGCTGACACCCCTCCTTCAATCTCCTAGACGACGAACTGCCTGGCTTGGCTTCGGCCCGCGGACGCACGATTCTGTCGCCACGAACTGGTTTCTTTTCCCCGGCGACGACTGGCGTTCTTTGCCCAACGAAGCTCCCTACGCGTACGGCGGAGTCTCCAGGAGCTACGGCCTGACTCGCCGCGGTCGGAGATCCCACAGAGAACTCGGTCTATGGTGGCGCCGGCAGCTTCCTCATTCTCTCGCTCTCATCTCCCTCCCGGTGTTCGATAATGGCATCCTCGCCCACGGCGAGCTTGCCTCAACTAGATCCTATGGCCAAGGAAGGGTGCGACCTGGTCCCATATATGCTCCCAGGGCATTCGGTTGGACGGGAGCGCGCACCGTGGAGTGCGCCGAAGACTCTGGGTTCCGTTTTGCTGGAGTGGACAAGAGAAGGATGAAAGACCTGACAGGTGGGGCCCGACTGCAGTGGGACAAGCGTGTAACACGGATGAGAAAACGGCTGACAAGCGGGTCCCACAAATCAGTGAGCCATCTGGCCGATAGAGAGATAGCTGAGCGCGGGGACGTGCGACTGGGGAGTGGGGCAGAGCGGTCAGTGGCGCTGGCGAGGAGCAGCGTGCCCACCACGGAGTTGGGCCGCGCGGGAAAGGGGAAAGTGGGCTGAAATGCACCCGAGTGGCCCAGGAGGGTTATCATCCCTTTTCTTTTATTCTATTTGAATTTCCCTTTAGTTTTTTTTTAATTTCCATTTCCCATTGAAATTCAAAGTTCATGGCAAATTTGTCTTCACATTTATATGCTCAATTCCTCTTAACGTAGTATGGATAAATTTTATTTATTTCTCAATTTATTCTATTTTTGCATAGTATTTCCTCTCTTTTCTCAAATCTCAAATTCTAAATCTCCTTTAGAACTTAAATTCCACTTTTGGGCTTTTAATATATTTCTTGTCACATTATTTTTTTATGTTGTTATAAAATGCACACAACATGAAAACTCAACATGATGCTTGATTTAATTGAGTGTCTTTTGTTATTTATTTATTTGTGTAAGTGATGCGTCCACATGAAATGATAAACATTGGTAGTACATATAGATGTAGAGTGATATAATTTGTCTTTTAGATTTTTCTTACAAAGTGGGTATTACATCTGCATCATGGACGCACACACCTGCCTCGAGTCATACTCCCTCGAAACCTGCTGCACATGTTGGTAACCTTCCTTTGCAGGTACCCGCAAGAAATAGAATTCACCAGCACCTGCAGCACCTTCCAGTGGTCATTCTTCGGGTATTGTTTGCCACCACTGTCATGGGATTGGTCACGTGAAGAAGGATTGCCCGAGTCAGCAAACATACATTGCTATGGATGATGGCTACATTAGTGCTTCCAACGGTGAGGGTGACAATGATGACTCCAGTGATGTTGCTGCTAATGATGATGCCATGCTTGGTACTGATGCTACAGTGAACCTTCGAAGCATCATGGTGCAGCGTGTTCTTAGTTCTCAGCCTAAATCATCAGAGAAGCAGCAACGCCATAATTTGTTCCAGACTTTCTTCTCCATCGAGAATCGGCGTGCACGTGTTATTATTGATGGTGGAAGCTGCAATAATTTGGTGAGTTCAGATTTGGTCACGAAGCTTGGCCTGACCACACGTCCATGGCCACATCCATACCACATTTAGTGGATCAATGATTCAGGCAAGGTTAAGGTAACACACATGGTACGAGTGCATTTCTCCATTGGTATGTATTCTGATTATGTGGATTGCGATGTAGTACCTATGGAAGCTTAATCTCTTTTGTTGGGTAGACCTTGGGAATATGATACTGATGCATGTCACCATGGTAGGAGTAATACATACACTTTAGGCATAAAGATAAAAACATTACTTTGCTACCTTTGACTCTTGCTAAAATTGTACAAGCTGATAAAGATAGAGCTGCAAGTACCCATAAGGAACCAACTAATGAGATAGAAATTCAGCAACAAATTAAATTGAAAGCTCCTGTCATGCTTGCTACTAAATATGATCTTCTTGAAACTCATGCTACAGATGCTTGTTGCTATGCCTTGGTTTGCAAAGATGCTTTCTTTTCTATTGATGATATTGCTAGCACTTTGCCTGCATCTGTGACTAACCTTTTGTAGCAGTTCCGAGATGTTTTTCCCTCTGAGTTACCTCCAAGACTTCCTCCCATTCGTGGGATTGAGCACCAGATTGATTTGATTCCTGGAGCGAGCTTGCCCAACCGTGCTGCTGGACCATTTAAAATTTTGGAAAAGATTAATGACAATGCATATAAACTTGAGTTGCCTTTCGAGTTTAGGATTAGTCCCACCCTGAATATTTCAGATTTAAAGCCATATTTGGGAGAAGAAGATGGGCTTGAGTCGAGGGCGACTCCATTTCAAGAGGGGGAGGATGATGAGGACATCACTCCCATGGATACAAACAACACTCCTTAAGTTGACTACCCAATTACTCGCGCACACGCTCGACAATTGAATTTACAGGTGATCAAGTAATTATTCTTGTGCATTAGAGAGTAGTATGCTACCTAATGATTTAATTGTACTTAGGAATGAAGGGGAGGACCAGCTCGGACGTCGTGATCAAGATGGAGGCCCAAGTTGACGTTCAGAATCTGTTCTGGCACTGGGACGCCGTATTTTGGGCTTTTGGGCCATGTATCTTCGTTGAGCCCATTAGGGGCGCGTCCAGGGTTTTGCATAACCCTAGAGTATTTATTAATAGCCGCCACATCCTTGTTAGAGGCGGGTTTTGCTTAAGTTAGATTTGTCAAGAACAGTCGTCGTAGATCGGTTTGTGAGACCCCAACTTGTGAGCTTAATCATTCATCCGCAATATTCTAGATTGTGTTCTTTCTTGTTCTTTCTTGTGTCTTTGATTCGCATGCAAGGATTAGCCCTCTTGGCGAGGTCAATCGCGCAGCGCACGGTTGATAACCAGAGGAGAAGTGGTGCTGCGATTGCGGGGTTCTAGTCGTGTTGATTGGAAGCCGGATCGTCTGTGTGACATCTCCACCAAATCGATAGTTACCTACACCTGACGGAAGATCGGGCACCCCCGTTTCTATCATAAGGTGCAGCCATCTGGAGCAGACGATGGTCCCGTCAAGACCATCCAGGTTAGTGCAGATTCCTCCCAGACCACCCGCATCGCGGGCAATCTGGAGGAGAAATAGGAAATCGCGCTCGTCGCCTTCCTCCAGGCAAATGTCGATGTATTCGCATGGGAACCATCGCAGATGCCTGGGATCCCCAGGGAGGTGATCGAGCACCATCTGAAGATCCACCCTGACGCCAAACCGGTGAGTCAGAAGCCTCGGAGACAGTCCATTGAGCGGCAGGATTTCATCCGTGAGGAGGTTCGGAAGCTGCTGCACGCTGGCTTCATCGAAGAGGTCCATCACCCAGTATGGCTAGCCAATCCAGTCATTGTTCCCAAGGCTAACGGGAAACTTCGGATGTGCATCGACTACACCAGCCTCAATAAGGCCTGTCCCAAGGACCCTTATCCACTTCCATGAATAGATCAAATCGTGGATTCTACCTCCGGGTGCGACCTCCTGTCCTTCCTAGATGCTTACTCTGGTTTCCATTAGATCCAGATGTCTAGGCAAGATAGGAAGCATACTGCTTTTGTAACTATGGATGGGCTTTACTGTTATGTTGTAATGCCTTACGGTCTAAAAAACACCTTGCCGACATTTGTACGGGCGATGAGTAAGACCTTTGGTGACCTGATTAGGGACACAATAGAGATATATGTTGATGACATCGTGGTCAAGACTAAGAGAGGGTCGACCCTAGTGGAAGACTTAACTCTGGTCTTTGACAAGCTGCGGGCAACACGCACGAAGTTAAACCCAGAAAAGTGCGTCTTTGGTGTCTCCACAGGGAAGTTGCTGGGATTCCTGGTTTCGCACCGGGGCATTGAAGCAAACCCGGAGAAGATCAAAGCAATTGAGGCAATGAGGCCTTCGACCCGAATCAAGGACGTCCAAAAGCTTATGGGGTCACTGGCTACCCTTAGCGGCTTCATCTCAAGACTGGCCGAGAGGGCGCTACCCTTCTTCAAGCTATTACGGAAGTCTGGCCCATTATCTTAGACTAAGGAGGCAGAACGAGCCTTTCAAGAGTTGAAGAAACACCTCGTGTCCCTACCAATACTGGTAGCACCAGAGCCAGGGGAGCCGTTGTACTTATACATTGCAACGGCTACAGAGGTGGTGAGCATGGTGCTTGTCACACCCGGATTTTAGGGGTCCAAAACCCGGGCGCGAACATAAACACCAGGTATGCTGGGACCAAGTCTCACACATATGATGTATAGTGGCACAGGATCGAATGTCACATCTTTATATATAACAGGAGTTCTATACAAAATAAATAATTACGTTACAAGGAGACAACGGTCCAGCAACCCAAAGTTGACTGGGAGACGACGACCTAGATCTCTCACGGACACATCACAACATCCTCCAAGCGCCTCATCCAGTGGTACTTGTTCTTGACCTGTGGGGTGTGTGAGACAGCAAGAGTGAGCTCACATACGTTCATCGCTCAACAAGTTGTGGGGAATAATGTGCATGAACTCACCAAAGGTGGGAGCTCACGTGAAGTGTAAGGCTTACCAAAGAAGATGGTTAGAGCTGAGCATTGCTTTTAAAGTTGGTCAAAATTTTATTAGCAGTTACTAAGTATAAGTAAATACCAACCCAGTTAAATAGTAGAACAAAAGTAACAACTTCACCTGCGATGCAATGCATATGACAAATTGAGTTTAAGTTCCATAATTTAATCATGTGAGGGTCCGAGCCGCTCATGACCGTGAGCACGGCTAGTATACCAGTTTTACACTCTGCAGAGGTTGCGCATCTTTACCCACAAGTCGTGTATCCCATGTCGCCAGGGTTTGCAAGGCCCTTAGACACTACCGAGGTGAATGGCTAGGGATCCACTACGAGGCCTTTACAAAGTTCCACTAGCTTCCGAAAACCCGCTACAGTTTATAGGAAGTTCCAATGCAGGAATCCCTTGCAGGACCGCCATCGCAGCAAAATCCTCCCGAGGGCCTCCCTACACTGACCACTCCCCTACTGCCCTTGCCCCTTTCGGGTAAGGTAGTCTTCCACTAGCTTTCCTAATTAATCAGCCAAGGGCGTCCCATTAAACCCTTGTGGTAGCACTGTTTTCCCGGGTGGTTCTCCATGTTCCAATTAACATAATGATCTTATAATGAACAGTAATAATAAACAGATAATAAAAATATGATCATGAATAATGTACCTTCATACCCAAAACCACATAAAGCACTAGCAAGTACTACCCAAAAGGTTCAGTGGTAAACAAGGTATAAAGATAGACAAACTAGGGTAACCTATTGGGTCCCATCAAAATTAACCTATGCAGATCATTATAATTAATTAGAACATGAATAGGTGAAAAGAAGTGATCAAGGGCACAACTTGCCTGGGCCTTGAGAATCCAGGTACCAGGATGATCTTCAGATGACACGTGTCCTCACTGCTAGTCGTAGCATTACAAACAAACAGTGTATAGGCAGAATTAACATTACACCAAATATATATGCAAAATACATATTCATAATCTACATATTAAAATAAGATCACAGGAAAAAGAATTATTAATTTTGGAGTTGTAGATTTTAAGTTATGGATTTCTAAAGATTTTATGTGCTTTGAACAAGATTAATTAGGATATCAATTTTAATATGGCTTTTATGTTAAAACAGTGACACAAAATGATAAACAATATTATTACAAAAATTTAGGAACTGGAATGGACCAATTTGGAGCTAAAATGAATTTTCTATGAATTAACTAAGTTCTAGCAATTATTTTCATATTAAAAATCTATTTTCTATTTCAATTATTCAATTTAAATAGGCTCTGGATTAGGCGTCAAAATCTGAGAACCGCAGGGGCCTAGCTACAAAAATCCCTGTGACTCAGAGCACAGCGCACCAGGACGGCGGGTTGATTTTATGATTCTGCGGGGGCTCTTTTATAAAATCACCAGCCGAAGGGGTATCGGGCCATTCTGGCCGTTGGATCTTGCATCAAGGGCCATGATTAGATTGGGGAAGGTTATGAACCTGTAACACCCGGATTTTAGGGGTCCAAAACCCGGGGTTAACATAAACACCAGGTATGCTGGGACCAAGTCTCAAACATATGATGTAAAGTGGCACAGGATCGAATGTCACATCTTTATATATTTAACAGGAGTTCTATACAAAATAAATAAATACATTATAAGGAGACAACGGTCCAGCAACCCAAAGTTGACTGGGAGACGACGACCTAGACCTCTTACGAACTCATCACAGCATCCTCCATGAGCATCATCCTGCAGTACCTGGTCTTGACCTGTGGTGTATGTGAGACAGCAAGAGTGAGCTCACATACGTTCATCGCTCAACAAGTTGTGGGGAATAATGTGCATGAACTCACCAAAGGTGGGAGCTCATAAAGTGTAAGGCTTACCAAAGAAGATGGTTGGAGCTGAGCATTGCTTTTAAAGTTGGTCAAAATTTTATTAGCAATTACTAAGTATAAGTAAATACCAACCCAATTAAATAGTAGAACAAAAGTAACAACTTCACCTGCGATGCAATGCATATGACAAATTGTGTTTAAGTTCCATAATTTAATCATGTGAGGGTCCGAGCTGCTCATGACCGTGAGCACGGCTAGTATACCAGTTTTACACTCTGCAGAGGTTGCGCATCTTTACCCACAAGTCGTGTATCCCATGTCGCCAGGGTTTGCAAAGCCCTTAGACACTTCCGAGGTGAATGGCTAGGGATCCACTACGAGGCCTTTACAAAGTTCCACTAGCTTCCGAAAACCCGCTACAGTTTATAGGAAGATCCAGTGCAGGAATCCCTTGCAGGACCGCCATCGCAGCAAAATCCTCCCGAGGGCCTCCCTACACTGACCTCTCCCCTACTGCCCTTGCCCCTTTCGGGTAAGGTAGTCTTCCACTAGCTTTCCTAATTAATCAGCCAAGGGCATCCCATACTACCCTTGTGGTAGCACTGTTTTCCCGGGTGGTCGCTCCATGTTCCAATTAACATAATGATCTTAACATGAACAATAAATAACAACTGATAACAAAAAGTGTAATCATGAATAGTGTATCTCCATACCCAAAACCACATATAGCACTAGCAAGTACTACCCAGAAAGATCAGTGGTGAACAAGGTATAAAGATAGACAAACTAGGGTAACCTATTGGGTCCCATCAAATTAACCTATGCAGATCATTATGATTAATCAGAACATGGCTGGGTAAAAAGAAGTGATCAAGGGCACAACTTGCCTGGGCCTTGAGAATCCAGGTACCAGGATGATCTTCAGGTGATACGTATCCTCACTGCTAGTCGTAGCAATTCAAACAAACATGGTATAGGCAAGATTAACATTACACCAAACATGTATGCCAAAATACATATTAATAATCTACATATTAAAATAAGATCACAGGAACAGGAATCATTAATTTTGGAATTATAGATTTTAAGTTATGATTTTCCTAAGGTTTAATGTGATTAAAATATGATTAAATGATAAATAAATTTTCTGACAGAGTTCATGTCAAAACAGTGATTCTAAATGGTAGAGAATATTATTACAAAATTTTAGGAATTGAAATGACTCAATTTGGAGCTAAAATGAATTTCCTATGAATTATCTAAGTTCTAGCAATTATTTTTCATATTAAAAATCTATTTCCTATTTTATTTATTCAAATTAAATGATCTCAGGACCGGGCCTCAATTTCCCGAGAGTGCAGGGGCTATTTCAGAAAAATCCCTAAGACTCAGAATTCTATTCTCAGGACTGCGGGTTGATTTCAAATAAGGGGAAGGGCTCTTTAACAAAAGCGCCAGCGCGAAGGGGTATCGGATGGGCTGAGCCGTCCGATCAGAAACGGAGGGCTCAGATTAGATCTAACTTACTCCGAAGCGGTACGCAGCGCGTCCCGTTGGATCCGAGATCAACGGCACAGATTTAAAAACGCGGGGATCACACAGGTTCGCCCGATCTTAGATGAACGGTCCGGATCCAACCCACCGAACCGTTATCTCGTGCTCTAATCTCAACCGTCCATGCCCTGATGGACGGCCGCGAACGTGTCTTCCCTAACCGAGCCGACGCACGGCAGCGCCGCCCCGCGCCCGCGGCGGACCATCGCCGGCGTGCCCGTGATTCATCGTTCTAGTGCCCCAAACTTTATTTCGACAGCTGCTACTTATAAAGGAGATCAAGGCGAACCGGACGGAGTACTCTTTACCGTGGATTGGTGCCTGGTTGTAGCTGGCCACGGCGAATGGCGGCCACGCGGCGGAGGGTGAAGGCCGATGAGAAATTCACGTCGGCGTAGAGTCTTGTGCCCCTGGATTTCTCCACGAGCACCACCGGCGCACCCTCCCAAACGTCCGAGACCGGATTATTGGTGCTGAGCAGTGCGGATGGCGGGACTTCGACGACGGCGGACTTCGATTCGACCGATGGGGTTCGCGGTGGGACGGTCGGCGATGGAGGAGGGGTCCCAGGTGCCCGGCTGGTTTTATAGTCATCGGGAACGCGCGACAGAGGCGGGAGTTCGGCCACCGCGCGGATTCCGCGGCGAGTCCGGTAGCCCAGCGTGCGGCGAGGAAATCGCGCCATGCTGTTGTCGGAGAGAAGAAATAGCTGACAGGGGGGCCCCACGAGTCAGTGTCGTGAGCGAAACGCGAAGGGGTTGGAGTAGCGACTGCACAGCGGGCCCATCAGTCGGTGTCCAGCTGACGCGCGCGCGAGGAGATGGGGTAAATGACCAGTGGGGCCCGCGCGACAGTGAAAGTTCGTGCGCGTGCGCGAGAGAGGCTGGGCGGTGGGACCGGGATGTCGGCGCCCGGATTTGGAGTTGGGCCGAGCGCACGTGGGGATGTGAGGATGGGCCGAAATGAGGAGAGTTGGCCCAGTTAGGGTTTTTTTCTCTTTTTCCTTTTTATTTTCTATTTCTTTTCTTCATTTTCAAATCCAATTTGAATTCAAACTTAAATTCAAACTTTGTGATTAAATTGTCCTCAGTTTGAATAGTATAATTTAATAATATAAGTGTGAAGAATTTTTTTTTATTCTGATTTTATTTTATTTTATGTAGTATTTTTCTTAGTTCTTCCCTACTCCTTTATTTTCTATCTTCTATTCCAAATTCAAATTTATACTTCTATTTGAGTTTTCAGATTTTTTCAAATGTATCAATTGAAATCCAAGGGTGAATATAAACCATACTATTTTATTATCACTAGTTTAAGTTTTATTCTCCTTGTTTATTTATTTCATGAGATGTATAAATGGTTTCTCTTAAAAGAAAAAGAAAAATTCTTTTCCCATCTTTTTCTTATTTCCTAATTTCCAAAACATTATGATATTTTGTTCAAATTTCTTCTACTAATTCCCAATTCAGAATTTGGGTGTTACAAATCCTACCCCCCTTAAAAATAATCTCGCCCTCGAGATTTGTAAGAAAGAGGATATAGGAAGAGTGATTTGAAATCTAGCTTTTAGTTTCTAATTAGTTCAAAATCAAGAGTCTCTCTTTTTATTATTAGTAAGTGATAGGAGAGCATGGGGATTATATGTATGTCCACTATATTATGTAGGATAGAAGATGTCTTTAGGGCATATATAGGTTTGGGTAAGAAAGAGTAGGATAAGAAAAGACTTCATCCAAGATTGTGGATCTTGACTCATCTTGGTGACCTCACTTGATCCTTGAAGACTTGAGTTGGTGCTCGTCCTTCCTTGATGAAGTTGATCATCTTCTTCGGTCTTGTCTCATAGATTAGGAGTTAGTGTATATTATTGGGCTGGGGAATATGGTTAATATAGGTATGGATGAGATAGACTACATGATGTAGGCCAAAAGTTTGTTTGATGTTAGGTGGGAATAGAAAGGTTATACCATTCATCATGGCTCTATGGGTTGGGTTAGCTCATGGTTGTATTGATCCAATGTGCTAAGATAAGTTAATACATGGCTAGTGGGGTCTAATCTCTTCTACTAGTGTCATTAATCTGTTTAAGTGAACCACATTAAGTTAGATAACATTAGACCACACTGGATCAGGTCACATTAGGTAAGATAAGATCTAGATTAAATTGGATTATGACTAGATTAGACTAGTTTAGGTTAGATAGGTCCAACAGGGTAGATTATGTTAGGATGTTTTGAGATTAGTTAGATATGTTATGATAAGATAGAGTCTCTTGCTAGTTTATAATTGAGAGGTTATGCAGCTATCAGATTGTTAAGGTAGTTGCATATGGCCAAGTCGATCTGTCATTCTTAATTTAGTGCAGGATGAACTAAGTTAAGACCTGTTCTATAGGGGTAGAGTCTAAACTATTTCATCAGTGTTATCTAACATGTTTGATAAGTCACTTTAGATTTGATCAGATCTAGGTTAGATTGGTGTGACTAGTTTGACTAGATAAGATCTAATTAATTTGTATTAGATCATGGTTGTTAAACTAGGGTGGATAAGTATGCTTGTTAGGATAAGACAGATCCATAAAGATAAGATAGAATCTCCTGAGGCCAGTTAGATCTATTAGGATAAGGATAAAATCTTTTCAAGATAAGATGAGTATCTTTTAAGATGAGATGGATCTATTAAGATAAGGGAGAATCTTTTAAGATAAGATGAATTGGTTAGAATGAGAGCTTTTTAGGATAAGATAAATCTCTTAAGCTAGATAAGTTCCAATGGGGATAATCCAGGCTGTCTAGCTATTTTATAAATATATTTTTATACCTATGTATATGCAGATGCAATTGTGGACATTACTCCACAACCCATCACACTCAATCAAAGATCCAAATCAAACAAGTATCATAAGAACAAACATTCAAATCCATAGATATCTATAAAAATAGTTTTGTTTTTGTTCCTAAGAATAGGTCTCCTATTCCTAAAAGTCACTTCAGGTACAGGATTTCAAAGTGTGAAATCCACATTTGTCTTTAGAATAAATAGGTAAGAATAATCAGAGTAAAGCGGAATTAGATGAGAAAAGATTAAGATAAGTTTAGAAAAGAATCAGAGTAAGGTAAGTAGATAAGGGTTATCCAGTTCTATCTAGGTTTCGTCCTACAATCAACATCCCTCTGATACCACTTCTGTAACACCCGGATTTTAGGGGTCCAAAACCCGGGGTTAACATAAACACCAGGTATGCTGGGACCAAGTCTCAAACATATGATGTAAAGTGGCACAGGATCGAATGTCACATCTTTATATATTTAACAGGAGTTCTATACAAAATAAATAAATACATTATAAGGAGACAACGGTCCAGCAACCCAAAGTTGACTGGGAGACGACGACCTAGACCTCTTACGAACTCATCACAGCATCCTCCATGAGCATCATCCTGCAGTACCTGGTCTTGACCTGTGGTGTATGTGAGACAGCAAGAGTGAGCTCACATACGTTCATCGCTCAACAAGTTGTGGGGAATAATGTGCATGAACTCACCAAAGGTGGGAGCTCATAAAGTGTAAGGCTTACCAAAGAAGATGGTTGGAGCTGAGCATTGCTTTTAAAGTTGGTCAAAATTTTATTAGCAATTACTAAGTATAAGTAAATACCAACCCAATTAAATAGTAGAACAAAAGTAACAACTTCACCTGCGATGCAATGCATATGACAAATTGTGTTTAAGTTCCATAATTTAATCATGTGAGGGTCCGAGCTGCTCATGACCGTGAGCACGGCTAGTATACCAGTTTTACACTCTGCAGAGGTTGCGCATCTTTACCCACAAGTCGTGTATCCCATGTCGCCAGGGTTTGCAAAGCCCTTAGACACTTCCGAGGTGAATGGCTAGGGATCCACTACGAGGCCTTTACAAAGTTCCACTAGCTTCCGAAAACCCGCTACAGTTTATAGGAAGATCCAGTGCAGGAATCCCTTGCAGGACCGCCATCGCAGCAAAATCCTCCCGAGGGCCTCCCTACACTGACCTCTCCCCTACTGCCCTTGCCCCTTTCGGGTAAGGTAGTCTTCCACTAGCTTTCCTAATTAATCAGCCAAGGGCATCCCATACTACCCTTGTGGTAGCACTGTTTTCCCGGGTGGTCGCTCCATGTTCCAATTAACATAATGATCTTAACATGAACAATAAATAACAACTGATAACAAAAAGTGTAATCATGAATAGTGTATCTCCATACCCAAAACCACATATAGCACTAGCAAGTACTACCCAGAAAGATCAGTGGTGAACAAGGTATAAAGATAGACAAACTAGGGTAACCTATTGGGTCCCATCAAATTAACCTATGCAGATCATTATGATTAATCAGAACATGGCTGGGTAAAAAGAAGTGATCAAGGGCACAACTTGCCTGGGCCTTGAGAATCCAGGTACCAGGATGATCTTCAGGTGATACGTATCCTCACTGCTAGTCGTAGCAATTCAAACAAACATGGTATAGGCAAGATTAACATTACACCAAACATGTATGCCAAAATACATATTAATAATCTACATATTAAAATAAGATCACAGGAACAGGAATCATTAATTTTGGAATTATAGATTTTAAGTTATGATTTTCCTAAGGTTTAATGTGATTAAAATATGATTAAATGATAAATAAATTTTCTGACAGAGTTCATGTCAAAACAGTGATTCTAAATGGTAGAGAATATTATTACAAAATTTTAGGAATTGAAATGACTCAATTTGGAGCTAAAATGAATTTCCTATGAATTATCTAAGTTCTAGCAATTATTTTTCATATTAAAAATCTATTTCCTATTTTATTTATTCAAATTAAATGATCTCAGGACCGGGCCTCAATTTCCCGAGAGTGCAGGGGCTATTTCAGAAAAATCCCTAAGACTCAGAATTCTATTCTCAGGACTGCGGGTTGATTTCAAATAAGGGGAAGGGCTCTTTAACAAAAGCGCCAGCGCGAAGGGGTATCGGATGGGCTGAGCCGTCCGATCAGAAACGGAGGGCTCAGATTAGATCTAACTTACTCCGAAGCGGTACGCAGCGCGTCCCGTTGGATCCGAGATCAACGGCACAGATTTAAAAACGCGGGGATCACACAGGTTCGCCCGATCTTAGATGAACGGTCCGGATCCAACCCACCGAACCGTTATCTCGTGCTCTAATCTCAACCGTCCATGCCCTGATGGACGGCCGCGAACGTGTCTTCCCTAACCGAGCCGACGCACGGCAGCGCCGCCCCGCGCCCGCGGCGGACCATCGCCGGCGTGCCCGTGATTCATCGTTCTAGTGCCCCAAACTTTATTTCGACAGCTGCTACTTATAAAGGAGATCAAGGCGAACCGGACGGAGTACTCTTTACCGTGGATTGGTGCCTGGTTGTAGCTGGCCACGGCGAATGGCGGCCACGCGGCGGAGGGTGAAGGCCGATGAGAAATTCACGTCGGCGTAGAGTCTTGTGCCCCTGGATTTCTCCACGAGCACCACCGGCGCACCCTCCCAAACGTCCGAGACCGGATTATTGGTGCTGAGCAGTGCGGATGGCGGGACTTCGACGACGGCGGACTTCGATTCGACCGATGGGGTTCGCGGTGGGACGGTCGGCGATGGAGGAGGGGTCCCAGGTGCCCGGCTGGTTTTATAGTCATCGGGAACGCGCGACAGAGGCGGGAGTTCGGCCACCGCGCGGATTCCGCGGCGAGTCCGGTAGCCCAGCGTGCGGCGAGGAAATCGCGCCATGCTGTTGTCGGAGAGAAGAAATAGCTGACAGGGGGGCCCCACGAGTCAGTGTCGTGAGCGAAACGCGAAGGGGTTGGAGTAGCGACTGCACAGCGGGCCCATCAGTCGGTGTCCAGCTGACGCGCGCGCGAGGAGATGGGGTAAATGACCAGTGGGGCCCGCGCGACAGTGAAAGTTCGTGCGCGTGCGCGAGAGAGGCTGGGCGGTGGGACCGGGATGTCGGCGCCCGGATTTGGAGTTGGGCCGAGCGCACGTGGGGATGTGAGGATGGGCCGAAATGAGGAGAGTTGGCCCAGTTAGGGTTTTTTTCTCTTTTTCCTTTTTATTTTCTATTTCTTTTCTTCATTTTCAAATCCAATTTGAATTCAAACTTAAATTCAAACTTTGTGATTAAATTGTCCTCAGTTTGAATAGTATAATTTAATAATATAAGTGTGAAGAATTTTTTTTATTCTGATTTTATTTTATTTTATGTAGTATTTTTCTTAGTTCTTCCCTACTCCTTTATTTTCTATCTTCTATTCCAAATTCAAATTTATACTTCTATTTGAGTTTTCAGATTTTTTCAAATGTATCAATTGAAATCCAAGGGTGAATATAAACCATACTATTTTATTATCACTAGTTTAAGTTTTATTCTCCTTGTTTATTTATTTCATGAGATGTATAAATGGTTTCTCTTAAAAGAAAAAGAAAAATTCTTTTCCCATCTTTTTCTTATTTCCTAATTTCCAAAACATTATGATATTTTGTTCAAATTTCTTCTACTAATTCCCAATTCAGAATTTGGGTGTTACAGAACCGGTATGCGTCCACTGCCCTAGGATCAAAGATCGATGGCCCAAAATTGTTCACGCTACAGATCTAGCAAGGCACTCAGATCAACGATCAACGGCTGACATTAATCCACGCGGGGAGTACTCGATCCACTCATCCTGACCGCACGTGGGTCGATCAACGGTCCGCGTAGCTTCTTCCACATCCAGAGCTGGGCCGGCGGTGGCGCAAACCTTTCCCCCACGGCGGAGCACCAACTCCGGCGTGGAATCACGGTCTTCCCGATCGACAATCCCATCAAGCGAAGCACCGTGTGCCATCCATGCCACCAATTGAAGCCCCCAGACCCACTGTGGTGGAATCTCGAGCGGTAGCGCGGGCGAGTTCCACGGAGGCGCAACCACACCGACGGCGCAGAGGCCACCGACCACTACAGTGCCCAAAACGTCGATTAAACCGAGCTACGCGTAGAGGAGACGATAGCGAATGCGAGGAATGAGGACTCACCAGAGGAGGAGTCTGCGAAGAGGCTGGCCACGGAGGACAGTGGGTTCACGGTCTCCGGTGAAGAAATCCCGAGCCCCGGGCGCCGGTTCAACGCGGCGAGACCACAATACTTCTCCACGGACAGGTGGAGCTTCACGGCACGGCACTGGGGCAGCGACAACGACGAGCCCACCGGCGATGGCACAGCTCGATTCTTTCTCTCCGTCTTCGCTTCTCATCACAGCGCGGTAAGGAGTTCACGGTGGCCAGACTTTTATAGGCTCTGGCAGAGTCCGAGCCGAAGCACAACAGTAGCGGAAACCACGGGGTTTGTTGGCGCGGCAATTGCAGCGAGCAGATCGATCTCCCAACGGAATCCCGAGGCCAGTGGCGAGCGGCGCGCGATTCCGTTCTGAGTCCGAGGGGTTGAGGACACATCTGATACCGGGACCCACCAGTCAGTGAGACAAGCTGCGCCAACAGGAAACACGGGCAGAATCCAGACCAAGGCCGACCGGTTGGGCCCGCGCATCAGTGACCAAGGCGATCGCGACGTAATGACCCGAGGGGCCCGCTGGTCAGTAGCAGTGGGGAGGGTTGGCGAGCGCGCACGGGAGGCTGCCCGGTGGGGCCTGGTCGTCAGCGCGCGGCGGGGTGAAGTTGGGCTGCGCGGGTGGAAAGCTGGAGCGGGCCGAATTCCAGGTTGGCGGCCCAGTTAGGTATAGTGTTCCTTTTCTTTTTTTTCCTTTTATTTTCTCCTTTCTCCATTCTTTCACAAATTCAAATTTAAAATACCAATTCAATTCAAACTTGTAACTGGTTCATTTTGGTGCAATTAAAAGTATTTGGAGAATATTTATTCAAATATATTACTCATGTTTTCATATTACTTCTCTTTTCTTCCCTTCCCATTTATTTTCTATTTTCTATTCCAAATTCAAATTTATACTTCTATTTTAGTTTTCAGATTTTTCAAATGTATCAATTGAAACCCAAAGGTGAATATAAACCATACTATTTTAATATTACTAATTTAAGTTTTATTCTCCTTGTTATTTATTTCATGGGATGTATAAATGGTTTCCTTTAAAAAGAAAAATCCTTTTCTCATCATTTTCTTATTTCCTAATTTCCAAAGTATTATGATACTTTGTTTATATATTATTTTTTTTCCTACTAATTTTGGGTCTCACAAATCCTACCCCCCTTAACAAAAATCTCGTCCTCGAGATTTGTAAGAAAAGGAATGTATTCTCATATTGTTCTCGGAACATATGCACGAACAAAGAAATCTCAGCATGAGGTATAATTTTTTAACAAAACATAGGGTCAATAGACCTTATTGTTCCTTCTAGAATAATATCATATCATCTACTAACTAAAGTAACATCTAGATCTTACAAATCATCATAATTTATATCTATGTAGCTTGGTGGAGCTGGTGGTGGTGGTGGAGGTTGTTGTTGTTGTTGTCTCTCCAACCGTGCTTGCCTTATTTCTTGGCGGACCTGACGTATTTCCTCGCGTTCTTGTCTTATCTGATTTTGCATCTCGGTCACCAGGTCTGTTAATTGTTGTATTACCAGTCTTTGGGCAGCAACCACTTGATCGATTTCAACAGGTGGAGGATTTGGAGGATTTATTTTCTGTTTGTTGTTACGTGATAATCTTTCCTTTCCTGGTATTGACCATGAAAGTTAGAAGCATATGGTAATAGTTTTGCAAAGGAAATTATTCAATAGGCGGAATGAATAAGCTAGTAGCTGGTTATAATCTAAAGATTCTTTGGTAGGGCTTAATCTTTGTTTTATGTCCAGATTGGGGTAACCAATCGTATTAGGTGAATATCCAAGGGTAAGATAGAATCTGTCAAGATGAGAGATATATAGGGGTGGGATAGAACACAAGATGTAGGTTAAAAGTTTGTTTGTTGTTAGGTGGGAATAGAAAGGTTATACCATTCATCATGGCTTGGGTTAGCTCATAGTTGAGTTGATCCAATGTGCTAAGTTAAGTTAATACATGGCTAGTAGGGTCTAATCTCTTCTACCAGTATCACTAATCTGATTTAGTGGACCACATTAGATTAGATCATAATAGGTTAGATGGGATCTAGATTAGATTGGTATGACTAGTTTGACTAGATATGATCTAATTAATTTGCATTAGATCATGGTTGTTTAAACTAGGGTGGATAAGTATGCTTATTAGGATAAGATGGATCCATAAAGATAAGATAGAATCTTTTGAGATCAGTTAGATCTATTAGGATGAGCTAAAATCTTTTCAAGATAAGATGAGTATCTTTTAAGATGAGATGGATCTATTAAGATAAGGGAGAATCTTTTAAGATAAGATGAATTGGCTAGAATGAGATCTTTTAGGATAAGATAAATCTCTTAAGCTAGATATATTCCAATGGGGATAATCTAGGTTGTCTAGTTATTTTATATGTTTACACCTATGTGTATATGCAGATGCAATTGTGAACATTACTCCACAACCCATCACACTCAATCAAAGATCCAAATCAGACAAGTATCATAAGAACAAACACTCAAGCATACCAATATCTACAAAAATAGTTTTGCTTTTGTCCCTAAGATTAGGTCTCCTATTCCTAAAGTCACTTTTAGGTTAAGGATTTCAAAGTGTGAAATCCACGTTTGTCTTTGGAAGCAGAAAGGTAAGAGTAATCAGAGTAAAGCGGAAATAGATGAGAAAAGATTAAGAGAAGTTTAGAAAGAATCAGAGTAAGGTAAGTAAAGAATGGTTGTCCAGTTCTATCTAGGTTTCGTCCTACAGTCAACATTCCTCTGATACCACTTCTGGTCGTCGAAAGGACGGCACAACATCCCTAGGGTAGTCAAAAGGTTCCCTTAGGAGAAGGTGGTGGTCCGACCACCACGATGGTGATGGAAAGTCAAGAGTTTGAGGGCTCGGGACCAACCGCAGGGGTCCGAACCTTCCAGAAGCCAGTCTACTACGTCAGCGAAGTCCTCCATGAGGCAAAGTCTAGGTACCTTGAGACGCACAAGCTTATCTATGCTATACTTGTTGCATCTAGGAAGTTGCGCCACTATTTTCAGGCACACAGGGTCATGGTGGTGACCTCCTTCCCGTTAAGGGCCATTCTCCACAACTCTAACACCACAGGCAACATCGCCAAGTGGGCCGCGGAGCTTGCTGAGTTCCAACTAGACTTCCAGCCTCGCCACGTTGTCAAGAGCTAGGTTCTGGCTGACTTCATCATGGAATGGACCCCTTCCCCGAGCGCTCCTGGGGGTCTGGATCCCGATTCGGACCCCACACCTGTGGAGCCCGGGGCTTCGGTCTTCACCGAGCCCCACTGGACGCTCTTCTTCGATGGATCCACCCGCCAACAGGGTGGCGGTGCTGGAGTGGTCCTCGTCGACCCAAGCAGAGATCAAGTGAAGTACATGGTGCACCTTGAGTTCAAGGCCACCAACAACATGGCAGAGTATGAAGCACTAATTTTTAGCTTGTCTGCGGCCCTATCCCTAGGGATCTACCAGCTCCTCATGAAGGGGGACTCTCAGCTAATTATCAAGCAGGTCCGCGGAGAATGTAGCTGCAACGAGCCTAGGCTCGCAGCTTACCTCCTCCACATAAGGAAGCTAGAAAAAGATTTCATTGCCCTAGAATTGCAACATGTTCCTCGGGCTAACAACTTAGCAGCAGATGAACTCTCCACGAGGGCATCAACTTGGGCACCCGTGCCCGAGGGCTTCTTCGAAAGACGACTCCTGAGACCTATCGCCCAGCCTGCCGAACCGGGAGAAGGGGGTGAGCCTAGCACCTTGAAGCTAGCGGTCCCGGTGGCGTTCCATCTGCAGAACCCACCAAAGATTATGTGTGCTATAGAGGGTCCTGCCAACCTCTTAGCGCCACAACCAGTAGCTCATAGTGGTCCCGATGCATGGATCTCTGAGATCCGGTACTACCTGAAAGAAAATGTCCTTCCTGAAGATCATGTGTCCGCAGAGCGCATAGTGCGGTTGGCTAAACAATACACGGTGGTAGAAGGGGATCTATACCACCGTGGCGCCAACGGCATTATCATGCGGTGCATCACCCAGGAGGAGGGCCACGAGCTGCTTGCGAAGATCCATGGAGGTGAGTGCAAAAGTCATTCGTCATCCCGAACACTAGTTGGTAAGGCCTTCCGGCATGGCTTCTATTGGCCAACCGCTCTCTAGGATGCAGCTGAGTTGGTAAAGTCCTGCAAAGCATGTTAGTTCCATGCAAAACAGATACACACACTGGCTCAGGCTCTACAAATGATTCCACCCTCCTGGCCATTCGCCGTATGGGGGGTGGATATCCTGGGACCATTCCCCAGGGCTGTCAGCGGGTATCGTTTCCTCTTCGTCGCTATCAACAAATTCACAAAGTGGCTAGAGGCCACCCCTGTGGTCAGTATCGCCCAAGGTGCTATTGTTGCCTTCCTCAAGTCGATTATCTGTAGATTTGGGGTCCCAAGCCGTATCATTATGGACAACAGGACCCAGTTCAAAAGTCAGCTCTTCCAAGAGTATTATGAGGGCATCGACACCCAGCTCTGCTTTGCGTCAGTGGCTCATCCCAAGAGCAATGGCTAGGCAGAGAGGGCAAATGCAGAAATCCTCAGGGGACTCAAGACACGCACCTATGACTGCTTTAAAAAGCATGGTGCAAATTGGGTCAACGAGCTTCCGAGCGTACTATGGGGGAACCGGACCACACCCAGCCGAGCTACCGGGGAGACCCCGTTCTTCCTGGTCTATGGGGCTGAAGCCTGTCTTCCCCTAGAAATCATTATGGGCTCGCCACGGGTCCAGTCTTTCGATGAATCTATGTAGGAACAACTACGGCGTGAGGACGTGGACTTCATCGACGAACGTAGACGGCGAGCGGCGATCCGAAATGCACTGTACAACCAAGCGCTCAGGCACTACCACCAGCGGTTTGTGCATAGTAGGGAGCCCAGGGTCGAGGACCTAGTCCTAAGGCGAGTACTGAACCGAGAAGGGCTCCACAAACTCTCCCCTAGTTCTGAAGGACCCTTCAAGGTGATGGAAATATGTCGACCCGGGTGTGTCCGCCTTGCCACAATAGAAGGACTACCTCTTCCCAATCCCTGGAATATAGAGCATCTCTGTAAGTTCTATCCATAAAATCAAAACTGGGAGGTTGAGTTTTCTTCCTTTGTAACTAGGTTTTGCATATGTGTATGTCAATCCGGTGAGGCCCGCCCTCGTAAGCCCGACCTGTTGGCCTGCACACATGTATATCAAGTTATAAGGAAAAGATTTACCCCCCAGATGTGCTTTTGTGATGGTTTTATTCTACTTCAGTTTACAAGCATTATTTTTTATCTAACCCACCCATACAGTTTCCCACCCTTGCTGATATGATGACATTCGAATTGAGTAGCCAGGCTTGCAGTTCAGGACCCCTCTACTACTGCAGGGGGTCCGACAACCTGGGGTCCCATTCTAGAGAATGGGTGCTCATTCCCTGGAGTGGTCCGGAGCTATGTAGTTGCTTAGCATGGTTCCATACCCTAAGCCTGCATGCTCCACCACTCTGCAACGGGTACCCTAGTATTTGGAACTGTGATCCTGTGGGTCCGGGCATACGGCTTGGCTTCCTAGGCTAAATCCTGCAGGTCTTGTTGTATGAATCAAAGGATGATAGATACCAGATGATGGGTCCTATGGGTGTGCTCCTAACACTTCAAAGCCGAAGCTGTGTGCAGGTCCAGGCTCCAGTCCAGAGGTAGGTAGTCTCAAACTGTAGAGACTACCTCCTAGGGACCGGGCCACCAATTTTTTCTTTGGTATACTTGTATCCAGCCTCGACACGTCGAGCCTACATCCCATGGGGGCCAAGTACCAGGTGGAAGTTGATGATGCTGCACATAACAAGGGCAAATAACATATGGATAAGTTCCATTGCTACTTGATTAACGGTTCTTAAAATATGTTGCATGGCCAAAAGTTATTACAGCCGCCCCCAGCGGAACCCTTGCCTTGTCTCTACAGGTCGTCAGCAGGATCACGCTGAAAGCACGCGGCCACCATCTCCACTGCACTTTGTACACTCTCCTGGGCGGCATCTTCTGTGGTGGCTACCGGACCATCGATCACCGGCGCTAAGGATATGGCGGGGTCGTGACTCTGGAAGCACGTCAAGACGTAGTCCACCACCGCCCAGCAGAGCTTGCTGCCCTCTACCTCCAGGTGGGCACCGAGGATCTGATCCAGGCGCCGGAGGCGATCGGCGTCAGAGTCTAGCATCGGGAGGGCATCTAAGATCGACACTGGCGGCTCCGACACTGGGATGGGGCTCATCCCTAGTGGCACCAGTGCCATGCTTGCCTCACCGGCCCACTCGGCAATGCGTTGGACCCCGGCGCGGTGCTCTGCCTGGAGATCCTCGAGGGCCTTTCTGGTGGCCTCCATTGCCTGGGGGCCCGGCGCCGCCTGCGCCGCATTGAACTGGCGGATCTGCTCCTCCAGCTTCCTCTCCTTTTCCTCTGCTTCGAGCTCATGCTCGACCAGCAACTCGCCTCACCGGGTGAGCATTTCTTCCCTGAAGGCGAGATCCGTCTCTCGCCTAGTGAGATCCATCTCCTGCCTGTCCAAGGACTGCTCCTTCGCCATAAGGTTTTCCTCGGTGAGGGCGACGTCGCTGGCCTTGCCCTCAAGCTCTTCCTGCCATTTCTGCAGCCTTTCCACGACCTTTATCTGCTGCGCCCACTGGGCTTCCAGAGTCTTGTCGAGAGCACTCAGTTTGCCCTCGTACTCCGTCGTGAGGGCCTCCCTCTGGGTCACGGCTTCCTCCCTCCGGGCCACTTTCTTCTCCCTCCGGGTCGCCTCCAGCTCTCTGGCACACACCCTCTGGAGGTCTTTCTTGTACTCCTTGTGGTCCCGCTCGAGTTCGGACCACTCGGAGGTGAACTGTCGGGATGCCGTCTTGGTGCGCTCCTCCAGTTGGGTGCGCCAGTCACTGAGGCGCTGGTGCTCAGCTTCAAGTGCCTCCCACTCCCGCAAGATTGCTGCCTCAGTTTCACTAAGAACCTGGTGAGCGCGGGACAGCATGCTGGGGAGGGGGACTGGCGCCGCTTCTCGCTCGGCACCCGACCGGAGTCACCGCCCAAATACCACCTCCATCTCCTCCGGTGCAGGCGGGGGGATGGAGTTGGACGCACCCCCAGTGTCACCCCCAGCGCTGGGAGTGGGTGCAGATCCCCTAGCTGGGACCTTCTCCGCTGCTGCGACGCCACCTGACGCTGGTGCCGCTGCCGCAGGATCCCCACCTGGGGCTTGGGAGGCCAGTGGCGCTGTACTGGCAGTAGCTAGGAGCGGACCGCCGGCGCCACCCTCAGCGGATCCTTGCTGCTGAGAGCCAGACCCGTCGGTGGGCCTAGTATCTGGCGGAGGAGGCGTGGCCTTGGGAGCAGTAGAAGAAGAAGCCCTGGCAAACAGATGATGGGTTAAGACTTGTCGGCATAATGATTAGGCTCGTGGAAAAAGGGACTACACTTACTTGGGGCCCTAGACTTTCCAGTGACCCTGGAAGCGAGGCGATCGCCGCTCCTGCTACTGTTGCCGCACTGGCTATGGCTGCTGCTATTGTGGCTGCTGCTGCTGAGGTCGCTGCTGCTGCCCCTCCTGCTACTGTTGTTGTTGCTGCTGCTGGTGCTCCTAGGGGTGATCACCCCCGGATGGTGGTGGTGGCGGTGTGATCAGGAGACTGACGCGGCTCTGTGAATCGTGGGCCTAGGAACTAGCCTCCTCTGTCTCACCTGCAGCCTTCTGGAGCTTCTGGGCAGGCTCTGAAATAAGTGACCCATCAGTGCGACGCAACCTGCATCGCCTCTCCTCCTCCGACCCCTAGAGCTACCTGGGTCGGAGGCACTGCTTGCAGCCCCTTTGCCCTTGTCCAAGGGGCTGGAGGCCATGGCGGGATTGGCACTGGGAGCCACACCGACGGGCTGGGGACCCCAGCTAGTGCACCAGGGATTCAGATCCCGCGGAGGGGGTCCCGACCGCCGGTCTGGCGAACCGCCACATCGCTGTCATCGAGGGTCGGCAACGTGGCCAAGATCGCCGTCCTCAGGCCTAGTTCATCACAGAGCGTCGGGATGTCCTGGGGGAGTATCAGGGATTTAGGGACAAAAGTCTCCCTAGTAATCCCCCCACCAGGAGTTCCAGCTCATCCCAGGACAGATTGATACCCGGCCCGCGCTGGATCCTACAGATGTGGTTCGGGCCGGTGAACCAGCAGCACAGGCGTGGCCTCTTCTGCAGCGGCATGATCCGGCTCTTCAGGAGATCACCGACCACGTGCATTGATGTTAAGCCACCCGTGGCCAAGACCTTGATCCTGTCCAATACGGGGCGAGAGGATTGGCTTGGTCCTCCATTGCTTGTCGTCGAGTGCTGGCCCATTGGTCGGCAAGGACGAGGCTGTCATTGGCCTCGGTGCTGGCAATCACCCAGTCACTGCGCCAGTTTTCCCACCTCACACCACCAAAGGTGGGGATGTAGCGGAAGAGGGAAGTATAGGGGGCCACACCTATAAACATCTCGCAGAGGTGGACGAAGATTGCTGCCTGGAGGATGGAGTGGGGCATGAGGTGTTGAAGCTGAAGCCCGAACTCCTCCAGCAGTAGTAGGAAGAAGGGCAAAATCGGAAGTGCCAACTCGCAAGAAATGTACGAGGTTAACAACACAAACTCCCTGGTGGCGAGATCGCCAAGGGGGACAGCGCCGGCATGGATCCTTCCGGCGAGCCCTGGCGCGCTCCACCCACGCACCAGATTAAGCTCTTCCTCAGCCTAAAAGCGATCAGGATGACCGAGCGAAGCCATGGCGTGTGCGGCGGCGTGGGCGTAGAGCAGAGGAGCACGAAGGCAAAGGGGCGCAGCCGATTGGGAGAGAATGCGAAAAGGTAACTGCTGCACGTGGGGTGAATCTTTTTTTAAGGAAACTTGAATCCTTTTTCAGGGAAACTCTCCTGCGTGCCCCTGAAACGCCGCAAGAAATCCCGTTCGACGAGCACCTAGGACCCAAGCAGCCCAGTGTCTGACATGGGGGGCGGGTCCACAAGTCATACAGTTCATGGGCCGGATTTTGGATGCGGAATGAGTATGGTGTGAACCGCCGCACGCGATAGCGCGCCTCCTTGATACCGCTGCAGAAGACAAAAGGGACCTAGGCATCCCAGTGTCTGACACGGGGGTCTGGGTCCACAAGTCATATAGTTCGTGTGCCGGATTTCGGGTGCCGAAAGAGCGGGGTGCGAACTGCCGCATGCGATAGCACGTCTCCTCGAGGCCGCTGCAGAAGACAAAAGGCTATTTTTAAAACCAATGCAACGGCGACGAGACGCCCCGCGCGTGGCCTGACAAAACCACCAGGCGTGGGACCTATGGGTCAGTCAGCCGCAGGGACAGATATGGCAGTTGACATGACCGAAGGTGGATTGATAGTGGGTGCATCAGCAGACGTGCTAAAACAACGTGCCAATCACCGATTAGGCCATATTGAGGCAAAGTACAAGCTTTGGCCCCACCTGCAGGCTCGCATCCTCCACTGAGGTGGGTCCAGGGGCACTGTCGGTACCCTGAAACTAGGGTACCCCTTACTGTTGTATAAACGTAGTACCCACGCGGCTATTTTTAGTAGCGTGGTAAAAGAGCTGTATGTGGGACCAGGGCATGACTCGCCCCAGCCTCGAGCGACTACTCTAGCCAGCAACAGCACCTGACCCCACCACATGGGCGGGTCTGGTACTGCCACGTGTCTAGAGAAAGTGACATACTCTGAGGCATTACCAGTGAGTCCGAACCCCCATGGGAAAGTGTTGGACCCCTGTATATACGGTCCGGGCCTCCAAGTTTGGTCCAGGACCTCCACGTGTGCGAACCGGACCCCTGGAATGGATTCTAACCTCCCTGTATGGGGTCCGGGCCACCCACGGTGGGGTCCTAGGGTTCCAAGACAGAACATACCCAGGCCTTAATCAGGGCCCAGGCGAGGGTCTGGTGTCGACACATGTCCAGACCTGGTCTGGTGGGATCCGGACCTTATCACATACACTCCTGCTCCCCGCCTAGGCGGAGACCCGATGCTGCCATGTGGCCTACTACGTCTGGCCTAAGCCAACGGGCGGAACCTGGCATGAAGCCTCTGGATACGAGTGTATTTGCATTCATTACGGATAAGACGTGCGCCTGTCCATCCCAGTGACAGGCGGCGTGCCCAGTCCATGCTACGTGGTCCATGCTGTTACTCACACGTTATCATAGTAAGGGCAATGACTCACCATTACTCGCACGTTACCAAGAAAAGGGTCACTGCCTATCAATGCTGCATGGACCGCAGTCATCATGACTCCCATTGATTACTCATGTGTTACTAAGGCGGAGGGAATTTGAACGGCTCCCTTGTTTAGGGTTTAGTCAGCATTAATTACTCACCTAATGTATTCCTTCCATTATGCTCCTGGACCCGCATGTCAGGGCTCAGCATCCTTGTATGTACCTCACTTAAACTATAAAAGGGATGTGGCACAACATTACAAGGGACACGCTCAATACAACTTACGGACAGTGGAGGTAGGGTATTACGCTCCAGCGGCCTGAACCACTATAAACCCTCGAGTGTTCTTGTGTTCATCCAGAATTCACCAAACAGGCAAGCGCTTAGGCCCCCTCCTCATCTTAGGATTGGGGCGAGTGCATTCTGCCACCCGGCCGGAGGATTTTCCCTCCGACAATAATCAAGAGAGAAAACAGCGTATCATAAATAATCTCATCATGTTCATTGATTAGTGTGAAGCACTGGTATAGAGCTAAACCAAAATAACCAAACCCGCATAGGTAAACAAGGACATGATAAACAAAGCTAGTCAATCCTTAGATATAAATTGTGTAAATGCGGGGAGTGAATTATAAAATGAATAGGACATAGATGGGTCAAGGGACACTTGCCTTCACCAACCAGCTGCTGCTCAGGGTCTTCACCTGCAACTCCTTCGAACTCCACCAACTGAACGTTATCTATACGAGTTCAAACATACATTCTACGATTTTAATACAAAAATAACAATACACCACACAGTAGAATATGACAAATAAGCAGACACTTGGCGTAGGGCTCGCACCTATGACTAAGCGTGAAAGGGAAAACAACGGTCGAAAGGCGATTACGTTAAGCAGTTATGGATTAAAATACTTGTCTAAACATAACCATATTAATTTAATAATCACGTTATGCATAAAATAAAGTTACGCTACGCATTTAATTATCATAAACAATTTAAGGTAAATTTAAAAGGATTGTCGCGCGGCGAAACACATGATGGCACACGCGAACTAAACTGAAAATCGGGACAAGTTGCCGCGCGATGAAGCGCGCGACGACACACACGAACTAAGCTGAAAATAAAATGAGTCGTCGCATGACAAAGCGTGCGATGCAACACTTAGACTAAACTAAAATTAAACGAATCGTCGTGCGACGAAGCGCGCCAAGAAACACTTGAATTAAATATGAAAATAATGTAAAGCGTCACGCGACGAAGCTCACGACGGCATACTCCATTTAAACTGAATTTAAAACAAAACATCGCACGACGAAATGCGCGACGCAACACATTAAATAATCTAAATTTAAAATGAATCGTCGCGCGACACAGCACATAAGTTAAACTAAATTTTAAACTAATCCAACTGAATTTTAAACGTTACACGCTAGGCCTGCGCGCACGGAGCGGGGGAGGGCGCCAGGGGCGCGTGGCCAGGGGGTGGGGCAGCCAGGGGACGGCGTAGCTAGGGGCGCGGCTAGGGAACGGCGCGACCAAGGGCGCACGGCCAGGGAGGGAGGAAGAGGGAGAGGAGAGGGGAAGAGAGGGGGAGAAGCTCACCTCGGGGTGAAAATACACAACATCAGACAAAAGAAATATGCTTCGGTATGATGCAACACCCATGTCAATTAGGTTTTTTGTTTACACATGATACGGACACCAGTCACTATACTGCTTTGAAAATTGGAAGAAGGAGTGAAAAGGGAAGAGAAAAGAGGGTAACACCTGAATTTTGTGAGTATCGGAGAAGAAAATTTAGATCCCCCAAATTCAGGGCGTTACAATGGGGCCAAGGACTTTGCATGGGGCCCCTAGCAGGCTGCCGCCTTCAAATCACTGAAGCAATACTTATCTGAGCTCACAACTTTGACGGACCTAGACCCTGCATCACCCCTCCTACTATATATTGCAGCCTCACACAGCACGGTCAGCGCAGCTTTGGCACAGGAGAGATGCAAAGATGGGAAGCCACAATAGTACTAGGTCTACTTTGTTTCCGAGGTCCACACCAATTCCATGTGCAACATGACAGAACTGGAAAAAATAGCCTACACAGTCCTCATGGCCTCACGCAAACTTAGTCACTACTTTGAGGCGTACAAGATAAGAATCCCCACAGACCGAGGTCTTAGTGACCTGTTCAGAAATCCAGAAGCATTCGTCAGAATAGTGCAGTGGACAGTTGAGCTCCCCGGCTACATCACCTTAGAACCTAGAACTACAGTCAAATCACAAGTCCTCGCTGACTTCATAGTTGACTAAACATAGTCTTTGGTGTCCAACCACCAAAGCATATAGACAGTTTGGACCATCCACTACGAAGGCGCATGGCGCACACAAGAGCAGGCACTACAGCAGCCATGACGTCACCTTCAGGCGTCAAGTACAGATACGCCGCGTGCCTTAGCTTCGCATTTGAGTCAGACAAATGCACAAACAACATAGCATAATACGAAGTTGTCATTCTAGGACTTCAGAAACTCAGAGCCCTCGGGGTAACAACCTGCATAGCCAAAACTGATTCCAAGATTGTCACCTAACAACTTGAGAAAGATTTCTCAGCCAGGGAGCCAGTCCTAAAGCAATACTTATCAGTCATGTGAAGCCTGGAGAAGCAGTTCAAAGGGTTCACACTACATCATATAGAACCTAACAAGAATGAAGAGGCTGACATGCTAGCAAAGTCAGCAGTGAAGGGTGACTTCATACCCTCAGATGTATTCTTCCACACAATCGGCACACCAGCTATGAGAAATCCCAAAGGCCTACAAATCATAGATGCCCCCGAAGGCCAAAGAATTGTAAACCTAATAATGACCGAAGACTGGAGAGCACATATAACCCTCTACCTTTATGGTCACTATCACCCCACCGACCAGACCGAGGCCAAGAGGTTGAAGCATTGAAGCCATGACTTTGTAGTAATAAAAGGCCAGCTATTTAAAAAAGGAATGAGTCAACATTTTCTCAAGTGCATCATAGCGGTTGAAGGCATCAAACTCCTCCAAGAAGTCCACAAGGGCATATGCGGTTCACACTCGGGACCCAGAGCCCTCGCCACCAAGGTCATGCACTAGGGATTCTATTGGCTAGCCATCATATGCGCAGCAAACCGTGTAGTCTGCTCGTGTGAAGCATGCCAAAAATTCTCACCTCGAGTGGGGACACCTTCACAGTTCACAAAGCTGATCACCCACACCTGGCCGCTACAGCTATGGGGCCTCGACATAGTCAGACCACTACCCACAACTCAAGGCAACCTCGAATTCACCTTCATTGCAGTCGAATACTTCACCAAATGGATTGAAGCAAGGGTCGTATCAACGATCATGTCGAAGACAGCACAAAAGTTCTTTTGGCAGAACATTGTCTATCGCTTCAGAGTCCCCTCCGAGTTGACAGTGGACAATTGAAAATAATTTGACAACTAAGACTTTTAAGAATTTTGTGCTTCTATTGGCACACATGCAGTCTACCACCCACAATCCAACGGAGTCATGGAACACGCAAGTGGTAAAATCTTCACCACAATCAAAAAAGACTACTAGAAGACAAAAAAGTAAAGTGGGCAGAGCAGTTACCCAAAGCAGTGCGGGAACCCAACACAATTGAGTCCCGCGCCTTAGGGTTCACTCCATTTAGACTAATGTATGAGGTAGAAGCAATGACTCTGCACGAACTCAACCATGGCTTGCCCCGGACTGACCCCAAGGCCACCCAGACATCGACGATCTAACAATGAAAGGCCTCCTCGACGGAGACCGTGTCGATGCCCTCGACGCATTGAACAAATACCAAGCAACAATAAAGACCTGGAGAAATAGAGCCATCACCACTAAAGCGTTCGAAGAAGGAGACATCATCCTCATCAGGTCCGAAAGAACGGAATCCAAAGGCAAACTCGAGCTAAAGTGGGAAGGACCCTTCGTCGTCAAAAAGAAGACGTCCCCGAATTCATACAGACTTGCAAGCCAAATAGGCGCATACCTGAAACATTCCTGAAACATAGACAATTTGAGAAAATTCTACCTGTAGGACGACTGATAGTAGACGCGGCCTGATCTTCCATGAGATACAATAACTTGATTGAGTGGAGATCTCGATGTTGATGATTCAAGGCTCCGAGCAAACGGTTCCTCTCAATCACTACACCACAGCTCCATTGGTTATCACCCGTGACACACGAATGACCTCGCCACGAAGGCTTATCCTTGCAAGCGCAATTAAGAACACAAGCAAGAACAGGAAAGAAACACAACCAAAATTGTATTGATTACGAGATGGGGTCTCACAAACCGATGACGACAACACTGTTCGATGACAGAATTGATCTAAGCAAAACCCAAAACCTAATGTGGTGGTGGCTGCTGAATAAATAGAGTATTAGGGCGTGTGCGACCCTTGGACTCGCCCCTAATGGGCTTCGACGCGATACACGGCCCAACGGCCCAACAGACGGTGTCGCAACGCCAAAATAGAATCTGAACGCTGAATTGTTTTGACGATTTTCGTTGACTCTGGATGAATTTTAAGGTGGAATCAGTTGGGTTGGTTAGATAATTTCCTTATCTTTCGAACCATATCAAGTACGTCACAATCGGAGTCCGGATGCATCTTGGGTGTCCATTTTAGTGCAGGTTGGTCCTAGAACCTGAGATGGAGTCGCAGCCGAGTCAGACTTGATCTCCTTCCTGTTGTGGTTGCCCTTGCTGCTCCTCCTAAACACCTTGGCCTTTCCCAAGTCCTTGCTGGTCCTCTCCAAGGTACCTAATCATCAAAACATCCATGGCCCCAAGCGTAAGCTCTGAAACATAATTGACTAGTGTAGAACGTACCTGGAGATTTAGCTGTCGTGCACAAGATCGTGTTATCGGTCCATTCATTGTATGTATAAAAGTGATGTCCTCATCATCCTCCTCCTCTTGAATTGGAGTCATCCTCGACTCGATCTCATCTTCGTCACCCATATATGGCTTCAAATCTGAAATATTAAAGGTGGAACTAACCCGAAAATCTGGAGGCAACTCAGGTGGTAATCCAGGGGGTATCTCAGAGGGAAACACATCCATATACTCTTGCAAAAGGTTAGCAATAGCCTGTGGCAGAGCAATAGACGTATCATCAATGGAATAGAAAACATTTTTGCACACTAAGGCATAGCAAAGTTCAACAGAGGCATGTAACTCATCAAGATCAGATTTAGTGGCTAGCAAAGTAGGAGTTTTTAAGTTAATAGGTTGCTGATTTTCAGAGTTCAAAACACCTTGTTGCTTAGCATTAGTCTTTTTCTCATGTTCAAAGTAGACCAATTCAGTGGGAGTCATAGGAAGCAACACAATTTTCTTTCCCTTATGCATGAAAGTATATTTATTAGATCTACCATGGTGAATAGCATCAGTATCAAACTCCCAAGGATGTCCCAGTAAAAGAGAGCAAGCATCCATACTCACCACATCGAAATCAGCAAGTCATGGTAAGAGCCAATAGAAAAATGCACCCTTGTTGTTTTTGTTACTTTGAACATACCGCTGTTGTTAAACCATTGAATGTGATAAGGGTGGGGATGCTGTTGTGTGGTCAAGCCAAGCTTCTTGACCACCTCAACGTTCACCAAGTTGTTGCAGCTACCACCGTCAATGATGGTATGTACACGGCAGTCCTTGACGATGAGGAACATGTTGAAAAGGTTGTGGCGCTGTCTGTTGTCGTTGTCACTAGCCGTGGCACTCAAAGCTCGTTGCACAATCAAGGCCTTATAGGTCTCGGTCGCTGTTGTACCAAGAACCTCTTCATCACCATCATAAGTCTCTGCAATGTTAGCTCCAACAGTATCTTCATCTTCCACATCAGAAGCACTAACATACCCACCATCACCAGTAGCAATGTATGCCCGTTTGCTGGGGCAATCTCGCTGAATATGGCCAAGTCTCTGGCAGCGGTGGCACTTGATGTCAGTGGAGCGGCCTATGGAAGAGGTGGTCGTAGCAGGTTTTGCTGCAACACCCGAAGGCACCAAGTACTTGCTGTTGTCGTGTCCCTGTGATGCCGAAGGTGCGGTGCTGCGTGTGCCGCTGGTGGAGGAAGATGTGGACATCCGTACGCCCAAAGACGATGACGCCATGGCTAGCGTCGGTGGCTGGTGTGGCACGAAAGTGCTGCTCCTCCGCTGTTGACGACCCTGTAATTCTTTTTCTGCCAACATAGAAAGATGGAACAAGCGTTGTATAGAATGATATTCTTTATAATCAACAATATCCTGAATCTCCCGCCTCAATCCCCCATAAAACCTAACCATTTGATCCTCCGGATCCTCAACTACCCCACATCGTAGCATACCTTTCTGAAACTCTTGGTAGTATTCCTGTACCGACATGTCTCCCTAATCTAAGCATTGCAATTTTTTCGAAGATCACATCTATAAGAAGGGGGAACAAAGCGAGCTCGTATCTCCTCTTTTAACGCATTCCATGTTTGTGGTGCAGCACGTGTGTTAACAAGTTCATTCCACCAAATGATAGCAAAATCTCTAAATTCACTAGTGGCTTGTGTAACCCTATGCTGCTCAGGAACAAGATGGGAATTAAATTTTTGTTCTACCATAATCTCCCAGTCTAAGTAAGCTTCAGCATCATAAGAACCCATGAACGGTGGAATAGAGAACTTAATCTTAGCAAATGGATCATGGTCTAGTTCAGGATTATGATGACGACGTCTACCATTACCTCCCATACCTTGTTGATTACGTGCGAGGTGTTGTCACAGTGGTGCATAAACATCGTCGTCATCGTCGTCGTTGTCCATAGGAGAGTGAGCTGGGGCTGGAGTTGGTGGTGGGGGACGAGCCTTTAGTACGTCCATGCATGTAACAAGTTTAGCAACTCATCGATCAAGCTGCTCATAGGATGTCGCCGTAGAGTCCTGGTATTTTTTAAAAGCTTCAGTCATCGCGCGCATCATCTCCTTCAATTCCATTTGAGAGACACACTCATCGTCGTTAAGCTTAGGCCCCTTGTCCTTGTCCATTTGATTCTTTGGTCCTGTCATTGTTAGCACAAAATAGAGATAAAAAGGCAACAAACAATGTGAACCCTACAACTATCTCTCAGGGTGGTGGTGGAGGTGGTGGAATACAAATTATGAAGCGTCTTACCCTGCTCTTACAACGTTCTTACCAGCACTGCAGGTGGCAAACGGTGACCGGTGTGACTGTCCAACGAGTGTGGGTGTGATTGCAAAGGAGTACCTGTTCTGCTCGAGAGAAAGCTGGAGTTATGGGAAGGCTGACTAAATATATATATATATATATATATATATATATATATATATATATATATATATATATATATATATATATATATATATATATATATATATATATATGGCACAGATGTCAGTAACAGATAGCAATGCTGAATAAGTGTTCCAAGTACTCGTCCTAGTTGCTGGCCTACAAAATGTAATAGAATTGTTGGACCAAGGCACAAGAAAGGAGGTACAAGTATATGGGTGCAGCAAGAAAACAGGCTTGTGGCAAAATAATCATAGAGGTGCACAGAACACTGGCGTTTCTGGTTATGTGCTACCCTTCTTTTTTTGTGATTTTTTTCAAATATTTTTTTTATATTTTTCTATTTTACAGTAGCACATAAGAAGATAACACACCAAGTTTCAGATTTTTTTGTGCAATGACACGTCCTCTGGAATTTCTGCAAGTTTGCCCTAAAATCGGAATAATTGTTTGGAAAATGAGAAGTCCTATTTCCAAGCCGAATTTGGGAATTTTAAAAATAGCGAATCCGGCAAAGTCGAAAAGAATCGGATGCAAAATTTAATTCTATGCTATTTGAAAAAATGGGCCCGATTCGAGTTCCGAGGCGAAAGTTATGGCCGTTTTAAGTTTGGACTCCGAATCAGGGTTTCTGGCGAGGTGTTGGAAGGGTAGGGGTTCGGTTTTTTTTAATAGGGTCGGTTTTAGAGATAGGATCTATTTTGTGGATAGGGTCGGTTGTAGAGATAGATGTGGATAGGGTCGGTTTTAGAGATAAGATTTGTTTTGTGGATATGGTCGGTTTAGATACAGGATATGTTTTGTGGACAGGGTCGGTTTTAGAGATAGGATCTGTCTTGTGGATAGGGTTGGTTTTAGAGATAGGATCTGTTTTGTAGATATGGTCGGTTTTGTAGGATGGAAGCGGATGGACACAATCAAACTGAATCAAAACAAATATAAACCAGCAACCAAACTCAACCTAGAACAAAAACTCAGAACTGCGGACTCTAAAACTGAATTGTACAAAGGCTAAGGCGATGGTTTTAGGTCGTAATAAACTGATCGTAATTATTTTTTTGGATTTTTGTGGACTATGGGACGAAACAAAACTAATCTAAAGGTAGGATTATACCTCACGGGCAACTTGGAAATCTGATACCAATTGATAGTAGATGCGGCCCGATCTTCCGTGAGATACGATAACTTGATTGGGTGGAGATCTCGACGTTGATGATCCAAGGCTCCGAGCAAACGGTTCCTCGCAATCACTACACCACGGCTCCATTGGTTATCACCCATGACACACGAATGACCTCGCCATGAAGGCTTATCCCTGCAAGCGCAATCAAGAACACAAGCAAGAACAGAAAATAAACGCAACCAAAATTGTATTGATTACGGGATGGGGTCTCACAAACCGATGACGGCGACACTGTTCGATGACAGAATTGATCTAAGCAAAACCCAAAACCTAATGTGGCAGCGGCTGCTGAATAAATAGAGTATTAGGGCGTGCGTGACCCCTGGACTCGTCCCTAATGGGCTTCGACACGATACACGGCCCAACGGCCCAACAGACGGTGTCGCAGCGCCAAAACAGAATCTGAACGCTGAATTGTTTCGACGATTCCTATTGACTCCAGATGAATTTTAAGGTGGAACTAGTTGGGTTGGTTAGATAATCTCCTTATCTTTCCAACCATATCAAGTCCGTCGTAATCGGAGTCCGGATGCATCCTGGGCGTCCATTTTAGTGCAGACTAGTCCTAGAACCCGAGATGGAGTCACAGTCGAGTCGGACTTGATCTCCTTCCTGTTGTGGCCGCCCTTGCTACTCCTCCTCAACACCTTAGCCTTTCCCAAGTCCTTCCTGGTCCTCTCCAAGGTACCTAATCATCAAAATATCCATGGCCCCAAGCGTAAGCTCTGAAATACAATTGACTAGGGTAGAACGTACCTGGAGATTTAGCTGTCGTGCATGAGATCGTGTTATCGGTCCATTTATTATATGTATAGAAGTGTTGTCCTCATCAACGACTCACAGCCAGGGCCTTCATGACCTTGTAATAATTTTTGACACATCGCTCCATTTAGGCTCACACTCTTTTCCTCGCAGGGGGCGAGGTTTTTAATGAGGCGGTGCCATGTAATAAAATAAACAAGAAAATCCCCCCACAAAAAAGTGCAGCCCGAATACGTGTAATACCCAAAGTGTATATAATGAGAATATAGTTGATCTCCTTCTTTGTGTGGCATCTATTCGTTATAACATGAGAATAAATATATTTAAGAATGAATAATTAAACAAACGACATCTAAATAATATATGCATCATGCTGGAGTTCGTGTATTTGTGCATTTAATGGTAATGATAATAAAAAAATATACATTAATGAAGAGAATGAGTTTTAACCTAATTTGCAAATTTAGAAAATGAATTAGAAAAGAAGTGAGAAGGAAAGAAAACCCTAGAGACAATGTGAAAATAAATAAATATACATTCTCCATATACTGGGATTCAAATTTGGATACTTAGCTCAAATATGAGACTCATGACAAAATTCAAATTTAAATTTGAACTCAAGAAAATAAAAAGAAATAAACCAAAAAAGAAAAAGGGAAAGAATACTATTTGGGCCAGCAACCTTGCTTTCGGCCCACTACACCATCCCTTCACGTGACCAAAGATCCCATAGGTTTGTCGTGCGCCGACGACTGGGCCCCATCGGGCAGTCACTCGGTCGTGTCGCTTCTCACCATTTCACTAGACCGCGGAACCGTCTTGTCAGCAGAACTTTACATCACGCGCACGCAGCACTGCGGACTGGGCCCCACTCGCCAGTCTACCGGTCACGCGTCTGCTGACTCCTTCTGTATCTCGTTGTCGGCTGGGACCCACGTTCCCTGTTCCTCTTCCTCGCCGAGCATCACGGGTGGGTTGTTGAGCTCGTGACATCCCCGCTCTCCATGACTGCATCCCATCTCGGCTTCAAAAGTGGACCAGGGGCCCTCCTGTTTTCCCCCTTAGCCCTCTCCTCCTTCCGCTGCCACAAGAAGAAAAGGAAAACGCTGCCATCGCCTCGGAGCAATAGGGTCGCCAACGAAAACCGCCCCACCTTCCTTCCCAGCTTTGGAAAAAGCTCGCAGGTGGTTCCGTGTTGGTGCGCCGCGCACAAGTGGCGCATCACGGGTGGAGATTTGTGATCGGTGGCTGTGGAATTGATCGCCGTCGACCACGTGCACCATGGGGTTGTGGCCATTGATGGACGCCGCATTGGCACCTTCCTCGTCGGTATGAATTCCTTGACTTAATTCACCCTGTTCTCCTGTACATATAGAGCCATCGGATTGGGGGTGTGTCGAGCTAGTGGGCTGGGGCGTTCCTCGCAGGCAAGAGCGCCACCGATTTGAGTGCTCCGCCGTGAGAGCTCGTCAGTCAGAGAGAAACCACTAGAGCCGTAGATCCTAGCCTAGACAATCACGATTAGAGGTAGGATACCGTTTCGCCTTGGACTTGTTCTGGCCGTCGGATCGTCGATGTGAGGACGGAGTAAATCGGGCGCATTTGGAATCGAAACCCTTGATTGTGGATCCGATGGACCAGATTGCATACTGCTTCATGACGGGTTAGATCTAATCGCACCCATTGGGTTCTGATCGGACGACTAGAATCCTACGATACCCCCGCGGTCGGTCGATTTAACAAATAGGACCCTCTGTTTTAGGGAAACAAACCCACAGTCCATGGCATGGGATTCTGAGCCTTGGAGAAAACTATGAATTAGCCCCTAAGTTCTTTGGTTATTATGTGCGCAGTCCAGAGGTCAGTTAAAATGAATAAATGATTATAGAAATTGATTTTTAGTATAAAATTAATTACATAAACTTGTTTAATTCCTAAAAAATTCATATTAAGTCCAAATTCATCCATTCCAGTTTCTATAATTTTGTATTAATATTGTCTATCACTCAGTAACACTGTTTTAACATAAAAACTGTATTAAAATTGATCTCTTAATTAATCTTGTACCAAACACATAAAACCTTCGGAAATTCATAACTTAAAATCCGTAACTCTGAATTTAGTGATTCTTTTTTCCTATGATCTCATTTTAATGCATAGATTATTATTATGTATTTTGTATACATGTTTGGTGTGATGTTAATTTCTTTCTTGTACTATGCTTGTTTATATTGTGGCGAGTAGAGGAGCCAGTGGCCGAGGATTCCGGTGTTTAGCAGGTAGAAGTTGTTGAGCAAGAGCTCATTGAAGGAAAGTTGTAACACCCACTTTGTAATTGCTAGATAAAATACCAATAGAGAAAACAATTTCTCTCCTTATGTGAGATTGATCTTTATGCATCATCCTATGTGAACACCATGTTCAAGAACAATTAATAAAAGATATGCCACTAAATCATTGCATCATGCCGAATATTTTATTTGTGTGTGCATTTGGTGACAACATAGAAATAAAATGACAATAAGAAGAGGATTTGAGGAAAAAGGAAAAAGAAAGAAAGAAATAATATAAAATATAAAACAAAATTTATAAATACACAAACTCAACCATACTGGTATGATTAAAATTTATCTATAATTTGAGTACAAATTCAAAGTCATACTTGGAATTCAAATTGGGATTTAAATTTGAAAATAGGAAATAAAACATAAAAAGAAAAAGATAAAGGGGTTACCTGGGCCCTGGCGCTCCATTCCGGCCCACCTAAGGTGTTCTCCACGCGAGCCCAGCTGGAGGAAATGGGGCGCCGACATCTTGGCCCCACCGGACAGCGCCCTTCCTCCCTCAGCGACCGAGCTCGGCTCACTGGAAACCCGGGCCCGCGCGTCAGCGAGTTCATCTTCACCGCCAACGGAATCCCGACCATGGCGGGCAGCGCGGTCTTCGATCCCCTTTTTCCGGAGTCGCTCGCCACGTTCTCAACCCCGATGGCTCTGTGGATAAAGGCAGGGCTCGCCCACTTCTTCCCCGTGCTGCCACCACCGAATCCACCGCCGTGCACCATTAACCAGAGAGAAGAGAGGTGCGGCCGCCGTGAGCAATCCCTGCAACGCCGTCGATCCGGTCCTCGGTGGGGTGTCCGCGGGCTTCATCAGGCCGGTAGGGAGGCATCCGTGGCAAAAGCACTCGGGATCCGTCGCGGGCCTCGCCGGAATTCCTCACCGTACCTCGTCCTCCGCTGCGCGCCGCGGGCAGGAGACTACCGCCATTCAATCGAGGTACTAACGCCATCCGCGTGTTCGCATTGTTGTTCAGTAGGTTTAGCGTTAGTTAATCGCGTTTTAGACGACCCTAGCGCGTGGAATCGCTTCGCCGGCGTGAGACCTCACCGCGGTGGCGTCTCGGCGCGGCTCCGTCGGGAGGAAGGCGATGATGGCGCGGCCGTTGGATCGGGCACGTACGGGTACGATTAGATCCAGGGTTGGGGTAATCGAGACCGTCGGATGGCGCTCGGACGGTTCCGATTAGATCAGGGCGTACCCTTTTCGCGTGATCGATCGGGACCGTTAGATCGGATCGGTCGGTTCTGGTTGGCCCGAGCTACATTAAATCTGGACCGTAGATCTCCAATCCAACGTTGGGCGTTGCGTACCGTTTCGTTTATACTGCGATTTAATCTAGAACGTAGGAGTATGATCGGACGGCCCAGGACTCACCATACCCCTTCGCGGGTAATTTTTGTTAAAGAGTCCCTGTAGTTTATAGAAATCAACCCGCCGTCCTGGAGTCCTGTTCTCTGTGTCTAGAAATACTTACACCGAGACCCCTGCGCTTCGGCTTATTTGAGGCCCAGTCCAGGACTTTATAAAACCAGAGAAAATGATTATTAAATAGATTTTTAATAGGAAAATAATTGCTAGAACTTCAATAATTCATAGAAAATTCATACTAACTCCAAATTAATCCATTCCAGTTCCTAAAATTTTGTAATTTTATTCTCTAGCACATAGTGTCTCTGTTTTATCATGAAAACAGTAAGGAAATTTATTTCTCACTTAATCCTATTTAAAGCACATAAAACCTTTGAAAATGCATAACTTAAAATCTATAACTCAGAAAATTATGATTCCAGTTCCTAGGTTTTTATTTTAATATGTAGAATATCTCTGTGCATTTTGTTTATATGTTTGGTGTAATGTTAATTTCTCTATATGCACTGTGCTTGTTTGTATTGTGGCGAGTAGAAGAGCCCGTTGCTGAGGATCCTGGTGAGCAGCAGGTTGAAGTAGCTGAGCAGGAGCTCATTGAAGGCAAGTTGTGCCCTTGACCACTTTTCTACCCAATAATGTTCTTTAATATCACTTATCCATGCATAGGTTAATTTTGATGGGACCCAATAGGTCACCCTAGATTGTTTATCTCATTACCTTGTTTACCCCTGAATCACTTGGGTAGTTTGCTATTGCTTTATATGGTTTTGGGATAATCATTTATTACCTCTATGTTCCAATTCTTGTTGTTATTCTGTTTATGTTCATGTTGATATCATTAATGTTAATTGGAACATAGAGCTTAACTTGAGAACCACGTGCCACCACAAGGGAGGAATGGGACCCCTTGGCTGACTAATTAGGAAAGCTAGTGGAAGACTACCTTACCCGAAAGGGGCAAGGGCAGTAGGGGAGTGGTCAGTGTAGGGAGGTCCCTGGTTGATTTTGCTGCGATGGCAGTCAGCCAGGAACCCTGCATTGGAACTTCCTATAAACTGTAGCGGGTTTTCGGAAGCTAGTGGAACTTTGTAAAGGCCTCGTAGTGTTGCCCTGCCGTGCTTCCTAGGTAGAAGTATATGGGATTCATGACCCCTTGGCAGATGGGTAACATGACTTGTGGGTAAAGGGTACAACCTCTGCAGAGTGTAAAACTGGTATACTAGCCGAGCTCACGGTCATGAGCAGCTCAGGACTCTCTGATGTTTAAATTATGGAACTTAAATTCAATTTTGTCATTTGCATTGCATGGGTTTATTATAAATTGTGTTCTATTACTCTACTTATGGTTTGGTATCTACTTACACTTAGTAACTGCTAATAAAATTTTGACCAAGTATTTAAAAGCAATGCTCAGCTTTAACCCCTGTCATTGATTAAGCCTTACACATCACATGAACTCACACCTTTGTGAGTTTGTGTCCACTGGTTCCCCACAACTTGTTGAGCTATGATCATGTGTGAGCTCACCCTTGCTGTCTCACACCCCCCCCCACAGGAGATGATCAGGTGGTTCAGGAGGAGCCGCCTAACACTGAGGAGTTCGATCTGATCTAGGTGGCGTTTCCCAGTCGACATTGGCGCCGACGATCCTTAGTTCGTTTTATCTTTATTACTTTATTTTGTAATAAGTCTTCCGCTATGTAATAAATACTCTGATGTTTTATGACATTTATCTCTATACACTCTGTTATTATATATGTTGTCTTCTTGGCGCATGTATGAGATGCACCTGGCTTTGTTCCTTAAAGCCGGGTGTTACAGAAGTGGTATCAGAGGAAATGTTGACTGTAGGACGAGACCTAGATAGAAATGGACAAACCCTCTCCTACTTACCTTACTCTGACTCATTCTATACTCATCTCATCTTGATCTTGTCTCACCTTCTACTGTTCTACTCTGATCATTCTTACCTTTTCTACTCTAAGACAAGATGGATTTCACACCTTGGCATCCCTACCCTTATGATCTTTCTAAGAGATAGGGAACCTAAGACAAAATTAAAACTATTTTCTCTATTTAAAAATATTGTTTGATTGTGCTGATGCTAAATGCCTGATTTGCTTCTTTGATTGATTGAACTATGGACATCTTAGTATGTACCACCATAAGGTATTAAATTAGCTAGGATATGTAAAATATTAATCTGCTTAGCTAAAAAGTCCCCCAAAGTAACCTGATTTGTAAATACCTGCCTTGTCTATTATTTTCTTACCATATGTATCTAACTCAGATGGTCAATACCAGGCGGGGTGGTGGAATTGATTTGCCTCCTAATCGACATACTCGGAGGATATACAGACAGCCCCAGCCACAACCTGCAGAGATGAATCCTCCCAATCCTCCACCAGGCGGAGTTGACCCACTGGTTGCTGCTCAGATGGCGGTGATGCAGCAAATGGCGGATACTATGGCTGATATGCGTGCCCAGATGCAACAAGAACGCCAGGAGATGCGTTAGGAAAGAGAAGATATACGACAGGAGTTGCGCCAGGAGCGAGATGAGATACGCCAGGAAAGGAGGGCGCAACAACAGCAGCTGCAACAACAAATGCAACAGCAACAACAGCAGCAACAAGTGCCACTGCCTCCACCACCACCACCAGTTCCACCTCGTGATAAGCACCGGGAGTTCATGAGTCATAAGCCACCGATCTTCGCCAGTTCGCCAGATCCACTTGATGCAGATGATTGGCTGAAAGCAATTGAGAAGATGCTCAACATTGCACAATGCACTGACCGGGAGAAGGTTTTATATGCTTCTGGACGTCTGATTGGTCCTGCTGCTGACTGGTGGGATTCTTATACTGCTGCCCATGATGCTGCGGATACTATTACTTAGGCAGAATTCAGTACACAGTTCAGGAACTACCATATTCCAGCTGGTATGATAAAGATCAAGAAGAAGGAATTTCTGTCGCTTAAGCAAGGAAGTATGTCAGTCAGCGAGTACCGCGACAAGTTTATTCAGTTATCCAGATATGCCCCTGAAGAAGTTGCTGAAGACGAGAGGAAGCAGGAGCATTTCATTGAAGGACTTAATGGACCACTGCAGTATGCTCTTGTGGCACACACATTTCCATCATTTCAGAGGCTGCTTGATAAGGCACTGGCTATTGAACACAAGCGTGTTCAGCTGGGTGATTTGAAGAGAAAGGCAATATCTCAAGGACAAGGAAGCAGCAGTGTTCGTCCTCGCTACAGTTCACCACATGGTACACCGACTCGACCAGGAGGACCACGCCCAGTTCAGCAATCACCACTGAGGACTCCACCTCCTCGACAGGCTACTCCCACGGGCACCCCGACGAAGTTTGCAGGACAGAGTCCGGGCACTCAATGTTTCAAGTGTGGGAAGATTGGTCATTATGCAAATGTCTGCCCACAGAGGATTGCTGCTACTCCAGTTCAGAACAAGCAACAGACCCCTGGCAAGGGATATTCTATTGCCAAGGTTAATCAAGTCAGCGTTGATGCTACTCCGGATGGAGGGGACCTCATAATTGGTATGTTTTATGTTAATGCAATTCCTGCAACCATATTATTTGATTCTGGTGCTACACATTCATTCATGTCTACTAGATATGCCAACACAAATGAAATACCACTGCTAAATATGAGAAAACCCCTGATAGTAATTACACCTAAAGGGCCTGTTGAGGCGAATCAAATGACACGTAGATTGACATTAACCATTATGGGTAGAGAATTTGGAGCCACTGCTATAATATTGGAGTCAAGCAGTATAGATTTGATCCTTGGTATGTCATGGCTAAGAAAGGCAAAGGCCGTTATAGCATGTGGTAGAGGTACCGTAGAACTCACTACTACTAAAGGAGAAAGGTTTCAAGTTAACATTGCAGTAACCTCCTCATCTATGCGTGCAATGTTCTTCATGCCTGAGGAGTTTGTTGGTGACAACATCCGGGTGGTTAGAGATTTTCCGGATGTCTTTCCAGAGGAGTTACCAGGAATGCCACCTGATAGAGAAGTTGAGTTTGTTATTGACCTCTTACCTGGAACCGCCCCTATTTCTAAACGGCCATATAGGATGTCCGTAGAGGAATTGAAGGAGCTTAAGAAGCAGTTAACTGAGTTACAAGAGGCCGGGTACATTCGTCCGAGTTCCTCACCTTGGGGAGCACCGGTCTTGTTTGTACAGAAGAAGGATGGATCGCAACGGATGTGTGTGGATTATAGATCTCTTAATGATGTTACAGTGAAGAACAAGTATCCGTTGCCCCGTATTGAAGATTTATTTGATCAAATGAGAGGTGCAAGAGTATTTTCGAAGATTGATCTCCGATCGGGTTACCATCAGATGAGGATTAGACCATCGGATATTCCCAAGACGGCTTTCTCGACTAGATATGGATTATATGAGTTTACTGTTATGTCGTTTGGATTAACCAACGCACCAGCTTATTTTATGAATTTGATGAATAAGGTGTTTATGGAGTACTTGGATAGATTCGTCATGGTGTTCATCGACGATATTCTTATCTATTCTAAGAGTGATAGTGATCATGAGGAACATCTGAGATTGGTGCTGCAGAAGCTACGAGATAATCAACTCTATGCCAAGTTCAGCAAGTGCGAGTTTTGGATTGGCGAAGTGCCATTTCTTGGTCATATTATTTCTAATGGAGGAATAGCAGTGGATCCTGCTAAGGTTAAGGAGATAATGGAGTGGAGAGTACCCACTACAGTTACTGAGATTCGGAGTTTCTTGGGATTAGCAGGATATTATCGGAGATTTATTGAAGGATTTTCTAAGATTGCTAAGCCTATGACTTCGCTTTTGGAGAAAGGAAGAGAATTTAAGTGGGACGAGAAGTGTCAAGACAGCTTTGGTCTATTGAAGAAAAGATTGATGTCGCCCCAGTATTGGTTATGCCAGATCTACAGAAAGGATTTGATATCTATTGTGATGCATGTGGCCAAGGCTTAGGATGTGTGCTCATGCAAGAAGGACATGTGATTGCTTATGCTTCTCGTCAGTTGCGGAGACATGAATTGAACTACCCCACACATGACTTGGAATTGGCAGCCGTTGTGCATGCGCTTAAGATTTGGAGACATTATATCATGGGAACCAAGTGCCAAGTATATACGGATCATAAGAGTCTGAAGTATGTATTCACTCAGAAGGATCTCAACCTTAGGCAACGCCGTTGGTTGGAGCTGATTAAGGATTATGATTTGGAGATTCACTATCACCCGGGCAAGGCAAATTTGGTTGCAGATGCCTTGAGTCGCAAGGAGCATGTTCATTCAGCTATTGTTGCCCAGCTACCCGATGAGATTGTTGAGGATTTCAAGAGACTTAACCTGGGGATAGTTGCTCATACTGAAGGAGTTACTATTGATGTGGAACCTACTTTGGAGCAAGAGATCCGCAAAGGACAAATTGGTGATGCTAAGATAAAAGAGATTAAGGATCTGATTACTGAAGGTCGAGTTCCGGAATTCACGGAAGATGAGCAGGGCACTGTATGGTTCAAGGACAGGATGTGTGTCCCTGATATTAAAAGCCTTCGGGAGACTATTCTAAAGGAGGCCCATGACTCGGATTATTCTATTCATCCTGGTAGTGCCAAGATGTATCAGGATTTGAAACGGAAATATTGGTGGTATGGATTGAAAAGAGATGTAGCTGCACATGTAGCTATGTGCGATGTATGTCAAAGAGTTAAGGTTGAACACCAGAGGCCAGCTGGACTATTGCATCCACTGAGGATACCCGAGTGGAAGTGGGAAGAGATTGGTATGGATTTCATTACTGGATTGCCTCGCACCCAGAAAGGATATGATGCTATATGGGTGATTGTGGATAGATTGACTAAAGTGGCTCACTTTATTCCTGTCAAGACAACTTATAAAGGTTCTCAACTAGCAGAGTTATATATGGCCCGGATTGTGTGTTTACATGGAGTACTAAAGAAGATCGTGTCTGATCGAGGTTCACAGTTTACCTCAAGATTTTGGAGAAGCTTTCATGAGAATATGAGTACAAAGTTGAATTTTAGTACAGCCTATCACCCTCAGACCGATGGACAGACCGAAAGGACTAATCAAGTGTTGGAAGATATGTTGAGAGCATGTGCCCTTCAGCATGGAGGGAGTTGGGAGAAGAGTCTACCTTATGCTGAGTTCTCTTATAATAATAGCTATCAGGCCAGTCTGAAGATGTCACCTTTTGAGGCTTTGTATGGGAGGAAGTGCAGAACTCCTTTGTATTGGGATCAGACTGGAGAGAGACAGTTCTTTGGGCCTGAACTGATTCAAGAAGCAGAAGAACAAGTTCGTATAATTCGAGAGAATTTGAGAGTTGCTCAAACCAGGCAAAAGAGCTATGCAGATAATAGAAGAGGCCACTGGAATTTGAAGAAGGAGATTATGTGTACCTCAAGGTGTCACCACTGCGTGGAATGAGGAGATTTAAAGTTAAGGGCAAATTATCCCCTCGCTATATTGGACCATTCCTGATCTTTAGAAGAGTTGGGGAGATGGCATACCAACTCGAGTTACCTGCTAGTCTATCAGATGTGCATAATGTGTTCCACGTATCTCAACTCAAGAAGTGTCTCCGTGTCCCTGAGGAACAGTTACCAATGGAAGAGCTCAGTGTTCAGGGTGATTTGACTTACACGGAGTACCCGATCAAGATTTTGGATACATTGACTCGAGTTACAAGAAATAAGGTGATAAAGATGTGTAAAGTACAATGGAGTCACCATGGCGAAGATGAAGCAACTTGGGAAAGAGAAGAAGAGCTTCGTATAGATTTTCCCCACCTTTTCTCTAGTTCTTCTTAAATCTCGAGGACGAGATTATTTTTAAGGGGGGTAGGATTTGTAACACCCACTTTGTAATTGCTAGATAAAATACCAATAGAGAAAACAATTTCTCTCCTTATGTGAGATTGATCTTTATGCATCATCCTATGTGAACACCATGTTCAAGAACAATTAATAAAAGATATGCTACTAAATCGTTGCATCATGCCGAATATTTTATTTGTGTGTGCATTTGGTGACAACATAGAAATAAAATGACAATAAGAAGAGGATTTGAGGAAAAAGGAAAAAGAAAGAAAGAAATAATATAAAATATAAAACAAAATTTATAAATACACAAACTCAACCATACTGGTATGATTAAAATTTATCTATAATTTGAGTACAAATTCAAAGTCATACTTGGAATTCAAATTGGGATTTAAATTTGAAAATAGGAAATAAAACATAAAAAGAAAAAGATAAAGGGGTTACCTGGGCCCTGGCGCTCCATTCCGGCCCACCTAAGGTGTTCTCCACGCGAGCCCAGCTGGAGGAAATGGGGCGCCGACATCTTGGCCCCACCGGACAGCGCCCTTCCTCCCTCAGCGGCCGAGCTCGGCTCACTGGAAACCCGGGCCCGCGCGTCAGCGAGTTCATCTTCACCGCCAACGGAATCCCGACCATGGCGGGCAGCGCGGTCTTTGATCCCCTTTTTCCAGAGTCGCTCGCCACGTTCTCAACCCCGATGGCTCTGTGGATAAAGGCAGGGCTCGCCCACTTCTTCCCCGTGCTCCCACCACCGAATCCACCGCCGTGCACCATTAACCAGAGAGAAGAGAGGTGCGGCCGCCGTGAGCAATCCCTGCAACGCCGTCGATCCGGTCCTCGGTGGGGTGTCCGCGGGCTTCATCAGGCCGGTAGGGAGGCATCCGTGGCAAAAGCACTCGGGATCCGTCGCGGGCCTCGCCGGAATTCCTCACCGTACCTCGTCCTCCGCTGCGCGCCGCGGGCAGGAGACTACCGCCATTCAATCAAGGTACTAACGCCATCCGCGTGTTCGCATTGTTGTTCAGTAGGTTTAGCGTTAGTTAATCGTGTTTTAGACGACCCTAGCGCGTGGAATCGCTTCGCCGGCGTGAGACCTCACCGCGGTGGCGTCTCGGCGCGGCTCCGTCGGGAGGAAGGCGATGATGGCGCGGCCGTTGGATCGGGCACGTACGGGTACGATTAGATCCAGGGTTGGGGTAATCAAGACCGTCGGATGGCGCTCGGACGGTTCCGATTAGATCAGGGCGTACCCTTTTCGCGTGATCGATCGGGACCGTTAGATCGGATCGGTCGGTTCTGGTTGGCCCGAGCTACATTAAATCTGGACTGTAGATCTCCAATCCAACGTTGGGCGTTGCGTACCGTTTCGTTTATACTGCGATTTAATCTAGAACGTAGGAGTATGATCGGACGGCCCAGGACTCACCATACCCCTTCGCAGGTAATTTTTGTTAAAGAGTCCCTGTAGTTTATAGAAATCAACCCGCCGTCCTGGAGTCCTGTTCTCTGTGTCTAGAAATACTTACACCGAGACCCCTGCGCTTCGGCTTATTTGAGGCCCAGTCCAGGACTTTATAAAACCAGAGAAAATGATTATTAAATAGATTTTTAATAGGAAAATAATTGCTAGAACTTCAATAATTCATAGAAAATTCATACTAACTCCAAATTAATCCATTCCAGTTCCTAAAATTTTGTAATTTTATTCTCTAGCACTTAGTGTCTCTGTTTTATCATGAAAACAGTAAGGAAATTTATTTCTCACTTAATCCTATTTAAAGCACATAAAACCTTTGAAAATGCATAACTTAAAATCTATAACTCAGAAAATTATGATTCCAGTTCCTAGGTTTTTATTTTAATATGTAGAATATCTCTGTGCATTTTGTTTATATGTTTGGTGTAATGTTAATTTCTCTATATGCACTGTGCTTGTTTGTATTGTGGCGAGTAGAAGAGCCCGTTGCTGAGGATCCTGGTGAGCAGCAAGTTGAAGTAGCTGAGCAGGAGCTCATTGAAGGCAAGTTGTGCCCTTGACCACTTTTCTACCCAATAATGTTCTTTAATATCACTTATCCATGCATAGGTTAATTTTGATGGGACCCAATAGGTCACCCTAGATTGTTTATCTCATTACCTTGTTTACCCCTGAATCACTTGGGTAGTTTGCTATTGCTTTATATGGTTTTGGGATAATCATTTATTACCTCTATGTTCCAATTCTTGTTGTTATTCTGTTTATGTTCATGTTGATATCATTAATGTTAATTGGAACATAGAGCTTAACTTGAGAACCACGTGCCACCACAAGGGAGGAATGGGACCCCTTGGCTGACTAATTAGGAAAGCTAGTGGAAGACTACCTTACCCGAAAGGGGCAAGGGCAGTAGGGGAGTGGTCAGTGTAGGGAGGTCCCTGGTTGATTTTGCTGCGATGGCAGTCAGCCAGGAACCCTGCATTGGAACTTCCTATAAACTGTAGCGGGTTTTCGGAAGCTAGTGGAACTTTGTAAAGGCCTCGTAGTGTTGCCCTGCCGTGCTTCCTAGGTAGAAGTATATGGGATTCATGACCCCTTGGCAGATGGGTAACATGACTTGTGGGTAAAGGGTACAACCTCTGCAGAGTGTAAAACTGGTATACTAGCCGAGCTCACGGTCATGAGCAGCTCAGGACTCTCTGATGTTTAAATTATGGAACTTAAATTCAATTTTGTCATTTGCATTGCATGGGTTTATTATAAATTGTGTTCTATTACTCTACTTATGGTTTGGTATCTACTTACACTTAGTAACTGCTAATAAAATTTTGACCAACTATTTAAAAGCAATGCTCAGCTTTAACCCCTGTCATTGATTAAGCCTTACACATCACATGAACTCACACCTTTGTGAGTTTGTGTCCACTGGTTCCCCACAACTTGTTGAGCTATGATCATGTGTGAGCTCACCCTTGCTGTCTCACACCCCCCCCCCACAGGAGATGATCAGGTGGTTCAGGAGGAGCCGCCTAACACTGAGGAGTTCGATCTGATCTAGGTGGCGTTTCCCAGTCGACATTGGCGCCGACGATCCTTAGTTCGTTTTATCTTTATTACTTTATTTTGTAATAAGTCTTCCGCTATGTAATAAATACTCTGATGTTTTATGACATTTATCTCTATACACTCTGTTATTATATATGTTGTCTTCTTGGCGCATGTATGAGATGCACCTGGCTTTGTTCCTTAAAGCCGGGTGTTACAAAAGTTGTGCCCTTGACCACTTTTATTACCCAATAATGTTCTTTATTATCACTTATTCATGCATATGCTTAATTTTGATGAGACCCAATAGGTCACCCTAGTCTGGTTATCATTTCACCTTGTTTACCCCTAAATTTTTGGGTAGTCATTGCTATTTCTATACAAGGTTTTGGGATTAATATTACATAATGATTATGTTCCAATTAGTTATTATTATTCTATTTCTGTTCATGATAAGACTACTATTTTAATTGGAACATGGAGCTTAACTTGAGAAACACATGCCACCACAAGGGTAGAATGGGACACCCTTGGCTGACTAACTAGGAAAGCTAGTGGAGGACTACCTTACCCGATAGGGGCAAGGGCAGTAGGGGAGTAGGCGTGTAGGGAGGTTCCCGGGTTGATTTTGCTGCGATGGTGGTCAGACGGGGGATTCCTGCATTGCTCTTCCTAGAAACTGTAGCTGTTTTCTGAAGCTAGTGGAACTTTGTAAAGGCCTCGTAGTGGATCCCTAGCCATTCACCTCGTTAGTGTCTAAGGGTCTAGCTAACCTTGGCGACATAGGATACACGACTTATGGGTACAAGGTACAACCTCTGCAGAGTGTAAAACTGGTATACTAGCCATGCTTGCGGTCATGAGTAGCTCAGGACTCTCGCATGATTAAATTATGGAATTAAATTCAATTTGTCATTTGCGTCACATTGGGATTTATTAGTAACTTTGATCTACTATTACTCTGGCTTGGTATCTACTTACATTTAGTAACTGCTAATAAAATTTGACCAACTTATTAAAAGCAATGCTCAGCTTTAACCCCTGTTGTTGATCAGTCTTACACTTCACATGAACTTGCACCTTTGGTGAGTTCATGCACATTATTCCCCACAACTTGTTGAGTTATGATCTTTTGTGAGCTCACACTTGCTATATATAACCCCCCCCCCACATGAGAACAATTGGTGGTCCAGGAGGAGTCGTACAACGAGGAGTACGAGTTGATCTAGGTGGCGTCTCCTAGTCAGCTTTATGGCACCATGGATGGACATTTAGTTCATTTTATATTTATCCTTTATTTTTGTAAGACTTCCTCTATGTAATAATGACATTATGATATTTGTGACATTTATCTCTATACACTTTGTCATTATATGTGTTCTTCTTCTTTGGCACACATATGAGATGCACCCGGCTTTATCCCTTAAATCCGGGTGTAACAATACGTCGAAAAAGGCCACAAAGTCAGCCTTCGCTATTCGACGATAGGACAGTCACTACGACGACAAGTCTTAAGTTAACCATCGTGTGCGACAACTAAATTCGAGCAAAAGTCACCTAAGGGTGCAGCCAAATAAGCAAAAAAGTGTGCAAAGACACCCAAGGCTACAAAGGCGTAGACGCAACATCTATTTGAGCAAAAAGTCGCCTAAGGGTGCAGCCGGATAAGCACAAAAAGTGCACAAAGACACCTAAAGGTGTGAAGTCATCTAATAGACGCAACACCTATCTGAGCAAAATGTCGCCTAAGGGTGCAGGCGGATACGCACAAGAAGTGCGCAAACTCACTTAAGGGTGTGAAGTCGTCTAATAGATGCAACATCTGTCTGAGCAAAAAGTCACCCAAGGGTGCAGCCGGATACGCACAAGTCACCTAAGGGTGCAAAATCGTCCAAAGACGCATCACTCATCCGAGCAACAAGTTCTTCTAAGGGTGCAGCCGGATATGCACAGAAAAACACAAATCAAACCAGCAGACACAAAAAAACAAAAAAAAGCCTCAATGCATTCAAGAACCTCGCGAAGCGAGACCCGCGGGCGAGGCCCTCCCAGCCCCATATGGCGACGCCTTCGGGAGCCTTCGCCTCCTCTTGATGGTGCACCGGCATTCCCTAGCCTTCATTTCAGTACACCCACTCTTCTCTTACTTTTCGCCATAGTTGTCGGGGCCCTAGACAAAGATTCCCCCATCCTAGATTCCGTCACGGACACATCTAACGCAACAAAGAAATCCAAATCCTCTTCCGAGGACTCTTCATCCATCTTTGCGAAGGGGCTCAACCATCCTTCGCTACCCGACGACCATGAATCAAATTCAGAGCCCTTGTCGCTAAACCCCATTGGACTCCGATAAGACAACAATGTAACACATTTAGTAGCCCCAACAATTTCTTTCCCCTTGTCCAAGAGGCCAAAATTTGCTTGCATAGGCCCAATCACCAGAACCTATGCAGCAGTCGACTTTAAGTATTAACAAATATCAAAAGTATTGTCATACCAATCCTACTCCTATTTTTACACCTGCTCAGAGGCAGACGACTGCAAGGTCCCCGCTGCTCCAAGGTCGGTACCACCGACTGCTCTTCCGTATCTGCCTCTACACCAGCATCCTGCGTAGCCATTGAGCTCCCCAAGCCAACGAGGTCCTCAATCACTTTGTCTCTCATCACCTACAAAAACAACATATCAAAGCATCAGAAATCAGAAAAAAGCATCCTCCCCCAACAAAAGAACAATCATTCACCTGCGCCAGCGCCTGACCAACCCTCTCTTGGATGACTCCACGACCGTGGGGACCCCACATCCGGTCGTACAGCACCCTAGACGAATGCTTCAGCATGGCGTCTTCGACCTGGAACACTCCCTGGTCGAAGTCCTCATTACTTTGGTCAAAGGCTTCAAAGTGCCTATAGCCCTCACGGGACAAGGCATTCGCTGCCCCTTCGCAGCTAACGAGGGAGGCGTAAGACATGAGACCCGTCGTGATAGATGGGAGGAACTCCAACTCCTCTTGCAACCAGCAGAGGAAGAGGGCCCCCACCTCGCCCCACGACTTGTCGAAAGGGCCTATCTCCACGCCCAGGTCGTGATAGTGAAAGTTCCCTTTGCCCGGGAACAGGATCTAGATGTCGCCTAGAGGGGGGTGAATAGGCGAATAAAAATTATCACTGTGAAACTTTAGATCTTACCCTACTCGAAGACCAGATCGCAGTGGAATGAAGGACCCTTCGAGTAGGTTGCAGCGGAATAGAAGATCCTGTCTCAAAATATCTTGCACTTCAAATATAACTTGTACCGCAGATAAGTATTGAAGTGCAGATGTAAAGAGTAGATAATGCAGAGAGACAGCACCCAATACAGAGCTAAGCACAAAGACACAGGGATTTATCCCAAGGTTCGGCCAAGCCTGAAATGCTTGCCTAGTCCTCATTGGAGTTAGCCACACCTGGGCTTGGAGTCTATTTCAACTCCTTCCACCTTTTGCTTAGATCTGTCAGTATGACATATAGAGTCTTCCACTATGTTGAGTTGGTTACAATGAAGCCACGACTGCTTACAATCTTCTTGGCAGCACTCCAGCAGAGTAATGATATGCTCAAGACTATGCTCTAGCTCGTAGCAGCACTTCTCCACTCTCTAAAGGCTTATAGCTTTGCCTTCTACACAAACTAGAGAGATGCACACAAGAGGGAGAGAGAGAGAATTAATCCGAGTGATGTCTACACTTGTTGGCTGCACTTGTCTCCTTGTTGGAGGCACCCAGGAGTCCCTTTTATAGACCTAAGGGGCCAAGGAGCCGTTGGAATCCCATTTGGAAGGCAATACTTGCTTTCTGTCGGGTGGCGCACCAGACAGTCCGGTGCACCACCGGACATCCACTGTTCACTGTCCGGTGCGGATCTCCTTCCTAAAATGGCGCAGTCGACCGTTGCAGACATGGAGCCGTTGGCGCACCGGACACTGTCCGGTGCACACCGGACAGTCCGGTGCCCCCATCAGACCGTTGGCTCGGCCACGCGTCACGCGCGGATTGCGCGGCCGACCGTTGGTTCGGTCGACCGTTGGCTCACCGGACAGTCCGATGAATTTTAGCCATACGCCACCGGTGAATTCCCGAGAGCGGCCAGTTGACAGACGCCAGCCTGGCGCACTAGATACTGTCGGTGCACCACCGGACACTGTCCGGTGCACTACCGGACAGTCCGGTTTACCCAGACTGCGCAGAGTCTTGGCTGCTCCAGCCAAGTCTTTTTCCTTTTGTATTTTCTCTTCTTTTCTTCTTCTTTCTATTTCTAACACTTAGACAAATATGTTAGTACACAAAAACTAATGTACTAAGTCTAGAAACATACCTTCTCTTTGATTTTCACTTCTTTAGCATTTAGCACAACTGAGATTGATGTTGGACTCATAAGTCATCAAGTCACCTTGACTTGATCTAGATTGTCATTTCTGAGCTCCAACATCTTGCAAAGGTCACATAGAATATTTCCAAACATAGGAACAACCCAAACTAAAGGTCAAGGTGCACTTAGCTCTTTTAGGCTGCTTCCGGTTCTGATTTTGACATTTGTTCTCCTTCCAGTGACCTTGTTCCCTTTTGAGCTTGGTCTTGAGCCTTATGACTTACACCACATAATTGTAGATGTTACCTCATTAGTTGTAAGTCATATCCTTATGTAGTGTTCCTCGATGTACCATAACTCTTCTTAACTCGATCAATCCTGATTCCGCAAGTCTCCTTCTTCACCCCTGGCTTTCGGTTCCTGGTCTCCTTGACTTTCTCCCGTGCACTCGGTACCTCGAAGCTCTTCTTGCTTCCATCCTTAGTTTGATCAGTTGTCTCCAAGTTATGCACATCAAGTCTCACTTAAGCATTGTCCAACTTCCTTGTGATGTCCATTATGTCTATAGATAACTCCATCTTTGGACCATCACACCTGTTTACTTGTGTTGAACCTTGTTAGCTTTGCATTCAGCACCTGTTAAACACTTAACACACTTGTTAGTCCTTTAATTGGGTTGTCATCCAAACACCGAAACCCACAAGAGAGCTTTCAGATAGGCATCAACAAAAAGTGTATGTGCCTTGTCCACGCCAGCCCGTGTGATGACATCCACCCTCTCGTGGTAGGTGCGCATGTTCTTCACCTCTAGCTCCAGTTCAATAGCCCGCTTCTTGGCGGCTTGGGTCTCCGCCTGGGCAGCCTGGGCCTCTGTCTTCGCTTGGTTGGCTGCATCTTTCTCCTCGCTCAGATGGCGATCGAGACTCTCATTCTCTTTCTCAAGTGAGCCAACCTTCTCCAAAAGGTTCCGACTCTTGTTCTTGGTCGTAGACTTGTCCCTGATAGCTTCAATATTTAGCATGGTCTACTAGATCTAACTCATAATCGTTGGAGAAGAAATGGTCATGCAAAAAAGACTTAAAACAACACAAACTTGCTCTAATAATGAGGTTAGAGTAAACTAAAACCAAGTTTGAGTAGAGACGAAGAGAGAAAAGTTCCCTTCACTTGATTACTCTTCCAAGATATGAACTGTACTTAGAGCAATATCACAAGTTAAGTTGAGAACTTGGGAAGAATGAAAAATCTCAAGAAAGTAAAGGAGACAAGTGAGACAACAATTTTTATCTCATGGTTTGGCAAAAGCCTACCTACATGTTGTGGTGTCCTCCCATGGACAAGGGTTGCAATCAACCCCTCTCAAGTGATCCAAAGATTAAACTTGAGTGCCACGATTCTTACTAAATTATCAAGTTTTCCCATTCGTAAGGAATCTTCACAACTTGGAGTCTCTTGTACCCTTACAAAAGATCACAATATCAACTTAGAGTAAGGGAGGGAGAGTGAGTACACACACAAGAACAAATCGCAGCAACACATGCTAGAAAGCCAAAGACATGAGTGCGAGAACACAATATCACAAGAACACCTCGAAACTGGCGCTCGGATCTCACTGAATCACTAGAATGCATTGTCGAAGAGAGTTGGAGTGTTGGTGTGCTCTTTGAGTACTTAGGTACTGGTTGGAGGCGCCTAGGGGGTCCTTTTATAGCCCTAAGGGGCCTAGGAACCGTTGCCGCTTCATTTGGAACCTAGAAAAACTTTCCTATCTGCGGGCGCACCGAACCGGTCTCGTGCACCACCGGATCGGGTCCGTGTGCCCCTAGTCTGAGATCTGATTGGCCACCTTCCATAGCTGATGGGCACCAGACCGTCCGATGACGTCAACTAGTCATTGATCGTCTGCGCGCCGTTAGAGGCGGTCCGGTGGCACACCAGACCGAGTACTATTCATGATCCAGCGATTTTTAAAGAAAAATCTCGAGACTGAACAATTCAGCCAGGTGGAATGGACCCGGTTCGTGCACCACTTGCATGGTCCGGTGCAACCCAGACGAGCCCAACTTTGGCTATTTTGAGCCAAACTTCTCCAAATCTTTTTGGTTGTCTTTGGTACCTTCTCTACGATTTAGACAAACATAATTAGCACCTAACCCAATTGACTAAGTGTTGGAAACATACCTCTTTGCCTTAGTTTCACCAAAGTTTTCAATATGGCTCGTTTTTAAGTCCAAAATGCACTTCTCTTGCAGAAATGAGTTAGTAGCCAAAACAAAGTGCTAGAAACATAGAGTAGGGTATGTGCAACTTATTCAAACACTTAAAACACATGTTTATGTTGTTTTACCCAAAGTTGCACTTTTAACCCTCTAGATTATTGTCGGGTACCAAAATTAGGGGTACCCCCAATGTTCCTAATCATGGCTGGTAAACACCCTCAGACCAACTGACGGGTGCGGTTAAAGCCAAGACTTTGTCTACCCGAGGGACGCGATCTCACCCGAGCCCAGCCTCGGGTTGGAACAGTAGTCCCAGACAAGTTCACGCCTCGCCCGAGGGCCTCCTCAGACAGCGGGCGCCCACTCGGCTCTCCCGAGGCCCGGCTCGGGCAGGCTTCGTTGTGAAGCAACCTTGGCCATACCGCCTCAGCAACCGACCGTTTCGCAGGCGCATTAAATGCAGGGGATGCCTGACGCCGTATCCTGACACACGTGCCTCAGTCGGCCAGGCCGAAGTGACCGCAGTCACTTCGCCCCTCTTCTTTACTGTCCAATATGATAGGAAAACAGCGCCGCTCGCTCCGCTCCGACTGCCGTGTCAGCCACCCCGACAATGACTGACAACAAGTCACGATCAACCACCGAGTTCAAGCCTCAGGCGCAACAGGAAGCTCCGCCTCGCCCGACCTCATGCTCCGGCCTCGGGAGGAGGTTTCCGCCTCGCCTGACCTCACGCTCTGGCCTCGAGAGGAGATCTCCGCCTCGCCCGACCCCCGGACTCGGCCTCGACCCCGGTCTCGGGAGGAATCGTGTCCTCGCCCGACCCCGGCCTCAGCCTCAAGAGAAGTCTCAGCCTCGACCGACCCTGGGCTCGGACCGACCGTGCTAACAGGGGATACATCATTCCCCTATTCCTAGCCTGCTCAGGCTAGGAAGAACAAGACCGGCGTCCCATCTGGCTTACCCCGGTGACGGGTAATGATGGTGCCCCGCGTGCGCCATTACGCCGGTGGCTCTCAACCCCTTACGACAGCAAGGAGACGTCAGCAGGATCCTCACCGTGCTGCCAGCTGTGCTCCTATAGGACTCAGGCGCTCCTCCGACGGCCACGCCATCACATGTACAGGGCCCAAGCTCTCCCCCAACGGCCACGTTGGCATGTACATAGGGCTTAGGCACTCCACTGCTGGACACGTTAGCGCATAGCTATGCCCCCTATTGTACGTCTGGACTCTCTCCTTGCCTCTATAAAAGGGAGGTTCAGGGCCACCCTGAGGGGGGTTCGCACGAGGGAAGCGACGGACGAGCTCTGTGTCCCTCTCTCTCTCACGCGACGCGCTTGTAACCCCTACTGCGAGCGGCACCCCTGGTGCAGGATAATACAAGGCATGTCCCACATCTTGTGTTCCATCCCGCGCCAACCCATCTGGGTAGGGACACGCAGCGACAATTTACTCGTCGGTCCAGGGACCCCCCGGGGTCGAAACGCCGACAATTAGCTCATTTAAACTTGATCTCTTCTACTTGTATTTAAGCAAACCTGAGCTTATACTCATATGGAGATAGTTAATTCAATGGTGTGTTGAGTACTTAATCACCAAAATAGATAGAAATGGCCCTATGACACATTTCCATTTCAACCCTTCACCTACTTTATTTGCTTTGTCTTCTTTGGAGTACTCGCAAAAAAGACTTAAAACAACATAGTGGGAGCAGGTGAACTTCTTGGATAGGTTTACTCTAACTTCATTATTAGACCAAGTTTGTATTAGTTTCCCCTAGTTCATACGGTTGTTGTCTATCATAGAGGAGCAGATGAAGAGCAGTCGGTTCACGTGGTTCCACAACAACCGTCTGAACCAGCGGCGTGGTAGGTCCAAGGATGGATTCTACAATTGTGGTGACCTCGTCCACTTCATCGCTAGTTGCCCTAACGAGGGCAAGCTGGAGGTCGGCCAGCGCGACCATCACTATGGTTGGCGTAAGGGCTAGCGCGAGTACTCCTCCAGCAAGCACAAGTCCATGAGGAGGTTCGATAAGGAGGCACTCAAGAAGTACCTCTAGAAGGCAAGATCAAGGAGTGTGCGTTCCTTGCCTCCCTTAGCAACCTCAACCACGACTCTGACGCATATTCTTCCTCGAGCGACAAGGAGATCGAGATATAGGTCGAGGACAAGCTGAACAAACTCTGCTTCCACATGTACACCATGGGAGGCCTCTACACTATGGCACTTGGTGAGGACATGATGGGTAGAAATGACCATGCGACGATGACTCCACCTCTAAGGTATTACCATCTATTGATGATCTCGCCACTGAGGGGCAACGCGAGGCGAGGGTGGCGCGGGGGAAGGGGCATGGTGTCGCCCCTGTGCACGCCTACATTAGACTCTTAATAGTAGTAGCGAAGAGGTACAACCGATTGATACAAGCAGAATTGTCGGTGTTTCGACCCCAGGGGGTCCCTGGACCGATGAGTAAATTGTCGCTGCGTGTCCCAGCCCAGATGGGTCGGCGCGAGACGGAAAACAAAGGGGGAAAACAGTAAGGGGAACCGCGGCCTCGTGTTGTCCTACACCCAGGGCCGATGCGCTTGCAGTAGGGGGTTACAAGCGTTCGCGAGGGAGAGAGAGAGGGGGCATGAGACTGCGCGTCAGCCCGTTCTCCCGCGTGGCCACCTTTTTGTACGAGGGCCCTGGACCTTCCTTTTATAGACGTAAGGAGAGTGTTGGGGGCCTTCGGCTTCCGAAGGTCCTCAAAAATATGATTTAACAGTGTTTCTGGAGTATAATGTGTGAACAGGTATCTTCGGACTCAAATCAGCACCACAGTGGGAGAAGAATACGAAGGTTGATACAGCGCCGAAGCTGTGAGCAGGAAAGCTTCGGCATGATAGCAGAAAAGGAAACCGACTTAAAGATGAAAATGCTATTTAGGCCTCGGTGGATTACTATAGAATCACTACCAAATGTAAAGGGCATGGATGTAATTTTACATGGGCTGTGTCCCGTGCCTATAAATAGGTGAACAGTGCCCCCGTACTGTTCACGCTGACTTGGCATTTTACTTTTGCGTCACGCTTGTACTTACATCTTCCTTCAAGCCGAAGGTACATTTGTTATTGGATATCATTTCTATTTTTTCATAATAATAATATAAAAAATGAGTTGATGATTATACATAATTATTTACGTTATTCTTTATATTTTATATGATTCTTTCTTCATTATTATATGTTGTGTTGATAAAGGTATGTCCTTCATAACCTTCGTCCGAGGATCATTATATCCCAAGGGAAATAATGCTTCGAAGGACGAAGGACTTTATCACTTAGCATTTTTTGTGTTGCCTTGTTCTTAACTCATAGCATTTGAGAACAAGTCCCCAACATTGGCGCCCACCTCCGGTGAACTCACTTCCACTCTGAGTTTTGAACATCTTCGGCAACCATAAACCTTCGCTATGGCGCCGAAGAAAGCTTCAGCAACTGGGGCTGCAGTTCTGCAACCGCTGGACCCCAATCAGGAGACTCTCTCTCTTCGGGAGGCCCGAAGCCAGAAGAGGAAGGCTATCATCCCGACACCGCAAGAGGATGAGCTAGACCAAGAAATCAGAGACATGGAGGTGCTTCATCAGCAGGTGTAGAGGAAGAAGGAAAAGATGGCCAGGCTAGCAGAACTACAAAGGCAGATAGACGAAGCCTCTGAAGAAGTTCGTCATCTTACTCAGGATGAGCAGAACCGAAGGCCTCAGCACAAGGATCTTCATCAGGAGGGTTTCTTTAATGAAGATGACTGGTATGAGAATTTCCACCATGGAAATTTTGCTTTTGATGATGCTTCTCCTCTGTCCGCTGAGCTGCAGGCTACACCTTGGCCTTCATCCTACAAGCCGCCCCAGCTTCCCATGTTCGACGGCCATTCAGACCTAAAGCAGTTTTTGATGAGCTACGAAGCAACAGTATCTTCGTATGGTGGCAATACTGCAGTCATGGCAAAATCTTTTGTTATGGCTGTCAGGAGTGTTGCTCAAACCTGGTATTCCTCCCTTCGACCAGGAACGATCACTTCATGGCAAAAGCTGAAGGACATGTTGTTAACCAGCTTCCAGGGGTTTCAGACGAAGCCGGTCACTGCTCAAGCTCTATTCCAGTGCACCCAGGATCACGAAGAATACCTTCAGGCGTATGTCCGGAGGTTCTTACGATTGAGGGCACAGGCGCCAACAGTGCCCAACGAAATTGTAATTGAGGCCATGATCAAGGGACTTCGGCCGGGACCTTCAGCTCAGTACTTTGCTAGGAAACCTCCTCAAACTTTGGAGAAGCTGCTCCAGAAGATGGACGAGTATATTCGGGCCGACAATGATTTTCGTCAAAGAAGGGAGGAAGCTTTCAGGTTTTCCGAAATGACCAGGGGCTTCGGAGGAAGATTTTATCCGAGGCACGTCAGGTCAATTCACAACTCTACTCAAAATGATGATAAGGGGAGTCAGCAGCAAAGGCCACAATGCTCCTCACAAGCTTCGGGGCAACAGCAAAGCTTCTTCCGGCCGCCAGCTCCAAGAGGCAGAGGCGCCAGGGGCTTCGGCGAAAGATTTGGAGATCAACCAAGGAGAACATTTTGCTTGTTCTATGGTGAAAACAAGGGCCATACCACCAGGATGTGCCATGTTACCATCCAGAAGCAAAAGGAGATAGCCGAAGCTGCAGCACAACAGGGTCAGCCGAAGCAGATTATGCACACTGCTTCGTATCATTCGCCTTACATCCCAGAATATGTAGGCAATCACCCTGCAGTTTCTGTTGCTTCGGCGAGTCAACCTCAAGCTTCCTGGCAACAGCCTCTGCCTCCACCACCGCTGCAACAAGGCCAGCAGCCAGAAGGGGGCCAATATGTTCAATAGCAAAGGGACTTCAGAGAACAGTCCGAAGCTCGCACAGTCAATAGCAATGTGCCAGAGTCGAAGCACATTTATTGACAAATATCCTACTTTGATAGTAGTCTTTTCCATTCAGTTTTATTCTGTGTAATAAAGGACAATTTTTAAATCTCATGTAATAGTTTCGTTGATTGCCACAAGGAAAGTATATCTTCTCCACAGGCTTAAGTTGCTGAAGCTTAAAGATTTGCAATAGCAAGGAGGATCTTCGAATTATCAAAAATTTATTTTAAAAGGCATGGCATGAATTCTTCGAAGCATCAAAAAGTCGTTCTAAGGAGCGCAGAGTAAGTTTGCTGAAGTTACAAAAAGCCGTTCCAAAGGGAGCGCAGTGTAAGTTTTCTGCTCAGAAGTCGTTCCAAAGGGAATGCAGAGCTTACAGCGAAAAATAAACGCTGATACCGCCTAAGTAAAAGGCGAAGCGCAAAAAGTCAACACGAATACCGCCGAAAGTAAAAGGCGAAGAAGCTCCTAAGGGAGGCTTACAGCGAAAAATAAACGCTGATTCCGCTGAAGTAAAAGGCGAAGAAGCTCCTAAGGGAGGCTTACAGCGAAAAGTCAACGCTGATTTAAAAAGATTATGTGTTTTATCGCAGGGATGTGAGTGTATCTTCGGAATAAATACCATTTTACATAACATAACATCATCACATCATTTCGCATAGCATAAGCATCATACATCATGCTGCATATGGCACAAGAAGGGGGCACAATATCGATCTTCGGAAAAATGCTTTGAAAAAGGGAAAATTATGCAGTCACAAGGAGATACAATATTGATCTTCGGAGTGTAGCTTCGGAAAATATTTTCACGAAGCTTGGAAATTCTTCATCAGAGCACTATGGATATCGTTGTGATGAATGAAAATTCTTCTTCATGAAGCATGAAAAGAAGGGAAGGTGTTTTTTTCGTCAGACTCAAAAACGGTATGTATGTAAAATTTCATGCATCGTAAAGAATTGAACCATAAAAAACAAGTATATTACATTCAGGGTTATAAGATATTACACATATTACATTTCAGATGTTTTTACAATAGCACCTAGTCTTCCCTAAGTACTACTTCCGCAGCTTCGTTCAGGAGTTGATTGACAACTTGATCCATGATAGCTTCGGCCATCTTTTTGATTTCATCGTCGTCCTTCGGGTGAGGGCCCGGAGGCGTTTTAGCAGGATCTGAGGGAGGACAGGATACGGCTACATTGCTATTACAATTGGCGAACAAAGTTTGAAATCAAAAATTACAACACAATAAAAAACCATTAGTTAATACCTATTTGTCCTTCGGACTCTGCGCTTTTCTCAGCAGCCTCGACCACTTTTCTAGCATCATGAATGCCTTTTTCGCTTTTTTGGATAATTTCTCGGGCCATTTCTCAGCCACCATTATCCCAGATGTCGGTGAAAAATTTCCCACCAACTATGCTAGCTTCAGCCGAAGGGTCTTTAGCGTCTTCGAAGGACAAGGCAGTTTCGGATTGTGCTAAAATTTTTACATGTTCGCAGCCTTTCCTTTCTAAAATGGTGGTAATCCCCCTGGCACCCGAAAAAGCGCATATGTCTCCGCGACTATTTAAAATTTCTTCAAAGGCCTCAGCTTCGTGATTAATCCATTCAATGGGACCTTTGGGGTTGCCTCTCGTAAAGTTTTCTTCACTCGAAAATGCGCCAACACTGGCGAAGCTAGCTTCCATTTTCTTAACACACTCCATAGATTTGTCATAGCATCTTTTCTTGGACGAACGAAGCTTTTCGACAGTTCCTTCTAAATGATTTGCCCATTGGTCGCTAAGTTCTCGCTTCGTTTCTTCAAGTATGCGTTCTTCTTTAGCCCGGGCTAATTGCTTCCGAAGATCGTCAATCTCGTGCTTTTGAGCTGCAACTTGTGCTTTAGACGCAGCTTCGTTCTCCTTTATTTTATCCACCAATGTAACTAGAATTTTGTCCTTTTCCAAGGTTTCATTCCTTAGTTTGATAACCTCTGTTCGAAGGTTGTTGAAAGCAATTTCATAGCTCTCGTCTTCGGCATTCTTTTGCGCTCTCAGCGTGTTGCTAAGTATTAAACCCTATATGAAAAAGAGTTAGTATAAGAATAAAACAATAGATTTCAAATCATAAAGTTTCCAAATGCGCAGATCTCGTACCTTCAGGCTATTATACGCAAGGCTGTCCGCAAGATCGTCCTTTGTCATCGCGCAGAGGCCAGCCTCCAGCTTAGGAAACCCCATGCTTCGGGCCATTTCCCGGCAGCCGAGTAATTCTTTGTTATCCGGGAGGCAGTATAGGAAATCTTCTTCATCTATACCATTGAACACTAGTGCCCCCTTCGGATATTTCAATTCTGTGGCATAGTGATTAGCTTCAAAAACTTCTTCTTCTGATAACTTTTTCACCGAAGCGTGCCGAACAATATAATCAAGGACTTTGGAGGATGCCTCGGGGGCAACAGCACTGACTTCTTCAACAAGAATTGGCTCCGTCATTTTTTCTTCCTCGGTTTCCAAGGATTTTACCTTTGTGGGCTCTAAAGGCCCAGCCTCAGTCTCAGTTTGTTGCTTTGGAACTTTAGTGTCAAAGATTTCAGTTTCCACTTCGGAAGTTTCAACATTCTTCTTCAGAATCGTGCTTGAAGACTTAATTGTCTCCAGTACATCTAGCACATTGACCATTCTTTTTCTTTTCGGGGTCACTGCTGGACCTTTTTGGTTTTTTATTGTCTCAACACTTGCTGAAGGACTTAAAATTTCCAATTTTTTCGTTCCTTCAGTTCTCGGTTTTTCTGCTTTCTCTGCTGAGGGTGCTTCAGTTTTTTCTTCGATCTTCGACACTGAAGTTGGTTCTTTAGTTACGGTGGCCGAAGAGGTTTCACCGCCGAACTCAGGCACTGTAGCTGGTTCAATGTAGCGTGGCCGGTGTGTGAGAACCTTTACCCTTTGTCTCTTCGGCATTGGCTCGCTGGGAGCGGCTGAAGCAGTTTCTTGTGCAGAGGTTGCGCTTTTTCTTTTTTGGCCCCGCGCTGGATAGTGGCAGTCGGGGTACACGAACCCAATTGCGTCAAACACTCGGTTCAGTCTTTTCTTTTTTCGGCCTCCGAAGGCTACTAACAATGCAGTATCTTCGGCCTTTGAATAAACCCCAAGTAGTTCATCACTTAAATTTTCAATGCTTTTTAGCCAGTCATCATCTGGCTCAACGAATTTATCTCCAAACTTGAAAGTATACTTCAGCCTGATAAGTCCACCTTCGTCAGCCTCCTTTATGGTTTCCTGCGGCATTTCCCATTTTTCCGCGAGCGGCCATACTCTGAAGGCAATATGCTCTTGGACCAAATCCCTCGTTCCAATAAAAGAGCAAACAACTCCGAAGGCTCTCTGGCATTCTTCGGCAGCTTCATTCATTTTAACCTTCGGCTTCCGCAGGCCGAAGCGTTGCCAAATAGGATGCATAATTATACCTTTAACATCTTCCCGTGTTTCCAGGTCATTCTTCACATAAAACCATTCTGTCATCCAGTCGCCGGGCCATTTCTTCCGAAAGGTTGGCACAGGGCAGCTTGACCCAGACCGAGCGACGAAGCTGTAGCAGCCGAAATTATTGTGATACTGTTCCTTACCCCAGGGCTTTGTCTCGTATAACAATTCGTGTATGTTGCAGAAACTTTTCGCATCCGGTTCCAGACCTTGGCTTCTCACCGCCCACACGAAGATATTCATCCTTATAATTGCTTCGGGGGTAAGTTGGTGAAGATAAATTTCAAATATTTTCAGCACCTCTACGACAAAGCTGCTCAGGGGAAATCGTAGTCCAGCTTTCAAAAAGCTTCGGAACACTACGACTTCGTTTTCCTCAGGAGTCGGACAAGTCTTCTCTCCTTCGTCGGCCCTCACAATGGACAAGTCCCGGAAATATCTTCCCCTCATATTGACAAGATGATTTTCTTTGATACTCGATTTGCCGAAAACCGCATGGCTTGGTCGCCAAGGGCGATCTTCGGAGTCTTCACCACCACTATCCACATCATAACTGTCGCTGTCATCAGTATCTTCAGATAAACCTTCTAAAATCTCTTTGGTGATTTTTTCTGTATTGGTCTTCGACATTGCTTCAAGAAACCCCAGGTTTTTCTCTTCAGAAAGACTCAGCTTCATCTCGGCAGCAGCCTTTTTACCTTCAGACATCTTCGGAAATGATAAAAACTATTTTCAGAGCCGAAGCTTATAAACTTAAAAAACTAAGCAGTTGGTGCGCAAGAGCTAAAAAATTAAGCAAGAGCAGACGGCAAGAAAGTGTACCAAATAAGTTCGTGGTATGCTCTTATTTATATGCCCAGTGCATTGAAAATTGGGAGACCCTACTTGTCAGTGAATGTTGCTATTCTAGCAAAGGGAAGGTGTTTTTTTCGGACCTTCGGCTTAAGGCCTTCGTCCATATCGCAATCTAAATTTATCATTCTAACAAATTAATATTGCGAGGGGCTACTGTTGGGGGCCTTCGGCTTCCGAAGGTCCTCAAAAATATGATTTAACAGTGTTTCTGGAGTATAATGTGTGAACAGGTATCTTCGAACTCAAATCAGCACCACAGTGGGAGAAGAATACGAAGGTTGATACAGCGCCGAAGCTGTGAGCAGGAAAGCTTCGGCATGATAGCAGAAAAGGTAACCGACTTAAAGATGAAAATGCTATTTAGGCCTCGGTGGATTACTATAGAATCACTACCAAATGTAAAGGGCATGGATGTAATTTTACATGGGTTGTGTCCCATGCCTATAAATAGGTGAACAGTGCCCCCGTACTGTTCACGCTGACTTGGCATTTTACTTTTGCGTCACGCTTGTACTTACATCTTCCTTCAAGCCGAAGGTACATTTGTTATTGGATATCATTTCTATTTTTTCATAATAATAATATAAAAAAAATGAGTTGATGATTATACATAATTGTTTACGTTATTCTTTATATTTTATATGATTCTTTCTTCATTATTATATGTTGTGTTGATGAAGGTATGTCCTTCATAACCTTCGTCCGAGGATCATTATATCCCAAGGGAAATAATGCTTCGAAGGACGAAGGACTTTATCACTTAGCATTTTTTGTGTTGCCTTGTTCTTAACTCATAGCATTTGAGAACAAGTCCCCAACAGAGAGGGTCCAGGTGTACAATGGGGGGTGTAGCAGTGTGCTAACGTGTCTAGCAGAGGGGAGCCAGAGCCCCATGTACATGCCGACGTGGCTGTCGGAGAGGTGTTGGAGCCCTGTTCATGTGGCATTGTGGCCATCGGAGGAGCGCTTGAGCCCTGTAGAAGTACAGCTGTCGAGGCTGTCGGATCCTTGCTGACGTATCCTTGCTTCCGTAATGGGCTGAGAACCGCCATCGTCATGGAGCACGTGGGGTGCCATCATTACTTGTTTTACCGGGGCGAGCCAGATGGGACGCCGGTCTTATACCCCGTAGCCTGAGCTAGCTAGGGGTAGGGTAATGATGTACCCCCCTATGACATGGTCAGTCCGAGCCCGAGGTCGAGCGAGGCGGTGGCTCCTCCGAGGTCGAGGCTAAGTCCGGGCCCTGGGGTCGGGCGAGGCAGAGACCGTCTTCCGAAGTCGAGGTTGAGTCCGAGCCCTGGGGTCGGGCGAGGCGGAGACCGTCATCCGAGGCGAGGTCGAGTCTGAGCCCTGGGGTCGGGCGAGGCGGAGACCGTCTTCCAGAGTCGAGGTTGAGTCTGAGCCCTGGGGTCGGGCGAGGTGGAGACCATCATCCGAGGCGAGGTCGAGTCCAAGCCCTGGGGTCGGGCGAGGTGGAGATTCCTATGACGCCTGAGGCTGGACTTGGCTGCTGTCAGCCTCACCCTGGCAGGTGGCACAGCAGTCGGAGCAGCGCAGGCGGCGCTGTTTTCCTGTCAGGTCAGTCAGTGGAGGGGCGAAATGACTGCGGTCACTTCGGCCTTGTCGACTGGAGGGCGTGCGTCAGGATAAGGTGTCAGGCGATCCTTGCATTGAATGCCCCTGTGATACTGTCGGTTGGCGTGGCGATCTGGCCAAGGTTGCTTCTCCACGAAGCCTTCCCGAGCTGGGCCTCGGGCGAGTCGAAGGTGTGCCCGTTGCTTGAGGAGAGCCTCGGGCGAGGCGTGAGTCTGCCTTGGTCTACCGTTCCTGCCCGAGGCCGGGCTCGGGTGAGGCGAGATCGTGTCCCTTGAGTGGACGGAGCCTTGACCTAAATTGCGCCCATCAGGCCTTTGCAGCTTTGTGCTGATGGAGGTTACCAGCTGAGATTAGGAGTCTTGGGGGTACCCCTAATTACGGTCCCTGACAGTAGCCCCCGAGCCTCAAAGGGAGTGTGGGTACTCGCTTGGAGGCTTTGTCACACTTTTTTGCAAGGGACCGGCCTTTCTCGGATGCATTTTGTTCCGGTGGGTGCGCGCGAGCGCACACGCCGGGTATAGCCCCCGAGGCCTCGAAGGAGTGGTTTGACTCCTTCGAGGTCTTAATGCCTTTCGTGATGCCTCGGCCGGTCTGGTCGTTCCCTCATGCGAACTTGTTGTTGCCTGGGTGCATAGTCAGGTTCCGAGTTCTCGGGCTGGTATGTTGACGCTGGCAACGGGTTGGCCGAAGCCGGGTTTGCGAGAGCAGCCCCCGAGCCTCTTGTAACACCCGGTTTTAAAGGAACAAAGCTGGGTGCATCTCATACATGCGCTAAGAAGACAACATATATAATAACAGAGTGTATAGAGATAAATGTCATGAAACATCAGAGTATTTATTACATAGCTAAAGTCTTATTACAAAATAAAAGAATAAATAAAGAGCGAACTAAGGATCGTCGGCGCCAATGTCAACTGAGAAACGCCACCTAGATCAAGTCGAATGCCTCAGTGTTAGGCGGCTCCTCTTCGACCACCTGTTCTTCTCCTGTGGGGGGGTGTGAGACAGCAAGAGTGAGCTCACATACGTTCATAGCTCAACAAGTCGTGGGGAATAATGTGGCACAAACTCACCAAAGGTGAGAGTTCATGAAGTGTAAGGCTGATCAATGAAATAAAGGCTGAGCTAAGCATTGCTTTTATAAGTTGGTCAAAATTTTATTAGCAATTACTAAGTGTAAGTAAATACCAAACCTTAATAATAATAAATAAAGGTAATAATAAAATAATCCCAAATGCGATGCAGATGTCAAACCAAATTTAAGTTCCATAATTAATCATGTGAGGGTCCGAGCCGCTCATGACCGTGAGCACGGCTAGTATACTAGTTTTACACTCTGCAGAGGTTGCGCATCTTTACCCATAAGTCATGTTACCCATCTGCCAAGAGATGGCCAATCCCATACACCTCTACTGAGGAGGCGAGGCAGGGTAACACTACGAGGCCTTTACAAAGTTCCACTAGCTTCAGAAATCCCGCTACAGTTTATAGGAAACTCCAGTGCAGGAATCCCTCGCCTGACCGCCGTCGCAGCAAAATCAACCCAAGGACCTCCCTACACTGACCACTCCCCTACTGCCCTTGCCCCTTTCGGGTAAGGAAGACCTCCACTAGCTTTCCTAGTTAATCAGCCAAGGGTGTCCCATTAAACCCTTGTGGTAGCACTGTTTTCCCGGGTGGTCGCTCCATATTCCCATTAATTTAATGATCTTAACATGAACAGTAATAATAGCAAGATAATAACAGAATAATCATGAATAGTGCATCTCCATACCCAATCCACATAAAGCAATAGCAGGTACTACCCAAAAATATTTCAGGGGTGAACAAGGTATAAAGATAACCAAAACTGGGGTAACATAAAGGATCCCATCAGAATTAACCTATGCAGATCATTAAAATTAATAAGAACATGGCTAGAAAAAAGTAAGTGATCAAGGACATAACTTGCCTTCAATGAGCTCCTGCTCAGCTACTTCTACTTGTTGAACCTCAGAATCCACAGTGGCTTGCTCGTCTACTCGCATCAACACAATACATACATAGTATAGCATAAATTAACATCACATCAACATGTAAATAAAATATACAGTAAAAATCTACACATTACAATGAGATCATAGGAACTGGAATCACTAAATTTGGAGTTATAGATTTCAAGTTATGAATTTTCTAAGGTTTAATGTGCTTAAAATAGGATTAAATGATAAATTAATTTTCTTACTGTTTTTATGTCAAAACAGAGACACTAATGAAAAGACAATAATATTACAAAAATTTAGGAACTGGAATAGACCAATTTGAAGTTCATATGAATTTTCTACAAATTTAACAAGTTTTAACATTTATTTATGCATTATAAATCTATTTCTGTGATTATTTCCTATTTTCCCAAGTCTCTGGATTGGGCCTCAATTACAGGAAAATCCAGGGGTCTCGGTATGATATTTCTTAAGACACAGAGCGCCGTGAAGGTGGATGGCGGGTTCTATTTCCTACTTCCCGAAGGGCTCTTATGCAAAAGTGCACCACGAAGGGGTACAGTTAGATCTCGGCCGCTAGATCTGATCTGAGCGGCCCAGATTAGATCGGGATTTTAAGTGAGCCGGTACGCATAATGGACCGTCAGATTGAAGATCAATGGCCCAGGTTTTAAATACTTAGATCGATCCGCACTCGTCAGATCAAGATCGGACGCCCCACAACGATTCGGCTGAAGCGATACGGGGAATTCTAATCCTAGCCGTTCATCAAGAACCAACGGCCCAGGCGCGACAGCGCCCACCCGACTCAAGGCAGCGGCGGCGCGCCAACCACCGCGGCGGCGCCATGGGTGGAGCCCGCCAGAGCTCATCCCAATGGTCTAACCCTAACACCGCGACGCTATAGACGATGCAGAGGTAAAGGCGAGTTCGATGGAAGGATGCTCACCGAGATTGCACCCGCAGAGACCCTCTGCCCACGGCGCAGCGGCGAAGGAGAACTCCGGCGAGGAATTCCCGAGCTTTCCGAGATCTTCAGCCCAAATTGGGAGGCCCCGTAGCTTCACGGGATCCCGGCGAATACCCCCGCACACACACGCAGACCCGAGCGCGAGCACAGAGGGAAATCCAAGGCGGCGGCTACCGGTGAGGAGTGCTGGCGCGGCATCAGGTGTCGAGGTGGACGGGGCAAGCCAGCTGGGTGCGGCGTGCTATTTGTAGGGCGGCTAACGCGGCGTCCGTGACCGGGTCGAGCCCAACGACCACGCGCGATCATCGCGCATGCCGCCGTCGATCTCAGCAGAGCAGGTCCGTATTCTTCGCGAGGAGGGAGAACCGGTCAGAGCGTATGACGGAAGGGCCCCACAAGTCAGCGAACCGCTAGTGGAATGCGCGGCGCGGAGCTGACCGATCGCGGCTGGCAAGCGGGTCCCGCAGGGTAGCCGGCCAAGCGCGCGCGGCAGTGGGGTTTGGGCCGCGCAGCACGCTTCTGCTGGTGGGCCAAATAGATGGTGAGAGGCCCGTTTAGCTGGGTTTGTTTTTATTCTTTTTATTTTCTATTCCTTTTCCTTTCTCTCTATTTTCAAACCCAAATTTGAATTCAAATCTAAGCTCATCACTACAACTTATGTTTGTGGAATTAGGGGTATTAATTCTGGATATATTTATTTATATATATTATTTATATTTTTCATATCATTTTTCTTCTTCTCATTTCCAAAACCCTAAATTTTAATTTAGGGATCAATTCAACCTTTAGAATTATTATTTTATTATTATTATTAACATTATTATTTTATTTAATGCACAAACAATAAAACTCCAACGAGATGCACTTTCTTTTATCTTAGTGTCTTTGGTTTGATTTAATCACTCTTCCTTTTATATATGCTCTTTTCATGATGCAAATAAGGCACATAAAATAAAGAAATCACCATGTATTTCTTGTACACAATTTTGAGTATTACAAATCCTACCCCCCTTAAAAATAATCTCGTCCTCGAGATTTAGGAAGATCTAGGGAAAAGGTGGGGAAAATCTATACGAAGCTCTTCTTCTCTTTCCCAAGTTGCTTCATCTTCTCTATGGTGGCTCCATTGCACTTTGCACATCTTTATAACCTTATTCCTCGTGACACGAGTCAGTGTATCTAGAATCTTGATGGGATACTCAGCATAAGTCAGATCATCTTGAACACCAAGGTCTTCCATTGGTAGTTGCTCCTCAGGTACCCGGAGACATTTCTTCAGCTGAGATACATGAAAAACATCATGAACATCTGCAAAATGATCCGATAACTCCAATTGATATGCCACCTCTCCCACTCGCTTTAAGATCAAGAAGGGTCCAATAAAGCGAGGGGAAACCTTTCCTTTGACTTTAAATCTTCTCATACCCCGGAGTGGTGACACCTTCAGATAGACATAATCACCCTCCTTAAACTCAAGCAGTCTTCTTCGGGTGTCAGCATAGCTTTTCTGCCTTGACTGTGCAGTTCTCAAATTCTCCCTTATTTGCTGAACTTGTTCCTCTGCTTCTTGTATAATTTCAGGCCCAAACAACTGCCTTTCACCAGTTTGATCCCAATACAGTGGAGTTCTGCACTTTCTGCCATATAAAGCCTCAAACGGTGACATCTTCAAACTGGCCTGATAGCTATTATTATATGAGAACTCCGCATACGGTAGACTCTTATCCCAACTACCACCATGCTTAATGGCACAAGCTCTTAACATATCTTCTAGCACTTGGTTAGTCCTCTCTGTCTGCCCATCAGTCTGGGGGTGGTAAGCCGAACTAAAATTCAATCTTGTATCCAATGACTCGTGCAACTTCTTCCAATACCGAGAGGTAAACTGTGATCCCCGGTCTAACACAATCTTCTTTGGCACACCATGTAGGCATACAATCCGTGCCATGTACAACTCTGCCAACTTAGCTCCTGAATATGTGGTCTTCACTGGAATGAAGTGGGCTACCTTAGTTAGCCTGTCCACAATCACCCATATAGAATCATATCCAGCAGACGTGCGGGGTAATCCAACAATGAAGTCCATGCCAATCTCTTCCCATTTCCACTCGGGTATCTTCAGTGGATGCAGTAGTCCGGCTGGCCTCTGGTGTTCAGCCTTAACTCTTTGGCATACATCGCACATAGCCACATGTGCAGCCATATCTCTCTTCAATCCATACCACCAATATTTTTGCTTCAAATCCTGATACATCTTAGTACTCCCAGGGTGGATAGAATAAACTGAGTCATGTGCCTCCTTCAATATGGTTTCCCGAAGACTATCGATATTAGGAACACAAATTCGATTCTTGAACCATATCGTGCCTTGCTCATCCTCTGTGAACTCTGGGCCTCTACCCTCTGTTATCAGATCCTTGATCTCTTGGATTTTGGCATCTCCAATCTGACCTTTACGAATTTCTTGCTCCAAGGTAGGTTCCAATTCAATGGTAATTCCTCCCGTATGTGTAACAATTCCTAGGTTGAGCCTCTCAAAATCTTTTGTCAACTCATCGGGTAGCTGAACCACGAAAGCGGAGTGAACATGCTCCTTCCGACTCAAGGCATCTGCAACCAAATTTGCCTTGCGTGGGTGATAATGAATCTCCAAATCATAGTCCTTAATAAGCTCCAACCAACAGCGTTGCCTAAGGTTGAGATCCTTCTGAGTGAATATGTACTTCAAACTCTTATGATCCGTGTATACTTGGCACTTAGTTCCCATAATGTAGTGTCTCCAAATCTTAAGTGCATGCACAACTGCTGCCAGCTCTAAATCATGAGTGGGGTAGTTCAATTCATGTTTCCTCAACTGACGAGATGCATAGGCGATGACATGTCCTTCTTGCATAAGCACACATCCCAATCCTTGGCCACATGCATCACAATAAATGTCAAATCCCTTCTGCAGATCTGGCATAATCAATACTGGTGGTGACATCAATCTCTCCTTCAATTGATCAAAGCTGTCTTGGCATTTCTCATCCCACTTGAATTCTCTTCCTTTCTCCAAAAGCGAGGTCATAGGCTTGGAAATCTTAGAGAACCCTTCAATAAATCTCCGATAATATCCTGCGAGTCCCAAGAAACTCCGAATCTCAGTGACTGTAGTGGGCACTTTCCATTCCATTATCTCCTTCACTTTAGCAGGGTCCACTTCTATTCCTCCATTAGAAATAATATGTCCAAGGAATGGCACCTTGTCGATCCAAAACTCGCACTTGCTAAACTTGGCATAGAGTTGATTATCTCGTAACTTCTGTAGCACCAACCTTAGATGTTGTTCATGATCACTTTCATTCTTAGAATAGATAAGAATATCGTCGATGAACACCACGACAAATCTGTCCAAATACTCCATAAACACCTTATTCATCAAATTCATGAAATAAGCTGGTGCATTGGTTAATCCAAATGACATAACAGTAAACTCATATAATCCATATCGGGTTGAGAAAGCCGTCTTAGGAATATCTGATGGTCTAATCTTCATCTGATGGTATCCCGATCGGAGATCAATCTTCGAGAATACCCTGGCTCCTCTCATCTGATCAAACAAATCCTCAATACGGGGCAACGGATACTTGTTCTTCACTGTAACATCATTAAGTGATCTATAGTCCACACACATCCGTTGCAAACCATCCTTCTTCTGTACAAATAGAACCGGCGCTCCCCAAGGTGAGGAACTCAGACGAATATACCCTGCTTCCTGTAACTCAGTTAACTACTTCTTAAGCTCCTTCAGTTCTTCTACAGCCATCCTGTATGGTCGCTTAGAAATAGGGGCAGTTCCAGGTAGAAGATCAATGACAAACTCAACTTCCCTATCTGGTGCCATCCCTGGTAACTCCTCTGGAAAGACATCCGGAAAATCTCTAACCACCCGGATGTTGTCACCAACAAACTCCTCAGGTATAAAGAACATTGCACGCTTGGATGAGGTGGTTACTGCAATATTAACTTGAAATGTTTCTCCTTTAGGACTAGTGAGCTCTATAGTACCTCTACCACATGCTATAATGGCCTTAGCCTTTCTTAACCATGACATACCAAGGATCAGATCTATACTGCTGGCATCTAATATTATAGCAGTAGCTCCAAATTCTCTTCCCATAATTGATAATGTCAATCTACGTGTCATTTGATTTGCCTCAATAGGCCCTTTAGGTGTGATTACTATCATTGGTTTTCTCATATTTAGCAGGGGTATCTCATTAGTGTTGGCATATCGAGCAGACATGAATGAATGTGTAGCACCAGAATCAAATAGTATGGTTGCAGGAATGGCATTAATGTAAAACATACCGAGTACGATGTCAGCACCATCAGGAGTATCATCAACGCTGACTTGATTCACCCTGGCTATAGAATATCCCTTGCCAGGAGTCTGTTGCTTGTTCTTAGCTGGTGTACCAGAATTTCCCATCGGACAAGCATTAGCATAGTGCCCAATCTGACTGCACTTGAAGCATGTAGGGCCAGTCTTCTGTCCTGTAGACCTCGTCGGGGTGCCAATGGGAGTAGCCTGACGAGTAGGAGGTGTCTGTGGAGACCCCTATGGAGCATACTGAACTGGGTGTGGTCCTCCTGGTCAAGTCGGTGTACCCTGTGGCGAAGTGTAGCGGGGACAAACACTGCTGCTACCCTGTCCTTGCGAGATAGCCTTCCTCTTCAAATCACCCAGTTGAACACGCTTGTGTTCAATAGCAAGAGCCTTATCCAGTAGCCTCTGAAATGATGGAAATGTGTGTGCAACCAGTGCATACTGCAAGGGTCCATTAAGTCCTTCAATAAAGTGCTCCTGCTTCCTCTCATCCTCAGCAACTTCCTTCAGAGCATATCTTGATAGCTGAATAAATTTATCTCTGTACTCGCTGACCGACATGTTGCCTTGCTTCAATGACAGAAACTCCTTCTTCTTGATCTTTATCATACCAGCTGGAATATGGTAGTTCCTGAACTGTGTACTGAACTCTGCCCAAGTAATAGTGTCAGCATCATCATGGGCAGCAGTATAAGAATCCCACCAGTCAGCAGCAGGACCTGTCAGACGACCTGAGGCATAAAGAACTTTCTCCCGGTCTGAGCATTGGGCGATGTTGAGCATCTTCTCAATTGACTTCAACCAGTCATCTGCATCAAGGGGATCTGGTGAACTGGCAAATGTCGGTGGCTTATGACTCATAAACTCCCGGTGCTTATCACGAGGTGGAACTAGTGGTGGTGGTGGAGGCAGTGGTACTTGTTGCTGTTGCTGCTGTTGTTGAAATTGCTGTTGTAGCTGCTGTTGCGCCCTTCTCTCCTGGCGTATCTCTTCTCTCTCCTGGCGCAACTCTTGGCGTATCTCTTCTCTTTCCTGACGCATCTCCTGGCGTTCTTGCTACATCTGGGCACGCATATCGGCCATAGTATCCGCCATTTGCTGCATCACCCTCATCTGAGCTGCAATCAGTGGATCAACTCTGCCTGGTGGAGGATTAGGAGGATTCATCTCTGCTGGCTGTGGCTGAGGTTGTCTATATATCCTTCGACTGTGTCGATTAGGAGGCAAATCAATTCGACCACCCCTCCTGGTATTGACCATCTGAGTTAGATACATATGGTAAGAGAGAGTAGTAGACAAGGCAGTAATTACGAATCGTGTTACTTTGGGGGATTTTATTAGCTAAGCAGATTAATGTTCTATCTACCATAGCTAATTTATTACCTTATGGTGGTACATGCTAAGATGTCCATATATAATACTTCAATCAATCAAAGAAGCAAATCAGACATTTATCATCAGAACAATCAAACAACATTCTTAAATATAGAAAATAGTTTTGGTTTGGTCTTAGGCCTCCTATCTCTTAAAAATGTTATAGGGGTAGGGATTCCAAGGTGTGAAATCCGTCTTGTCTTGGAGTAGAAAAGGTAAGAATGATCAGAGTAGAACAGTAGAAGGTGAGACAGGATCAAGATAAGTGTAGATAGAATCAGGGTAAGGTAAGTATAGAAGGATTCAGAATAAGGTAAGTAGGTAAGGGTTTGTCCATTTCTATCTAGGTTTCATCCTACAGTCAACATTTCCTCTGATACCACTTCTGCCACACCCGGTTTTAAAGGAACAAAGCCGGGTGCATCTCATACATGCGCCAAGAAGACAATATATATAATAACAGAGTGTATAGAGATAAATGTCACGAAACATCAGAGTATTTATTACATAGCGGAAGTCTTATTACAAAATAAAAGAATAAATAAAGAGCAAACTAAGGATTGTCGGCGCCAATGACAACTGAGAAACGCCACCTAGATCAAGTCGAATGCCTCAGTGTTAGGCGGCTCCTCTTCGACCACCTGTTCTTCTCCTGTGGGGGGTGTGAGACAGCAAGAGTGAGCTCACATACGTTCATAGCTCAACAAGTCGTGGGGAATAATGTGGCACGACCTCACCAAAGGTGGGAGTTCATGAAGTGTAAGGCTGATCAATGAAATAAAGGCTGAGCTGAGCATTGCTTTTATAAGTTGGTCAAAATTTTATTAGCAATTACTAAGTGTAAGTAAATACCAAACCTTAATAATAATAAATAAAGGTAATAATAAAATAATCCCAAATGCGATGCAGATGTCAAATTAAATTTAAGTTCCATAATTAATCATGTGAGGGTCCGAGCCGCTCATGACCGTGAGCACGGCTAGTATACTAGTTTTACACTCTGCAGAGGTTGCGCATCTTTACCCACAAGTCATGTTACCCATCTGCCAAGAGACGGCCAATCCCATACACCTCTACCGAGGAGGCGAGGCAGGGTAACACTATGAGGCCTTTACAAAGTTCCACTAGCTTCAGAAATCCCGCTATAGTTTATAGAAAGCTCCAGTGCAGGAATCCCTCGCCTGACCACCATCGCAGCAAAATCAACCCAAGGACCTCCCTACACTGACCACTCCCCTACTGCCCTTGCCCCTTTCGGGTAAGGAAGACCTCCACTAGCTTTCCTAGTTAATCAGCCAAGGGCGTCCCATTAAACCCTTGTGGTAGCACTGTTTTCCCGGGTGGTCGCTCCATGTTCCCATTAATTTAATGATCTTAACATGAACAGTAATAATAGCAAGATAATAACAGAATAATCATGAATAGTGCATCTCCATACCCAATCCACATAAAGCAATAGCAGGTACTACCCAAAAATATTTTAGGGGTGAACAAGGTATAAAGATAACCAAAACTGGGGTAACATAAAGGATCCCATCAGAATTAACCTATGCAGATCATTAAAATTAATAAGAACATGGCTGGGAAAAGTAAGTGATCAAGGACACAACTTGCCTTCAATGAGCTCCTGCTCAGCTACTTCTACTTGTTGAACCTCAGAATCCACAATGGCTTGCTCGTCTACTCGCATCAACACAATACATACATAGTATAGCATAAATTAACATCACATCAACATGTAAATAAAATATACAGTAAAAATCTACACATTACAATGAGATCATAGGAACTGGAATCACTAAATTTGGAGTTATAGATTTCAAGTTATGAATTTTCTAAGGTTTAATGTGCTTAAAATAGGATTAAATGATAAATTAATTTTCTTACTGTTTTCATGTCAAAACAGAGACACTAATGAAAAGACAATAATATTACAAAAATTTAGGAACTGGAATGGACCAATTTGAAGTTCATATGAATTTTCTACAAATTAAACAAGTTTTAACATTCATTTATGCATTATAAATCTATTTCTGTGATTATTTCCTATTTTCCCAAGTCTCAGGATCGGGCCTCAATTACAGGAAAATCCAGGGGTCTCGGTATGATATTTCTTAAGACACAGAGCGCCATGAAGGTGGATGGCGGGTTCTATTTCCTACTTCCCGAAATGCTCTTATGCCAAAGTGCACCGCGAAGGGGTACGGTTAGATCTCGGCCGCTAGATCTGATCTGAACGGCCCAGATTAGATCGGGATTTTAAGTGAACCGGTACGCATCATGGACCGTCAGATTGAAGATCAATGGCCCAGGTTTTAAATACTGAGATCGATCCGCACTCGTCGGATCAAGATCGGACGCCCCACAACGATTCGGCTGAAGCGATACGGGGAATTCTAATCCTAGCCGTTCATCAAGAACCAACGGCCCAGGCGCGACGGCGCCCACCCAACTCAAGGCAGCGGCAGCGCGCTAGCTACCGCAGCGGCGCCATGGGTGGAGCCCGCCAGAGCTCATCCCATTGGTCTAACCCTAACACCGCGACGCTATAGACGATGCAGAGGTAAAGGCGAGTTCGATGGAAGGATGCTCACCGAGATTGCACCCGCAGAGACCCTCTGCCCACGGCGCAGCGGCGAAGGAGAACTCCGGCGAGGAATTCCTGAGCTTTCCGAGATCTTCAACCCAAATTGGGGGGGGCGTAGCTTCACGGGATCCCGGCGAATACCCCCGCCCACACGCGCAGACCCGAGCGCGAGCACAGAGGGAAATCCAAGGCGGCGGCTACCGGTGAGGAGTGCTGGCGCGGCATCAGGTGTCGAGGTGGACGGGGCAAGCCAGCTGGGCACGGCGTGCTATTTGTAGGGCGGCTAACACGACGTCCGTGACCGGGTCGAGCCCAACAACCACGCGCGATCATCGCGCATGCCGCCGTCGATCCCGGCAGAGCGGGTCCCGCAGGGCAGCCGGCCAAGCACGCGCGGCAGTGGGGTTTGGGCCGCGCAGCACGCTTCGGCTGGTGGGCCAAATAGATGGTGAGAGGCCCGTTTAGCTGGGTTTGTTTTTATTCTTTTTATTTTCTATTCCTTTTCCTTTCTCTCTATTTTCAAACCCAAATTTGAATTCAAATCTAAGCTCATCACTACAACTTATGTTTGTGGAATTAGGGGTATTAATTCTGGATATATTTATTTATATATATTATTTATATTTTTCATATCATTTTTCTTCTTCTCATTTCCAAAACCCTAAATTTTAATTTAGGGATCAATTCAACCTTTAGAATTATTATTTTATTATTATTATTAACATTATTATTTTATTTAATGCACAAACAATAAAACTCCAACGAGATGCACTTTCTTTTATCTTAGTGTCTTTGGTTTGATTTAATCACTCTTCCTTTTATATATGCTCTTTTCATGATGCAAATAAGGCACATAAAATAAGGAAATCACCATGTATTTCTTGTACACAATTTTGAGTATTACACCTCTGCAAAGGGCGAGAGGACGGTCAAGGACTGACTCTGTAACACCCCAGGTGTTTATATTCCGCTCGACAACGAGTACGAATTTAAGCACGTGATATCAGTAAATAAGACGGACACTAAGGTCTAATTATTTTTGCCTATCTCGATTTTAATATCGCATCTGTTCCGTCTGTCGTGAGTGCGACATTGTTTTTATTTTTATCTATCCGGGCTCTTCCTAAATTTTCGTGGTGTTCGGAACATAGCTGTTTCGAAAATCGGTGCGTCCGGTGATTATTTAAAATTCATCGCCCGCACGGATACGAAATTGGAGGCTCGATTTATTCTTGCGATTTTTTTTATCCTGAGCAAATTAGTTGGAACTCGACGACTAAAATGTTCGGGGCAAAATACTTTGTATCGCGCGTTGTCTGAGAAAATCGTGCGTGAGGTTATGATTCCATTCATTCTTCAGCATGCTGTTTTGGTAACGAAACCATGTGTGCATTAGCCGATATGGTTTCAGCTAATAGTAGTCGAATCACGCAGAATAAATTATCGAAGCCGAAATCCGTTTAATTTGGTCCGTTGCTTCTCGCCTCGATCTAAAAAGGTGAATTAACGGTACGAATTCATCCGGCTCCCGAGTATGCGCCATATCAAATACAGTTTAAAATATCGGACCCGATTTTTGTTGATTTCGGTCCGTGAGTTTCTTGCCATTACCTAATCTTTCAAATATAAATAAAGAGTAAAAATTCATCTGACTCCAGAATACTCAACGAATCAAATCTTATCTAAATATTGTATCCGATATTATTTTGGTTCAATCCTGTACTGCCTTTTTAAACCTAAATATCAGAATTCATGTTTATTTTTTTAAAAAAAGGATGGAAAATCCATTTTTCCTTTAGTGGCCGTCGTCCACTCGTCCCCTAACTTTCTAGCGTCTTCTCACGTTCGTTCTTATCGTGAATGCTTTCCTGATCTGGATCAGCTACCGCGCGATATTTCTTCTACCAGCGATGTCTCTCGTTTATCCTCTCCACACACCTATCTCTCCCTCACAAGCTCACGCACGCTCGGCTTCTAGCTGCATCTGTGCTCCCTCTCCTTTCGCTGGTGTGCCGAGCTCCCAGCCATCCCAGCCGAGAGCTCGTCCCTCTGCCTTGGTCCAATTGCCTTTGTTCTTTCCTCTCTGTCCGTCTGGTGGCAAGCCGTCGTCGCCCTTCGAGCAGCCATGGCGCGCCCAGCCGCTCCTTCCCCAGCTGAGGCCCTGCTCGATCGCACGTCCATCTCCTCTGCTCTGACCGCGCTCCTCCCTCCATCTCGTCGAGCTTCTCCCTGCATCCATGGCCACTGCGCGCCCTCTGCTCCATCGTGGTGGTTTTTCCCTGCCGGTGCCCAGCCCAGCCAAGCCCCTCCATGTGGCCGTCGATCAACCTCCCTGCTCCTCCCGTCGTCGACATCACCGACCATGGACAATGGCACTCGCCACTCTAGACATCGATTGGTAATAATGTGCTGGCTCGCTACTCCTATTAATTAATCTAATAGATTGGATAATATAATATTCGCAATGATTCTCTTGTATGTCATATAGTAATGTGATAGAGTCTAATATTGTTAAATCGATGCCTCATGTGATGTGTCCAGTATACTGCTTCCCTGATGCTTGCGCAAAAACTAGTTGATTAAGAAATTAATTAACTTACTGTGATTATTTGGTGTCCGAAGTTAGTAAATCGAGATATTATAATTAGTTTGTAGAATATGCAAGTGAGTTTGGAAAAGAAATTTAGACAATTAAATAAATTGCTTCTATCCATCCTATGAATATTTTAGTGGTAGGCGTTTTCTGTATTGCTCGTGTCAAATGATGATTGTTGTTCCGAGTGTCTAAACATAAGTAATATAAATAAGCCGGTTACAACTAAAACTTGAAAACTTCGTAGTGAATAGTGCACACAAATACTTTAAATATTTAAATTATTAAGTCTATAGTTTTCCGGAACACTTTCTTATTTAATAATATTTTACCAGCTAGATCAAATAGCACGATGTTTTAATTAGTTGGTGTATGATGCGTATATATATCATGATTTCTGTATGATTGATTTACGTTGATATCGTGTTTAGCCGATATAAGGTGTATAATAATTAGAGTAATAATTCTACGTCATTTAAAATGCTACTGTTGGTTATTTTAAATTAGAGGTATAAAGGATTTACTTACGAAAGTTGTGATGCCTTGCGGTTAAAAATTTAATCCTCTTCGGTATAGCGATAATTAGTCGTGTATTATTCCTGTCTATATGCATTCATGTGCATAATGCATTTCATTTAGGTACGTAATTAATCGCGTGATGCGGAAGACGAACCAAGACGACCCCAAGCGCGGACTACTCCGTATGGTGACGCTGATGGACGAATCTGAAGATGGGCAGACTGAACAAATGCCAAGCCAAAGGATGGTCGTCAAGTGGACATCACCTAACAACACTAACCTAGTGTTACTCAGGCAAGCCCCGGTGCATGCAACCCCTTTCCTTGTGTTTTTAAAATACTTTTCGCACACTTTAAGTCTAGTGAAATGTGCATTAGGTTCATAGGAATTGCTTGAAACCCTTTGATGCATTGCTTTCCTTGATATCCATACCTTTATAGATACTTCTGTGAAGTATTAAAATTATGATTTTACAAAAATGCTTAGCCTTGCTTAGATCTTGTGGATAGAGGTTGTCCTCAATTTAACCCGGGAGAGGATGGCTTCTACCTGCAAGAATATTTTCACTAGAGCAGTGGTGGGTTCTTACTGCAAAGCTCCCTGTGATGCTCTTTTCATCCTTGGGAACAGAAACAATCCTAAGGATGGAAGTATGTAAATCGAGACTTGGGGTAGGAACAGGTGATGTTCTACCCAGGTTGATTAAGGATTAACGCGTATGTAGGCTTGATGATCGAGGACCCTTTAACTGGTCACATGCCTCGTCATGGGTAAGCCTTGCCTCGGGCAGACTAAGGCCGGAATAAGATAACACGAAATGGGAGTGGAGCGGTGGCGAGAGTAGCGTGTACCCTCCGTGGCAAGAGGCTGGACGGTGGTGTATCTGTGCTCTCGGTTTGCGTGAACCTGATCCGGTCTTAAGAACCCCGGTGGCGGGTTGACATATGCAAGGGTTAAGTGCTACATATGTCGTGTGATTGGAGATCCTCAGCTGAGTATAATCGATTCGGATCGCCGTACCTTCGCGGTTATGAAGACTTGGTCACTGCCCTGCAACCTAAAGTCAGGATGTGAACACTATGGATAAAAATGATGTTGTATGGATGAGATGTTAAAATTAGACTAGATGCAAATAGAGTCTATTAATACTTAATATGGCATTAAAAGATTGAAAGTAAGGACTCACTTTAGTAAGCTGCTTCTGCAAAAGTATAAGTTGATTTTTGCTAAAGCCTCTCCTTGACTCCTATTTATCCAGCATACCCTTGAGAGTCTTTTCCTTAGTCGGGTAAGACTTGCTGAGTAATTCCATACTCAGGGTTTTATTCCCTGTTGTTTTTCAGGTTCTAACTTTGTGCTGCTTTTGATGGTGTTAAGTGCCGGTGGGCTCGGCCTTCTTATAAATCTAAGTAACCCTTCTATACTTCTTATTGAGGATGGTCATTTGTGCTAGCATATATATTTCAAACTAATACTTTTGTAATCACTTGAATAAAATAATGTAAAATTTTTGTAACCTGTAAAATTTGGTAATAAAATTTCCGCTGCAACAATGTTGGTGTGTGTGATTTGTGTTACTTAATCCCGCGGTTCTGGTTGAAAGTGGTTTATCCGATGTCCTTGGGGCAATCGGACAGATCCTGTTGAGTTATCTGGTGCACATGCATGGTTGTCTGAGGTCTTTGGGACAAGGACAGGTGCATGTGGGCCCAATAACTTGGAGGTTCTGCCACAGGCTGGTATCAGAACTGGATTAAGTATATACGGTCACATACATATTTTCAAAACAAAAGTTTTGGTTTTGAAAAACCTATTTTCAACTAAACACATTGTTTGGCTTTGAAAAACAGTTTTGAAAAACTATAATGCTAGCGACATCCTCTATTAAGCCCTATACTAAGGACTATTAGGTGGCTTATTTAAAAACCAATAACCCACAACCGGGGGTATTGCATACATGTGTATTGTTATTTTTAAGGCCATTCAGTCTTGAATGGATCGACGCTCAAGGTAAGGTGAGATGTGAGAGCATGACCGAACAACCGTCGGTCTAGGGGGAGTGCTTAAATGTGGCGCCTGACTATATACATGTTCTACATATGTATATATGAAGACTGCGATGTGGAGTATTTACTTTTCCGGGATTCAGTACCCCATGGATGTGTATGGGTATACAGACATGGGGATACTGAGAAGTGTAATGTACTTGTAACGACGCACCTACGCTCAGGTAAGAAGGTGAGTTACCATAATGAGTTGCCCTATGGTTAAAGTGTGGCAACGGCGCCTATGCGTGGCTCAGCGCTTAATGATGAGCTGGCCTCCATATAGAAATATATGGAGTATAAACTGTGATAAACTGCCATGTGTGAATTGCATCATTGGGTAATGGGCTGTGATGGAATTTTCTGCAGGTACACTAACCTCGAAAACGTATGTGTAGCTGACGACTAGCAAAATAACGTGAGAGTCGTAAGCATGCCACCGAGATAGAACGCTATCGCCATATTATGTTGGCAAAATTAGTGAGGACGCATAGGACGAGCATGCATCCTGATTGTTGCATCATGTTTGTCACCTATACACCCAAGATGCTTCTCTCATCTTTATTCCAGTAACCATTGATTGTAGATAATATGGTGTAATATTATATTACGAACTTCTATGAAATAGGTGTCCTCCATTCTTTAGGTGACCTCTTAGGGTGCTTTATGTGTTTGCTCTTGTGCTTGATGTGTCGATAAAAGGTTAGTGACATGTTTGCCTAAACCCAAATTTAAGCCATGTTCTAATTTGGTAAACCTAGACCCAAATTTAAATTTACTATTATCCCTCCATGACCCAAACTTATACAAATAAATGCTTAGATAACTTATTCGTTGGACATAAAGTGTACCCAGACTTAAAACAAGAATCTCGAGTCATGTCTCCATCCTAAACCATCCCCTTGTTCAATTGACACAAGCTAATGTCCTTTATCCAGTTTGCCTATCTTAAGGATCGCCATGTTGTTTTATCAACCTAACCTAGGATAGACATGTCCTATCCCTTTCTTGAAGTTTGTTGCCTTTGGTTTCATCATATCTATCGAAGGCATACCAACTTAACCTTGTGATTGTTTCCCCTCCGTATCTAATCGGATACTAATTCTTGACCTTGTAATCTCTACGATGGGCATAGAAATATGCTTGAGGCTGAATTAACAGTCTCCCATCGTACTCGTTTCATTAATTTTAGGTTATGGCCACGCCTTGTTCATTTCATCGGGACATAATCTATTTGGCTCTCTACTTGTAACCATTTTTACAGGTGGAGTATCTCCTTGTATATTGTCACCCTTGTTCAATTCATTTGTATCGCGCGAGATTTCTTATTGGTTACGTCTGGTAATGGCATTATGGCTAAAACCTGTGGTGCCGTGACGAAACCGAGGGCCTTCTGTGTGTGCGCACACACGGTTGTGCTGCTCGGCACGCGCTGGTATCATGGCTAGTAGTCATAATCCATTCTGAGACTATATCAATGTGTTATCTTGGCACAATCTAGTTTTGCTACGTGAGATTCTTTATTGGTGCTAGTTCGGTAATGGTGTCATGGGTAATGACTTGTGGTGCCGCAGCGAAACTGAGAGCCCCTTGTGAATGTACACGCAAGGTTATGCTGCTTGGCGCATGCTGGTATCGAGGTCTCTAGTCATGATCCATTGTGGAACTACACTAATATATTATCTTCCGTAGATCTCTCCCTTGAAACAATTTCTATGTTGTTTGTCAAATGGCCAAGCAACATCTAGCATCTCTATTGAATCAAAATGGCATACCCCTTTCATGTGGGGTCTCTTTTCCTTGACTTTGATGGTGACTTCACACATACACGTTCCCTTTGCATCCTTTGTGTAAAGGTGAAGCCTTGGAGCTTTTTAGTGTTGAAAAAAAAACAACTGATTAGCTCTCGAAATGGAGATTGATTTTCCCTGCTGCTGAGATTGCAGGAATTTGTTCATTCGCCCCCTTATTTAATCCAAGTATTTCCTAACCAAGTTGATGATTCATCTCGCATGAAGAAACAAAGGAACAACTTGACCAAATGGATTTCTACCCAAATGCATGATCAATTGTTTATAAGAGTGAACTCTCAACCCTTGGCTTACCGATCGTACTGAGAGGACTTGCTCAATGTCAAAAGTAGTTCAACAAGTTGGTTTTACTAACTTGCAACTGTCCAATGAACAAAGGTTGAGTTTAGAAATCGTTTTGTCGAGTTGTCTAAACTCACTTTGGTTCAACCCACCTAAAGAAAGTACTTACAAGAATCAAAATTAAGTCGGCCAATAACCACCTAATTATCGCTCTAGCCATGCCTCGATTGTCTCACGTGTGCTTTTCCAGCATGTGTGATCAAGTCGAGCTATAATTAGTGCTAGATAAAATGGACTGGTTGCGAAGGCAGCATCTACAGATCCCTTCGCTGGTGATTTTTCGAGTCTCTATCATTTTTCATTGGACTTATATTTTCTAGCCTAACACGAGTTAATTGTGGTGTTGTTCGACGTTCACACCCGTCTCGTGTGCTATGAACTTACTGTGACCACTTGTTGGTAAACCTCTTTCTGTGTGTTTTACCCAAGAGGTTGCATCTGATTCTGTTTGGGTAAAATCGCATATCTATCGCTCGCTCAACAGACTCAGATAGTACAGTGTCATCAGAAAAAGCAAACTGCACACATGGAACCTTATGTGTTTCTCTGGCAGACATCGTCTCTATTGATGGACATCTTTAAATTAGCTTGTGGTGATACATGCTATGTCCACTAGAGAAACGACGTCCTGAGACACTCGCCTTTAATTGGAAATGTCTCATGATTATTGCTGATACGGATATGGGTTACATGCTTCTCTACTCTTAAAAGTCTTTCGCTCCGAATCTCGGGACGAGATTCTTTTAAGGGGGAAGGGCTGTAACACCCCAGGTGTTTATATTCCGCTCGACAACGAGTACGAATTTAAGCACGTGATATCAGTAAATAAGACGGACACTAAGGTCTAATTATTTTTGCCTATCGCGATTTTAATATCGCATCTGTTCCGTCTGTCGTGAGTGCGACATTGTTTTTATTTTTATCTATCCGGGCTCTTCCTAAATTTTCGTGGTGTTCGGAACATAGCTGTTTCGAAAATCGGTGCGTCCGGTGATTATTTAAAATTCATCGCCCGCACGGATACGAAATTGGAGGCTCGATTTATTCTTGCGATTTTTTTTATCCTGAGCAAATTAGTTGGAACTCGACGACTAAAATGTTCGGGGCAAAATACTTTGTATCGCGCGTTGTCTGAGAAAATCGTGCGTGAGGTTATGATTCCATTCATTCTTCAGCATGCTGTTTTGGTAACGAAACCATGTGTGCATTAGCCGATATGGTTTCAGCTAATATTAGTCGAATCACGCAGAATAAATTATCGAAGCCGAAATCCGTTTAATTCGGTCCGTTGCTTCTCGCCTCGATCTAAAAAGGTGAATTAACGGTACGAATTCATTCGGCTCCCGAGTATGCGCCATATCAAATACAGTTTAAAATATCGGACCCGATTTTTGTTGATTTCGGTCCGTGAGTTTCTTGCCATTACCTAATCTTTCAAATATAAATAAAGAGTAAAAATTCATCTGACTCCAGAATACTCAACGAATCAAATCTTATCTAAATATTGTATCCGATATTATTTTGGTTCAATCCTGTACTGCCTTTTTAAACCTAAATATCAGAATTCATGTTTATTTTTTTAAAAAAAGGATGGAAAATCCATTTTTCCTTTAGTGGCCGTCGTCCACTCGTCCCCTAACTTTCTAGCGTCTTCTCACGTTCGTTCTTATCGTGAATGCTTTCCTGATCTGGATCAGCTACCGCGCGATATTTCTTCTACCAGCGATGTCTCTCGTTTATCCTCTCCACACACCTATCTCTCCCTCACAAGCTCACGCACGCTCGGCTTCTAGCTGCATCTGTGCTCCCTCTCCTTTCGCTGGTGTGCCGAGCTCCCAGCCATCCCAGCCGAGAGCTCGTCCCTCTGCCTTGGTCCAATTGCCTTTGTTCTTTCCTCTCTGTCCGTCTGGTGGCAAGCCGTCGTCGCCCTTCGAGCAGCCATGGCGCGCCCAGCCGCTCCTTCCCCAGCTGAGGCCCTGCTCGATCGCACGTCCATCTCCTCTGCTCTGACCGCGCTCCTCCCTCCAGCTCGTCGAGCTTCTCCCTGCATCCATGGCCACTGCGCGCCCTCTGCTCCATCGTGGTGGTTTTTCCCTGCCGGTGCCCAGCCCAGCCAAGCCCCTCCATGTGGCCGTCGATCAACCTCCCTGCTCCTCCCGTCGTCGACATCACCGACCATGGACAATGGCACTCGCCACTCTAGACATCGATTGGTAATAATGTGCTGGCTCGCTACTCCTATTAATTAATCTAATAGATTGGATAATATAATATTCGCAATGATTCTCTTGTATGTCATATAGTAATGTGATAGAGTCTAATATTGTTAAATCGATGCCTCATGTGATGTGTCCAGTATACTGCTTCCCTGATGCTTGCGCAAAAACTAGTTGATTAAGAAATTAATTAACTTACTGTGATTATTTGGTGTCCGAAGTTAGTAAATCGAGATATTATAATTAGTTTGTAGAATATGCAAGTGAGTTTGGAAAAGAAATTTAGACAATTAAATAAATTGCTTCTATCCATCCTATGAATATTTTAGTGGTAGGCGTTTTCTGTATTGCTCGTGTCAAATGGTGATTGTTGTTCCGAGTGTCTAAACATAAGTAATATAAATAAGCCGGTTACAACTAAAACTTGAAAACTTCGTAGTGAATAGTGCACACAAATACTTTAAATATTTAAATTATTAAGTCTATAGTTTTCCGGAACACTTTCTTATTTAATAATATTTTACCAGCTAGATCAAATAGCACGATGTTTTAATTAGTTGGTGTATGATGCGTATATATATCATGATTTCTGTATGATTGATTTACGTTGATATCGTGTTTAGCCGATATAAGGTGTATAATAATTAGAGTAATAATTCTACGTCATTTAAAATGCTACTGTTGGTTATTTTAAATTAGAGGTATAAAGGATTTACTTACGAAAGTTGTGATGCCTTGCGGTTAAAAATTTAATCCTCTTCGGTATAGCGATAATTAGTCGTGTATTATTCCTGTCTATATGCATTCATGTGCATAATGCATTTCATTTAGGTACGTAATTAATCGCGTGATGCGGAAGACGAACCAAGACGACCCCAAGCGCGGACTACTCCGTATGGTGACGCTGATGGACGAATCTGAAGATGGGCAGACTGAACAAATGCCAAGCCAAAGGATGGTCGTCAAGTGGACATCACCTAACAACACTAACCTAGTGTTACTCAGGCAAGCCCCGGTGCATGCAACCCCTTTCCTTGTGTTTTTAAAATACTTTTCGCACACTTTAAGTCTAGTGAAATGTGCATTAGGTTCATAGGAATTGCTTGAAACCCTTTGATGCATTGCTTTCCTTGATATCCATACCTTTATAGATACTTCTGTGAAGTATTAAAATTATGATTTTACAAAAATGCTTAGCCTTGCTTAGATCTTGTGGATAGAGGTTGTCCTCAATTTAACCCGGGAGAGGATGGCTTCTACCTGCAAGAATATTTTCACTAGAGCAGTGGTGGGATCTTATTGCAAAGCTCCCTGTGATGCTCTTTTCATCCTTGGGAACAGAAACAATCCTAAGGATGGAAGTATGTAAATCGAGACTTGGGGTAGGAACAGGTGATGTTCTACCCAGGTTGATTAAGGATTAACGCGTATGTAGGCTTGATGATCGAGGACCCTTTAACTGGTCACATGCCTCGTCATGGGTAAGCCTTGCCTCGGGCAGACTAAGGCCGGAATAAGATAACACGAAATGGGAGTGGAGTGGTGGCGAGAGTAGCGTGTACCCTCCGTGGCAAGAGGCTGGACGGTGGTGTATCTGTGCTCTCGGTTTGCGTGAACCTGATCCGGTCTTAAGAACCCCGGTGGCGGGTTGACATATGCAAGGGTTAAGTGCTACATATGTCGTGTGATTGGAGATCCTCAGCTGAGTATAATCGATTCGGATCGCCGTACCTTCGCGGTTATGAAGACTTGGTCACTGCCCTGCAACCTAAAGTCAGGATGTGAACACTATGGATAAAAATGATGTTGTATGGATGAGATGTTAAAATTAGACTAGATGCAAATAGAGTCTATTAATACTTAATATGGCATTAAAAGATTGAAAGTAAGGACTCACTTTAGTAAGCTGCTTCTGCAAAAGTATAAGTTGATTTTTGCTAAAGCCTCTCCTTGACTCCTATTTATCCAGCATACCCTTGAGAGTCTTTTCCTTAGTCGGGTAAGACTTGCTGAGTAATTCCATACTCAGGGTTTTATTCCCTGTTGTTTTTCAGGTTCTAACTTTGTGCTGCTTTTGATGGTGTTAAGTGCCGGTGGGCTCGGCCTTCTTATAAATCTAAGTAACCCTTCTATACTTCTTATTGAGGATGGTCATTTGTGCTAGCATATATATTTCAAACTAATACTTTTGTAATCACTCCGATAAAATAATGTAAAATTTTTGTAACCTGTAAAATTTGGTAATAAAATTTCCGCTGCAACAATGTTGGTGTGTGTGATTTGTGTTACTTAATCCCGCGGTTCTGGTTGAAAGTGGTTTATCCGATGTCCTTGGGGCAATCGGACAGATCCTGTTGAGTTATCTGGTGCACATGCATGGTTGTCTGAGGTCTTTGGGACAAGGACAGGTGCATGTGGGCCCAATAACTTGGAGGTTCTGCCACAGACTCGGCTTTTTTCATACGCCCCTTCGTCGCCTTTCCGCAAGAAGGAGGGGGGAAAGCGCCATGTTGCCCTCGGAGGGCGCCGAACATGGTGTCTCCGGTGAGTTGCTAACGGGTGATCCGAGTGGACGCCTGTGCCCCGTTCGATAAGGGTCGGCTAGTGGCCCAGAGGCGCGCTCCAAAAGTACCTACAGGTGATTTGCCGGACCCAGTCCCATTCGATAGAGTCCGAGGGCTTGATGCCTCCCTCTGATGGGATTCCGTTACAGAATCGCTCCTGTCGGTCTCAGAAATGTCCCAGGGTACCTCGGGAGCGTAGCCCGAGCCTTGGTTATGTATCGAACGTACCCAGAGTCATCCCTCACTCTGCGTGTTCTAGGGCGGCTGTCGAACCCTTCAAGAAGACAGCCTGCGAACCCCTGATCAGTAATGGGCGCAGAGCCCGAGTGGCCTGAGGCGGCTGTCGAACCCTTCCGAGGGGCCAGCCTTCGAACCTCTGACCAGTAGTGGGCACGGAGCCCGAGTGCTCTGAGGCGGCTGTCGAGCCCTTCCGGGGGGCAGCCTTCGAATCTCTGATCAGTAGGAGGGCTCGGGGCCCGCTTCCTTCGCGGAGAAGGATCCCTTTCGGAGCATCCCCTTTCCCGGTCCCTGTTAGCAAGAGAGAGAAAGGGGAAGCGAAAAAGGATACAAAATTGAACGTCGTGGCGTACCTTTTTTGACGCGGTCATTATGGCGGAGGTGAAGCGTCGCCCGCTTCGCCTGCCAAAGGTGTCGCCTGCCCTGCCGCAGAGTTAATGCGACGGGACGAGTGGTTCGTGGGGCAGTCGTTGTGCATGCGTGAGCCGTTCGAGGAATGGAACACGGGCGCGTCGTCTTCACGCCGTGGGAGAGGGCTCTCTCGCTGTTCCCGGAGAGGACGTGAGCCTGCAGACGATTTGACCGCCGTTTCCGCTCGCCTGCTGCCGCCATTACTGTCGACCCACTTCTGGCCATATCGACCGTCGCGCCTTCTCCCGCGGCTGCCTGACCCATGACCGGCGTGCCTGGTTGGCACTGCTGGGCCGTGCGCAGGGTTGCCTCGAGTCACGACACCGATTCCGCGGTCGAGGTTGCGTGGTACTGGCGCAAGTGGCAGTGCAGTTTCTCGCACGTAATAACCGGCACGCCGGTTACATGACGTGTGGGCCTGGGCCTCCATGCTAGACATGTTGAAGTCGAAAGGGTGTGCCCCCTTGGTGCAGTTGTATGCCGTCTGCATGGCGGTCCGCCCTTTCACCCGCTGGTTTGGGCGAAGACGGAGGAATGCTTGTAACCGCTGGGCAGTTACACGCTCCGCGCGCGGCGGTTTGGCTTCTTCTGTCCTGGGCCAGCTTGCATGTCGTGTGGGGCCCAGCCCCCGTGTCGTAGGGGGAGGACCTTAGAGCGTGTTGGTGAAGACTTAGTCCGCGATGGCTGAGGACGCAAGTGGGGAGAGTCGTCTTTAAAAAGGGGTCGACCTCCTGGGTGGTAGCCATCCCTTCGCACTTTCCTCATGCGTCGCGTCCTTCCGCCTTCCGAGCCCCCGGATGGGGAGCGCCCGTGTTGTCTTCGTCTCGTTGTGGAAGGAGCGCAACCTTGTGGAGGTTGGTACCTTTCAGCCATCGCTCGGCTTCAAGGATTTTCGTCGTGCAGCCCGGCTGCATCCCCTCGCCGATGGTCACCCAAGATGGTGACCACCAGTTTGATGGTGGGGAGAAGCAAGCCGGGCTGCGGCCTCTGCCCTGCCCTCAGCTTCAAGGATCTTCGTCATCCTTGCTAGGGCGGAGGGCGAGCTGAGCCGGAGCTCTGCCTCTCGTACGGGCCGGCGGGCCACCTCCTCCTTCAGCGTTCATGGAAGAGGGCGCTCACCGGCTTAGCGGAAGGGGCGGACATCGACAACGCATGGCCGAGCGGCCGCAAGCGTCGTCAGCTCCAGCATGCCTGGTTCGCTGGCTCAACTGGCTCTGGCACGGCTTCCGGTGCCATCTCCCACCGCTGGGAAGAGTGCGGCTATCTGCCCGCCGTACGGGCGGCTGTTGCACCGCGCGCACCGGGGGACCGCCGAAGACGTCGCGTGCTGCTAGGGCGGCGTTCGTGGTTTTGGGCTGTCCTACCCTTGCTCCGGCACGACGCCTTCGCGCGGGGGCCGATGCTCGCCCGTCCGGGAGGACTTGAGTGGGGATCTGCCGGTGGACAGGTGGTCGGAGAAGTCCTCATCGCCGACGAGATTGCCGCTGCCATCTGCGCTCTGGGCCTCCGGCTCTTTGGCTTTGATAGCTTGTCTGTAACACCCGGATTTTAGGGATCCAAAACCCGGGGTTAACATAAACACCAGGTATGCTGGGACCAAGTCTCATACATATGATGTATAGTGGCACAGGATCGAATGTCACAACTTTATATATAACAGGAGTTCTATACAAAATAAATAATTACATTATAAGGAGACAACGGTCCAGCAACCCAAAGTTGACTGGGAGACGACGACCTAGACCTCTCACGAACTCATCACAGCATCCTCCATGAGCATCATCCTGCAGTACCTGGTCTTGACCTGTGGTGTGTGTGAGACAGCAAGAGTGAGCTCACATACGTTCATCGCTCAACAAGTTGTGGGGAATAATGTGCATGAACTCGCCAAAGGTGGGAGCTCACGTGAAGTGTAAGGCTTACCAAAGAAGATGGTTAGAGCTGAGCATTGCTTTTAAAGTTGGTCAAAATTTTATTAGCAATTACTAAGTATAAGTAAATACCAACCCAATTAAATAGTAGAACAAAAGTAACAACCACATCACCTGCGATGCAATGCATATGACAAATTGAATTTAGTTCCATAAATTAATCATGTGAGTGTCCGAGCTGCTCATGACCGTGAGCACGGCTAGTATACCAGTTTTACACTCTGCAGAGGTTGCGCATCTTTACCCACAAGTCGTGTATCCCATGTCGCCAGGGTTTGCAAAGCCCTTAGACACTTCCGAGGTGAATGGCTAGGGATCCACTACGAGGCCTTTACAAAGTTCCACTAGCTTCCGAAAACCCGCTACAGTTTATAGGAAGATCCAGTGCAGGAATCCCTTGCAGGACCGCCATCGCAGCAAAATCCTCCCGAGGGCCTCCCTACACTGACCTCTCCCCTACTGCCCTTGCCCCTTTCGGGTAAGGTAGTCTTCCACTAGCTTTCCTAATTAATCAGCCAAGGGGTCCCATTCCTCCCTTGTGGTAGCACTGTTTTCCCGGGTGGTTCTCCATGTTCCAATTAACATAATGATCTTAACATGAACCATAAATAACAACTGATAACAAAAGTATAATCATGAATGGTGTATCTCCATACCCAAAACCACATATAGCACTAGCAAGTACTACCCAGAAAGTTCAGTGGTAAACAAGGTATAAAGATAGACAAACTAGGGTAACCTATTGGGTCCCATCAAAATTAACCTATGCAGATCATTATGATTAATTAGAACATGAGTAGGTGAAAAGAAGTGATCAAGGGCACAACTTGCCTAGGCCTTGAGAATCCAGGTACCAGGATGATCTTCAGATGACTCGTGACCTCACTGCTAGTCGTAGCAATTCAAACAAACATGGTGTAGGCAAAATTAACATTACACCAAACATAAGAACAAAATACACATTAATAATATACATATTAAAATAAGATCATAGGAACAGGAATCATTAATTTTGGAGTTATAGATTTTAAGTTATGGATTTTCTAATGTTTTATGTGTTTAGTACAAGATTAATTAAGATAACAATTTTAATGTGACTTTTATGTAAAACCAGTGGCACTAATTGATAAACAATAATATTACAAAATTATAGGAAGTGGAATGGATTAATTTGGAGTTCATATGCATTTTCTATGAATTATATAAATTCTAGGAATTATTTTTATATTAAAAACTCATTTTCTAATTCATTTTCCTGATTTTATAACACTCTGGACTGGGCCTCAATTACAGCAAAGCGCAGGGGGCTCGGCGCAAGAATTCCCAGACTCAGGCTACACCCGCACAGGACGGCGGGTTGATTCCGAGAAAACCCAGGGTCTCTTTAACAAAAAGACCCAACCGAAGGGGTATCCTGGCGTTACAGCCGTTGGATTAGAAATGGATGGCTCGGATTAAATCCCTCCGGGTCCCGCGCGCGATTATCACCCGAGCCGTCGGATCACCGATCTACGCACCTGTTTTAATGATACCTAGCGTCAGCATCGTTCGTCCGATCCCGATCGGACGCACCAGATTCACCAGAATGAACCGGTACCCCACGTGAGATCCTGGCCGTTCGCTTCCCGATCAATGGTCCTGACCTGCACCCGACTCGGCTACCTCAACAACGGTGGCGCCGTCCCTCGCACGGCGGCGACCATGGCCGGCAATGGCCATATCGCCATTCCGGGACGCAAACTTAGATTTAGCGCGTGCCACGCGATGAGTGACCGAAAGCGAGAGTGGGCAACCGGTTCTTACCGACGGTGATGGTGCGGCGCGTGCAGTCCACGGAGCAGCGGCGAAGAAGAGCTCCGGCGAGGAATTGGACGGTCCCCGCGCGATCCCCAGGCCACGAAGCCACACCGACCGAATCCCCAAGGCTTGGCGAACACCCGTGGCAACTTCTTGGACTTGGATCGGCAGTGTAGAAGAACTATGGCCGTGGCGGTATTCTCACAGATTTTCCTCAAGGTGGCGGCGAGAAATCTTGCCGCAAGAGCACTCGGTCATGGCTTGATAGGTCAAGGAATGCGCGAGGGGACAAGGCTTTATAGTCCCGGAGAGTCCGACCATGGCGCCAGCAACCCCCCCGCGCGGAATCCGCCGATCTCGGCGAGAGATTTCCGCCCGCGAGTCGCGTTCCGTTGGGAACGAACGTCCCGACCAAGGGGGCCCACTGTCGGCGAGAGGGAATTCGGGAGCGCGAGTGAGGGAGACGGACAGGTAGGCCCCACGCGACAGCCGGTTAGGCACGCGCGCGCGGCAATGGGCTGGCGTGAGTGAGTCAGGTGGGCCGAGTGCTCCGGTTTGGGCCCAGGTGCGTTTTTTTCCATTTTGTTTTTCTTTTTCTTTTTATAATTTCTGTTTTATTTCCAAATCAAAAACTCAAACCAAATTCAAATTATGGTTTCTAATTTCCAGATCTCAAACATCAAATCAAATTCTAATTATTCTATTGCCTGTACTGAAATTATTTATTTATTATTCTCTATATTGTGTAAATATAGAATAAAAGAATAACTTTATCAAAATTTCCTTTCCCCCCCCCCTTTTCACAAATTCAAGTCTTTAATATTAATTTGAATTCAAACTTGTTTGTGAGCTTCTTAACTGAGTTAAGTTCTTAAATTAAAATATTAGTGGGGGCAAAATATATTCTTTCATACATTTATTTTTCTCTATTTTGTATAATCCTCCTTCTTCTCCAAATTCAAATTTATACTTCTACTTTAGTTTTCAGATTTTTCAAATGTATCAATTGAAACCCAAAGGTGAATATAAACCATATTATTTTAATTTTACTAAGTTAAGCTTTATTCTCCTTGTTATTTATTTCATGGGATGTATAAATGGTTTTCTTTAAAAGTAAAATCACTTTCTTATTCCCTAATTTCCAAATCATTATGATACTTTGCTCAGATTTCTTCTACCAATCCCAAATTCAGAATTTGGGTGTTACAAATCCTACCCCCCTAAAAAAAGAATCTCGTCCTCGAGATTTGTAAGAAAAGGGATGTAAAAGGCCTTATTTATAATTTAGCTTTTAGTTTCTAATCAGTTTAAGATTAAGAAGTTTCATGTTACTTAGAAAGTGATTTAGAAAAGCATGGGTATCTTCTATGTTTAGACACACAGTTAGGTAAGAGGAGAGATGATTAGAGTGAGGTTAGATGATGGTAAGAAGAACTTGGTAAGGGAAGACTCCATCCAAGGTGGTAAATCTTGAATCATCTCGAGATCTGATTTGACTCCTATTCTTCCATGTCGAGGTTGATGTTATCTTTCTTGCTCTTTGGTGTCTCCATCCAGGTTTGGGTCAAGAGGTTAAGATAGGTCTGTATGGCATATATAGGTTTGGGATAAGAAAGTAGGATAAGAAAAGCTCCATCCAAGATTGTGGATCTTGACTCATCTTGGTGACCTCACTTGATCCTTGAAGACTTGAGTTGGTGCTCATCCTCCCTTGATGAAGTTGATCATCTTCTTCGGTCTTGTCTCATTGATTAGGAGTTAGTGTCTATTATTGGGCTGGGGAATATGGTTAATATAGGTATGGATGAGATAGACTACATGATGTAGGTCAAAAGTTTGTTTGGTGTTAGGTGGGGGTTGATAGACTATGCAATCCATCATTACTCTATTGGTTGGGTTGCCATGTAACTTGTTATATTGGTCGAGTTGTTGTGCATGGCCAAGTTGATATAAGTCTCCAAATTAGGCTTAAGTGATTTAGGAGTATGGCCTTATCCTTGTACTAACATTAAGTTACTCACACTAGGTTGGTTCATAGTAGATTAGATAAAATCTAGATTAGGTTGGATATACCTAGATTAGACTAGTTTAATTTAGATAAATCCACTAGGGTAGGATATATCTTATTAGAATATGTTAGAATCTATTGGGATAGTATGGATCATATGGTGTAGGTAGGTTAAAAGCTCTATTAGGTTAACACAGAGGGATTATGCAACCATCGGATGGTTAGGATAGTTGCATGAGGCCAAGTTGGTATAAGACATTGATTTAGGTTAAGTTAGGATCTTTTGAGATAGATCTATGAGTGTAGGATAGAATCTTTTAAGTTGAGATGAACATGGTTAGGCTAGATACTTTAATGAGGGATAATCTAGCTGTCTAGTTAGTTTTATAAGCATTATGTATATGCAGATGTAATTGTGGACATTACTCCACAACCCATCACACTCAAACAAAGATCCAAATCAGACAGATATCATAAGAACAAACATTCAAATACATAGACACTTATAAAACTAGTTTTGTTTTTGTTCCTAGGATTAGGTCTCCTTATTCCTAAAGTCACTTTAGGCACAGGATTTCAAAGTGTGAAATCCACATTTGTCTTTAGAAGGAAAAGATAAGAATAATCAGAGTAAGCGGAAATAGATGAGAAAAGATTAAGATAAGTTTAGAAAGAATCAGAGTAGCAAGGGTAAGTAGGTAAGGGTTGTCTAGTTCTATCTAGGTTTCGTCCTACAGTCAACATTCCTCTGATACCACTTCTGTAACACCCGGATTTTAGGGATCCAAAACCCGGGGTTAACATAAACACCAGGTATGCTGGGACCAAGTCTCATACATATGATGTATAGTGGCATAGGATCGAATGTCACAACTTTATATATAACAGGAGTTCTATACAAAATAAATAATTACATTATAAGGAGACAACGGTCCAGCAACCCAAAGTTGACTGGGAGACGACGACCTAGACCTCTCACGAACTCATCACAGCATCCCCCATGAGCATCATCCTGCAGTACCTGGTCTTGACCTGTGGTGTGTGTGAGACAGCAAGAGTGAGCTCACATACGTTCATCGCTCAACAAGTTGTGGGGAATAATGTGCATGAACTCGCCAAAGGTGGGAGCTCACGTGAAGTGTAAGGCTTACCAAAGAAGATGGTTAGAGCTGAGCATTGCTTTTAAAGTTGGTCAAAATTTTATTAGCAATTACTAAGTATAAGTAAATACCAACCCAATTAAATAGTAGAACAAAAGTAACAACCACATCACCTGCGATGCAATGCATATGACAAATTGAATTTAGTTCCATAAATTAATCATGTGAGTGTCCGAGCTGCTCATGACCGTGAGCACGGATAGTATACCAGTTTTACACTCTGCAGAGGTTGCGCATCTTTACCCACAAGTCGTGTATCCCATGTCGCCAGGGTTTGCAAAGCCCTTAGACACTTCCGAGGTGAATGGCTAGGGATCCACTACGAGGCCTTTACAAAGTTCCACTAGCTTCCGAAAACCCGCTACAGTTTATAGGAAGATCCAGTGCAGGAATCCCTTGCAGGACCGCCATCGCAGCAAAATCCTCCCGAGGGCCTCCCTACACTGACCTCTCCCCTACTGCCCTTGCCCCTTTCGGGTAAGGTAGTCTTCCACTAGCTTTCCTAATTAATCAGCCAAGGGGTCCCACTCCTCCCTTGTGGTAGCACTGTTTTCCCGGGTGGTTCTCCATGTTCCAATTAACATAATGATCTTAACATGAACCATAAATAACAACTGATAACAAAATTATAATCATGAATGGTGTATCTCCATACCCAAAACCACATATAGCACTAGCAAGTACTACCCAGAAAGTTCAGTGGTAAACAAGGTATAAAGATAGACAAACTAGGGTAACCTATTGGGTCCCATCAAAATTAACCTATGCAGATCATTATGATTAATTAGAACATGAGTAGGTGAAAAGAAGTGATCAAGGGCACAACTTGCCTGGGCCTTGAGAATCCAGGTACCAGGATGATCTTCAGATGACTCGTGACCTCACTGCTAGTCGTAGCAATTCAAACAAACATGGTGTAGGCAAAATTAACATTACACCAAACATAAGAACAAAATACACATTAATAATATACATATTAAAATAAGATCATAGGAACAGGAATCATTAATTTTGGAGTTATAGATTTTAAGTTATGGATTTTCTAATGTTTTATGTGTTTAGTACAAGATTAATTAAGATAACAATTTTAATGTGACTTTTATGTAAAACCAGTGGCACTAATTGATAAACAATAATATTACAAAATTATAGGAAGTGGAATGGATTAATTTGGAGTTCATATGCATTTTCTATGAATTATATAAATTCTAGGAATTATTTTTATATTAAAAACTCATTTTCTAATTCATTTTCCTGATTTTATAACACTCTAGAATGGGCCTCAATTACAGCAAAGCGCAGGGGGCTCGGCGCAAGAATTCCCAGACTCAGGCTACACCCGCACAGGACGGCGGGTTGATTCCGAGAAAACCCAGGGTCTCTTTAACAAAAAGACCCAACCGAAGGGGTATCCTGGCGTTACAGCCGTTGGATTAGAAATGGATGGCTCGGATTAAATCCCTCCGGGTCCCGCGCGCGATTATCACCCGAGCCGTCGGATCACCGATCTACGCACCTGTTTTAATGATACCTAGCGTCAGCATCGTTCGTCCGATCCCGATCGGACGCACCAGATTCACCAGAATGAACCGGTACCCCACGTGAGATCCTGGCCGTTCGCTTCCCGATCAATGGTCCTGACCTGCACCCGACTCGGCTACCTCAACAACGGTGGCGCCGTCCCTCGCACGGCGGCGACCATGGCCGGCAATGGCCATATCGCCATTCCGGGACGCAAACTTAGATTTAGCGCGTGCCACGCGATGAGTGACCGAAAGCGAGAGTGGGCAACCGGTTCTTACCGACGGTGATGGTGCGGCGCGTGCAGTCCACGGAGCAGCGGCGAAGAAGAGCTCCGGCGAGGAATTGGACGGTCCCCGCGCGATCCCCAGGCCACGAAGCCACACCGACCGAATCCCCAAGGCTTGGCGAACACCCGCGGCAACTTCTTGGACTTGGATCGGCAGTGTAGAAGAACTATGGCCGTGGCGGTATTCTCACAGATTTTCCTCAAGGTGGCGGCGAGAAATCTTGCCGCAAGAGCACTCGGTCATGGCTTGATAGGTCAAGGAATGCGCGAGGGGACAAGGCTTTATAGTCCCGGAGAGTCCGACCATGGCGCCAGCAACCCCCCCGCGCGGAATCCGCCGATCTCGGCGAGAGATTTCCGCCCGCGAGTCGCGTTCCGTTGGGAACGAACGTCCCGACCAAGGGGGCCCACTGTCGGCGAGAGGGAATTCGGGAGCGCGAGTGAGGGAGACGGACAGGTAGGCCCCACGCGACAGCCGGTTAGGCACGCGCGCGCGGCAATGGGCTGGCGTGAGTGAGTCAGGTGGGCCGAGTGCTCCGGTTTGGGCCCAGGTGCGTTTTTTCCATTTTGTTTTTCTTTTTCTTTTTATAATTTCTGTTTTATTTCCAAATCAAAAACTCAAACCAAATTCAAATTATGGTTTCTAATTTCCAGATCTCAAACATCAAATCAAATTCTAATTATTCTATTGCCTGTACTGAAATTATTTATTTATTATTCTCTATATTGTGTAAATATAGAATAAAAGAATAACTTTATCAAAATTTCCTTTCCCCCCCCCCCTTTTCACAAATTCAAGTCTTTAATATTAATTTGAATTCAAACTTGTTTGTGAGCTTCTTAACTGAGTTAAGTTCTTAAATTAAAATATTAGTGGGGGCAAAATATATTCTTTCATACATTTATTTTTCTCTATTTTGTATAATCCTCCTTCTTCTCCAAATTCAAATTTATACTTCTACTTTAGTTTTCAGATTTTTCAAATGTATCAATTGAAACCCAAAGGTGAATATAAACCATATTATTTTAATTTTACTAAGTTAAGCTTTATTCTCCTTGTTATTTATTTCATGGGATGTATAAATGGTTTTCTTTAAAAGTAAAATCACTTTCTTATTCCCTAATTTCCAAATCATTATGATACTTTGCTCAGATTTCTTCTACCAATCCCAAATTCAGAATTTGGGTGTTACATTGTCCTCGCCCCTCGAGTGGAGACGTGGGCGAGGGCCTTGTCGCAGCAGCGTCTGCCCTAAGGTCATCGTTGCTGCTGTTTGGCCACCCGGAGCAGAGGTTGTTGTCGCTGCTGCAGGAGTGAGCGGCGGTGAGCCGCTTGGAGTTCGTCGTCCCGCGGGCCTCCTGGTATGGAGGTTGTTCATACCCACGGGAACGGAACCGGAGTCCCGTTTGTAATAGCATTTTGAGTGCCGGCGTATGTTCATTGCGGCTGTCGGGGCCTGAACATCTGTGTATTTGGGCGTAAAGTCGTGTTTCTTCCCCATTTCGAGCACCAGGACTCGCCTGTCGGCTAGCTGGACCGCTTAACCAAGTGTGAGTTGCCCTGTGCGGAAGGTGATGAGTGAGGTATTCGTATCCCAGAGGCGTAGGAGTCCCTCGGCTCGGTCGGCCTTGCCGCTCAAGGCTCCTCTTGCTCAGTGAAGGAACCCTCGACTGCTCTGCGATGAGCCGAAGCCGGAGGCAGCGGTGTCAGCATGGACAGAGGCGGAGTTGGCTGGAGAAGAAACTTCATCGGCCCAGGAGTAGGGGACTTCCCAGGCCGAGGAGGCGTTGTAGTGGTGGCTAGGACCTGGCCAGGTCGTCCACTTGCGGGACCAACCCTGGAGTCGGGCTGTCGAGGCCATGAGCCAGGCTGGTGTCCTCGGGGGACAGTTGGATGAGGCTACGGAGTGGCCGGTCCGGCTGATTGCTTGGGCCGGGTTCCTGGAGGAGGCCCTGGCGGTGATGGCCCAGGTGCGGTGCTGACATCTTCCTTCGAGGTGGAGATCCTCCCGACCGTGTTGCTGTCCGAGGCCGGGTCGGATTCCGCCAAAGGTGGAGTCGATGCCGAGGGTGCTGCTGCTCCCCCTACTGACATCTGAACCTGCAGGAATAGTTTGTCTGTAGTGTGCGTATGTTTTTTGCGGCCACCGAGGCCCAAACATATCATCGTCGTGTTGTAAAGCTGCGTTTCTTTTCCCCTTGTTTTGAGTATCAGGACTTGTTCGTCAGTAACAGAATCGTTTATCCGAGCGAGAGTTACTTATCGCAGAAGGTGATGAGTGAGGTATCCATATCCCGGAGGCGTAGGAGTCCCTCGGCTCGGTTGGCCTTGCTGCTTACGCGTATTCTTACTCGTCCGTAGGATTCTGTTATCGATATAGTCGAGATGGTACGAAAAATCATTTCGGCCAAAAAAATTTCGAGCGCTAAGACTTGTTCGGACAGCGGAATCGCTTATCCGATCGTGAGTTACTTACGCAGAAGGTGATGAGTGAGGTATCCGTATCCCGGAGGCGTAGGAGTCCCTCGGCTCGGTCGGCCTTGCCTGCTTACGTGTACTCCGTTGTTTTCAGGATTCCACTATCGAAGTAGTCGAAAAGCACGAAAGATGTTCTGGCAGGAAGACTTTTTCCGAGGAAAATTTTGATGCAGAGGGGGTTCCCCCCTTCTAGCCCCCGAGGGAGGGTCGGGCTTTGCCGAGGCAAGGTTGACCCTTCCTTGATGGTTAGATTTTATTTGCGTAAGTGAACGAGGTATATGAACGACTTGAAAACATCTTAAGGGTAGAAGCGACGTAGCTGTCGGATGTTCCAAGCGTTGTTGTAGACCTCGCCTTGACTGTTGGCCAGCTTGTATGTCCCGGGCTTCAGAATCTTAGCGATGATGAATGGCCCTTCCCAGGGAGGCGTGAGCTTATGGCGCCCTCGGGCGTCTTGTCGTAGCCGAAGCACCAAGTCACCCACCTGGAGGTCTCGGGACCGAACCCCTCGGGCGTGGTAGCGTCGCAGGGACTACTGATACCGCGTCGAGTGTAGCAAGGCCATGTCCTGAGCCTCTTCCAGCTGGTCCAGTGAGTCTTCTTGGTTCGTCTGGTTGCTTCGGGCGTCGTATGCCCTCATCCTCATGGAGCCGTATTCTAAGTCTGTGGGCAAGATAGCCTCGGCCCCATAGACTAGAAAAAATGGCGTGAAGCCCGTGGCTCGGCTTGGCGTCATCCTCAGACTCCAGACCACCGAGGGGAGTTCCTTCATCCACCGCCTGTCGAACTTGTTGAGGTCGTTGTAGATCCTCGGCTTGAGTCCCTGTAGAATCATGCCGTTGGCACGCTCTACCTGCCCATTCGTCATGGGGTGAGCTACGGCGGCCCAGTCCACCCGGATGTGGTGGTCCTCGCATAAGTCCAGGAACTTCCTGCCGGTGAACTGGGTGCCGTTGTCCGTGATGATGGAATTCGGGACCCCAAAGCGATGGATGATGTTGGTGAAGAACGCCACCGCCTGTTCGGACCTGATGCTGTTTAGGGGTCGGACCTCGATCCACTTGGAGAATTTGTCGATGGCGACCAGCAGGTGCGTGAAGCCCCTGGGTGCCTTCTGCAAGGGACCGACGAGGTCTAGACCCCACACAGCAAACGGCCAGGTGATGGGTATTGTTTCCAGAGCCTGAGCGGGCAGGTGGGTCTGCCTTGCGTAGAATTGACACCCTTGGCAGGTGCGGACAATCCTAGTGGCGTCGGCCACCGCGGTTGGCCAGTAGAATCCCTGTCGGAAGGCGTTTCCAACGAGGGCCCAAGGTGCTGCGTGGTGACCGCAAGCCCCCGAGTGTATTTCTTGTAATAGCTTCTGTCCTTCGGCGATGGATATGCATCGCTGGAGGATGCCTGAGGGGCTGCGGTGGTAGAGCTCCTTTCCGTCACCCAGCAAGACGAACAACTTAGCGCGTCGCGCCAGTCGCCGAGCTTCGGCTCTGTCGAGGGTAGCTCTCCTCGATGGAGATATTGCAGGTATGGGGTCTGCCAGTTTCGATTAGGCGTGACCCCATTCCGCTCTTCCTCGACGTGCAGTGCCTCACCCTCGAGGGCCGAGGGTGCCTCGGGCGGGGCCGAGGCTGCCTCGGGCTGAGCTGAGGTTGCCTCGGGCTGAGCCGAGGGCGCCTCGGGCAGAGCCGAGGCCTTCTCGGGCTCGGGTGTGTCGTCGGTCTTGATGGAGGGTTGATGTAGGTCTTGGGAGAAGATGTCCGGAGGAACCGTTGTCCACCCTGAGGCTATCTTAGCCAGCTCGTCTGCAGTCTTGTTGTATCGTTGAGCGACGTGGTTGAGCTCGAGCCCGTTGAACTTGTCCTCCAGGCGCCGAACCTCGTCGCAGTAGGCTTCCATCTTCGGGTCGCGGCAATGGGAGTTCTTCATGACTTGGTCGATGACAAGCTACGAGTCGCCACGAGCATCGAGGCGCTGGACCCCTAGCTCGATGGCGATGCGCAACCCGTTAACCAGAGCCTCGTACTCGGCCACGTTGTTGGACGCCGGGAAATGGAGGCACAACATGTAGCGGAGGTGCTTCCCGAGGGGTGAGATGAAGAGCAGGCCCGTGCCCGCTCCTGTTTTCATCAGCGACCCATCGAAATACATGGTCCAGAGTTCCAGTTGGATCGGAGCTGCCGGAAGCTGGGTGTCGACCCATTCAGCCACAAAGTCCGCCAAGACTTGGGACTTGATGGCCTTCCGAGGGGCGAATGAGATTGTCTCGCCCATGATCTCCACTGCCCACTTTGCAACCCTACCTGAGGCCTCTCGGCACTGGATGATCTCCCCCAGGGGGAAGGATGACACCACAGTCACCGGGTGAGACTCGAAGTAGTGTCGCAACTTTCGCCGCGTCAGAATTACCGCGTACAGTAGCTTCTGAATTTGCGGGTAGCGGATTTTGGTTTCGGACAGTACCTCACTGATGAAGTAGACCGGCCTCTGGACGGGCAATGCGTGCCCTTCTTCTCATCTCTCGACCACGATAGCGGCACTGACCACCTGAGTGGTAGCGGCAACGTAGATCAAGAGGGCTTCTCCGGCAGCGGGGGGCACCAAGATGGGCGCGCTTGTAAGGAGTGCCTTTAGGTTCCCGAGGGCTTCCTCGGCCTCGGGGGTCCAAGTGAAGCGCTCGGTCTTCCTCAAGAGGCGGTACAGGGGTAGGCCTCTTTCGCCGAGGCGCGAGATGAAGCGGCTCAGAGCCGCAAGGCATCCCATGACCCTCTGTACTCTTTTCAAGTCCTTGATGGGCCCCATGTTGGTGATGGCCGCGATTTTATCTGGGTTGGCCTCGATGCCCCGCTCAGAGATGATGAACCCCAGTAGCATGCCTCGGGGGACTCCGAAGACACACTTCTCGGGATTGAGTTTTACGCCTTTCGCCTTGAGACACTCGAATGTCGTTTCAAGGTCAGAGAGGAGGTCGAAGGCTTTCCTCGTCTTGACTACGATGTCATCGATGTAAGCCTCGACCGTTCGGCCAATGTGTTGTCCGACCACGTGGTTCATGCACCTTTGGTATGTCGCACCCGCATTCTTCAAACCAAATGGCATAGTAATGTTGTAGTACATGCCAAAGGGTGTGATGAAAGAAGTCGCGAGCTGGTCGGACTCTTTCATCCTGATTTGGTGATACCCTGAGTAGGCATCGAGGAACGACAGGGTTTCGCACCCAGCAGTGGAATTCACGATTTGATCGATGCGAGGCAGGGGGTAGGGAACTTTCGGACATGCTTTGTTTAGACCAGTGTAGTCTACACACATCTGCCATTTCCCACCTTTTTTTCACAAGCATAGGGTTGGCAAGCCATTCAGGATGGAATACCTCTTTGATGAACCCGGCAGCCATCAGCTTGTGGATCTCCTTGCCTATGGCTCTACGCTTTTCTTCATCGAATCGGCGCAGAGGCTGCTTCACGGGTCGGGCCCCAGCTCGGATATCCAGTGAGTGCTCGGCGACATCCCTCGGTATGTCTGGCATGTCCGAGGGACTCCACACAAAAACCTCGGCGTTTGCGTGGAGAAAGTCGACGAGCACTGCTTCCTATTTGGGGTCGAGCTCGGAGCCAATCCGGATCTGCTTGGAGGTGTCGTTGCTGGGGTCGAGAGGGACGGACTTAACCGCCTCTGCTGGTTCGAAGTTGCCGGCGTGGTGCTTCGCATCTGGCACCTCCATGGGGAGGCTCTCCAGGTCGGTGATGAGAGCCTCAGATTCGGCGAGGGCCTCGGCGTACTCCACGCACTCCATGTCGCATTCGTACGCGTGTCGGTATGTGGGGCCGACGGTGATGACCCCGTTGGGGCCCGGCATCTTGAGCTTGAGGTAGGTGTAGTTGGGGACGGCCATGAACTTGGCGTAGCATGGTCTCCCTAGCACTGCATGGTAGGTTCCTCGGAACCCGACCACCTTGAACATGAGGGTTTCCTTTCGGAAGTTGGAGGGAGTCCCGAAGCAGACGGGCAGATTGAGTTGTCCAAGGGGCTGGACGCGCTTCCCGAGAATGATCCCGTGAAAGGGCACCGCACCGGCCCGGATCGAGGACAGATCGATCTGCAGGAGCCCGAGGGTGTCAGCGTAGATGATGTTGAGGCTGCTGCCTCCGTCCACGAGGACCTTGGTAAGCCTGACATTGCCGATGACAGGATTAACAACGAGCGGGTACTTCCCCGGGCTCGGCACGCGGTCGGGGTGGTCGCCTTGGTCGAAGGTGATGGGCTTATCGGACCAGTCTAGGTAGACTGGCGCTGCCACCTTCACCGAGCAGACCTCCCGGCGCTCTTGCTTGCGGTGCCGAGCCGAGGCGTTCGCCACTTGCCCACCGTAGATCATGAAGCAGTCGTGGACCTCGGGGAACTCCTCTGCCTTGTGACCCTCCTTCTTGTCGTTGTCGGGGGCCCTGCCACCTTCCGCCGGGGGCTCGGCCTTGTGGATGTAGCGCCGAAGCATGACGCACTCCTCAAGGGTGTGCTTGACGGGACCCTGATGATAGGGGCACGACTCCTTGAGCATCTTGTCAAATAGGTTGGCGCCTCTGGGAGACTTCCGAGGGTTCTTGTGCTCGGCGGCGGTGACAAGGTCTGCGTCGGTGGCGTCGCGTTTCGCTTACGACTTCTTCTTGCCCTTCTTCTTCGTGCTGCGCTGAGCAGACGCCTCGGGGACGTCTTCTGGTTGGCGCCCCTGAGGCTGCTTGTCCTTCCAGAAGATGGCTTTGACCGCCTCCTGACCAGAGGCGAACTTGGTGGCGATGTCCATCAGCTCGCTCGCCCTGGTGGGAGTCTTGCGACCCAGCTTGCTCACCAGGTCGCGGCAAGTGGTGCCGGCGAGGAACGCGCCGATGACATCCGAGTCGGTGATGTTGGGCAGCTCGGTGCGCTGCTTCGAAAATCATCGGATGTAGTCCCACAGGGATTCTCCCGGCTGCTGGCGGCAGCTTCGGAGATCCCAGGAGTTCCTAGGGCGCACGTATGTGCCCTAGAAGTTGACGGCGAAGGCTTTGACCAGGTCGTCCCAGTTGGAGATCTGCGCAGGAGGCAGATGCTCCAGCCAGGCTCGGGCGGCGTCGGAGAGGAACAGGGGGAGGTTGTGGATGATGAGGTTGTCATTGTCCATTCCACCCAGCTGGCAGGCCAGCCGGTACTCTGCGAGCCACAGTTCCGGCCTTGTCTCCCCCGAGTACTTGGTGATGGTAGTCGGGATTCGGAACTGGGTCGGGAACGGCGCCCGTCGTATGGCCCGGCTGAAAGCTTGCGGACCGGGTGGTTCGGGCGAAGGGCTCCGATCCTCCTCGCTGTCGTAGCGTCCCCCACGCCTGGGGTGGTAGCCTCGGCGCACCTTCTCGTCGAGGCGGGCTCGACGGTCGCGGTGGTGGTGCTCGTTGCCGAGGCGACCCGGGGCCACAAACGCTGTGTCCCGCGTGCGCCCGGTGTGGACCGAGGCTTCCCGCATGAATCGGGATGTCGCGGCGCGATGCTCCGGTGGGTATCCCTGCCTTCGGGAGGCAGAGCTTTCGGCCCGTCGGACCGTGGCATCCTCCAGGAGATTCTTGAGCTCTCCCTGGATACACCGCCCCTCGATGGTGGATGGTTCCGGCATCGCTCGGAGTAGTATTACTGCTGCAGCCAGGTTTTGGCCAACCCCACTGGAAGCCGGGGGCAGCCTTGCCCAGGCGTTGTCGGTGATGCGGTGCTGAACGTCCTAGGCCAGATGACGCGCTTCTCCGGCCGGTGCTCGACCTGCCCACTCCTGCCTGATGTTCTGCCGGAGCTGCACAAGTTGCCCTGCTTCCTCGTCGAGCCTGGCCTGCATCTTGTGGATTTGCTCGAGCTGTGCGTCCTGACCCCCCACAGGGACTGGGACCACAGCTAGCTCCCGAAGGATGTCAACGCGAGGCGTAGGCCTAGGGGGATCGCCGTTCTCCGGCATACCAAGGTGGTTGCCTTCGTCGAGACCCCCTAGATCAACGTGGAAACATTCGCGACTTGGGCCACAATCCTTGTTGCCGAGGCTGTGGCCACCATCGGAGCAATCGGAGAGGCAGTAGTCTCATGCGGTCATGATGTCCCGCATGGCACTAGGGTTATTGAGCCCGGAGAAATCCCAACCAGAGTCGGGCTCGTCGTCTTCCTCGGAACCCGGGGGCCCGTAGGTCGAGACGGCCGTCAATCTGTCCCAGGTTGACCACATATGGTACCCCGGAAGGTATGGATATGCCTTTATGAAAGTGTCCACCGAAGTGGGATCGCTTGGTGGGTCGAAGCTGAATCTAAAAGGCACAGGATGGGTAACGGACGGTACCTCTTGTTCGACGGATGGTGATGAAGTCGCATCGGGGACGGACTACACCGTTATCTCAGGTACGAGGCTAACGCCCAGCAAGTCCTTCGCGAGCGTGTTGGCGTCGTTCGTCTGCTTGGGGTTGGCGTGTTGCGGGGAAACGACGCTCGTCTTCGTCTCAGACGCAAGGTCAACGCCCGACGTGTCCCTCGCTGGGGCGCTGGCGCCGTCGACTCGTTCGACAGCCGACGAGGCACCACCTCCTGCTTGGCCATGGTTGCCCCGCCTCCTCCTTCGTCGACGGGGAAGGTGACGGGACAGACCCGGATGCTGTTCTTCCATCACGCGGGAAAGACGTCGTCGATTCTGCCGCCGGCGGGCGGGCTGACGGCCGCCATTGTCGTTGTCGTGTAGCGGAGGAAGGAGTACCATGTCGTAGCTGTCGTCGAGGGACATTGTAACACCCGGTTTCAAAGGAACAAAGCCGGGTGCATCTCATACATGCGCCAAGACGACAACATATATAATAACAGAGTGTATAGAGATAAATGTCATAAAACATCAGAGTATTTATTACATAGCAGAAGACTTATTACAAAATAAAATAGTAAATATAAAACGAACTAAGGATCGTTGGCGCCAATGTCGACTGAAAAACGCCACCTAGATCAGATCGAATGCCTCAGTGTTAGGCGGCTCCTCTTCGACCACCTGTTCTTCTCCTGTGGGGGGTGTGAGACAGCAAGAGTGAGCTCACATACGTTCATAGCTCAACAAGTCGTAGGGAAATAATGTGGCATGAACTCACCAAAGGTGGGAGTTCATGTAGTGTAAGGCTAATCAATGAAGTAAAGGCTGAGGCTGAGCATTGCTTTTATAAGTTGGTCAAAATTTTATTAGCAATTACTAAGTGTAAGTAAATACCAAACCTTAATAATAATAAAGAACAGTAATAGTAAAATAATCCCCAAATGCGATGCAAATGTCAAATTAAATTTAAGTTCCATATTTAATCATGTGAGGGTCTGAGCCGCTCATGACCATGAGCACGGCTAGTATACCAGTTTTACACTCTGCAGAGGTTGCGCATCTTTACCCACAAGTCATGTTACCCATCTGCCAAGAGACGGCCAATCCCATACACCTCTACCGAGGAGGCGAGGCAGGGTAACACTACGAGGCCTTTACAAAGTTCCACTAGCTTCAGAAATCCCGCTACAGTTTATAGGAAGCTCCAGTGCAGGGTTCTTGCCTGACCGTCATCGCAGCAAAATCAACCCAAGGACCTCCCTACACTGACCACTCCCCTACTGCCCTTGTGTAACACCCGGTTTTAAAGAAACAAAGCCGGGTGCATCTCATACATGCGCCAAGAAGACAACATATATAATAACAGAGTGTATAGAGATAAATGTCATAAAACATCAGAGTAATTATTACATAGCGGAAGACTTATTACAAAATAAAGGAGTAAATGTAAAATGAATTAAGGATCGTCGGCGCCAATGTCGACTGAGAAACGCCACCTAGATCAGATCGAATGCCTCAGTGTTAGGCGGCTCCTCTTCGACCACCTGTTCTTCTCCTGTGGGGGGAGGGGTGTGAGACAGCAAGAGTGAGCTCACATACGTTCATAGCTCAACAAGTCGTGGGGAATAATGTGGCATGAACTCACCAAAGGTGGGAGTTCATGTAGTGTAAGGCTGATCAATGAAATAAAGGTTGAGGCTGAGCATTGCTTTTATAAGTTGGTCAAAATTTTATTAGCAATTACTAAGTGTAAGTAAACACCAAACCTTAATAATAATAAAGAACAATAATAGTAAAATAATCCCAAATGCGATGCAAATGTCAAATTAAATTTAAGTTCCATAATTAATCATGTGAGGGTCCGAGCCGCTCATGACCGTGAGCACGGCTAGTATACTAGTTTTACACTCTGCAGAGGTTGCGCATCTTTACCCACAAGTCATGTTACCCATCTGCCAAGAGACGGCCAATCCCATACACCTCTACCGAGGAGGCGAGGCAGGGTAACACTACGAGGCCTTTACAAAGTTCCACTAGCTTCAGAAATCCCGCTACAGTTTATAGGAAGCTCCAGTGCAGGGTTCTTGCCTGACCGCCATTGCAGCAAAATCAAACAAGGACCTCCCTACACTGACCACTCCCTTACTGCCCTTGCCCCTTTCGGGTAAGGAAGACCTCCACTAGCTTTCCTAGTTAATCAGCCAAGGGCGTCCCATTAAACCCTTGTGGTAGCACTGTTTTCCCGGGTGGTCGCTCCATGTTCCCATTAATTTAATGATCTTAACATGAACAGTAATAATAACAAGATAATAACAAAATAATCATGAATAGTGTATCTCCATACCCAATCCACATAAAGCAATAGCAAGTACTACCCAAAAATACTTCAGGGGTGAACAAGGTATAGAGGTAATCAAAACTGGGGTAACATAAAGGATCCCATCAAAATTAACCTATGCAGATCATTAAAATTAATAAGAACATGGCTGGGAAAAGTAAGTGATCAAGGGCACAACTTGCCTTCAATGAGCTCCTGCTCAGCTATCTCTACTTGTTGAACCTTAGTTTCCACAGTGGCTTGCTCATCTATTCGCATCAACACAACACATACATAGTATAGCATAAATTAATATCACATCAAACATGCAAATGGAATATACAGTAGTAAACTAGACATCAAAATATGATCATAGGAACTGGAATTAATAATTTTGGAGTTATATATTTTAAGTTATGAAATTCCAAAGATTTTATGCATTTAATATAGGGTTAAGTGAAAAATAAATTTAAATGTGTATTTCATGTAAAAACAGTGGTACTATTTGATAGAGAATAATATTACAAAATTATAGGAACTGGAATGGTTCAATTTGGAGTTAAAATGAATTTTCTATGCATTTTACAAGTTTCTAGATTTGTTTTTGTATTAAAAATGAATTTCTATAATTATTTCTCTGTTTTTAAACATCTCTGGACTGGGCCTCCAAATCCAGAAAGCGCAGGGGGTCTGGCGCAAGAATCCTGAGACCCAGTGAACAGAAACTACGGACGGCGGGTTCTATTTCCGTAAAGCCTAGGGGCTCATATAAAAACTGTCTACACGAAGGGGTATTGACTAATCTTGGTCGTTTGATTACACACGGATGGTTCAGATTTAATTCCGCAGGTGATGAACCGGTATGGCACCAGGACTGCAGGATCACAGATCAACGAAGCGGATTTAAAAAGGGTCGAAGAGTTATTTGAAGATCTAATCTAATCTGTTGATGCAGAGATCAATGGCTACGATTTCCCCCGCCCGAAGCGGTATACCTACTATCTAATCGCGACCGTTGGCTAGTATCCAACGGACGAGGTCCATCTCCTCCCCTCCGACCGCGCCCACGACGGCGAACCGGTCCCCAGCGACGGCAGAGCACGCCCGCGATCCCTCCAGCGATTTTGAGCACCAAACCACGAATACCAAGGTGCAACGCGAAATTGAGAGTGCGGCGGCCATAGGGGAGTGCTTATTACCGACAATGGCGAGGTGGAGGAGCCGCGCCACGGCACGAGGCGGAAGCGCGGTACGAACACGGCTCCGACGAGCAATTCGCCTAGCCCGCTGGTGATTCCTTCCAATTGCGGCCGCGAACCACCCTCCTAGGCACAGGCGAACTCCCCTACAAGTTCCACCGGAGCGACGGTGGTCCCTAGTTCACCCGCGGTGGAACTCCGCCTTCTCTCTTCCCTCGGTTCACGGAGCTGGCAGTGGAATGGAGGGACGTGCTGCGCCTGAGCTGCCGGGGGAGTATTTATCCGTGGCAGACGATCCGGACGGTGGAGTCGCGGAAAACCCCAGGAGCCCCGAGATCTCCGCGGAGGTTGCAACGGTGGGTCAGCGGCCATGGCGGAAGAAGCGGTCCGTTCGGCCACGACACAACTGGGGCGACAAGATGACAGGTGGGACCCACAGGTAAGCCACGCGGGGAAAAAGGGAGAGCACAGCACCCAGGCTGACGCGCGTGGAGAGGCTGTCGCGAGGGTCCCGCGGATCAGTGAGGTGAGTGGCAACGTGGGCGCGAGTGAGCGGCAGACGAGTGGGCCCGCCCTGTCGGCGCGCGTGGGATGACCAGCAGGGCCGCGCGATTGAGGGTTTGCACACTGGGCCGAATATGAGATACGAGGCCCATTAGCTGGGTTTTGTTTTATCTTTTTTTCATTCCTTTTTCACCATTTTCTAATCCAAATTTGAATTCAAATTTTAAATCAAACTTAGGCCGAATTTATTCCCAAATCATATGGTGAAGTTAAATTACCAGTTTTTAGAGATATAATTATATTATTTATATCTTTTTTTTTATATATATCATTTCTCTTCTCCTCATTTTCAAAAACCCTAGGTTTAATTTAGGGCTTAATTCAACTTCTAGTAATTATTATCTTATTACCATTAACATTATTATTTTATTTAATGCACAAACATATAAAACTCCAACGAGATGCACTTTGTTTTATTTAGTATCATTTGTTTGGATTAAATCCTCTTAATTACATGTATGCTCTTTTCATGATGCAAATGAGGCACATAAAATGAGAAGATCTCTCTATATTCTTTATTTAGAATTTTGAGTATTACACCTTGCCCCTTTCGGGTAAGGAAGACCTCCACTAGCTTTCCTAGTTAATCAGCCAAGGGCGTCCCATTAAACCCTTGTGGTAGCACTGTTTTCCCGGGTGGTCGCTCCATGTTCCCATTAATTTAATGATCTTAACATGAACAATAATAATAACAAGATAATAACAGCATAATCATGAGTAGTGTATCTCCATACCCAATCCACATAAAGCAATAGCAAGTACTACCCAAAAATATTTCAGTGGTGAACAAGGTATAAAGATAACCAAAACTGGGGTAACCTTAAGGATCCCATCAAAATTAACCTATGCAGATCATTAAAATTAATAAGAACATGGCTGGGAAAAAGTAAGTGATCAAGGGCACAACTTGCCTTCAATGAGCTCCTGCTCAGCTACCTCTACTTGTTGAACCTCAGAATCCACAGTGGCTTGCTCGTCTACTCGCATCAACACAATACATACATAGTATAGCAAAAATTAACATTGCACCAAACATGTAAATAAAATATACAGTAAAAATCTATACATTAAAATGAGATCATAGGAACTGGAGTCACTAAATTTGGAGTTATAGATTTCAAGTTATGAATTCCCTAAGATTTAATGTGATTAAAATAGGATTAGATGAGAAATAAATTTTCTTACTGTTTTCATGTAGAAACAAAGACTCTAGATGATGGAGAATAAAATTACAAAATTTTAGGAACTGGAATGGCTCAATTTGGAGCTAACATGAATTTTCTATGGATTATACAAATTCTGGCATTTAATTAATACTAAAAATCCATTTTTAAATGCATTTCTCTGGTTTTTTTTAAACATCTCTGGACTAGGCGTCAATTATCAGAAAGTCCAGGGGTTCCGCGGTAAAAATCTATAGACACAGAGCGCAGTACGAGTGGATGGCGGGTTGGTTTTAACTAAACCGAGGGGCTTCCTTGCAAATTGCTCACACACAGCGCTAGGGTTTCACAGGGCCATTGGATCTTGATCGGACGGTCACGGTTTCATGAATCCCAGAGTTATGACCATCATCCGATCTCGATCGGACGGTCGTCCCGCAAACTGATCGAACCGGTACACGCAATTTAATCGGAGCCGTTCCGTTCAAATCAACGGTCCGGGAGCCGACTTCCTCCCCTGGCACGCAGACGTCCACGCAATGCCGCCGCGCCATTAGCGCACAGACAGAGCTCACCGGAGCACTTGCTAAATCCCTACCAGCGACCCAGCCCGACCCGTGCACGATGCCGCCGGACCGATGCACCTACCAATGCCCTAGCCGTCCATCCCACGCCCCATGGTTATCCAGTCGTCTTCAACCTCTCAAACACCGGTCCGACCGACCGCTACCCATCTCTCTCGCCAAATACCGGCCACCAGGCGCTCGCCATGACCCGACAGGGCACCGTGGTGGTTTGCCGACCCCATGAATCGCCCCCGACAAGGCCACCAAGCCCGCCCCCGAACACCCGTGCATACCAAAATATCACAGAGGAAGGATTGGCTCACCTGCGATGGTGCTCTGCGCCAACCACCGATGACCCGCCGCCAATGTAGCTCCCGAGTTCCGACGAAGGCGCTACGCGGACGAAGCCAAGGCACGAATCCGCAAGGTCCCGAAATTATATGGAGCCACGGGAGTCCGTCGAGCTAATGGCGCCGGCCGTTGCGCGCTCGCCGTTAAGCACTATCCGTGCAGGTAATGGGCCCGAGCGGCTAGTGACTAGATAAACGGACGGCAGCGCAAGTGTTCGTTTCTGGAATCCGGGCCCCATGCGTCAGTGAGTACCCGCGGTGGGATATGGGCTGGCGCGAGGTGGGCTGAAGCCAGTTCCTGGGCTGCGCGCTTCTCTATTTCCTTTCTATTTTTTTTTCTTTCTTTTTATTTTCCATTTTCCCATTTCAAATTCATTCTTCAATAAAATTTTAAATTCAGACTTTCTGATAATCTTGTCCTTAGTTTGAAATGTATAGTTTAATAATACCAGTGTGAAAGGTATTCATTCTGATTTTTATTTTATTTTATGTAGTATTTTTTTCTCATTTATTTCCTCCTCTTATTTCAAACCCAAATTCTCAATTTAGAATTCAAGCTTCTAGTAATTATTATCCTATTATTATCATCCTTGTTATTTTATTTAGTGCACAAACATATAACTCCAACATGATGCATATTATTATTATTTTTATCATTTGTCTTAATTCATCTCTAAATTCTGTGTATGCTCTTTTCATGATGCAAATGAGGCACATCAAATACGGAAATCACTATATATTTCTTGTACACAATTTTGAGTATTACTAATCCTACCCCCCTTAAAAATAATCTCGTCCTCGAGATTTAGGAAGATCTAGGGAAAAGGTGGGGAAAATCTATGCGAAGCTCTTCTTCTCTTTCCCAAGTTGCTTCGTCTTCACCGTGGTGGCTCCATTGCACTTTGCACATCTTTATAACCTTATTCCTCGTAACTCGAGTCAATGTATCAAGAATCTTGATGGGGTACTCAGCATAAGTCAGGTCATCTTGAACGCTAAGGTCTTCCATTGGTAACTGTTCTTCAGGCACCCTGAGACATTTCTTCAGCTGAGATACATGAAATACATCATGAACATCCGCAAGATGATCCGGTAACTCCAGTTGATATGCAACTTCTCCCACTCGCTTTAAGATTAAGAAGGGTCCAATAAAGCGAGGGGACAACTTTCCTTTGACTTTAAATCTTCTCATACCCCGGAGTGGTGACACCTTCAAATAGACATAATCTCCCTCCTTAAACTCAAGCAGTCTTCTTCGGGTATCAGCATAACTTTTCTGCCTGGATTGCGCAGTTCTCAAATTCTCCCTTATTTGCTGAACTTGTTCCTCCGCTTCTTGTATAATCTCAGGCCCAAACAACTGCCTTTCACCAGTTTGATCCCAATACAATGGAGTCCTGCACTTTCTGCCATACAAAGCCTCAAACGGTGACATCTTCAAACTGACCTGATAGCTATTATTATAAGAGAACTCCGCATAAGGTAAACTCTTATCCCAACTTCCACCATGTTTATGAGCACAAGCTCTTAGCATATCCTCTAGAACTTGGTTGGTCCTCTCAGTCTGCCCATCAGTCTGTGGATGGTAAGCTGAACTAAAATTCAATCTGGTATCCAATGATTCGTGCAACTTCTTCCAATACCGAGAAGTAAACTGTGATCCCCGGTCTGATACAATCTTCTTTGGCACACCATGCAGGTAGACAATCTGTGCCATGTACAACTCTGCCAACTTGGCTCCTGAATACGTGGTCTTCACTGGAATAAAGTGGGCTACTTTAGTTAGCCTGTCCATGATCACCCATATAGAATCATATCCAGCAGACGTGCGGGGTAATCCAACAATGAAGTCCATGCCAATCTCTTCCCATTTCCACTCGGGTATCTTCAGTGGATGCAGTAGTCCGGCTGGCCTCTGGTGTTCAGCTTTAACTCTTTGGCACACATCGCACATAGCCACATGTGCAGCCACATCTCTCTTCAATCCATACCACCAATATTTTTGCTTCAAATCCTGATACATCTTAGTACTCCCAGGATGAATAGAATAAACTGAGTCATGTGCCTCCTTCAATATGGTTTCCCGAAGACTATCAATATTGGGAACACAGATCCGATTCTTGAACCATATCGTGCCTTGCTCATCCTCCGTGAACTCTGGGCCTCTACCCTCTGTTATCAGATCCTTGATCTCCTGGATTTTGGCATCACCAACCTGACCTTTACGAATTTCTTGCTCCAAGGTAGGTTCCAATTCTATGGTAACTCCTTCCATATGTGTAACAATTCCCAGGTTGAGTCTCTCAAAATCTTTTGCTAATTCATCAGGTAGCTGGACAACGAAAGCGGAGTGAACATGCTCCTTCCGACTCAAGGCATCTGCAACCAAATTCGCCTTGCCTGGGTGATAGTGAATCTCCAAATCATAATTCTTAATAAGCTCCAACCAACGGCGTTGCCTAAGGTTGAGATCCTTCTGAGTGAATATGTACTTCAAGCTCTTATGGTCCGTGTATACTTGGCACTTAGTTCCCATGATTTAGTGTCTCCAAATCTTAAGTGCATGCACAACGACAGCCAGTTCCAAGTCATGAGTGGGGTAGTTCAGTTCATGCTTCCGCAACTGACGAGATGCATAGGCAATCACATGTCCTTCTTGCATGAGCACACATCCAAGTCCTTGGCCACATGCATCACAATAAATGTCAAATCCCTTCTGTAGATCTGGCATAATCAATACTGGTGGCGACATTAGCCTCTCCTTCAATTGATCATAGCTTTCTTGGCACTTCTCATCCCACTTGAATTCTCTTCCTTTTTCCAAAAGCGATGTCATAGGCTTAGCAATTTTAGAGAAGCCTTCAATAAATCTCCGATAATATCCAGCAAGTCCCAAGAAACTCCGAATCTCCGTAACTGTAGTGGGCACTCTCCACTCCATTATCTCCTTCACTTTAGCAGGGTCCACTGCTATTCCTCCATTAGAAATAATATGACCAAGGAATGGCACCTTGTCAATCCAAAACTCGCACTTGCTGAACTTAGCGTAGAGTTGATTATCTCGTAACTTCTATAGCACCAACCTTAGATGTTGTTCATGATCACTTTCATTCCTACAATAGATCAGAATATCGTCGATAAACACCACGACGAATCTGTCCAAATACTCCATAAACACTTTGTTCATCAAATTCATGAAATAAGCCGGTGCATTGGTTAATCCAAATGACATAACAGTAAACTCATATAATCCATATCGGGTTGAGAAAGCCGTCTTAGGAATATCCGAGGGTCTAATCTTCATCTGATGGTATCCCGATCGGAGATCAATCTTCGAGAATACCCTGGCTCCTCTCATCTGATCAAACAAATCCTCAATACGGGGTAATGGATACTTGTTCTTCACCGTGACATCATTAAGTGATCTATAGTCCACACACATCCGTTGTGATCCATCCTTCTTTTGTACAAACAAGACCGGTGCTCCCCAAGGTGAGGAACTTGGACGAATATACCCCGCCTCTTGTAATTCAGTTAACTGCTTCTTAAGTTCCTTCAACTCCTCTACGGACATCCTATATGGCCGTTTAGAAATAGGAGCGGTTCCAGGTAAGAGATCAATAACAAACTCAACTTCTCTATCAGGTGGCATCCCTGGTAACTCCTCTGGAAAGACATCCGGAAAATCTCTAACCACCCGGATGTTGTCACCAACAAACTCCTCAGGCATAAAGAACATTGCACGCATGGATGAGGAGGTTACTGCAATATTTACTTGAAATCTTTCTCCTTTAGTGGTAGTGAGCTCTACGGTACCTCTACCACATGCTATAACGGCCTTTGCCTTTCTTAGCCATGACATACCAAGGATCAGATCTATACTGCTTGACTCTAATATTATAGCAGTAACTCCAAATTCTCTACCCATAATGGTCAATGTCAATCTATGTGTCATTTGATTCGCCTCAACAGGCCCTTTAGGTGTAATTACTATCATGGGTTTTCTCATATTTAGCAGTGGTATTTCATTTGTGTTGGCATATCTAGCAGACATGAATGAATGTGTATCACCAGAATCAAATAATATTGTTGCAGGAATTGCATTAACATAAAACATACCAAGTACGATGTCACCACCATCAGGAGTATCATCAACGCTGACTTGATTCACCCTGGCTATAGAATATCCCTTGCCAGGAGTCTGTTGCTTGTTCTGAACTGGAGTAGTGGCAATCCTCTGTGGGCAGACATTTGCATAATGACCAGTCTTCCCACACTTGAAACACGTAGTGCCTGGACTCTGTCCTGCAAACTTCGTCGGGGTGCCAGTGGGAGTGGCCTGACGAGTAGGTGTCCTTGGAGACCCCTGTGGAGCATACTGAGCTGTATGTGGCCCTCCTGGTCGAGTCGGTGTACCCTGTGGTGGAACGTAGCGGGGACGAACACTGCTGCTACCCTGTCCTTGTGAGATAGCCTTCCTCTTCAAATCACCCAGTTGAACACGCTTGTGTTCAATAGCAAGAGCCTTATCCAGTAGCCTCTGAAATGATGGAAAAGTGTGTGCAACCAGTGCATACTGTAGGGGTCCATTAAGTCCTTCAATAAAATGCTCCTGCTTCCTCTCATCCTCAGCAACTTCCTCCGGAGCATATCTCGACAACTGAATGAATTTGTCTCTGTACTCGCTGACTGACATGTTACCTTGCTTCAACGACAGAAACTCCTTCTTCTTGATCTTTATCATACCAGCTGGAATATGGTAGTTCCTGAATTGTGTACTGAACTCTGCCCAAGTAATAGTATCAGCAGCATCATGGGCAGCAGTATAAGAATCCCACCAGTCAGCAGCAGGACCTGTCAGACGACCTGAGGCATAAAGAACTTTCTCCCGGTCTGAGCATTGGGCAATGTTGAGCATCTTCTCAATTGACTTCAACCAATCATCTGCATCAAGTGGATCTGGTGAGCTAGCGAAGGCTGGTGGCTTATGACTCATAAATTCCCGGTGCTTATCACGAGGTGGAACTGGTGGTGGTGGTGGAGGCAATGGCACTTGCTGCTGTTGTTGCTGTTGTTGAAGTTGTTGTTGCAGCTGCTGTTGTTGCGCCCTCCTTTCTTGGCGTATCTCCTCTCTCTCCTGGCGCAACTCCTGGCGTATATCCTCTCTTTCCTGACGCATCTCCTGGCGTTCTTGCTGCATCTGAGCACGCATATCAGCCATAGTGTCCGCCATTTGCTGCATCACCGCCATCTGAGCAGCAACCAGTGGGTCAACTCCGCCTGGTGGAGGATTCATCTCTGTAGGCTGTGGCTGAGGTTGTCTATATATCCTTCGAGTGTGTCGGTTAGGAGGCAAATCAATTCCACCACCCCTCCTGGTATTGACCATCTGAGTTAGATACATATGGTAAGAAAGAGCAGTAGACAAGGCAGTAATTACAATCATGTTACTTTGGGGGATTTATTAGCTAATCAGTTTAATGTTTTACCTACCATAGCTAATTTATTACCTTATGCTGGCACATACCAAGATGTCCATATATAATACTTCAATCAATTAAAGAAGAAATCAGACATTTTTCATCAGAACAATCAACCAACATTTTTAATAGAGAAAATAGTTTTGATTTGGTCTTAGGCCTCCTATCTCTTAAAAATGTCATAGGGGTAGGGATTCCAAGGTGTGAAATCCATCTTGTCTAAGAGTAGAAAAGGTAGGAATGATTAGAGTAGAACAGTAGAAGGTGAGACAGGATCAAGATAAGTGTAGAAAGACTCAAAGTAAGGTAAGTATAGAATGAATCAGAATGAGATAAGTAGGTAAGGGTTTTGTCCATTTCTATCTAGGTTTCATCCTATCGTCAACATTCCTCTGATACCACTTCTGTAACACCCGGTTTCAAAGGAACAAAGCCGGGTGCATCTCATACATGCGCCAAGACGACAACATATATAATAACAGAGTGTATAGAGATAAATGTCATAAAACATCAGAGTATTTATTACATAGCGGAAGACTTATTACAAAATAAAATATAGTAAATATAAAACGAACTAAGGATCGTTGGCGCCAATGTCGACTGAAAAACGCCACCTAGATCAGATCGAATGCCTCAGTGTTAGGCGGCTCCTCTTCGACCACCTGTTCTTCTCCTGTGGGGGGGTGTGAGACAGCAAGAGTGAGCTCACATACGTTCATAGCTCAACAAGTCGTGGGGAAATAATGTGGCATGAACTCACCAAAGGTGGGAGTTCATGTAGTGTAAGGCTAATCAATGAAGTAAAGGCTGAGGCTGAGCATTGCTTTTATAAGTTGGTCAAAATTTTATTAGCAATTACTAAGTGTAAGTAAATACCAAACCTTAATAATAATAAAGAACAGTAATAGTAAAATAATCCCCAAATGCGATGCAAATGTCAAATTAAATTTAAGTTCCATATTTAATCATGTGAGGGTCCGAGCCGCTCATGACCGTGAGCTCGGCTAGTATACCAGTTTTACACTCTGCAGAGGTTGCGCATCTTTACCCACAAGTCATGTTACCCATCTGCCAAGAGACGGCCAATCCCATACACCTCTACCGAGGAGGCGAGGCAGGGTAACACTACGAGGCCTTTACAAAGTTCCACTAGCTTCAGAAATCCCGCTACAGTTTATAGGAAGCTCCAGTGCAGGGTTCTTGCCTGACCGCCATCGCAGCAAAATCAACCCAAGGACCTCCCTACACTGACCACTCCCCTACTGCCCTTGCCCCTTTTGGGTAAGGAAGACCTCCACTAGCTTTCCTAGTTAATCAGCCAAGGGCGTCCCATTAAACCCTTGTGGTAGCACTGTTTTCCCGGGTGGTCGCTCCATGTTCCCATTAATTTAATGATCTTAACATGAACAGTAATAATAACAAGATAATAACAGCATAATCATGAGTAGTGTATCTCCATACCCAATCCACATAAAGCAATAGCAAGTACTACCCAAAAATATTTCAGTGGTGAACAAGGTATAAAGATAACCAAAACTGGGGTAACCTAAAGGATCCCATCAAAATTAACCTATTCAGATCATTAAAATTAATAAGAACATGGCTGGGAAAAAGTAAGTGATCAAGGGCACAACTTGCCTTCAATGAGCTCCTGCTCAGCTACCTCTACTTGTTGAACCTCAGAATCCACAGTGGCTTGCTCGTCTACTCGCATCAACACAATACATACATAGTATAGCAAAAATTAACATTGCACCAAACATGTAAATAAAATATACAGTAAAAATCTATAGATTAAAATGAGATCATAGGAACTGGAATCACTAAATTTGGAGTTATAGATTTCAAGTTATGAATTCCCTAAGATTTAATGTGATTAAAATAGGATTAGATGAGAAATAAATTTTCTTACTGTTTTCATGTAGAAACAGAGACTCTAGATGATGGAGAATAAAATTACAAAATTTTAGGAACTGGAATGGCTCAATTTGGAGCTAACATGAATTTTCTATGGATTATACAAATTCTGGCATTTAATTAAAACTAAAAATCCATTTTTAAATGCATTTCTCTGTTTTTTTAAACATCTCTGGACTAGGCGTCAATTATCAGAAAGCCCAGGGGTTCCGCGGTAAAAATCTATAGACACAGAGCGCAGTACGAGTGGATGGCGGGTTGGTTTTAACTAAACCGAGGGGCTTCCTTGCAAATTGCTCACACACAGCGCTAGGGTTTCACAGGGCCATTGGATCTTGATCGGGCGGTCACGGTTTCATGAATCCCAGAGTTATGACCATCATCCGATCTCGATCGGACGGTCGTCCCGCAAACTGATCGAACCGGTACACGCAATTTAATCGGAGTCGTTCCGTTCAAATCAACGGTCCGGGAGCCGACTTCCTCCCCTGGCACGCAGACGTCCACGCAATGCCGCCGCGCCATTAGCGCACAGACAGAGCTCACCGGAGCACTTGCTAAATCCCTACCAGCGACCCAGCCCGACCCGTACACGATGCCGCCGGACTAATGCACCTACCAATGCCCTAGCCGTCCATCCCACGCCCCATGGTTATCCAGTCGTCTTCAACCTCTCAAACACCGGTCCGACCGACCGCTACCCATCTCTCTCGCCAAATACCGGCCACCAGGCCCTCGCCATGACCCGACAGGGCACCGCAGTGGTTTGACGACCCCATGAATCGCCCCCGACAAGGCCACCAAGCCCGCCCCCGAACACCCGTGCATACCAAAATATCACAGAGGAAGGATTGGCTCACCTGCGATGGTGCTCTGCGCCAACCGCCGATGACCCGCCGCCAGTGTAGCTCCCGAGTTCCGACGAAGGCGCTACGCGGACGAAGCCAAGGCACAAATCCGCAAGGTCCCGAAATTATATGGAGCCACGGGAGTCCGTCGAGCTAATGGCGCCGGTCGTTGCGCGCTCGCCGTTAAGCACTATCCGTGCAGGTAATGGGCCCGAGCGGCTAGTGACTGGATAAACGGACGACAGCGCAAGTGTTCGTTTCTGGAATCCGGGCCCCATGCGTCAGTGAGTACCCGCGGTGGGATATGGGCTGGCGCGAGGTGGGCTGAAGCCAGTTCCTGGGCTGCGCGCTTCTCTATTTCCTTTCTGTTTTTTTTATTTCTTTTTATTTTCCATTTTCCCATTTCAAATTCATTCTTCAATAAAATTTTAAATTCAGACTTTCTGATAATCTTGTCCTTAGTTTGAAATGTATAGTTTAATAATACCAGTGTGAAAGGTATTCATTCTGATTTTTATTTTATTTTATGTAGTATTTTTTCTCATTTATTTCCTCCTCTTATTTCAAACCCAAATTCTCAATTTAGAATTCAAGCTTCTAGTAATTATTATCCTATTATTATCATCCTTGTTATTTTATTTAGTGCACAAACATATAACTCCAACATGATGCATATTATTATTATTTTTATCATTTGTCTTAATTCATCTCTAAATTCTGTGTATGCTCTTTTCATGATGCAAATGAGGCACATCAAATACGGAAATCACTATATATTTCTTGTACACAATTTTGAGTATTACAGACATGAACTCAAGACTCCCGAAACGGAGAATCGTCCCGGGTTGGAGAGGTTGCTGAAGGCTACCCATCTGGAGCTTGACGGGAAGCTGTTCGTCAACACGCAGCAAGTCCCCTACCTGGCGCGCCAACTGTCTGTGTTTCGACCCCGGGGGGTCTCTGGACTGACGAGTAAATTGTCGCTGCATGTCCCAGCACAGATGGGTCGGCGCGAGACGGAACACAAAGGGGGAAAACAGTAAGGGGAACCGTGGCCTTGTGTTGTCCTGCGCCCAGGGCGGATGCGCTTGCAGTAGGCGGTTACAAGCGTTCGCGAGGGATAGAGAGAGAGAGGGGGCGTGAGACTGCGCGTCAGCCCGTTCTCCCGCGCGGCCACCTTTTTGTACGAGGGCCCTGGACCTTCCTTTTATAGACGTAAGGAGAGGGTCCAGGTGTACAACGGGGGGTGTAGCAGTGTGCTAACGTGTCTAGCAGAGGGGAGTTAGAGCCCCATGTACATGCCAACGTGGCTGTCGGAGAGGTGTTGGAGCCCTGTTCATGTGGCATCGTGGCCGTCGGAGGAGCGCTTGAGCCCTGTAGAAGTACAGCTGTCGGGGCTGTCGGATCCTTGCTGACGTATCCTTGCTTCCGTAGGGGGCTGAGAACCATCGTCGTCATGGAGCACGTGGGGTGCCATCATTACTTGTTTTACCGGGGCGAGCCAGATGGGACACCGGTCTTGTTCCTCATAGCCTGAGCTATCTAGGGGTAGGGTAATGATGTACCCCCTACAACGTGGTCGGTCCGAGCCCGAGGTCGGGCAAGGCGGTGGCTCCTTCGAGGTCGAGGCTGAGTCCGGGCCCTGGGGTCGGGCGAGGCGGAGACCGTCTTCTGGAGTCGAGGTTGAGTCCGAGCCCTGGGGTCGGGCGAGGCGGAGACCGTCATTCGAGGCGAGGTCGAGTCCGAGCCCTAGGGTCGGGCGAGACAGAGACCGTCATCCGAGGCGAGGTCGAGTCCGAGCCCTGGGGTCGGGCGAGGCGGAGACTGTCTTCTGGAGGCGAGGTCGAGTTCGAGCCCTGGGGTCGGGCGAGGCGGAGATTCCTATGATGCCCGAGGCTGGACTTGGCTGCTGTCAGCCTCACCCTGGTAGGTGGCACATCAGTCGGAGCAGCGCAGGCGGCGCTGTTTTCCTATCAGGTCAGTCAGTGGAGGGGCGAAATGACTGCGGTCACTTCGGCCTTGTCGACTGGAGGGCGTGCGTCAGGATAAGGTGTTAGGCGATCCTTGCATTGAATGCCCCTGCGATACGGTCGGTTGGCGTGATGATCTGGCCAAGGTTGCTTCTCCGCGAAGCCTTCCCGAGCTGGGCCTCAGGCGAGTCGAAGGTGTGCCCGTTGCTTGAGGAGAGCCTTGGGCGAGGCGTGAGTTTGCCTTGGTCTACCGTTCCTGCCCGAGGCCGGGCTCGGGTGAGGCGAGATCGTGTCCCTTGAGTGGACGGAGCCTTGACCTGAATTGCGCTCATCAGGCCTTTGCAGCTTTGTGCTGATGGAGGTTACCAGCTGAGATTATGAGTCTTAGGGGTACCCCTAATTACGGTCCCTGACAGGAATCGATCTACAAACCAATTTATATCTTATTTTCTTCATTTCTTAGTTCTAGGTTTAGTTTTAGCCATAGTTGTAGTTTCACGAACCCTAATCTTCACCTTCTTCGGCTCTATGTTGTCTTAACACGCTTTGGGTGGTCCGTCGACTCTAAAGCAACTTTAGAATCCCTCCTCCCGATGAGGTCCCTTTTAGTCCATGGAGGTTGGATCTAGGTTCTTCCCGATAGCGTATAGCCACATATATAGTCTACTATCCGAACAATCCGGTTCTCAGAGTTGGACAATCCACGCGAGATGAGAGGCCCCGAGGTCCTACAAATCACGTGCAGGTTGTATGTATAATTAAGGGGGTGTTTGGTTTTAGAGACTAATTTTTAGTCCCTCTAATTTATTCCACTTTAGTCACTAAATTGTCAAATATGGAAACTAAAATAGAGTTATAGTTTCCATATTTTGCAATTTATAGACTAATGTGGAATAAAATGGAGGGACTAAAAATTAGTCCCTAGTAACCAAACACTACCTAATATTGGTTCGAAAGGCGCCAACACAACCCTTATATATATCAATCTATGAGACATAAAATCTAAAGTTCTAAACTAGCAAATATCATTAACATACATAATAGTTTACAAGAATATCTAAACTACCAAATATACTTAAGACATATGATGGTCTATAAAACAGAAAGTTAAACTTCTAATTACACTGTAGTACGACACAATATCTAAACCAACAATATATTTTAATAAAATTTTAGAAGTTTCGATTTCTTTTTAGGACGGGAAGTACTATATTTTTTCTCATCGTGTACGAGAAAAAGGTCCAAAAGTCAGGAGTGAACTGTCGTTTGTACTGCTTTCGAATGGCAAGCAGTGCAGCATACGTCAGTGTACCGTGTGACGCTGTGGATATCTGACCCACTCTCGGCGCACGCAACGCAAGTAGCAAAGCAGGACCCATCCTCTCCCATCTCTCGGTCTCCCCATCGCAACCCGCCGCCGCCGCCGCTTCTCCCGTCTCCAGCGCCCACAGCGCCATTGTATCCGCGGGGCGAGCTGAGTCACCAAGCTGGTCTAGGGCCCATCCATTTGGAACCCACGCGAAAAGCAAAGCGGGCGGAGCGCCAGCGTTCTTAGATCGATTGCTCGCCAGGCTGTTGGCGAGGAGTCGTCAACCCTCACGGCAGCCATGTCTGTGGAGCTCATCCTGTGGCTTTTCTCCTTCGTCTCCGTCATGGTCCTCATCGGCCTCACCGCATACCAGGCAAGCCTAACAACCCTGTTGCATCTATTAATTGTTCACCCTGTGACGGCGAGTGTGGTCCAAATCTTGCGCGCAAGCGCAATCGGCGAAGCTCTGCCCGCTTTCGGCCTAAGGCTGCCGTGATTTTGTGGGGATTTGATGCGGAGTTTAGTCAATGGTGTTCTTCTCGTCATTCATTCGGCGGAGGATGGTGACGAGATAAACTCCCGGATTTTCTTTCTTTTTCCAGAGAAAATATATTTTTCCTGTCGACTTCTAGCTCCTAGATTCTGTTATAAAATTGCAAAAAGAAATCGTCTTTGTAAAGAAAGGTCCAATATATTTGTTTAAATATTCCATTTTTCTTAATCTAGATGCAACAACTTCTGTTTATGAGCCTAGATATGGTAATGCTCTTGATTTTTTCTCTATAAGGCGGTATCTTGTTCATGCTGCTACTGCCTTTTGTTCTGTTTGGAATGTTAGTTCCACCTGCTAGGACTTGATTGATGTAATCATATATCTCATGACTGTATTCCTTTACTTGGTGTCAAACCAGCTTGTCATCTGTGGCAGTTGAGTCATCACCACTTATAGTGTCTAAAGCTCTCAACATGATTGATCAGTGACTTCAGCCTCACCAGATCAGAAATAAAGCCTAACCATGATGGCAGTTGGCAGCAAAACAGCTCATATTTAGGGCCTGTTTGGATGAGCTAGTGGTAGTTATTAATTGGTCTAAAAATTAGCTCAAATTAAAGTTTGGCTAGCTAGTTGGCTAACAACTGGTTGAAGGCTTGACTAAAAATCAGCCTGTTTATTAGCCCTCCTATTTGGATACACTAAAGCTAATTTTAGCTCATTTTAGGTAGCTAATAATTAGCTCTTGTATCCAAAAAGGGCCCTCAATATTGATACACGACTTGTAGTGTTTATAAGTAAATTTAGTCATTTATGGACTGATTTGCCTGGCCTCTTGTTACCTGATCCAGTCTTGCTGATTTATTCAACTGATTTTTTTCTTTCTGCTTTTATACCAGCTTATCTGTCTGTCAGATTTGGAGTATGATTATATCAACCCATATGATTCATCGTCTCGCATCAACGCTGTGGTGCTGATAGAATACTCACTCCAAGGGGCCCTGTGTGCTTCTTTCCTCTTGACATTGCATTGGTTCCCGTTTCTAGTCATGACACCAGTAACATACTACCATGTCAAACTGTATGTATTACTTGCTTTGGGTTGATGTTAATTCTGGCAGAATACTCATGATATTCAGCATTGGATATCATGCTGTTCATACTTTTGGCTGTATTCACATCTTTAAATAATATTTAAAATGATCTACAACTCTCAATGGCTCAATGAAACAGCTAAGTAAGAATATATATATTTTAGAATTTAGAGATTGTGATGTTATGCTTCTAGAGTGATAATTTGTAGTTATCTGCTTGTTCTGGGCCATGGTGTATTGTCTGGTCCTGGAGCAATTCCTTCTCTGAAAATGGGAGAATATTGATCATGGTATTAACAAATGGGAGAAGGTAGTGCACCTGTTCTAGTATTATACCTGTCCAGATTTTATAGGCCTCACTACCAAAATTTGTTAGCTATTTAACTTTTATTATTGCTGGAATATGACAACTCTGAATCATGCTATGTGCACTTTATTTGCTGAGATATATATATATATATATTTTATTTTTACTAGTATGTGCTAGAGAAGAACCATAAGTAATATTTTTGTTGTAATTATTTAGTATTCAGCAGTTCAGCATGAACTGTTGATTCCACATATAGTTGGCTTAACAATGATTAATGAAAGTGGTTCTTGAAATTTAGCTGGTAGGGTACAGCTATAATTTAGCTGGACTATTCTCTGGGTGACAACTGATTTTAGTCCATCAGATATGAGCAAGCACCCAATTTTTTATTGTTACATGTGGAAAGAAAATCTCCCTTGACCCTGTTCTTGAAATTTTACAGTCATGACAATAGTTTCTAAGCACTCTGCTTGAGTTTTCAGTTGATTTAGAGTTCTTTTTTCCACTGTTGAGGATTAAGTATAATGCCCCCCTGGCATTGGAACTAGTTTTGATCTCATGAACTAGTGAACTTATTTTGGTGGGATATCTGAGATGCTTTTCTAAATTTAATTTTTGCCAGGCTTTAATATCTGAATGAATATAAACTAGTTTTTTTTTATTCAGGTATTTGGCTCGGAAACATCTTGTAGATGTCACTGAAATTTTTAGACAATTAAGTGACGAGAAGAAGTACAGGATGATCAAGCTTGCCTTCTACTTCTGCCTATTTATTATAACTATTTACAGGTTTGACTTAGGTTATATCTTAATTAATATTTGAGGGAATCGGAATACAATATGCATTCATTTGCTAGTGCTAAATGCTATCAGTTATTAAAAAACATCTAGGACATTATCAAACCATGATAAATGGCCATGTCTCCATACCGTTCCTTCCATGTTTTTATTCTGTAAGTCAACTTAGTTTTCTCATTGGAAAATATTCTGAAGTCTACACACTTGTTGGTGGTTTGAAGAGAGTACTGAAGGGTTAGTGAGAATATGACTTGGGAAATCAAATATGGTGTTGTCTTCACTCTGTCTTCAAGCATACAAACAACCATGAGCAATATTATTCAGTATTATAGGCGTGGCCTTAGATATACCTATCTTACTGATTTTGGTAGTGGCAGATTAATTGTTTGCATATGCTGTTACTTATTTTGGAATTTGTTCTAGCAAGTAGTTCCCTGCCAGCTAAGAACAATATGTTGCATAATCTAACTGCTCGCATTTTCTATTGAATTTAACAGGCTTGTAATGACAGCTGTGATGTTGTTTATTGATGAGGACATAAATTTGGCAGAAACTAGGAGTATCTAGACTTCGCCACCAACTTGTCATGGGGATGGAGCAGGTACTCAGCCACGTTTTGTTACTGGCAAATGAATATGAAAATGTTTATGGTATAATGGGTTGAAGTTGTCGTGTTGCAGAGTTGTAGCTTGAACCAGTGAGACCACAACTCAATGCCTTGACTTAGTTGTGAGAAACAAGATCAGTTTGTGCCCTGTAGCTGGAGGAGCTAACCTGATACTCCTTTTACCCTAAATCGTAAGTTGTTTTAGTTTTTTCTAGATGCGTAGCTTTTACGATGTATCCTCCAGATGCATAGTAAAAGTTATATATTTAGAAAAACCAGAACAACTTATAATTTGGAATGGAGTATTCATTTCATCCATCAGATTATGATGTACAATGAATTCCCATAGTTTGGTCCATCGGTACCATGTTTGTAAATTGGGCAGTCAATGATGTGCATCACTGCAGGATGAACGCACGTTTGGTAATTGTTGTGCAATTCTTTGTACTTGTGGACAAGTGCTGTATTCTACACATTGTTTGCATACAGACGATGTGTGGTTGGTGTCATAATTTACCACTAAACCTTTGGAAAACTGAGCCTGTCATAACTGCGAGAAAAGATTGGTAAAAAAATAAGTTGGGATAGGATGCTAATAAAGTCCGGCACCCTGTGGTTATGGCAACACCTGCAAAAAAAAAAGTGCTTTTTTTTACGAATGGGCGAAGCCCTCTATTTTATTAGGAAATAGGAAAGAGTTCATTACACCGACAACCATCACGACCCTACGGTCCGATAGAAACCTAATTAGGTCTGACTTCTATCCAGACACCTTACAATATCACCCTAGATAAATAAGGGCCTAGAATAGAAGGCATAGTTCGACCTGCTACTAGGAACATAAGTATTTCTTATTACAACCATTTTACGACAGACAGGCGCAACAGAAGAAACTAGCGCAACCCAACACCAAAAGTACAGGCGAACACATGCAAAAAAAGGTGCTATAGAATGACTAACATGTGGTTATTGAAGATTACAAACCTAGATATTGAGTTGAACTAAAACACGCCAAATAAAATTTTTGAACTAAAACATGACAAATAAGAAAGAACGGAGGGAGTATTATCAACGTGATTTTCGTTTGCCATGGAAAAACTAGCAGAAGAAAAAGAAGGGGAAGTTAAGCTGGGCAGTGAATAATATTTAGGTATGTTCAGTTGTAGGGAGAGACTTAAAATCCATCCTTAACTGAATAATCCTTAGGGTGTGTTCGCTTGTCTAAGAATAAATCGAATGCACCCTTAAAGAAAATTTTGTCGCCTTCTTTACTGCTCTCTCACATTTAAATGGTAAAAAACTATAAATTATGGACAACAGGGAATTTAAACTATAGTTATTGGTTCAAAACCCATATTCACATTTACCTAACCAACAAAACATATATGTTTTTATGTTTTATATTCTATGCTCAAGTATAAACTCTTTGCTAGTTAACCTTTATTTATTAGTATGTCGCCTGAATCTAACGATTGGACTCGAACTAATTAAACTTGTGTGTGCTACGTTGATTTCAACCCAGCTAGCCTTTATCGACCGGAAACATATCTTGTGTACAAGATCTCCTTCATGCATAAATGCACAAACTAAATCTAGACCCTCAGCCAACACCTATGTTGTGTGGGTAATATCTTAGTTGAAGGTCATATTAAGTGAAAGTTATATGTTGGACCACTTGAATCTGATATAGGACCCTTGAACACCTATATGTTAGACCTTCCATTGAAGTTCTTTCTTTTGTCTCTTATTGAGTGGTACGAAGCTTGATCCTCCCATGATTAGGAATATATGCTTTGTTGGTGGAACCAATCTATTAAACATCTAGGCTTCAAACTCTTGCCTTCTACTAGCCTGACTATGCTTTTGTATGTGCCACTGGTGCCTATATCCTTGGATCATACCATTGTTGGAGTACCTATCTCTGAAGGTGCTGCCCCCTTTCACATAGGTGTTGAACCACCTTGAAAACCACTTTGCTGGCTTTGTTGGGGTCTATGTGAAGTTTGTCTTGTGGCTAAAGTTTATGGAAGTTTGGTTCCCTCATCAAACTGAGATGCACTCTAGATGCTTTGAACATGCCTTGCATTCCTATTGAAGACCCTGATGATACCTTTGTATTTTTGTTGTTCCTATCAATGCTGTCAAAAGTCATTGCCTGCTCAAAAATATTTTTCATCTTCCAAAACAACTCTATGTTTTGTAGAGGCTTTCTAGCGAAGTATTCAGAGAATTGGCTAGTTTTGAGCCCTTTGATTGTTGCCTTAATGATAATTTTGCATGGCACTCTAGGGGCCTATGCTATGACTCAAACAAACCTTCATAGGTAACTTTGAAGGGGTTCGTTTGCTTCTTGGACACATATGAATAGTGCTTGTGTCATTCCTAGTTTTGCTTAAAATTCTCGAAAGTTTGCAATCAATTGACTCTTTAATTGTTCCCATGTGGTAATCGATCTTGTATGAAGGGACAATACTAGGTTTGAGTTATGCCTTTTGTAACCATGATGAATGAACCAACATTAGCATGTTTCACCAAAGGATGCAATGGTTGCTTCATAACTCACGAGAAATTTCTTGGGTCAAAGTACCTATCATATGAAGGAAGCAAGGGCGACTTATACATAGCAGGATAAGGGATTACCTGCAAATCCCTTGAGAGCAAAGCTGCACTATCATAGATAGGACTATAATAGTTTTGCTCTTCCCAGCTGAATGTATTTGTGTTGTGGTATCTTTTATGCTCTTGTCTTTGCTCTTGGCATTCTTCTTTTCTCATACGATAGAGCTCTTCTAAGATTCATGTATTTGCCTTAGAAGTTGAGCAGTCTGATGAAGCTTTTATTTCTGCACCTCCATGTGCCTTTGGATGGCTTCTAGCCCATCAATTTTTACATAAACATCATCTTTGTCAACCAATAACTCTAGGGCCTTCCTCTTCTCTTGCCTTTGGTGATTGATTTCAATTTGGTTGTCATCATCATTGCAGTCTTGCTCTTTGACATTCTTAGCACATTTTGTTATGCTAACAACTCTTTCCCTTCTAAGGCATGATCGTGGTTGTTGATGAGTTCACCTGAGGTGGGTGCAAAATGTTTGGGGTTTATCAAAATTTTGAAATAATGATAATAGAGAAACTGTTGGGGGCCTTCGTCTTCCGAAGGTCCTCAAAAACACAACTAACATGTTTTTCAGAATAGTATACTGTCACAGGAAGCTTCGGCTTTGAGATGAAGGTGTAAATGGTATGAAAGGCGCGATCTGGAAGAAGAATGAACCGGTTCCAAAGCCGTGGATGGAGAAGCTTCGGCTTAGCACAAGGATGGTGATGGAGAATGAAATGGACCTAAAGAGGAAAAGACTGCTTAACCCTTGACAGCTTACCTTTTGGCTAATAGTAAATGTCAGGGACATGAATGTAATTTCGCCCAGGCTGCGTCCTGTGTCTATAAATTGATGAATAGTAACACCATACTGTTCATGCTGACTTGTAATCACTCGCACGTCACTTTCGGACCTTTACCTTCTGTCAAGCTGAAGGTTGTAAAGCCCTAAAATTTGTATAAGGTAAAAAAAAAAATAATACATGTACTTAAATAAAAGTGCTTTGGGAATTATTCGATTTCCTTTTCTTTGTGCATACTCAGTTAGTGGTATTAAATTATTATTCAACTAAACAAATAAATGAATAAAGAAATGTGCACATCATGTCGAGGATTTTGTTGTGATGAATTTTGTTGGAATAAAGGAATCAAGACTTAATTTGATCTCAATGATAAATGAAAATATAAAACAGAAATGAGAAAGGAAATTGTAATAAAGTCATTTCTTGCTTCCATAATTAAATAATAGGAAGAAAGACAAATAATAATATTAAAATAGTAAGATTTATATTCATATTTGAATTATGTTGAGATTGGGAAATTTGAAAATTGAAATAAGAGTTTTGAGTTTGAATTGAATTTGAAAAGAAGAGAAAAAGGAAAGCCATGTGCATTATAAGTAAAATATAGACAAATAAATATAATTTTTCAATATGATATTTTTAATCGAACATGTAACCTCTGTGTGAAACTCACCAAAGAATTCGAATTTGAACAGTAGAGTTTAAAAATGCATTCAAATGAGGGTAGAAAAGAATTAGGAAATAAAAAAACGCTGGGATTGGTATTGGGCCGAATTTGCCCTGGCCCAACTCCTCCCTGCCGTTCTCACTAAGCCGCGGGTCCCGCTTGGCAGTCAAAACATGTCGCGTTCGCACTTGTGTCTTCCTTGGAAAGCTGACGCGTGGGCCCCACCTTCTGGCGTCTTCCTCGCGTGCACCCGGGGCGGACTCCGCAGCGTATGCCTGGGCGAACAGATCCGCCGTTCCCCGCGCGTGGGATCTTCAACCGTAAGCCGCAACAAACTCCGACCCCCACTCGGTGATCCTCTCCGGCCGGATTCCACCGCGACGCTATAAAGCACGGGGATTACGACTCCCCAACCAGCTGAAGCCGTGTGCCATTGCAGAACCATGGAGGAGATGAGGGAGATTCAGAAATCGCCGCCGCCGCTCAGGAAACGCGCTCGCATCGTCGTTCGGTGCACATGGTCGGGCAAGGGAGCATCGCTGGTGGGTGATGGTGTCGACCGTGGGCTCGGTGGAATGGATCGGTTATTGGAGCGGTGGAAATTGCTCATCGGTTCTTGGGCACCACCATCGGGCTGCACACCGCCATAGGTAATGGTCTCCATGCGACAAGCTCTCGTAAGAACCCTTTCCGTGGATTCGCTTTGAATGCAGTATCGTGTAGAGGTAGTTGATGTGGGGAATCAAGCTCTGGGCCGCCGGGTAGAGCTTCTCCGGCGAGTATCGCCGCCACGGTTGGGGGTGAACCAGAGACCCTAGCTGGCGTGTGGAAGATGAGTGAGCGAGCCGCCAGATCGTGATTGAACGATCACGATTTGTTGCGAAATAACGTTCTGGGCAGATTCATCCTAGTCGTCGATCCAGTTGTGTGCGGTTGTGATTAAGTGATGACGTGCCTCTTCACAAGTTTTGATCGGGACCGTCGATCAGGGATCTGGCGATCGGGGAAAAATTTCAGTACATAACGCTTCTGCGTCTAATCTGCACCGTCCGGGGTAGATCGGACGGCCGAGATCTGAGAATACCCCTTCGCCGTGGCAATCTTTGTAAAGAGCCCCTGTTCTTTTTGTAAATGAACCCGCCGTCCACCGCGGGTTGAATCTGTGTCTGGGATATTTTTATACATTAGTCCCTGTGTTTCTCTGTTATTGGCGCGCGGTCCAGAGAGTAGTAAAATTAGAGAATTAATTCTGGAAATTGATTTTTAATACAAAAATAAATCCAGAAACTTGTATAATTCATATTAAATTCATCTTAACTCCAAATTAAGTCATTCCAGTTGCAATAATTTTGTTATAATATTGTCTATCACCTAGTGCCTCTATTTAGCCATGAAACTTGAACTAAAAATGTTCATTTGTGATTAATCTATTCTAAGTACCTAATAACTTCAGAAATTCATAACTTAAAATCTATAACTCCAAAATTAATGATTCCTATTCCTGTGATCTTATTTCAATATGTAGTTTATTATTATGTATTTTACATATATGTTTGGTGTAATGATAATTTTGCCGATGCACTGTTTGTTTGTATTGTTACGGCTAGTGCGAGGTTACGAGTCATCTGAAGATCATCCTGGTACCTGGAATCTCAAGTCCCAGGCAAGTTGTGCCCTTGATCACTTCTTTTTACCCACTCATGTTCTAATTAATCATAATGATCTGCATAGGTTAATTTTGATGGGACCCAATAGGTTACCCTAGTTTGTCTATCTTTATACCTTGTTTACCACTGAACTTTTTGGGTAGTACTTGCTAGTGCTTTATGTGGTTTTGGGTATGAAGGTACATTATTCATGATCACACTTTTATTATATGTTTATTATTACTGTTCATGATAAGATCATTATGTTAATTGGAACATGGAGAACCACCCGGGAAAACAGTGCTACCACAAGGGAGGAATGGGACCCCTTGGCTGATTAATTAGGAAAGCTAGTGGAAGACTACCTTACCCGAAAGGGGCAAGGGCAGTAGGGGAGTGGTCAGTGTAGGGAGGCCCTCGGGAGGATTTTGCTGCGATGGCGGTCCTGCAAGGGATTCCTGCATTGGAACTTCCTATAAACTGTAGCGGGTTTTCTGAAGCTAGTGGAACTTTGTAAAGGCCTCGTAGTGTTACCCTGCCTCGCCTCCTCGGTAGAGGTGTATGGGAAGTCGCGATCCCTTGGCAGAAGGGTAACATGACTTGTGGGTAAAGATGCGCAACCTCTGCAGAGTGTAAAACTGGTATACTAGCCGTGCTCACGGTCATGAGCAGCTCGGACACTCACATGATTAAATTATGGAACTTAAACTCAATTTGTCATATGCATTGCATCGCAGGTGAAGTTGTTACTTTTGTTCTACTATTTAACTGGGTTGGTATTTACTTATACCTAGTAACTGCTAATAAAATTTTGACCAACTTTAAAAGCAATGCTCAGCTCTAACCATCTTCTTTGGTAAGCCTTACACTTCACGTGAGCTCCCACCTTTGGCGAGTTCATGCACATTATTCCCCACAACTTGTTGAGCGATGAACGTATGTGAGCTCACTCTTGCTGTCTCACACCCCCCCACAGGTCAAGAACAGGTACCGCAGGATGAGGCGCTTGGAGGATGCTGCGATGTGTTCGTGAGAGGTCTAGGTCGTCGTCTCCCAGTCAACTTTGGGTTGCTGGACCGTTGTCTCCTTATAATGTAATTATTTATTTTGTATAGAATTCCTGTTATGTAGTAAAGATGTGACATTCGATCCTGTGCCATGATTCATCATATGTGTGAGACTTGGTCCCAGCATACCTGGTGTTTATGTTCGCGCCCGGGTCTTGGTGCCCCGAAACCCGGGTGTGACAGAAGTGGTATCAGAGGAATGTTGACTGTAAGACGAAACCTAGATAGAACTAGACAACCAATACTTACTTACCTTTACTACTCTGATTCTTATCTAAACTTTTCTTGATCTTTTCTCATCTATTTCCGCTTTACTCTGATTATTCTTACCTTTTCTTTCTAAAGACAAATGTGGATTTCACACTTTGAAATCATGTGCCTAAAGTGATTTTAGGAATAGGAGACCAAATCTTAGGAACAAAAACAAAACTATTTTTATAAGTGTTTATGTACTTGAATGTTTGTTCTTATGATATATGTCTGATTTGGATCTTTGATTGAGTGTGATGAGTTGTGGAGTAATGTCCACAATTACATCTGCATATACATATAGAAAAAAAACACCTATAAAAAAATATAACTAGATAAACTAGAGTATCTAGCCTAACAATATCTATCTTAGCTTAAAAGATTCATATTCTACACTCATAGATCCATCTTATCTTAAAAGATACTCTATTACCTTAGTAGATTAATCTTATCTTGAAAAGATTTTATCTTATCCTAATAGATCTAACTAACCTCAAAAGATTCTACCTTATCCCTATGAATGCATCTTGCCCTAATAAGCATACTTACCACACACTAGTGTAACAACCATGATCTAATCCAAAGTAATTAGATATTATCTAGTCTAATCTAGTTACACCGACCTAATCTGGATCCCATCTAATCTAATATGGTCTAATCTAAAGTGAGTTACTTAAATGGACCAGTTAATACTTGTGAAATAGATTAGACCCTATCCACGTGTTTTAACCTAGTTCACCCTACACTAAATAAAGAATGGCAGACCAACCAATAAAGTCATGATGGATTGCATAATCTGGCTATTCCCAACAAACAGCAAACAAACTTTTGATCTACATCATGTAGTATATCTTGTTCATATCTATCTTAACCATATTCCCCAACTCCGATGATATACACTAAGTCACTAACCTCGAATCAATGAGACCAAGACCGGAGAAGGAAAAGATCAACCACGTCAAGGAAGGAGAGAGGTCAAACTCAATCTTCAGATGCATTACCACCCAACACAGAGTTCTTCCTCACCATAAACTTTCTTACCTCAACCTGTCCAACTTATATCCTACATAATAAGTAGTTGGATACCTATGTCCTCCTAATCACCCCTATTGACTATATAAAAAAAATAATAAGACTCTTGATTTTTGAATCAATTAGAAACTACAATCTCAATTACAAGCCAATCCTTTTGTATTCCTTTCCTTACAAATCTCGAGGACGAGATTATTTTTAAGGGGGGTAGGATTTGTAAAGCCCTAAAATTTGTATAAGGTAAAAAAAAAATAATACATGTACTTAAATAAAAGTGCTTTGGGAATTATTCGATTTCCTTTTCTTTGTGCATACTCAGTTAGTGGTATTAAATTATTATTCAACTAAACAAATAAATGAATAAAGAAATGTGCACATCATGTCGAGGATTTTGTTGTGATGAATTTTGTTGGAATAAAGGAATCAAGACTTAATTTGATCTCAATGATAAATGAAAATATAAAACAGAAATGAGAAAGGAAATTGTAATAAAGTCATTTCTTGCTTCCATAATTAAATAATAGGAAGAAAGACAAATAATAATATTAAAATAGTAATATTTATATTCATATTTGAATTATGTTGAGATTGGGAAATTTGAAAATTGAAATAAGAGTTTTGAGTTTGAATTGAATTTGAAAAGAAGAGAAAAAGGAAAGCCATGTGCATTATAAGTAAAATATAGACAAATAAATATAATTTTTCAATATGATATTTTTAATCGAACATGTAACCTCTGTGTGAAACTCACCAAAGAATTCGAATTTGAACAGTAGAGTTTAAAAATGCATTCAAATGAGGGTAGAAAAGAATTAGGAAATAAAAAAAAAACGCTGGGATTGGTATTGGGCCGAATTTGCCCTGGCCCAACTCCTCCCTGCCGTTCTCACTAAGCCGCGGGTCCCGCTTGGCAGTCAAAACATGTCGCGTTCGCACTTGTGTCTTCCTTGGAAAGCTGACGCGTGGGCCCCACCTTCTGGCGTCTTCCTTGCGTGCACCCGGGGCGGACTCCGCAGCGTATGCCTAGGCGAACAGATCCGCCGTTCCCCGCGCGTGGGATCTTCAACCGTAAGCCGCAACAAACTCCGACCCCCACTCGGTGATCCTCTCCGGCCGGATTCCACCGCGACGCTATAAAGCACGGGGATTACGACTCCCCAACCAGCTGAAGCCGTGTGCCATTGCAGAACCATGGAGGAGATGAGGGAGATTCGGAAATCGCCGCCGCCGCTCAGGAAACGCGCTCGCATCGTCGTTCGGTGCACATGGTTGGGCAAGGGAGCATCGCTGGTGGGTGATGGTGTCGACCGTGGGCTCGGTGGAATGGATCGGTTATTGGAGCGGTGGAAATTGCTCATCGGTTCTTGGGCACCACCATCGGGCTGCACACCGCCATAGGTAATGGTCTCCATGCGACAAGCTCTCGTAAGAACCCTTTCCGTGGATTCGCTTTGAATGCAGTATCGTGTAGAGGTAGTTGATGTGGGGAATCAAGCTCTGGGCCGCCGGGTAGAGCTTCTCCGGCGAGTATCGCCGCCACGGTTGGGGGTGAACCAGAGACCCTAGCTGGCGTGTGGAAGATGAGTGAGCGAGCCGCCAGATCGTGATTGAACGATCACGATTTGTTGCGAAATAACGTTCTGGGCAGATTCATCCTAGTCGTCGATCCAGTTGTGTGCGGTTGTGATTAAGTGATGACGTGCCTCTTCACAAGTTTTGATCGGGACCGTCGATCAGGGATCTGGCGATCGGGGAAAAATTTCAGTACATAACGCTTCTGCATCTAATCTGCACCGTCCGGGGTAGATCGGACGGCCGAGATCTGAGAATACCCCTTCGCCGTGGCAATCTTTGTAAAGAGCCCCTGTTCTTTTTGTAAATGAACCCGCCGTCCACCGCGGGTTGAATCTGTGTCTGGGATATTTTTATACATTAGTCCCTGTGTTTCTTTGTTATTGGCGCGCGGTCCAGAGAGTAGTAAAATTAGAGAATTAATTCTGGAAATTGATTTTAATACAAAAATAAATCCAGAAACTTGTATAATTCATATTAAATTCATCTTAACTCCAAATTAAGTCATTCCAGTTGCAATAATTTTGTTATAATATTGTCTATCACCTAGTGCCTCTATTTAGCCATGAAACTTGAACTAAAAATGTTCATTTGTGATTAATCTATTCTAAGTACCTAATAACTTCAGAAATTCATAACTTAAAATCTATAACTCCAAAATTAATGATTCCTATTCCTGTGATCTTATTTCAATATGTAGTTTATTATTATGTATTTTACATATATGTTTGGTGTAATGATAATTTTGCCGATGCACTGTTTGTTTGTATTGTTACGGCTAGTGCGAGGTTACGAGTCATCTGAAGATCATCCTGGTACCTGGAATCTCAAGTCCCAGGCAAGTTGTGCCCTTGATCACTTCTTTTTACCCACTCATGTTCTAATTAATCATAATGATCTGCATAGGTTAATTTTGATGGGACCCAATAGGTTACCCTAGTTTGTCTATCTTTATACCTTGTTTACCACTGAACTTTTTGGGTAGTACTTGCTAGTGCTTTATGTGGTTTTGGGTATGAAGGTACATTATTCATGATCACACTTTTATTATATGTTTATTATTACTGTTCATGATAAGATCATTATGTTAATTGGAACATGGAGAACCACCCGGGAAAACAGTGCTACCACAAGGGAGGAATGGGACCCCTTGGCTGATTAATTAGGAAAGCTAGTGGAAGACTACCTTACCCGAAAGGGGCAAGGGCAGTAGGGGAGTGGTCAGTGTAGGGAGGCCCTCGGGAGGATTTTGCTGCGATGGCGGTCCTACAAGGGATTCCTGCATTGGAACTTCCTATAAACTGTAGCGGGTTTTCTGAAGCTAGTGGAACTTTGTAAAGGCCTCGTAGTGTTACCCTGCCTCGCCTCCTCGGTAGAGGTGTATGGGAACTCGCGATCCCTTGGCAGAAGGGTAACATGACTTGTGGGTAAAGATGCGCAACCTCTGCAGAGTGTAAAACTGGTATACTAGCCGTGCTCACGGTCATGAGCAGCTCGGACACTCACATGATTAAATTATGGAACTTAAACTCAATTTGTCATATGCATTGCATCGCAGGTGAAGTTGTTACTTTTGTTCTACTATTTAACTGGGTTGGTATTTACTTATACCTAGTAACTGCTAATAAAATTTTGACCAACTTTAAAAGCAATGCTCAGCTCTAACCATCTTCTTTGGTAAGCCTTACACTTCACGTGAGCTCCCACCTTTGGCGAGTTCATGCACATTATTCCCCACAACTTGTTGAGCGATGAACGTATGTGAGCTCACTCTTGCTGTCTCACACCCCCCACAGGTCAAGAACAGGTACCGCAGGATGAGGCGCTTGGAGGATGCTGCGATGTGTTCGTGAGAGGTCTAGGTCGTCGTCTCCCAGTCAACTTTGGGTTGCTGGACCGTTGTCTCCTTATAATGTAATTATTTATTTAGTATAGAATTCCTGTTATGTAGTAAAGATGTGACATTCGATCCTGTGCCATGATTCATCATATGTGTGAGACTTGGTCCCAGCATACCTGGTGTTTATGTTCGCGCCCGGGTCTTGGTGCCCCGAAACCCGGGTGTGACAGAAGTGGTATCAGAGGAATGTTGACTGTAAGACGAAACCTAGATAGAACTAGACAACCAATACTTACTTACCTTTACTACTCTGATTCTTATCTAAACTTTTCTTGATCTTTTCTCATCTATTTCCGCTTTACTCTGATTATTCTTACCTTTTCTTTCTAAAGACAAATGTGGATTTCACACTTTGAAATCATGTGCCTAAAGTGATTTTAGGAATAGGAGACCAAATCTTAGGAACAAAAACAAAACTATTTTTATAAGTGTTTATGTACTTGAATGTTTGTTCTTATGATATATGTCTGATTTGGATCTTTGATTGAGTGTGATGAGTTGTGGAGTAATGTCCACAATTACATCTGCATATACATATAGAAAAAAAAACACCTATAAAAAAATATAACTAGATAAACTAGAGTATCTAGCCTAACAATATCTATCTTAGCTTAAAAGATTCATATTCTACACTCATAGATCCATCTTATCTTAAAAGATACTCTATTACCTTAGTAGATTAATCTTATCTTGAAAAGATTTTATCTTATCCTAATAGATCTAACTAACCTCAAAAGATTCTACCTTATCCCTATGAATGCATCTTGCCCTAATAAGCATACTTACCACACACTAGTGTAACAACCATGATCTAATCCAAAGTAATTAGATATTATCTAGTCTAATCTAGTTACACCGACCTAATCTGGATCCCATCTAATCTAATATGGTCTAATCTAAAGTGAGTTACTTAAATGGACCAGTTAATACTTGTGAAATAGATTAGACCCTATCCACGTGTTTTAACCTAGTTCACCCTACACTAAATAAAGAATGGCAGACCAACCAATAAAGTCATGATGGATTGCATAATCTGGCTATTCCCAACAAACAGCAAACAAACTTTTGATCTACATCATGTAGTATATCTTGTTCATATCTATCTTAACCATATTCCCCAACTCCGATGATATACACTAAGTCACTAACCTCGAATCAATGAGACCAAGACCGGAGAAGGAAAAGATCAACCACGTCAAGGAAGGAGAGAGGTCAAACTCAATCTTCAGATGCATTACCACCCAACACAGAGTTCTTCCTCACCATAAACTTTCTTACCTCAACCTGTCCAACTTATATCCTACATAATAAGTAGTTGGATACCTATGTCCTCCTAATCACCCCTATTGACTATATAAAAAAAATAATAAGACTCTTGATTTTTGAATCAATTAGAAACTACAATCTCAATTACAAGCCAATCCTTTTGTATTCCTTTCCTTACAAATCTCGAGGACGAGATTATTTTTAAGGGGGGTAGGATTTGTAAAGCCCTAAAATTTGTATAAGGTAAAAAAAAAATAATACATGTACTTAAATAAAAGTGCTTTGGGAATTATTCGATTTCCTTTTCTTTGTGCATACTCAGTTAGTGGTATTAAATTATTATTCAACTAAACAAATAAATGAATAAAGAAATGTGCACATCATGTCGAGGATTTTGTTGTGATGAATTTTGTTGGAATAAAGGAATCAAGACTTAATTTGATCTCAATGATAAATGAAAATATAAAACAGAAATGAGAAAGGAAATTGTAATAAAGTCATTTCTTGCTTCCATAATTAAATAATAGGAAGAAAGACAAATAATAATATTAAAATAGTAATATTTATATTCATATTTGAATTATGTTGAGATTGGGAAATTTGAAAATTGAAATAAGAGTTTTGAGTTTGAATTGAATTTGAAAAGAAGAGAAAAAGGAAAGCCATGTGCATTATAAGTAAAATATAGACAAATAAATATAATTTTTCAATATGATATTTTTAATCGAACATGTAACCTCTGTGTGAAACTCACCAAAGAATTCGAATTTGAACAGTAGAGTTTAAAAATGCATTCAAATGAGGGTAGAAAAGAATTAGGAAATAAAAAAAAACGCTGGGATTGGTATTGGGCCGAATTTGCCCTGGCCCAACTCCTCCCTGCCGTTCTCACTAAGCCGCGGGTCCCGCTTGGCAGTCAAAACATGTCGTGTTCGCACTTGTGTCTTCCTTGGAAAGCTGACGCGTGGGCCCCACCTTCTGGCGTCTTCCTCGCGTGCACCCGGGGCGGACTCCGCAGCGTATGCCTGGGCGAACAGATCTGCCGTTCCCCGCGCGTGGGATCTTCAACCGTAAGCCGCAACAAACTCCGACCCCCACTCGGTGATCCTCTCCGGCCGGATTCCACCACGACGCTATAAAGCACGGGGATTACGACTCCCCAACCAGCTGAAGCCGTGTGCCATTGCAGAACCATGGAGGAGATGAGGGAGATTCAGAAATCGCCGCCGCCGCTCAGGAAACGCGCTCGCATCGTCGTTCGGTGCACATGGTCGGGCAAGGGAGCATCGCTGGTGGGTGATGGTGTCGACCGTGGGCTCGGTGGAATGGATCGGTTATTGGAGCGGTGGAAATTGCTCATCGGTTCTTGGGCACCACCATCGGGCTGCACACCGCCATAGGTAATGGTCTCCATGCGACAAGCTCTCGTAAGAACCCTTTCCGTGGATTCGCTTTGAATGCAGTATCGTGTAGAGGTAGTTGATGTGGGGAATCAAGCTCTGGGCCGCCGGGTAGAGCTTCTCCGGCGAGTATCGCCGCCACGGTTGGGGGTGAACCAGAGACCCTAGCTGGCGTGTGGAAGATGAGTGAGCGAGCCGCCAGATCGTGATTGAACGATCACGATTTGTTGCGAAATAACGTTCTGGGCAGATTCATCCTAGTCGTCGATCCAGTTGTGTGCGGTTGTGATTAAGTGATGACGTGCCTCTTCACAAGTTTTGATCGGGACCGTCGATCAGGGATCTGGCGATCGGGGAAAAATTTCAGTACATAACGCTTCTGCGTCTAATCTGCACCGTCCGGGGTAGATCGGACGGCCGAGATCTGAGAATACCCCTTCGCCGTGGCAATCTTTGTAAAGAGCCCCTGTTCTTTTTGTAAATGAACCCGCCGTCCACCGCGGGTTGAATCTGTGTCTGGGATATTTTTATACATTAGTCCCTGTGTTTCTCTGTTATTGGCGCGCGGTCCAGAGAGTAGTAAAATTAGAGAATTAATTCTGGAAATTGATTTTTAATACAAAAATAAATCCAGAAACTTGTATAATTCATATTAAATTCATCTTAACTCCAAATTAAGTCATTCCAGTTGCAATAATTTTGTTATAATATTGTCTATCACCTAGTGCCTCTATTTAGCCATGAAACTTGAACTAAAAATGTTCATTTGTGATTAATCTATTCTAAGTACCTAATAACTTCAGAAATTCATAACTTAAAATCTATAACTCCAAAATTAATGATTCCTATTCCTGTGATCTTATTTCAATATGTAGTTTATTATTATGTATTTTACATATATGTTTGGTGTAATGTTAATTTTGCCGATGCACTGTTTGTTTGTATTGTTACGGCTAGTGCGAGGTTACGAGTCATCTGAAGATCATCCTGGTACCTGGAATCTCAAGTCCCAGGCAAGTTGTGCCCTTGATCACTTCTTTTTACCCACTCATGTTCTAATTAATCATAATGATCTGCATAGGTTAATTTTGATGGGACCCAATAGGTTACCCTAGTTTGTCTATCTTTATACCTTGTTTACCACTGAACTTTTTGGGTAGTACTTGCTAGTGCTTTATGTGGTTTTGGGTATGAAGGTACATTATTCATGATCACACTTTTATTATATGTTTATTATTACTGTTCATGATAAGATCATTATGTTAATTGGAACATGGAGAACCACCCGGGAAAACAGTGCTACCACAAGGGAGGAATGGGACCCCTTGGCTGATTAATTAGGAAAGCTAGTGGAAGACTACCTTACCCGAAAGGGGCAAGGGCAGTAGGGGAGTGGTCAGTGTAGGGAGGCCCTCGGGAGGATTTTGCTGCGATGGCGGTCCTGCAAGGGATTCCTGCATTGGAACTTCCTATAAACTGTAGCGGGTTTTCTGAAGCTAGTGGAACTTTGTAAAGGCCTCGTAGTGTTACCCTGCCTCGCCTCCTCGGTAGAGGTGTATGGGAAGTCGCGATCCCTTGGCAGAAGGGTAACATGACTTGTGGGTAAAGATGCGCAACCTCTGCAGAGTGTAAAACTGGTATACTAGCCGTGCTCACGGTCATGAGCAGCTCGGACACTCACATGATTAAATTATGGAACTTAAACTCAATTTGTCATATGCATTGCATCGCAGGTGAAGTTGTTACTTTTGTTCTACTATTTAACTGGGTTGGTATTTACTTATACCTAGTAACTACTAATAAAATTTTGACCAACTTTAAAAGCAATGCTCATCTCTAACCATCTTCTTTGGTAAGCCTTACACTTCACGTGAGCTCCCACCTTTGGCGAGTTCATGCACATTATTCCCCACAACTTGTTGAGCGATGAACGTATGTGAGCTCACTCTTGCTGTCTCACACCCCCCCACAGGTCAAGAACAGGTACCGCAGGATGAGGCGCTTGGAGGATGCTGCGATGTGTTCGTGAGAGGTCTAGGTCGTCGTCTTCCAGTCAACCTTGGGTTGCTGGACCGTTGTCTCCTTATAATGTAATTATTTATTTTGTATAGAATTCCTGTTATGTAGTAAAGATGTGACATTCGATCCTGTGGCATGATTCATCATATGTGTGAGACTTGGTCCCAGCATACCTGGTGTTTATGTTCGCGCCCGGGTCTTGGTGCCCCGAAACCCGGGTGTGACAGAAGTGGTATCAGAGGAATGTTGACTGTAAGACGAAACCTAGATAGAACTAGACAACCAATACTTACTTACCTTTACTACTCTGATTCTTATCTAAACTTTTCTTGATCTTTTCTCATCTATTTCCGCTTTACTCTGATTATTCTTACCTTTTCTTTCTAAAGACAAATGTGGATTTCACACTTTGAAATCATGTGCCTAAAGTGATTTTAGGAATAGGAGACCAAATCTTAGGAACAAAAACAAAACTATTTTTATAAGTGTTTATGTACTTGAATGTTTGTTCTTATGATATATGTCTGATTTGGATCTTTGATTGAGTGTGATGAGTTGTGGAGTAATGTCCACAATTACATCTGCATATACATATAGAAAAAAAAACACCTATAAAAAAATATAACTAGATAAACTAGAGTATCTAGCCTAACAATATCTATCTTAGCTTAAAAGATTCATATTCTACACTCATAGATCCATCTTATCTTAAAAGATACTCTATTACCTTAGTAGATTAATCTTATCTTGAAAAGATTTTATCTTATCCTAATAGATCTAACTAACCTCAAAAGATTCTACCTTATCCCTATGAATGCATCTTGCCCTAATAAGCATACTTACCACACACTAGTGTAACAACCATGATCTAATCCAAAGTAATTAGATATTATCTAGTCTAATCTAGTTACACCGACCTAATCTGGATCCCATCTAATCTAATATGGTCTAATCTAAAGTGAGTTACTTAAATGGACCAGTTAATACTTGTGAAATAGATTAGACCCTATCCACGTGTTTTAACCTAGTTCACCCTACACTAAATAAAGAATGGCAGACCAACCAATAAAGTCATGATGGATTGCATAATCTGGTTATTCCCAACAAACAGCAAACAAACTTTTGATCTACATCATGTAGTATATCTTGTTCATATCTATCTTAACCATATTCCCCAACTCCGATGATATACACTAAGTCACTAACCTCGAATCAATGAGACCAAGACCGGAGAAGGAAAAGATCAACCACGTCAAGGAAGGAGAGAGGTCAAACTCAATCTTCAGATGCATTACCACCCAACACAGAGTTCTTCCTCACCATAAACTTTCTTACCTCAACCTGTCCAACTTATATCCTACATAATAAGTAGTTGGATACCTATGTCCTCCTAATCACCCCTATTGACTATATAAAAAAAAATAATAAGACTCTTGATTTTTGAATCAATTAGAAACTACAATCTCAATTACAAGCCAATCCTTTTGTATTCCTTTCCTTACAAATCTCGAGGACGAGATTATTTTTAAGGGGGGTAGGATTTGTAAAGCCCTAAAATTTGTATAAGGTAAAAAAAAATAATACATGTACTTAAATAAAAGTGCTTTGGGAATTATTCGATTTCCTTTTCTTTGTGCATACTCAGTTAGTGGTATTAAATTATTATTCAACTAAACAAATAAATGAATAAAGAAATGTGCACATCATGTCGAGGATTTTGTTGTGATGAATTTTGTTGGAATAAAGGAATCAAGACTTAATTTGATCTCAATGATAAATGAAAATATAAAACAGAAATGAGAAAGGAAATTGTAATAAAGTCATTTCTTGCTTCCATAATTAAATAATAGGAAGAAAGACAAATAATAATATTAAAATAGTAAGATTTATATTCATATTTGAATTATGTTGAGATTGGGAAATTTGAAAATTGAAATAAGAGTTTTGAGTTTGAATTGAATTTGAAAAGAAGAGAAAAAGGAAAGCCATGTGCATTATAAGTAAAATATAGACAAATAAATATAATTTTTCAATATGATATTTTTAATCGAACATGTAACCTCTGTGTGAAACTCACCAAAGAATTCGAATTTGAACAGTAGAGTTTAAAAATGCATTCAAATGAGGGTAGAAAAGAATTAGGAAATAAAAAAAAACGCTGGGATTGGTATTGGGCCGAATTTGCCCTGGCCCAACTCCTCCCTGCCGTTCTCACTAAGCCGCGGGTCCCGCTTGGCAGTCAAAACATGTCGCGTTCGCACTTGTGTCTTCCTTGGAAAGCTGACGCGTGGGCCCCACCTTCTGGCGTCTTCCTCGCGTGCACCCGGGGCGGACTCCGCAGCGTATGCCTGGGCGAACAGATCCGCCGTTCCTCGCGCGTGGGATCTTCAACCGTAAGCCGCAACAAACTCCGACCCCCACTCGGTGATCCTCTCCGGCCGGATTCCACCGCGACGCTATAAAGCACGGGGATTACGACTCCCCAACCAGCTGAAGCCGTGTGCCATTGCAGCACCATGGAGGAGATGAGGGAGATTCGGAAATCGCCGCCGCCGCTCAGGAAACGCGCTCGCATCGTCGTTCGGTGCACATGGTCGGGCAAGGGAGCATCGCTGGTGGGTGATGGTGTCGACCGTGGGCTCGGTGGAATGGATCGGTTATTGGAGCGGTGGAAATTGCTCATCGGTTCTTGGGCACCACCATCGGGCTGCACACCGCCATAGGTAATGGTCTCCATGCGACAAGCTCTCGTAAGAACCCTTTCCGTGGATTCGCTTTGAATGCAGTATCGTGTAGAGGTAGTTGATGTGGGGAATCAAGCTCTGGGCCGCCGGGTAGAGCTTCTCCGGCGAGTATCGCCGCCACGGTTGGGGGTGAACCAGAGACCCTAGCTGGCGTGTGGAAGATGAGTGAGCGAGCCGCCAGATCGTGATTGAACGATCACGATTTGTTGCGAAATAACGTTCTGGGCAGATTCATCCTAGTCGTCGATCCAGTTGTGTGCGGTTGTGATTAAGTGATGACGTGCCTCTTCACAAGTTTTGATCGGGACCGTCGATCAGGGATCTGGCGATCGGGGAAAAATTTCAGTACATAACGCTTCTGCGTCTAATCTGCACCATCCGGGGTAGATCGGACGGCCGAGATCTGAGAATACCCCTTCGCCGTGGCAATCTTTGTAAAGAGCCCCTGTTCTTTTTGTAAATGAACCCGCCGTCCACCGCGGGTTGAATCTGTGTCTGGGATATTTTTATACATTAGTCCCTGTGTTTCTCTGTTATTGGCGCGCGGTCCAGAGAGTAGTAAAATTAGAGAATTAATTCTGGAAATTGATTTTTAATACAAAAATAAATCCAGAAACTTGTATAATTCATATTAAATTCATCTTAACTCCAAATTAAGTCATTCCAGTTGCAATAATTTTGTTATAATATTGTCTATCACCTAGTGCCTCTATTTAGCCATGAAACTTGAACTAAAAATGTTCATTTGTGATTAATCTATTCTAAGTACCTAATAACTTCAGAAATTCATAACTTAAAATCTATAACTCCAAAATTAATGATTCCTATTCCTGTGATCTTATTTCAATATGTAGTTTATTATTATGTATTTTACATATATGTTTGGTGTAATGATAATTTTGCCGATGCACTGTTTGTTTGTATTGTTACGGCTAGTGCGAGGTTACGAGTCATCTGAAGATCATCCTGGTACCTGGAATCTCAAGTCCCAGGCAAGTTGTGCCCTTGATCACTTCTTTTTACCCACTCATGTTCTAATTAATCATAATGATCTGCATAGGTTAATTTTGATGGGACCCAATAGGTTACCCTAGTTTGTCTATCTTTATACCTTGTTTACCACTGAACTTTTTGGGTAGTACTTGCTAGTGCTTTATGTGGTTTTGGGTATGAAGGTACATTATTCATGATCACACTTTTATTATATGTTTATTATTACTGTTCATGATAAGATCATTATGTTAATTGGAACATGGAGAACCACCCGGGAAAACAGTGCTACCACAAGGGAGGAATGGGACCCCTTGGCTGATTAATTAGGAAAGCTAGTGGAAGACTACCTTACCCGAAAGGGGCAAGGGCAGTAGGGGAGTGGTCAATGTAGGGAGGCCCTCGGGAGGATTTTGCTGCGATGGCGGTCCTGCAAGGGATTCCTGCATTGGAACTTCCTATAAACTGTAGCGGGTTTTCTGAAGCTAGTGGAACTTTGTAAAGGCCTCGTAGTGTTACCCTGCCTCGCCTCCTCGGTAGAGGTGTATGGGAAGTCGCGATCCCTTGGCAGAAGGGTAACATGACTTGTGGGTAAAGATGCGCAACCTCTGCAGAGTGTAAAACTGGTATACTAGCCGTGCTCACGGTCATGAGCAGCTCGGACACTCACATGATTAAATTATGGAACTTAAACTCAATTTGTCATATGCATTGCATCGCAGGTGAAGTTGTTACTTTTGTTCTACTATTTAACTGGGTTGGTATTTACTTATACCTAGTAACTGCTAATAAAATTTTGACCAACTTTAAAAGCAATGCTCAGCTCTAACCATCTTCTTTGGTAAGCCTTACACTTCACGTGAGCTCCCACCTTTGGCGAGTTCATGCACATTATTCCCCACAACTTGTTGAGCGATGAACGTATGTGAGCTCACTCTTGCTGTCTCACACCCCCCCACAGGTCAAGAACAGGTACCGCAGGATGAGGCGCTTGGAGGATGCTGCGATGTGTTCGTGAGAGGTCTAGGTCGTCGTCTCCCAGTCAACTTTGGGTTGCTAGACCGTTGTCTCCTTATAATGTAATTATTTATTTTGTATAGAATTCCTGTTATGTAGTAAAGATGTGACATTCGATCCTGTGCCATGATTCATCATATGTGTGAGACTTGGTCCCAGCATACCTGGTGTTTATGTTCGCGCCCGGGTCTTGGTGCCCCGAAACCCGGGTGTGACAAAGGTACAAATGTAATTTGATATCGTTAGTGTTTGTTCATGATCATATAATGATAATATGAATAATTTGATGAGTTGATATAATTATTCATGCTTTTTTCATGTTTCATATATCCCTGTTTATATTCTTGCATATTGGAATGATGAAGGTATGTCCTTCATGACCTTCGTCTGAAGATCATTATATCCTAAGAGAGATAATGCTTCGAAGGACGAAGGTCTTTAATCATTAACATTTGTGTTGCCTTGTTTTTAACTCATAGCTTTTGAGAACAAGTGACCAACATTGGCGCCCACCTCCGGTGAACTCATTTGAACACCTTCGGCAATAGCAAGCATCAACCTTTGTCATGCCGCCGAAGAAGACAGCAGCGCCAGGGGCTGCATTACAGCCACTGGACACTAATTAGGAGACGCTATGTGAAGCTAGGAGCCAAAAGAGGAAGGGCACTAGCCCAACACTTCACGAGGAGGAGCTGGACCAGGAGATCAGGGACCTAGAAATCATTCACCAACAAGTACAAAGGAAGGAGAAGATGGCCTGCTTAGCCGATTTACAGAAAATGATTGATGAAGATGCTGAGGAAATGCGTCATCTTATTCAAGATGACCAGGACCGAAGGCCCCAGCACAAGGAGCTTCGTCAAGAGAGTTCATTCAACGACGATGAATGGTACGATGACTTTCATCATGGCAATTTTGCTTTTGATGATGTGTCTCCTTTGGCAGCAGAGTTGCAGGCTATTCCATGGCCCCATCATACAAGCCACCTCAGCTTCCTATGTATGATGGACACTCAGATCCTAAGCAATTTTTGATGAGCTATGAAGCAACCATATCTTCATATGGAGGCAATACTGCAGTCATGGCGAAATCCTTCGTCATGGCAGTCCGAAGTGTGGCCCAGACATGGTACTCTTCTCTTCGACCAGGGACAATCACATCATGGCAGAAGCTCAAGGATATGCTAATCACTAGCTTCCAAGGCTTTTAGACGAAGCTAGTTACTGCTCAGGCTTTGTTTCAGTGCACACAGGACCATGAGGAGTACCTTCAGGCGTACGTCCGAAGGTTCCTGCGTCTAAGAGCACAAGCGCCTACAGTGCCCAATGAAATTGTCATTGAGGCCATGATCAAAGGGCTTCAGCCAGGACCTACGGCTCAGTATTTGCCAGGAAACCCCCATAAACCCTGGAGAAGCTTCTTCAAAAGATGGATGAGTATATCCGAGCTGATAATGAATTCCGCCAAAGAAGGGAAGAAGCGTAAAGGTTTTCTAAGATGACCAGGGGCTTCGGAGGAAGAATTCACCCCAGATATGTCAGATCAATCCATAATTCCAACCCAAGTGATGACAAAGGAAGTCAACCTCAAAGGCAGCAACACAGCTCCTAGTCTTCAGGGTCACAACAAAGCTCCTTCAGGCCACCAGTCCCAAGGGGCAGAGGCAGTAGGGGCTTCAAAGGAGGGTACGAAGATCAGCCTAGAAGACTGTATTGCTTATTCTACAGTGAAGACAAGGGCCACACCACAAGAACATGCCAAATCACAATTCAGAAGCAAAAAGAAATTGCTGAAGCTGAGACACGACAGAATCAACCAAAGCAGGTCCTACATACTGCTTCATGTTATTCTCCTTATGTCCCAGAATATGTAGGTAATCAACAACCTATGACCTCTGTCGCTTTGGCAAGCCACTCTCAAGCTTCCTGGGCCCAGCTACCACCACCACCACCACTTCCACCTACTCTGACCCATGGCCAGCAGCCAGAAGGGAACCAACAGCAGCACAACTTTTGGGAAGAGTTCGAAGCTCGCACAGTCAATAGCACTATGCCTGAATCCAAACATATTTACTGAAGTATATCCTACATCTGGTGTACCTTTATCTTTTTTGCATTGTTACTTTTTCTTGTATGGAAAACTCTTCATGAAGGACTAAATTCTGATATGTAATAATAGTATTCATACCATTGAGTGGAATGCTTCTTTTTAACAAAGTTCTGAAGCTATAAAAGTCGTTGCTAAGGGAGAACAGAGTAAGTTCCGAAGCTACAAAAGTCGTTCATAAGGGAGCACAGAGTAAGTTCTGAAGCTATAAAAGTCGTTCCTAAGGGAGCGCAGAGTAAGTTCTGAAGCTCAAAAGTCATTCCTAAGGGAATGCAGAGCCAAAATACCAACGAAATAGAAGGTGAAGAAGCTCCAAAGTCATTCCTAAGGGGATGTAGAGCTTAGATATCACCGAAATAGAACATGAAGAAGCTCCAAAGTCGTTCCTAAGGGGATGCAGAGCTTAGATACTACCGAAATATAATGCGAAGAAGCTCCAAAGTCGTTCCTAAGGGGATGCAGAGCTTGAAGACTCCAAAGTCGTCCCCAAGGGGTTGTAGAATCTTGGGTGTTTCAGAGTGGGCGTGTGACTTCAGCACAAACATCATGTTGCATCATATCATCGCATCATTCCGCATAGCATTACATCATACATCATATTGCATCAACAGCAAAAAGTCAAGCACGAAACAGACCTTCGAAAACAATTTGAATGAAAATGTGCCGAGGCATGAATCAAACCTTCGACTGATTTGATTCTATCAGGGAAATTTGTTAACAATATCACACAACAGATTTGCCATAAAAAGAGGTTTCTTTCTTTACGAAGCATGAAAAGAAGGGAAGGTGTTTTTTCGCCGAAGGCTCAAAAAATGGTATGTGTGTAAATTTCATGCATCGCAAAGAAATATATTACATCAACATACACAAATGTTACATTGTTTCACAATTGTTTCATATGTAAAATATTACATTGTATCATTACAATAAAAGCTTAATCTTCTTTAAGAATTTTCTCTGCAACTTCATTTAGCAATTTATCGACAACTTCGTCGATGATGGAATTAGCGACGCTCATTACATCCAGCGCCTCCTTCACAATGGGATTGGCCTAGGGGTCATATGGCTCCGGCAACGGAGAGAGTTCAGCTGTAGTAAAAAATCGGTAGTCTGAAGCTAGAAAACAAACACGAAGCTAAAAATTCAATAATAATACCTATACGCCTTGCACGCTCGGCGCCTTCTTCGGCTCGCTTAGCTTCTTCTCGAGCGTCGTGGGTATCTTTTCAGTTTTCTTTATAATTTCGTTGGCCACTTCTCGGCCACCATTCACCCAGACGTCGGAATAAAATTTCCCGCCCACTAGAGTAGCTTCGGCCGAGGGATCTCTCGTGTCGTCTGTGGAGAAGGAGGCTTCAGCCTGGGCTGCAGCTTTAACATGTTCACAACCAACCTTCTCCAGAATTGCTGCAATCCCTCAGGCGCCAGCGAAGGCGCAAATGTTCCCGCGATCACTGAGGATCTCTTCAAAAGCTTTGGCTTCTCCGCTTATCCAATCAATAACACCCTCGGGGTCACCTCGAATGAAATTCTCCTCAGAAGAATATGCACCAACCTTGGCAAAGCTGGTTTTCAATTTTCTCACACAATCCAAAGATTTTTCAAAGCATCTTTCCTTGTACTCACGAAGCTCCTTAACATTCTTTTCCAATCTTGTATTTTTCCATTCACTTATTTCCTGACTCGCTTTTGCAACATCAAAATTCTCACTAGCTTCGGCAAGCTTTTTCTGAAGATCTTCAACTTCGGCTTTATGAGCTTCGGATTGTGCGTTGAATTTCGCTTCATTTTCCTTCATTTTGTTTACCAATGAAAGTAGAATTTTATCTTTCTCCAAGGCTTCATTTCTCAACTTGATAACTTCTGACCGAAGGTTGCCGAGAGCCATCTGGCAGCTTTCATCTTCAGCATTCTTTTGCGCCCTCAAAGCGTTGCTAAGAGTTAAGCCCTGTAAAAGATAGAATCAGCACGATAATACAAGACGAGATAAACTATTTTTAAATTCTTCACCTTCGTACCTTCAGACTGTTGTATGGAAGGCTGTCTGCGAGGTCATCTTTTGACATCACGGAGAGGCCAACTTCAAGCTTCAGAAATCCCATATTCTTGGCCATCTCTCGGCAGATGGATATTTCCTTCTTGTTAGGGAGACAGTATAAGAAATTATCTTCATCCATGCCATTGTACACCATGGCCCCCTTTGGGTATTTCAGTTCCCGAGGCGTAGTGTTTGGCTTCTGCGATTTCTTCTTCAGATAACTTTTTTCTCGAAGCATGTCGAATGATGAAATCAAGATCTTCGAGCGATGCTTCAGGAGCAGGAGATTTAGCTTTTTCAAGTGCATCCTTCTTCTCCAGGGCTATGCCAGTATCTGGAGATTCTTGCACAGCCTTCTGCTCAGTTGTAGCAGGATCAGCCTCGGCGGGTGCTGAGGGCTTAGCTTCAGTTTCAGCGCGGGCTGTAGCAGCCTCAGCAACCTTCTTTACAGAGGTAGGAGTTAATACCCTTGCCGTCTCCATAACATCGTTTAGTACGCTAGCCATTCTTCTCTTCTTGGGAGTTGTTGCGGGAGCCTTTGCAACTTCGACAATTTGGCCTCTGCTGGTGGGCTCAAGATTTTTGGCAGCTTTGGCTCTATTTCTCTAACTGCCTTCTCTTTGGCTTCGGCATCATGTTCTGTTGTTTCAGCTGGGCCGGCTTCAGGAACCTTCGGCAACTTAGCTAGGTTTTCTCTAGGCATGGTGGGAGTAGGTTGCTCTGCTTCGGCAGAACCAAAGGATGTCCCTTCACCAAGCTTCGACACTATGGCTGTCTTGATGTATCTCGGTCAGTGAGTCAAGACCTTTATCTTTTTGCCCTTCGGCAAAGCAGAGATGGCCAAAGCGGCAGTTTTCCTTTTCTTTCCCTGCTTTCATGAGGGATAGCAATAATCAGGGTATACGAAACCTATGACATCAAAAACTCTATTCAATCTTTTCTTGCCTCGACCTTTGAAGGCCAATGCCATTGCATCATCTTCGGCCCTTGTGTAGGCCCCAAGCAATTCATCACTAGTTGCCTCAATACTGCTTAACCATTCATAATTTGGCTCATCAAACTCGCATCTATATCTGAAAGTATATTTTAAATAGACCAAGCCACCCTAACTAGACCCGGCAGCAGCCTCCTTCGGCATCTCCCATTCATTCACAAGCGACCATACTCTGTAGGCGATATGTTCTTGAACCAGGTCTCTTGTACCAATAAAAATACACAAAGTGTTGAAGCTTCTCTGGCATGTCCCGATATCATTCCCAAGAGCGGTGGCTGGCCTCCTAATGCTGAAGCGAGACTAGATGGGGCGTTGGATAATCCCCTTTATGTCTTCTCTTTCGATCAGATTATTCTTAACATAAAACCATTCCTCCATCCAGGCCCGGGCCACCTTTTTCAAAAGGTTGGGATGGGATAGCTCACATCAGAGCGAGGAACGAAGCCATAACAACCAAAGTTGTTGTGATATTGCTCTTTACCAGTGGCCTTCGTCTCGTACAGTAGTTCGTGCATGTTGCAGAAGCACTTCACGCTCGGCTCCAGCCCTTGGCTCCTCACGGCCCAAATAAAACCCCCATTCTAATGATGGCTTCGGGGGTAATTTGATGTAGAAAAATTTCGAAGGTCTTCAGCATTTCGACCAAGAATCTGCTTAATGGGAACCGAAGCCCTGCCTTCATAAAACTCCTGTAAACAACCACCTCATCCTCTTCGGGAGCAGGTGCAGCGCTATATCCTCCAGCTCTCACAATTGAAATATCTCAGAAATACCTCCCTTTCATAGCATCAATTTGACTTTGCTTAATGGATGATTTTCCGAAGATAGTGTGACTTGGTCGCTAGGGACGATTTTCCGCATCTTCGTCTTCACTTTCCATGTCAAAGCTTCCACTATCATCAGAATCTTCAGACAAATCAGCTAGTATCTCGTTTGCAATCTTCTCTGTGTTTGTTTTTTTCCATAGCTTTGTAAAAACCAGCCAGAGCAGGATCAACAACCTACTTCTCGTCAGCCATTTGGTTGGAATGCCGAAGCTCACAAAACAAGTAAAATCTGGCAGCAAGGAAATTAAAACTCGAGAAAACAGCATAAGCAATTGAAATGGCGTAGCAGATGCTGTCGCTGTGGGTTTCTATTTATATGCCTAGTGCATTGCAACTTGGCAAGACCCATCTGTCATTGACTTTCGCTATTCGTCCACGTCGCAGTTTGAATTTGTTAGACATATGAACAAATTAACACTGCGAGGGACTACTGTTGGGGCCTTCGTCTTCCGAAGGTCCTCAAAAACACGACTAACATGTTTTTCAGAATAGTATACTGTCACAGGAAGCTTCGGCTTTGAGATGAAGGTGTAAATGGTATGAAAGGCGCGATCTGGAAGAAGGATGAACCGGTTCCGAAGCTGTGGATGGAGAAGCTTCGGCTTAGCACAAGGATGGTGATGGAGAATGAAACAGACCTAAAGGGGAAAAGACTGCTTAACCCTCGACAGTTTACCTTTTGGCTAATAGTAAATGTCAGGGACATGAATGCAATTTTGCTCAGGTTGTGTCCCGTGTCTATAAATAGATGAACAGTAACACCATACTGTTCACGCTGACTTGTAATCACTCGCACGTCACTCTCAGACCTTTACCTTCTGTCAAGCCGAAGGTACAAATGCAATTTGATATCGTTAGTGTTTGTTCATGATCATATAATGATAATATGAATAATTTGATGACTTGATATAATTATTCATGCTTTTTTCATGTTTCATATATCCCGGTTTATATTCTTGCATATTGGAATGATGAAGGTATGTCCTTCATGACCTTCGTCTGAAGATCATTATATCCTAAGGGAGATAATGCTTCAAACGACGAAGGTCTTTAATCATTAACATTTGTGTTTCCTTGTTCTTAACTCATAGCATTTGAGAACAAAGGACCAATAGAAACATTGTTGTATTGTTAGACCCTTTCTCTCCTCCAAAGATTTGGAAGGAGAAAAGGTGTTGGTCACTTGCTTTTGATTAGTAAAAGGTTTCAAAAACAAGGCAACACAAGTCAAAAAGTTGCAACCTTCTCCCTTAACTTGGCACTTCTTCGAAGAGTAACTTAAGGGAGAAGGAGAGTGATATGAACAAATCCAAAGTAAAAAGAGTAATAAAAGACAAAACACATTACTCATCTTATGTGCCCTAGCATTGTTCATCCCATCTTTTTGTACACAACATAGATTTACAAGCATACCTTCGACTTTGCATGAGAAATAACTTGAAGGTACTTCAAAGGCTAAGCTAGATGAAGCTTAAGACCGTCAAAAGGTGATATTATGCATGGCATTGTTCACCTATTTATAGGGAAGTTGAACAACCTCACAAGAAATTAAAAACATGCCCACAAAGTTTACACACATGATTTACAAATGGTACAGGGGCAACACTATCTTTTCTCTTTCTTTCTTGCCGCACAAGCCTTCAGCTTATTCCCCTTCGTCGCTTTGCGCTCGAAGCCTTCTCCATGCCGAGTCTAGTGACCTTGGCTTTGCACCTTCATTGCACGCATGTATGGTCGAAGCTTCTTTCACATGCTGCTTCGGCCGAGGGCCACCTTCATCCATTCTTTGTTATCTGCTTAAAATACATTTGCTCACTCCAAAACAAATACATTTTTGAGGACATTCGACAAGGTAGGCCCCAACAATAGCCCATTGCAAAATGAGTTCGTTTCTTCATAACAAGCTTAGATCGCAAAAAACACAATTGGGAGGCCTTGTGCCGAAGGTATGGAAAACACATTTTCGGAGCTCATAATTAAACCTTAGTTTTGGGACCACTCTGATTAGTGGGGCTCGGTGCTCAAAGAGTGCAACGTTTGAATTCAAAAGTTGCCCGTATAAAAGAGACAGCGCCCCCAACATTGGCACTGCATTTGCTATTTGCATCCATTATAGTTAGAGCTTTCTTTACCTTCGAAGCTTACTTCGAACACCTTTGCTGCCTTCGAACCAACCTTAGCCAGTCGCAAAGCAAGTGTTTTTTCATTAGAAATGACCGCAATATGCCCCCGAGCTTTCTTTGGTGACTTGGTCATGTGTGCTAGAGTTAAAGGCTGAAGATTTGACCGTGATAACAGAGGCCATTGGTTCCCAGGCCGTCGCGCTGCTATGGATCCATCTAAAGGACCAGGAGAGGACAGTGATGACATTGATATCGAGGAGGATAACACAATTATCCGTCCTACAAAGCCAAGCCACATGGACTTCTGAAAGTCGAAGATAAAAGGAGGACATACTGAGGTACTTGTTAAGTTTGATTACATTAACACTGAGTGGGTTCGACTGGGGGCGATGACTTAGTGCTGAAGCCTAAAGATGATGACGTTATTGTTTTTTGAAGCTTCCTAAAAGATGGTCTTAGATTTCCTTTGCACAAGATGATAGGTGCTGTTTTGAAGAGATTTAAAATATATCTTCATTAGCTTACCCCAAATGCCATAGTGCGGCTAGAATTTTTTACTTGGGCCGTGCGAAGTCAAGGTGCTGAGCAGATACCGAAGCTTTTTGCGAGGCCTTTTGCCAGATTCACAAATTGCGCTTTCAGATGAAGGCAACTAGGGCCCTTCACAATAACTTCAGCTGCTATAACTTTGCTTATAGAAAAGGCGTTCTGTTTCCGGCTCTTGCGTACCGAAGCGAATCATCGAATGAATCGGAAAAAGAGTGGTTTTATATGAAGAACGATTTGAAAGAGCGGCTGAGAGCACCTAAAGGGGTGAATAGGTGATCCTGTAAAAAACAGCTCAACAAAACAAACTTGGACTAATATTGGATTAGTGAAAGCTAAGGCCAAGTTCGAGTGAGGAGTATGAGCGGAGTAAACTTCTTCACTTAATTGCTCTTCACAAGGTGAGTATTAAATTTAGAGCAATAATATAAGTGAAGTAGATAGAGAGAAAAAATCACACAGGAATAAAGACACGTGACACAACTATTTTTATCCCGTGGTTCGGTCAAGTAGAATACTTGCCTATTCCACTTTGTGGCGTCCCAATGGACGAGGGTTGCACTCAACCCCTTTCAAGTGATCCAAAGATCAACTTGAATACCATAGTTCTCTTTATCTCAACAATATCCCATTGTGAGGAATCTCCACAATTTGGAGTCTCTCACGCCTTACATGAATGATCTCAAATGAACAAAAGAGTAAGGGAGGAATAGAAACGCACACAAGAGCGAGAGTTAGAGCAACAACACACACAAGACAAGAACGAGCACACAAAACAACACATCGGAGTTACAATTCAAAGAAGTGCTCGAATCTCTATCACAATGAACCAAATGCGTGTTTGTAGAGTCTCGGCATTGTAGAATGTTCAATGGGTGCTTGGTGTTTTAATACATGCACCTAGGGGTCCCTTTGATAGCCCCAAGGCAGCTAGGAGCCGTTAGAGATCCATTTGGATGGCCCTGGTTGCCTGCTGTCCATGGGCGCACCGGATAGTCCGGTGCACCACCAGACAGTGAACAGTGCGATATTCCCTTCCTTGTCTGGCGACCGTTGCAGCCACCAGCCTTGTGGCACACCGAACAGTCTGGTGGAGCACCGGACAGTCTGGTGTGGCCTGGTGACCATTGGAGAAGACTACATGTCGCTCGCTGATCGCGTGACCGACCATTGGCTAGGTGCATGGCTGGCACACCGGACAGTCCGGTGAATTTTAGTCGTGGCGCCCTCAACTTTTCTCGAGAGAGACTAGTTCACCAAGATGCCAGCCTAGGCACCAGACACTGTGTCCGGTGCACACCAGACAGTCTGGTGCACCGCAGGCTAGTGCAAGTCTGGCTCGCCTTAGCGAGACTTCTCCAATTCGATTTCTCTCACTTTGAGAAGGTTCCTAGCACTTAGTAGAATAATTTTAGTATAAAAAACAATTTACTAAGGCTAGAATCATACCTTGCTTTTCCATTTGCATCTCTTTAGCTCTTGAATCAATAGAGTCATACCTCTATGTGTTGAGCATCTAATCACCAAAACAATATAGAAATGGCCCTAGGGAACATTTCCCTTTCAATCTCCCCCTTTTTGGTGATTTATGCCAAAATTTCAAAAGCAAGTCATAATGCAACAACATTTTCAAATGCAAGCTAAAGAGTGCAAATTGATGTCAAATTGGAGACCAATTAATCTTACATAGGATTTGGCATATTTGGATCACTTTTGCCACCACTTGGTTTGTTTTCGCAAAACAAATTCATTTTCCTATCTCTATGTCAAAAACACTTGTTTTGGCAAATTAAAAAATCTTTCAAGACTAGTTTTGATCAAACACCAAAAGCTCCCCCTTTTCCCATAATCAAATCCCCCCCCCCCCACAAGAGAGTAGTTTATGCAATAAAAGGGTTTTGATCAAAAACCAAGTATATTTACACTAAAATAAATTCACAAGTGGTAGCTGATCCAGTTGATTTGGCCCTTAATTTCTCTCCCTTTGGCATTAAGCACCAAAACAGAAGAACTATTTGGCCTCCTAACCCCATTGCCACACAAAAACTCATAAGTTAAAACCAAAGGCATTGAGAAAACACAGATGGGGACTTGTAACAAGATACATTGATACTGGAATGCAGTGGAAGCCTCTTCTTTGTCCAAGTCCACCTTTTCCCTTTCAATCCATCTTTGAAACTATATCAAAATCACTCAAGCAAACATATTAGTATCATAGGGGTCAAGTTGTAGCATATCCTCCCCCCTAAACATGTGCATCATTTGCATAAGGACTTGTGAGGTCTAGGGATGATATGTACAACTTGAGCACCACAATAAGTAAAGACAAAAATGCTTAAAGGAACATTGATCAAAGGCATAAAACACATGCATGTTAGATCAATCCAAGTTCCACGAATCTAAGACATTTGGCTCACTACGCAACCTGCAAAACCTTTTCTCAGCTAAAGGCTTGGTGAAGATATTGGCTAGCTGATTCTCGGTGCTAATGTAGCAAACATCGATATCTCCCCTTTGCTGGTGGTCTCGTAAAAAGTGATGTCAGATGTCTATGTGTTTAGTGTGGCTGTGTTCAACAGGATTATCCGCCAAGCAGATTGCACTCTCATTGTCACATAGGAGTGGAACTTTGCTCAGATTGTAGCCAAAGTCCCAAAGGGTTTGCCTCATCCAAAGTAGTTGCACGCAACACTTGCCTACGACAACATACTCGGCCTTAGCGGTGGATAGGGCAACATATGTTTGTTTCTTAGAGCTCCAAGTCACCCGGGACCTTCCCAGAAACTGACAAGTCCCTGATGTGCTCTTCCTATCAACCTTGCACCCAGCATAGTCGGAATCTGAATATTCGATTAAGTCAAAAGTAGACCCCTTTGAATACCAGATCTCGAAGCAAGGCGTATGAACTAAATATCTAAGGATTCGCTTCACGGCCACAAGATGACATTTCTTAGGACCAGATTGAAATCTAGCACACATGCATACGCTAAGCATTATATCTGGTCTACTAGCACAAAGATAAAATAATGAACCTATCATAGACTGGTATGCCTTTTGATCAACGGACTTACCTCCTTTGTCGAGGTCCAAGTGTCTGTCAGTTCCCATTTGCATCTTGGCGGGTTTAGCGTCCTTCATCCCAAACCTTTGAGCAAGTCTTGAGTGTACTTCATTTGGGAGATGAAGGTTCCTTCCTTGAGTTGCTTCACATGGAATCCAAGGAAATAGTTCAACTCGCCCATCATCGACATCTCGAATTTCTACATCATTACCCTGCTAAACTCTTCACAAGACTTTTGATTAGTAGAACCAAATATTATGTCATCGACATATATTTGGCATACAAAAAAATCACCATTACAAGTCTTAGTAAAAAGAGTAGGATCCGCTTTCCTGACCTTGAAAGCATTAGAAATGAGAAAGTCTCTAAGGCATTCATACCAAGCTCTTGGAGCTTGCTTAAGTCCATAGAGCGCCTTAGAGAGCTTATACACATGGTCGGGATACCTATCATCCTCAAAGCCAGGGGGTTGTTCCACATACATCTCCTCCTTGATTGGCCCGTTGAGGAAGGCACTCTTCACGTCCATTTGAAACAACTTAAAAGAGTGGTGAGCAGCATAGGCCAATAATATGCGAATTGACTCGAGCCTTGCTATAGGAGCAAAAGCCTCCTCAAAATCCAAAACTGTGACTTGGGCATAACCTTTTGCCACAAGTCGAGCCTTGTTCCTTGTCATCACCCTGTTCTCATCTTGCTTGTTGCGGAACACCCACTTGGTTCCCACAACATTTTGCTTTAGACGTGGCACCAGGCTCCATACTTCATTTCTCTTGAAGTTATTGAGCTCTTCCTGCATGGCCAACACTGTAAACCCTGAATAACACCTCAAGAAGTTTTAGCTAGCTCCTTATTATTTTGTAGGAATAATAGTAAGGACTTTCATGACTTTAGTTACTTAAGAAATAATATTAGAGTATTTTAGTATGTGTTTTATTATAGGGGCATGAATCTTTTAAATAATAATGGGATCCTTGACTATGGTATGAATCCCTCTTATTTTAAAACTTTGTATATGGAAACATTCTATAAACTAATGGGGTAAAACAACAAATAAATTTAGAATATTCATCATGTCGGATTTTTGTTTGCATATGTTTAATACCACATGGTTGGATTTAAATTTGAAATAATAAAAGGTAAAAAGAAAAGGAAAACCAAAATATAAAAAACAATTATAAAGTAAAAATAACTAAAATAACTATGTATTTCATGCTAGAGTTCAGTATGTGCACCTAATTGAATTTGAAATCCAAAACCAAGTTTGGATTTGAATTCAAAATGGAAATACAAAGCATATAAAAGAAATGGAAAAGAAAAATAAAAAGGCTTACCTTCACCTCGGCCCACTCCTCTTTTCTTTTCCCACACGCGCGCAGCCCAAACTCCTCCAGTCGGTGTCCGCGTGGCCCAGTTTCTTTGGCGCAGGCGCTGGCCACAGACATGTGGGCCCGTGGATCAGGCGTAGAAGCCACATGCACATCGCAGCCCCCACTAGTTGACCGCGTGGGTCCACTGACCTGTGTCATTCACCCTCTGCTCACTGGCTCGCGGGCCCAAGCTTCCAGGCACACTTTCCCCTTCACACGCATGAACAACCAATGCCGTGGAATCCGCGCGGAGATCATGCAGGCGGCCAACGGAACCGTGACTTGGCCTTCAACCCCGCTGGCCGAGATCCTCGTGGGACTACCTATAAGACCGGCCTCCTCCTCTCATCTTCTTATCGCCACACGCAATCACTTGGGACGCCATTGCGCCAGGAGCTCGATGGCTCCGCCTGGGCTCATGGCTGCATGCCCGCTCTGTGAAATTGATGGGGCTAGGGTGTGTCGTCGAGGTTCGTTGGTCGCGACCGTGGTCTTGCAGTGGTCGGAGGAGCATGGGGTTGCCGGGGATTACTCGCCAGAGATCAGCTCCATCGCATCGTCGAGGACAGCATAGCGCCCACCGTCCCTCTGGTAAAATTTCCCCACCCTAACTCCACTTTAATCCTCACATCGGGGTGTACCTATCGGATTGGGCACGTTTGTGTTGGCTTGTATGGTGATTGCCGCCGGTGATGGCCACCGCCGCAGACCGGTGTGCCGCCGCTTGCGCACAGGGGCAATCAGTGTTGGAGATGGGAAGGGTGCCGCATGCCGTCCGTTTGTTGATGAATGGTTGGGATTAAAAGCTGGCGTAACCCTTCGTGACATAAAAGCTAGGCCGTTGTTTGGCTATCGGACGGATCTGGTGCATCCGTGGCGTGGCGAGCTATTGACCGTAGATTCATGATCGGGTGTCTATCATCGCGTACCTGTTCGGAATTATGGCGATATGATCTAGGTCGTTGGTTCAGATCTGACAGTCGATATCCACTGATACCTCTTCAACCGGGCTGTTTTGCATATGAGACCTCGGATTTCGTAGAAAATAACCCGCCGTCCAACTATATGCAAAGAACATAGCAACTGAGTCCTAAAATTTGCAGGCGACCCCCTGTGCTTCTGGTAAATAGTGTCCCCAGTCCAGTCAGCGAGTAAAAGGGAATAAATTAAGTTAGGAAAAGGATTCTTAGTACAAAAATAAATCTTGAAACGTGTTTAATGCATATTTAATTCATTTTTACTCCTTTTTGATCCGTTTCAGTTGCATTAAATTCATAATAATATTGTTCATCCTCTGATAACCTTAGTTTAGTATGAAACATATGGTTAAATTTATGTACTTGATTGGTTTTGTAACTACCACTTAAAATTTCAGAAAATCATAACTAATTCATTTTAACTCTGATTCGATCCGTTCAAATTTCGTTAGCTTCGTAATAACATTATCTATGAAATGACAACATTAGTTTTATTATAACACATATTCTTATAATTGGATACTGTTAAATCTATGTTTAGTGGATTAAGCTTGCTAATTAAAGATAACTTATCTATAATTATAATCTGACTAAATGTGATTTTTAATCGAGTCATAATCCAGATCCAAGTTGATTTAATTGATTGTAGTATATTTCTCATATGATGTATAATCACCAATTTATAATATAAGTTTAATATTTAATCACGTAGATCTTTAGAAAATCGTATCTTTATAACCGTAATTCCTATTTTAGTGGTTCTCGATCCCACGATCTCGTAGCTTCGTGTAGATCATTATTATTTAGTTTGTTCTTATGTTTGGTGTGATGTTAATTTTGTCTATACCATGTTTGTTTATATTGCTACGACTAGCAGCGAGGTCACGAGTGTAATACTCAAAAGTGAAATAAAGGGATTGATATAATCTCAATAGTTTGTGGCCTCTACTAGTCATCACATGTCATCAACACTAGTTAAAAATTTGATAATTTGAACAAAGAAACACATAAATAACCTGTGCATCATGCTGGATCTTATTTGTGTGCATTTTGTGTCCATAAAAAAATAATGTGACAATAAAAATATTAAAGCCCAAAAAGGGGAATTTAGAATCTAAAAGAAATTCTTGAATAAAGAAAAGAAGGAGAAAGTACTAAATAGAATACAATAAATATATGAATTAATCAAATCAGGTTCATATTAGTATTTTAAAATGGTACAGTTGAACTAAGTTCGAACTTTACACAAATAAATTCAAATTTGAATCTTAATTAGAATAAGAAAGGAAGAGAAAATCAAAAGAAAAAGAAAAGAGAGAAAGCATTGGCTGGTTGGGCCGGCTAAACCCAATTCGGCCCATCTGCTGTTTACTCTCGCGCGGCCCAGGTCTTCAGCCCGCGCGCGCCTGCCTCACCATCTCCGACACGCGGCCCCCTACGCCAGAACAGGCCATCGCGCACGCTTGTGCCTTTGCACTCACGGATTGGTGGGTCCGCTGGGTCGGACTCCGTCTTCCTCGTGGGCGCAGCGTTCTCTCCAGCAACCTTGCCGAGTCCAGCGGCGTCGGGAGCGGAGCTCGCGTGGCCGTTGTGGTCAACCAGTGGATGCCCTTGCGGCGCAACTCTATAAAGATCAGGCCCACGCCCTGTTGCGCTATCTCGCCCATCTCGTCAGCCCTCACCGCGACCAGAAAATCACCGCCGAGGGCCGCCGTAGCGGATTAGCATCGTAGGCCTCGCTTAGCGCTCGCGATACACTTCCGGAGAATCTGGTGGGCGTGTGGATCGTGCACCAGGAGGAAATCGTGCGCGCCAATCCACGGCGTGGAGTGAATTTCTCACCGGAGTCGCGTCTCCGCCGCACGCCGTGATTACGTTCAACCGTCATCTGTTTCCGGTGAGTAAGCCCTGCGCTATTTTTACTCTAGCCTTGGGATAGTGTAGAACCTTGTGGATTTAGGTTCCGGGCATTAGAGCTCGGGGTCCACCTTCGCCGGTGATGGCGCCGCCGCGGCCGGATGCGAGCGTCGCTCTGTTTGACGGTGGTTCATGCCGATTTGGGTCGTGCCGTCGGATTCGGTGCGAATGACTGGATTTGTACCGGGCGAGTCCCCCTGGTTGATTCGATCGGGACTGTTGGATCGAATCGGTCGGTTCTGGGTGACCTGAGCTACATTAAATCTGGACCGTAGATTGTTGATCCAAAGACTCCTATAGCGTACCAGTTCAATCCCGTGCGAATGTAATCCTGGTCGTCCAAAGTAGATCGGACAGTTGTGAGCACCCCGTACCCCTTCGGCTTGCGCGTTTTGTAAAAGAAACCCTAGAAAATCTAGGAATCAACCCGCCGTCCAGGGACCCTGTTCCCTGAGTCTTAGGTTTAATTTCGCCGTAGCCCCTGCACTTTGCAGTATTTGATGCGAAATCCAGAGACCCAGGAAATTCAATAATTAAATATAGAAATTGATTTTTAGGCTTAAATAATGGCTAGAACTTCAATAATTCATAGAAAATTCATACTAACTCCAAATCACTCCATTCTAGTTCCTGAAATTTTGTAATTGTATTATCTATCATTTAGTGCCTCTGTTTGGTCATGAAAACAGTAAGAAATTTAATTCCATACTTAATCCTATTTAAAACACATAAAACCTTTGAAAATTCATAACTTAAATTTTATAACTCCAAAAATTATGATTCCTGTTCCTAGAATTTTATTTTAATGTGTAGAATATTTCTGTATATTTTGTTCACATGCTTGGTGTAATGTTGATTTCTCTATATGCACTGTGCTTGTTTGTATTGTGGCGAGTAGAAGAGCCCGTTGTTGAGGATCCTGGTGAGCAGCAGGTTGAAGTAGCTGAGCAGGAGCTCATTGAAGGCAAGTTGTGCCCTTGACCACTTTCTACCCAATAATGCCCTTTAATATCATTTATCCATGCATAGGTTAATTTTGATGGGACCCAATAGGTCACCCTAGATTGTTTATCTCATTACCTTGTTTACCCCTGAATCACTTGGGTAGTTTGCTATTGCTTTATATGGTTTTGGAATAATCATTTATTACCTCTATGTTCTAATTCTTTTTGTTATTCTATTTATGTTCATGTTATGATCATTAATGTTAATTGGAACATAGAGCTTAACTTGAGTAACACGTGCCACCACAAAGGTTTAGTGGGACGCCAATGACTAATTAGGAAAGCTAGTGGAAGACTACCTTACCCGAAAGGGGCAAGGGCAGTAGGGGAGTGGTCAGTGTAGGGAGGTCCTTGGTTGATTTTGCTGCGATGGCGGTCAGACAAGAACCCTGCATTAGAACTTCCTATAAACTGTAGCGGGTTTTCGGAAGCTAGTGGAACTTTGTAAAGGCCTCGTAGTGTTGCCCTGCCACGCTTCCTAGGTTGAGGTGTATGGGATTCGCGACCCCTTGGCAGATGGGTAACATGACTTGTGGGTAAAGGGTACAACCTCTGCAGAGTGTAAAACTGGTATACTAGCCGTGCTCGCGGTCATGAGCAGCTCAGGACTCTCTGATGTTTAAATTATGGAACTTAAATTCAATTTGTCATTCGCATATGCATGGGTTTATTATTAATTTGTTCAATTACTTTATTTATGGTTTGGTATTTACTTACACTTAGTAACTGCTAATAAAAAGTTTGACCAACTACTTAAAAGCAATGCTCAGCTTTAACCCCTATCATTGATTAGCCTTACACATTACATGAACTCACACCTTTGTGAGTTTATGTCCACTGGTTCCCCACAACTTGTTGAGCTATGATCATGTGTGAGCTCACCCTTGCTGTCTCACACCCCCCCACAGGAGAAGAGCAGGTGGTTCAGGAGGAGCCACAAGGCGAGGAGTACGATCTGATCTAGGTGGTGTTCCTCAGTTGACATTGGCGTCGTCGATCCTTAGTTCGTTTTATGTTTATTCTTTTATTTTGTATTAAGTCTTCTGCTATGTAATAAGTACTCTGATTATTGTGACATTTATCTCTATACACTCTGTTATTATATATGTTGTCTTCTTTGGCGCATGTATGAGATGCACCTGGCTTTGTTCCTTAAAACCGGGTGTTACAACGAGAATCAGAAGAATTATCCTGGTACCTAGAATCTCAAGTGCCAAGCAAGTTGTGCCCTTGATCCACTTTTGTTACCCAATAATATTCTTTATTATCACTATTCAATGCATAGGTTTAATTTTGATGGGACCCAATAGGTCACCCTAGTATGTTTATCATTTTCCCCCTTGTTTACCCCTGAATCATTTGGGTAGTTATGTTGTTGCTTTACATGGTTTTGGGTTAAAATTTTATTATATCCATGTTCCAATTATTTTGTTATTTTATTTATGTTCATGTGAAGATCATTACTTTTAATTGAAACATGGAGCTTAACTTGAGAAACATGTGCCACCACAAGGGAGGAATGGGACCCCTTGGCTAACTAATTAGGAAAGCTAGAGGAAGACTACCTTACCCAAAAGGGGCAAGGGCAGTAGGGGAGTTGCATGCAAGGAGGTTCTCGGGTTAATTTTGCTGCGATGGTGGTCAGACGGGGGATTCTTGCAAGTGCTCTTCCCATAAACTGTAGCGGGTTTTCGGAAGCTAGTGGAATTTTGTAAAGGCCTCGTAGTGGATCCCTAGCCATTCACCTCGGTAGTGTCTAAGGGCCTTGCAAATCCTGGCGACATGGGAAACACAACTTGTGGGTAAAGGGTACAACCTCTGTAGAGTGTAAAACTAGTATACCAGCCGAGCTCACGGTCAAGAGCAACTCAGGACTCTCGCATGATTAATTTATGTAACCTAAGTTCAATTTGTCATATGCATTGCATGGGATTTATTATTAATTTTGTTCTATTATTTATTATTATGGTTTGGTATCTACCTACATTTAGTAATTGCTAATAAAATTTTGACCAACTTATTAAAAGCAATGCTTAGCTTTAACCCCTATCATTAATCATCCTTACACTTCACATGAACTCCCACCTTTGGTGAGTTCATGCACATTATTTCCCACAACTTGTTGAGCGATGAACATGTGTGGGCTCACCCTTGCTGTCTCACACCCCCCACAGGAGAAGAACATGTGGTTCAAGAGGAGCCACACAGCGAGGAATTTGACTCGATCTAGGTGGCGTCTCCCAGTTGACTTTTTGGCGTCAAGGATGGACTTTAGTTCGATCTATATTTATCTTTTATTTTGTAAGACTTCCGCTATGTAATAAGTACTCTGATTATATTGTGACATCTATCTCTGTACACTCTGTTATTATATGTGTTGTCTTCTTTGGCACATGTATGAGATGCACCCGACTTTGTCCCTTAAATCCGGGTGTGACAAACATCCAGTCCAGATCCTGCAAGGCTTCTTCTACCCTAAAAGGCTCAATAGAAGAAACAAAAGGGTAATGTTCATAAAAATTAGTTAAACATGAACGAGTGGTTACTCCCTTGCTGATGTCACCCAGAATCTGATCCACTAGATGATTCCTTTGGATGGTGGCCCGGACATGAGTTGGAGGTCCCTAATGTACTTCTTCCTCCTTATCCTTTTCTTCATGTACTCCCCCTTGATCCATGCCTGCACCTTGAGGGACCTATTTCTCATCTTGAGTTGGGGGTTGCACCAATGTTGAGGAAGATGGTTGATCTTGATGTTGTTGTTCCTGCGGTCGCACATCACCTATTGCCATAGTTCTCATTGCGGCCGTTGGAACTTCATCCTCGTCTACATCATCAAGATCAACTTGCTCTCTTGGAGAGCCATTAGTCTCATCAAATACAATGTCACTAGAGACTTCAACCAAACCTGAAGATTTGTTAAGGACTCTATATGCCTTTGTATTTGAATCATAACTTAGTAAAAACCCTTCTATAGCTTTGCGAGCAAATTTTGAATGCCTACCTTTCTTAACCAAGATGTAGCATTTGCTCCCAAATACACGAAAATATGAAACATTGGGTTTGTTACTGGTTAGGAGTTCGTAGGATGTCTTCTTGAGGAGGCGATGAAGATAAGGCCAGTTTATGGCATGGCAAGCTGTATTTACAGCTTCTGACCAAATCCGCTCAGGTGTCTTGTACTCTCCAAGCATTGCTCTCACCATGTCGATGAGCATCCTGTTCTTTCTCTCTACTACACCATTTTGGTGTGGTGTGTAAGGAGCGGAGAACTCAAGCTTGATGCCTTCTCCCTCAAGGAACTCCTCTACTTGAAGATTCTTGAATTTAGATCCATTGTCGCTTCTGATCTTTTTCACCTTGAGCTCAAACTCATTTTGAGCTCTCCTTAGAAAGAGTTTTAGAGTACCTTAGGTTTCTGTTTTATCCTACAAAAGGAATACCCAAGTGAAGCGAAAAAAATCATCAACAATAACAAGACCATACTTACTTCCCCCGATGCTAAGATAAGCAACGGGCCCGAAAAGATCCATGTGGAGGATTTCTAGTGGTCTTGATGTTGTCATGACATTTTTCCTGGATGAGTAGTTGCCACCTACTTCCTTGCTTGGCACGCTACACAAGGTAGGTCTTTCTCAAAACATACATCGGTTAGTCCTAACACATGTTCTCCCTTTAGAAGCTTATGACGATTCTTCATACCAACATGTGCTAGACGACGGTGCTAGAGCCAGCCCATATTAGTCTTAGCTATTAAACATGCATCTAGATCGGCATTTTCTTTAGAGAAATCGACTAAATAGAGCTTGCCATCTAATACACCTTTAAAAGTTAATGAACCATCACATCTTCTAAAGACAGATACATCAATATTTGTAAATAAACAATTATATTGTAAAGCCCAAAATTGGTATAAAAAAATATAATAATAAAATGATTAGATAAATAAATAAGTGGGTGTATTTAGGGATTTCCTTGACTTCCTTTTTATTTTTCTCTACATACTCAACTAATGGCAGTGAATTATGCAAATAACAAACAAATAAAGAAAGAAATGTGCACCTCATGCTGATGTTATTTATGTGATGCATCTTATTTGAATCAAGGAATCATAATTTAAATTGACCACAAATGAAAATATAAAATATAGGGGAGAAAGGAAATTTTAATAAAGTCATTCTTTTCTCCCACATTTACACAATATGGAGAATAATAAATAATTTCAGTGCAAGTAATAGAATAATTAGAATTTGGTTAGATGTTTGAAATCTGGAAATTAAAACCAGAATTCGAATTTAGTTTGAGTTTTTGATTTGAAAAGAAAACAGAAATAAAAAAAAAGAAAAAGAGAAAACCCCCACCTGGGCCGGATTACCTCATTTCGGCCCACTACAATTTCACCTCCGCGCGGCCCAGGTGAACGCAACGCGCGCGTGGGGGGGGGGGGGGAAACATCTCGCTGGCGGGTGGTCCCCACTTGTCGGACCCATCCTTCTCCCCCTGCGATGCTTGGGCCGAAATCCCCGTTGGCCGGCCCAGCTACTCATCCCTGGCGCGCGTGCATCACACTGACGTGTGGGGTCCCCGCGTCATCCGGATTTCCCTTCCGCTCACGATGACTTCAGTCACTGACCATGTGGGCCTACGTTGTCAGCCCTGTCCCTATCCTCTAGTCCGAACGCTTGGAGCACAGAAACAGAAATGCCGAGATCTCCTCGCCCAATCTGCGAGGTCCCCGGCTCCGGCTGGTGTATCAAATCCGCGCGGGCAGGTGCGCGTTAGATATAAAGCTCTTCTCCCCTCGCCCATGACCATCCCACCCTATATCACCGTGCGCCATTGGAGCACTAGCAGAAAGAAAAGAAAGCGGGGCCGCCATCGTGGTTATCGCGAAGTCACCGGCATCTAGCCACGGAGTAGGCTCCAAACGCGCCCGTCGAGAACTTGGGAAGGTGCGTGTGCCCTAATCCCACGGGATTATACACTGTACTCCAAGGAATTTCTCGCCGTCGACTGGGTTTCGCCACGGATTACCTGGTTCCGTGGTTGGGAGGTTCTTCTACACCACTACTGGTAAGTTACCCATTCCACGTATTCGTCATCATGTGCGCATCACGTCAACGCTACGGGCTCGAGGGTAGTGCCCTTGGGCGCGAAATCGGGGTTCACCGACGTTGCCTCCGCCGCGGTCTGAGCGCTGCCGTGCCTCGGCTGGAGGTAGGAGACCTTGCGGTCACCGTCCGATGTTTGATGGACGGTGTAGATCAGACTGGGAGACCACCAAGCGCTGGGGCGATCCAGTCCGTTGGGGCAGAATCGGACGGTTCATTTGCCGTCTCGTTTCTTTAAATAGCCGCCGTCAGATCTAAATCTAGGGGTCCGCATTGCATACCGGTTCGGTGTTAATGCCATCTAATCAGCATCGTCCAAATCAGATCGTGCGGCTCAGATCAAACGATACCCCTTCACCGGGGCCATTTTCTAAAAGAGACCCTGAACTTTTATGAAATAAACCCGCGGTCCACCCTCGGGGCTCTATGTGTCTCGGGAAAACTTGCATGATGCCCCCTGACCTTTCTTATAATTGGGGCCCAGTCCACTGCTGTTTTAAAATGAGTAAAGGAATTAGAAAATAGATTTTTAATATGAAAATAAATACTAAAACTTTATAAATTCATAGAAAATTCATACTAACTCCAAATTAATCCATTCCAGTTCCTAAAATTTTGTAATTTAGTTCTCTATCACCTAGAACCTCTGTTTTGTCATGAAAACAGTTAGGAATTTAATCTCCCACTTAATCCATTTTAAACATATAAAACCTTTGAAAATTTATAACTTAAAATCTACAACTCCAAAATTAATGATTCTTTTTCCAGTGATCTTATTTTTATATGTAGATCATTAATATGTATTTTGGCATACATGTTTGGTGTAATGTTAATTTTGCCTATACCATATTTGTTTGTATTGCTACGACTAGAGCGAGGTCACGTGTCATCTGAAGAGCAAGTTGGTACCTGGAATCTCAAGGCCCAGGCAAGTTGTGCCCTTGATCACTTCTTTTTCACCTACTCATGTTCTAATTAATCATAATGATCTGCATAGGTTAATTTTGATGGGACCCAATAGGTTACCCTAGATTGACTATCTTTATACCTTGTTCACCACTGAATCTTTGGGTAGTACTTGCTAGTGCTAGATGTGGCTTTGGGTATAGAGATACACATTACTATTCATGATTATACTTTTGTTATCAGTTGTTATTTATGGTTCATGTTAAGATCATTATGTTAATTGGAACATGGAGAACCACCCGGGAAAACAGTGCTACCACGAGGGTGGAATGGGACGCCCTTGGCTGATTAATTAGGAAAGCTAGTGGAAGACTACCTTACCCGAAAGGGGCAAGGGCAGTAGGGGAGAGGTCAGTGTAGGGAGGCCCTCGGGAGGATTTTGCTGCGATGGCGATCCTGCAAGGGATTCCTGCACTGGATCTTCCTATAAACTGTAGCGGGTTTTCGGAAGCTAGTGGAACTTTGTAAAGGCCTCGTAGTGGATCCCTAGCCATTCACCTCGGAAGTGTCTAAGGGCTTTGCAAACCCTGGCGACATGGGATACACGACTTGTGGGTAAAGATGCGCAACCTCTGCAGAGTGTAAAACTGGTATACTAGCCGTGCTCACGGTCATGAGCAGCTCGGACACTCACATGATTAATTTATGGAACTTAAACTCAATTTGTCATATGCATTGCATCGCAGGTGAAGTTGTTACTTTTGTTCTACTATTTAACTGGGTTGGTATTTACTTATACTTAGTAACTGCTAATAAAATTTTGACCAACTTTAAAAGCAATGCTCAGCTCTAACCATCTTCTTTGGTAAGCCTTACACTTCACGTGAGCTCCCACCTTTGGCGAGTTCATGCACATTATTCCCCACAACTTGTTGAGCGATGAACGTATGTGAGCTCACTCTTGCTGTCTCACATACACCACAGGTCAAGACCAGGTACTGCAGGATGATGCTCATGGAGGATGCTGTGATGTGTTCGTGAGAGGTCTAGGTCGTCGTCTCCCAGTCAACTTTGGGTTGCTGGACCGTTGTCTCCTTATAATGTAATTATTTATTTTGTATAGAACTCCTGTTAAATATATAAAGATGTGACATTCGATCCTGTGCCACTATACATCATATGTATGAGACTTGGTCCCAGCATACCTGGTGTTTATGTTAACCCCGGGTTTTGGACCCCTAAAATCCGGGTGTTACAGAAGTGGTATCAGAGGAATGTTGACCGTAGGACGAAACCTAGATAGAACTGGAACAACCATTATCTACTTACCTTTGCTACTCTGATCATTTCTAAACTTATCTTAATCTTTTCTCATCTATTTCCGCTCTACTCTGATTATTCTTACCTTTATCTTTCTAAAGACAAATATGGATTTCACACTTTGAAATCCAGTGCCTAAAGTGACTTTAGGAATAGGAGACCTAATCCTAGGAACAAAAACAAAACTATTTTTATAAGTGTCTATATGCTTGAATGTTTGTTCTTATGATATCTGTCTGATTTGGATCTTTGATTGAGTGAGATGGGTTGTGGAGTAATGTCCACAATTACATCTCCATATACATCTAGGCATAAAGGATAGCATTTGTAAGATAACTAGACAACCTAGATTGTCCCCATTGGAACATATCTAGCTTAAGAGATTTATCTTATCCTAAAAGATCTCATTCTAACCAATTCATCTTATCTTAAAAGATTCTCCTTTATCTTAATAAGATCCATCTCATCTTAAAAGATACTCATCTTATCTTGAAAAGATTTTATCTCATCCTAATAGATCTAACTGACCTCAAAAGATTTTATCTTATCTTTATGGATCCATCTTATCCTAACAGGCATACTTATCCACCCTAGTTTATCAACCATGATCTAATGCAAATTAATTAGATCTTGTCTAGTTAAACTAGTCATACCAATCTAATTTAGATTTCATCTAACCTAATATGATCTAATCTAAAGTGACTTATCAAACATGTTAGATAATACTAGTGAAATAGATTAGACCTTACTCCTATAAAAAAAATGTGTGTTAGCCTAAATTGGTGCCATAGACTAACTTGACCATATACAACTACTTGGCTATATGCAACTACCTTAACCATCTGATAGTTGCATAATCCCTCTGTGTTAACCTAACAGAGCTTCTGACCTACCTACACTGTATACCCCATCCTATCTCAAAAGATTCTAACATATCCTAACAAGATATATCTTACCCTGATAAACCTATCTAACTTAAACTAGTCTAATCTAGATCATAGCTAATTTAATATGGTCTAATCTAGTGTGAGTTACTTGATGCTGGTGGAAAGGATAAGGCCATACTCCTAAATCACTTAAGCCTAATTTGGAGACTTATATCAACTTGGCCATACACAACAACTCGACCTATATAACAAGTTACATAACTTATCCAATCAATAAAGTCTTAATGGATTGCATAATCTATCAACCACCACTTGACATCAAACCATATTTTTGACCCACATAATAGGTTACATGACCTATCCAACCAATCTAGAGGCAAACAACCAAACCAAATTTTGACCAATCTCCTTTAACTCCTAAGCCACCCACTAAACTAGCTGCTCTACCTACTTGTCACCCACAAATCTATCTTAAAACCATAGGTCCCTAACTCTGGTGGCAACTCCAAGAATGAAGACACCAAGGTCTGAAAAAGAACAGCTCAACCTCGACAAGGAAGAAGATGATCAACTTCATCAAGGAAGGATGAACACCAACCCAAGTCTTCAAGGATTAAGTAAGGTCACCAAGATGAGTCAAGATCCACAAACTTGGATGGAGTTTTTTTCTTATCCTACTCCTTCTTACCCAAAACCTATATATGCCCTAAAGACATCTTCTATCCTACATAATTAAAGTGGACATACATATATATACCCATGCTCTCCTAATCACTTACTGATGAAAAAAAAAGACTCTTGATTTTGAACTAATTAGAAACTGAAAGCTAAATTGCAAACCACTCTTCCTATATCCTCTTTCTTACTAATCTCGAGGACGAGATTATTTTTAAGGGGGGTAGGATTTGTAAAGCCCAAAATTGGTATAAAAAAATATAATAATAAAATGATTAGATAAATAAATAAGTGGGTGTATTTAGGGATTTCCTTGACTTCCTTTTTATTTTTCTCTACATACTCAACTAATGGCAGTGAATTATGCAAATAACAAACAAATAAAGAAAGAAATGTGCACCTCATGCTGATGTTATTTATGTGATGCATCTTATTTGAATCAAGGAATCATAATTTAAATTGACCACAAATGAAAATATAAAATATAGGGGAGAAAGGAAATTTTAATAAAGTCATTCTTTTCTCCCACATTTACACAATATGGAGAATAATAAATAATTTCAGTGCAAGTAATAGAATAATTAGAATTTGGTTAGATGTTTGAAATCTGGAAATTAAAACCAGAATTCGAATTTAGTTTGAGTTTTTGATTTGAAAAGAAAACAGAAATAAAAAAAAAGAAAAAGAGAAAACCCCCACCTGGGCCGGATTACCTCATTTCGGCCCACTACAATTTCACCTCCGCGCGGCCCAGGTGAACGCAACGCGCGCGTGGGGGGGGGGGGGAAAACATCTCGCTGGCGGGTGGTCCCCACTTGTCGGACCCATCCTTCTCCCCCTGCGATGCTTGGGCCGAAATCCCCGTTGGCCGGCCCAGCTACTCATCCCTGGCGCGCGTGCATCACACTGACGTGTGGGGTCCCCGCGTCATCCGGATTTCCCTTCCGCTCACGATGACTTCAGTCACTGACCGTGTGGGCCTACGTTGTCAGCCCTGTCCCTATCCTCTAGTCCGAACGCTTGGAGCACAGAAACAGAAATGCCGAGATCTCCTCGCCCAATCTGCGAGGTCCCCGGCTCCGGCTGGTGTATCAAATCCGCGCGGGCAGGTGCGCGTTAGATATAAAGCTCTTCTCCCCTCGCCCATGACCATCCCACCCTATATCACCGTGCGCCATTGGAGCACTAGCAGAAAGAAAAGAAAGCGGGGCCGCCATCGTGGTTATCGCGAAGTCACCGGCATCTAGCCACGGAGTAGGCTCCAAACGCGCCCATCGAGAACTTGGGAAGGTGCGTGTGCCCTAATCCCACGGGATTATACACTGTACTCCAAGGAATTTCTCGCCGTCGACTGGGTTTCGCCACGGATTACCTGGTTCCGTGGTTGGGAGGTTCTTCTACACCACTACTGGTAAGTTACCCATTCCACGTATTCGCCATCATGTGCGCATCACGTCAACGCTACGGGCTCGAGGGTAGTGCCCTTGGGCGCGAAATCGGGGTTCACCGACGTTGCCTCCGCCGCGGTCTGAGCGCTGCCGTGCCTCGGCTGGAGGTAGGAGACCTTGCGGTCACCGTCCGATGTTTGATGGACGGTGTAGATCAGACTGGGAGACCACCAAGCGCTGGGGCGATCCAGTCCGTTGGGGCAGAATCGGACGGTTCATTTGCCGTCTCGTTTCTTTAAATAGCCGCCGTCAGATCTAAATCTAGGGGTCCGCATTGCATACCGGTTCGGTGTTAATGCCATCTAATCAGCATCGTCCAAATCAGATCGTGCGGCTCAGATCAAACGATACCCCTTCGCCGGGGCCATTTTCTAAAAGAGACCCTGAACTTTTATGAAATAAACCCGCGGTCCACCCTCGGGGCTCTATGTGTCTCGGGAAAACTTGCATGATGCCCCCTGACCTTTCTTATAATTGGGGCCCAGTCCACTGCTGTTTTAAAATGAGTAAAGGAATTAGAAAATAGATTTTTAATATGAAAATAAATACTAAAACTTTATAAATTCATAGAAAATTCATACTAACTCCAAATTAATCCATTCCAGTTCCTAAAATTTTGTAATTTAGTTCTCTATCACCTAGAACCTCTGTTTTGTCATGAAAACAGTTAGGAATTTAATCTCCCACTTAATCCATTTTAAACATATAAAACCTTTGAAAATTCATAACTTAAAATCTACAACTCCAAAATTAATGATTCTTTTTCCAGTGATCTTATTTTTATATGTAGATCATTAATATGTATTTTGGCATACATGTTTGGTGTAATGTTAATTTTGCCTATACCATATTTGTTTGTATTGCTACGACTAGAGCGAGGTCACGTGTCATCTGAAGAGCAAGTTGGTACCTGGAATCTCAAGGCCCAGGCAAGTTGTGCCCTTGATCACTTCTTTTTCACCTACTCATGTTCTAATTAATCATAATGATCTGCATAGGTTAATTTTGATGGGACCCAATAGGTTACCCTAGATTGACTATCTTTATACCTTGTTCACCACTGAATCTTTGGGTAGTACTTGCTAGTGCTAGATGTGGCTTTGGGTATAGAGATACACATTACTATTCATGATTATACTTTTGTTATCAGTTGTTATTTATGGTTCATGTTAAGATCATTATGTTAATTGGAACATGGAGAACCACCCGGGAAAACAGTGCTACCACGAGGGTGGAATGGGACGCCCTTGGCTGATTAATTAGGAAAGCTAGTGGAAGACTACCTTACCCGAAAGGGGCAAGGGCAGTAGGGGAGAGGTCAGTGTAGGGAGGCCCTCGGGAGGATTTTGCTGCGATGGCGATCCTGCAAGGGATTCCTGCACTGGATCTTCCTATAAACTGTAGCGGGTTTTCGGAAGCTAGTGGAACTTTGTAAAGGCCTCGTAGTGGATCCCTAGCCATTCACCTCGGAAGTGTCTAAGGGCTTTGCAAACCCTGGCGACATGGGATACACGACTTGTGGGTAAAGATGCGCAACCTCTGCAGAGTGTAAAACTGGTATACTAGCCGTGCTCACGGTCATGAGCAGCTCGGACACTCACATGATTAATTTATGGAACTTAAACTCAATTTGTCATATGCATTGCATCGCAGGTGAAGTTGTTACTTTTGTTCTACTATTTAACTGGGTTGGTATTTACTTATACTTAGTAACTGCTAATAAAATTTTGACCAACTTTAAAAGCAATGCTCAGCTCTAACCATCTTCTTTGGTAAGCCTTACACTTCACGTGAGCTCCCACCTTTGGCGAGTTCATGCACATTATTCCCCATAACTTGTTGAGCGATGAACGTATGTGAGCTCACTCTTGCTGTCTCACATACACCACAGGTCAAGACCAGGTACTGCAGGATGATGCTCATGGAGGATGCTGTGATGTGTTCGTGAGAGGTCTAGGTCGTCGTCTCCCAGTCAACTTTGGGTTGCTGGACCGTTGTCTCCTTATAATGTAATTATTTATTTTGTATAGAACTCCTGTTAAATATATAAAGATGTGACATTCGATCCTGTGCCACTATACATCATATGTATGAGACTTGGTCCCAGCATACCTGGTGTTTATGTTAACCCCGGGTTTTGGACCCCTAAAATCCGGGTGTTACATATATCCCATATGACATAATTGACTTACAGAGAGTAAAATGTAATCAAGTGTTGCGCCCGGGTTTAAGGGATAAAGCCAGGTGCGTCTCATATGTGCGCCAAAGAAGAACATCACATATAATGACAAAGTGTATAGAGATAAATGTCACAAGTATCATTATTACATAGTAGAAGTCTTACAAAAATAAATGATAACAATAAAATGAACTAAATAATTATTCCTTGGCGCCATCAAGCTGACTGGGAGATGCTACCTAGATAAGCTCATATTCCTCATTGTAGGGCTCCTCTTGGACCACCTGCTCTTCACCTGTGGGGGGTTTATATATCGCAAGAGTGAGCTCATAAAAGATCATAGCTCAACAAGTTGTGTGGAATAATGTGCATGAACTCACCAAAGGTGGGAGCTCATGTGAAGTGTGAGGCTGATCAACAAATAATGGCTAAAGCTGAGCATTGCTTTTAATAGGTTGGTCAAATTTTATTAGCATTTACTAAATGTAAGTAAATACCAAACCAGAGTAATAATAGATCAAAATTAATAATAAACCACAATGTGATGCAAATGATAAATTGAATTTAATTCCATAAATTACTCATGTGAGGGTCTGAGTCGCTCATGACCACGAGCACGGCTGATATACCAGTTTTACACTATGCAGAGGTTGCGCATCTTTACCCATAAGTCATGTTACCTATCTGCCAAGGGGTGATGAATCCCATACACCTCTACCAAGGAAGCGAGGCAGGGTAACACTACGAGGCCTTTACAAAGTTCCACTAGCTTTAGAAAACCCGCTACAGTTTCTAGAAAGCGCAATGCAGGGATCCCACGTCGGACCGTCATCACAGCAAAATCAACCTGACAACCTCCCTACACCAACCACTCCCCTACTGCCCTTATCCCTTTTGGGTAAGGTAGTCATACACTAGCTTTCCTAATTAGTCAACCAAGGGCGTCCCATACCACCCTTGTGGTAGCACTGTTTTCCCGGGTGGTTCTCCATGTTCCAATTAACATAATGATATTATCCTGAACAATAAATAACAAATTGATAATAAAAGCATGATCATGAATAATGTGTATCTCAATACCCAAAACCACATAAAGCAATAGCAGGTACTACACAAAAGTTCAGTGGTAAACAAGGTATAAAGATAGCCAAACTAGGATGACATATTGGGTCCCATAAAAATTAACCTATGAAGATCAAAAAAATTAACAGGAACATTATTGGGTAAATAGAAGTGATCAAGGGCACAACTTGCCTTCCATGAGCTCCTGCTCAGTAATCTCCACCTACTGAACACCTAGGTCCTCAGCGGCTTGCTCGTCTACTCGCAACAATACAAACAAACATGGTATAGAAGAAATTAACATCACACCAAACAGCAGAACAGAATGCATGATAATATTCTACGCATCATAATGAGATCGTAGGTTCGAGAATCACTAAATTCGGAGTTACGATTTTCGAGTTATGATTTTCCGAAGTTATTAAGTGTTTCGTATAGAATAAATCAAGTGGATAATATTAATCTATGTTTCAAGGATAAACAGAGTTACCAACTGATAAATAATATTAAAACAAAACTATTGCAAATGGAATGGATCAGTTTGGAGTAAAAATGAATTTTCTATGAATTTACTAAAATTCTGGAATTATTTTAGTACAAGAAATTGTTTTCTTTCTCAATTTATCTAATTTCACTGCTTCCTAGACTGCGCGCGATATTACTGAGAAGCCTAGGGTATATTCTGTAAAATCTAGGACCTAGATGTGAGGGTCTTTACATATACGTGGATGGCGGGTTGATATTTAAGAAAACCGAGGGCTCTTAAGTAAGATTGGCCCGACGAAGGGGTATCGGGCGATTCAAGCCGTTGGATCACAAAATGAGCGCTCGGGTTAGTTTAACTTCACATCAAATTGGTACGCAATATTTGCCATTGGATCCGTGATACATGACCGAGATCGCGCCCTACCCTACGCAAATCAGATCCGCCCAACAACCCACTGTCGACTCCGATTTAATATCATGAAGGGGTATCATGGCTTCTAATCTACACCGTTGTTCTGCCGATCTACAACATTTGTTCGTCACTCCCGCCCGTGGTTGCCAGAGCGGTGGAGCATGCGACCACGCGGTGGACCATCGCTGGCACGCGGCCGCCCGTCGAGCTAAAGTTCTAAGCTCACATCTAATTGGCCCTACACGAAGTAGAGACGAGAGCAGAATTTATGAATAGCTTATTGTGGGGGACAAATATCCAATGGGTCCACTAGGAGGCGAAAGACCCTGGCTTGGGGCCACAGACCAGTTACCCCGCAAGGTCATCTCGTCGTGGGCCGGGCAAATACCTCAAGTGAAATGGGCCGACCCAAGAAGGCGATGGGCCCGTACCCAGATCATCCGTGGACTACATGCAATCTCAAGGAACCGTCCGACTTTCCCACGCCCGGTGCCCTCAAACATCGGGGATAGATTTGGATGGAGTCATCGGGTTTTCCTTAAGATAAGCTAAGTTGGTTCGCTATTAGTTAGGAGATATACTAGAAGAACGTGATCATCATGTACGTAGGGAGTGTCCCACAGTCGTGTATATAAGGCCCAGGGGGAACCCCATTGTTGGGGACTTGTTCTCAAATGCTATGAGTTAAGAACAAGGCAACACAAAATGTTAAAGGTTAATGCCCTTTGTCCTTTGAAGCATTATTTCCCTTAGGATATAATGATCTTCAGACGAAGGTCATGAAGGACATACCTTCATCATCGTAGTGTATGTTAATGAAAGAAGAAGCATATGAAATATAAAAGACAACATGAATAATCATATGACATTATTAATATATCTTCTTTTTATTATCATGGATAAATAGAAACAATATTGAATTACATTTGTACCTTTAGCTTGATAGAAGGTAAAAGTCCAAGTGTGACGCACGAGCGAATACAAGTCAGCCTGAACAGTACGGGGATATTGTTCATCTATTTATAGGCACAGGATGCAGCCTATGTAAAATTACATTCATGCCCTTTATGTTTACTATTGACTTAAGGACAATTCAACGAGGACTAGATAGCCTTTTCCCCTTTAAGTCGGTTCCTTTTTCTGCCGCTGAGCCGAAGCTCCCTTGCGCGTAGCTTCGGAGCTGCATCATCCTTCGTCTCGACCATGTTTTTCATATTGTGTATAGTTTTATTCCATGTCCGAAGGTACCTGTACATATGTTACACTTGGGAAACATTGTTAAATCATATTTTTGAGGACCTGCGGAAGACGAAGGCCCCCCAACACCCATCATTTTCATCTTATTAGCCCCTCTCCATTTAGGAGACATCACTTGTAACACACCACACATACAGAGCCACCCCAGGAAGTAGGGTATTACGCCTCTCAAAGCGACCCAAACCTGTAGAAAATCGTCTATCTCTCTTACTCTCTCATGCTCTTAGCATGAACCATTGAGCTACGACCAGCAACACCGTCCTATCCAAAAGCATCACGTGGGTATGCCCGGGTGTGCGGTCGGACACTAAACACCGAAAGCTAGCGCCAGATAGGGGGTGTGTCGTTGATCAAAGCTAGCTCAATGGCCATCACCTTCAAGAACAAGATCACTCTTCACCCAAGAGCTACGTTCCGTTTTGGAACCATCTCATACATAGCGGATGAAGAAGGGACTCTACACTGCATAGCGGATCAACCTGAGAAGAAGCCTTCCTCGGGAATCTCGAGGGAAGTCGGAGCAATACTACGGATAGCACCCCCACTCACAGCTCGAGGGAAGATGATCCCTTGTGGACCAAGGTTCAGGAGCCCTTGGGAGAAGAAAGATCAGTCGGTCGGGATTTCGCTTACCCGAAAAACTCCATTGTCCACCTCGCCCACTAAGGAGTGGACATGGATCACTCAAAAGAAGGAAATTCCGAGTCAAGGAGGGAGAACATGTCATGCCACCTTTCTGATACCTCCACCCTCAAAGGAGGACAGGAAGAAGAGCGCCACCGCGCTGGCTCCTTTCTGCCCCGACATCCTCTTCATCCAGGGGAGATTGGAGTTAGCACCCATCTCCGACAATGAGCCTACCATGCAAGGGGAAGAACCTCCCCAGCGTGATGCCCGGCGACGAAAAAATAGATGCCGGAACATATGGCGACATCATGAAGCCGAAGAACAGGATCTGGCATAGCCCATGTCCCAGGACGAAGCCTCGGAGGTGGGAGAAACTCCCGACGAACGAGTGCACGGAGAAAGGCGTAACTCCCACCACCGCGATCGCCGACAAGCTCAAGATTGGGAGCGAGAGCTAGCCGAACAAGACGCTAGGCTTCAGCGAGAGAACCCTCTCCTCGCTAGGAACCTATACCTCGATTTCGCTCGAGCACTGAACACACGGAGTGAAGTTTGAGGAGTACTGGCTCAGATAGCTAATGGCCACCCATGAACCTAGGCATGGAAGGTTACCGGCGACTGCTTACTTAGGCAGCTAATCATCTTCTACCCCTCGCTCATCCTACGAACGACCTGCATCACGCCATCAACAGCCGACGAGACGCGCGGAGCACCATCAGCGCTTTGCACGACTGACGGCATGAAAATGAGATAAGGCACTAGGAGGAATACGACTAGGATCATGGTGTACTAGCACGAAGTCGTGCCACCCGAGTTAACTCGGCGACAGCCTCAACCACTGGCCCATTTCGGGGACGGTCGAGACGACCTACTACCGACTGCCCTCCTCGGGACCGATGACATGAGCATCGGCAGGAGGACACGTGTGGAGTTTCCATGCTCACTCCGCGTCTCTGGGCTATCCAATGGCCTCTCAACTTCATGGTCTCCAACGTCAATATGTATGAGCCTAAGCAGGACCAGGGTGGTTGGTTGGCTGTCTACACGACTACCGCCTAGGCTACTGGGCAACAGAGGACGTCATGACGGCGTACTTGCCCATCGTCCTAGGGCAAGACGTGCTGTTGTGGCCCCGACATCTACCTCGACACTGCATCGACGATTGGAGCGACTTTAGTCACCGGTTTATCGTGAACTTCTAGTCTCTCTCTGATAAGCCGGCGCAACCATGGGACCTCAAATCCATTAGGCGCCAGAACAATGAGACCCTCCGAACGTTCCTCAAAATATTTCCAACAATGAGGAACCGCATCCCTGAAGTCGTTGAGGCGACCATAATTGAAGACTTCTATTGGGCATCCAATGACTCGGCATTCGTACGAGCCATACTCCAAAAAGCACCAGCCACCTTCGAACAATTGTTCTGGGAGGCGGACATCTACATCACCGTGGATGAGTGGGCCTAGGACCTCATAGGAGGCATGAAATCTGCGCCACCCACGCCATAGCGGGATACAAACCAGTAGCCAGACAAGCGCTGGGAGAAGAGGCCTCATGAGGAGGTGCACACCACTGGGCCGCCTGCCGCTCGGGCCCGTGGCGCACCCCGCGGAGGAGTGCGGACACTGGATGAAATCCTTTACTCCCAGTATCCATACCACAAGGACATGCGCCACACCCTACGGAACTGTAGAGACTTCAAACATTCCATCGGGCATGGCCGGCCGTTCCAGCCACTACCACCCCCCCCACCGTGAGGAGAGCCTAGCCAGCCCAGGCAGCCTCAGCAGCAGGAAGAGGGGAGGGGTGGAGCTTTCCCGTGCATTGATAGGGAGGTCAACGTTATCTTTGGAGGTCATGGGGCACAAGAAAACAGGAGGCAACAAAAGCTAAACGACCGACAGGTTCTGGTAGCCACTACCAATGCTCGGGCCCCTTACCGGTGGTCAGAGCATGCGATAACCTTCAGCCGAGCTGATCAATGACTTAACTTTGATCACCCCGGCAAGTACCCGCTACTCGTTGATCCGGTGATTCGAGAAAGCCAGGTAAAGAAAGTATTGGTGGACAGGAGAAGCAGCATCAACGTCACCTTCCCTCGGACACTCCAAGCCCTAGGAGTCAGCGTCAAAGACATCACTGAGTCGGATACTCTCTTCTTCGACATCGTGCCGACCGAAGGGGGTACCCGCTCGGACACATCTACCTATTCGTCAGCTTTGGAACCCTAGAGAACTAAATAACCAAGTTCCTAAGGTTCGAGGTGGCATGCTTCGACTGCGTGTACAACACCATCATCAGAAGACCAGGACTAGCAAAATTCATGGCTATCCTGCATTACCCATACATGATACCAAAGATGCCACGTCAACTTCCATGGCGCCACGGAATGCTTTCGGGGCGCCATCCAAATAGTTGTCACCGTCGAGCCCCTGGTAGCCCTTCCCACACAGGTGAACAACAGACTGGAGGATGAAAGCCTCATGGTCCATTCAAATGTAGCTCAGGCCGTGACCTCTATGCAGCCGACTGAAGAAACTGTCACACCCGGTTTTGGAAGGTAAACCGAATGCGATATGTGCCAGGATCAGAAACTCAAATACACAGCGATTACATAATTGGACATCATCACACATTGCTCAAAGTAAATAGCGGAAAAGTACTTTATTACAACAAGATGTCCAAGACATCCACTGAGTCTATAACATAGTCATTAAGATCGAAGTGTGGAAATACGAAACATAGAAGATAAGGCCTTCACAGGCAGCTAACTAGGGGTTTGCCACTAAGATAAACTAGAACTCATCGTAGTCCTGAAACTCTTCAAAATCCTCCATGTTGCCAGCATCACCTCCTGAGCACTGAGTACAGAGGGGACAACCTGGGGTGGGTGGTTTGTAAAGCAAGGGTGAGTACACATCAACGTACTCAGCAAATGTCTTGTTTGGCTAAAATGGACTAGCTATATGTGGAGTTAAGGCTAAGCAGTTGCTTTTAGTTGGTCAAGTATTTATTTCTATTAGTTGAGCCAAATTTTAGTAATAAACCCAGTTATTACCCAAATGTACTCCCTCCAAGAGGAAATACCAGAGATCATAATTATAGGATCATCATTAATCATCATCATAAAAGTAACTAAAATTCTTCTAATCAAAGAGGATCCCAAGGCTGCTCTTAGCCGTGAGCACGACAGATATATCAGTTTCTAACACTCTACAGAGGTTGCAAACTTTACCCACAAGCCGTGATTTCCATTCTGCTCGGAAAGAGCCAATCTCCATTGATCACTACCTAGGTGGCCTGGCAGGGTATCACTATGTAGCCTTTACATAGATTTCCCAGAGGTCATAGCTGCCCGTTAGGTTTCTCCGGTTTGGTAAACACAGTACATCTCCCCAAAAGAAGGGTGACTAACAAAACCAAATCAAGAACCTCTGCAACCAGCCTCGGCAGAGCAAGTACTATGCTCGAACCCCATTGACGGCCCTACAGTGAAGCCAACTATTCCTTTGGTTCCTCTAATGAATTAGCTAAGGGCGTCTCATTCCACCCTCATGGTTGCACTGTTATCCTGGGTGTCACTCCCCAAACAGGTCCTTACAGAGAGGTACTAAAGAAAATGGCCTGAGTCCCCTAAAGTATCACAAAATCATTATCGGGATAACATCATCGTATCATAAGTATTCACATCATGTTCATTGATTAAAGTAAAGCAATAGCATAAAGCTAACCATGATAACCCAAAAGGTAAATAAGTAAAAGGTAAATACAAACTAGTCAATCCTTAAGTTTCAATAATGTAATGCGGGACGGTGAATTATAAAGTAGATAGGACATAATAGGTCAAAGGACACTTGCCTTCACCAGGTTGTTGCTCAGGAAGATCTTCGGCAAAACACTCAGGAACCACGGGCTGCTCATTGTCTAAATAAAGCGATCATACATTCAATACATTTGGAAGTACAAATGAACAACACACCAAACATGTACAATCAAGTGAACATAAGTTTGACAAGACACTATGAACACAAAGGGTAGACTTAAATGTTAGGGTTTAATATAATTAGAGATCAGTGACTATGGATCACATAGCTTAGTTCTACTTTTGGTGGGACACAAAATTACAACATGAGTAACTTCATACACAACATTTTATCAATCTCACAACATTAAACATCTAATTACAATTAAGGTTTTCCTTTTTATTTATTTTCTTAAATAGATAAATTAACACATAAACTATCCTATAGCTTAGACAAAACATTAGGGTACTCAGACTGTGGATGAACATAATTTATTTGGACAATGGATATTTCTATGAACATTTTGCAATTTGAATCACTAAATTTGGAGTTCATATGAAAAAGATATGAAATAAACAAGTTTTGAAGTTTGAAATATGAAATTAAGCCCAATTCTGTGATTATTTAAAAAGCCAGGGGTCTGATTATAAGAGTTCAGGGGTCTGCACGCTAAAACATAGGACGACGAGTTGATTCTCTAAAACCTGAGGGTCTCTTAAGCAAAAATACACGCGAAGGGGTATCAGGCGATCTCAACCATCAGATCGTAGATCAACGGCCAAGATCAGATCCTGCGGACGCGCGCGCAGGCGCGGGCATGCAGCGAGCACTGACAGGTGGGGACGGGTGTTAGTGACTAGAGGGGAAGGCGGGCTAACCAGTCGGGCCCAACGCTAGGGGGCACAGGCGCTAACTGGTGGGCCCGGGGACAAAGCGCAGGTGAGGGGAGCGGATCTAGACGGCTACATTTGCATCGGACGGTCGAGATTAAATTGGTTCTAATTAAATCCTAACCACCAGATCTCGGGTGAACGTCCGAGATCCATCGGCCAGCGTGGTCAGGATGGCAGGTCCTTGGTGCGGCGGTGCCGCTCGACCTCACGGTGGGATCTCACCGGAGACGAGGGGAACGACCATGACAGGGCTCTAGGTACTTGGGGAAGGACTCGGGCACATTCATGGCAATCTGGCGAACACGACCATGGGCACAACGCCAGCGCAGAGGCACTAGAGGGCGCAGAACGTGGTGGGATGGTCCTAGCTTCCAGGAAGCTTTGGCATTACTATCAAGCATATCACATAATAGTGCCTTCATCGCAACCCCTAAAGGATATAATGAGGAACAGAGAAGCTACATGAAGGATCAGAAAATGGTCACGAAACTTAATGAATTCACCATTGATTACGTGCACAGATCCTTAATTCAATATTAGGCGTTAGTAGACTTCATTGCTGATTGGACGCCAGGGGCTTAGGATGAAGAAGCAACAAAAGATGCCGAAGCTTGGACGATATTTTGCGATGGATCTTGGGGGACCTTCAGTGCAGGAGCAGCTACTGTCCTGGTCGCACCTTCTAAAGTCAGAACATGCTATACAATAAAGTTAGACTTCAGCTGTACAAATAACATTGCCGAGTACGAAGCTCTTCTTTTGGGGCTTCAGAAGTTAAAGGCAATGGGAATAAGAAGGGAAATCCTTAAAACTGATTCGCAAGTTATTTCGGGCCATGTGGATAAAAGCAGCAAGGCAAGAGACCTGAAGCTTGAAAAATATTTGGATGCGGTCCGAAGGTTGGAAGCTTCTTTTGAAGGTTTTTCTGTAAAAAATATCCCAAGGTGAGAGAATGAGCATGCACATTTATTAGCTAAATCAGTGGCACAGGGGCGCCCTTTGCCTTCGGAAGTATTTTTTGAAACAATAAAAGCACTTTCAGTCGAGCTTATGGAAAGAACAGTGCTCATAATCTAACATGTACATAGTGAAGACTGGAGGATAGAAATAGTAACCTTTCTCCAGGGCAACTATTTTTCAGATGACGAAGCTTATAACAAGAGAATGGAAGCAAGGACAAGACCTTATGTAATAATTGAAGGGGAGTTATACAAGCATGGAGTTTGCTCCCCATTGCTCAAATGCTTGTCTAGAACTAAAGGATAGGAATTAATGAAGGAGATACATGCAGGACTGTGTGAAGCTCACATTGGGTCCAGACCTTTACTAGGAAAGGTTTTTAGACAAGGTTTTTATTGATCGAAGGCAGCTTCGGATGCAGCAAACTTGGTCCAGAAATGTGAAAACTGTCAGAAGTGTGCCAGAGACCAGAAACAACCTTCATCTCCAACCTACTTGGCCACTACAGAGATGGGGCCTAGATTTGTTAGACCCACTTCCACCAGCACAAGGAAACTTGAAATATGTTGTGGTAGCAGTGGAATATTTCTCAAATTGGATCGAAGCTAAACCCCTAGCTACAATAACTTCGGCCATAGTCCAGAAGTTCTTCTGGCAGAATATTGTTTGCCGCTTCGGTGTGCCGAAGGCTATTACAGCCGATAACGGAACTCAATTTGATGTTGAAACGTTCAAAGCTTTTTATGATCAAATTGGTACAAGAATACACTTTGCGTCAGTAAGACATCCGTAATCAAATGGATTAGTAGAAAGAGCAAATGGAATTATAATAATAGGAATAATGAAGTCAATCTTCAAACAGCCCAGAGGAAAATGGCAGATGAATTAATAAAGGTGGTGTGGAACCACAACACTCCTGTCTCAAGGTCAACATGTTTTACTCCATTCAAGCTTTTGTTCGGTGACGAAGCAATAACACCAGAAGAAGCAAGAATGGGTTCAATAAGAACCATAGCTTCGACGAAGGATGAAGCTGATTGCCAAATAACAATAGACACCATAGAAGGGACTAGACTCCAGGCCATAGAGCACATCAATAAGTACCAGGCTGAAACAATAAAATGGCATGACAGAAAAGTTTGATTGAAAAATATCAAGCCAGGCCATTTGGTGCTTCGAAGGATAGCTAACCTAGATACAGTGGGGAAGCTTCAACTGAAATGGAAAGACCCTTTTTTGGTAGTATCTTTGTCAAGACCTGGTTCTTACAGACTGAAGGATATGAACGACAACGACATACCCAGGTCTTGGAATGCGGATGAGCTTCGGCGATATTATGTGTAATTGATGTAATCTTTTTATTTTTTCCTATGACACCCTTTTCCTTTGAGGAGGGGAGAAAGGTTTTTAATGGGGCCATAGGTTGTAATTTTCATTTTTTGTTTAGCCCTATGCAATACAAGGGCCAAATTCCCCCAAGAATGTAACATGTAACATCAGAATCCACATCATCGAGTGCAAAAAGAACAGGGAAAAGCTCAAAAGTCGTCCCTAAGGGGATGCAGAGCTAGTGTCACCCGGAAGGTGACGAAGCTACAAAAGTCATTCCTAAAGGAGCGCAGAGTAAGTTTCGAAGCTACAAAAGTCATTCCTAAGATAGCTCAGAGTAAGTTCTAAAGCTCAAAAGTCGCTCCTAAGGGAATGCAGAGCCAAAATACCACCGAAATAGAAGGTGAAGAAGCTCAAAAGACGTTCCTAAGGGGATGCAGAGCTTAAATACCACTGAAATAGAAGGTGAATAAGCTCAAAAGTCGTTCCTAAGGGGATGCAGAGCTTAAATGCCACCAAAATAGAAGGTGAAGAGACTCAAAAGTCATTCCAAAGGGGATGCAGAGTCTGAGTGTGGTTTCATGTGTGTTCGGGTCATACATTTGCATATTTTATCGCATCATTCTTTGCATTCATGCAAACATTCATTAGACATTCGTAGGATCATCATTATCATGACATGAAGCACAAGCGTTAACATGAAAGAAAAAGTTGCCTATATTTGGTGACAAAATGCTTCGTTGAATATGAAGAAGCTTCGTCTCAGATAAGACAAATACAAAGGCACTTTGTGTACAATGAAAAAAATGCTTCGATGTGAACGAAAAGAAGGGAAGGTGTTTTTCGCCTTCGGCTCAAAAAATGTAACTGTGGGTTTCGTCCACAACAAAGCAATTCATACATGGACGGAGATGTGAAACTATATTACAAGGTATGGACAAATATGTACAATGTTGTGTTCAGCTCTCAATTACAATCGTTTGCTAAATAATGCAAAGAGATCCTAAGTTTTTCTACAGGTAATTACAAAAAGAAGCTTTAGATCAGCGACCTTCGGAATAAGCTTCGGTTTAGCGACCTTCGGTGCCACCATCCTGCAGACAGATGATGGTATAAGATAAATGCAAATGTAATAAAGTAAAGCCAAGGTAAGAGACAGGTAAAAGTTTCATACCGAGTTGAGCAGTTTCCGAGCTTTGTCTCCAGCTAGCTCGTGCCCATCCTTAGCCCAAATTTGAGTGATAAATCTGTTCCCAATGCTTTGGGCTTCATCAGGAATATCAACTAGGTCTGACGGCGAGAGGCTGAAGGTTGGCTTATTAACTGTTTTGGCATGAGTGCATCTGGCCTTCAAAAATGCAGCAGCCGTGCTACGAGAAGCTAATAGAGCACAGAAATCCCCGTGCCCCAGTTATAACTTCATCGAGCGCATCAACTTCATTTTCAATATGCTCGAAGGCTTTAGGGATATCTTCAGCTGAAGGGGAAATTTCTTCAGAACTAGCCCCAACCGAGTTGAATATTCCTTTTAGTCGATGCACACAACGGGTGGCGAAATCCGAGCACTTATTCCGAAGGTCTTTCAGTGATTCCAGTAGCTTCGTATTATTCTCAGCTTTGGCTTTAGTTTTTGCTTGCAGTTCTTTTCTTTCCTGCTCGAAGTGCTCTGATTCTTTCTTCAAAGTTGTTTGAGCATTGTCAAGTTTCTCACTTAATCTAGTATTTTTCAGCTTGTGCTTCCGCGAGGGAACCTTCGGCTGCTTGTAGCAGGAAATCTTTCTTCTCTAGAGAAGCTTCAAGATCTTTAATCTTATTCTCCAAGCCTTCAATCATCATCTCATTTTTCTTATCTTCGTAATCCTGCTGCATTCTTAGTGCTTTACTTAGCAGCATGCTCTATGAAAACAAGTTAAAGTTACAACATTTTAATCCATCACGAAGGTAATGAAGATCTAGACAAATATTTCACCTTGAAATTGGAATAAAATAGGCTACCGACAATGTGTTGCCATCGGTAACCACTGATGTCAGACTCCAGCTTCGGGAAACCAACACTCTTAGACAGAGTGCCGATTATTTTTGCCCCGGCACGTTCACGAATACATCCCAAAATTTCTTCATCAACCCCACCGAAGAGCAAAGATCTCGGCTGATAACTGCAAGATATTGCATATTCTTTCAACCCCTCCTTGCTTGCGTCGGATAGTTCCTGGCCACCCAGGTGCCGAAGGTCAAAATCTCTCTCTCCCGAAGAAGTATCAACAACTTTCTTCCCTTTATCAGGCACTGCGGCCATGCTATCCCCCGTAGCCACACCTGTCTCCTTTGCAACCAAATCTGATATAAGCTTGTCAATTCCTGACATTGTGGTTGTGAGTTTTTCAGCTTCGGCAGCAACATTGGCTTTGGCACCCGCAACAGTCACTATTTTGGCCGCTGAAGCTGAAGGCGGTGTCCGCTCGATGGCTTGCATCACATTTACAATTCTTTGTTTCTTTTGCCCTTTAGTCTTCTCCTCTGTAGCCGAAGGATGTTCTTTTTCTGTAAAAAATTCGTCAATTCTAGTCCCAGAGGACTTAGCAGCTTGATGAGCAAGGAGTCAGTCATTACCTTTAAAATTTCTGCTACTTCGATAGCAAAGGGTGTTGAAGGAGCTTCTTCTATCTCATCCACCTTCGGATCAGCAGAGGGTGTTGTGTCAAGCTTTCGGTTTTTAAAAATTGTCACTTTTGACTCAGGAGCTGTTTTTGCTTTCTTCAAAATTTTCTCATCTTCCTTTATTAGCCAAGCAGCTTGTCTGCTCAGGATGCTGACAACCCTTTTCCTTTTCACTCCTTTGGCCCCTTCGTCAAGTTTTTCATAGTCTGGGTATTCGAAGTTTAACGCGTCCATTACCTGGTTCAATTTCGTTTCGGCCGGGTACCGAAGGCTGCAGTCATCAACTGATCTTCCTTCTTGGTATAATTCCTAAGTATTTTGTTGCACATGGTCTCAATCATATCTAGCCATTCTTTGCAAGGTTTTTTGAATTGTTTCTCAAACTTAAAGCGATAAGGGAGCCATAGAAGCTTGTGCTTCTTTCCCACTTCTTTTCTCTTCAGCATTCCCCAACCACTGGAAGTCGGATATGTTCTGTTTGATAAGTACTCTTGCACTAAGTCCCTAGTACTGATGTGCCCAGCCACCACTCTAAATTCTACTTTAGCCAATTGGCATGTAGACCCTAACTGCATGTTGCACAAGGGTCGAGTCATACCACAGTTCAACTTTAACGGACTCATTACCATGGTCATCAGCTTCTCCCTCTTTTTTCTCATCCGCTTTCATGTAAAACCATTCATTAGTCCACCCAGTTGGCCACTTGGTACGATATCCAATAACCGAGGCCTTTGTATCCTTCCGATATGCAAAATTATAGCAGCCAAAGTTCTTGTGAAGGCCATCTGCTCTAGCCTTCGTCTGGTAGTGTAGCTCGTGCACCCAGTAGAAAGCTTCGGCATTAGCATCCATCCCCTGGCTTCGGAGAGCCATATTGTCGGGGACCATAATTAGGGGTACCCTCAAGACGCCTAATTCTCAGCTGGTAACCCCCATCAGCATAAAGCTGCAGAGGCCTGATGGGTGCGATTAAGTCAGGAATCAGTCCATACGAGCGACTCGATCACGCCTCGCCCGAGCCTAGCCTCGGGCAAGGGCAGCCGACCTCGAGGGGTTTCCGTCTCGCTCGAGGCCCCCCTTTTTAACGGCGGACACATCTCCGGCTCGCCCGAGGCCTTGCCTTCGCTAAGAAGCAACCCTGACTAAATCGCCGCGCCAACCGACCGAGTCGCAGGAGCATTTAACGCAAAGGTAGCCTGACACCTTTATCCTGACGCGCGCCCCCCAGCAGAGCCGAAGTGACCGCCGTCACTTCGCCGCTCCACTGACCGGTCTGACAGAAGGACAGCGCCGCCTGCGCCACTCCGACTGCAGTGCCACTTGACAGAGTGAGACTGACAGGCAGTCAGGCCTTGCCAAAGGCGCCATAGGAAGCTCCGCCCGACCCAGGGCTCGGACTCGGGCTAGGCCCCGGAAGACGGCGAACTCCGCTCCGCCCGACCCAGGGCTCGGACTCGGGCTAAGGCCCCGGAAGACGGCGAACTCCGCTCCGCCTGACCCAGGGCTCGGACTCGGGCTAAGGCCCCGGAAGACGGCGAACTCCGCTCCGCCCGACCTAGGGCTCAGACTCGGGCTAGGCCCCGGAAGACGGCGAACTCCGCTCCGCCCGACCCAGGGCTCGGACTCGGGCTAAGGCCCCGGAAGACGGCGAACTCCGCTCCGCCCGACCCAGGGCTCAGACTCGGGCTAAGGCCCCGGAAGACGGCGAACTCCGCTCCGCCCAACCCAGGGCTCGGACTCGGGCTAAGGCCCCGGAAGACGGCGAACTCCGCTCCGCCCGACCTAGGGCTCGGACTCGGGCTAAGGCCCCGGAAGACGGCGAACTCCGTTCCGCCCGACCCAGGGCTCGGACTCGGGCTAGGCCCCGGAAGACGACGAACTCCGCTTCGCCCGACCCCAGGGATCGGACTCTGCCCTGGCCTCTGCCGAACGACCTCCACCTCGCCCGACCCAGGAGCTCGGGCTCGGCCTCGGCCATGAAAGACAGACTCGACCTCGGCTTCGGAGGAGCCTCCACGTCGCCCGACCTAGGGCACAAGCCCGCCACGTCAACAGGAAGCGCCATCATCACCCTACCCCGAGCCGACTCGGGCCGCAGAGAACAAGACCGGTGTCCCATCTGGCTAGCTCCGCCAGATAGGCAATGATGGCGCCCCGCTGGCCCCATGACGACGGCGGCTCTCAGCTCCCTTACGGAAGCAGGGGGACGTCAGCAAGGACCCAACCGCTCCGACAGCTGTCCCTCCACCAGGCTCCGTTGCTCCTCCGACAGCCACGACACCACACCAGCTGGGTGCCAAGATCTCTCCGGCTGCCACATTGGCATGTACTTAGGGCGCTAGCTCTCCCCCGCTAAACACGTAGCGCTCTGCTACACCCCCATTGTACACCTGGATCCTCTCCTTACGCCTATAAAAGGAAGGACCAGGGCCTTCTTAGAGAAGGTTGGCCGCGCGGGGACGAGGACGGGGCAGGCGCTCTCTTGGGGCCGATCGCTTCCCTCACCTGCGTGGACGCTTGTAACCCCCTACTGCAAGCGCACCCGACCTGGGTGCGGGACGAACACGAAGGCCGCGGGATTTCCACCTCTCTCACGCCCGTCTCCGGCCACCTCGCGTCCCCCCTTCGCGCTCGCCCACGCCCTCGACCCATCTGGGCTGGGGCACGCGGCACACTCACTCGTCGGCTTAGGGACCCCCCGGTCTCGAAACGCCGACAGTTGGCGCGCCAGGTAGGGGCCTGCTGCATGTTGACGAGCAGTTTCCCGTCAAGCTCCAGATGGGCAGCCTCCAACGACCTCTCCAACCCGGGACGGTGCTCCATTTCGGGAGTCTCGAGTTCATGTCTCTCGACGGCAGCTACGACATGATACTCCTTCCACCGCCGCGCGACGACGACAATGGCGGCCGACAGCCCGCCCGCCGGTGGCGGAATCGACGACGTCTTCCCCGCGTGGTGGAAGAACAACATTCGATATCGCCCCGTCCTCTCCCCCGCCATCAGAGGAGGAGGCGGGGCAACCAAGGCCGAGCGGGAGGCCGCGCTCCGTCGGCTGTCGAGCGAATCGACGTCCCCAGCGCCCCAACGGAGGGCGCATCGGGCGTCGACCTCACGTTCGAGACGAAGGCGAGCGCCGTCCCCCCGCAACACGCCAATCCCGAGCAAGTTGACGACGCCAGCACGCTCGCGGATGGCCTGCAGGACGTCGCCCTCGTACCCAAGACGACGGCGCAATCAGTCCCCGACGTGACTATGTCGCTCCTCGTCGACCAAAAGGTACCGACTGATTCCCATCCTACGTCATTTCGACTCGGCCTCAACCCGCCTAGCGAACTCGCTTTGGCGGGCGCTCACGTTGAGGCGAGTGCAACCCCTCTGGGGTTTCGTATGCGGTCGCCTTGGGACCGATTGACGGACGTCTCGACCTACGGGCCCTCTGGGTCTGAGGAAGATGACGATCCCAGCGTCTGTTGGGATTTCTCTGGATTTGGAAACCGCAGTGCCATGCGGGACTTTATGACCGCATGTGACTACTGCCTCTCCGACTGTTCCGACGGCAGCCGCAGCCTGGACGACAAGGACTGCGGCCCAAGCCGCGAATGTTTCCACGTCGAGCTAGGGGATCCCTCCGAAGGCAACCATCTCGGCATGCCGGAGGACGGTGATCTCCCTAGGCCGGTGCCTCGCGCCGACATCCCGCGGGAGCTAGCTGTGGTCCCCGTTCCGGCGGGGGGTCACGACCCACAGCTCGAGCAAGTCCACGGGGCGCAGGCCAGGCTCGACGAGGGAGCAGGAGCGCTCGAGTCGATCCGCCGGGACGTCGGGCAGGTATGGGCGGGCCAACCCCCGGCCGGAGAAATACGTCACCTGCCCCAGGGTTTCCAGCACCGCGTCGCCAACGATGTCAGGGATAGGCCGCCACCTGCATCCAGCGGGGTCGGTCAGAACCAGGCAGCCGCAGCGATGCTCCTCCGCGCGATGCCAGAACCATCAACCACCGAGGGTCGGCGAATCCAGGGAGAGCTCAAGAATCTCCTGGAAGGCGCTGCGGCCCGGCGGGCCGAGAGCTCTGCCTCCCGAAGGCAGGGGTACCCCTCGGAACCTCATGCCGCGACTTCCCGATTCATGCGGGAAGCCTCGGTCTACACCGGGCGCACGCGCAACACCGCGCCTGCGGCCCCGGGCCACCTCAGCAACGAGCACCATCGTCGCGACCGTCGGGCCCGCCTCGACGAAAGGGTGCGCCGAGGCTACCACCCCAGGCGTGGGGGACGCTACGACAGCGGGGAGGATCGGAGTCCCTCGCCCGAACCACCCGGTCCGCAGGCCTTCAGCCGGGCCATCCGGCGGGCGCCGTTTCCAGCCCGGTTCCGACCCCCGACTACCATCACAAAGTACTCGGGGGAAAGGAGGCCGGAATTGTGGCTCGTAGACTACCGCCTGGCCTGCCAACTGGGTGGAACGGACGGTGACAACCTCATCATCCGCAACCTCCCCCTGTTCCTCTCCGACACTGCTCGCGCCTGGTTGGAGCACCTGCCTCCGGGGCAGATCTCCAACTGGGATGATTTGGTCCAAGCCTTCGCCGGCAATTTCCAGGGCACGTACGTGCGCCCCGGGAATTCCTGGGACCTCCGAAGCTGCCGGCAACAGCCGGGAGAGTCTCTTCGGGACTACATCCGGCGATTCTCGAAGCAGCGCACCGAGCTGCCCAACATCACCGACTCAGATGTCATCGGCGCGTTCCTTGCCGGCACCACCTGCCGCGACCTGGTGAGCAAGTTGGGTCGCAAGACCCCCACCAGGGCGAGCGAGCTGATGGACATCGCCACCAAGTTTGCCTCTGGCCAGGAGGCGGTCGAGGCCATCTTCTGAAAGGACAAGCAGCCCCAGGGCCGCCCCTCGGAAGAGGCTCCCGAGGCGTCTACTCCGCGCGGCGCCAAGAAGAAAGGCAAGAAGAAGTCGCAAGCAAAACGCGACGCCGCCGACGCGGACCTTGTCGCCGCCGCCGAGTACAAGAACCCTCGAAAGCCGGGGAGGTGCTAACCTCTTCGACAAGATGCTCAAGGAGCCGTGCCCCTACCATCAGGGGCCCGTCAAGCACACCCTCAAGGAGTGCGTCATGCTTCGGCGCCACTTCCACAAGGTCGGGCCACCCGCAGAGGGTGGCAGGGCCCGCGACGACGACAAAAAGGAAGATCACCGAGCAGGAGAGTTCCCCGAGGTCCGCGACTGCTTCATGATCTACGGAGGGCATGCGGCGAATGCCTCGGCTCGGCATCGCAAGCAAGAGCGTCGGGAGGTCTGCTCGGTGAAGGTGGCGGCGCCAGTCTACCTAGACTGGTCCGACAAGCCCATCACCTTCGACCAAGCTGACCACCCCGCCCACGTGCCGAGCCCGGGGAAGTACCCGCTCGTCGTTGACCCCATCATCGGCGACGTCAGGCTCACCAAGGTCCTGATGGATGGGGGCAGCTGCCTCAACATCATCTACGCCGAGACCCTCAGGCTCCTGCGCGTCGATCTGTCCTCCGTCCGAGCAGGCGCTGCGCCCTTCCACGGGATCATTCCTGGGAAGCGCGTCCAGCCCCTCGGACGGCTCGACCTTCCTGTCTGCTTCGGAACGCCCTCCAACTTCCGAAGGGAGATTTTGACGTTCGAGGTGGTCGGGTTTCGAGGAACCTACCACGCGGTATTGGGGAGGCCATGCTACGCGAAGTTCATGGCCGTCCCCAACTACACCTACCTGAAGCTCAAGATGCCGGGCCCCAACGGGGTCATCACCGTCGGCCCCACGTACAAACACGCGTTCGAATGCGACATGGAGTGCGCGGAGTACGCCGAGGCCCTCACCGAGTCCGAGGCCCTCATCGCCGACCTGGAGAACCTCTCCAGAGAGGTGCCAGACGTGAAGCGACACGCCGGCAACTTTGAGCCAGCGGAGACAGTTAAGGCCGTCCCTCTCGACCCCAGTGGCGACACCTCCAAGCAGATCCGGATCGGTTCTGGGCTCGACCCCAAATAGGAAGCAGTGCTCGTCGACTTTCTCCGCGCAAACGCCGACGTCTTTGCGTGGAGTCCCTCGAGCATGCCCGGCATACCGAGGGATGTCGCCGAGCACTCGCTGGATATTCGGGCCAGAGCCCGACCGGTCAGGCAGCCTCTGCGCCGATTCGACGAGGAGAAGCGCAGAGTGATAGGCGAGGAGATCCACAAGCTAATGGCAGCAGGGTTCATCAAAGACATATTCCATCCCGAATGGCTTGCCAACCCTGTGCTTGTAAGAAAGAAAGGGGGGAAATGGCGGATGTGTGTAGACTACACTGGTCTCAATAAAGCATGTCCGAAGGTTCCCTACCCTCTACCTCGCATCGATCAAATCGTGGATTCCACTGCTGGGTGCGAAACCCTGTCTTTCCTCGATGCCTACTCAGGGTATCATCAAATCAAGATGAAAGAGTCCGACCAGCTCGCGACTTCTTTCATCACGCCCTTCGGCATGTACTGCTATGTCACCATGCCGTTCGGTTTGAGGAACGCGGGTGCGACGTACCAGCGGTGCATGAACCATGTGTTCGGCGAACACATCGGTCGTACGGTCGAGGCCTACGTCGATGACATCGTAGTCAAGACAAGGAAAGCCTCCGACCTCCTCTCCGACCTTGAAGTGACATTCCGGTGTCTCAAGGCAAAGGACGTCAAGCTCAATCCCGAGAAGTGTGTCTTCGGGGTGCCCCGAGGCATGCTCCTGGGGTTCATCGTCTCCGAGCGGGGCATCGAAGCCAACCCGGAGAAGATCGCAGCCATCACCAGCATGGGGCCCATCAAGGACTTAAAAGGTGTACAGAGGGTCATGGGATGTCTCGTGGCCTTGAGCCGTTTCATCTCACGCCTCGACGAAAGAGGCCTGCCTCTGTACCGCCTCTTAAGGAAGGCCGAGTGCTTCACTTGGACCCCTGAGGCCGAGGAAGCTCTCGGGAGCCTGAAGGCGCTCCTCACCAAGGCGCCTATCTTGGTACCCCCAGCTGATGGAGAAGCCCTCTTGGTCTACGTCGCCGCGACCACTCAGGTGGTTAGCGCCGTGACTGTGGTCGAAAGGCAAGAAGAGGGGCATGCATTGCCCGTTCAGAGGCCAGTTTACTTCGTCAGCGAGGTGCTGTCCGAAACCAAGATCCGCTACCCACAAGTTCAGAAGCTACTGTACGTAGTGATCCTGACGAAGCGAAAGTTGCGACATTACTTCGAGTCTCATCAGGTAACTGTGGTGTCATCCTTCCCCCTGGGGGAGATCATCCAGTGCCGAGAGGCCTCGGGCAGGATCGCAAAGTGGGCGGTGGAAATCATGGGCGAGACAATCTCGTTCGCCCCTCGGAAGGCCATCAGGTCCCAGGTATTGGCGGACTTCGTAGCCGAATGGGTCGACACCCAGCTGCCGACGGCTCCGATCCAACTGGAGCTCTGGACCATGTTTTTCGACGGGTCGCTAATGAAGACGGGAGCCGGCGCGGGCCTGCTCTTCATCTCACCCCTCGGGAAACACCTACGCTACGTGCTGCGCCTCCATTTCCCGGCGTCCAACAATGTGGCTGAGTACGAAGCTCTGATCAACGGATTGCGAATCGCCATCGAGCTAGGGGTCCAACGCCTCGACGCTCGCGGTGACTCGCAGCTCGTCATCGACCAAGTCATGAAGAACTCCCACTGCCGCGACCCGAAGATGGAGGCCTACTGCGATGAGGTTCGGCGCCTGGAAGACAAGTTCTACGGGCTCGAGCTTAACCACATCGCCCGGCGCTACAACGAGACTGCGGACGAGCTGGCAAAAATAGCCTCGGGGCGAACGACGGTTCCCCCGGACGTCTTCTCCCGGGATCTGCACCAACCCTCCGTCAAGATCAACGACACGCCCGAGTCCGAGGTATCCTCGGCCCAGCCCGAGGCGTCCTCGGTTCAGCCCGAGGTACCCTCGGCCCCCGAGGGCGAGGCGCTGCGCATCGAGGAGGAGCGGAGCGGGGTCACGCCTGATCGAGATTGGCAGACCCCGTACCTGCAATATCTCCGCCAAGGAGAGCTACCCCTCGACCAAGCTGAGGCTCGGCGGGTAGCGCGACGCGCCAAGTCGTTCATCTTGCTGGGCGATGAGAAGGAGCTCTACCACCGCAGCCCCTCGGGCATCCTCCAGCGATGCATCTCCATCGCCGAAGGTCAGGAACTCCTGCGAGAGATACACTCGGGGGCTTGCGGCCATCATGCAGCGCCTCGAGCCCTCGTCGGGAACGGTTTCCGGCAAGGCTTCTACTGGCCAACGGTGGTGGCTGACGCCACTAGATTTGTCCGCACCTGCGAAGGGTGTCAATTCTATGCGAAGCAGACCCACCTGCCCACTCAGGCTCTGCAGACGATACCCATCACCTGGCCCTTCGCTGTGTGGGGTCTGGACCTCGTCGGCCCTCTGCAGAAGGCGCCCGGGGGCTACACGCACCTGCTGGTCGCCGTCGACAAATTCTCCAAGTGGATCGAGGTTCGACCCCTAAACAGCATCAGGTCCGAGCAGGCGGTGGCGTTCTTCACCAACATCATCCATCGCTTCGGGGTCCCAAACTCCATCATCACCGACAACGGCACCCAGTTCACCGGCAGAAAATTCTTGGATTTTTGCGAGGATCACCACATCCGGGTGGACTGGGCTGCCGTAGCTCATCCCATGTCGAATGGGCAAGTAGAGCATGCCAACGGCATGATTCTACAAGGGCTCAAGCCTCGGATTTACAACAACCTCAACAAGTTCGGCAAGCGATGGATGAAGGAACTCCCCTCGGTGGTCTGGAGCCTGAGGACAACGCCGAGCCGAGCCACGGGTTTCACGCCGTTCTTCCTGGTCTACGGGGCCGAGGCCGTCTTGCCCACTGACCTGGAATACGGCTCCCCGAGGACGAGGGCCTACGACGATCAAAGCAACCAAGCTAGCCGAGAAGACTCGCTGGACCAGCTGGAAGAGGCTCGGGACAGGGCCTTACTACACTCGGCGCGGTATCAGCAGTCCCTGCGATGCTACCACGCCCGAGGGGTCCGACCCCGAGACCTCCAGGTGGGCGACCTGGTGCTTCGGCTGCGGCAAGACGCCCGAGGGAGGCACAAGCTCATGCCCCCCTGGGAGGGGCCATTCGTCATCGCCAAAGTTCTGAAGCCCGGAACGTACAAGCTGGCCAACAGTCAAGGCGAGGTCTACGGCAACGCTTGGAACATCCAACAGCTACGTCGCTTCTACCCTTGAGATGTTTCCAAGTTGTTCATATACCTCGCACCCACGCAAAGTTTAGTCAACAAGGAAGGGTCGGCCTCGCCTCGGCAAAGCCTGACCCTCCCTCGGGGGCTAAAAGGGGGGAAACCCCCTCTGCGTCAAAATTTTCCTCGAAAAAAAAACTCTTTTACCAGAATATCTTTCGTGCTTTTTGACTACTTCGAAAAGTGGGTCCTGGAAACGACGGAGTGCACGTAAGCAGCCAAGGCTGACCGAGCCGAGGGACTCCTACGCCCCCGGGATACGGATACCTCACTCATCACCTTCTGCGATAAGTAACTCGCGTTCGGATAAAGTGGCTCCGTGGATCGAACAAGTCTTTACGTTCGGAAGCCCTTATGCCGAAGCGATCCTTCGAGCCTTCTCGACCGAGTCGGTGACAGGGCCTCATGGACGGGTGAAAGTACGCGTAAGCGGCAAGGCCGACCGAGCCGAGGGACTCCCACGCCTCCGGGATACGGATACCTCACTCATCACCTTCCGCGAGAAGCAACTCTCGCTTGCACAAACATCCCTGTTACCGACAAAAAGTCCAGATACTCGAAACAAGAGGAAAAGAGACGCAGCTTTACAACGCAGCGAGGGTGTGTGTTCTGGCCTCGACGGCCGCACAAGGCACACGATACAAGACAATCTGATCCTGCAGGTTCGGGTCTTGACGCTGGAAGAGAGCAGCAACACCCTCGGCATCGACGGCACCTTCGGCGAGGCCCGACCTAGCCTCGGACGGCGACGCGATCCGAGGTTCTCCGCTCTGAAGGACGACGTCATCACCACGCTCGGGCAATCGCTCCCAGGAACTTCTCCGGGAATCCGGCCCGAGCAGGCGGCTCGGCTGGTTACCCCTGGGGCCTCGGCCAACCATCTTCCAAGGGAGCCAGCCCGACCTGAGGCCTCGGCTGATCAACTCCGACGTCGATCCCGCCAACGGATAACCCGGCTAGGCTCCGGCCAACCAGGTTTCATTTTCGAGCCGACTCCGCCTCTATTCATACTGATATCGCTACCCCTGGCCTCGGCTCATCGAAGAGCGGCCGAGGGGTCTCTTTAATTAAGCTAGAGGAGCCTCGGACAGCAGGGCCGACTGAGCCGAGGGACTCCTACGCCTCCGGGATACGGATACCTCACTCGTCACCTTGACACGGGGCGACTCATGCTTGGTGAAGCGGTTCAGATAATCAGCAAACGAGTCTTAGCGCTCGAAAATGAGGAAAAAACACGGCTCCGTGCCGACGTTACATACATGTTCAGGCCCCGAAAGCCGTAATGAACAAAAAACACCGGCATTCGAAGTGCCATCACAAACGGAACTCCGGTTCTGTCTCCACGGGTATGGACAACCTCCACGCCGGGGAAGCCCGTGGAGCGACAAGCTCTGGGCGAATCACCAGCAAAACGCGGGTCGCCCCCAAGCATCCCAGCAGATCCTCGCAGCCGTCCTCGCCGCGAATGCGAGGAAGAGGACGGAATGTTGCATCCTAGCTGGGCAGCAACAGTTCGCCTTCCCTGGCATGGCTGGAGGACGTCTCCGCCGTAGGGCTAAAGGGCGATTGCCACCACCAGAAGCTGGAAGAAGAGGTGGTCCGCCGACCCTCGCAGGAGGTGGAGCCCCGGCTCGCCTCGCTCCCCGCCCCAGCGAGGATGACGAACACCCTCAACACTGAGGGCAGGACCGGGATCACAGCCCGTTTTGCCTCTCCCCATCCAGGAGCTGGAGGTCACCGTCTTGGGTGACCACCAGCGGAGGGGAGCAACCGGGCTGTGTGATGAAAATCCTTGAAGCCGAACGATGGCTGAAAGGTACCAACTCCCACGGAGTTGCATTCCTCCAACGATGAGGCGAAAAGACGGCGGTTTCCCCCATCCGGGGGCTTGGAAGGTGGAAAGATGCGGTGCATAAGGGAGCAAGAAGACATGGTCGCCTTACGAAAGGGGTCGCCCTCCTTTTAAAGGCGACTCTCCCTGCTTGCACCCCCAACCGTCACGGGCTGAGTCTTCTCCAACACGCTCCAAAGCCCTCCCCTGCGGCGCGGGGGCTGGGTCCCGCATGTCATGCAGACCGGCTCCGAGTAGAAGAAGCCAAACCGCCGCGCGTGGTGCACGCAACCGCCCAGCGGTTACAAGTGACCCTCCACTTTTGCCCAGACCAACGGGCGAAAGGGGCGGGCAGCCATGCAGGCGGCATGCAACCGCGCCAAGTGGACGCGCTTCTCCGACTCCCGACACGCCAGCATGGAGGCCCAGGCCCACGCGTCGCGCGACCGGCGCGCCGGATGCTGCATGCAAGCAACTGTACCGCCTGTGCCACCACCGCGCCTCCTCAATTGCGGAACCAATACCGCGACTCGAGGCGACCCAACGCGCGACCCAGCAGCGCCAGCCTGGCGCGGCGGCCAACGCGGCCAAAGGTGGGCCGGCAGTAATGACGGTGGCAGGCGCACGGGAGCAGCGGACACGTCGTCAGCCAAGCTCACGTCCCATCCGGGGGCAGCAAGAGAACCCCCTCTCACGGCGTGAAGACAACGCGCCCGTGGTCCGTTCCTCGAACGGCTCGCGCACGCGCAATGGCAGCCCCGCCAACTACTCGCCCCGTCGCATTAACTCCGTGGCTGGATAGGCGGCGCTTCTGGCAGGCGCAGCGGGCGACGCTTCGCCTTCGCCGAAACAACCGCGCCAAAAAAGGTACGCCGCGTCGTTCGGTTTCGTATCCTTTTTCCTTTTTTCCTCTTTCTCTATCTCTTGCGACAGGGACCGGGAAAGGGCGATACCCCGAAAGGGGTCCTTCCCCGTGAAGGAACCAGGCTCCAAGCCTCCTTACTGATCAGGGGTTCGAAGGCTGGCCCCCCCGAAGGGTTCAACAGCCGCCTCAGATCGCATGGGCCCTACACCCACTACTGGTCAGAGGTTCGAAGGCCGGCCCCCCGAAGGGTTCCATGGCCGCCTCAGGCTACTCGGGCTCCGCGCCCATTACTGATCAGGGGTTCGAAGGCTGGCCCCCGAAGGGTTCACAGTCGCCCCAGACACCGAGCGAGGGATGACCAGAGGTACGTTCGATACATAACCAAGGCTCGGGCTGCGCTCCCGAGGTACCCTAGGACATTTCCGAGACCAGCGGGAGCGATCTTGTAACGGAATCCCATCGGAGGGAGGCATCGAGCCTTCGGACCCGTCGCCAGGGGACCGGGTCCGGCAGATCACCCGCAGGTACTTTTGGGCGTGCCTCTGGGCCCCTAGCCGACCCCCAACGAATGGGGCACGGACGTCCACTCGGATTACCCGCTTGCAGCTCACCGGAGACACCATGTTCGGTGCCCATCGAGGGTAACATGGCGCTCTCCCCCCCTCCTCCTTGCGGAAAGGCGACGTAGGGGCGTATGTAAAAAATCCGAGTCTGTCCCTGATCGCCCTCTCGCCCTGTGCGGAGGCTCGGGGGCTGCTCTCGCAAACCCGGCTCCGGCCGAACCGTTGACAGCGTCAACATACCAGCCCGAGAACTTGGGCCCTGACCGTGCACCCGGGCTACGGCCAGTTCGCATGAGGGAACCACCAGACCAGCCGAAGCATTACGCAAGGCATTAAGACCTCGAAGGAGTGAAACCACTCCTCCGAGGCCTCGGGGGCTACACCCGGCGGGTGCGCTCGCGCGCACCCACCGGAACAAAATGCAACCGAGAAAGGCTGGTCCCCTTGCAAAAAAGTGCGACGAAAGCCTCCAAGCGAGTGGTAACACTCCCTTCGAGGCTCGGGGGCTACTGTCGGGGACCATAATTAGGGGTACCCTCAAGACGCCTAATTCTCAGCTGGTAACCCCCATCAGCATAAAGCTGCAGAGGCCTGATGGGTGCGATTAAGTCAGGAATCAGTCCATACGAGCGACTTGATCACGCCTCGCCCGAGCCTAGCCTCGGGCAAGGGCAGCCGACCTCGAGGGGTTTCCGTCTCGCCCGAGGCCCCCCTTTTTAACGGCGGACACATCTCCGGCTCGCCCGAGGCCTTGCCTTCGCTAAGAAGCAACCCTGACTAAATTGCCGCGCCGACCGACCGAGTCGCAGGAGCATTTAACGCAAAGGTAGCCTGACACCTTTATCCTGACGCGCGCACCCCGGCAGAGCCGAAGTGACTGCCGTCACTTCGCCGCTCCACTGACCGGTCTGACAGAAGGACAGCGTCACCTGTGCCACTCCGACTGCAGTGCCACATGACAGAGTGAGACTGATAGGCAGTCAGGCCTTGCCAAAGGCGCCATAGGAAGCTCCTCCTGACCCAGGGCTCGGACTCGGGCTAGGCCCCGGAAGACGGCAAACTCCGCTCCGCCCGACCCAGGGCTCGGACTCGGGCTAAGGCCCCAGAAGATGGCGAACTCCGCTCCGCCCGACCCAGGGCTCGGACTTGGGCTAAGGCCCCGGAAGACGGCGAACTCCGCTCCGCCCGACCCAGGGCTCGGACTCGGGCTAGGCCCCGGAAGACGGCGAACTCCGCTCCGCCCGACCCAGGGCTCGGACTCGGGCTAAGGCCCCGGAAGACGGCGAACTCTGCTCCGCCCGACCCAGGGCTCGGACTCGGGCTAAGGCCCCGGAAGACGGCGAACTCTGCTCCGCCCGACCCAGGGCTCAGACTCGGGCTAAGGCCCCGGAAGACGGCGAACTCCGCTCCGCCCAACCCAGGGCTCGGACTCGGGCTAAGGCCCCGGAAGACGGCGAACTCCGTTCCGCCCGACCCAGGGCTCGGACTCGGGCTAGGCCCCGGAAGACGACGAACTCTGCTTCGCCCGACCCCAGGGATCGGACTCCGCCCTGGCCTCTGCCGAACGACCTCCACCTCGCCCGACCCAGGAGATCGGGCTCGGCCTCGGCCATGAAAGACAGACTCGACCTCGGCTTCGGAGGAGCCTCCACATCGCCCGACCTAGGGCACAAGCCCGCCACGTCAACAGGAAGCGCCATCATCACCCTACCCCGAGCCGACTCGGGCCGCAGCGAACAAGACCGGTGTCCCATCTGGCTAGCTCCGCCAGATAGGCAATGATGGCGCCCCGCTGGCCCCGTGACGATGGCGGCTCTCAGCTCCCTTACGGAAGCAGGGGGACGTCAGCAAGGACCCAACCGCTCCGACAGCTGTCCCTCCACCAGGCTCCGTTGCTCCTCCGACAGCCACGACACCACACCAGCTGGGTGCCAAGATCTCTCCGGCTGCCACATTGGCATGTACTTAGGGCGCTAGCTCTCCCCCGCTAGACACGTAGCACTCTGCTACACCCCCATTGTACACCTGGATCCTCTCCTTACGCCTATAAAAGGAAGGACTAGGGCCTTCTTAGAGAAGGTTGGCCGCGCGGGGACGAGGACGGGGCAGGCGCTCTCTTGGGGCCGCTCGCTTCCCTCACCCGCGTGGACGCTTGTAACCCCCTACTGCAAGCGCACCCGACCTGGGCGCGGGACGAACACGAAGGCCGCGGGATTTCCACCTCTCTCACGCCCGTCTCCGGCCACCTCGCGTCCCCCCTTCGTGCTCGCCCACGCGCTCGACCCATCTGGGCTGGGGCACGCGGCACACTCACTCGTCGGCTTAGGGACCCCCCGGTCTCGAAACGCCGACACATATGAAGACACTAAGTCTAACAATAGCATTAGGGGTCAACTGATGAAGGTATATTTTAAAGTTCTTTAGAACCTCCCCTATCATGTCATTTATGGGGAACCGAAGCCCTACTCTGAAGAAGCTCTTAAAGACGATAACTTCATCCTCCCTCGGCTCCAGAATCACTTCCTCCCTGACAAATCGAACAAGCTTGCTCTCAGCCTCCCCGAAATAGCCCAATTTTTTTCATCATAGTCATGTCATTTTCTGTTACAGTAGATTTCCCAAATTTAAGATGACTAGGCTTTGTCGGCTTCAGAAAACTGTTGTCTTCTTCGCTTTCATTGTCACTCTCATCCTCAACCTTAGTTTGTCCAGCTTCGGCATTAGAAGTACCTTCGTCAGTAACTTCCCCTAGCACAAGTAGACCCGATCGCTTCATTACTTCTAATATGGGCGCTGTTTCGGCAGCTTTCGACTCATCCCCCTCACGAGACACCCTAGGAGAGGATCGAACTCTGGCCATTTATGTCTATGTTGTTTCTAAGAAGAAGCTGATCTTCAGTGACGAAGCATTTGCTTAAAAATGCAATCCAGAAAGCTTCGGCTATGGTTAAAAATTTTAACAGCACAACAGTGCAATGACAATGTATGCTGTAGTAACTCTTCACCAACCCGTCTGTTTATATAGTGATGCAGGGGAGAAGGTGAACCGCCATACCGCTCGCACTGACTGAGCGGTGGACCATCCGGTGTTTGGAATATTATAATCGTTTCTTGGCAACGAGCTTAGGGAAGGTGTTTTTCGGACCTTCGGCATTCCGAAGCCTTCGTGTTTTTCACGAATCGAGCTCGTTACGAAAAACGATCTAGCACCGCGAAGGGGCTACTTTTGGGGGTCTTCTTCTCCGCCGAAGGTCCTCAAGGAAAAAACACCTTCGGCAAGACAATACAAAGGCAGACGCGACATGAAGATACAACCCGAAGATGATGTGAACGAAAGCCAAAGCTATTACTGAAGGAGCTTCGGCTCAACATTATGGTAAAGATGAAGGGCGATACCCACTTAAGGAGGAAAAGTCTATCCAGTCCTTAATAAGTTGTATTATGATTATAATTACATGTCAGGGACATAAATGTAATTTTGTCTGGGCTGCGTCCCGTGCCTATAAATAGATGAACAGTACCCCCGTACTGTTCACGCTGATCTGGAATCACTCTTGCATCACTCTCACATTTTCACCTTCCGGCAAGCCGAAAGGTATTAATGTAATATTAATATCAATGATGTTTATTCATGTTTGCAAAATGAGAATATAAATAATCTAATGATTCATAATGATTATTCATATTGTTTTGTATCTCATGTACCCTTATTTATATTCATTCACTGAGTTGATGAAGGTATGCCCTTCATAACCTTTGTCTAAAGATCATTATATCCCAAAGGAGATGATGCATCGAAGGACGAAGGTCTTTAATCGTTAATAATTGTGTTGCTTTGTTCTTGATGTATAGCATTCGAGAACAAGGACCAACAACTGGGAGACAACGACCTAGACCACTCACGAACTCAACACAGCATCCTTCATGCACCTCATCGAATGGTACCTGTTCTTGACCTGGGGGATGTAAGTACAGCAAGGGTGATCTCACATACGTTTATCACTCAACAAGTTGTGGGGAATAATGTGCATGAACTCACCAAAGGTGGGAGCTCATGTGAAGTGTAAGGCTTACCAAAGGAGATGGTTAAAGCTGAGCATTGCTTTTAAAGTTGGTCAAAATTTTATTAGCAGTTACTAAGTATAAGTAGATACCAACCCAATTAAGTAAGAGATCAAAATTGATAATAACACACACGATGCAATGCATATGACAGATTAAGTTTACTTCCATAAATTAATCATGCGAGAGTCCTGAGCTGCTCATAACCGCGAGCACAACTAATATACTAGTTTTACACTCTGCAGAGGTTGCGCCCTTTACCCACAAGACATGTATCCCATCTAGCCAGGGTTAGCTAGACCCTTAGACACTTCCGAGGTGAATGGCTAGGGATCCACTACGAGGCATTTACAAAGTTCCACTAGATTCAGAAAACCTGCTACAGTTTCTAGGGAGCGTAATATAGGAATCCCTCGTCCAAAAATCCATTGCAGCATCATCGACTCGAGAACCTCCCTATACCAACAACTCCCCTACTGCCCTTGCCCCTTTCGGGTAAGGAAGTCTTCCACTAGCTTTCCTAATTAGTTAGCCAAGGGCGTTTCATTCCACCCTTGTGGTAGCATGGATATCTCAAGTTAAGCTCCATGTTCCAATTAACACAATGATCTTGTCTTGAACAATAATTAAAACAATAGTATAACTGGAACATGATCATAATGTACTATTAATCCCAAAACCAGGTAGAGCAATAGCAAAACTACCCAAAAGTTCAATGGTAAACAAGGTGTGGGATAAGAAAGTCTAGGGAAACATATTAGGTCCCATCAGATTAACCTGAGCATGTCACAATGATTAACAGTAACATTATTGGACAAAGAAAAAGTGATCAAGGGCACAACTTGCCTCAGACTCAAGCTTCCTAGGTACCAACTTGTACTTCAAGTGACTCGCAATCTCGCTGCTACTCGTAGCAATACAAACAAACATGGTATATGCAAAATTAACATTACACCAAACATAAGAACATACTGTATAAAAAATATTCAACGCGCCGTAACTAAATCCTAGGTTCAAGAACCACTAAAATCGGAGCTAGGGTTGAAGAGAGATAGTTTTCGGAAGATCTATGGGATTAACCAATTAAATCTAAGTATTTTATGTTAATTTTACAAATCATGTGATCAAGATATTAAAGAAATAACTTTAATCTATATCATACTAGAGTAGTAATAATATTTCAGTTACATTATATAGACAGACTAATTTTGATTGGTAGGAATAATCTACTAAGCATAGATTAAATGAATATTTATTTTTGGAAACATGTTATTTGCTAAAATAATGTTACAGAAGCGTAGACAATGTTATTGCGAAACTAATGCAACTTGAACGGGGTAAAACGGAATTAAAACGCAAAAGTTATGAATTATCTAGGTTTTAGCCTTGTTTTTATACCTAAAAATTATTTGTTTTATACTGTCTTGAAAATCTGAGTAGCGGTTACTAATACCCAAGAGTTCGAGGTCTAAATGGTAAAAATCAGGACCTATTTGTAGTGTTCTTTTGTATAATAGTGGACTGTAGACTATATCCTATATTCCCTAAGGGCTCTTTATGAAATTTGCCACGCGAAGGAGTACGTGATGATTTCGGTCGCACGATCAGAATACTACGGCCACAGGGGGCGCCTGACAACCGCACGATCAACAGTCAGCGGCGAGGATTAGATCTTATCCCCTTGTGCACTAGTATGCTAGGACTACCCTCCGATCACGATCTGACATCTAAGATCTCATACCCGAAGAGGTAAGCATGTCTTCTAATCCTGGCCCTCAACCAAGGATCCAACGGTGCACGCGCATCTTCCCCATCCGAGTCACTGAACGGGGGTGGCGCCACCAAAGCCCAAAGGCCGGACGCTTAGACGCCGGCGGAGCTGCAGAGCGACGAAGGGAGAGCAGAACTGGGCGAGGGCATGAGGCGGCGCACAGTGAGCGGCGAGCAACTCCGGAGTCCGCTGGCAACTTGGGGCTAGGTCCTGGCGGGGCGCGAACCAGAGCCGTGGCCGAAGCTGCAAGGCGGTGACCGGACGAGATGACGACGGCGAGCTCGAGCGCCCTGGCGGCGTGAGCGTGGACAGAAGGATGGAGCCGAGCATGTGGCGCACTAGTACAGAGAAGCTCTATAGTGGCGGTCGTAAACCTATTTACAGTAGCTTTTTCGTAACCGCCAGTGCTAGGGGCCAGTAGAAATCATCATTATTATAGGCGGGTAACTGAGGACCGCCAGTGAAAATCGATTTTCACTAGCGGTCGGCGTAATAAAACCGCCAGTGAAAATCGATTTTCACTGGCGGTCGGCGTAATAAAACCGCCAGTGCAAATCGTTTCCAAGAAACATAAAACAGATTTTTAAAATAGCAAAAAAATTATTTTTATTAGGGGAGGCCTCGGCCCACCCATGCCACATGTCCGTCTCCATCAAAGTCACAAGTCGCGGCATTTTTCGTGCACTACGTGGTTGCTATAAATCGAACCTCTGACTCACCTTCACGCGTACCCTCCTCTATCACTCCGCCTATGGCATGCTTTGTGTCTAGTTTGTAGTTTTGTTGCCCACATATTACAACCAAATAAGTGTAAATTGCTTTTTTGAGACCGTAAACGAATTCAAATAAAAACGTTGTCAAGTACAAAGTTGAATAATTTTTTAAGTTCTACAACTTTCATTTTGACACTTTTTTCATCCAAGGTCGTTTGCAAAATTTGAATTTTAAATTTGACAAATTTAGATACAATTTTTGAGAGCCAAAATAATTTCAAATAAAAAAGTTGTCAACTACAAAGTTTTATAACTTTCAGAGATCTACAACTTTTATTTTGGTGGTTTCATCGTTTGAAAAACTCAAAAAATTAAGGATAAAAATGATTTCTAGTGGTGGTTCCTTAAGAAAACCGCCACTAGAAATCGATTTTTACAGGCGGTTCTTTAAGAAAACTGCCACCGGAAATCATGGATTTCTACTGGCGGTTTTCATAAGGAACCGCCTCTAGAAATACGATTTCTAGTGGCGGTTTTCTTAAGAAATCGCCACTAAAAATAGCACAGGCGGTTGATAACCGAATCAGCCTGTAAAAATGTATCGCACCACAGCCTTTGAGCCTTTTTCTAGTAGTGGCGTGCTCTGGTTTTTATCCACCAGCACCGCCTGGCCTTCGCCGATGGCGGTCCTTTATCCCTCTGCCTAGGGGCGGAGCGCCCGGTATGGTGCGGTATGGCACGCGCCATACCTTGGCCTGGCCGTTCGTAATACATTCTCCGCTCATGGCTTGTTCTCTCCGACGCTCTACTCTGTCCAGCTCCTGTGCAATGTGTGCAGTGTCGCGATCAACAGGCATCCTCAAACTCACGTCCATACGGCCACTAGGCACAAGTTTGCGCTCGCGCCGCGACTACCAGCTACAGTGCCACTTAACGTACCTTAATTTCTTTGTGCGCTCCGCCACTGCCTCTGCCCCTACACAACGATCGACGATGAAGCGCTAGCTCTGCCCATCCCGAAATAGGGCTAACAAGGGCGACACATGACTTATATACACCAAGGAATAGGGGTTGGGGCTAGTTCGGAGGTGGTTGTACCAGAAATCCGTGTTCTCCGATGAGTTTGTTACGTCGCGCCGTGGTGGGTATGGACGAAGGGGAAGAAGCTTCTGTGATTCTGGGCTCACCAGCCATAGATTTCACGCCCATGCACAGGATGAGGCAGTCAGTCGACAAGAGGGTCCCACCCATCGGCACGATCCCATTTGGCTGGCGCGGGGAATGAAGCAAGTGGGCCACGGCCACCCTGCCCGCTCGGCCGAATTTTTTGATTTTAGTCCCTCTTGTGACAAAAATTTACGTTTGGACCCCCAGAAATTTTATTTTCAAGTTTGGACCTGATGCTCGGCGCCAGCTCGGCGCCACATCCTATGGCGCTGAGGTCTGACGTGGCAGCAACGGCTACCTTCGCCTAGGGCTAACCTGGCACCGACGTGGGGGCGACGCGGCCTCGTAGCTCGGCACGACGCGGCCTCGTAGCTCGGCACCACAGATCTTGGCGCCGAGCTATGGATGCCTATAAAAACGGCCGCGCGGCTGGCCGAGAGCAGCACATTTCCTCTCATTTCCAAACTTCGTCAAAATTTGCTGGATTCAAAGATTTGAGTTGGTTCACTTTGTAGACCAAGGTATGGTGCCCAACTGAGTCGTTTTGTATATTGGGTTGTTAGTTTCATAGTTGCTCATAGTTTCATAGTTTAATAGTTTGTATAAACCTATTATATTATCATTTCGATTATTAGTTTGTGTAAACTTATTATAAAGCATATTAGGTACAAGTGATAATTATAATCGTTTATTAGATGAAAGACATGTACCGAGAGGCGTTGTGGCAGAAGAGAGGTCGTCCTCGGGAGTTATATCCGGACGTATCTAGTAAGGATGCTCCTGTTCCTCCTAAACTCCCCGTGCCTAACTGTGACTGTGGCAGACTGGCTTGGGTACATCAATCACAACATCCAGACACGGCTGCTCGCTGCTACTACCTTTGTGGCGGTTTGGACGTACGTAGCTTATGACTTTTCACTTAATTTTGTTCGCATTCATTATTTTGTAGATGTGTAATAGTGCTTCCTTTCCATTATTTTAGGGGCATCAGAGGTGTTTCTTTTTCCAGTGGATCGACGGTCCTGATAAATTTGACCCTCGATATCTTCTTTTCGTTAATTGGTTGAGTGAAAGGACTAGTCATGAGTGTTTTAAGCGTTGGGTACCTCCTCCCCTGAATCCTCCACCAATGACGGATGCGGAGAAGGAGGTAGCAACAGAAAGACAGATGGACTCACCGCCTCGATGCGATTATGGAGACCGTGCTGTCATCGATGAAGACTATGAGAAGCAGTTTTGTTGTCCGAACATTGATTATGTGAGCCCATCGATACGGTAAATGTATGAACTAGTTATTATTTACAATAAATTACTAATTTTTTCTCCTGCAGCCATACGGGTGGCGTAAGTGTCGTTTCAGAGAGTGGTTGTATGGTCCTTTGTCCCATTGGCCAGAGCCAGAGGTAAAGGAAAAGAGATACAATCAGTGGGCGATAGAAGAGGTGAAATTTGATCTAGTACTCTGCAAATGTGGTATTGAAGCTAAGTATGGATTAGTTCCTTCCGAGCTTGGTGTTGGATATTTTTGTGGACATATGGTCGATTACGATGAGGTTGGTATTTTTTTGCACCAGCTGTAATGTTATAGCGGTACTTACTATTTTTTTGTAGGAGACGAGGAAATGCAGTTGGGAGAGTTACGACGACAAAGGAGAGGTGATGCAGACAATAGAGTCCAAGAGAATAATGGGACAGAAGATGCATTGTGGATCTCGGCTCGTCGATTAGTACATTAACGATCGCATACGCGACATGTGTAGGGAAGCAAAATCTGCCTTTTATGATAGCCCGAAGCATGCAGCGTATAGGAGGTTGAAGGCGGCAAATGAGAAGAGAGCACAGGATGCAAGGGAATGGGAAGCGGCTCAAGCCGAGAAACAGATGTTGGATAATCTTGCTGATCGCCTCAAGGGAAGTGAGTGAGATAAATGATATTATAATTATGTTAGTACAATTTATTTATCTTGACTTTGCTAACTTATTTTGCTCATTATATTTGCAGAGATTGGAAGTGGCGTAAACTATTTGGCCGATGAGGCGCATGCAAGATATGTTCAGGATAAAATGGCGATGGTTGAGCTGATGGAGGAGGATGAGGATGACACATCTATATTGAGTGAGCTTATCGCTCTCGCAGAGGCATGATTACATGAAGAAGAGGAGGACGACACATCAAGGTTGAGTGAGCTCATCGCACTAGCTGAGGCAGGATTACGTGCTCAAGAGGAAGAGGATGAGTTTATGTCTCAGGCCGCCGAAGAGGTAGAGGCGGCTTATTACAAGAAGAAGTCTGATGAGGCTGAGGCTGAGGATGAGCTATTCTCCCAAGCTGCAGATGAAGCAGAAGCCAATTATTACAAGAGAACTAGTGACAACTGTGATGCAGGACAATGCAGCAAGTGGAATGAGGTTGCCGTTGAGGATTGCGCGACGGATGACTCCGAAGATGAGTTACTCATAGATTGTGATTCAGACTGAAGAAACTTGTAGCCTATTATGTAGTATTTTCGTATCAAAAATAATTTAGAACTCTAAAGATGCGTTACTTATTCCTTGTTATGTTTTTTATAATTCACAAAAAAAAATTTGCAAGAGTTCCCCTTGTTTTATTAACAACCACAGTTCAAATAATCACATATTATAAGACATCACAACATTTCAACATATAATACATCACAAAATAACATCGAATATAAAAACATCCACAGAACATAGTTCTTCATACAATGTCCACAAACAAAGTCCAAAATACAATGTCCACAAAACATAGTCCAAAACACATAACATAGTTCACATTACAACGTCTCCAGCATGAGTCCAAATTACAAAGTTTTCAACATAATACCAACATCACAAAAGTATTCATTTCCTCCTAGTATTACCCTTGCCCTTGGCCCCAAGAGCGTCGGTGCCTGGAGTGTAAGGGTATCGTGGACGCCTTCTACGTGGTGTCAGCTGTGATGGCTGAGTTGTAGGAGCATCGTGCAACTGAGATGGTCCAATCTCCTCCTGACCTGCGGCGCCAGCGCCAGTGTCGTCGTCGTCGTCCTCGTCGTCGTGGGCCACGTCCTCAAACGTGTCCCGCGTCGATCGCGAGGAGCTCAGTCCTGCTGTAGATGGTCCAACTACACAAATGGGAGGCTGAACGTCCTGCTGCATACGAGGCACAGGCAGCTGCACGTCAACGCCCGCTAGAGACCGACATACACACCGAGCCGCTGCATGACGAAGATGACGTGATACCCTCTGTAATCGAAATATTAGTTACAGACATATGTTACAACATACAAATAAACAAGTTTTCTTTTAAACATTGATACTCACTGATAGTAACGATAGCGTAGTACTATCTGAAGTTCTCTGTGAGATACGCTCAAGTTCAACAACAGATACGAGCATAGAGTTTCCCTATTCACAAGTTAAAACATTAGGATGCTCAAAACTAGACATAAAGCATTGAATTAAAATCTCTAATTTTAGTAAAGAAATAGTTACCACTCTGTCAAGGATTGGAGCAGCCTCAATTTGGGACCCGTGCCAAGCAGCTATGTCGAAAGATGTGTCTTCGTCGTCTGACGATTCTTGCTCGGCATAGTCTGCTCCCTTCAGCTTGCACCTAGTCACACCAGCATACCAAATCAAATACCTTCGGAAGTTGTAGTTTGTGTGCGCCTGTTCGTTCTCATAGTTAAGATCCCCCTGCTGTTCCCATTCATCAATGTAATCACGGTGGTGGGTCTCGAAGTCCATGACCTTCTTCTGTCTCTGTCTGTCGAACCTGCAAAAGTTAGAAACATATATTAGCGACTAACTGATATTTCAATTATTAGTTAGAATAACAAGTGCATGTAGTCACTCACTTATGAAGTTCTATTGAAGTCGAGAATGGCTCCACCGGAAACCCCTGTCACAATCCGAACTGTCGAGCAACTCTGTGGGGCAAGTGGTACTCAACAGCATAAAAACAGATGAGGGGACACCTCATTAGGTAGAGGTTCTCGTCTATTGAGCACATGCTGCTCAACTGTATGCTGGCGAAATATGGATCAAGATACGGTTGCTAGGTCACCTGCAAAAGTTTTAGAAAGCACATGTAAGTTTATAATCATTTTACCAACTGTTTAAGGAAAAAGATAAAAGTAGACAACTTACCATCAAAGGAGTAAGTGCGTCGAGCTCGTTTGAGTACTCCACGTAAGCACGCTGGTGTCGTGCGAATGGCTCCTCGACCTAGTCCCAGCGGTAAGCAGCCGTGGGCTTAAGCCGATGTTCGGCTACCACGAACCACTCACGAGGAGGAAACTCTCTGGGTCGCCCGACGGGTATGTGTGCCCACATCCACAGCTGTAGTAGGTAGACACATCCACCTAAGCTAGAGGTCCTCGACGAACGACGACAAGCCTCGCAAAGTTGCCTGTACAGGAAGGCCAACACTGCAGAAGCCCAGCTGTAACCTCCTGTCGTATCCCAGTCAGTCAGGCAGGGCAGAAACATCCATGACGCGCAGTCGCCTGTCGCGTCTGGAAAAAGAACTGAACCAAAGAGATGGAGAATCCAAGCTCGACAATGGTATCCAACCGTCTGCTCGTCTGCACCAGGTGGACACTGCCCAAACGCCTGCCTAAGCCAGGTCAGTGGGACTCCGGTGTTGTGGCTACCTCGTAGGTCATCCGGAAGCAGTCTCCCAAGAAAGGCCTCCACCCTCTGCCTCCATCCGCCTGGTGATGCCTGACCGGTCACTGGACGACCAATAATGCTGAGACCAAGAATCTTCTGGCAATCTTCAAGCGTCACGGTCATCTCACCGCAGGGAAGGTGGAAAGTGTGAGTCTCTAGCCGCCACCTATTGGAAGACAAACGAATACAAAATCATTAGTATGCAAAGTAGATTTGATAATTGTAAATATTAAACAACTAGAGAAGTCTTTACCTGTCGACCAGAGTCCAGAGCCGTCAACGCCGCTGGGTTGAAAGTGGGCAGCCCACGGCGAGCCTGGTATGATACGATGTCCAAGCCAGCCCTCTGTAGGAGAGGAGTGTACCTCTCATCGTACCTCATCTCCTCCAGAAACCGGTCGTGGGTCCGGACCCGCAGAACGGGCAACACCTAGCAATCAAAAGAATTTCATTAGTCAAATATACGTCGCATATATTAATTCGAAAATTTAATATATGTGCAAAATATTACCTCTCCCTCTGCGGTGAGACGACCCCTGTGGTGCTCGTCGTAGTGAGGGTCCAGCAAGTGGAACTGCGCCATCCTGCAAATTAAGATATCAACATATTAGAATATAAGTTGTGTACAAAGTGTAACAAAAACATCGACATATTAGAATAAAATTTGTGTACAATAAAATATATCACACCTGACTAAGTGTCCAAATGCATGTACGTGAGTTGTGGCCAAATCTACCGCATTTTCCGCATTCATTCTGCTCTGGGTCCACGAGAAAGGGGGACGCTCGACCTCTCCTACTGCGACCGAAAACCTGATCCATAACCATGTTGCACCGGCTCCTTTTCCTACTACCACGTTTGTCCCATCGATGCGCTGGATCAGCAACGTATACTGGACCGGTGTACGTTGGCCATTGTGACTCATCAAGAAATGGCTCAAAACGAGGGCTCCAGGTACGTACTAAGCTCTCTACACTGAACTCAGAAGGTATTCTGCTCTCAAATGCAAAGTTACGATGACGTGCAGCCGCAACATAATGAGAACATGGAAAATGGTATTGTCTAGGTTTACCACAACCGCACGAGAATGCATCAAGTAACACGACATGTGTCCTCGAAGGTCGCACCTCACCGTCGGAAGTTATGCCGCCTAGTGTTGTTACCTCGTATTTACCCAACTCCTCATCAAAGCATTGTACCTCATGTCTATGGGCACGTTCCTTTGCATTATTAAGGTGTGATGTTGGTTTAGGTGCCCATCTCTGCCCTCGCGTCTGCATTGCCTTGGCCTGCACGTGTCTATCATTAAACCAAGCCACAAGCCTATAAAAAGTGAATGTTACTATAGCATTGACTGGCATGCCCCGTATACCCTTGAGCACACTGTTAAATGACTCGGCCATGTTGCTAGTCTGAAACTCGAACCGCCAGCCACCTTCGTCGTAGGCCATTGTCCATTTCTGCGGTTCCCTCAGCAATCCAGCAATCCAGTTCTTACCTTCAGCATTTGTTGCATCTTTTAGTTCCTTCAACTTATCCTTGAAAAACGAAACCTCCAACTGTCGACATACCTCCTCAAAAAGGGGGAAGTTAGCCTTGCTATGATCCTTTCGAAGAAGATTTTCTGCTAGATGTCGAGTGCACCATCTGTGGTGCATGGGTGCGTAGCCAGGAATCTGCTCTTGCACTGCATTAAGAATACCTTGGTGTCTGTCAGATATGACACCAACCTCGCGTCCAGGGCCTACGACATGGATGCGTACAAGCCGCAAGAACCAAGACCAACTATCTCTGTTCTCCCTCTCCACCAAAGCAAATGCCAAAGGAACCAGTGCGTTGTCTGCGTCGCATGATATGGCAACCAACAATGTGCCCTTATACTTCCCAAGCAAAAAAGTACCATCAATAGAGAGCACGGGACGACAATGCCTGAATGCCTCTACGCACTGTAAGAAACACCAGAAAGCACGAAAAAATATCTCTCTACCGTTCCTCCATTCATTAGGTTTGGGGATGTACTCGTAATGCATGCCTGGATTTTTTGCTTTGATTGCATTGAACAATGCTGGTAACTTCTCATAACCCTCCTCCCAATCCCCGTATATCATCTTCCATGCTCGCTGCTTTGCCCTCCATGCTTTCCCATATTTGATCCTGTAACCAAACAGCTCCGAAGTCATGGTCATAATTGACTTCACCTTCAAGTTTGGCTGACCCTTCAATATCCCAATATCCTTTTCGCAATCAGGGTAGATGTCAACTGACGATGCTTAGAACAGCTCTGTCTGGGCACAAGTGTGTGGACCTACAATTTTGGTGATCTTAAACTTTCCGGTGTCCTTCTGCCTTCGGGCACATACCCTCCAATTACATTCCGACACCTCGCACACAACAGTGTAACGACGCTGTGCATACGAATGTCTCACCTTGAACGGCCTCTTGCGGTTCACAGAATATTCCTGTAGCCATCGTCTCAGTGTAGGCAGGTCCTTGAAAAGTAAGCCTACCTTAATCTCAATGCTGTCGGCGTTATCTGGAGCCTCTAGCAGTTCATCATCACGTCCTTCAGCATATGCACGGGTGGAATGACTTAGACTGCTAAATTCATGTACTGCAGGGTCACGCTCCGGACACAAACGTCTTATGAGTTCAATTTCTTGCTCGGTCATTTCTTGAACCAGACGGTCATCATCAGAATCTAAGGCTCGTGCAGCCTCATAAGGCTCCTCCTCATCCTCAATCTGAACATCAACACTATTGGATGCCCTGCATATGTTGTCCATATTATATGACACAGGCACATCAAGATAAGCACCATTATCGATTTGTGGAGATCCTGCATCGGATGGAAGCAAGAAATACCACATTAAAAAGTATAATGAAACGAAATAACGATGGATATGAACAACGTGTGAAAGACACTTACTAGGATGATCCTGAACTGGATCCTAGGTCAATGGGATCTCTTGGGGGGGTACCACCGGATTAGAAGCCCCACAAACGCCAGGAAGAGGACGAGAAATCCCATACTCGTGCGGCCCCGATTGAGCATCGGGCATAACAACCACTTCTTCCGGAAGCTCTACCAAAGGAGCTTCCATACGAGATGCATTGGGAATTTGTGGAGTCAACCCGACTGGCCATCACGATGAGTAACAGATAACGGCTGAACAACCACATCCAAACATGGTAGAAGCAAGGTCTTCACGATTCTTACATATCTCACCCAATCATCTTCTGAGCCAATGGAGATCAACCATCGGACAACTGTTCCATATGTAATATGGGACAACAAACCCTGAATTGATATTCTAGGGCCGTTTATGTCGCAACTAATGTCCTCACAAGCTCGAGCGAAAATCTTGTCAAAAGATGGTCTTTCATCGAACAACATGGTCACGATCTTCATACCATCAAAAGTAACACTCCCATACGCATCTATCCCCACGCTTCCTCCATGGTATAGTGTCACTAGGGTGTCCATCTATTGCAAAAATGGATTACTAACTTAATAATGGCTACGTACTTAAGCCTATAAACTTACTAAATAATAAATAAATAGTAACTACTTATTAACTAATAACTATATAATAAATATTTAATGACCACATCAAACAAAATTACATAATATATGAATAATGTACGAAAACAAATTATACCTGAGATCTCGTACGAGTCCAGCAAATGGTGGACAAGGTCAAGTCGAAACAACACCTATGTGAAAAAAATAATATTGTCAATAAAAAATTTGGCAGCACCTCCCCTATAAAGTGATGTTTCGAAAACCTGCAAATAAACGACAACACGATGGTTGCCAACACAGAAAACTGCACGATATCTACGTAATAAACAATATGCTTAACATGTAATATCAATGCGCTAAACAAAATGCTAACTATATAATCACTAAGAATTTACTAAACACTAACAATATGGTAAACAAGTAAATATCTAACTATTTACTAAACACTAACAAGAAAATAGCTAACTATTTACTAAACACTAAACATGTGGATAGCTAACTAAGTAGTAAACACTAACAATATCTAACAATATGCTAAACACTGACAATTTACTAACTAAGTAACTAACAACAGTAAAAAATTTACCTGGCGGGCGCGCGGCGGCGGTGGCGGGCGCGCTACGGTGTCGGCGGCGGTGGCGGCCGAGCTGCGGTGTCGGCGGCGGGCGCTCGGCACGGCGCGGCGGCGCGGCAGGCGTTCGACACGACGCGGCGGCGTGGCGACCGGGGCGGGCGCGCGGCTCGGTGGCTCCGGCGAGCGCGCGGCGCGGTGGGCGGGGAAGTGAGGCGCGGTCGGCGGTGCGCGGTGGGTGGGGAATCGGGCGCGAGGCGACTGAGGAAGAAACAGAGAAGAAACCGCGCCCGCGGAGAAGAAACCGTGGATAAGGTTAAGTCCTAGCTCGGCGCCAAGATCTGTGGCGCCGAGCTAGGCGCCACGCCCGCCGCCACGTCATCGCCGGTTGCCCTAGCCACGTCACCGCTCGGCGCCATAGCCTATGGCGCCGAGCTGTGTTAGCTCGGCGCCACAGGCTATGGCGCCGAGCTAAGGGTCCAAATTTGAGATTAAATTTTTTTAGGTCTAAACGTGATTTTAAATCTGTTTAAGAGCTAAATTGCAAAAAATTCGGCCCGCTCGGCCAGGGGAAAGGTAGAGGCGAGCTGGTGTGAGATGAATTTGGCCCAGTCGAAGGTAAGGCTCCTTTTTTTCCTAGTTTTCTATTTTATTTATTTTTTATTTAATTTTCAAAGATCAAATTCAAACACGAGTTTCAAATTCTAATCTAAATGCAACATCCAAAATATCGGCATGAATGTAAAATATATATTTTTATAAACTTATTTATTTTGGTTATGTTATTCCTTTGTTTAGTTAAAGGCTTAAAATGTGCCATGCACACATTCATTTCATTTTAGAAAAAATACTTTTGAGGATGTGATCAAATTTCAAGTTAAATGTATATCCTTTATTTCACCTATTTAGGGGAAGTAAAGTATAATCTTTACTAGAATCGTTTTACTTAAAACTACTTTTAGAGAGTGATATAGTTTACAAAGAAAATAATGAATAGAGGAAAAAATTCTCCTAGTTATTAATTTTCATCTTAATCTTCAGTTTCAGGATTTGAATCTATGCTTTGAACTACACAACTTTTAATAGTACTATTTATTTGCTTTAGGGGAATATACTTTATAAGGAATTAAAATCACTATTAAAAGGCATTTTATCTCAAATCTTTTGGAGAATTCTTTAAATCATCAAAATGTGATTTTGAATGTTACACTTTGTAGAGTGTAAAACTGGTATATCAGTCATGCTCACGGTTAAGAGCGACTCAGGACTCTCGCATGATTAACTTATCAAATTATACTTAATCTGTCATTTGCATTGCATATTAATTGTTATCTCTTATTTAATCGGGTTGGTATCTACTTATACTTAGTAACTGCTAAAACTTTGACCAACTTTAAAAGCAATGCTCAGCTTTAACCATCTTCTTCGGTAAGCCTTACACTTCACATGAGCCCCCACCGTAAGTGATCTCATGCACATTATTCCCCACAACTTGTTGAGCGATGAACGTATGTGAGCTCACCCTAGCTATACTCACACCCCTAGGTCAAGAACAGGTAATGCCAAGATGAGGAGCATGAAGGATGACACGATGAGTTCGTGAGAGGTCTAGGCCGTCGTCTCCCAGTCAGCTATGGTTATTGGATCGTTGTCTTCATATAATGTAATTATTTAGCTATTTTATAAAGAACTCCTACTATATAGTAAAGATGTGACATTTGTTTCTGTACCATGAGTCATCATATGTGTGAGACTTGATCCTAGCACACATTTGATTCGCACCCGGGTTTGCCCTTAAATCCGGGTGTGACAAACGTTCGGACGAATGATTAGAGGTATTCATCCGGGTCTTGAGTGCACTGGAACAAGACTTGTGCAGTGATGGCTTTGAGTGGAAACCCTAGAAGCTGGTGAGAAGCATGTCCTTTAGCTTCTGCCACGAAGTGACAGTTCTTGGCCGAAGCAATGAGTACTAAGTTTGGGCCACATTTCTGACCGCCATGGCGAATGACTTCACCATGACTACTGAGTTGCCATCATATGAGAATATGGTAGCTTCATAGCTCATGAGGAACTGCTTCGGGTCGGATAAGCCATCATACATTAGCAGTGTGGGAGGTCTGTATAACGGTGGCCAAGGTGTGTCCTGCAGCTTTGGTGTCAGCGGTGAAGCTTCGTCATAAAGGAAATCTTGGAAGTTGAATGCGTCATGACAAAGGTTGTCATGGTTACGACCCTCATGATTCTGGTCCTTATAGTTGTACTAATTTTCATGCGCTTCGATGTTGCGTATCTCTTCAGTTGCCTCATCGATCTTCTTTTGAAGCTCAAAGAGGCGAAGCATCTTCTCCCTGCACTTCTCCATTTGCTAGTGGATTGCTTTGAGGTCGTTGATCTCATGATCAAGTTCTTCATCTTGTGGCTCTGGGATAATGACTTTCCTCTTTTGGTTTCTTTCCTCCCTAAGAGCTTCGCCTCCTTGGCTGGTGTCTAATGCATGAGGACAACACTAGCTGCCGTCACTTTCTTTGGTGGCATGGTTCAAGTTATTGTGGTCGTGAAATCACTAGAGGTGGGCGCCAATGTTGGTCACTTGCTTTTGATTACTATAAGGTATAAAAAACAAGGCACCACGAGTTAGAAAGTTGCAACCTTCTCCTTGTCAACTTAAGGGAGAAGGAGAGTAATACGAACAAATACGAAGTAAAAAGAGTGATAAAAGATGAAACACATTACTCATCTTATGTGCCTTAGCATTGTTCATTCCATCTTTATTGTACACAACATAGATTTACAAGCATACCTACGGCTTTACATGAGGAATAACTCGAAGGTACTTGGAAGGCTAAGCCAGACAAAGCTTAAGACCAACGAAAGGTGAATTTATGTATAGGAACTATTCACCTATTTATAGGGAAGTTGAACAGTCTCGCATGAAATTACAAACATGCCCACAAAGTCTACACACATGATTTACAAATGATACAAGGGCATCACTGTCTTTTCTCTTTCTTTCTTGCCGCACAAGCCTTCAGCTTCTTCCCCTTTGTCGCTTTGCGCTCGAAGCCTTATCCATGCCGAGGCTAGTGACCTCGGCTTCACACCTTCGTTGCACACCGTGTATGGTCGAAGCTTCTTTCACATGCTGCTTCGGCCGAGGGTCTCTTTCGTCGATAAAAATCAATCTATAATTCGCAAAACAGATGTTCCATACAAACAAACATAAACTTTGGATACATATGGGTGTCACTAGTGTTATCTATAGACGTGAATGTAGCAAGCACAATTTTAGCGAATGGGCGATCACATGGCGATCACACTATTCACCTATTTATATGGTCAAGCACCAATATACTTTCATACAAAATTACATTTTACCCCTCCCCAATACATAGCGTCATTGCAATTCTCTATATTTGAGGGCAGACGTGTTCACATGTCTGTTCTTCGTTGAAACTTCGTGTATCTCCAATTCTTCAAAGTTCTCATTGGGCGCCATTTTTATCGACGACGAAACTTAGCTTACAACATATAATTGGTACCTTCAGCATATGGGTCGGTATCCACTAGTTCAGCTCGGTCGATAGCAATCAGGCCCACCGATCGGTAAGCCCGCTCTGGCCGAACAGGACGTCACAGATCAGTATCGTCACTGGTTGGATTGGATCCAGTCTTATCGAGTCGCTGTAGATGAAATAGGATGGGCCATTTTGATAGATAAACGGTGCAAACAGTTTTGACAGGAAGCACTCACTCACTCACTCACTGAGAGCAACCATGCTGATTCCTACTTTGCGATCTTGGAGATGACGGTCTCGAAGGCCCCTACCAGGGCCTTCACCCTGCTCTTCCTCGTCTTGACGAGCCTGGTCGCCGTCTCCTCGATGAGGTTGTTGTACAGCCTCTGGCTCTTGTTCTTCTCCAGCGTCTTCTGGTGCCTGAGCGCCACCGCCGGCACGACGAAACCAGCAGTGCCGGCACCGGAAGCACCGACGCCTCGCTTCCGGAGGCTTCGGATCCTGAGATGGATGCCTCTTCCGGTGGTCACCGAAGGATTCTCGCCGCCCCTCCTGGACCTCAGCCTCGCGGGCTTCTCCTCGTCGGGCGCTCTGGTGCTCCTGGACCGCAGCTTGAAGGCGCCCGAGTTCCTGCTCGCTTGTCGCGCGAACGGGTGCCGCGCGGACCTGCTGCTGATGCTCATGCTCTGCACCCTCCGGTGCGCAGGGATGGGCCTGCTTGATTCAGCGGCAGCAGCGCACTCTTCTGGGTCCGGAGAGTACGTTGGCGTTGCTCTTCCTTCCCTGGCATCGGCAGCGTCGTGGTGAACCATCATCTCCTTCTCGAGGTCGCGCAAAAGGCTTGCGCGACTCTGCAGCAGAGAAGGGGGCAGAATTTGGTACCCTTGAAGCATTTCCTGATAATTGGTACCCATGTTTTCCACGAGCAAAGCAGCCGCCCTAGGTTTCTGCCCTTCCACTTGTTCATGGGTCTTGGCCTTGCCATGCGACCTCTTCCCCTTCATTACATCCTTCTTCTTGGAGCCGGTGAACTGAGCTGATGAGGTTCTATCATGCTCATGCTTCGGGGAGGACGATCCATGGGGTGGAACTGGAACCGTATCATAGGCCACAATGTCCTTCCACTCCACGCTCTCGACCCCACTGGACTTGGCGGCGGCCGCCTTGGAAGGCCTCCAGAACACCGACCGCACCTTGACGAGCACCCTGTTGTGGCTGTGGCTCTCCGCCGCCGGCTGCTGCTTCTGCTTCCGAGGCGGCCTAGGCTGGGGCCTGTTGTGGTCCTCGAAGGTGTGCGTGCCGCCGTACTTGCAGACGTGGTGGCAGGAGCCGGCCGACGGCCTGAGGTACCCGGGGACGGGCTTGGTGTCGGCACCGCCGCCGTGCTGAGAGTCACACGGCGTGCTGCTGCGTCGTCGTCCCATCGATTTAGGGCCTTGTGCTGCCATCTGTACCTCCATTTCTGGTCTGGACTGGAGTGGACCAGGTCGATCGAGATCTTGGCTTGGTTCCGTCAAGAACAGGTTGAGTAAATCTGCAGGGGAGGACGATGAGTTGATCAGGTCTTAAGCTCGCCTGTCTGACTAGAAAGAAACAGAGCAGGGTGACACGAAGAACTAGCTACGCACCGGCACTCAAACTGCTCCGATTCACTTCACTCGCCGCGCGCCATGCTTGATGACTGTCGTCGAGCAAAGCTCACCGGAGCATGTGTATATGGATGGTTCCTGGCAGGACTGGTCTCGCCTACATATATATATATTCTGTCGTGCAGGCACAGGTGCTCGATCGAGAGGATAAATGGGCCTGCCGCTAGCGTCACCGGTGGTAGGAAGCAGGCGATCGGGTCAAGAAAGAGAAACGGCGGTAGCCTCAGGCAGCAGCCCCGTTCCTTGTTTAATGGCGTGGTATGGGTGTGGAAGGAAGGCGATCGGTCAGTGATGAAGAAGCTGCGGTCGGTCAGAGATTGGTGGTTGGAGGAGGTCAAATATGGCGGGAGGCGAGCACGCGGGTGGGGTCTGTTTGATTTGGACGGGGTTTTGGTTGGCTGCCAGGTTAGGGCTTGTTCGGTTAGCTCTCAATACATATGGATTGAGTGGGATTGGATGGGTTTAAATCCCAAGCAAGTCAAACTTCTTCACAATTTTTCCAATCTCATCCAATCCATAGGTAACGGGATTAACCGAACAAGGCCTTAGGTGTCGTTCGCCCCATTGGCTGCTGACGTGTGTGCCCACTTCTGGCAGGTTCACCGGCAACCCACGTTTGAACTTGACTTGGTTTTGTTTGGGCCTGCTGGCATGTGGATTTAACTTTCGAGTCCGAGCTTCGACCATTTAGTGAAGCCAAACAACTTGAGATTATGTTGTTTAATTGTAGTGAGCGTGGTCTTATTTTGAAGGAGGAGCATCATTCTATTAATAATGTACTAGATATGTGGCCATATGTTGCCAGCTACAAATATAATTTTGTTTACTTGTAAACATTAAGTTACATGTGGTCTGTTAGTTACCCTCAAATTTCTGGTTTTGAGTGCTTATCTTGCACTATTTTTGCGGGCACTCAATGTGACGAGCGTAAAGCCGTGATAGTACTAGGTTATCCCTATTAAGTTATTAATATAGTAATATAGATTTTTGCCTATGAGCATGTGGCCGTATAATGATGACTTTGTTATTCTTTAATAATATAGACGTCCGACTTTCTTGTGATGTGCCCTTGCAATATGGACTAATGCCCGTGGCAGCGGGGTCTACAAGTGAGGCTAAAAGTTTCTGATGGCAGTTGTTATCGATCGGTAAGTTAAATGTGGAACGCTGCCCTCTCCTCTAGCGATTTGGGACAAATGTGGTCATGCTAGGTCTGCGCGTCTTTCTACGCGCCGGTATGTTTCTGGTGTTTGGTTGGCCGTGATTTTATTTTAATCTAACTATGTATTTAGGCGTCTTCACACTTTTAGGTATCGTGGCCGAGATTTTTATTTTAATCTAGTTATGCCCTCAGGCGTCTTTGCGCCCTTAGTTGTTTTAGTGCATATTTTTTTTGTTAATACGACTACACTCTTAATCGACTTTTATGCGGATTTATGCGTCATTAGACGACTTCGCACCCTTAGGTGTCTTCATGCACATTTTTTGTGCTAATCCGGTTGCACCCTTAAACGACTTTTACATGGATTTATGTGTCCTTAGACGACTTCACACCTTAGGTGTCTTTGTGTACATTTTTGTACTAATTCGACTGTACCCTTAGATGACTTTTGCATGGATTTTCAGTTGCACACACAATAGCTTTTTATTAAGTACTATTGTGGTGACTTCGCGGTTTGTCTAATGTTTAGGCTCCTAGTGAGCTTTTTCACGGATGATGGGGTTCAAAGGCGGATTTCAGCTTTATTATTATAAGGCTCCGCCTTATTGAAAACCTTGCCCCTTTGCGAGTAAAAGAGTACGGACTTGATTGCCAAATTGTATATGCAAATGTTACAAGGGCACGATGGGGGCCCTACTGAGCGAAGTTGGCTTACAAGTAGTATTTTCTCAGATTGTCTATGTTCCAGGAGTGTTTGAGTTTACTCCGAACAGGCTTATCATCCTGTATGAATTGAGCGAAGTCTTCTTTTTATTATGAAGGGCCCCTCCTATTTTGGTTCAAGCTTTCCTTTCCCTTCCATCCTTGTCGTTCGGATGAGGACGAGGTCTCCTTCTTCGAACTCTTTGGGGACGATTGTTTTGTCCCTTCAGGTCTTCATTGTTGCCTAGTATTTGTTAAATGAGTCGAGGGCTTGCACTCGGTCGCCATCGAGGAGGTCTAGCTTCTTTAGCTGCCTTGGCTACTCTATGAACCTACAAAGCAAGCACTATGTGTGAAAATGCAATACAAAGAGCTAAAGCTACAAACTTAAATATCAAAAGGAACCTTTCCTGCATTATCTCTGCCAGCTTCATCGTCCATCTACCTGCCATCAGCAAGCCAAATATCAGCATAAAACTTTCTCCACAGTTCAACAGCTCCGGCTGAAGGTTCCTTAATATCGTCCATAGAAACCATGAAGTTTGGCCTAATAATGGATTTCACATGATCGTAGCCAACTTTTTCAAGCAAGGAAACTGCTCCCTATTGTAATACCCAAAAGTGTAAACCATGATAAAAGAATTGATCTCCTTGAAAGTTTTGTTCTCTATTTATTTTAGCATGTGAATAGCCACATTTAAAGTTATTAATTAGCTAATGACACCTAACTAATATATGCATCATGCTGATGTTTATTTGTGTGTATATTTTATTATAATAATAAAGATATTAATGAAAAAGCATTAATGACCAAATTGGGAATTAAGACCTAATTTATAATTTGGAATTTGGAGAAAGAGGAGGAAAATACTATATAAAATAGAGATACAAATATATAAATTCATAAAACTCTCCCATACTGGTGTGCTCAACTTGTATATTTAAATGAGTACAAGTGCACAATTCAATTTGAATTCAAAATGTAGATTCGAATATAAAAATGAAAAAGAAAGAAAAAAAAGAATGGGGAAGAAGCCGCATGGGCCAAACCAGGTTCCTGGCCCAAATTGACCCGCGTGCGCGTGGCCGCCGCTGGGCTGACAAGCCGGGGCCCCTGCCAGCCTTGTAACCGTCTATACACCGTGTGTGGGCAAATGGACCCTATCAGTCAACGTTACGCCCTCCCCTAGCCAACCTTCGCTGCGCCGCGGTCCCACTCGTCAGTCGGGGCTACTGTAGTTCTTCTAATGCCGTGGCTTGCGTCAACGGCATACCGGTCTTGGCCGAGATTTCCGCCAGGGCCATCGGCCCACGCAACCACTCGTCCCACCGCGGCTATAAGGGTGGACACTTCTGTCGAGCCTGCTGCCAACCCTCTTCCGCTGCATCTAGTGCCCAACCGAAACTGCTGCCGTGCGCCATTGAAGTGGAGATCCACCTCCGGCTGTTTCCCCTCTGCGCCACCATCCTGAAACACCCCAGATGTTTATCGTCTGCTCGACCACGAGTGCGGACTTTAACACGTGATAGCGATGAATAAAATAGACATTAAATTTTAATCATCTTCGTTTATCATGATTTTGGTATCGTGTCTGTCTCCATCTGTTTAAATTGTCCTAAATTATTTTGCAAAAATTCAGACTTTAGTAATCTTCCGAAACATTGAATCCAATATCGTTTAGGTTGAGCCATCGACGTCTTGCCCAAACTCTAATCCTTGAAATTGAATCCGGTTCCTTAAACTTTAGTTGAAATTCTTTCACGCTAGCGATGCACATGTCTCTCTGTGGCATGACATTGTGACGCGTGTTGCAGGTGCTAACCTGTGTGTGGACAGCGCACAACCTGTCGCCCATGTGAACGTTGCGTGACATCGCTTCCGAAAGGATCATAATTTCGATGTTGTATCTGTCGGGGACCATAATTAGGGGTACCCCCGAGGTTCCTAATTCTCAGCTGGTAACCCCCATCAGCATAAAGCTGCAAAGGCCTGATGGGTGCGATTAAGTAAGGGATCGGTCCGTTCGAAGGACGCGATCACACCTCGCCCGAGCCTCGCCTCGGACATGGGCGGCCGACCCCGGAGGATCTCCGCCTCGCCCGAGGCCCCCCTCCAGCGGCTAATGCATCTCCGGCTCGTCCGAGGCCCTGTCTTCGCCAGGAAGCAACCCTGACCAAGTCGCCGCGCCGACCGACCAAATCGCAGGAGCATTTAATGCAAAGGCAGCCTGACGCCCTTATCCTGACGCGTGCCCTGCAGTCGACAGAGCCGAAGTGACCGCCGTCACTTTGCCGCTCCACTGACCAGCCTGACAGAAAGACAGCGCCGCCTGCGCCACTCCGACTGCGGTGCCGCCTGACAGAGTGAGGCTGACAGGCGGTCAGGCCCGACCGCGGGCACCATAGGAAACTTCGCCCCGCCCGACCCAGGGCTCGGACTCGGGCTAAGTCCCGGAAGACGGCGAACTCCGCTCCGCCCGACCCAGGGCTCGGACTCGGGCTAAGTCCCGGAAGACGGCGAACTCCGCTCCAACCGACCCAGGGCTCAGACTCGGGCTAAGTCCTGGAAGACGGCGAACTCCGCTCCGCCCGACCTAGGGCTCGGACTCGGGCTAAGTCCCGAAAGACGGCAAACTCCGCTCCGCCCGACCCAGGGCTCGGACTCGGGCTAAGTCCTGGAAGACGGCGAACTCCGCTCTGCCCGACCCAGGGCTCGGACTCGGGCTAAGCCCGGAAGACGGCGAACTCTGCTCCGCCCGACCCAGGGCTCGGACTCGGGCTAAGTCCCGGAAGACGGCGAACTCCGCTCTGCTCGACCCAGGGCTCGGACTCGGGCTAAGTCCCGGAAGACGACGAACTCCGCTCCGCCCGACCCAGGGCTCGGACTCGGGCTAAGTCCCAGAAGACGACGAACTCCGCTTCGCCCGACCCCAGGGCTCGGACTCGGGCTCAGCCCCAGAAGACGATGAACTCCGCTTCGCCTGACCCCAGGGCTCGGACTCCGCTCTGGCTTCAGCCGACGATCTCCGTCTCGCCCGACCCAGGGGTTCGGACTCGGCCTCGGCCATAGAAGATAGACTCGACCTCGGCTTCGGAGGAGCTCCCACGTCGCCCAGCCTAGGGCGCGGACTGGCTACGTCAACAGGAGGCGCCATAATCACCCTACCCCGAGCTGACTCGAGCCACAGGAAACAAGACCGGCGTCCCATCTGGCACACTCCACCAGATAGGCAATGATGGCGCCCCGCATGCGCAGTGACGATGGTGGCTCTCAGCCCCCTTACGGAAGCAAGAGGACGTCAGCAAGGACTCAACAGCTCCGACAGCTGTCCCTCCGCCAGGCTCCAGCGCTCCTCCGACGGCCACGACATCACGCTAGCAGGGTGCAAAAGTCTCTCCGGCTGCCACGACGGCATGTACTTAGGGCGCTAGCTCTCCCCCGCTAGACACGTAGCACTCTGCTACACCCCCCATTGTACACCTGTGTCCTCTCCTTACGCCTATAAAAGGAAGGACCAGGGCCCTCTTAGAGAGGGTTGGCCGCTCGGGGACGAGGACGAGACAGGCACTCGCGTGAGGCCGCTCGCTCCCTCTCCCGCGTGGACGCTTGTAACCCCCTACTGCAAGCGCACCTGACCTGGGCGCGGGACGAACACGAAGGCCACGGGATTCCCACTCCTCTCTCACGCCCACTTCCGGCCACCTCTCTTCCCCCCTTCGCGCTCGGCCTCGCGTCGACCCATCTGGGCTGGGGCACGCGGCGACATTCACTCGTCGGCTTAGGGACCCCCCCGGTCTCGAAACGCCGACAGTTGGCGCGCCAGGTAGGGGCCTGCTGCGTGTTGACGAACTGCTTCCCGTCAAGCTCCAGATGGGTAGTCTCCAGCAACTTCTCTGACCCGGGACGATGCTCTATTTCGGGAGTCTTGAGTTATGTACCTCGACGGCGGCTACGACATGATACTCATTCCACCGCCGGGCGACAGCGGCAATGGCGGCCGACAGCCCGCTCGTCGGCGGCGGAATCGACGACGTCTTCCCCACGTGGCGGAAGAGCTACATTCGAGCTTGTCCCGTCGCCTCCCCCGCCGACGGAGGAGGGGACGAGGCAACCAAGGCCAAGCGGGAGGCAGCGCCTCATCGACTGTCGAGCGAGTCGGCGGCCCCAGCGCTCCAACTGGGGGCACGTCGGGCATCGACCTCATGTTTGAGACGGAGGCGAGCGCCGTTTCCCCGCGACACGCCAACTCCGAGCAAACGGACGATGCCAGCACGCTCGCGGAAAGCCAGCTGGACGTCACCCTCGTACCTAAGACGACGGTGCAGTCAGCCCCCGACGTGACTTCATCACCGCCCGTCGACCAAGAGGTACCGATCGATTCCCATCTCACGCCTTTCGCATTCAGCCTCGACCCGCCAGGCGTCCTCGCTTTGGCGGACGCTCTCGTAGAGGCGAGTCCCAATCCTTCGGGGTTTCGTATGCGGTCACCTTGGGACCGGCTGACGGACGTCTCGACCTACGGGCCCTCTGGGTCCGAGGAAGACGACGAGCCCAGCTTCTGTTGGGATTTCTCTGGACTTGGCAACCCCGGTGCCATGCGGGGCTTTATGACCGCATGCGACTACTGCCTTTCCGACTGTTCCGACGGTAGCCGTAGCCTCGGTGACGAGGACTGCGGCCCAAGCCGCGAATGTTTTCACGTCGATCTAGGGGGTCCCTCCGAAGGCAACCATCTCGGCATGCCAGAGGACGGTGATCTCCCTAGGCCAGCGCCTCGCGTTGACATCCTTCGGGAGCTAGCTGTGGTCCTAGTCCCTGCGGGGGGTCAGGACACACAGCTCGAGCAAATCCGCGAGGTGCAAGCCAGGCTCGACGGGGGAGCAGGAGCGCTTGAGCCGATCCGCCGGGACGTCGGGCAGGCAGGGGTGGCCCAACCTCCAGCCGGAGAAATACGTCATCTACCCTAGGGCTTCCAGCACCGCATCGCCGACGATGTCAGGGTCAGGCCGCCGCCCACATCCAGTGGGGTTGACCAGAACCTGGCCGCAGCAGCAATGCTCCTCCGCGCGATGCCGGAGCCATCAACCACCGAGGGGCGGCGAATCCAGGGAGAGCTCAAAAATCTCCTGGAAGGCGCCGCGGTCCGACGGGCCGAAAGCTCTGCCTCCCGAAGGCAGGGCTACCCCTCGGAACATCATGCCGCGACTTCCCGATTCACGTGGGAAGCCTCGGTCTACACCGGGCGCACGCGCCACACAGCGCCTGCGGCCCCGGGTCGCCTCGGCAACGAGCACCCTGCCCGCGACCGTCGGGCCCGTCTCGACGAAAGGGTGCGCCGAGGCTACCACCCCAGGCATGGGGGACGCTACGACAGCGGGGAGGATCGGAGTCCTTCGCCCGAACCACCTGGTCCGCAGGTTTTTAGCCGGGCCATACGACGGGCGCCGTTCCCGACCCGGTTCCGACCCCCGACTACCATCACAAAGTACTCGGGGGAGACGAGGCCGGAACTGTGGCTCACGGACTGCCATCTGGCCTGCCAACTGGGTGGAACGGACGATGACAACCTCATCATCCGTAGCCTCCCCCTGTTCCTCTCCGACACCGCTCGCGCCTGGTTGGAGCACCTGCCTCCGGGGCAGATCTCCAACTGGGACGACCTAGTCCAAGCTTTCGCCGGCAATTTCCAGGGCACGTACGCATGCCCCAGGAATTCCTGGGACCTCCGAAGCTGCCAACAGCAGCCGGGAGAGTCTCTCCGGGACTATATCCGGCGATTCTCGAAGCAACGCGCCGAGCTACCCAGCGTCACTGACTCGGATGTCATCGGCGCGTTCCTCACCGGCACCACTTGCCGCGACCTATATCTATCAAATCGGGGATTCCACTGCTGGGTGCGAAACCCCGTCTCTTGGCAGACTTTGTAGCTGAATGGGTCGACACCCAGCTCCCAGCAGCTCCGATCCAGCCGGAGCTCTGGACCATGTTCTTTGACGGGTCGCTGATGAAGACAGGAGCGGGCACGGGCCTACTCTTCATCTCGCCCCTCGGGAAGCACATACGCTATGTGCTATGCCTCCATCTCCCGGCGTCCAACAATGTGGCCGAATATGAGGCTCTGGTCAACGGGTTGCGGATCGCCATCGAGCTAGGGGTCCGACGCCTCGACGCTCGCGGTGACTCGTGGCTCGTCATCGACCAAGTCATGAAGAATTCTCACTGCCGCGACCCGAAGATGGAGGCCTATTGCGACGAGGTTCGGCGCCTGGAAGACAAGTTCTACGGGCTCGAGCTCAACCACATCGCCCGACGCTACAACGAGACTGCGGACGAGCTGGCTAAGATAGCCTCGGGGCGAACAACGGTTCCCCCGGACGTCTTCTCCTGAGACCTACATCAACCCTCAGTCAAGACTAACGACTCGCCCGAGCCCGAGAAGCCCTCGGTCCAGCCCGAGGCACCCTCGGCCGAGCCCGAGGCGCCCTCGGCTCCGCCCGAGGCACCCTCAGCCCTCGAGGGTGAGGCACTGCGCGTCGAGGAGGAGCGAAGTGGGGTCGCGCCTAATCGAAAATGGCAGACCCCATACCTACAGTATCTCCACCAAGGAGAACTGCCCCCCAACCAAGCCGAAGCTCGGCGATTGGCACGGCGTGCCAAGTCGTTCGTTCTACTGGGGGACGGGAAGGAGCTCTACCACCGCAGCCCCTCAGGCATCCTCCAGCGATGCATTTCCATCACCGAAGGTCAGGAGTTACTACAAGAAATACACTCGGGGGCTTGCGGTCATCACACAGCGCCTCGAGCCCTCGTCGGAAAAGCTTTCCGACAAGGTTTCTACTGGCCAACGGCGGTGGCCGATGCCACTAGGATTGTCCACACCTGCCAAGGGTGCCAATTCTACGCAAGGCAGACTCACCTGCCCGCTCAGGCTCCGCAGATGATTCCCATCACCTGGCCCTTTGCTGTGTGGGGTCTGGACCTCGTCGGCCCCTTGCAGAAGGCACCTGGGGGCTACATGCACCTGTTGGTCGCCATCGACAAATTCTCCAAGTGGATCGAGGTCCGACCCCTAAACAGCATCAGGTCCGAGCAGGAGGTGGCGTTCTTCACCAACATCATCCATCGCTTTGGGGTCCCGAACTCCATCATCACCGACAATGGCACCCAGTTCACCGGCAGAAAGTTCCTAGACTTCTGCGAGGATCATCACATCCGGGTGGACTGGGCTGCCGTGGCTCATCCCATGACGAATGGGCAAGTAGAGCGTGCCAACGGCATGATTCTACAAGGACTCAAGCCTCGGATCTACAACGACCTCAACAAGTTCGGCAAGCGATGGATAAAGGAACTCCCCTCGGTGGTCTGGAGCCTGAGGACAACACCGAGCCGAGCCACGAGCTTCACACCGTTCTTTCTAGTCTATGGGGCCGAGGCCATCCTGCCCACAGACTTGGAATACGGCTCCCCGAGGACAAGGGCCTATGCCGACCAAAGCAACCAAGCTAGTCGAGAAGACTCACTGGACCAGCTGGAAGAGGCTCGGGACAGGGCCTTACTACACTCGGCACGGTATCAGCAGTCCATGCGACGCTACCACGCCCGAGGGGTCCGGTCCCGAGACCTCCAAGTGGGCGATCTGGTGCTTCGGCTGCGACAAGACGCCCGAGGGCGGCACAAGCTCACGCCCCCCTGGGAGGGGCCGTTCGTCATCGCCAAGGTTCTGAAGCCCGGAACGTACAAGCTGGCCAACAGTCAAGGCGAGGTCTACGGCAACGCTTGGAACATCCAATAGCTACGTCGCTTCTACCCTTAAGATGTTTTCAAGTTGTTCATATACCTCGCTCCTACACAAAGTTTAGTCATCAAGGAAGGGTCGACCTTGCCTCGGCAAAGTCCGACCCTCCCTCGGGGGCTAAAAGGGGGGAACCCCCTCTGCGTCAAATTTTTTCCTCGAAAAAAGATCCTTTCTGTCAGATTGTCTTTTGTGCTTTTTGACTACTTCGAAAGTGGATCCTGAAAACGACGGAGTACACGTAAGCAGCCAAGGCCGAACGAGCCGAGGGACTCCTACGCCTCCGGGATACGGATACCTCACTCGTCACCTTCTGCGATAAGTAACTCGCGCTCGGATAAGTGATTTCGCGGACCGAACAAGTCTTCACGTTCGAAAGCTCTTCTGCCGAAGCGATTCTTCGAGCCTTCTCGACTACGTCGGTGACAGAACCCCATGGACGGGTAAGAGTGCGCGTAAGCAGCAAGGCCGACCGAGCCAAGGGACTCCTACGCCTCTGGGATACGGATACCACACTCGCCACCTTCTGTGAGAAGCAACTCTCGCTCGCGCCAGCAATTCTGTTACCGACAGAAAAGTCCGGGTACTTGAAACAAGAGGAAAAAGAACACAGCTTTACAACACGACGACGGTGTGTTTAGGCCTCGGCGGCCGCAGAAAACATATGCACAAACAAGACAACCTGATCCTGCAGGCTCGGACGTCGACAGCTGAAGGGGGCGGCAGCACCCTCGGCATCAACTACACCTTTGGCGGGGTCTGACCTAGCCTCGGACGGCGACGCGGTCGGAGAGCCCCCACTCTGAAGGACGACATCAGCACCACACCCGGGCCATCGCCGCCAGGGTCTTCTCCGAGAACCCGACCCGAGGCCTCGGCAGGTCAATTCCGGCGTCGGCCCTGCTAACGGACGACCCGGCCAGGCTCCGGCCGACCACACCTTCTTCTCGGACCAACTCTGCCTCTGTTCGCACTGACACCGCTACCCCTGGCCTCGGCTCATCGAAGAGCGGCCGAGGGGTTCCTCTAACTAAGCAAGGGAAGCCTCGGACAATAAGGCTGACTGAGCCGAGGGACTCCTACGCCTCCGGGATACGGATACCTCACTCGTCACCTTTACATGGGGCGACTCACGCTTGGTGAAGCGGTTCAAGTAATCAACAGGCGAGTCCTAGTGCTCGAAGAGAGGAGAAAACACGGCTCCACGCCGAAATTGCATACATGTTCAGGCCTCGACAGCCACAAATGAACAAACACTGGCATTCGAAGTGCCATCACAAACGGAACTCCGGTTCCGCCTCCACAGGTACGAACAACCCCACACGACTGGGGGGAGCCTGCGGAGCAACAAAAGACCAACGAACGGCTCGTTGTCGCCCGCCCTGGCAGCGGCAACGACGACGACTTCTGCTCCGGAGGGCCGAACAGCAGCAGCGATGACCTCAGGGCGGATGCTGCTACCATGAGGCCCTCGCCCATGCCTCCAACTCGAGAGGCAAGGACGGGCAGAAGGCCGTAGAGTTGGAGGTCAGTCTATGGGTGGCGCCGGCAAGCTCGTCGGTGGCGGAACCTCTTCCAGCTGCCGTGGCGGAAGGCGGCACCGGGAGCGGCTCCGAAGCTGCTCGGTTCGGAGAACCGGGCACGCGGCAGCTGCCCATGCCGCGGATGGCGGACGCCCTTCCCCCCAAACACTGAGGGAAGGAGCGGGCCGCCGCCCGCATAGGGACCGACCCCAACTCGGCACACTCCCCTCCCCAGCACTGATGACGAACATCCTTGAAGCTGAGGGAGGGGCACGGGCCGCAGCCTGGCTCGCTTCTCCCCGCCATCAAGCTAGAGGTCACCGTCTTGGGTGACCACCGGCGAGGGGATGCAGTCGGGCTGCATGACGAAAATCCTTGAAGCCGAACGATGGCTAAAAGGTACCAACCTCCACGAGGTTGCGCCCCAACAACAGCAAGACGAAGACGACACAGGCGCCCCCCGCCCGGGGGCCCGGAAGGTGGAAAGACACGACGCATGAGGGAAGCACGAAGACGTGGTTGCCTTTCGAAGGGGTCACCCTCCTTTTAAAGGCAACTCTCCCCACTTGCGTCCTCAGCCGTCGTGGGCTGAGTCTTCTCCAACACGCTCCAAGATCTTCCCCCCACGACGCGGGGGCCGGGTCCCACACGTCATGCAAGCTGACCCAAGGTGGAAGGAGTCAAACCGCCGCGCGTGGTGCACGTAACTGCCCAGCGGTTACAAGCGCTCCTCCCCTTTTGCCCAAACCAGTGGGTGAAAGGGTGGACAGCCACGCAGGCGGCATGCAACCGCGCCAAGTGGGCGCATTCCTCCGACACCCAACACGCCCGGCATGGAGGCCCAGGCCCACACGTCATGTAACCGGTGTGCCGGTTACTACGTGCAAGAGACTGCACCGCCACTCGCGCCACTACCGCGCCTCCTCGACTGTGGAACCAGTACCGCAACTCGAGGCAACCCCGCGCATGACCCAACAGTGCCAACCTGGCACACCCGTCACGGGTGAGTTAGCCGCGGGAGAAGGCATGGCGGTCGATGAGGCCAAAGATGGGCCGGCAGTAATGGCGGTGGCGGGCTGACGGAAGCAGCGGTCAAGTCGTCTGCAGGCTCGCGTCCCCTCCAGGGACAGCAAGGGAACCCTCTCCCACGGCGTGAAGACGACGCGCCCGTGGTCCGTTCCTCGAATGGCTCGCGCATGCGCAACGGCTACCCCGCGAACCACTCGTCCCATCGCATTAACTCTGCGGCAGGGCAGGCGGCGTCTCTGGCAGGAGAAGCGAGCGACGCTTCGCCTTCGCCACAATGACCGCGTCGAAAAAGGTACGCCACGTCGTTTGATTTCGTATCCTTTTCCTTTTTTCCTCTTTCTCTCTCTTGCAACAGGGACCGAGAAAGGGGGATACCCCGAAAAGGATCCTTCCCCGTGAAGGAACCAGGCTCTGAGCCTCCCTACTGATCAGAGGTTCGAAGGCTGGCCCCTCGGAAGGGTTCGACAGCCGCCTCAGATCGCGTGGGCTCTACACCCACTACTGGTCAGAGGTTCAAAGGCCGGCCCCTCGGAAGGGTTCAATGACCGCCTCAGGCTACTCGGGCTCCGCGCCCACTACTGATCAGGGGTTCGAAGGCTGGCCCCCGAAGGGTTCACAGCCGCCTCAGACACAGAGCGAGGGATGACCATGGGTACGTTCGATACATAACCAAGGCTCGGGCTGCGCTGCCGAGGTACCCTAGGACATTTCCGAGACCAGCGAGAACGATCTTGTAACGGAATCCCATCAGAGGGAGGCATCGAGCCCTCGGACCCCATCGCCAGGGGACCGGGTCCGGCAAATCACCCGCAGGTACTTTTGGGCACGCCTACGGGCCACAGCCGACCCCTAACGAATGGGGCACGGGCGTCCACTTGGATCACCCGTTCGCAGCTCGCTGGAGACACCATGTTCGACGCCCACCGAGGGCAACATGGCGCTTTCCCCCCTCCTCCTTGCGGAAAGGCGACGCAGGGGCGTATATAAAAAAGTCGAGTCTGTCCTTGATCGTCCTCTCGCTCTGTGCGGAGGCTCGGGGGCTGCTCTCGCAAACTCAGCTCCGGCCAAACCGTTGACAGCGTCAACATACCAGCCCGAGAACTTGGGACTCGACGGTGCACCCGGGTTACGACCCGTTCGCATGAGGGGACAACCAGACCGGCCAAAGCATCACGAAACGCATTAAGACCTCGAAGGAGTCTAACCACTCCTCCGAGGCCTCGGGGGCTACACCCGGCGGGTGCGCTCACGCGCCCCCGCCGGAACAAACAGCAACCGAGAAAGGCTGGTCCCCCTTGCAAAAAAGTGCGACAAAAGCCTCCAAGCAAGTATTAACACTCCCTTGGAGGCTCGGAGGCTACTGTCGGGGACCATAATTAGGGGTACCCCCGAGGTTCCTAATTCTCAGCTGGTAACCCCCATCAGCATAAAGCTGCAAAGGCCTGATGGGTGCGATTAAGTCAGGGATCGGTCCGTTCGAAGGACGCGATCACACCTCGCCCGAGCCTCGCCTCGGACATGGGCGGCCGACCCCGGAGGATCTTCGCCTCGCCCGAGGCCCCCCTCCAGCGGTTAATGCATCTCCGGCTCGTCCGAGGCCCTGTCTTCGCCAGGAAGCAACCCTAACCAAGTCGCCGCGCCGACCGACCAAATAGCAGGAGCATTTAATGCAAAGGCAGCCTGACGCCCTTATCCTGACGCGCGCCCTGCAGTCGACAGAGCCGAAGTGACCGCCGTCACTTCGCCGCTCCACTGACCAGCCTGACAGAAAGACAGCGCCGCCTGCGCCACTCCGACTGCGGTGCCGCCTGACAGAGTGAGGCTGACAGGCGGTCAGGCCCGGCCGCGGGCACCATAGGAAACTCCACCCCGCCCGACCCAGGGCTCGGACTCGGGCTAAGTCCCGGAAGACGGCGAACTCCGCTCCGCCTGACCCAGGGCTCGGACACGGGCTAAGTCCCGGAAGACGGCGAACTCCGCTCCGCCCGACCCAGGGCTCGGACTCGGGCTAAGTCCCGGAAGACGGCGAACTCCACTCCGCCCAACCCAGGGCTCGGACTCGGGCTAAGTCCCGGAAGACGGCGAACTCCGCTCCGCCCGACCTAGGGCTCGGACTCGGGCTAAGTCCTGGAAGACGGCGAACTCCGCTCCGCCCGACCCAGGGCTCGGACTCGGGCTAAGCCCCGGAAGACGGCGAACTCCGCTCCGCCCGACCCAGGGCTCGGACTCGGGCTAAGTCCCGGAAGACGGCGAACTCCGCTCCGCCCGACCCAGGGCTCGGACTCGGGCTAAGTCCCGGAAGACGACGAACTCCGCTCCGCCCGACCTAGGGCTCAGACTCGGGCTAAGTCCCGGAAGACGACGAACTCCGCTTCGCCCGACCCCAGGGCTCGGACTCGGGCTCAACCCCAGAAGACGACGAACTCCGCTTTGCCCGACCCCAGGGCTCAGACTCCACTCTGGCTTCAGCCGACGATCTCCGTCTCGCCTGACCCAGGGGTTCGGACTCGGCCTCGGCCACAGAAGACAGACTCGACCTCGGCTTCGGAGGAGCTCCCACGTCGCCCAGCCTAGGGTGTGGACCGGCTACGTCAACAGGAGGCGCCATCATCACCCTACCCTGAGCTGACTCGAGCCACAGGGAACAAGACCGGTGTCCCATCTGGCACACTCCACCAGATAGGCAATGATGGCGCCCCGCATGCGCAGTGACGATGGTGGCTCTCAGCCCCCTTACGGAAGCAAGAGGACGTCAACAAGGACTCAACAGCTCCGACAGCTGTCCCTCCGCCAGGCTCCAGCGCTCCTCCGACGGCCATGACATCACGCCAGCAGGGTGCAGAAGTCTCTCCGGCTGCCACGACGGCATGTACTTAGGGCGCTAGCTCTCCCCCGCTAGACACGTAGCACTCTGCTACACCCCCCATTGTACACCTGTGTCCTCTCCTTACGCCTATAAAAGGAAGGACCAGGGCCCTCTTAGAGAGGGTTGGCCACGCGGGGACGAGGACGAGACAGGCGCTCGCGTGAGGCCGCTCGCTCCCTCTCCCGCGTGGACGCTTGTAACCCCCTACTACAAGCGCACCCGACCTGGGCGCGGGACGAACACGAAGGCCGCGGGATTCCCACTCCTCTCTCACGCCCACTTCCGGCCACCTCTCTTCCCCCCTTCGCGCTCGGCCTCGCGTCGGCCCATCTGGGCTGGGGCACGCGGCGACATTCACTCGTCGGCTTAGGGACCCCCCGGTCTCGAAACGCCGACAGTATCGATCTCGCATATTTATTTCGCGAAATGTCGAGCCTTGTGTCTGTTTAAAAATTTATGGATTAAGAGAACATGAATTTAGAATCCCGACCCACTCTTGTGATTTTGGCCCAAGCAAATATTATTAGAACTCGACGACAACAATATTGATGCAAAAATTAAATCAGACCGAGATAACTAGAACCGAACTGAGTATTCGTAATTAATCTGTTCCACTGTCTACAACTATGGAAATTTGTCTGATCCCAAAATACCTACCATTGTTAGCTAGTCCAAAAATATTAAAATTGATATTGTTGTGATTGGTCTATTTGCATTTCGTTCCGATTCAGATATTAGATTTCATAGGTGTTTTCTTTTGTTACAAATTGGAGAAGAAAAATCTGAATTCTTATCCTCTTTCTACGCTGCCACCTCCTGTTTCCTAGCTTGAGCACGTCATCTCTCTAGAATCTTTCTCAACGCCTTCTTTCTTATTCCTTATCCTATCCACCGTCGTTCTTATTTCTTGCACACGGACACTAGCCCCTCCATTTTCTGCTGGCCACCGTTGTCCCTGCTTCCCATGGCGGCACCTCCTGCTCCCTCATGGCTGAGCCATCTCCCTGGTGCCGAGCTCCCCTGCAACCTTGCCATCAGACGCGCGCTCACCGGCCTCCCTGCCTCCACGCCGGGGCGCCTAGCTCCTCGTCTTCCTTCTACCTCCCACGCTCGGACCTCGCCGGTAAAGTCCGCCGCCGTCCTCTGGTCCGAGCTCACCCCTGCAGGAGCCCCTCCCATGGCGCCTAGTCTTCTTCCCATGGCAAGCTCGCCCAACCAATCTCCTCCATCGCAGGTGCTGTTTTTCCCTCCCCTTTCCTCAAGTTTGGTCCTCGGTGCCCAAGCTTTTGTGTCCCTGCAGCATGTTGTGCCTGCGCAGCCCCGGCAGCGATGCCCTCCTTTGCGTCGTGCTCGCTAGATTAGGCCTCGTGTCGTCGATCTACGCAACTCGTGTTTGGCTATCGGTTCCGCCTCCGTCGATCTCCTCCATGCACGAACAGCAGCAACCCCGAGCCTCCTCTGCGTCGCGCCATCGACCCGCTCGATGGAATGCCACAACGAGCTCTACCCGATCTGCAGCGCCTGCGTGTCGTCGTCGAAATCCCCGCAACCGTGTTGGTCCGCAACTGTAACATCCCTATTTTGATCCCAAGGTTAGAAACCCTAAAACTCCTAACCCCCCTTAATTATCTCCTATGACCCCCACCTCATGAGACATTTCATTCATCATATGCATACACTATGGTTGTTAGTAGCACCTCACATAGAATATTTTGACACCCAAGAAATATAGATAAATATTTGTTTAAAGGAAAAAGGAGATTATAGAAAGGAAGAAAGTAAAATAGATTTGGAAATAGAAGGAAAAAAAGAAAAGGAAATTTCTCTTCCCCCCGGCTAGGCCGGTTTCCGGCCCAAGTCCCCCCTCTCTCTCTCTTCCGCGCGCCCACGCTCTCCCTCGCGGCCCACTCGGCCCACCTCCCACACGCACCGCACCTGCCTGACAGCCTGACCCTGCACGTCAGCCGCTCCTACCCTCTCCCCTACATCCGCTCTCCCTCTGTCAACCCGACCTCTCCGAAATAGATCTTTCGTGCCAGGAGAACTTCGACGAAGGCAAGTCTATTCTTTCCATGATGCATAAATTACCTACTCTTTCTATCACTACCTAAGCCAGGAATAAGGGTTGGGTCCTTTGCATTGTGAGAAGAGAGATAGCCCGCATTAAAGAATATCTTTTGAGTACAAAATGTGGGATAAGAAAAGAGTGGTGTTTTTACTAAACGATGTATTCACCCTTATCACCTTTTTGAGTGGGATAATCAAGGACTCCCTGGTTTAGGGGCGGGCCTCAGGTGATGGCTTAGCCGAGTTAGGTGTGAGCAGAAGGATTGTCCCCTCATATAAGGACCAGTTTGTCATCCTTCACTACCTGTACTCAAATCAGACTCAAGAACAAGGATGACCTCGAAGGATATGAGTAGAAATAGATCTTCGGATGAATCAAGATCCACCACACGGAATAAAAGTCTCCCTTAGCTTTCTTTTACCCCCAAATCCTCTCTACACTCACCCAATGGCCAAAATTTGAAGTACCCTTGATTTCTATGCCACACATGCTAATGCGTGAAGAATTTCAGGTATATAAAAAAATACTAATTGGAAGTTCCACTTAAAAACATATATGTATATATATACTGGAATTTCATAAAAATAAAGTTAGCTTGATATGCTCAACTAAATGGTATTCTTAAATAAAATCTAATGAGAGTCATTTAACAAGTGAGCACTAGTGAAATAAACGAGATCCTACTCCTATAAACCTTGTTCTCCTCTCATGCACTTAATTCTAAATTAGTGCATTAAACCAACTCAACCATGAACAAAAGAGTTAACCCAACCCATAGAGTTATGATGAATGGCATAATCTATCTGTCCCCACCAAATGTCAAACAAGTTTTTGACCTACACCATATAGTTTAACTCATCTTGACAAATTGTATTTTAACCTTGGATATTCACCTTATACAACTAGTTATCCCAAGCTTGGTATAAAAGAAAGATTAAGCCCTACCAAAGAATCTTCAGATCGTAACTAGTTATTGGCCTATTTGTCTGCCTGCCAAATAATTTTCCTTGCAAAAAAATTATATTACCATATGCTTCTAACTTCGATGGTCAATACCAGGAAGAAAAGATTATCAGACAACAACAAACTGAAATAAATCCTCCAAATCCTCCACCTGTTGGAATCGATCAAGTGGTTGCCGCCCAAAGGCTGGTAATACAACAATTGACAGACATGGTGATCGAAATGCAAAATCAGATAAGACAAGAACGTGAGGACATACGTCAGGTACGTCTGGAGGTACGTCAAGAAATAAGGCAAGCACGGTTGAAAAGACAACAACAACAACGCTCACTACCTCCACCACCACCACCAGCTCCACCAAGCTACATAAACATATACATAAATTACTACTATTTGTAAGATCTAAGTGTTACTTTAGTTAGTAGTGATATGATACTATGTCGGGAAGAATAATAAGGTCTAATTGACCCCATGTGTTGCTAATAAATTATGCATCATGCTGAGATTTTTGTTTGTGCACATGATCTGATATAACATGGTTATACACCCTTTCCTTACAAATCTCGAGGACGAGATTTCTGTTAAGGGGGATAGGATTTGTAACACCCAAAATACCTATTTTGGAATTTGAAAGAGGTTCTCCAAAAGATGTCTTTGATAAAGATATTCATATCCATGAAAATACTTTCTTAGAACACATAAATGATAATATTAAAATGTTCATATATATATATATGTTTGAATACTGAGACTGGAATTCTAATTAAAATAATAATAATAAATAAATATATCTATGTATCTATATATGGATTATGTTTGTTGGGAACACAATCATTCCTATTGAATTATATATTATGCCTCTAAACTTAAAGATATAGAATAAATAAGTAATAATACCAAAAATAGTAGGTTTTATATGACACACTAGGATTGGAATCTGTTTTAAATTTGAAACAGAAAGATTAATTAGAGTTGAATTCAAACTTGAAATTTGAAAATGAAAATCAAAATAGGAAAATAAAAGAAAAAAGAAAAGAAAATGTACCTGTATTGGGCTCGAACCCTCAGTCAGCCCAAAATCCTTCAGCTCACGCGGCCCACCAATTCCCGTTCACGCTGGCCCCTTTCGTTTCCTTGAAGTCACTGTCGAGTGGGCCCGGGATGCCAGCTTCGTCTCCCCTCTGAACGGAATCCGCGCGCATTCCGCCGCTGCCTCAAATCATCGCGAGCTCGACTCCATCAACCCCGCTGGTCTGTCCATCTTACCGGGGAACATCACGACTCAGTCGCCTGCGCGTGGGGCCCGCATGTCGAGAGCTTCTTCCTTCCCCGTCCTTTTCGGATCCATCGCGTTGTGCCGTTCAACAGAAGCTGTGCATGGCACGGTCGTGCGCATGCCACTGACCGAGTCGAGTCTGCCCTGGCGGGCTATAAACCTCACACCCAATTCGCCTCCTTCCCTGTCAGGGACTCCCCCTCTCTGCTCGATCTTGTCCCTGCCGCCACCATCCCCTCCGCTCAGCGCGCCCCTTCTCTGCTCCCTCCCCACACCTCCGTCCGCCGCCAGTCTCTCCTCGGGTCTTTGGCGAATCAGCTCCTTTGAAGCGCTATTGGCCGTCGCTAGGGGTTGTTGGGGTCGATTCGAGTATAGCGGAAGCTTGTGGTCGCCTCATACGCGACTAATTGTGCACCGGAGTCCATCTCCGCCGCAAAGCCGCCCCATGCCGTGGACAGCCCGCCTTCATGCCCGATTCTAGGTAATTTCTCCCCTCATGTGTTTGTTGTTGCCATCTCTTCGAGTAGCAGGGGTCAATTGGGGTTCTAGGTTAACCATTGCGCCGGGTAGATTACTTCGGCGTCACCTCCACCATAGGGAGTGGGCGGCGCCGCCGCACACTGGGTTGGGGGAAAGAGAAAGGACGTTAATCGGACGGCTGAGATTAGGCGCGGGAGTGTACCCATTCGATCTGATGATTCTGCGTCGTTGGATACAGATCAAGCACTCAGGGATCAAGTGGAGCATTTTTAAATCTTGACCTGGGTGTATGATCAGATGGTCTACAATAGGCCATACCCTTTCGCTATGGTATTTTTCCATATGAGACCCTAGGATTTCATTGAATCAACCCGCAGTCCAAGCTATAACGCTTTAAGTCTTATATTTATTCGCACATAGGCCCCTACACTTTCCAGAATTCATGTGCACAGTCCAGGGATCAGAAGAATTTGATAATTAATAACAGAAATTGATTTTTAGTGGAAAAATAAATGTTAGAACTTGTATAATTCATAGAAAATTCATACTAGCTCCTTTTTGACCCATTCCAGTTCCTATAATTTTGTTTTAATATTGTCTATCAACTAGTAACACTGGCTAGCCATGAAACTTGAATCAAAATTGTTCATTTGAATTAATCTATTCTAAGTACCTAATAACTTTGGAAATTCATAATTTCTTTATTTTAACCCTGAATTGACTCGTTCCTGCTGCGTTAGTCTCGTATAAACATTTACTATGCAATAACAACATTTATTATACCATGTCTCATTATTTTATGATTAGATCTTTATTTAACTTATGTTGGTTAGTCTCATTAAACTACTTATCATTATAATCTACTAGAATATAATCTATGGTCAATTTATAACTTAGATTAAGTTGAGATAATTATTTATAGAATAACCTCTTATATGATTTATATTAACCAATTTATAATATAGTTTAACATTCTAATCACATAAATCCTCTATAAAATCATAACTCCTTAACTGTAACTCCAATTTTAGTGGTTCTCATTCCCGCGACCTCGTAGCTTCACGTAGATCATTATTATTCAATTTGTACTTGTGCTTACTGTGATGTTAATTTTGTCTATACCATGTTTCTTTGTATTGCTACGACTAGCAGTGAGGTCACGAGGATCTGAAGAATCACCCTAGTAACTAGAATCTCAAGTGCCAGGCAAGTTGTGCCCTTGATCCACTTTTGTTACCCAATAATATATTTATTATCATCATTCAATGCATAGGTTTAATTTTTATGGGACCCAATAGGTCACCCTAGTCTGTTTATCCATTTTACCATGTTTACCCCTGAATCATATGGGTAGTTATGCTATTGCTTTACATGGTTTTGGGTTAATATTTCATTATATCCATGTTCCAGTTATTTTGTTATTCTATTTATGTTCATGTCAAGATCATTATATTATTATTAATTGGAACATGGAGCTTAACTTGAGAAACACGTGCCACCATAAGGGAGGAATGCGACCCTTTGGCTAACTGAAAGTCGCCAAGAGGGGGGGGTGAATAGGCGGAATCTGAAAATTATAAACTTAAGCACAACTACAACCCAGGGTTAGCGTTAGAAATATAAACGAGTATGAAAGAGAGGGCGAAAACAAATCACAAGCAAATAAGAATGGATGGAACGGTGATTTGTTTTACCGAGGTTCTGTTCTTGCGAACCTACGCCCCATTGAGGTGGTCACAAAGACCGAGTCTCTTTCAACCCTTTCCCTCTCTCAAACGGTCACCTAGACCGAGTGAGCTTCTCTTCTCAAGCAAATGGGACACTAAGTCCACTACAAGGACCACCACACAATTTGTGTCTCTTGTTTTGATTACAAGTGTTATGGAAACAAGAATGAGGAAGAAGAAAAGCAATCCAAGCGCAAGAGCTCAAAAGAACACAAAAGTCTCTCTCTCTAGTCACTAATTTGTTTGGAGTGATTCCGGACTTGGGAGAGGATTTGATCTCTTTGTTTTGTGTCTTGTATTGAATGCTATAGCTCTTGTATGAGGTTTGAAGGCTGAAAACTTGGATGCCATGAATGTGGGGTGGTTGGGGGTATTTATAGCCCTAACCACCAAAATGGTCGTTGGGGATGGCTTCTGTCGACGGGCGCACCGGACAGTCTGGTGTGCCACCGGACACTGTCCGGTGCGCCAGCCACGTCACCCAACCGTTAGGGTTCAACCGTTGGAGCTCTGACTTGTGGGGCCACCTGATAGTCCGGTGGTGCACCGGACAGGTCCTGTAGACTGTCCGGTGCGCCTTCTGGCGCATGCTCTGACTTTTGCGTGCACAGGCGCGCACTGTATGTCAAACTCAGCTTTCAGGAACAAAGCCAGGTGCATCTCATACATGCGCCAAAGAAGACAACATATATAATAACAGAGTGTATAGAGATAAATGTCATAATATAATCAAAGTATTTATTATATAGCGAAAGACTTACAAAATAAAAGATAAATATAAAACGAACTAAGGATCGTCCTTGACGCAAGAAAGTCAACTAGAAGACGACGACCTAGACCTCTCACGAACACAACGCAACATCCACCATGCGCCTCATCTAGTGGTACCTGTTCTTGACCTATGGGGGGTATGAGACAGCAAGGGTGACTCACACATGATCATCGCTCAACAAGTTATGGGGAATAATGTGACATGAACTCACCAAAGGTGGGAGTTCATGAAGTGTAAGGCTGATCAACAATAGAGGTTAAAGCTGAGCCTTGCTTTTATAAGTTGGTCAAAATTTTATTAGCAGTTACTAAGTGTAAGTGAATACCAAACCTTAATAACAATGATAGAACAAAATTAATAATAAACCCAATAAAATGCAATGACAAATTGAGTTTAGGTTCCATAATTTAATCATCAGAGAGTCCTGAGCTGCTCATGACCGTGAGCTCGGCTAGTATACCAGTTTTACACTTTGCAGAGGTTGTACCCTTTACCCACAAGTCGTGTTTGCCATGTCGCCAGGGCTAGCTAGACCCTTAGACACTACCGAGGTGAATGGCTAGGGATCCACTACGAGGCCTTTACAAAGTTCCACTAGCTTCTGAAAACCCGCTACAGTTTATGGGAAGAGCACTTGCAAGAATCTCCCGTCTGACCGCCATCGCAGCAAATCAACCCGAGAACCTCCTTGCTTGCAACTCCCCTACTGCCCTTGCCCCTTTCGGATAAGGTAGTCTTCCACTAGCTTTCCTAATTAGTTAGCCAAGGGGTCCCATTCCTCCCTTGTGGTGGCACGTGTTTCTCAAGTTAAGCTCCATGTTCCAATTAACAATAATAAAATGATCTTGCCATGAACATAAATAAATAACATAATAACTGGAACATGGACATAATGAAATATTAATCCCAAAACCATATAAAGCAATAGCAGAACTACCCATATGATTCAGGGGTAAACAAGGTAAAATGGATAAACAGACTAGGGTGACCTATTGGGTCCCATCAAAATTAAACCTATGCATTGAATAGTGATAATAAAGAATATTATTGGGTAAAAATGTGATCAAGGGCACAACTTGCCTGGCACTTGAGATTCCAGGTACCAGTTCCTTTTCAGATGACACGTCCTCACGCTAGTCGTAGCAATACAAACAAACATGGTATAGATAAAATTAACATCACACCAAACCTAGAAACAAACTGAATAATAATGGTCTACACATTGCTACGAGATCGTGGGAATCATGAATCACTAAAATCGGAGTTACGGTTAAGGAGTTATGGTTTATAAAAGATCTGTGTGATTAAAATATTAAACTATATTATATTTTAATTAATATAAATCATATGAGAGGTCATTCTATAAATAATTATCTCTCTTTTAATCTAAGTCGTTATTTGATTAAAAGGTAATCTAGTTAAATTATACTCATAAGATCAGTAGTTAATCTAATAGCCCTAGATTAATCCAATTAACATAGGATAAATAAATATCTAATTATAAAATTATGAGACATGATAAAATCAATGTTGTTACTGCATAGTGAATACGTATACGAAACTAACGCAACTAGAACGAGTCAATTTGGAATTAAAACGAAGGAGTTATGAGTTTCTAAAGACCTTATGTATTTGATATGAGATTAATTGGGAGATCAATTTTATTATTGTTTTCATGTCAAAATAGTATTACATAGTTATAGAAAATTTTAATACAAAATTATAGGAATTGGAATGGATAAATTTGGACTTGAGATGGATTTTCTATGAATTAAATAAAATTCTGGAATTATTTTAACACTCGAAATCATTTTCTAATTCAATTTCTGAATTTCCCATAATTCTGAACTGCGCGCATAAAAACAGAGAACTGCAGGGGGTTTGCTATAAAACTCCTTAAGACTCAGCGAACAGGATCCGAGGACTGCGGGTTGCTTTTGTGAAACCAAGGGGTTTCTTTGGTAAGATGTACCCACGAAGGGGTATGAGTGATCGTGAGTCGCTGGATACAAAACCTAGGGCTCAGATTAGATTATCTTTTAAAGGAATTGGTACGGAGTGGTGGCCGCTGGATCTCGATCCAAGGGTGTGGAACCAACCACCGACAGGAACAACCTAGAGCCACCCAAGTTTGGATCGATGGCTAATAATTCATCAACGCACCACCGTCGGATCTCTAGTTTACGCCGCAGATTAGATGCACCGAATGGGTACGCCCTATCTAATCACCACTGTTGGATAAGCATCCAACGGCATGAACATCATCTCCCACCTCAAGCGCTTGGACATGGTGGAGCCCAACCCAATACGACAGCGCTGTCGTCGGGGCAGGTGGGCCGGCGACATGGTGTTCACTCCTACGACACTCTCTGGTCCTACGCGAAGAGGAGGACAAGGCAGACATAGAGGGGTTTTCTTACCGGGCATGGTGGTGGCTGCAGTCCTGCCACGGCTTGAGGCGGGTCCACGGCGGGGCTAAACGACGGCGAGCAATTGTCGATCCTTCGGTCGGCCGAGCGCTTGGCGGCCCAACGGTTCACGTAGAGGGTTCACAGGCGCACACCCCTGAACATGCAGCGGATGCCCAACGAGCATGGAGGCACGGGATGACATTGGTGGATCTCGTGCTTCTACTGGCGACGCTACATGGCCAGGTGCTCCGCCCGCAACCGTGACCGCACGGACCAGCGTAAAGCGGAAGCCCCACACACCAGGCCCACCGCACAAGAAGCCCCCAACTCCTGCGCTCACCCTCTCTCTCATTTCTCGCTCTGCGCTCGGCAATACGGGTCATGGTGGCGTGAACACAGGAATTATAACCCTGGAGTTTGGAACGGAGAGTGCTGCGCAGGGAGAAGTGGAGCTGTGTAGGGAGAAGTGGAGGAGGTTGCAGAGCTTTAGTTGACGCGAAGTCTGGGCACCGTTGCAGCGACCCGGAGGTCCCGGCCGAGTGGTTGCGGTGGCCGCGCGCGTCCTTCGGAAGGGATAATTCTGACTTGCTGGGCCCACCTAGCAGGCGTACCAAACGCGCATGACTAGGGAAGCGAGCAGTGGAGTGGCTGCCCGTGGGTCCTGCTGTCGGCGAGAGCGCGGGCGGAGTACAGATAATTGGGTCGCGTGAGGGGGCAAAATGGGCCAAGGGCAATTGGGATTTTTGTGGCAAATCTATCTTCTCATCAAATGTTCAATTTGAACATGATATGAACTTTATAGGTTTTTATTTTGTATTCTATGGTAATTCTCTCCTTTCCAAATTTTCAACTTCGAATTCAAATCTCGAATCCTAAATTTTATTTGAGCGAAGATCTAGAATCTAGGTAAATACGCAATCAAAGAAACCCTCAGCATGATACATTTTTTACATTTATTTAGTTGTTGTTTAACCAATATAATTCCATTGAATGAATATGCACAAATAAAAGAAAACCAAGTAATCTCTATCGGTTCCTAAAACCCTACAAAATAGTATTTATTCATGTATACCATTATTAATATTCTTTATACAAATATTGGGCTTTACACTATAGTGCATTTAATGCCTTCTGCAGACGACTGTTGGCGCGAAGTAGCCGTTGCTCCGCTGGCATACCGGACAGTCCAGTGTTACACCGGACAGTCCGGTGAATTACAGCGGAGCGGCCTCCCAAATTCCCGAAGCTGACAAGATCGGAGTCGATCTCCCTGGTGCACCGGACACTGTCCGGTGGCACACCAGATAGTCCGGTGTGCCAGACGAGGGCTGCCTTCGGTATACTTTGCTCCTTTGTTTTGAACCCTTTATTTTATCTTTGTATTGGTTTATTGTGAACCTTTGGCACCTGTAGAACATGTTTTCTAGAGCAAACTAGTCAGTCCAATAAATTTTGTGTTGGGCAATTCAACCACCAAAATTCATATTAGAAAAGGTTTGACCCTATTTCCCTTTCAATCTCCCCCTTTTTGGTGATTGATGCCAACACAAACCAAAGCAAGTATAAAAGTGCAGAATTGAACTAGTTTGCATAATGTAAGTGCAAAGGTTGCTTGGAATTGAAACCAATATACTTATTTCAATAGATGTGCATGGATGGTTTTCTTCTTTTTTAAAATTTTGGACCTCATTTGCACCACGGGTTTTGTTTTGCAAATTCTTTGTAAAATTCTTTTCAAAACCTTTTGCAAATAGTCAAAGGTACATGAATAAGATTGAAAGAAGCATTTTCAAGATTTGAAATTTTCTACCCCTGTTTCAAATGCTTTTCCTTTGACTTAAACAAAACTCCCCGTCAATAAAATTCTCCTCTTAGTGTTCAAGAGGGTTTTGCAAGTTTTGAAGATACTACTTTCTCCCCCTTTTGAACACAATAAGATATCAATTTGAAAAACTTCATTTTTAAAATTTGATGGTGGTGCGGTCCTTTTGCTTTGGGCTCATACTTTCTCCCCCTTTGGCATAAATCGCCAAAAACGGATACTTGTGAGTGAGATATAAGCCCTTTTTTAAACTTTCTCCCCCTTTGGCAAACATAAAAATATGAGTGAAGATTATACCAAAGTGGAGAACGATGCGGAGTACCTGCAAATACAATTGGAGTTGAGTGGAAGCGCCTTCTTTGCCGAATACTCCATTTCCCTTTCAATATCTATGACTAAGCATAATATTATACTTGAAAACACATTAGTCATAGACATAAAAGAGATATAATCAAAGGTATATAGATGAGCTATGTGTGCAAAGAATCAATCAAAATTCCTAGAATCAAGAATATTTAGCTCATTCCTAAGTTTGGTAAAGGATTGCTCATCTAAAGGCTTGGTAAAGATATCGGCCAATTGATCTTTGGTGTTTATATAGGCTATCTCGATATCCCCCTTTTGTTGGTGATCTCTCAGAAAGTGATACCGAATGGCTATGTGCTTAGTGCGACTGTGTTCAATGGGATTATCCGCCATGCGGATTGCACTCTCATTGTCACATAGGAGAGGGACTATGCTAAACTTGTAGCCATAGTCCCTAAGGGTTTGCCTCATCTAAAGCAATTGCGCGCAACAATGGCCTGCGGCAATGTACTCGGCTTCGGCGGTAGAAAGAGCTACTGAGTTTTATTTCTTTGAAGCCCAAGACACCAGGGATCTCCCCAGAAACTGACAAGTCCCTGATGTGCTCTTCCTATCAATCTTACACCCTGCCCAATCAGCATCGGAATATCCTAATAAATCAAATGAGGATCCCTTAGGGTACCAAAGACCAAACTTAGGTGTTTGAACTAAATATCTCAAGATTCTCTTTATGGCCCTAAGGTGAACTTCCTTAGGGTCGGCTTGGAACCTTGCACACATGCATATAGAAAGCATAATGTCCGGTCGAGATGCACATAAATAGAGTAAAGATCCTATCATCAACCGGTATACCTTTTGATCTACAGATTTACCTTCCGTGTCGAGGTCGAGATTGCCCATTGGTTCCCATGGGTGTCTTGATGGGCTTGGCATACTTCATTCCAAACTTGGTGAGAATATCTTGAATATACTTTATTTGGCTGATGAAGGTTCCCTCTTGGAGTTGCTTGACTTGAAATCCTAAGAAATACTTCAACTCCCCCATCATAGACATCTCGAATTTTTGAATCATGATCCTACTAAACTCTTCACAAATAGATTTGTTAGTGGACCCAAATATGATATCATCAACATAAATTTAGCATACAAACAAATCATTTTCAATGGTTTTAGTGAATAAAGTAGGATCGGCTTTACCGACTTTGAATCCATTAGTGATAAGAAAATCTCTTAGGCATTCATACCATGCTCTTGGGGCTTGCTTGAGCCCATAAAGCGCCTTAGAGAGTTTATAGACATGGTTAGGTTACTCACTATCTTCAAAGCCGGGAGGTTGCTCAACATAGACCTCTTCCTTGATTGGTCCATTGAGGAAGGTACTCTTCACGTCCATTTGGTAAAGCTTAAAGCCATGGTAAGTAGCATAGGCAAGTAATATACAAATTGACTCAAGCCTAGCTATGGGTGCATAGGTTTCTCCAAAATCCAAACCTTCGACTTGTGAATACCCTTTGGCCACAAGTCGTGCCTTGTTCCTTGTCACCACACCATGCTCATCTTGTTTGTTGTGGAAGACCCACTTGGTTCCTACAACATTTGGTTAGGACATGGAACCAAATGCCATACCTCATTCCTTGTAAAATTGTTGAGCTCCTCTTGCATCGCCAGCACCCAATCCGAATCTTGAAGTGCTTCCTCTACCCTGTGTTGCTCAATAGAGGAAACAAAAGAGTAGTGTTCACAAAAATGAGCAACACGAGATCGAGTGGTTACCCCCTTATGAATATCTCCTAGGATGGTGTTCACGGGGTGATCTCGTTGGATTGCTTGGTGGACTCTTGGGTGTGGCAAGCCTTGGATTTTGTTCATCCTCCTTGTCTTGATCATTTGCATCTCCCCCCTTGATCATTGCCGTCTTCTTGAGGTTGCTCGTCTTCTTGATCTTCTCCTTCATCATCTTGAGCCTCATCCTCATCTTGAGTTGGTGGAGATGCTTGCATGGAGGATGATGGTTGATCTTATGCTTGTGGAGGCTCTTCAAATTCCTTAGGACACACATCCCCAATGAACATGTTCTTTAGCGCGACGCACGGAGCCTCTTCATCATCTAGCTCATCAAGATCAACTTGCTCTACTTGGGAGCCGTTAGTCTCATCAAACACAATGTCACAAGAAACTTCAACTATTCCAGTGGACTTGTTAAAGACTCTATGCCCTTGTGTTTGAATCATATCCTAGTAAAAAGCCTTCTACAGCCTTAGGAGCAAATTTAGATTTTCTAACTCTTTTAACAAGAATAAAGCATTTGCTACCAAAGACTCTAAATATGAAACATTGGGCTTTTTACCGGTGAGGAGTTCGTATGATGTCTTCTTGAGGATTCGGTGTAGATATAATCGGTTGATGGCGTAGCAAGTGGTGTTGACCGCCTCGGCCCAAAACCGATCCGAAGTCTTGTATTCATCAAGCATGGTCCTTGCCATGTCCAATAGAGTCCTATTCTTCCTCTCCACTACACTATTTTGTTGTGGCATCTAGGGAGAAGAGAACTCATGCTTGATGCCCTCCTCCTCAAGAAAACCTTCTATTTGTGAGTTTTTGAACTCCGTCCCGTTGTCGCTTCTTATCTTCTTAACCCTCAAGCCGAACTCATTTTGAGCCCATCTCAAGAATCCTTTCAAAGTCTCTTGGGTTTGAGATTTATCCTGTAAAAGGAATACCCAAGTGAAGCGAGAATAATCATCCACAATAACTAAACAATACTTACTCCCGCCAATGCTTATGTAAGCTATCGGGCCAAATAGGTCCATGTGGAGGAGCTCGAGTGGCCTGTCAGTCGTCATCATGTTCTTATGTGGATGAAGGACACCAACTTGCTTCCCTGCTTGGCATGCGCTACAAATCCTGTCTTTCTCAAAATGAACATTTGTTAGTCCCAAAATGTGTTCTCCCTTTAGAAGCTTGTGAAGATTCTTCATCCCAACATGGTCTAGTCGGCGGTGCCAGAGCCAACCCATGTTAGTCTTAGTAATTAAGCAAGTATCGAGTTCAGCTCTATTGAAATCAACTAAGTATAGCTGACCCTCTAATACTTCCTTAAAAGCTACTGAATCATCACTTCTTTTAAAGACAGTAACACCTATATCCGTAAAAAAACAGTTGTAACCTATTTTACATAATTGAGAAACAGAAAGCAAGTTGTAATCTCATGAATCTACAAGAAAAACATTGGAAATAGAATGGTCAGGTGATATAGCAATTTTACCCAATCCTTTGACCAAACCTTGATTTCCATCCCCGAATGTGATAGCTCGTTGGGGATCTTGGTTTTCTCGTAGGAGGAGAACATTCTTTTCTCCCCAGTCATATGGTTTGTGCACCGCTGTCGATGATCCAACTTGAGCCCCCGGATGCATAAACCTACAAAACAAATTTAGTTCTTGATTTAGGTACCCAAACAGTTTTGGATCCTTTGACATTATACACAAGAACTTTGGGTACCCAAACACAAGTTTTTGATCCCTTGTGTTGCCCCCAACATACTTAGCAACTACCTTGCCTGATTTGTTAGTTAGCACATAGGAAGCATCAAAAGTCTTAAATGAAATATTAGGTTCATTTGATGCAATAGGAGTTTTCTTCTTAGGCAATTTAACATGAGTGGATTGCCTAGAACTAGATGTCTCACTCTTATACATAAAAGCATGATGAGAGCCAGAGTGAGACTTCCTAGAATGAATTCTCCTAATTTTGTGTTCAGGATAACCGACAGGGTATAAAATGTAACCCTCGTTATACTGAACCATGGGAGCTTTGCCCTTAACAAAGTTAGATAATCTTTTAGGAGGGGCATTAAGCTTGACATTGTCTCCCTGTTGGAAGCAATGCCATCCTTAATACCAGGGCGTCTCCCAGTATAGAGCATACTTCTAGCAAATTTAAATTTCTCATTTTCCAAGTCATGCTCATTGATTTTAGCAGTTAATGTAGCTATGTGATCATTTTGTTGTTTAATTAAAGCAAGGTGATCATGAATAGCATCTACATTAACATCTCTACATCTAGTGCAAATAGAAACATGCTCAACGGTAGATGTAGAGGGTTTGCAATCATTTAATTCAACAATCTTAGCATGTAAAATAGCATTCTCATCTCTAAGATTTGAAATGGAAATATTGCAAACATCTAAGTCTTTAGCCTTAGCAATTAATTTTTCATTTTCAATTTTAAGGCTAGAAAGAGAGGCATTCAATTTGTCAATCTTAGCAATTAAATTGGCATTATCATTTCTAAGACTAACAATTGAATTATCACAAACATCAAACTTTTCAACCTTAGCATTTAATTTTGCATTTTCATTTCTAAGGTTGGAAACAATGTCATGGCAAGTGCTTAGCTCACTAGTTAATTTTTCATTTTTCTCTACCTCCCGAGCATAAGCATTTTTAACTTAACATGTTTTTTGTTTTCTTTAATTAGGAAGTCCTCTTGGCTATCCAAGAGTTCATCCTTCTCATGAATAGCGCTAATCAATTCATTTAATTTTTCCTTTTGTTCCTTGTTTAAGTTGGCAAAAAGAGTAAACAAATTATCCTCATCATCACTAGAATTAGCCTCATCGCTAGATGTTGCATATTTAGTTGAGGATTTTGATTTTACCTTCTTCTTTGCCATCCTTTGCCATGAGGCATTTGTGGCCGACGTTGGGGAAGAGGAGCCCTTTGTTGACGGCGATGTTGGCGGCGTCCTCGTTGGAAGAGGAGTTGGTGGAGCTCTCGTTGGAAGAGGAGTTGGTGGAGCTCTCGTCGGAGTCCCACTCCCGGCAAACATGGGCATCGCCGCCCTTCTTTTTGTAGTATCTCTTCTTTTCTCTCCTCTTTCCCTTCTTGTCGTCACCCCTGTCACTATCACTAGATAATGGACATTTAGCAATGAAATGACCGGGCTTACCACATTTGTAGCAAACCTTCTTGGAACGGAGCTTGTAATCTTTCCCCTTCCTTTGTTTGAGGATTTGGCAGAAGCTCTTGATGATGAGCGCCATCTCCTCATTATCGAGATTGGAGGCGTGATGGGGACCCTACTTGGTGTAGAGTCTTCTTTCTTCTCCGTTGCCTTGAATGCAATGGGTTGTGCCTCGAGTACGGAGGAGGAGGCGCCTTGCTCGATGATCTTCTTGGAGCCTTTGATCATCAACTCAAAGCTCGCAAATTTTCCTATTACTTCCTCGGGAGACATTAGTTTGTATCTAGGATCACCATGAATTTGTACTTGAGTAGGATTAAGAAAAATTAGTGATCTTAGAATAACCTTGACCATCTCATGGTCATCCCATTTGGTGCTCCCGAGGTTGCGCACTTGATTTAACAAGGTCTTTAGCCTGTTGTACATGGCTTGTGGGTCTTCTCCTTGGTTGAGCATGAAACGACCAAGATCCCCCTCAATCGTTTCTCTTTTGGTGATTCTTGTCACCTCATCTCCCTCGTGCGCGGTCTTGAGCACGTCCTAAATCTCCTTGGCGGACTCCAACCCGTGCACTTTGTTATACTCCTCTCGACTTAAAGAAGAAAGAAGTATAGTTGTTGCTTGGGAGTTAAGGTGT